>OU426911.1:6842497-8336247 GCA_911387775.1 Thymelicus sylvestris
AGTTTTTCAGCGACTTCATCATCGGGATTTAAAGGAACATCGCACGGCGAGGATTCTATTTCCCAAAATCGCTTAAGAGTATCATTTAAATGATCATCAGTGGTGTACGACACCAACGTTGTAGACGCTACAACGTTCACTTCCGTGACGTCATTAGTCGACGGGGTAATTAGTTTACCTGTGATAATATACCCAAATACGCTATCCAGCACGGCTGGCATATTGGGACCCATAATAATTTTCTTCCCACTATAAATATGAGGAAAAACGTCACCGCCTAAAATTAAATCAATTGGCGATTGCTTATAGAAATGAGGATCAGCTAAAAATAAATTATCATACTGTTTTATTATATGCTCAGGAATTTTAATGGTAGGTAGATCTGAAGTTACTTTCTGAAGAATAACAGCATCAATATTAAAAGCAGGTTTATCAGTGTGACGCGGCCTTAAGCTACATGACGTCATGCCGTAGTTCTTAACTAAACCATCAGCTAATCCGCAAATGCTAAACGGACATTTACGTTGAGATAAACCTAAACGTTGTAAGCATGCAGCGGAAATAAAATTGGATTGTGCACCGGAATCAATTAATACGCGACATGGTTGATAGACGTTAAAGTTGTCTAAAATATAAACAATCGCGGTACCCAACAAAACCGTACTGTAACTGTTATTATTATCAGTTGAAGGGCCTCCCGACTGGGCGGGCGCGCTTACAGGAATCGATGCATTACCGGAGTCATAAGAGGAAGCGAGAAACGTTTTCGTTACGTCCTGATGCAATAATAAGTTATGTGGTCGCTCACAAATAATGCATTTAAATTCACTCCTGCACTGTTCAACAGTATGATTAGGTTTAAGACAATTATGACATAACTTCAACTCATCAGCACGGCTGATTCGTAGCGAAGCACTCAATTTACGAAATTGAGCACAGCGATATATCATATGATTGTCTCCGCAATGCAAACAAGATAAATTATTTTTTGAGTTTGATGACGATGCATGCGCGTAGTTTTTCTGTTTACTGTTTCTAGTTCGCGCCGTAAACCTACTTACATCTGGTTGACGTTTATTCTGTACAACGTTTTGGTTGCTTGTACTAGCACCATATGAACTAGAATGATCCAACACTTTTATTTGATTAGTAACAAAAGTAATCAATTCAGAGAATTTTGGTATCGACTTCTGATTGATACTTTGTTCAAATGACCTACGAGTGTATGGATCCAAGGCACGTAATGCTATATGACACAGAATGTAGCTATTCAAATCTTCAATATTAAGAGATTGTATAGCTTTGTATGAGTTATCAAAGGTTTCTATGAAATTATTTAACTGAAAAGATGATTCCTTCGCAATAGGTGTAAAGTTTAACATTTTATCTAAATAATTCCCAACCAACATTCGGTTATCTTGATACCTGTCGAGTAAAGCTTGCCAAACTATATCGTAATTATTAGAAGATATCGGAATACTTTTGACTATGTTCAAAGCGGAACCTTTGATACATGAGAGTAAATAGTGAAATTTATCTATATTAGGTATCTGAGGCTGATTATGAACCAACGAACAGAATGTCTCATAAAAAGTATTAAAATTTTCAATATTTCCATCGAAACAAAACAACTCCAATTTTGGAAGACGTGGCCTAGATTCGATGCACGACTGTGTTTTTTCAGTTTTAACGTTCGCTAGTAATTTTGAAGAAATCAATTTTATACGGTAATACAACTCATCAAAACTATTCAATTCCTGACTTTGAAATATGGTTTTCATACCGGCTTGTAACTGACATTTATAAATTTCAAAAATGCATAATTCGAAAGATGAACGTAGCTCATCTATATCCGTGACACGCAAAAGAAACATTTCACGAATATTGCTGTCAGTTACATTTAGTGACATGTCAGATAATATTTGTAATTGTTCAAAAAATCTTTGCTTTTTGTTGATTAAAACGTTTAATTCAACATCAGCTATGCACTCCTCGTACACTTCCTGAACCTTCTGACCCTTTTTAGCCATTGCAACGTGCAAACTAAATATATTATGTCAAATAAAATAAATGAATAAAGAATTGCCAACTCTATGTTCGGCTCGAAGGCCACAAAAAATTGTGCGGTAATCGCAGGGGCGATCCTTCGATGTATGTAATGTGGACTGTATAAATGTATGTATGTATGTATGAAGCAGTAGGTTGGTAGTATGTCCAATCCAATACCAAAATCAGTAAGAAAGAACCCACCAACCTTAACATCCAATGTCGCAGGATTGCGCTGCGCACGACTGCTTCTTTCTTTCACGGCACGGCCGGAGGACAGCACCATAAACGTTATGGTCTTCTTAAGATGGAAACTCCACGAACGTCGTGAATTCAACCGATCTTTTTAACGGAGTTGACGCAACTCGCGATATTTTTCCTTTTACATTAAGTGTCAATTTTGGAAGGGTTTTACTTTTCTTTCATACCGACCAGTGTTAAAGGATTGAACAATTATTGTGTGGATAATTATAATTAAGTGGACCTGAAATAATCCAGCCTAAGTGCGTATCATGTAAGAATGGTCCGCTGGGCAACCTTATTTTATTATTTTTTAATAATTCCCAGAATTTATCAGCGCCTATTAGTAAATCAATATCATGAGAATCATAAAAATAGGGATCCGCTAGTTGAATGTTCTCGGGTACAATGAGCCGCGCGCATTGTTTAGAAACGGGCGGCATGGACGATGTTATATTCGCTAGAACAATACAATTTAAATGAGTGGAATAACTGGGGTCGGTGCGCGATTTTACTTTAATGTCACAGGTTTCCGAAGTATGTGTCACTAAGTTTCCAACGCCTCTAATTTCCATCGTAGATTTAATTAATGGAGTGTTCAGTTTGTTGCATAATGATTTTGTGATAAAACATCGCTGGCTACCACTGTCAAGTAGTGCGCGCGCTAAATGATAATTTTTAGTCGCATCTGCTACCTCGACTAGCGCCGTTGATAATAAAACAGGTTGCACACAAGGCGGCGATGCGTGCTGCGTATTATCTATGTGTGCCTTATTCACCTGAATGTGTTGCATCTGATCATTGATAACGCCGTCGTTCGACTCGGGGGTCGGCGCAGGAGACGCGGAGGGGTGCGATGATGAATGCGTTATAGCTGCCGTTGCCGGCCGGTCAACAGTCAATTGCGATGAATGAAGTGACACGGACTTGTTATTCATGCTATCGGTATGAACTAACGTATTGTGTTTAATGTTGCATAATCTGCACGGTCCGAATCTACAATCATTAACATTGTGCCCCGGTCGCAAACAGTTAACGCAGAGATTATTAGCCTTAATTAGTGATAGCTTCGATTGAATGTTGGAATTAATGAACTTCTGACAAGAATAAATTGGATGTTGCGCATCGCAGGCCGGACAAGTTCGTTTGGAGTTATTATCACGGGACCGCGGCTTATGAGTAGAAACGTTGCAGTGAGTGTTGCTCGTAGGTTTATTAGTGTAACGTGTTGTACTCTGATTTTTGTTATGTGACACTAGCAACGTTTCTAGTACATCAGCCCTGTCCTTAAGAAATTTAATCAAATGTTCGACCTTTAGCCTTGTTGTTGAATCGCCGGTGAACAATGTGCTTTTATGCTGCTCCCACTCACGCTCGGTGGTCGGATCTAATTTCGAGACGATAATGTAAATGACTAACGTGTCCCAAGAGTCTGTCGGCTCACCGAGTATTTTTAACGCTCGTAAGTTCTTTAGCACCGTGTCGATGAGTTTTCTAATTAGTGCCGGCGATTCCTTGTTCAGTGTTTGCAAATTAAAAAGTGACTTCACATGATTATGTATCAATAAGCGGGAATTGTTATATCTATTTAATAATAGTTCCCAAGCTACTTCGTAGTTGTCACTCGAGAATTCCAACGAATCTATCACTAATTCTGCGCTACCCTTTAGAGACGACTTTAAATAGTGGAACTTTTGGATGCTACTGATTTCGTTCGAATTATGAACTAATGATAAGAACGTATCTCGAAATTCCAGCCAATGTTCATAGGAACCGTCAAAGGTAGGCATAGTTATTGTTGGTAATTTTATAGAATTATACTTGTTGTTGCATTGTTGAGAATCATTCGAAAGGCTATTTTTTGTGTGCAGACATTCTGCTTGAGCTAAAACACTATAGTAATTGTTTTCGAATAATTCTCTCTCTGTGAGCTGTTCATCTAGTTCTGCATCAGGAACGTACTCCTCTAATTGAGTTTGTATGTTATTGTATTCCATAAATAAACTATTAATGCTCTGCATGCGTAACTTTAGATCAACAATTTGCTGATTATTTAAACTTGGCTCGGAACTCAATAAATTCAAAAAGTTAACGAACTTAGTAAATCTGCCTTTTATGATACCGCGCTTTTTGACAAATTCACGAACTTTGGCATCATTACTAGCCACACAGGGAGATTTATCGCGGGATTTTACACTTTCTGAGGTGGAAAGGCTCATTTTGGCGGCAATGGAAAACTGGAGTACTCACGTTTAGATCTTGATACCGGTACTAGCTGCGGCACTCTGTATCGCTGGATCACAGAACGGGTAACTCGCATTCACCAAAACACTGAAAACAGTTTGAAGTGCGGGATTAATACTAAGAAGAAGAGGATAGGACTGGGAATAGGATGGCTGACTGACCGTACCTTAGCGCTTTTATTCGTGACAGGCAGTGTCCACCGTATATTCAGGCCTTGCGTTTAGTTCTTCTTGGTAGATCACCTCAAACTTAAATTGCGGGAGATTCCAGGTGGTGGTGATTCCAATTTTCTCCTTCGAGTAGGTCGCTTTTTCGTATTATTTGGCGTTGAAGGACCAATGTTCCGGCTCTTCAGGAGTTTCCACAATAAAAAAAACCGGAATTATATGTAGAAATTCTTATAATTTGATAACTTAGCGTATTACAGTTGAATGTAGCGTATCGTAAGAACAGTTCGTTAGCGTAAGTTAATAGCGAATAAGTTAATTACAAAAATATTCAAATTTTGCACATTCATCTCAGAGTGGGGATGTCCCGTCGTGGTCAGCGGCCGTCCATTGGCTGGGCCGCGGAGCAATCACAGTCGCGGACGAATAGGCAACCGGCAGCTGCTACAGACTATACTCGCGCGCATAGATAATTAAGTTTTGGATGGACAATGTAGCTACTGCGTCGACAGAAATATATTTCAATTCGGGAAAATTGTTGTATGGGAAAAATCGAAAATCGACTTTATGAATGTGTCTAATGCATTGTTTCAGTAGTCTCAAACCATCATCGTATGCCTTTCAAATGAAACCAGTTTGGGGCACTGTTGGATAGTTTCAGTCTTTATAGGACATCCGTACAAATATTTTTTTTTTGTTTTATACATGTGCTATGCATAGAATTTTTATTTATTTACTAGCTGCCCGGACAGACTTCGTTCTGTCAAAAGTTAACAGTAAAAATTAAATAAATTTTTCCGAGTGATCACGTTATTTATATCTCAACAATAAACGACGACTACTTACAAAAATAAGTTAATATTTCTTAACATTATGACTACCGATCCTACTTTCCATTGAAGATTAGGTATGAGGTGTCAATCCCGGAAAATTTAACGTATCTGGTGGATAGTTGACGACATCATCCTGATTAGTTGCCCAATCAACTGTATGTGAAATTTGTGTCTTTCATTTTGAATTTTGAAGTTTATTTCATCTACATCCGTAATTTTGGCAGCTAATATAGCACGTTCGCTCAGCCACAAATGATCTTTGTAATTTTGAGAGACATTTGGAAACACGTTTTGTATGAGCTCGATTGCTGTTTCAGTAAACTGACAAAAATATAATGCAGCCAGTCGAATCATTAACAGGGATTTTGCCATTACCAAGGTCAATGAGTTGCTTTGAAAATATTTCTCCAGATCGATCATTTTGCTATCGTATACGTATATTCTTGTTTCAATTTAGTATCTTTACGTATTTCCACAAAATGGAGGACTTTGAACATGCATTGAGTTCATCCGCTGGCGTTGACCGAGGAATCACTGGTAATGTTTGACGGAAATCTCCTGCTAATAAAATCATCGCTCCACCAAATCAGTTTCGATTGTTTCGTAGATCTTTCATAGTTCTATCTAATACCTCCAATGACTTTTTATGTGCTATCGTGCATCCATCCCACACTATCAACTTACATTACATTGTTACAAAACCTTTGCCATTGCTGTGTTCTTCGAAATATTGGTTAACTTCATCAACAGAAATTTCAGCACTAACTCCAATCACAGCCATATCACTTCCTTTTGTTACATATTTGCAAATGTATTTTATAGATTTTACGGAATGGCAAGATTCAACATTGATGTGCGCCTTGAAAGTCTTTGATAGGATTGGTGAATAAGGAACATGCAACGATTATCAATTTCGATTTGTTTACTTTTTCGATTGATTTACTTTTACAACTGTTGATCTTCTTTTATCTGCAGTTGATCGGCGACGATAGCGGTTAGCCATTATTCCCGGTATCTAATTGTTTCTGCTACTAATTCGCGTGGATACCGTTTCGAATATTTACCATCTACCATACATGCTGAAACAAATTTTTATGTAAAAAGAAAAGTATTGTGTTAGTATTGTCCGGCAAATTTTTTTTTTTTTTTTTTTTTTTTTTTTTAATATTATAAAAACCTTCCGTGGACTCCAAGGAACATACAAAAAAAATTTTAGCCGAATCGGTCGAGCCGTTCTCGAGATTAGCGCTTAGCAACATCCATTTTTATATATATAGACTAGCTGCCCGGACAGACTTCGTTCTGTCAAAAGTTAACAGTAGAAATTAAATAAATTTTTCCGAGTGATCACGTTATTTATATCTCAACAATAAACGACGATTACTTACAAAAATAAGTTAATATTTAATATTTCTTAACATTATGACTACCGATCCTACTTTCCATTGAAGATTATGAGGTGTCAATCCCGGAAAATTTAACGATCCTGGTGGATAGTTGACGAAATCAACTTGATTAGTTGCCCAATCAACTGTATGTAAAATGTAAACTTTAATTCACCGGCAATTTCATTTTGAAGTTTATTTCATCTACATCCGTAATTTTGGCTGCTAATAATGATGCGTTCGCTCAGCCACAAAATATGATCTTTGTAATTTTGAGAGACATTTGGGACAAAAATATAATGCAGCCAGTCGAATCATTAACAGGGATTTTGCCATTACCAAGGTCAATGAGTTGCTTTGAAAATATTTCCCCAGATTGATCATTTTGCTATCGTACACGTATATTCTTGTTATTAATAAATATTTAACGATGGGCTGATACTGAGAATTTACTCAGAGCATTTACTCAGGAGATAGTTATAAACCCATCACTATTAATATCTGATAATTCACTTTAAGGTTTCGTATTTAGGTAATATTTACCTTCACGTGGTTTTTAGTTTAATATTGAAAAAATAAATAATAATGATAAAATATTTAGCTAGCTGCCCGGACAGACTTCGTTCTGTCAAAAGTTAACAGTAGAAATTAAATAAATTTTTCCGAGTGATCACGTTATTTATATCTCAACAATAAACGACGATTACTTACAAAAATAAGTTAATATTTAATATTTCTTAACATTATGACTACCGATCCTACTTTCCATTGAAGATTATGAGGTGTCAATCCCGGAAAATTTAACGATCCTGGTGGATAGTTGACGAAATCAACTTGATTAGTTGCCCAATCAACTGTATGTAAAATGTAAACTTTAATTCACCGGCAATTTCATTTTGAAGTTTATTTCATCTACATCCGTAATTTTGGCTGCTAATAATGATGCGTTCGCTCAGCCACAAAATATGATCTTTGTAATTTTGAGAGACATTTGGGACAAAAATATAATGCAGCCAGTCGAATCATTAACAGGGATTTTGCCATTACCAAGGTCAATGAGTTGCTTTGAAAATATTTCCCCAGATTGATCATTTTGCTATCGTACACGTATATTCTTGTTTCAATTTAGTATCTTTACGTATTTCCACAAAATGGAGGACTTTGAACATGCATTGAGTTCATCCGCTGGCGTTGACCGAGGAATCACTGGTAATGTTTGACGGAAATCTCCTGCTAATAAAATCATCGCTCCACCAAATCAGTTTCGATTGTTTCGTAAATCTTTCATAGTTCTGTCTAATGCCTCCAAAGACTTTTTATGTGCTATCTTGCATCCATCCCACACTATCAACTTACATTGCTGCAAAACCTTTGCCATTGCTGTGTTCTTCGAAATGTTGTATGTCGAAGTTTCATTGCTTTGAATATTCAATGGAAATTTTAGCACTGAATCGGCTGTTCGACCGCCTTTCATTATCGTGGCTGCAATTCCAGATGAAGATGTTTGATCCCAATGGGAATCATTTACTAACAGCTGCATACGCTGCTAGCAGTGTTCGGGCAAAATCATCATTCTGACACATACCAAAAAAACTGGTCAAGGTTGTATAGTATAGTGGTTGAATAACTCGTTGTAGTACGTTCTGTGCAGTGAAATATACTCTTTGGCCAATTTCTAAGTTGACTGCTAAATGAACTACAGTGGGGTATTATTCATGAAGGGGAAGAGAAAAAATGCGCGAAATTGCTTCATTAATACTAACGTAACGGCCCATTTGGTATTGGTTAACTTCATCAACAAAAATCTCAGCACTGACTTCAATCACAGCCATATCACTTCCTTTTGTTACATATTTGCAAATGTATTTTATAGATTTTACGGAATGGTAAGATTCGACATTGATGTGCGCCTTGAAAGTCTTTGATAGGATTGGTTAGCGGTTAGCCATTATTCCCGGTACCTAATTGTTTCTGCTACTAATTTTGCATTAAAATTGCATACCGTTTCGAATATTTAGGATCTACCATACATGCTGAAACAAATTTTTATGTGAAAAGAAAAGTATTGTCCGCGCAATTTTTTTTTTTTTTTTTTTTTTTTTTTTTTTTTATTTTTTTTTAATATTATAAAAACCTTCCGTGGACTCCAAGGAAGATACAAAAAAAATTTTAGCCGAATCGGTCGAGCCGTTCTCGAGTTTAGCGCTTAGCAACATCCATTTTTATATATATAGACTAGCTGCCCGGACAGACTTCGTTCTGTCAAAAGTTTTTTTTGAGATGTAAGCTATCCTATCTCTCAAGTTGGATCAAACTGCACATGGTGTGCAAATTTGATTTAAATCGGTTCAGTAGTTTAGGAGTCCATCGCGGACAAACAACGTGACACGTGATTTATATATATTAAGATAGCTGCCCCGACAGACTTCGTTCTGTCAAAAGTTAACAGTACCTAAACCTCAACAATAAACGACGATTATTTACAAAAATAAGTTAATATTTACTATTTCTTAACATTATGACTACCGATCCTACTTTCCATTGAAGATTATGAGGTGTCAATCCCGGAAAATTTAACGATCATCAGTTCACATACACATACATCATTCACTTATAGTGTATGTGAAATTTGTATGTCTTTAATTCACCGGCAATTTCATTTTGAATTTTGAAGTTTATTTCAACTACATCCGTAATTTTGGCAGCTAATATAGCACGAACGCTCAGCCACAAATGATCTTTGTAATTTTGAGAGACGTTTGGGAACACGTTTCGTATGAGCTCGATTGTTTTTTCAGTAAACTGACAAAAATATAATGCAGCCAGTCGAATCATTAACAGGGATTTTGCCATTACCAAGGTCAATGAGTTGCTAGATGAAGATGTACCACCTGGAGCATCCAAATAGTAAATTCCTCCAGTTCCATCATTTACAAATTTTTGTTGTTGGTTCAACAGCGGAACATTTATTCTGATTCCCTTAAAGCTACGTCGTGCATTGGGCGATTAGGCACGGCCATGCATAATTGAGACGATACTTTGTTTGACATCATCAAGCACATGTCCTCAACTATTATCAATGCCTCGTTGTAAATTGTTTCTGTGTATTGTTAATGTATATTCCCTTTTCTAGTGCGCATTTGATGCAAGATATCGTCACATCATCTTTGTATTTGATTCATAAATCAATTGGGTTTGACGGGAAGCATATCGATATAATTATAGAAAACAATGTTCGTATTTGCTGAGGTTTAAAAGAAATTACAGCATCATTTGAGGTTTGATCCCAATGGGAATCATTTTCTAACAGCTGCAAACGCTGCTAAGTAGCAGTGTTCGGGCAAAATCATCATTCTGACACATACCAAAAAAACTGGTCAAGGTTGTATATAGTGGTTGAATAACTCGTTGTAGTACGTTCTGTGCAGTGAAATATACTCTTTGGGCAATTTCTAAGTTGACTGCTTAATGAACTACAGTGGGGTATCTTTCATGAATGGGAAGAGAAAAATTGCTTCATTAATACTAACGTAACGGCACATTTGGTATTGATTGGTTAACTTCATCAACAGAAACCTCAGCACTAACTCCAATCACAGCCATATCACGATATGCGCCTTGAAAGTCTTTGATAGGATTGGTGAATAAGGAACAATGCAACGATTATCAAAATTTCGATATTTTGTTGATTTACTTTTACAACTGTTGATCTTCTTTTATCTGCAGTTGATCGGCGACGATATAGCGGTTAGCCATTACTCCCGGTAGGTACCTAATTATTTCTGCTACTAATTCCCGTGGATACCGTTTCGAATATTTACCATTTACCATACATGCTGAAACAATTTTTTATGTGAAAAGTATTGTTTTAGTATTGTCCGCGCTATATTTTTTTTTTTTTTTTTTTTTTTTAATATAATAAAAACCTTCTGTGGACTCCAAGGAACATACAAAAAAAATTGTAGCCTAATCGGTCGAGCCGTTCTCGAGTTTAGCGCTTAGCAACATCCATTTTTATATATATAGATTAAGGAACGAATTCTGAAATTCTGACAAAAACATTCCCAATTACCTGCAGATATCGAGTTTTGATGTTTCATAAAGACACTGAATGAACTCCCAGCTTCAGGACTGTGTTCCTTCTTTATATTGTTACTAATTTCATATGATCTCACTGAATACAGCGGGTTCTCATTTGATGTAACTTCATCATTCATAACATCTGGATTGATAAAGTCATCATTCTTGGTGTTTTTATTGACAATAACGTCTTTATTTAAGCTCAATGAACACACATCCATATCATCTGTGTTGACCTCCTCAATTTCCGTTAAAATTTCTTCCTTTAAGTCAGATGAACAAGCATCAAAATCTTGATATCTCAAATCATCATTTTCTGTTTTAATTTCATTTACAGATACATCATTTACTGTATCTTCACCATCGTCCATTAGATTATCAATTTCTGACTTAATATTAATAACATTTTCATTAATATTATCATTATCTAGCTCCGTTTCACCTTGTGCGTCCGTTAGTTGGTTTATTTCCTCTAATTCTTCATTATCAAAGCCAAAAATAGTATTTGTATTGTCTATTGGTTCTGAATTAATTAAATTATGAACCTCCATAGCAGATCGTACTAACTCAACAGTTATCTGAAATAACATATAGTCAATTTTTAAGGGAGTCCTGTCTGGCAAATTATTAATTATATGAATCATTTAAAAACTATCAGTGTTTTTTTATCGTAATTCGGAATTTGTTATTTAAAATAAGGCTGACAAAATTTAAGGAATTCAAAGGTACCAAAAACGAATACTAATTTCTTCTAAATATCAATATTTTTTTAAACTAATTTAAAATAAAAAGTTGATTGTTGATCAAATAACACCCGACTATAAAAAGAAGTATAACTTGATAACATTTTGAGTAAATAATGCAGATAAATAAATGTGATTGTATTGCATATCACCAAATACCTATTAGCAAATATCACTTTTAAATAACCTCACATTACAGCATTCATACAAGTATCACAGAAGAAAGGTTGTCCCAATTTTCCTTCTTTTTGTGTTCCTCCTTAACATAACACTCACTTGTCCGTGTCTCTTGACGATGTCCAGAAGCATCAAGTGCGCTCGCAAGCTCCTGCGCCTGAAGCGAGCGCAGTTCATCAGTCGGTCGGCGCACTCGGTGCACAGGTACCGAGGCAAGTGCTCTTCGTCTGCTGTCTGACAACAAATCACTTTACTGTTCAAACTCCTGGTAGACTAGTAGTGTTTTGATTTTAAAATAAACTTTTATATTAATACCCAAAATATGTGTAAAGGTAAAGAAAACTTACCAAAATATCAGTAAAGGTTTCATATGCCTTATTTAAATCTTTATTAGCTGTCATTGAATGCATTCTCCCATCGGTGGCAAAACATATTCTGCACACCTGGGAAATATAAAATTGTGAGTGTTAATAAATTAGTAAGACAAGAGTGTTTCACATTATAACATTATATTATCAGCTTCATAGCAAATGATAATCAAATTCTTACCTTCACATCACATGGAGTTATTAAATTATCATGGTCCGGATGGTTCTGCAAATGATAACATTATTACATAAGATTGGTGAAGTGTTAAAATGTTATAAATACTTTTATCCTGAGAAATAGAGAAGTCCTACCAAAAAGTCCTCTACGAGGAAATGCTTGGAGCATATAATGCTGCCCGGCTCGGGCTTCCAGTCTGTCTGTTCGATTGCCTCCATCCACGCCGTACGGAGAGACACTTCATAAGGAAATCTGCAGTATACAACAAAAATTACATACAGTTGACAAATAATTATATTGTAGAAGATCTATTACTGTTTCTCCATGGGGTTCACCTGGATAGCTACCACCCTTGACTCTTGAGCATGAGTCAGCCGCCATAAGACTCGTTGTGTTCCGGCTGGGGGCATGAGAGCCAGTTCTTTTTTTTTCTTCTTTTCTCTTTCTTGGCCGGCAACGCACCAGTGATGCTTTTGGTGTTGCTGATGCCCATGGGCGACGATAACCACTTACCATCAGGTGGATCGTCAGATCGTTTGCCGGCTATTTCCATAAAAAAGAGGAGAAAGTTATTTAGAATCGGGGGTATAAAATACAGCTGTTGTCTGAGACGTTACTCTGCCATTTTTGTTGTTGAATCGCTGCCCATTTTTATTAAATAATTTTACTTCATAATTAATCAAATTCTTATTATGTGAATTTTTTTTTTTTTTGTTAAAATTCGTTAAAATTTCCTGACAAATATCTAAAATCACAATTATTATCATAATTTCAAGACAAACATTCAGTCAGCATGCATATTTTTGTTATTACAACAGAGAGTTTTGGTTATACAATACGATACAATTTTGCCCAACTGTTATGTGCCTTTTGTACCCACTTTTTTACCCCCTATAGTTCATGTTGTCAGAGACAGGGTCTATTTACCCGACTGCCAGGAAGGGTTATGTTTTTCGCGTGTATCTTGTATGTATGTTTGTATGTATGTATGCGTGTAATATTCTTTACCTCGTATCTTCCACACCGCTGAACGGATTTATACATATAATTACTAGCTGTTGCCCGCAGTGAGAAGTGAGATAGTAAGCATTGTACAGGGGTAGGGTAGGGGCATAGATAAGGGGGTTATCTATGGGTAGGGGAGTGAGGGGTAGGGGAGCGGGGCGGAGCGGAGCGGGGTGGGGCGGGGCGGGGCGGAGCGGAGCGGGGCGAAGTGGAGCGGAGCGGGGCGGAGCGGAGTGGAGTAGTGAAACCTACATTTATCATCTTCCCGAAATTTTACATTCGTCTCATTATCTTGAAAACAAAAATTTTGAAGGTTTCACTTCTACCACGTGTGAATTGCACAATTTAGCTGATCTTGGTGATGTTCAGTTTCAATAATAATATTTCGTGACTACTGTAATGATTGTTTGGTACTGAAATATTTATAAATAAGCGCCATCTTGTATGCATTTCATTTATTATTTCCGTATCATATAGCGAGGCAATGCGTCGCCACGGCCTGTATCGCCACGCCAACAATCAGGTTTATCCTCGCCTATAGATGTTTCACATCAAGAACATGGGTGTTATAAGGTTGACGTATCTCTTTATTGTCTGTTTATGGCATCGGAGCTCCCATAAGGATGAATGGAAGTAGCTTATAATCACATAACACTTTTTATGGTTCCGTAGTCAAAACAACTCTTAAGCCATGACAAGTATATGGAGGTAATGAGTTATGGTCAATGTACTTTTAAAGCCAGATTTCATATTCATCTGGTTAAAAGACACTGTTGTTCATCCAAATAAGCATTTTTGGCAGTATAATCCATGTAGCTATACTGTAGAAAAACAATTCATTAATGTAGTGCAGTCCATGGCCCAAATTATTAGGGGCAATAATTATGTTTTATTTTAACTGCATTTTTTCAAATTGGATATGATACATCCCAGATGTGTCTTCTAAATATGTATATGAAAATGGTTTTTAAATTATAAAAACAATAAGTTTTTTAACCGACTTCAAAGAAGGAGGAGGTTCTCAATTCCACTGTTTTTTTTTTAATGTTTGTTACCTCAGAACTTTGGACTGGGCGAACCGATTTTGATGATTCTTTTTATAATCGAAAGCTGGTGGCTGTCATGTGGTCTCACATAAATTTTATTGAAATCTGACAATGGCATCCATGAGAAAACCACATAAGTCGTAAATTTGTGTTAAGATGTGCGCGACAAATTGACGAATAACTCAATATCACGCCAACCGATTTCGATGATTCTTTTTTTAATCGAAAGCAGTCGCTTGTCATGTGGTCTCACATAAATTTGAACGATATCTGACAACTATGTAGTTTTTGAGACTTTGAAGTCGGTTATTTTTTGTTAGTAAAATTTAGATTATTTATTTTAAATATACTGTAATAAGTTCTGGCCCTAACTACAAATGAGAAAGCCAATCTCTTGGGTACTCTCTTTGCAGCTAACTGGACTCTTGACGATCGTGCAGCTACACCGAGAGCTCCATGCTTGATATACGTTTCACGCAAAAAGCAATTCCAGCAATGGTGTTAAAGATGTGTGCTCCTGAGCTGACTCCGTCGTTGACGAGTCTTTTCTCCTTGTCCTACAGTGTAGGTAAAGTGCCGTCTTTGTGGAAGGTTGCTCTCATACATCCAATCCCCAAAAAAGGTGATAGTTACCTAAAGAAATTGTTTCCTCTACTTCAATTAATGCTTTTAAAAACCGTCTCGATAGCTGGTTGAAATCAGAGAAGCTCTCACTAAAGCAGAAATGATTTTTCAGCACAACTGATATAGACACATCAGCTTAGCTGCTCGTCTATAAATCAATAATAATAGTGCCGACCCATCAAAATAACCTCCCTTCTCTCACAAATCAAGAAACGTGTTACAAACACGCAGCTCCTCGATTACCTAGAGGAACACCAGCTGCTCAGTGAAAGGCAGTATGGTTTCAGTCATGGTCGATCGGCGGGTGACCTCTTGGTAAAGATAAATCTCTTCTAATATAAAGCTGAAGAGTTTGATAATTTGGTTGAATACTGTTGGGGTTTATTTTCCATGGAAAGACGTGGCGAACATAATATAATACACATTTATTGTTATTCTTTTAACAACCAGAATTTTACATTCATGACAATATATTTTTTATTTCAAATATCTTGTTGTTCTTTTTATTCAAACGGAGAACCGTAGACAAGTGCTGTGGCCAGTACTCACACTCCTCTTCACGGCACTATTGTGATTAGGACAGTCCCAGGCTGCTCCGCAACTTTATCAACCGCGGACCAGCTAAAGCCTTGGTTAGCAGGTCTGCCTCCATGTCTTCGGTTCGCAGATACTTGACGTCGATTGCTCTTTCTTGGATACAGTTCCTAATGAAGTGCATTTTCAAATCTATATGTTTTGACTTCGACGTCACCATTGAGTTTTGGCTCAATTTGAGGGCTGCTTGATTGTCTGTTAAGACGACAACTCGTTCGTAGTCAGCTCCTAAATCTTTGAACAGATTTTTCAAATGTATCGCCTCCTTTGCAGCTTCGGTTAAAGCGACGTATTCCGCTTCTGCTGTCGAAAGGGCGACGCTCTTTTGTTTTCTCGACATCCAGCTTATAGCCGTGCCAGCATATTTGAAGCAATAGCCTGAAAATGATTTTCGGTCGAGCTTACAGGAGCCCCAATCCGCATCAGCCATACCGTAAATGTCTTGGCCGGTCTTCGTGAATGTCAAGCCGACATTCTTTGTCGCTTTGAGGTATCGAAGTACTCTTTTGGCGCACTTAAAGTGCTCTTCCTTATAACAGTCATTAAACTGTGATAGGTAGCTTATAGCAAACATAATATCAGGACGTGTTGCCACTGCCAGATACATCAGCGTGCCTATTAAATTTTTATAAGGAAGATTAAGATGTTGACTTTCATCTCTTCCACATCTTTCAAGTTTGAGGCCTGGCTCCATTGGTGTTGATATAGATTTGCAGTCTTCCATTTTGAATTTCTTTAGACTGTCTTCTATAAATTTCTGTTGGTAAATTTTAATTCCATCCTTATTAAATGTTAAATCTATACCGATGAGCCGTTTCGGTCTTCCCAAATCTTTTAGTTCGAACTTTGAATTAAGCAGGTCTTTTACTTCTTTAAGTTTTCTGGGACACGAGTAGTATTATTTATTGTATAAAGTTAAATCTTCTTTTGTACTTTCTTCGACCATAATTTCTGTCAGGTATTCTTCTAGGTAATCAGGGTATTTCATCACGACCTTTTCTTCCAGCTCACCATTTAGGTACGCGGTTGTGACATCCATTTGGTTCAGATTTAACCCTTCTTCCACAGCTACTCCGATAACAGATCTGATCGAGCTTAGTTTCGCGACGGGTGCATAAGTGTCATTGTAATCGATGCCTGGTCGCTGCGTAAAGCCTCGTGCTACAAGTCTGGCTTTTCTGGTGATGCTGTCATCTGGTCCAACTTTGTTTTTCAGAACCATCTTGTAGTCTACGACTTTCACATTTTCAACTTTCTTTTCGACTTTCCAGGTTCCGTTTTTTACATGTGCTCTTATTTCTGCTTTTATAGTATCATGCCAGTACTCGTCGTTCTCATCATCATTTCCGTCAGACAGGTAAGTAATTTCGTTGAGTAAATGACTTTCTTGACTTTCTTCAGTCTCATCTAGTACATAATCTCTAGTCCATGCAGGTGGGCGCCTCTCTCTTTGTGGCCTCCCATTCTCAGGAATCTCTATGATCTCCGATGCGTCGTCGAATGATTCAATTTCGTCTAAGTCGTCAGGTTCTAGAGGTAAGTTTTCTGGATGTTGAATTCTATTATTCATTGTGTCATTTTTCTTCTCTGTAATTTCGATTTCTATTTCCTGTCTAATTTTGTTCTTTTTTCTTTTATTTGTCTTTTCTTTTGCAGGTGTTCTCGAGTGATGGCGTTCCTCTTCGTGTACAAGGTTTTCATAATCCGTGTCTTTTTCTTTGAAGTACATCTGATCTATAACCTTAATGTCCCTGCTTATCACCACGTCGTCATCTTCAGGTATATATACTCTGTATCCTTTTGTGGTCAGGGAGTATCCCATGAATACGCCCTCTTTGGCTTGTTGAGTCAGCTTTCCTCGTCTGTTCTTTTTCAGGACAAAAGCTTTTCTGCCAAAAACGTGAAGATGATTTCCAGACGGTGTTCGGTCGATCCATTTGGTGAATGGTATATCGCCGTTTAACGCTTTCGAAGGGCTACGGTTTATGAGATAGTTGGCCGTATGTACCGCTTCTGCCCAGAGCTTTTTGGGCGCGTTTGCTTCGATCAATAGGCATCTGGTTTTTTCTAGCAAAGATCTGTTCTTCCTCTCGCTTATCCCATTTTGTTGCGGGGTATATACTGTGGTTAATCTTCTTTGGATGCCATGAAGCTTGAGGAAATCGTCAAATTCTTTGTTGCGATATTCAGTGCCGTTGTCAGTCTGCAGGTGTTTTATCTTTTTGTTGTGGAACGTCTCGACTTCGCTTTTATATTGCTTAAACGTGTTGAAAACGTCACTTTTCTTTTTGATGAAGTAGACGTGGCAGTATCGAGTGAAGTCATCTATGAATGTCACGTAATATCTCGATCCTGCTAACGTTTCGCATTCGAAAGGTCCACATACGTCGCTATGAATAATTTCCAGCTTTTCCGTTGTGTAGAGGCCTTCATGTCGCGTGAATGGTAATCTTGACAGCTTGCCCTTTATGCAGGTTTCACACGCTTCTAATTTTTCATCAGTCGGTTTCATTCCATACATAAGGTTGTCTTGAGCCATCTTCTTTAGATCCCTTTCATTTATATGGCCTAGTTTTCGATGCCATTCCATTAAGTCGCAGCCATTTCCATTTCGAGTGTAGTTTGACACTTCTTTCTTCTCAAATTCGAAGTAGTATAGACCGTCTTTTCTCTGTGCTGTCAGTGACACCTCGCCACTTTTTTCTACGATATAGGCTTTGTCCTTTTCAAAGATGACTTTGTGTCCTCTGTGAGTTATTTTGCTCACTGATAATAGATTGACTGACACATCAGGAACGAATAACGTGTCTATTAAGTTGTAGTCTGTTTTTTCTTTGCTGATTGTAACTTTTCCTTTGCCTTCAATTTTGCTCGTATATATATTTGACGCCAACATTAGGGTTCCATTTTCAGGGGTCAGAGCCGAAAACATTGTCTTGTCGCCGCACATATGAGATGAGCAGCCGCTATCTAAACACCACGTGTTTTTATTGGTGCTTGAATTCGCAGTACTCAGGCAGACGTTGAAGTTTTTTGGTTGGCTTCTGTTAGGCTTCTCATTTGAGCGATCCTTTTTTCCCCAGCATGACTCGGTAGTATGACCCTTCTTCTTGCAGTTCTTGCAGAACAACTTCAGTTTATTTTTCTTGAAGTGGTATGCTTCACTACTATCAGGTGCTTCTTTACCGCTCCTGGCTTGGTATTCTTCAAGTATTTTTACTTTCAGATCGTCAGGATTTGGCAGTGTATCTCTTGACTCGATGGCTATTCGGAAGTTTTCGAATGACGTTGGCAAACTGTAGAGCAGCATTATACTGAGCAGTTCTGGTGGTATTTTTATGTCCATATCCGCGAGTTTATCGACCACATCCATGAAATTATTTAAGTGATCACGGATGTCCTCATCAGCTGTCATACGTTTGAGAACTAGCTGTTTCAATAAGGTTGCCTTACGTGCAGGTCCGGTGCTTTGGTATGTAGCTTTAAGTTTGTCCCATACTGATTTCGACGACTTGCATGCTTTTATTTGCTTTAGTTCGGAAGGTGACAGCAAAAGTAAAATTTCAGCTCTTGCCTTGAGGTCTTCCTTTTCGAACGCAGATTTCTCCTCCGCCGCCGCAGTTGATGACAATATTTTCGTGCCGCTTACGATATCCCAATAGTCGTTTTTAATCAGGACGGCTTGTGCCTGTAGGCACCAAGTATCGTAATTTTCCTTAGACAATGGTTCGATATTTCGGTAACTCGTCGATGCCATATTTTTATCCTTTATTTATATCCACGGAAACACGGAACCACACAACCACGCTCTGCTACCAATTTGTTGGGGTTTATTTTCCATGGAAAGACGTGGCGAACATAATATAATACACATTTATTGTTATTCTTTTAACAACCAGAATTTTACATTCATGACAATATATTTTTTATTTCAAATATCTTGTTGTTCTTTTTATTCAAACGGAGAACCGTAGACAAGTGCTGTGGCCAGTACTCACAAATACGCTAATCTCAGGAACTACTGGTTCGAAATGAAAAAAAAAATCTGTTTGATAGTCTGTTTATCGAGGAAGGCTATAGGTAATATAACATCTTAATCATACATTTTTTAGTAGTTAGTTTTTTCCACAAAATGCGTGTGAAACCGTGGGGCTCAGCTAGTAAATAATAATATAATCCTAACTGCTTGTTTGTTGGTTTACTGGCAGTGATAGCCTAGCGGTAGAACGTTGGTCTCCCGAACGAAGGGGCCCGAGTTCAAATCCTGGCACGCACCTCTAATTTTCAAATATTATGTGCGTATTACATGTTAATTATCACTTGCTTCGGTGAAGGAAAACAGCGTGAGGAAACCTGCACACCGGAGAGTTCTCCAAAAAAAGTTCTCGAAGTTGTGTGAAGTCTACCAATCCGCACTTGGCCAGCGTGGTAGACTATGGCCTAACCCTCACATTCTGAGAGGAGACCCCGAGCCGAGCAGTGGGACAATTATGGGTTGTTGCTTTGCTTTTGCTTGTATATTACTTTACACATTTAATTTAGTGAAGGTGTTTATTATTACTATTATTAGTAGGTAATGTAATAATATACCTGTGAAAAGAAACTCCTGAAGCTGAGTTTTTGCTGGAATCTTGTTCACATGACGGGAAGGAGCAGCGCATGTTGAAATCACTAGTTACATCGACACAAAGCAAAGTCCTGATATAATAATATTTACGGGTTTATTGGAAGAAAATAATAATTTTCTGAAGTCGAATTGAAATCAATTAAGTTTTTACCTTCACATTTCAAATTCCAAATAAACAACAATCATCAAAGTACTCTGTGACATTCATCTTTATTCTATCACAGACTATGTTTTTACCAGAGTCCTCAACTCCAACCATGGATATATTACTCTATCTGGATTACCGACTTTGTGGAGGTACCTGAAGATCGATGACGTTATATCGGAATGACCATTCGATCAATCACAGGCTGGATTGAGGTTGTCCTTAATAATTGTAGGTTCTCCACACTTAGAAAAATTGGGCCGTATTGGAGCGGATTAAAATACTAACCCCAATCCCACGCTGGAGGGGAGTCATAAGAGGCGACTAAATCCGGCCCGCTGGTGGTAGGGCCCCTCAAGGGATTATATTGGTAATATTGCTTTTAATTGTTAATCAATACCATTATTACTATTAAATTTTCTCCATAGGGTTAACCTGGATAGCTACCATCTTTGAGCATAACTTAGCCGCCAAACGACTCGTCGCGTTATGTTCTGGCTGGGGGCTTGAGAGCCAGTTCTTTCTTTTTTCTTCTCTCTTTCTTGGCTGGCAACGCAACAGTGATGCCTTTGGTTTGGAGTTACTGGTTTCCATGGGTGACGATAGCCACTTCCCATAAGGTAGATCGTTAGCTCGTTTGCTGGCTATTTCCGTGAAAACAAATTATGTTATGCTATTTTGATGTAGTTCTTCAAAATGTTTACTATTGGTAATTTTTCTGGTGGTAAAAATTATGTTATTGTAATAATACATTTTATAAAAATTTCTTCCAAATTACCGAATTTACGTTATAGCATTATGAGATTGAAAATTAAAATACATAATTACGTTACATGTTTAATATAATAATATACATATATTATTAATCTTAGATGTTTTTATATCATTACTAGCTGCCCGGACAGACTTCGTTCTGTCAAAAGTTAACAGTAAAAATTAAATAAATTTTTCCGAGTGATCACGTTATTTATATCTCAACAATAAACGACGATTACTTACAAAAATAAGTTAATATTTAATATTTCTTAACATTATGACTACCGATCCTACTTTCCATTGAAGATTAGGTATGAGGTGTCAATCCCGGAAAATTTAACGATTCTGGTGGATAGTTGACGACATCATCTTGATATATTAGTTGCCCAATCAACTGTATGTGAAATTTGTATGTCTTTAATTCACCGGCAATTTCATTTTGAATTTTGAAGTTTATTTCATCTACATCCGTAATTTTGGCAGCTAATATAGCACGTTCGCTCAGCCACAAATGATCTTTGTAATTTTGAGAGACATTTGGGAACACGTATTGTATGAGCTCGATTGTTGTTTCAGTAAACTGACAAAAATATAATGCAGCCAGTCGAATCATTAACAGGGATTTTGCCATTACCAAGGTCAATGAGTTGCTTTGAAAATATTTCTCCAGATTGATTATTTTGCTATCGTATACGTATATTCTTGTTTCAATCATCATCTTTGGCCAATTTCTAAGTTGACTGCTAAATGAAGAGTGGGGTATCTTTCATGAATGGGAAGAGAAAAAATGCCATAAATCAATTGGGTTTGACGGGAAGCATATCGATATAATTATAAAAAACAATGTTCGTATTTGCTGAGATTTAAAAGAAATTACAGCATCATTTGAGGTTTGATTCCAATGAGAATCATTTTCTAACAGCTGCAAACGCTGCTGGCAGTGTTCGGGCAAAATCATCATTCTGACACATACCAAAAAAACTGATCAAGGTTGTATATAGTGGCTGAATAACTCGTTGTAGTACGTTCTGTGCAGTGAAATATACTCTTTGGCCAATTTCTAAGTTGACTGCTAAATTAACTACAGTGGGGTATATTTTATGAATGGGAAGAGAAAAAATGCGCGAAATTGCTTCATTAATACTAACGTAACGGCCCATTTGGTATTGGTTAACTTCATCAACAGAAATTTCAGCACTAACTCCAATCACAGCCATATCACTTCCTTTTGCAAATGTAGTTTATAGATTTTACGGAATGGCAAGATTCAACATTGATGTGCGCCTTGAAAGTCTTTGATAGGATTGGTGAATAAGGAACAATGCAACGATTATCAATTTCGATATTTTGTTGATTTACTTTTACAACTGTTGATCTTCTTTTATCTGCAGTAGATCGGTGACGATATAGCGGTTAGCCATTATTCCCGGTACCTAATTGTTTCTGCTACTAATTCGCGTGGATACCGTTTCGAATATTTACCATCTACCATACATGTTAAAACAATTTTTTATGTGAAAAGAAAAGTATTGTTGTAGTATTGT
This sequence comes from Thymelicus sylvestris, assembly GCA_911387775.1. Classification (NCBI taxonomy): domain Eukaryota; kingdom Metazoa; phylum Arthropoda; class Insecta; order Lepidoptera; family Hesperiidae; genus Thymelicus; species Thymelicus sylvestris. The sequence goes on from OU426911.1 coordinate 6,865,300, forward strand.
CCGCGCATTTTTTTTTTCCTTTTTTTTTTTTTTTTTTTTTTTTTTAATATTATAAAAACCTTCCGTGGACTCCAAGGAACATACGAAAAAAATTTTAGCCGAATCGGTCGAGCCGTTCTCGAGTTTAGCGCTTAGCAACATCCATTTTTATATATATAGAAGATAAAAATCACAATCGAATGATTTATTCTCGGACTATAGATAACATGGATACAATACAAAAATGGTGACGTGATCGGACTTCAGGTAGGTATCTCTATTCTCTATGATCCAGATAAAGTAATATATCCATGGACATAAAACAGTCCACAGATCATAGATTTATAACCAGAAATTTACAGTCTGTCCAAAGTTATTTTACCTCTGGCCATTAAGTTGGCTAAACTTAGCTATGTGTTGTCATATTTAGCTTGTACGATTCCCTTACATGAAATATTTTATGATAAAGTGGATGTCAACTTTTAATTCAGCTAATATATAAATAACGCTAAATAACGCTTCACACTCATAGCCCCACACTAGGATTCCCTGTGTCGTGGGTGCCATGGACAACACACAACATAGACAAGGACATTCACACCCAGACCGAGAACAGAAATTCAAACTCATCATTCAAATTTCCGCCTCGCTGGGAATCGAACCCAGGACCCTTAGTGCGGCGATCCGGCATGGTAACCATTGCACCACACGGGTCGCTTTCCTGTAGTTGGAATCTCTTTTCTGACTGTGTAAATTTCATGTATTTTATTTCTGATGGCACACAGATCAAACTCTATCTAACTTTATCTTCTTTTGTTGATTTCGTTTTTTCGAGGTGAAAATATTATTGGGATGTAGAAGCAGCAACTTTGCCTTTGCTTTGCCTGCTTTTTGGCATAATAGAAGTTAAAAATTATTATTACCCCGGTCACTCACATTCGCACGAATACGCGAACTCACAAGTGTGGGACGACCTTCGCGAATGATTATGCGAAGTTTTTGACACATTCGGGGTTTTCCAAGCTGTGTCGGTTTTTTGTCACACATCAAAGCGCACGAACCTCGAACCTTCGTGTAGTCTCCCACACATTCGTGCGACCAGTTGCGCACACGACTAAAAAGGTGATGTATCTCTTAATTTTCCGTGGTTCGTGGCCTCTAATCGTACTACCATTTATTTTCTGTATTGAAAATGGATTTGAATGACAACAACATAATAAAAACAGCAAGATTGAACATTCGTGAACAAAGTGTAGGAGGAAGCGGAAATGGGCTTGTATACTCATATGCGAACCCATTTGCCTGACCGTCCTTCACATATGTGCAAACATTCGTAAAAATGTCAAACATTTGCGCGCATGTGAGTGACCGCGGTTACAAAAGAAAAATCCAAGAATATTGACAGTAGTGCCATGTGGGAAGGTACAATGACAGGTTTCAGAGGTAAAATAACGGCCGCGTTCCACTAGACGCTCATAACGCTCACAACGATCAAAATATCATACTAATTTGACAGTTGTGAGCGTTTTGAGCGTCTAGTGGAACGCGCCCAACTTTGACCGTTGTCAAATTTGTCAAGAATGTCAAGTAAAATGACATTTATTCTAACATAACCTAACTATTCGTCGATAAATTAATGGCGAATGCCACGTTTGGAAAATGGAAATCTAGATCTGTGAAGTAAAGTAAATGTTACAAGCTGTTTTAGGCAAAGGATTGTGTTTATTCTTCAATTTTAACAAATCCAAAATATTAAGTTAGTATTAGTCTACTTTAACAACAATGGATTTCCGCAAAGTAACGCCTGATACTATTAAATAAATCCAAAATAGTTTCTACTTGAGCCGCTTGCGCGATATAAATAATAGTTTTGATATGTATCGAAGAAAATTAGTAGTAAGGGGTGAATGTAGTTGCCATAAGAAGTCGATATTTCACTATCAATCAACACTCACTCCATCGAGTAAGGGAGCGGCGAAAAAACGTTAGTGTCAGCCTCAGATCATTAAGTGTCAGTGCATGTCACTGTTGCAGTCATGGTGCAGTCTGTCTCTGTACAGGTGTGGTTAGTGCTTGACTGCTTGGTCAGACAGGCTAGGAGCGCAAGGCAGTTAGCAATATCAGCTCCGAGCATTCCCTGCTGAAGGACCTGTTGGTGACCACAATGGAGCATCATCAGCACGCCGACGCTGTGCCCGTTGACAATATCCAAGTTTGTATTCATTATGATGTTATCCTGTATCTTATTCTAGGTCAAGGTATAACTGGTCTCATCTTTCCATTAGTTGGCATCGCTAATCGAAGTATTTTTTTTGTAAAGAAGTCGTAATCTGGAACACTTGTATGAAATTTTATCAGTCGGAACCATATACGAAGCCACAAAAACAAGGGAATGAACGCCGATGTCCTGCAGTGGACCTCCAAGAGCTAATGGATGGAATGAGGGCTGTTTTTAAAGTGTCAACTTAAACAACAACAAATAACTTTAAAGCCAGCCAAGTTCATGTCAGTCAGGCTACATGCAATGTGGGGATCGAAGGCTCAAGAGGCTCCCAATTCACCTTTACAGGAATACTCATTGTTTTCACTCTCTATGGTGTGTTATTTGATCCATGTGCACAATATCTTAAAGTGTGATTCAAATATCTCTGATCAACACATGACCGCATTCTACGCTCTGCAGATAATTTGGTGCTCAATACAACTGATCATACATCAAGTTCCTACAAAAAATCTTTTACGGTATCCGCAGTGCGACTATGGAACAAACTACCACTTATAGTTTGACAGGCTAAGACTTTAGATTCTTTCAAAAGCAAGTAAAAGCTTATCTTAGTCATGAATTTATTATTGTCTCTTATCTTCACTTCAGATCCACCCTTGAGCATGAGTCAGCCGCCAAACAACTCGTTGTGTTCCGGCTGGGGGCTTGAGAGCCAGTTCTTCCTTTTTCTTCTCTCTTTCTTGGCCGGCAACGCGTCAGTGATGCATTTGGTGTTGCTGAGGTCCATGAGCGACAATAGCCACTTACCATCAGGTGGATCGTCAGCTCATTTGCCAGCTATTTTCATAAAAAAAGATAAACATGTGGAAATCGTGTACAATAACATTTTATATGTTCATATGCTTATATGTCTATGTACTTTTATATAGGTGAATATGTTCTGGATAGACTTGCAACGAATATTCGGTTACTATTCTGTATTCGGCCTATTCGGCGGCTTTTATTATATTTGGCCGAATACGGAATATGTATAAATTATTCGGCCAAATACCGAATACTTATGTAATATATTTTGTTATAGGGAGATAATTGGACGTAGTTCCAGAAAAACGTTCCAATCCACAAACATAACATTTTGAGAAAATCGAGGTTTAAGTTCAAGCCTGTATTACTTCATGAAATCACTTTAGTTTAAACTTCAAGTTTTGTTATGCTATAGATAACATGTTCAAATTTTTAGTTAACCTAATTTAGGACTTCCAACATTGATATTTTTTTAATATTGGCAAAAACATAGCTTTGGAACGTTTTTGATATACATATTACAATATTTATGTCACGTTATGAAATATCAATTCATAAAAACGTTCCAAACATCATTAATAAATGGCAAAATAATAATAGAACGAGTTAATAATAGACTTGCAACTAATATTCGGTTACTATTCGGTATTCGGCGTATTCGGCAGCTTTTATTATATTCGGCCGAATACCGAATATGTATAAATTATTCGGCCGAATACCGAATACTTATGTAATATATTTTGTTATAGGGAGATAATTGGTAAAATGGAAAAAAAAACTCGATTCATTACGTATATATTCTTCTTTTCATTTCTCTTATAATGATTTCAGTAGTCGTTGGTACATAACACAGGTGCATAATCATCTTCTGTATTAGAAAAGTTAAGGATTCTATGTATTTAGTTTACTTCTTTTTTTCTCGTAGACCATCCCAGTTTCAGATAAAAGGCGCTCTGAATAAACACTACTTCCTGGCGCCGACGAATATTTTGCTGCAATCTTGATCAAACACGGAAAAAATTTCCTTGCTTGCCACTTAAGATAAGATCCATTTCTGTTGAAACTGCATTTTATACCGCGCAGAGCAACTGCGGGCGCGCGGTCGGTGAGTAGGTACATTAGAACAAACGAGCGCGAAGCAATCGCGTCTTTACTTACAAGTTTTGGTGCTAAAATCCGGCCGAATACTTTTGCCTAATATTCGGCTATTCGGTCAGGGGGCTCGCCGAATATTCGGTATTCGGTATACTGCCGAATATACTATTCGTTGCAAGCCTAGTTCTGGATGACCTTCCTACACAAAATGTGAAAAAAAAGATAAGAGACATGAACCCCACGAGATGTAAATGAAGTGAAGATTGACGAACAACAAACACCGGAAGCTGATGGTTGACCGTCCACAGATGAAATGTTTTGTTGTGACATACGTCCTTATCAAACCAACAGCAATTTCAGTTGCTGTTAGTTTGATAAGGACATTTGTTAGAACATATGAAAGCGCAGGCTGCAACCAAGAAGCATTTTTACTATGATATGTGTGATTAAAAAACAAATTATAAGTATAATTTTTAAGTATGAATAAGGTTCATATTTGGGCTCTGTAATCATAATCATATTTATAATACCGCTCATCAATATGTGTGATTATAAAACAAATTATAAGTGTTATCATTAAGTATGTAAAAGGTTCATATTTGGGCTCCGTAATCATGACCATACATATTTATAATACTGCTCATTGTGTGTTTCTGTTTGGTGTCATGGTTACCTAACAGAGAATGCATTAAGCTTGCCATTTGTACCTTAATCCTGTATTGTGGTCAATAAAGATTAAATAAATAAATATTTCTGAATATTGTTCAAGGCTCAAGAGGCTCTCAGATCCCCTTTGCTGGAATACTCATATTGTTTTCACTCTATTGTGTGTTGTTTGATCCATGTGCACCAACTTAAAGAACCATTCGATTAAGATAGTGTTGTAACAATGCTCGAGTCGGCGCTAAAACGCTTGAGTCGACGCTCGAGCAGTTTTAAAACGCTCGAGTCGGAACTCGAGTCAGTTCTAAAACGCTCGAGCGCTGGCTTGAACGTTTAGATAAAGAAGCTCAAGAATAGCGCCGAAATCGACGCTCGACTCGGGCTCGAGCGCGCGAGCGTGAGCGTCTACAAAGTATATGAAGAATAAATCATTTTATTAATAACTACATAATATATGTATATGCTATACCCGTGGCTTGCCCGCGTGTATTATAACCACGGAACTATTTCTGTTTTTGGGGGTTAATTATAAATAAATATAGGCATAAAATTAGGTTTATAAAATTATAATTTATAATAATTTATAATAGGTATTTATAATTTATAAAATAGGGATGTAAGGAGGCGAACCACCAACTTCTCGCTCCAACATGGTGTGCAAATTTGATTAAAATCGGGGTAAAAATTTAGACAAAAGCTACCTGAATTTGGAGGGGGAGGGTAATAGTTATAACAGTGACAAAATATTTCATGTTTACATAATGCATTATGTGATTTTAAAATAAGAGATTTAATATATTTCGGCTTTTCTCGGTGTAAAACCACCATTCAAAGTTTACCCAAAAAGTTAAATATTTAGAAGTCCATCGCAGACAAACAACGTGACACGTAATTTATATACAAAGATTTATACAGTTACTTAGGTAGGTTACTATAAATATGTGGGAGTATATTTAGTTGAAAGACAACAGAGAATTATTCGTATATTAGTTCAACAAAACAATAATAACTTATAGGAAGTAGGCAAACAGGCCGATAAAAATGATTTCTGATTTGACTCGATGTACATAGGCATGTCACACGTCATAATGAATGCAGAATACCCTCTAATTAAATAATTATTTATTTTGTATACCCCATTAAAAATTTCAACGCTTCGACGCTCGAGCACGCAACTCGAGCGTCGAAGCCCGAGTCTTCAACGCTCGCGAGCCTTGAAGGCTCAAGCGTTTAACGCTCGAGTCTTTAACGCTCAAAAGCGTCGACTCGGCGCTCAACGCTCGACTCAAAGCGCTCATTTTTACAACACTAGATTAAGCTGATATCTCTATGTATTTTTATATAGGTAAATATGTTCTGGATGATCTTCCTACACAAAATGTGGAAAACAAAGACGCCGTGAGATGTATATAAAGTGAAGATTGACGAACAACAGACACCGGAAGCTGATGGTGGACCCTCCATAGATGATATGCTACGTTGTGACATACGTCCTTATCAAACCAACAGCAATATACAGTTGCTGTCAGTTTGATAAGGACATTTGTTGTTGACAAAGCGCATGCTGCAACCAAGAAGCGATTTACTGCGTTATGTGTGATTATAAAACAAATTATTCGTCATCTGCGGACTCCAGATTTTTTTTGTAATATTTGTAAAAAAGAATTGTAAAAACACATTTACTTTGCATATGAGAATACGTTCTAGGGTAAAAGTATACTCATGTGATGTTTGTAACAAAATGTATAAACACATAGATATTCCTAAAAACTTATCAATTAATACATTCCAGCGAGAAGCCATATTCCTGTGATATTTGTTAGTGTTTATGCTTAAGGTGATCCTACAAAAACTAAACCATTTAAACCATTTTAATATTAATTCTATCCCGAGCTAAAAACATACTGCCTTCTAAACATGAAAGTTAGAGCCAGCGTAAATTGTAGCAGATAAGAATGCTTTTATTACATTTTTTTTTGTTAGATTTTCTATATTATGCGTGTTTTTTTAGCTTTTTTTACTATTTTTTTATTTTATTTTTTTAAGTTTGATTTTTTGAAATGAAATTTAAGTTTTTTTTTTCTTTCTTTGTTTCTTTTTTTAATATATATTTTTTAATAGTTGTCATCGATCCTCGATAAGTCTACGAAATTTAAATGAAATCTGACCGTTTGAAGTGGGACAAAATCAAGTCCAAAGGAGTCGGTTACATACAAGTGAAGCTAATGTAAATATGTAGTGTAATAAAGCAATGTTTATAATTATTGTGTTACGTTTTAATTGATTCCAACATTCCCAACTAAGAGGCTTTAGCGCGGAACCTTATAATGCCGTACCATTCCTAATAAAATAGGCAGATAAAAAGACAAAAGTGAAAGCTCCAAAAATGAAATAACTTCTTTCCAAGGTTCCGAAGTAAAATCGGAACTCTTATAGTTTCGTCATGTGCGTCCGTCTTTCCGAAGCGAAGCGCCGAGACCCTTATGCGTTATGTTTGTAATTCGTAACAGAGAATCTAGATTGCATTGGATGGCTGATCAGTAACAACGCCATCTAATGATAATAATAATCTTGGTACATCCTATTCTGATGATCGGAATGTAAACGAGGTAAAAGAGAATGTAATGACTACCTACGTATAAGAGTGGTAACTTCATACAAGTTATGCACTGGCCGCGTTCCACTAGACGCTCAAAACGCTCACAACGATCAAATTAGTATGATATTTTGATTCATTTTTAATATGATGTTTTGTATCGATCCAGAATCGAATATTTTTTTTTAAATATGGTTATATAAACTATCGACAACCTTAATTCAGTGGGTTTCTAAATAAAGATAGAATAAGGCAATATTAAGATCAATCGTTTTAGATTAAATTTTATATTATATTTAATTTATTCAAAATATAAATAAATATATATAAATATATATATATGTCGGAGAAACGTGTGGGTGGTGGTTCGGGAAATAATAACAACAGTGGGCATTTACATCACTATAATCAGAAACTCATCGTAACACAGGTTTTACACACTTTACACAATTATAGTCAGGAATGAGGCTTGTGCCCCCCCTCCCCTACTGGCCACCAACCACCCCTTAATCGCCAGCCCATTCCTCGCATAACTCCTGATCTGATTCTGTTACTGGTCAATCCGCCAAACAACTCCGAATATTGTTTTCACCGACACAACCGAACAATTCACACATCGCGCTCCGCTCAGCCCGGAGGCCGTCTTAAAAGTAACTACGCTCTTCTCTAGGCGTCGTACCACTAATGGTCTCTGCCAGGGTTGCCAGACCTCGCCATGACGTGTTCAACTCTATTCGGTGTTACCCGCTCAATTTACAATAATAATCTTCTCAGTAATAATTATTCAAATCGATCACATTTAACCATTTATACGCCGCGCCGATACGGCCGTCCTGCTAGTCACACGTCCTCGTGTGCACTCTCTTCAACCTTCGCAATTCCGCATCAACTGTGGACAAACGTCACACCTTAATACACACCATACTGTATCGGTCACCCTGACCAACAACTGTAAACATTTTACTTCTCAAGTTACGCAATACATTTTAAACTTCGAATCGCTCATTGTTTCGTTTGACTTGTAAACATTAAAGGTATGTCTCACAAAATAAATCTTGGTTCATTGAGAAAGTAATGAACGAACATTGTATGTCTCACAATTAATCTTTGTTCAACAGGCTAATCTTTGTCACACAGGGGGGTTAATGTCACACAGGATAATCTTTGTCACATAGTCGGGTCAATGTCACACAGGCTAATCTTTGTCACATAGTCGGATTAATGTCACACAGGCTAATCTTTGTCACACAGGTTAGTGAAGGCCACACAGGAAAGTCACGTCCACACAGTCTAATAAGGCCACACAGGCTGATCATGGTCACACAGGTTTAGTCCCACACAGTTTAGTCCCACACAGATTAGTCAAGGCCACACAGGCTAGTCAGGGCCACACAGGCTAGTCAAGGCCACACAGGCTAGTCAGGGTCACACAGATCCGTCAGTATCACACAGGTCCGTCAGTATCACACAGGTCCGTCAGTATCACACAGGTCCATCAGTATCACACAGGTCCGTCAGTATCACACAGGTCCATCAGTATCACACAGGTCCGTCAGTATCACACAGGTCCATCAGTATCACACAGGTCCGTCAGCATCACACAGGTCGGTGTCAATAAGTTGAAAACTTAAGGGAGATAAATATGCACACAGTACGTAATACTTCCTACTGCCGATATCGGCTTATTCTGACTCAGTACTATTTGTTGGCATTTCCAGGCCAGCATTCAATTGCAAGTTGCAACAATAACCATCAAATGTCAAATGCGACATCATCACAAACTTGACAAGGAATAATTACCGCTTTAGTGAGCAGAAATCAAAATAAACTACAAAGGAATCAATACAGATCACCTGTTATATCATGTTGCCATCCAATAACTGATGATGCTCATCATAAGCCACGGCACACGGAGCCGCGACGCGTCCCCGTCTCGCCAACCAATGCAGGCAGCTGACGCCGCGCCAGTCCTCGCTATCTCGCATTGATGCAATTTCTCGTCGTCGTTTAAAAATTCACAGGTTGATGTCCATACAACTGTCATTATCAATTAGTTTATCTGAAACACAAAAAAGAGCAACGACAAAACACACGAAATTTCTAAATGTTATTTTTCTGAACCGAGGGTAGACGATAAATTAAAGAATTTCAAGATATTTGAAAATTGAAAATTCTTGATCTCATTTAAAGAACGCTTCTAGTGTCACAAAACAATTTACTTACACAGATTTTGAATAACTACGAAGCGCAATATTTTTTTACTTAAACTCAAATTCACAAAAAAAAATTACTTTGAAAATACTGTCAGGTGTTTTTACAGTTCAAGATGACGGCACCATTTACACTGGAAGTCAAGATATTACACAAAAAACTATCGAATTCTCCGATTTGGTTAAGAATTTTGAAAAAAAAATGCCATACCAAAGATCGCTGTTTTACTTTCCTCAAACATTTCCTCAAACCTGAAATTAGAATTCTTGCGAAGTGAAAAGCTTTTTACTTTTTACAAGTACCAGCTGTACTCGCTCCTCAAAGACACGTCTTGTGAATTTTTTTTTTTTTTTTTGGTTTTGTTTGTTGGTGTGAGTTGGTGTCTTGGATGCTATTACTGCCTCGGCCATCAGACAAAATCAACACGTCCTCGTGTTGTGTGTTCAAATAGTAACGTATTCAATTCCACTGTTCACTTCCACCATAATTTCTTCTTGAAGAAAATTTTTGTCGTCACACACCATAATTGAATATCGACATCTTGCGTTCGACAAGTATACGAGGGTAGGTTCAATACCCTCTGCATTTCCCGCATCGACTTTCTTTGTAATATTCCACGGTTATCATTTACTCGCGTTTACCGCCGTTACGTTTCTCATTGTCAAATTGGTTGCAATTTATTTCAAATATCATCCGAACCACCGTCATTCTTCATTGATTTTCTGAAATGTGTGGGCGAGAACCATCTGGGTTTTTTATCCACTTCCGATGTCGGAGAAACGTGTGGGTGGTGGTTCGGGAAATAATAACAACAGTGGGCATTTACATCACTATAATCAGAAACTCATCGTAACACAGGTTTTACACACTTTACACAATTATAGTCAGGAATGAGGGTTGTGCCCCCCCTCCCCTACTGGCCACCAACCACCCCTTAATCGCCAGCCCATTCCTCGCATAACTCCTGATCTGATTCTGTTACTGGTCAATCCGCCAAACAACTCTGAATATTGTTTTCACCGACACAACCGAACAATTCACACATCGCGCTCCGCTCAGCCCGGAGGTCGTCTTAAAAGTAACTACGCTCTTCTCTAGGCGTCGTATCGTACCACTAATGGTCTCTGCCAGGGTTGCCAGACCTCGCCATGACGTGTTCAACTCTATTCGGTGTTACCCGCTCAATTTACAATAATAATCTTCTCAGTAATAATTATTCAAATCGATCACATTTAATCATTTATACGCCGCGCCGATATATACATATATATAAATAAATATATATATCTATCTATCTATCTAACAGCCTTTTAAAGTCCACTGCTGGACATAGGCCTCCCCTAATTGGCGCCACTCCGACCGGTCCTGGGCCCTCTGAATCCAGCGGCTTCCCGCCGTCTTCTTTAGGTCATCAGTCCACCTGGTCGGGGGGCGACCAGTGCTCCTTTTTCCGAGACGTGGCCGCCATTCGAGGACTTTGCGAACCCATCGGTTATCTGTCCTTCGAACGATGTGACCTGCCCATTGCCACTTCAGCCGGCTAACTCTACGAGCTATGTCGGTAACTTTTGTTCGCCTACGGACGTCATCGTTACGAATCTTATCTCGCAGTGAAATACCTAACATAGCTCGTTCCATAGCGCGCTGTGTGACTTGGAGTCTTCGAATGAGGCCAACAGTGAAAGACCACGTCTCGGATCCATATGTTAACACTGGCAACACGCATTGCTCGAACAGTTTCGACTTCAGGCACTGAGGAATTTTGGATGATAAGATGTGTCGTAATTTCCCGAACGCTGCCCAGCCGAGTTGGATTCTTCGAGTGACCTCTTTCTCGAAGTTGGACTTACCCATATGGATCATTTGTCCCAGGTAAATGTACTCGTCGACAACTTCGAGAGCAGTGCCGTCAACAACTACCGGTACGGGTGTAACATGGACATTAGACATGATTTTTGTCTTGTCCATATTCATCTTAAGACCCACCCGTTGCGAGGCACTGTTCAGGTCCCCTAGCATAGTACTGAGGTCCTCCAGCGATTCCGCCAGGATCACTATATCGTCGGCAAATCGAAGGTGTGTGAGGTGTTCACCATTGATGTTAATGCCGAGCCCTTTCCACTCCATTAGCTTGAACACATCCTCCAAAGCAGCGGTGAACAGTTTCGGGGAAATAACGTCCCCTTGTCTGACACCCCTCTGCAATTGGATGGGGTTCGTGCTTCTGTCGTGTAATCGAACTGACATGGTGGCCGATTTGTATACACACTTCAACGCCTCGATATATCGATAGTCGATCTGGCACCGCTGGAGAGACTCCAGTACCGCCCAGGTCTCGATAGAATCGAAGGCTTTCTCATAGTCCACATAAGCTACACATAGCGGCAGGTTATACTCTTAGGACTTCTGTATCACCTGCCTGAGTGTATGTATGTGGTCCTGGAAGTCGTCAAGTCTGCGTGCTATGCGATTAGTGAGTACCCTTGAAAACAGCTTGTACACGTGGCTCAGAAGTGCAATGGGCCTATAGTTCTTCAATAGGGTTTTATCACCCTTCTTGAAGAACAGCGTCACCACACTTCTGCTCCACGCTTCCGGGGTAGTTCCGCTACTGATAACGGAATCAAACAACTTCTGGAGCACTAGCAGTATAGGCTTTCCTCCAGCTTTCAACAACTCAGTTGTGATTCCGTCATCGCCCGGTGCCTTGTTGTTCTTTAGCTGCTTCAGAGCCCCCCTAATTTCATACAGACTGACGTCCGGGATATCTTCGGTATAGTGTCGGGTCAACTTAGCTCGCTTGTCATTCGCCTGTCTGGGGACAGGAGCGCATGAGGAGGTAAACAAACGTCTATAGTAGGTCTCAACTTCTCCCAGAACTTCGGGTTTTGATGAAACTACGGTGCCGGACTCGGTCTTCAACCTCGTCAGTTGGCTTTGCCCAATCCGCAGATCTTTGGCGAACACTTTTGAGCCACGATTTTTCTCTATAGTGCTTTTTACACGCCTTGTGTTATGAGAACGCAAGTCGCGTCGCCTTTGCTGCGAGATCTGCTTATTGAGCCGCCTGTACTCTGCCATAGAGGCTGGAGACTGCACACATAGTTCTCGTCTATCCCTCATAAGACCGAGAGTATGTTCTGAGAGAATCTGAGACCCACCACGGGGGCGGGTTTTAAAGAACTGTAACCCTACCTCGCGAACTGTTGCTACCATCCTGTTGTTATACTCGTCCACTGTATCACAAGAATCTAAGCACGCGAAACGATTCTGCAACTCCAACTGAAAGCTCTCGGAGCCTTGGATCTGGACAGGTGTTGGGCGGAGAGTAGATTTCATTAGACGGGACCGCTCGAGCTTGACGTTGATATTTAATGTGCCTCGTACCATTCGGTGATCGCTCCCGGTTTTAAACCTGCTAATCACTGAGACATCATTAAATATGTGCCGTTTGTCAGCTAGAATGAAATCTATCTCACTCTTTGTGGAACCGCTAGGGCTAATCCAAGTCCACTTGCGCTGAGGCTTCTTCTTGAAGAAGGAGTTCATCATATAGAGGTTCTCCTTCTCCAAAAAGTTAGCCAGCAAGTGGCCTCGCTGGACACGCTCCCAACTTGCACTACGTTGTTGACGAGGGACTTGTGGACGAGAAACCCGACACCACCTTGGGACAGTTGTTCGCCCTCCCGGTGATAGAACAGGTTGCCGGATTTGAGTATTATCGTGTCCTCCCCCTGTCTTCGGACTTCAGATAATCCCAAAATGCTCCAGTTCAACCTGTTCATCTCAGCTTCCAGCTCGTATATCTCATCATCGGTCCTCAGAGTCCTGGTATTGAATGTTGCCAGGTGCAGAGGTCGTTGATTCCTGTGGTGGTAGCCGAATCTCTTCCGGTGATTCTTCGCACCCCCTGCCCCACCGTTACCATGACCGCTACCGTAGTCAGGAATAGTGGGGCTGCCGGGGACTGGGGGCCGTGCTTTTTCCGTGTCTGCCATGGGGGTAATAGCCATAGTCATCCGCGCTTGGCTACTGCGAGTTGGTGACCGCAGGTGACATGACCGGTATTCGTCAACACAGGAAGATGCTGCTGCCCATCTTCTGGATTTGTCCTATTAGTCGCCTTTTACGACATCCCAGGAAGAACGGGAGTGGTGCTATTCTGCAAAGTAAACCCGGACACCACATGGGGAAATATATATATATATGTGTAAATAAATATTGAAAAAGTAACATAAGGTTTTTTAAAACAATGTGGTATGTAGTAGGAACATCATATAAATAATAATATCTCACTTTATAACACTGTAATTGATTTAGAACTCTTGTGTATTTAAACTAAATACCTAATCAAATAAATTAATAGGTATATCATGCAAAGCTTGTAACGAGGTGGAATACCTCGTTCAATATCCCTTGGCTGGCAGGTGCATTTTTCTTCTAAATTTTTAAATCTTGACAGTTCGGTTTGTTTACAAAAATGCATCTGTCAGCTGGGTTCCCTCACAGGAGCTTGGAAGAATGTCGGTTTATTAGTTTTTATTTCCTCGATTACTTCCTTAATTTAAACAATCCTACAGGACGTTTGGCTCGTTGGAGTATTCGCTTATCTGCGTTTAACTTTGAGTTGAAACATAAAAAAGGGAAGGATCATTTGGTACCAGATACTCTTTCACGTTTCCCGTGTATTAATTTTATACAATACTAGCTGTTGCCCGCAGCTTCGCACGCGGAAATTATGCTTATCATATTATTTAGTATCCCATACAAAAAAATATTTAAAAACAGGTTTATTTATATTGAAGTACTCATATTTAGGAATTTACATACTGAAACTTACGATACAATCACAGATCATTCCTCCGGGAGCGGGTTTGGAATAGTAAACAACATTAACTTTTTTTTTCTATTCCCTCTCCCTCTCCCTCTCCATCTCCCTCTCTCCCCTTGCCCTCTTCCTCTATCGCTCCCAGTCCCTCTCCCGCCCGCACCCGCGCCCTCTCCCGATTTCTGTCCCGCTCCCTGTCCCTCTCTATCTCCCTCTTCCGCTCCTTCTCCCTCTCCTGCTCCCTGTCCATTTTTAAATTAAAAAATGACGAAGTTACTTACTGTTGCGAAGTTCATTCCCCTAAATTAACTGTTTAAGGGTTAATTTTCCGAAAAAAAAAATCTAAGTTAACTTTTGTTTATTACTATAAACTTACATAAAAAAAATCATATATTTTATAACTCTAAAACTGGCGAAGTTGATTTGTATGTAGATGAATACCAACCCCTATTTTTAGGGGATGAATTTCGAGAAAACAGTGATACAGTTATTTTTTGTGTGTAACTATAAGCTTATATACAAATTTTCGCCCTTCTTACTTCAAAACTGACGAAGTTGCCATACTAACTTTCGCACTCTTAATTAACCCTTTAGGGGATGATTTTTCAAAAAAACATAATACTTACAAATTTTGTTTCTAGTCTGGAGCTAATATGTAAATTGTCATGTTTTTAACTTCAAAAATGACGAAGTTGCCTACTAAGTTCAATTCAGTAAATTAACCCTTTAAGGGATGATTTTCCAAAAAAATATATTAAAGTTAACTTTTGTTTATTACTATAAACCTACATAAAAATTTTCAAATTTATAAATCTAAAACTAAGAAAGTTGGTTTGTACGAAAGTGTCTTCTAACCCTTATTTGTACCCCTTAGGGGATGAATTTCCAAAAATCCGTTCTTAGTGGACGTCTCCTTAGCATAAACTATCTCCCTGCCAAATTTCATCTTAATCGGTTCGGCAGTTTCTGAGATTTTTTGTTTAATCAGCGGTGTGTCGCTTTTCAATTTTATATATATAGATGACCCAGCTCATACGAATGATACATGGTATAATGATGTTCATTCCGAATGTCTAAATACTCCTGCTTCTTGTCCGGATTATTCTATACAGATTAATAAACTATTTCGTTACGTTCGGAATAACAATTTTATTTGTTCAGAATTTGATTGGAAGGAGGTTATTCCTTCTCAATGTGTCTCAGATGTTATTAAAGAAAATCACTGTACGCCTATAGTCCCCGCGAACTAAGATGCCCAATTTGTCGTTTGCAATCACAGTGACACTAGAGATGTACAAAAAAATCGGTTCACGAAAGAAACCAATTTTTGCAACAAATCGATTCAAAATTGTAAGACCTTCTAATCGATTCGATAATTAAATTGTAAACTAAAAACTGTAACAGTTAGGTACCTCCCAACTACCTCGATTGAGCTACATATCTAGTACCACGTATTCTCAATATTATGTATTTACGACTCCAATAAAATATTCTTTTGTTTCTTCCTAACAACTCATGCTGCTAGATATGCATGGAAATAGCCGAGCCGGCAAACAACCTGACGATCCACCTGATGGTAAATGGCTGTCATCGCCCATGAGCAAAACCAAAAGCATCACTGATGCATTGCCGGCTAAGAAAGAGTAGAAAAAGAAAGAAAGATTGATCATGATAGAAAGAATCCATCCGCTCAGTTTCATAATAATATTTTGAATAATATTATGAGCGTCAGGGAAAAAACTACAGTGAATAAATTCTTGTTTATTTTGTAACACACATTCATGTATAAATAATTATTATTTTGTTGAAAAAAAAAGAACACCGCAAAAAGCTTAGCTACATAATTACATATAATATATTATCTGCAGTTTACTGTCCATGGATGGCGAAGTGCACATACATAATCGAAAATGTCCTTTGTTAGCATCCAATTCGTCGTGGTATTCTTAGGTACCTAATTTTAAATTCAAATGCAAGTAAATCATTTTTATCAAAGTAATTAAATTAATCTATTTTCATTTTTAAATTCCGATTATAGTAATGCATCGATTATGATTGGTTTTTGAGACGGTTTCAGGCCGTCACATCACTTTGCGTCAGTTTTGTTTTAGGCCTCTTCATCTATCATTGTTTCGACGTCAAATATTTTTAATAAATTTTGCATAAATTATGATGTGATGGGATTTTTACTAGATTATAACGTTTATTATGATTTATAATCAACGAAAATGCAAATGAGTAAGGATTTTTAACAAATTTTTTTGAAAAATCCTTTGTCCGTAAGTGTTCAACTATTCATGTCAAGTAAATTAATATTCCATTTCGCTCAAAGACGCCCATACAATGTTAGTTCATATTAATAAATGGCAGCTATCATTATGGGCATCTTAGATAATTTTGACTATAGTCGCCTACAAGTGGTCATTTTGGTACTTATAAAACATATATGAGAATTAAATTGAGATATTTTTGGAAAGGAATGTATCGCGATGTTGCTAAATTTGTCTCAAAGTGTGAAACGTGTTTGGAACACAAACATCAGACTCAGAGAACCATAGGTTTAATGGGTGAACCAAAGGTTTGTTCCAGACCGTTCGAAGCTATATCAATCGATTTAATTGGACCTTTACCGATGACGCGAAAATTAAATAAATTTATTTTTGTTGTTACTTGCTGTTTTAGTAAATATTGTTTATTATTCCCAATCGAACGTGCTACGACTGCTATTATACAACATATTTTAGAAAATCTTGTTTTTATGACTTGTTTGTGACTTTACTTGTATTTTGTTGTTTTTCTAATATAATTGTTTTACGGACGATGAAAATTTAAACGAACTTGTAACTCTCTTGATATTTTATTTTTTTTGTGACATACATGACTTTTCTTTTGACAATAGCATTTTTTGATGAAAAATAATAACAAATTAATATGAAGGTTTTACGTTCATTATATGAATCGGACTTAGGGCCTCTTTCACCACCCTCAAGTAAAGTCCCGAGTAGGCTAATTGCCGATTAAAGTGACGAGTAACTATGCATACGCATTTCACAATCGCCGAATAGCGCTACCTGACAAGTAAAGTAGCCAGTAACTTACTTGTAACATCATCTGCCAATTAGTTTGTTTAACTGACGAGTAAGACGAGTAACGGTACGTGCAGTGAAGTAAAAAACTATTATAGCTAACCTTATAAGTATATTTATTTGACAAAAAATTATTAAACATTTACTTATTTCATTTATAGATAATCAAATAGACGATTTCGAAAAATTTGCACGAAAAACACCAAGAATTTGTCTAGTTATTTTTATTTATTATTATATTTTCGACTCTCACACCCGCGTACAAAATATATACATACAGGGCCAAAAAAAAATTATATAACAAACATAAATATATATATCAATAAATAAACTTACATAAACTCTACATAAATAAATACTTGTAGCGGGTGGAGGATTACGCCTCGGCAGGGGAGACCAAACGGCCGGGGGTCAGGACGACAGGCTGAGAAACCGACGGACTATCTTAGCCGAGTCTAGCAGCACCGCTTTCTGCATCTTGGCTGCGAGCGAACTGCCGCGGAACCCCAGTCGCCTCATATGGTTAGCGAGGCTCACTGGGATCAGCCCATTCGCAGATATATCGATTGGGATGGTTTTAGTGGACTCCACATGCCACATGCTGGAAACCTCGTGAGCCAGATCTAGATACTTTCGTTTTTTCTCTGTCTCCGCATTCACGAGGTTTTCGTCATGTGGGATGGTGATGTCCACAAAAACACCCTGGACTGTGCCCGGTCCATCAGCACGATATCAGGCTTATTCGCCAGAATCGTCCTGTCCGTGATGATGGACCGGTCCCAATAGAGCCGAACTCCGTCACGCTCGAGTACTGGCATCGGTGTGTACCTATAATACGGCACTCTCTCATCCAGGAGACCGTACTTCAGAGCAAGCTCTTAGTGAAGGATTTTGGCCGCTTGGTTGTGTCTGTGCAGATACTCAGTGTTAGCAAGAGCCGAACATCCCGACAGCACATGCCTGAGTGACTCACCGGGATGGCGACAAGCTCGACAAATGTCGGTAGTGCCATCCTTCAGGATGTACTTTCGGTAGTTCTTATTATTATTATTATTTTAAACAATTGATATTAAAATATATCTTTGTTACAGAGTAAAGTTAGCACTTCTTTCTCTCTTGATTATATCCATGTTTTACTAATTTAATATCGGTCAAAACTCTAAACTAAAAAACTACCTGCGAATTTTAATAACACCAACATATACAAAACCTTCGTAGTAATGACGGACGGACTGGCACTTAACCGATTTGACACGTGTTTGACATCTGGCAAGCACAAACTGACCGAATGATGGAACGCATTATGACAAATCATTCAACTAACCGCCAAGTTGTTACTCGGAACTACATTTTATATTGTGAAACTGGTAAAAGTTAATTGTGACTTTTACTTGCCGATTAACGTTATTCAGCAAGTAACTACTTATGACTTTACTTGACGATTGTGAAAGAGGCGCTTAGAATAATAATACACTAGAAGCCACATCTAGCTGTCATTGCTAGTCGCGCGTTGTGTCCAGAACCGCCCGGCCCCGCCGTTCTTCCCACCCGCGTAGTGTTGCATTGCAACGTAAAACATGTCGCATTATTTCGGGAAATGTTTGTGACAGGACGTTGAGAAAAAAGATAAAGGCGATTATACTTAGGTCTACCAGTATCTGATCGCAACATATTATTACTGTGTTTCTAAAATTATGTTTCTCATGTAAGTGACTGTAAGCTAGTGCTAATCTGTAAATTATTTAAGCTGCTAATACATTCTGTTGTTGTATCTAAAAGATTTTTAATTTGACCAGACGACTGATTAATAACCCTCTCTTGACCAAATAACCTCTTTAAGAGAGAATTTAAAATCATCTTTTTATTACCAAAACGCCGCTTTAGTAACTCCCATGCTTGTACATAATTATTTTCTAGAGTTTGAATATGTCTTAGTAACATTTCTGCCTCCCCAGACACGCTAGTTTTCAAATAATGTAACTTTTGAACATTGCTTAAATTTGTATTGTGAACAAGAGCTGTAAACAAATCCTGATATGTAGGCCAGTCCTCATATCTTCCTGAGAACGTAGGTAACTGAATTCTTGGCAAACTACTTACATATGGCAATGACTGAGTATCTTGACTTACGGCTACAGCTGACTTGTTGACGACTTCCGACACTTCCAGGTTTAGCAGGTGATCAGTTAGGTCCGCTTGAAGCACCAGGTAGATATCCTCAATTTGGTAAAATTCTTCGTTGGCAAAATACGGTAATGTTACCTTCTGATCCCTCGGAGTGCATGTCGTAAGATCGTTGTGTGCCTTCTTGAATGTGTTCCAGTAGTCTTCGAGATTCTTCAGTCTTGCTTGTATATACCCTTTAGTCAGTCTTTGTCAGTGCTGGATTTAGGCCTAGGCCCGTGAGGCCCGGGCCTAGGGGCGCCATGATTTTGGGGGCGGCAAAATTTTCAGAAACCTAAAAACTTAAGAGCAGTAAAATATGAGAATTATTTGTACCTACCTAAAATATTTTTGTGAATTATTTTTGCTTCTTTATAAAATATTTTTAATGTTGAGTTTACCTTTTAATTTGTCGGTGCAATATAGATTCTTTTTAATCTATATTACTCTGAAAACAATAATTTTCAGATTTTTCGCAAATTATTAATTTTTATAGCAGACAGTTAAATATTATTTGCTATTTCTCAATAGCCTTTATGAATAAATTATAATTAAATTTAAAAAAGTGTTCAACCTATATAATAGCAATCCTAGACTTACCACCGTGATAACTATATAATTGTTCTCCCAGAAGAAGGTGAGATGGGATTTTGTTGTCTATGGCGGGTTTTCTCCTTCCCCTCCCGTGACCTCGGGAAAAATCTGACATTTCACATTTTCAGGATGGCGGCCGAGTTGAGATTGTCAACTTTTTTGTTTATGACTTTTCGCCCAATATTTTTGGGAGGTTTCGTAAAGTTTGGGAGGAGAATTACGAAAAAATTTGAAAAAAATCAAGATGGCCGCTGAGATATTTGAGTTTGATTTTTTTCGATTTTAGAGGTGACTGGTGTAACATCGGGGTTCCTTTTCAACTTTTTTTTAATTTTTTTTTCAATTTTTTTTGTGTTCGCTTGAGTGTATCCTTAATTTTAATATTTTGGATATTTTTTTTCAACAAGATGGCGGACCCCGTAGTTGTGGGAATCGAGGCAAAGTGTTGCCAGGTTGAGTTTTTTTCGTTCATACATTGTTTTGGACTTTTTATTCAAAAATATGAAAAATAGGAGCTATATTTTTAATCAAAAAATCACACGAGCAAATGTTTCGTAGTCATCGTAATTACATTTGACCATTTTCGTCGATGTCAAATGACAACACTGGCTGCTGGATTGTTTTTTTTTTTTTACGAAAAGTCGAATTGGTCTCCGAGAAGTCACGTATGGGGGAAATTTTTGGTTTGCCTCCGTGTCTATGGGAAAAATCCGGCCTTTCGAAAATCCAAGATGGCGGCCGAGTCGAATGACCAACTTTTTTTATTATTCACCTACCCAAGATTATTGTCATTTTCGGCTAATCTTTGGAAAAGTGTCACGATGAAATTGGAAAAATTTGACAAACCAGGTGGCCGCCGAGATATTTAAGTTTGAAATTTTCCAATTTTCGAGGTGTCTGCGGGGTTACATCGCGGCGGTGTTATAACGTTTTTTTGCAATATTTCTTCTCTCTTTGCTCGGGTCTATCCTCAACTTTGCTGTTTGGGGTATATTTTTTTTTCGATAAGATGACGGACGCCGTGGCGGCCATTTTGTAAAATGTAGGAAAATTGGCACTTTTGAGGTGAAATATTTACAAGTTGGCAACATTTGAGGGGGCTCTTTGTAAGAGGGGATTGTGTAACTTGAAACGTTGCCAGGTTTGGTTTTTTCTTCGTTCATTTTTTTTTTGGACTTTCTATAAAAAAAATGTAAAAACTAAAATGAAAACCATTTTTGGTAAAAAAAAATCACACAGGATTACTTTTTGTGGATGTCGTAATGACATTTGACCATTTTCATCTCAATTAACTGGCAACTATAAACCATAATTCTATGATAACTAATAAAACGTATAATTATGTTATGGATTGATTACACCTAACGAGTACAGTGGCGAGTCAGTAAATGAGCTTTCGGCCGAGAGAGTCGCCAAACCGAGTTGGTGTTCACACATATTACTATAGTGGTGAGTCAGTTCAGTTTTGTTCACGCTTAACGACTGCAATGGATCGCAAAAAAAAGGAATATAAACGGGTTTTATTGTTGTTTCCAAGCTCCATTTGTTAGCGGAAATTTTAATTGAGATTAGGATAATTTTAAAACAAAAACAACGCTGCTTGAACGATTGGCGACGAGTGGCGAGTGGCCGAGTGACAAGCGAGTGCGTGTTCATGCGTGCCGAGCGGGATATCGAGTCGCTGCGGGGGCAGAAGAATGAAGCGGGGAGGTGGGTACTCGGCCTAGTAAACAGATTGGGATTCTAGTGACTCTCTCGCCTCTCTGCTCGACCTAGCACTCGGCCGAGCACTCGTTAAACTGTTTGTACCAACCGAGCGCTCGGCCGAGGACACTGACTCGCCACTGTACTCGTTAGGTGTGATCAAGGCATTAATATTTGATACATAATAATTTAGGTTTTTAAAAATTGCTTATTTAATTTCGATAATCACGTCCTCACAGAGCAAAAAGGGCGCCATATCTTAAGGGGCCTAGGGCGACATCAAACTTAAATCCGCCACTGGTCTTTGTTTAGGACATTTCTTGATGTTAATTTGTGTTTTTTGTATTATACTCCCGATCTCTAGCAATGTATATATGTATTTATCTTTTCTGCCGTAGTTTGTTGCGACATTGTTCTTGTTGCAATATAGTTCTTTTCGATAGATAGAAATAATATATCGACTTATCTTTTGTTTGAAATGCGACTGCCTTTTGTCTTATCGGTTCTTCAAATAAACCGAACACTTTTGCTGTCGAGTAAGCTTCGTCCGTAAAATCAATCCGGCTCGTTTTGGACCAAAATATGTTTATAACTTTAGTTGAATTTTGTTGTTTTTCCTAATATAATTCTTTTACGGACGATGAAAATTGAAACGAACTTGTAACTCTCTTGATATTTTATTTTCTTTGTGACATACATGACTTTTCTTTTGACAATAGCATTTTTTGATGAAAAATAATAACAAATTAATATGAAGGTTTTACTTACATTAAATGAATCGGACATGACTTACGGTATACGTACATACGACATTCCAATTAAATTTCTTACTAAGTTAAAAGCATATTTTTAAGTGAGAAAAGAAACTTACGCACTATTAGTCGAGAAATGACGACGAAATATTAATCTTCAGTGTCAAGGATGTAATGGAACCCCATTACTGAGGATTGTGAAGCACACAACCATCTATGTTTAGGTAGTGGGTCCGTACACCAAATACATTTGATGAGATGGATAGAATAATATCACAGTAAGTATTTTTATCAACAAAATAGTGCAGTGCTGCATACATAGTCCAAAATGTGATCTACTATGAATACACTGAAAACAGTGAAAGTGGCCTAAATGATAATATTTAATGGGTACTTTTGTGCTTGTTCAATGTATTATCTATACTTTACAATATATAAGTATTGCTAAGTTATGTAAGCAAAAAAAAATATCATTCAATTATTATTAATTGGTGCATATTTTAAACATTATGTAACAATTATTAATCTTGTAACTAAGATTAAACAATAATAGAATTATTATAAAAATCATTATTAATAACAATGATTCAAGATTCTTACATAAGGAACAATTATTCCAATATATTACCATCCTAATTGTAAGCTACAAGAACGATGTTAAATGAACCATTTACTAAATTAATTCAATCTGTAGAAAGGTATGCAAATAATGTTTATAATTTGTTTCAGATTACAGTGGCTATGCATAAAGGCCATAGTTTTAAATACCAATAGCAGACCTAGAAGAAAATTCACACAAAGTACTACTTTTACAACAGCACTTTAAAAAGGCACAATGCTCTATTAAGCGGTGATGACCCCAATGAATCATATTAGTTGACTGATACTGGTAACGGGAGAAAAAAACGAATTGTTTATGACTGTTGTATAATATTAATCAACTAGCAGCCCGCCCCGGCTTCGCTCGGGTGTAATTTTATTTTTAAACATTTAGAGATATATTTATCCCATCAAAAACATAAATGTAAAGTGAGAGTCAATTTCAAAAAAAAAAAGAATTGAGATCTAAATGGGTGCCAATTTCTGTGTAGAAAAGCCTAAAATTTTAGTCACAAGAACATGTAATTCAAGCTCCACATTTGACTTGGTTAGTTTTCACGTACCTACCTAGGCTATATTATATTTATGTAATTAGCTTCGTCAAATCTGTTAGGTTGATGGCTTATGACACTCTTCTCTAATTTGGTTTGTTGGTTGCTAACTAAAGAAAACTAGCCAAGTCAAATGTAAAGCTTGAATTACATGTTCTTGTGACTAAAATTTTAGGCTTTTCTACACAGAAATTGGCACCCATTTAGATCTCAATTCTTTTTTTTTTTGAAATTGACTCTCACTTTACATTTATGTTTTTGATGGGATATCATTACTTTTTGTACAGAAATTATTAGTAAGTACTTATTCGTAACGTTACTGATTAATTTTAATACATGAACTGTTATAGTGCTCTTCAACTAAATCTGTAGTTAGTGCGCCGTGGTCCGAAATACGGTACCTATTATTTCATTATTTATAAGTAATGATCTTCCACTATTGATGTCCGCTAAATATTGAAATAATAATTAATACTAAATCCCAATTATACTATCGTAATAAATACGAAAGTCGACTATACTCTTATTAGTTACGAGTGACCGCCCTCACTTTGCTTTAGTTTTCTTATTTTTTTACACCTTGGGTTACGTTATTGGAGTTTTATTAAGGATCCCTAATTTATTGAAAATATAATATAGCCTATGTCACTCGGGGATAGTGCAGCTTTCCAACAGTGAAGGAATTTTTCAAATCGGTTTAGTAGTTTCGGAGCCTATTCAATGCAAACAAACAATCAAATCTTTCCTCTTTATACTATTAGTACAGATAAGTTGTTTATGTTCGATGACATCGTGCAACAATAAATTTTGAAACAATACTTCGAATTACTTTAAACTGGTATAATTACGGAAATAATACAAAATTTTGTGGTGTAATCTTGTAGATTAGAGAAAAATAATTTTCCACACATTAAAAATAAAACGACGTAATACACTGGAAATAACGTCTCCTGACGAACCACTGATCTTCACGTAAATGTATATGTGCTGTGCACTTCTCACAGGCACTTGGGACACTGAACATCTTCCTCCCGTTGAAAGCTTCAGAAAGTACTAAAACTGATATGTTTCGTTATATATTCACCTTGGAATCCACATAATGACCAGATGTCATCAATTTTGATCGCTACTCTTAAATTTCAGGCATTTTAAGTAAGTGTTCCTAATAGAATCAATTTTTTGAAAAATTATCATAAATTGATAAAAATTTACTACTTTCAGATTTATTCCTTTGTATTCACCCGACTACCTATCTGCATGCCAAATTTTAACTTTCTAGGTCACCTGGAAGTTGGATATAGTTTTGATCTATAGGTCAGTCAGTGTTAAATTTCTCGATTTTTGGACGTTAATATCTAAATAACCGTTTGAGGTGTGTTTATGAAATTTGAAAGACGTATGTATTTCGCAAGTCTTAATAAATGAGCCAAATTTGACAGGTTTATGTTGAATAGTTTTTGAGTTATGAGGTGGTCAAAAGTGGCTCCAAATGGTTCGTGTAATATTACACACGGTGCTGCTCGTCAATTCTGTTAGCTAAGAAATTGACTTGACACGCTCCGCGTGTCTAGATAATTTTATGCTTGACGACCCGTGTGGCACGATGGCTACCATGGCAGATCGCCGCGCCAAGGGTCCTGTGTTCGATTCCCAGCGAAGTGGAAATTAGAATGATGAATTTCAATTTCTGTTCTCGGTCTGGGTGTGAATGTCCTTGTCTAGTGTGTTGTCCATGGCACCCACGACACAGGGAATCCTAGTGCTATTGTTATTTTTATAACATATACATTTTACTCAATTAATTTATTTGTAATGGGTTTATTTTTTTACTTGAACTATTTTTTTTAGATTCCTCTATTTACATTTTTGTACATACATACATCTATTTACATTTTATTGCTTTAGTAAATAAAGGACTACGCTACAGTTGCTTTGCATGATGCCACACTGGTCATTGCGCGGCCGCGGCGGTGGCGGCGGTGTTTGTTTTCCTAAATTTGTATTATCTTCTGAATGGAATGTCCGATTTGAGTAGTTCAAAAAGTTATCTATAGGTATTGAAACAGTTTTGAGTATGAAATGATTTATTTGGATAAGGATTTATACGAAGGTATGGTTTTCATGATCTGATTTTGGTCATCTTTTTTATTAACTGTTAAAATGTAATAATCTAAATTTTACTAACAAAAAATAACCGACTTCAAAGTCTCAAAAACTGCATAGTTGTCAGATCTCGTTCAAATTTATGTGAGACCACATGACAAGCTCCTGCTTTCGATTAAAAAAAGAATCATTGAAATCGGTTGGCGTGATATTGAGTTATTCGTCAATTTGTCGCGCACATCTTAACACAAATTTACGACTTATGTAGTTTTCTCATGGATGCCGTTGTCAGATCTCAATAAAATTTATGTGGGACCACATGACAGCCACCAACTTTCAATTAAAAAAAGAATCATCAAAATCGGTTCGCCTAGTCCAAAGTTCTGAGGTAACAAACATAAAAAAAAAAAAAAAAATACAGTCGAATTGAGAACCTCCTCCTTTTATGAAGTCGGTTAAAAAGTGGTTATAGTGACATAACGACAACAGTTGGACATATAGTATCGCGAGGTATTTTGTAGATATTGATATGTTCTCTAATATTGTAAAACATTTTTTGTTCTATCATCAATAGTTTCCGCACTAAACAACTGGCTGCTTTCCATTCGATATAAACGTTAACGTTAAAATCGTGTTGTCGTGTGAACGACTGCCTCGTATACGGGGAAACCGTAGACGGGATAAAATACAATCGAATGGACGCCGTGTGAACGTAGCCTAACGCGGGAGCAGGCAACATACAACTGTCCATGAGAGAAGCATGGGTTTTCCAGATTAACGCCGCAAATACTTAAAGACTGACTCTGTGATTTATTTTGTTGATTTACTTTTACAACTGTTGATCTTTCAATATCTGCAGTCGATCGGCGACGATATAGCGGATAGCCATCGTTCCCGGTAATTGTTTCTGCCACTAATTCCCGTGGACACCGTTTCGAAAATTGACCATATACCATACATGGTGAATTTGAATTGAGATTTCCACATGGGCCATGAATCATGTTTGTAATAACAACTTCATGCAAGCCTGGATTGACTTATACATCAGGAATTTCAGTAGATATGATTTGATCAACTTCATTTGGTATCAACTTTATTTTCTCAATTAGCCAAGTCATGATTATGAGCATGAGGCAACCTGGTCGCAGTGCGTAACGTCTCACCAAATACACTGTGTTTTACAATTAAATCCATTAAAGATTTCAACTTTAGTCGGAAGACTCGTGCAGTAATATCATGGCGATCAATCGGTGATTGGCCAGGTAAAAACTCCTGTTTGATTTCTATTCACTAAAGACTGCATGTGAATGTGATAAATAAATCTGCAGTGCCATAATAACAAACATACATATGTCATGGCATTTTGAGCGTATTCATGCATATGCCGAGGACTTCCAATATAATATGTTGCTCTAAGAATTGTCATCCGCCCGACATTGTTTGGATTTCCATCGGTAGTAATTGCATCTCGAAGGTGAATACATAAACTCCTCAGAACGTAGTTTGGTCTGGTTCAATCTGATGAAGGTTAATCTCTCTATGTTTCTATGTTTACATACATATCAACAGCATATTGATGAAATAATCGCCGACATTTCAATATGTGATTGTCTTTATTTTCAGGAACCATCAGACGGTATGAGTAAAAATTTATTGAACTAACTTTTTTATTAGTTTCAGCTCCTGTAAATAAGATAATGTTTTGATGACAGTCATTCAACAATAACTTAATTGTGAACAAAAACAATGCAATGACATTTTATAATTGCCTGTATTAGGATTTATCATCTTGATTGAGAAATGATAACGATCTTCACCTTTCCAAAATAATATTGGATATTGTCGTCATGAGAGATGTGATTCATGCACACGCTGTAACTGATCATTTCTGCGATGTAAATCAATATCACGGGCTTCCAGATTTTCTCCAACCTTTACAATGGCAACTTCATAAATTTTTGGTGCATTGAAACGTCTTGCATGTTGTCCTACAGGAGTTTTATCAGCTCTGATTACAATTTTATAACTATCAGATGGCATGTGATCCAATGCAGTTTTAAAAAATGTAATCAACTGATTTAAGTAACTTCCTAGGGCCTTAAGGAACACACAAAGAAATTACCAGAATTTGTTGAATATCGGGTACTCTTACAGAATTAATTTGCGTTTTTCCACCACTTTCAAGGTGAAATTAATGAAATGCTGAAATTATATTGGAGGACATAGATACGCAAAAAACATGCTCTTGAAAACAAAATAACAAAATAGAATATATCCATTCAGTTATAGGGTTGTGAATTAATGAAAAAATAACTTAAGGCGTTTTATGGCCTTTCCATGAAATATAAGTAAAATTTAAGAAATGCATGTATTACTCTTTTTGTACGGAGTAAACGTTTTTTTATTATTTAAAACAAATCAGCTGACATTTTTTATTTATCCATACAAAATGTCCATAAGGAACTCTTTGGTGTGGAACCCTAAAAAATAGCTTAAATGCTAAGTTGAAGTCTTTTCAATATCCTAAAGAGTCCTGTTAAAATTCGTTCAGTAGTTTCAGAGATTTGGCTAGTACTGGTCATTGCGCGGCGGCGGCGGCGGTACTTATTTTCCTGAAGTCGTAATATCTTCTGAATGGAATATCCGATTTAAGTAATTTAAAAAGTAATCAATAGGTATTGAAATATTTTTGAATATGAAATGATTTATTTGGATAAGGATTAATACGAAGGTATAGTTATCATGGTCTGATTTTGGTCAGCTTTTTTATTAACTTTTAAAATGTAAAAAGTGGTTATAGTGGCATAACTACAATAGTTGGACATATAGTATCGCGAGGTTTTTTGTAGATATTGATATGTTCTCTAATATTGTAGAACATTTTTTTGTTCTATCATGAATAGTTTTCGCAGCGCACACGATGTAAAGAATATTTTAGGTATTTTTTTTCACATTATTGGAGTTTTAGTAAGGATCCCTAATTTTTTTTAAATATAATATAGCCTATGTTCACCGCGAATAGTGTAGCTTTCTAACAGTGAAAGAATTTTTTAAATCGGTTCTGTAGTTTCGGAGCCTATTCAATGCAAACAAAAAATCAAATCTTTCCTCTTTATATATTAGTATAGAAGTATAGATATCTGATGTGAACTATTTATTGTATAAAATGATTTGGAAATAAATAAACACTTATGTTCTTTGTTGTTTTTTATTTGTCCAGAAAGAGATACAATTTGACCTTATTAAAATTTAACATAAATTTTGAACTTGCTATTTAAACAACATGGGCAATATAAAACTATCGTCATCTTATCCCATGATTACGCCTTGTCTCTGCTCACATTGTCAGTCACAGCTCCTCCTTCAGAAAAGTCGACAGGAGCTTTGTCGGAACACGCCCAACAAAGGAGTTGAAATTGACAGCGTTGCGCAAGTCCAACTTCTTTACCCGCACCCGGAACTTCATCTTCTTCTCTAAATACTCCACGACATCAGACACCTTTGTGGTGTAATGGAGACGAGAGACGTAGACGTAAGATGCTGGCACGGCGGGACGACGAAGAGGCTCCCTCTTTCTTCTTCTTCACCTCAATGAAGCAGTCTTTATCCGATTGACCAACGGGCATCGCACTGCGAGAGGGCTCGTTTACGTATGCAGGTTTCCTTACGATGTAAAATATTATGATTCGGTAAGTCATTAGACTATAACAAGTCTTTCTCCAAATTTCTATTTAACGAGAAAAATGTAAAATCATTGCATTTATGTAGTAAATTAATTAATAACAGCAACTATATACTTATCTGATAGCTCTAAACTTCTAAGTCACATTGTTTGTTGCCAATGCAAATTTTTAGGCGGCCGTGTACATTAGATAAAAAAGCCGTGTTTATATGGAAAAAGTTCAACTGTGGGCCGTGTCAACAGCTGCCAATTTGCGAAAAGCCATAGAATTGGCTAATTAAATAGGGCGTAGGGCAGCCGTAGGCCGTAGATTTTGTGATTTTTTTGGGCCTGAAGCCGCCTGAAAGCCGTAGAACACGGTAATTGCCGTAGCATTGGCAACACTGTAAAGTCAAAACATTCGTCTGACAATCATGACAGTTGACATAATAGTCTAACAGGATCCCAAACTTCACAGAGGTACTTTATCGGCCGGTCTCAATAATGTACTAACAGATGGAAGACTGTGGATAGGGCTGTCATCTGTCATATTTGTCAATTTTTCAGAGGCAAAAATTGACAGATAACATACTAATGGTAGCCCTATTCACAGCCTTCCATCCAATGAACTAATATACTACGTACATGGAAGCATCTTTGATGCCTCAAAATAGCGCAACGAAAACTCAACCGCAGTGGGCCGGGCTTATATACTCAACCAAAACGCGAATCAGTCAGTCCGGTGTCACTCGTTCGGACGGTCGTTGGATTTAAGTGTCATGAACAAATTGAACAAGATTTATATTAAAAAAATAGTATCAAAATGCCTTCATGTGTTGCGAAATGGTGCAAAAATCATACAGATCATCGT
This sequence comes from Thymelicus sylvestris, assembly GCA_911387775.1. Classification (NCBI taxonomy): domain Eukaryota; kingdom Metazoa; phylum Arthropoda; class Insecta; order Lepidoptera; family Hesperiidae; genus Thymelicus; species Thymelicus sylvestris. Next base: position 6,895,785 of record OU426911.1, read on the forward strand.
TCCAAGGGTTCCGAGAATCGTGGAATCACATTTCACGTGTAAGTATAACGAAATCTAAAACTACAAAAATCTATTTAACTTTCATATGGATGTTTTTATGCAAAATGTAGTTAGTATATTTTTAATAACAATTTATTAAAGGAATAAAATTCGTTTTATTTTTAATTTAGATTCCCACAAGACCCGAGACGTAAAGATCTGTGGATAAAAGCTGTTCAATTAGAGAGACAGGAAAATGACTGGATACTTAGCAAACATTCGGTAATATGTTCGATTCATTTTAAAGAAGAAAATTTATATTTGTCGAAGAAAGGATACCAGATGATTTCTAAAAGCAAGCGCTGTACCAATTTATTACTTCATTATCCTATTGATACTTTACAATATAAAATGAAATTTAAATGATTAAAAAAAACTATGTATAATTCTGATATTGATATCTGAACTCCGATAATAGGATCAAATATGAAAAATCAATATCGAAATTGAAAACCTTCCGATATTACCAGCCCTAGTGTGTACTGTGCAATGTTTTTACAGTGTTTTCGACATCTTAATTTTAATTGATTAATTTGTAGAATCACTGTGCAGTACAATAGTCAGTACTCAATATATTGTTTTGAGTTTTCACTTCTGTCGGCAGTCCTTATAATTGCCTATTTTTTACTATTGCAAATTATATTGTTTTGAGTTGTCAATATATTGGGGTGAACTTCCTTTTAGCCCATATCTCCGATTGATCTGAATTTTGGTATATCTATGTTAATATGTATATTTCGACGAACTGATAACGAATATTATAGGGTAAAGTAGGTAACTTTACCTTGAAAAACATTATTTTTAATTTTTCACGTTTATTTGGCAAAATATTAATTTTAAAGAAAAATGTTTCCTGCAAAATTTGTAGCACATTAAAAGATTGACATTCTATTTTCAAGTAAAATGCGAAATTACTTCCCCATAATTATGCGGCAATCGGGGTTATGGGCTAAAACGATGGATTTTTCACTTCCGTCGGCAATCCTTATAACTGCCTATTTTTTACTATTGTAAAACAAATAACGTGTACAAATAATTCTTTTTGTAATAAGAGAAAAAATTGGTATTATTAATATTTTATATTATATAAAACCATTTTTATTATTGTTTTATTATGATTGGTTCCCTCATACATAATAACATCCACGGAACTGACGACCTGACTGACAATGCGACAACGCATTAGACAGTACACTGAGGCGCGAACCAATTGCCGTGATCGGGTCAAGCCGAGAACCAATCCCGTTTGGCGATTTCGCATGGTTCGACAACTACTTGACAATATACCAATTGATGAGTTTGTATACCGTAGTGAGTGGTTTGTGCATGTATACTTCGTATTTGTGTGAGTTTTGGTGCTGATATTTAACGTTAGAATGTATTGAGAGGCTTATTCCATAGTATATTCGTTCACTGCTTCCATCTGTTAGTACATTATTGAGACCGGCCGTAAGACGCGACGTTACAACTGAATAAACATTCAACCAATCACAGGCTGGATTAACGTTGTTCTTCATAATGGGGAGGCACACGCAAAGCTGATTGCAGATGGCGCTCTAATCGACTGTACCTTGTTTACGTTTCGTGTCAAGTGTACGGTTGCGAATTTTGTGGATTTTGTGAATTAAAACGTTTCCAAAATGTACTCATTGATGATTATATCTCAACTTAAAAATGAGCTTCGAAGAAGGAATGCTTCAACTGCTGGAAAAAAGGCCGATTTAATTGAAAGGTAAGCATTAATAATATTTGAGGTTATTATTGCACTTGTGTTCATTATTGTCTCAGTTTTATATTAAACCTATAATTTATTTATAGATTAGAGGCGTATGATCGTAACCATAATTTTGGTAATAATTATGACACCCAAGATGACGACATATACCAGTCTCCAGCCTCTGAAAAATTTAGAGATATAAATGCCGATTCTCCACTTCCGAACATTAGCAAACACGAAATACAACAATATTATGAAAGGTATGTATTTATATTGATACTAATTTGATTAAGTATTTTATACAGTACCGTACCTACATACAGTACCTCTCATTCACAAACAAGTTAACAATTACGTTATAAAAATGATAAGAAGTGTAGGTTCTAATCTAACATTGTAAACTTAAGACTTACTAGACTTACTTACTGATGTATGGTGTGAAAACCTTATAATAAAGTCACCGATCCTAATCTGCAGAAAATAAATAACTTGGGGAAATCTGTTTCTAACAACCGTCAGGACTGAAAGCAAGGACTGATATTTTTCAAATTTACATGAATTTGTGCTATTTTTGTAAATTAGTTAGTGATAATAAATATTCAATGTTTTTTTTTTACAGGTACAATGCCAAACCATGTGGACAACTTCTTTATGAGTCTCGCCACCTCATAACTGCCCGCTTTTGCACTGACAGTGTACATACATATGTACAGGGTGAATGCAAAGCAAGCATGAAGAAAATTGCTTATGTGGTAGAGGTTAAATTAAGTAAAGAGGGCATAGAAAATAGTCATTGCGAGTGTGCTGCAGGAAGTGGCACACACGCATGTTGTAAGCATGTAGCAGTGCTTTTGTGTGGTGTCAACAAAATTATAAAGTTACACCAAGCATGCACTCAAAAGCTGATGACGTTTAATAGACCCAAGAAAGTATTTTATAACTCACCAATTGCAGCCCAAAATTTATCACACAAGCGACAAAAAAAATGTAACTATGATCCATTGAAAGAAGTCGATGTAATGGAAAATTACACTGACTATGTACGTAATTTGGCAATTGGGTATGGGGAGAGTACAATGCCTATTCTACAGACTCTGCAACCTGCAAATCCACATGCCATTGCATGGGATCACTACCCATGTCTGGAAAAATCACCAGAAGACTTATTATTGGAGCATTTACTTTTAAAAAATGTAACATCTGCTCAAATTGAAGAAGTGGAAAGAAATACAAGAGCACAAGCTAGTTCACCGGAATGGCATGAACGGAGATCATGCAGAGTCACTGCCAGTATGTTTTATGTGGTATGCCATAGTAAAAACTATAGTAAATCTCTGTTGAACAGAATTTTAGCCCCCAAAGATGTGCATACAAGAGCAGTGGATCATGGAAAAATACATGAGCCCATTGCCATTGCTCAGTATGTAGAAAAATTCGGAGTGACGGTAGAGCGCTGTGGGATATTCATTTCACTTGATTATCCCTACTTAGCAGCATCTCCTGATGGCCTCATAGGAGAAGACACAGTAGTCGAGGTGAAGTGCCCATATGTTGCAAGAAACAGCTTAATAAATGCAACTACTGTGCCATACTTACATGAACATAATGGAAAGCTTTATTTAAAAACAAGCCATCCATACTATGCTCAGGTCCAAGGGCAACTGCATTGTACAGGAAGACAGTATTGCAATTTTATTGTATACACATTTATAGACATGAAGATCATCTTCATTAATAAAGATGATTCTTTCATAAACGAAATGTTAATGAACTTAATAAATTTCTATGTGCATTATTTGGAGCCTGCTATACTAAATAAATACATATATAAAGACTATTTGCAATTAATAAAAAAACAGAACTAATAAAAAATATTCTTTTATTTCACCTAGATCATTTTCACAATAGATTAACATAAAACAATATCATTTTTCCATACAGGTCTTTAATCATTGACAATATTGATTTGCCTTAAATAGCTAAAACATAACCAACATATTTACAGCCTTGTAGTTACGATGCATAGACATCTTTCTAAAAGGCGAGAACATAGTTATATCGCTATTTTAACGGGTTTGGAAAACATATTTTTTCCTTTTGTACACATGAACTGCAGTGCCATCTATCAGATAAAATCATACCTAGAAAGTTTACTAAATTTCATCTTAAAATAGAATAGGTACTTGGTAATCAAAGTCTTACTCATTGTACCTACACCAAATAATATAGGTTCTAGAAAGTATACCATTATAATAATTTATTATTAATAAATTATGTATAGGTAGATATTAAAAAAGTTATTTTATTCTTACATAGCACATACTACATTAGACAGCTTCAAACAAATAATTTGTCATATTTTAACTTTACCCACAATTGTTTAAGTACATAGCATACAGCTATTCAACTACAGTAATGACCTGCTAATACACTAAAATCCTAAACTTTAGAGATAGGATTCCTATTGTGTCTATCCAAGAGTAAAAACTTCATCAGAGAAATACAGCTGTAAATTGTATAGAACTACTTACAATACACTTAGTAATAATAAGTTATTTCATAATATATTAAGTATTTAAATAAAAAAACATACCAATTAAAATTTTATTTTTAACTCTTTTTTGTCATAATTCCTTCTCTAAAATTACAGCACATAAAACATATGAAAAAAATTTTAGATGCTATTGGAATGTAGCTATGATCTAGGTCATTTGTTAATATTTTATAAGTTTTTGTTAACCCTATAATTCTTTCAATGTGGACTCTCTTACTTGCCAGCTCCCTATCTTTGATTATTGTGAGGCCGAGTAACTGAGATTTTCCTCTAAGAAAAGTTGGTATTTTGACAGACACATTTCTATCTGCAAACATGTCTTGAATTGTAAATCCTCTGTCAGCAAGTATGCTGTCACCACTTTGGCATTTAGTCATAAGATCACTTCGTTCCACTATTTGTCGGTCACTTACTGATCCAGCATAAGCCAAAGAACAGTATGATAACAGCCCACCCGGAGTAGCACCAACTAATATTTTTAGTGTATTTGCATGTTTGTAACTGCTCCATGAAGCTTGTTGTGATTTTGGGTTCTTGGGTTTCTGAACTTTTATTTCGGTGCCATCCAAAATCACCCGTATATTGTTATCATAACTTTTAAAGCTTTCTGGCATATAATACTGAACCAATTCTTTAGACGGCCAAATATTTATTTTTATCCATAATTGATAAATGAAGTTCACCCATGTTATGAATATATTTGAAACCGTTGTTTGACTTATATTGAAAAATTTGCTTAATTCAAAGTTACACTTATTCTGTCTCAGTTTCATCATTGTTAAAAAGAATTGGTCTTCTGTGCTTATGTTTATAACATTATTGCTATAATATTCTATTTTGTGAGCCATAGGGCTGAGAGTCGAGTAAACAAATTTAAATTTCTTATAGGATTCGAAACCTGTGTAGAATTGTATGGCTTTATTATCATCTTTGTATCTATTTATTGACCCATATGTATGTTCATGATCAACTTGAGTGCTTTTTGATAAAATCTTGGCTTCTTTATATGAACACTGGGCAGGTATACTAAATGAGCTTGTATCTTTTGTATTCACTATTTCCTCACAACCTATATCAGACGTCAAATCACTGTCTGGTAAAGGGCAGTCGTAATGTAACACATCACTGCTAGTTGAAGGCTGTGGTTCTTCTTGAAAAAGTTGCCTCTGACTTCTTTTTTCAAAGCGGTGCTGTCGTTCAAGGGCTGCTGGGTTCTCAGGCTTTATCTGAGTAAAACAGAATATAGATGGAACAGCCGACTTTCTTAGAAACTTGGCTATAGGTTCATTACCTGAAGAAAAAGAGAAGCACTTTGTAACAAACGTTTTTCAACCCATGGTTTACTATAAATGAAACTTTAGTAACAGCATAGAATCAGTACCAAGTACAATTTATAGGTGATGAGAAATGCAGTGTTAGATTACCTGTATAATAGCTTTTTCCAAAATAATCTTCTTGTTTGAAATGCGCGGCACACAACCGTGCAGCATGACTTGCTTTGAAGTTTTTGATCCGTAAAGCATATTCCCATTGTTTTCTGCGCTTAGGATCTTTAGGGAATATATGTACGCCTCTGTTCTTGCAGTTTAATGCACTACATTGTGGCATTTTAATCTTAATAAATATAACAACGCTTGTGAACTTCGTAAAGTCAATATTTCCATACAATTTGACAGCCATTACGTCAATTCAAGGTACAGTCAATAATGCGCCCTCTGTCGTGATAAAAAGTTAGTTTTCCCCAGACCTTGGATTTAATACTTACGACTATGAAGTCTGTGATCCAGATAGAGTAATATATCCATGGACATGACATTACACAGATTTCGTACTAAATCTATGTCATTACAGCAGACCACAGACAATCATAATCGTTCACTTGTCGTTCACCTTTTATGATGTCATGGTACGACTTTCCAGTGATTCAGAAGTAAAACGTAGTGATTAAATTAAGTACTCTGTGTTCAGAACACAGAACACAATATACTGGTTCAGAAGCAGTGTTCTCGAACCTACCGATTTTTCGGTATTTCTACCGATATGGGCTCTGTTCTACCGAAATACCGAAATGCAATGATTTTTCTACGATTTCACAGGATACGTGGAAATTCTCCCGATTTTTCTACCGATTTCACATAATTTTTAAGTTGGAAACCCTTTTAATTTATGTTTTACGTATGTTTTACGTTAAGAGGAATGGGGAATCCCTCAACCATAGATTTAGAACCCAGTAGAACCAAATCCAGAACCAAATTCTACGTGAGAAACAGACAAAAATATTATTTTTTGTCCCCGTCACTGTCGCCGATTAAAATAAACATATTTAATGTTTATCACAAGTACAATGTGTGACTTGTGAGTTGTGACAAACAATGAAGAGTGAGTTGGCTATTTGGATATTTAATGTTTTTTCAGTTTGTTTTTTAAGCAGAAAATCGTAGTAAGTTTAACGCCCCAACTCAGAGTCGCTAAGGGTTATTATAATCGTTCCTTAGTAAAGCATTTCCTGATGATACAACTATTTTGAGATCAAGTAAGTTTACTTAAACGTGGCGATGACACTCAAATGTTTCCTTTGTTGTCTAATTTAATTTTTAATATTTTATCACTGCCTCATTCATCCGCCAACGTTGAACGCATATTAATCTCATTAAAACAAAACAGCGAAATACTGACGCTGTCTACTGAGTCCATCGCCGGTCTATTACATGCAAAAGGGTTTTTCATGACTTTGAAAAGAATTCAAAGATGACCGCGGCTATGGCCAAAGAATATTGGTATGGTCCTAAGTCCTAAAGATCGAAAAAAATACATATTTATTTTATATTGCATAGCATCAAATATTTTTTCTGTATAGTATGTGTTTATCTAGGCTGTATAAGTGTTTTGTAATTTTACCGATATTTTAAATAGCTTTTAATCATTATCTGTTTGTTAATTAGGTGTATTTGATGTACAGAAATTAGTCTGTAAGTTTATTTTTTGATAATAAAACGAATTTGATTAAATATTGTATATTTTTTTGACATCTACCGATTTTGGGTAGAAATCTACCGATATTTGTGGGCAAGTCTACCGATTTCGCACTTTGTCGTTCGAGATCGAGAACACTGTTCAGAAGCAGCGCTGCTTTTGGACTGACAGGGAACTGCGCGTTTTCTTAAAAGGTCATGGTAGCCCCCCTGATAGGTAGTGATTTCAACATGCGCTGTTCCTTCCCTGCCTGCGAACACGATTACAGCCAAAACTCATCTCCAGGAGTTTCGTTTTACAGGTATTTTATGAAGTTTGTTTAGAATGTAAGTGACCAGACAGATACTTTTTAATAGCCTTAGTACTTAAAAAATTTACAAAAGATACTATCTAACTGCTTTCTTCAACAATGTTTTCTTTCTACTCTGGAGGAGGGACCGTCGTCAACCATCAATTATTGCTTGCTAAGAGATATTTGCTAGTCCTTATAAAGGCTTTGGCTTATATTTTTCTTTTTGGGAGAAAAGTGATGTTTGTCTACCTCACATGTTATATATACTAAGCCCATGTAGAATATTTATCTATACCTACTAATATTATAAAGAGGAAAGATTTGATTGTTTGTTTGCATTGAATAGGCTCCGAAAGTACTGAACCGATTTGAAAAATTCTTTCACTGTCGGGAAGTTATACTATCCCCGGGTGACGCAGGCTATATTACATTTTCCAAAAACTTAGGGATCCTTAATAAAACTCCAATAATGTAACTCAAAGTGTAAAAAAATAAGAAAACCGAAGCGTGGTTACTCGTTTATTTATAAGCAGGCAGTCTTAACACTTAACTGGTTTTGCTTATATTCATTTGTCACTTATGCTGTGATGATTGATCTGTGTTGGTGATATTTGTTCTTAAACTCGTTGACATTTCGAGCTGTTACAATTCATTCTGGCAGATTATTTTTATTCTTCACTATTCTGTTAGTTAAGAAGTGCTTGCGAGAATTATCATAAGATGATTATTTGTCAATTATATATCATTTTTGTTTTATACTGCAGCTTTCCCTATGACGTGTATCTCCGTGAAGTGTGGATGGAGGCGCTCGGCCAGACAGACTGGAAGCCCGATCCAGGCAGCATTATATGCTCCGAGCATTTCCTGCAGGAGAATTTTCTGGATACCACAATGGGGCATCAGCTAGGGACAGGCGCTGGACCTGTTGATAGTCTCAGAGTTTGTATTTTATTGCATTATTTTGTAGTACTGGTGGCAGGATGACTTGGAGAGATTACATTGGTAATATTGATTTGAATAGTTCATTAATCCCACTGTTAATGCTTTGCCCGCACACTGACTTTGCCCGCGTTTTGAGGGATAATAAGTACTCTATATCTTATTCCAGATCATGGTCTGTGTGCAATATTTTATGAAAATCTCTTGGTAGCTTGAACCAGTTATTGAAGTGAAAACTTCTTTAGCATCGTTGTTATTTTAAAGTCGATGAAACGAAAAAGGGACAGTAAAAAGAGACAGACACATAAATTCACAAGATTTAACGTGGGAGAAAATGAGATAGGAAGCATTGTACAAGGGGAGGGTATAGGGGAAGGGAGGAAGAGGGAAATAGAATTTAATGGTCTCTGATTTGTTAAACCTACCAAAATTATAAAAGTTAAAAATAACAACAAAGTACCTACATGAATCACTGATTAGGCAATACGAAGTTCGCCAAGACAGCTAGTGTTAAATATTTATTTTAATAACGTTTTCCCCAGGCATGCAGAATATGTTTGACCACAGGCTGCAAGATGTACCCGATGACATATTTCAGGGTTTTGAATGAGGCATATGAAACATTAACTGGAATCATGGTAAGTTATTTTTAAGCACATACCTGGCTCACTCACAGCTTCGAGTAGTATGTTTCGAGACGCCAAGTCGTCTTGTCCATGAAATATATATGTAATATTAAATGTATAATATGTGATTGAGGTGATCATATCTTAAACAATTTCTTGATTTGTTGTTGGACGTTATTATTGGAGTAGGATCAGTAATGTGATTTGTTGTCAGACAGAAGACGAAGAGCACTTGCCTCGGTACCTGTGCACCGAGTGCTCCGACCGACTGATGAACTGCGCTCGCTTCAGGCGCAGGAGCTTGCGAGCGCACGTGATGCTTCTGGACATCGTCAGGAGACACGGACAAGTGAGTATTATGTTCAGGACGAAAACAATGAGAAGGCATACTGGGACAAGGTTTCTACCGTGGTATTTCTTTTGTTGTGTTTTAATGTCTTTTGAAAAGGCTTTGCTCAAGAAGTTAAATCTATACTAATATTATAAAGAGGAAAGCTTTGTATTTTTGTATGTTTGCAACGAATAAACTCAAAAACTACTGAACCGATTTTTAAAATTCTTTCACCATTAGAATGCTACATTATTACTGAGTAACATAGGCTATATTTATTACTTGAAAAAATTAGGGATCCTTGATAAAACATCAGTAACGTGAACCAAGGTGTGAAAAAATTTGCTTAAAAATTTCTTTCATCGCATACGCTGCAGAAACTATTGATGATAGAACAAACAAATGTTCTACAATATTAGAGAACATATTAATATCTACAAAAAACCTCGCGATACTATATGTCCAACTATTGTCGTTATGTCACTATAACCACTTTTTACATTTTAAAAGTTAATAAAAAAGATGACCTAAATTAGATCATGAAAACCATACCTTCGTATTAATCCTTATCCAAATAAATCATTTCATATTCAAAACTGTTTCAATACCTATAGATAACTTTTTGAATTACTCAAATCGGACATTCCATTCAGAAGATATTACGTAGTAAATGAACTAAGTGACAACGAGATTGTAGCAACAATCATCACCGGCCCCGCATGTTCCGCGAATCCCGATGACGACGGATTTGCCTATATTATGTAACACGGGGAGGGGAGGGGAGTGGTAGCGGGAGCGGGAGAGGGAGGGGGAGCGGGAGAGGGAGGAGCACACAGATACTGTAACGGCTAGGAACGGCTGTACCGATTTTAATGATCTCTGATTTGTTACATTCTTAGGCGGTACGAAGTTCGCCGGGTCAGCTAGTACTAAAATATATTGCTAAATTAATAGATTTTTTAATATAGTTATAGTCAAATAACCGTATGTGTCGTTTCAGATAACTGTAGAGTTAATACGATCTGAAATACAGAACCCTAATCCATTCAGTTCTGATCCAGCAGACAATCCAAATGAAGAAAAATTTAACTTTCATAATGAAGATTTAGAGGAAATAAATAAACACACAGACGCACGAACGGACACGCCACTCGAAGATGTCGATATGTATGAAAATATTGATGATATTAAATTCGAAACAGACGATGAGGTTGGCCATAGCCACGTTAATAGCGAAGATAGAACAGATGATGTGATAGATATGACTGTGAATGAGGTTAAGACGGAAGACGATGGTTCGAGCAATGAAGAGGATTTCAATGCTTGTACATCTAACTTAGATCAAGATGTGGGTGTCGATGGCGAAGACTTAAGTTTAACTTGTATTCGGCTGCAAGGAAAGGGTAATGTATTTTGTGCATATCTTGTACATATAGTATTCATTACGTAAGCCTGTAGGCCCATAATGGCATTAGCCATCTTAATATATATAAATTACGTGTCACGTTGTTTGTCCGCGATGGACTCCTAAACTACTTAACCAATTTTAATCAAATTTGCACACCGTGTGCAGTTTGATCCAACTTGAAAGATAGGATTGCTTACATCTCAAAAAAACAAACACTTTTGACAGAACGAAGTCTGTCCGGGCAGCTAGTTTATTATATGATTAAGCATTCAGTTAGAACAAATTGTCTCTGTCACTATATAATTTAAATTTTATATCTTAAGTTATCAGAATATTTGAATTTCTCGAGACAAAATGAATTAGTGGTCATCGCGCCGGCTCGACCCAGCAGGATAATCTAACCGATGTTAATCTAACCTGATACCACACTGCGACAAAGAAATTAAGGCATTATAGAATAGATACGTTCTGCCCGAACGAAGCCGGGGCGGGTCGCTAGTCGGCTATCATACTAACAAGAGTTGCTTCAAGGGTAGGGGGTATCCGAAGCCAAGCGAGGGGTTACTGATATGTAAATACTGCTCTTTTAACAGCCATTGGCCATGAGTAACGGTGATTTCGATATAAATATGAATTGCAACGGAATGAGGTGGTCGTCAATCAACCAGGTTCTTTATATATAATTATGCTTCCTAATCCAGTATTGTTTTATAAAGGTGAAGATGTTCTGGATGACCTTCCTACACAAAAAGTGGGACAAAAAGATAAGGAAATGACACAGACACCGCGAGAGTTGAATGAAGTGACGATTGACGAACAACAGACACCGGAAGCTGACGGACCCTCCACAGATGATACGTTCCGTTGTGACATATGCCCTTATGAAACTGACGGCGATATTCAGTTGCTGGAACATTTGATGAAAGCGCATGCTGCAAGTAAGAAGTCATATTCCTGTAATGTTTGTAAAAGTATTTAAGCATAAAAGCTCAGTTACGCTGCATATGCCAATACATTCTGTGAAAAAAAAAAACATGTTTATGCGATGTAAAAAAAGTTTAGGTGCCATTTCCATCAAAAAAATTATTTAGTAATACATACCAATGAAGAACCATATTCATGTGATGTTTGTAAAAAAGCATTTGGGAAGAAATATCTGTTACAACGACATTTAATAATAAGTGATGGGCCGATTATGGGTTTTGCCTATCAGCCGACTATCCGACTAATCGGTGAGAAAATTGCCAATTAATCGGCCGATTAGTCTGCAGTGCCGATCAACCTTACTTTGGTCAAATAGATATGAAAAAAAAGAAGCGGCAAGGGCGAGTCGGACTCGCCCATGAAGGGTTCCGTAGCAGCATGTAACATAATATAAAAGTTCTTGTAGTTAGTTGTTGTTGATCGATGTTTTTTGCGGTTTACGATTTATGACGTATTAAAAAAAACTGCTTACTAGATCTCGTTCAAATCAATTTTCGTTGAAAGTTTGCATGGTAATGTACATCATATATATATTTTTAGTTTTATCATTCTCTTATTTTAGAAGTTGCAGGGGGGGGGGGGAACCAAAATATTACCACTTCGAAAGTGTCTCTCGAGCAAACTATTCAGGTTAGAAAAAAATGATATTACAAACCTCAATATCATTTTTGAAGACCTATCCATAGATACCACACAAGTATGGGTTTGATGAAAAAAAAAATTTTGAGTTTCAGTTCCATGTATGGGGAACCCCGAAAGTTATTGTTTTTTTTTTTTATTTTTGTGTAAAAATCTTAACGCGGTTTACAGAATACATCTACTTAGCAAGTTTCAACAGTATAGTTCATATATTTTCGGAGAAAAGTGGCTGTGACATACGGACGGACAGACAGACAGACAGACAGACATGACGAATTTATAAGGGTTCCGTTTTTTGCCATTTGGCTACGGAACCCTAAAAAGGAATCGATTGCTTCCTGATAAACCTAAAAGCCTGACGTTTTTTCACCATAAACTATTTTAGCTTGGTCCAATAAAAGTAAAATACTATTGAATATTGATAAATTTAATTGAAGATATGACTAATAGCAGGCCTGGCGCACTCCGCATTTTAGCTATGACGTTACAAGTACATGCTGCGTTCGACATGTCATGCTAATTCAGAAAATTCATAATGGCTGTCATACGTTCGTAATCTATCACACATATTAAAAATTAAACTTTCAGAAAAAAATACTAGATTAATAAATTTTTATAAATGTCACTTTTTTTGATGTCATCACACATGTCACACGTTAGTTCGATACAACACGCTGCGTCGCGCTATTCCTACGATAAGAACTAAAATGAGGGCAAAAGCATATTGCATCGCATTCCGCTGCTTAAACAATAACAAAGATCCGAATCTCACGTTTTTCACACTTCCTAAGGACATCGAAAGGTAAAGAAATGAACTTCTACAGATACCTGATTAGTCATTAGATTTACGTTGTTGACATTAGTTATCCTTATTTATTTTATGTCTCTCATATTTACATTATTACTTTATTGTCGTATAGTTACTAGTTAGGTACTTACAATTAAATAAGAATTCTTGGAATATTTGATGTCATAGATTGACGATTGACTGTTTTTTCTGTTTCCTAAACACCTAAAAGAGATAATATTTGTTTCATAGATACATTTTGTAATAATGCTTCATAATCATTATACAGTCTAATTTACCACAGCCAACCGCTATTATTCTAATAACACAAAATTATTTTATACAGGTGAAGATGTTCTGGATGACCTTCCTACACAAAAAGATAAGAAAGCGACGAAGACACCGCGAGATGTAAATGAAGTGAAGATTGACAAACAACAGACACCGGAAGCTGACGGACCCTCCACAGATGATACGTTCCGTTGTGACATATGTCATTATGAAACTGACAGCGATATTCAGTTGCTGGAACATTTGAAAGCGCATGCTGCAAGTAAGAAGCCATATCACTGCGATATGTGTGATTATAAAACGGATCGTAAGAATAGACTTATTCGTCATCTACGGACACATTTAGGTAATAAAGAAAATTTTTGTAATGTTTGTACAAAAAAATTTTACTATAAAAGCACACTTACTTTGCATATGAGAATACATTCTAACCAGAAACCATATTCCTGTGATGTTTGTAACAAAACATTTAGGCTGAAGCAGGCCCTACAAAGACATCAATTAATACATTCCGGCGTGAAACCATATTCCTGTGATGTTTGTAGCCAAGTGTTTACGCAGAAGTGGTCCCTGCAATATCATAAATTAATACATTCTAACGAGAAACCATATTCCTGTGATGTTTGTAACAAAACGTTTAGGATGAAGCAGACCCTACAAATACATCATTTAATACATTCCGATGTGAAGCCATATTCCTGTGATGTTTGTAACAAAATGTTTAGGCTGAAGGGGACCCTGCAATCTCACAAATTATTACATTCTGACGAGAAGCCATATTCATGTGATGTTTGTAACAAAATGTTTAGGCAGAAGTGGTCCCTGCAATCTCACAAATTATTACATTCCGGCGTGAAACCATATTCCTGTGATGTTTGTAACAAAATGTTTACGCAGAAGGGGCACCTGCAATCTCATAAATTATTACATTCCGGCGTGAAACCACATTCCTGTGATGTTTGTAACAAGATGTTTACCTGGAAGGGGCAGCTACAAGCTCATCAATTAATTCATTCCGGCGTGAAACCATATTCCTGTGATTTTTGTAACAAAACGTTTAGGCTAAAGATAGACCTAAAAAGACATCATTTAATACATTCCGGCGTGAAGTCATATTCCTGTGATGTCTGTAACAAAAGTTTTAGGCAGAAGGGGTCCCTGCAATCTCATAAATTATTACATTCCGGCGTGAAGCCATATTCCTGTGATGTTTGTAACAAAATGTTTACGCGGAAGGCGTCCCTGCAATCCCATAAATTATTACATTCTGATGAGAGTCCATATTCCTGTGATGTTTGTAACAAGATGTTTACCCGGAAGGGGCACCTACAATCTCATCAATTAATTCATTCCGGCGTGAAACCATATTCCTGTGATGTTTGTAACAAAATGTTTATGCGGAAGGAGCACCTACAAAAACATCAATTAATACATTCTACTGCGAAACCATATTCGTGTGATGAATGTAACAAAATGTTTATGCGGAAGGAGCACCTACAAAGACATCAATTAATACATTCTACTGAGAAACCATATTCGTGTGATGAATGTAACAAAATGTTTACGCGGAAGGAGACCCTACAAAGACATCAATTAATACATTCTAACGAGAAACCATATTCCTGTGATGTTTGTAACAAAATGTTTACGCAAAAGGGGTCCCTGCAAAGACATCAGTTAATACATTCTAATGAGAAAGCATTTTCCTGTGATATTTGTAACAAAATGTATACGCTGAAAAAGAACCTAAAAAGTCATCAATTAATACATTCTAAGTAAGAAACCATATTCATGGGATTTTTGCTATAAAGCATTTTGTGGGAGCTGACTCGGCGATGGGCTCCCCGCCTCGCGCCGGCAGCCCCCCGCGTAGTTAGTGTCGGTTACATGGCGCGGGCACACACACGCGTTAGGTCCGCATATTTATTTAACTACATTTTATATATTCTTTTCTGAGCCCTAACGTATGCTGGATCGTCAGTTCCTTTGTCGGCTTTTTCTAAAAAAGCGGCCAAGTGCGAGTCGGCCTGGCCCATTAAGGGTTCCGTAGCAGCAAGTAACATAATATAAAAGTTCTTGTAGTTCGGTGTATTTGAGTCTGCAGGTTAGGTAGGTAGGGTTAGTATTTGAGTTGATTGAATGAAAGGTAAATTGCGGTTAACGATATATCATTTAAAAAAAAAAACTACTTACTAGATCTCGTTCAAACCAATTTTGGGTGGAAGTTTGCATGGTAATGTACATCATATATTTTTTTTAGTATTATCATATTTATATATTCTCTTATTTTAGAAGTTACGGGGCGGGGGGACACACATTTTACCACTTTGGAAGTGTCTCTCGCGCAAACTATTCAGTTTAGAAAAAAATGATATTAGAAACCACAATATCATTTTTCAAGACCTATCCATAGATACCCCACACGTATCCCCCCCACACGTCCGAACTACGATGCAAGAAAGGGCGCACTGAAAACCAGTAGCCGTGGTTCACCGCGGCATACATATTATGTTGAGTGCGTCCCTTTTTTGTTGAGCAGTTCTGCAGCAGGTTATGTAATGTAGCTGTTAATCTCATTATTGTTAAATAACTATTTATAACTTGTTGCATTGCATAATGCTTAACAAAATAAACTATTTCTTTCTTTCTTTCTTTCTTTCCTTCTTTTTCTCAAAAACTAAACAACATAAACCTGTCAAATTTGGCTCATTTATTAAGACTTGCGAAATACATACGTCTTCCAAATATCATAAACACATCTCAAACGGTTATTTAGATCACGTTTACGTTCCCGTTAACGTTACGTTACGTTACGTTCACGTTAACGTCCAAAAATCGAGAAATTTAACACTGACTGACCTATAGATCAAAATTATATCCAACTTCCAGGTGACCTAGAAAGTTAAAATTTGGCATGCAGATAGGTAGTCGGGTGAATACAAAGGAATAAATCTGAAAGTAGTAAATTTTTATCATTTTATGATAATTTTTCAAAAAATTGATTCTATTAGGAACACTTACTTATAACGCCTGAAATTAATGAACAGCAATCAAAATTGATGACAGGTGGTCATTATGTGGAATATATAACGAGTGGAATACCACCCTTAATTTTTTTTAATCGAAACATATCAGTTTTAGTACTTTGTGAAGCTTTCAACGGGGGAAGATGTTCAGTGTCCCAAGTGCCTGTTGGAAGTGCATAGCAAAAGTACGTATTATTTACGTACAGATTAGTGAGACGTCAGTAGCCGTTATTTCCAGTGTATTGCATTGTTTTATTTTTAATGTGTGAAAAATTATTCTTCTCTTATCTTGTATGGCATGTACACCACTAAATTTTGTGTTATTTCCGAAATTATACCAGTTTAAAGTGATTCGAAGTATTGTTTCCTAATATATTATGGCACGTTATCTCATCGAACACAAACTACTTATAACTAATAAGAGTATATTCGACTATCGTATTTATTATTATTATTACTACTATGAGGGTGTGCGTGTTCAGGTGTGACCTGGTAACTAGTATAGTTACGGTGTTCAGGTTTTGTGAGTATGAAGGGAACACACGAATGATGCGCACAAGATTTGATTTCATACTCATTTAATTTGTGACATGTACCTAATAATATAATGCAGTTTTGCGTGTTCTTTAACCTCAATCGAATGTTTCATAAACGGAGGGCAATGACATTTATTTATGCTACTATGTACAATACTCCCCCCCTTAAAAAAGAAAAAAAACAATACAGAAAAAAAACAATGTAAAAAAATATTTGAAGTCAAGTTACAACATAAGGTGAAAAGTAACAAATTAAAAAAAGTAAAATGTATACAATGCAATAAAAATATGTAAAATCAACATAACGTTTTGTAAACAAAGTAAAATAAAACATGTAAAATAAAAGTGATTAAACATTAAGAAAATCGCACAACAGGCTTTACTGTGCGACGTGATTTTGTCACGCGCCGCGGTGTCGAATTCGCGTTAGCGTCATGCAAGTTGCGCTCTCTTGTTTCTGATGATTTGGTACTTTGATGTTCATTGACTTCGGTTTCTCGCAACATAAATGCTGGCTTAAGTCGGTCGACGGAAATAACAGCTGTTCGATTGCTTAATTGAATTTTGAAGTATTTCGGATGTTTTTCCAATACTTTGTATGGGCCTTCGTATGGTGCAGTCAATGGCTTCCTTACAGCATCTATTCTCACAAAAACGTAGTCACAAGTATCCATATCCTTGGAGACAAACGTATTATTTGATGATCTTAATTTCCTTTCTCTGGGTTTTAATTGACTGATTGTTTGTTGTAGTCGTTCTATGAATAAATCTAGAGATGTGATATTAGAACTCTGGAAGAATACGCCTGGGATTTTGATGTTGCTACCGTACACCATTTGAGCAGGGCTTAAACTAAGTGACCGTCCTTCAATTTTGAGATATAGCAACCTATATCTCGATATCAGTGAAATGGTTGTGAAGAGTTGATATTAATTATGTAAAACCTATTATGTACCTTTTATTCCTTGCTATATTATTATTTTATATGTAAATCTTTCTTTTTACTTAATATTTACAATTTATTATAATAATGTAGCGAACTTAATTATATTAATGTCCAGTAACTGATACTAAAATTGTCAATTAATAATGCTAGTAATTAAATATTTGATTAATTAGATAATAATAAAGGTAAATAACTGAATGTATTCTTATAAATACAACTGTAAAAGTTATAATGTAAATTGTTTTCATTCTCGGCCTGATTCTAAACTATGCATGAAAGCAATGTACTGGAACGTACTTATAACTTGAAGCAATGTACTATCGTCGACCCTGTAGCCTAGTTGGTAGCGACCCTGCCTGCGAAGCGAGGAGTCCCGGGTTCGATTCCGGCTGGGGCTGATATTAATGTGATAGATAAATGTTTGTCCTTGGGTCATGAGTGTTATTGTGATGTGTTGTATGTGTCGTATGTATGATGGTATGGGTGTGAAAGCGTTTATCATAATAACTCGCTTATAATAAACGCAATGTGAGCCGTCAGCCTGGCCGGTGACAGCGACGTATGAGTCATGACACAAAATATGATGTCCACATATGGTTGATAGATATTTTATGTAAATAAATCTAAGTCGATCTAAGATTCGCCAGTGAATGTGACGGCGCGACAGTGACGTTGTCATTTTTGAAGCAAGATTGAAAGAGTGACACGTCTTTGTCACTCTGGCGGAACGTCAAAAAAGAGCAGCCATCTTGTGGCGACTATCTTGTAGTAGACACCACGGGAGTTGCTCGCAACCGACGGATCGCCGAATTATAAATCAATCTTAATCGCCGTTATCCTTATAAGTGTTGATATGTAATTAATTCCAAATAATTAGAGAACCATCACGGAAGTACAGTGAGGTGCTATTTTGTTATTTACGATTGTAATAAAACTAGTGATTTGACATTGTCCTTTGAAAAGTAACTGCCCTCATACCCACGCAGCATCTACCTACTGATGACGATCTAAGTTAGCCGACATCAGAAGTGGGTGGACCACACCCTTCAGTTTTTCAGATGGCCATCCTGGTAATACAAGCAGGTAGATGGCGAGCATTAGTCATTACCAACTTTGTTTAAATAAGGATTCGGTTATGGAGGATCGGAACAATGTTTGAGGTAATATGTAAGGAACCGAAAGTAAGACAGGTATTATTGGTATGACACATTTTTTTATTTTTTTATTATTGATACGCCCTTGCACCCAGAGAGTCGTGGTCAGTTATGTTATCTCGTAGCGAGTAGCACTAGAACTCTTCGTATATCACGAACAGGAGCTTGGCGTACATTCTTGTTGGTCACAGCTTTTCTTGTCAGAACAGTGTTCATTCAGGCAACCCTGCACAACTAGGCGTTTCATGGCGTCCACGCGACACGTTACATAACTAAAGTATCATAGGATCCTGATGCTAATGGTGGAAAGACGGGTCTTTATACCGAGCATACTTAAAAAAAAAAACGTTCGTGTGCCATTTATAAAACATGGGCTAGAGCTATTGTGTTGGTAAAAGACTATGATGATGATGATGATGACAGTTAAGAGTGGTGGTTGTGTAAACCAAATTGGTTCGCTTTGTTTGTGCTTGATTTAACTAAAAATTACTTAGTCATTATACGCTATCTTATATCGTAAGTATGGTTAACTTGCACCCACAAAAGTATCGGAAACCTGTGCAAATGTCTGTGCACCTCAAGCGAGTGACATCTAAGAGTGATAAGATGATAACGATTCGATTAAAGACATTCTGTAATTCTTTAATGTAATGTAATTTAGAAAATTCGTGTTTTTGGCGTTTGGTTTTGTTTTGGTGTTTCAGATACATGTAATATTAAGTGACAGTGACTGTGGTATGGACATGCAAGATCGAAGATAACTAAAAGGGATTTCATCATTGCGACGAAACGAGGCTGAGCACCAACTACGCCGGTAGTTTGGTATTTTGTTGATACTGATGGAAGCTCATACGCCTTCTTTCACTGGGTTCACGATTTACATCATCGGAGGACGACATGATATAACGGGTGATCTGTATTGATTTTATCTTTGTGGCTTAGGTAAGGCATAATTATTCCTTATCTAATTTTTTTTGCTGTTATTAGGTGATATGTGATTTAACATTTGACATTCGATAGTTACTGGCGTTTCAATACTTGATGATTTCTGGCAACAAAGGATCAGTAGGTTACTAAATTTTGTGCACCCAACATTGAGTAACTCGCACCAAATGAGTGAAGAATAGAAGTTTTGTTACTTACAAGAAATATCTAAAGATAATTATTACTTTACTGAAGAGCTGTGCAGTTTTTGATTATCCTTAAGACACACAGGATGACATAGTAAGAAAATTTAATAGGTGCAGTTTTTTGAAGTGAAAACTTCTTTAGTGCGGGGGTGACTTGAAGTTTTATGGAGCGAAACTGTCCAGTGGAGACTGGAAGTGAGTGGAGACTGACTTGAGTTGAGTTGAGTGGAGTGGAGTGGACTAGTGAAATCTACAGTTGTCATCTTCCCGAAATTTTGCATTCGTCTCATTGTCTTGAGGGCAAGGTTTTTGAAGGTTTCACTTCTAACACGTGTGGATTGCACACATTTAAATTTTTTTTGATTTTAAAATATTGCTGAAGATACCTAACCTCGTCAAAGTAGAAACGTACTCGTATCATGGCCAATTGCCAGTTCCGTCAGATGAACCATGATCTTTGTGTGTGATAATAATTATATTAGCTAAAAGTTAAAGTGCTTAAGTATTACTGAAATTAACACAGTCATCTTTTGTTAGTGACGATATAAAATTATAGTGCGCACTTTATGATAGATAAGAAATTAAATAAAGAAACCCTTTTCTCAATCTTCACTGCTACTGAAACCTGTAATTGCTGACAGATTAAACATTTTACCATCACACGGGGTTATTGATAGCTTAGTCAACTGATTGACATGATATAAAATCTACCCATCGCAAAGTAACTCAGTTAAGGTGATTTACAAAATTCATTAACAGCTATGCTGCTGTAAGCTGTTTCTTTGACAAGGGAACATTATTGTGGTTGTATCACATATTATCATGGGGAACGTCATAAAGCTGTCACTACCTTCTCAGATAGTTCAGAAAGACTGTTTGAAACAGGTGATCTGCATTTCACAGTAAATGCGTTTTACATCAACAACTCTTTTGCCGCAGTGTTACGCTTAAACGGGCTACCTACGTAATTTTCTTAGAAAAAAAAAATAATAATTTCGAGTAAACACTCGTAACTCGTAAGGGTGGTGAATGTACACGTTTATTGGTCGCGTAATGTCTAGTTTTTTTTATTGTGTAGTCAATTTCAGTGTACAAATCAAATTGGAGAATAATAATTTGTTGGTTGTATCCTGGAGATGCCTTCCACTTTCTACGACAATTGATTTGTTGGTTTACCATTATAGTGAGAGGCCACAGTAATAGCAATCAATCGGTATTGAGTTCTAAAATTCATAGAGTAACTATTTGAATGAATCTTATTGAAATTAATTGGTGCTTTGTTGAATTTTATCTAATGTAAGCATTCGATGGTGATGCGAAGAGCAAGCTACCTATTTTTTGTTGCGAAAATTATTAATTGTCCTGGGGAACGCGGTAAACAGTCAACTCTGATGGAAGTCTGATTTCAGAGAAAACCAGAGACGTTTTCTGGAGGAATTACAATATTAAATTTTTATTGTGAAATTATCATGTTACTTATTATTCTTTTATCACGACTATGAAGTACCTACGTTAAGTGTAAATGTTGGTTGAATATTAGTTCGATGCTGAAATAATGTTCGGTAAAATTTAAATACCTTAGTCAATTTAGTCATACAAGGTGAAAATAACTTGACAAAGTGACATTGTTATCGGTTGGTTATTAATCATGCGTGGAATGAGTTGGTTGAATTGCAGACATAATAATTGACATCATAAATTATTCAATTAGACACGCAAGTTTTTTTGAATTACCCTTATTTATTATTTTTTTTTCGCAAACTACCTTCAATATTTGCGAACTCCCTTCAATTTTGGTGAAGTATCCTAAATAATTACTAGATAAGTTACCGAAGTATCAGCCGTGTAAATGATGGGGGGCCGACAATCTGCAGCCGATACCTGGAGTATATCTTTACAAGGAGTATAGCGTTGTCGCCGTGCGCGGGTTGGCTAGAAGCTAGAAGTGCTAACTAGGACAACCTGTGGTGGCTCAATCGCTAGGATCTCTTTTTTTTTCACACGAACGCAACTGTCGAAAGTTCAGTGAATGATTCGACTGAAAGGTACTAAAAGACCATCTCGCCCTACACTGATCAGGGGCTAAGTCCTAGGGCGCTGACCCCTCGACAATTTTGATATTGCTCGTCAAAAGTAACTTTGCCAATGCCTCAACGATTAACATGTGTAGCTTTACAGTAGGTCAGGAAAGGCCGAGCCTGAAGAGATACTCCCGTTTGTTTTCTTGTTACAGGTAAATTGTGATAGTGAAGTCACTCCATGATGTGTACGGCGTTCCGATTCAAGACCTTAAAGGCTTCAATGTTATGGTTAATGCACCATCGCGAATATGGAATCAAAAACATCACACGATGACGTGTGATCTGTCAAGAAGGCCATGACGGCAATCATTAAATGGAACGTCAAGCCGGAACTAGTTTGGGTGTATTCGGAAGTTGAAGATGGCAGCACAATGCATTTGAGTACACGCAGTGGCGGCGTTAACATAGAACAGCTATTGACTTGCCATCCGCCAATAGGCACTCTTTAGACAGCCTCCGAGCTAAGCGGACGATTAGAGCAGATCGACGTCATGCTAATAGCCGAGTTTAATTTGCATTAACATTGCACGACGTTAATTCCGTGGAGAGCACAACTGTATACAGTATGTACTGCGATCGAGCAAGTATTACGTGTGTTGACCAGTCAGAGTCGCGCGTTATGCCAGAGCCAGCGAGAAGTACCTCTGAACTGTTTTCTATGTACAATCATACCCTTTGCGAAGAATGGCACAATGAAAAGTCATGATGGCAGCTATTGGCGGAGTGATCACGCGGGTTTTGATAAGCACTGGAGGAAAGGACGCATTTGTCCGGTCCAGAGTAAGGAGTGAAGAGCCTGGTCGAAGGGACGGTGTTGTCCGGTTCATGCCCTTACGGGATGGTTGAAAGGACACATTTGTCCGGTCCAGAGTAAGGAGTGAAGAGCCTGGTCGAAGGGACGGTGTTGTCCGGTCCAGAG
Organism: Thymelicus sylvestris; assembly: GCA_911387775.1. Taxonomy (NCBI): domain Eukaryota; kingdom Metazoa; phylum Arthropoda; class Insecta; order Lepidoptera; family Hesperiidae; genus Thymelicus; species Thymelicus sylvestris. Next base: position 6,919,157 of record OU426911.1, read on the forward strand.
TAAGGAGTGAAGAGCCTGGTCGAAGGGACGGTGTTTTCCGGTCCACGCCCTCACGGGATGGACCTCCCCAAGGGATCCACTTGTCCGGTCCAGAGTCAGGAGTCCTCACGGGGTGGTTGAAAGGACGTATTCCTTTGTAAAGTACGCATGAAATGAAATGAGATGAGACGAGACGAGACGAGAGGAGATGAAATGAAACGAAGTGAAACGAAATGAAATTAAATGAATAATACAATTATAATGCGCCCGAGGACGGGCGATTGTCAGAATGGCCGTGACGGCGCGACAGTGACGTTGTCATTTTTGAAGCAAGATTGAAAGAGTGACACGTCTTTGTCACTCTGGCGGAACGTCAAAAAAGAGCAGCCATCTTGTGGCGACTATCTTGTAGTAGACACCACGGGAGTTGCTCGCAACCGACGGATCGCCGAATTATAAATCAATCTTAATCGCCGTTATCCTTATAAGTGTTGATATGTAATTAATTCCAAATAATTAGAGAACCATCACGGAAGTACAGTGAGGTGCTATTTTGTTATTTACGATTGTAATAAAACTAGTGATTTGACATTGTCCTTTGAAAAGTAACTGCCCTCATACCCACGCAGCATCTACCTACTGATGACGATCTAAGTTAGCCGACAAATGTATTGAAGAGGTACCGTAAATATAAATTTTATTATTTTGTTTCATTTAACCCTCTTGTATAGTAGTATAGTATGACCATTTTCAACCATGGATATTAACTGGATACATAACTTCGTAGTGGTACCTGAAGATCGATAAAGTCATTTAAGAAGGACCATTTTTGTATTGCGTCCATGTTATCTATAGTCCCAGGATAAGTTCATTCCCACTAGTTCTACTGCTTAGTTCTATCGTAGTATATCATTAGATTGCGATTTTTGCAATGGTAAGTTGAAATTATAATAGAGATGTACCATAATTGTGTACCTTAATTTTCAATATATACCTAATGCAATAATTTATATAAATTTTGAAGAAATTTTAATAAAATGTATTATTTCAATATAAAGATGATAACTACCATAAAAATAACCTAGAGAAAACATTTTGGTGAACCATATCAAAATAGGACATATTTTTTCTAAGTATGGACATCCTACAATTATGAAGCACAATCTCAATCCGGCCTGTGATTGATCGAATGTATCATTCCGATATGAAGTCATCGATGACGTCATGTCGGAATCGAACTTCAGGTACCTCTATAAAGTCCATGATCCAGATAGAGAATAAATCCATGATGCATACTCTTTATTGGCTTGCCCTACGTTCCACTAGACGATCATAACGACCACGCTCACGATCGCGATTTTTTCGTTCCACTAGCTTGTGAGCGTTACAATCATACACCCAAGTGGAACGGGTATAGTGAGCGACGTGAGCGTTCAAGTCACAGAGTACTCACACGTTTTAGCCGTTGATACAAAATGTACTCTATGATGTTGACAATAAGACAAGTCTGAAACTTAGATTAGAGGTTATGTTATAATTTTTAAGCTATAAATAAACGTTACATAATTAATTATCAATTTTATTTTTATACAAGCAAAAAATTATATCTACAAACAAAACGTTTTTTTATGAAAAGACAAATTAATATATTAAAAAATTGCACATTAATTATGTTAATGATATTGACCGATGAGGAAAAATTTATACATGGCTATATGTATAGTGAATTAAACATTAAAATTATTTACATAATTTAACTTAATTATTTATATCAACTTGTGACCCCACGTCGAGCTTGGCTGGAGAGGCGTTGCCGTTGGCTGGAGAAACTACTATAATCCACTAAAGTATCTCTTGTCGAATCGTATACAGTAATTTTTTCCATCACCATCCTTATTTTTTTAAAAATTGCGCCTTTCTATCACCATCCATTTCTACCCAGTGTTGCCAGGTCTAAAAACTGGCGAGAGTAACTTCGTCGTATCTGGCAACACTGCAATTTGACCACTTCGACCCACCCCGTGAGGTGGGTTGTTTTGAGCGTGCCGTGAGCGAAATTAATGACGTCATCAATGACGTTTTCACCGCGACCATGACGACCGTGGTCGCCATGTGGAACGCGTTTTGATCGTTGTGAGCGATGTGAGCGTCTACTGGAACGCAGCCTTGATGTCTGTCATCTATCAAAGTCATTTCGTTTGTCAACAGTCAAAGTTGTCAAGTAAATTTTACAAAATCGTCATTCAATTTATTTTGTTTTATTTTTGTCGTGGATTTATATGTTTATTTCATTGTTGTTGATGTGTATTTCATTGTTATTGATATCAGTGATTTCGATATGCGTTGTTCCTTCCCTACATGTGATCACGATTCCAGCCAAACCTCTACTTCAGGAGTTTCGTTTTACAGGTATTTCAGCATTATTAACATTTTCTTATTGTCTATGTTATTTAAATAATAATAAATAAATTAGGTTATGTGCCTTTGAACGTAATTTGTTAATGTTGTGATTTGGAGGTGAGTATTACAGTTTCGTATTTGACCATTGGCAAGGCGGCTCACGGCTGGTTTAATGGTTTTTATTGGTTTATAAAAAATCGCGACATAGGTACATATTTGAATGTGCAATGGCATAATGGTCGGAGACCATTTTTCAATTAAAAAAGGCAGGGCTCATGGTAACTTTCCTCTCATATGCAATATGTGGTTTACCATTTACGAGGAAAGATATGTAACCTAACCTTCAACATGCATCATACAGCATAGGGCAGAGTTTATTGTGTTCATTAGTGTTTCTGTTTCAAAAATACAAAACAGTTGAACCCTAATCAACCAACTTAAACTTAAATCTTACCAAGTTTTTCTAAATTTGTGGTGGAAGATAGTTGAGAACTGAAAGAGATTAATAGTGTTGCTATCTAGGGACCCACAAATCTGCTGAGTAGCTCTGAACACTGCAACTGAATACAATTACTTCTGTAGAGTCCCCGAGGAGATATTTCTACGTGAAGCATGGATAAGGGCGCTCGGCCAGACAGACTGGAAGCCCGAGCCGGGCAGGATTATATGTTCCAAGCATTTCCTGTCAGAGGACTTTGGACCAATGGGACATCAGCTACAGGCAAGCACTGTGCCTGGAAACCTCAGAGTTAGTATTAATTTCATTGTGTTACACCCTCGGCTCATTGTCATTGGTCAGAAGGCCAAGTGCGAATTAAACTCATGTACTGTAAGTTCTTTTTTTTAATTTCTGTATCACCACAAAATTATATCAAAATAAATAATATCACATGTAATTATTTTCAAGTGTTTGTCTTTTCAGTCAAAAGCTTAATCAAAGAGTTTGTTTTTATAATTATGGCACTACCAATAACAATCACAATTTCATATTCCGCAGGTATGCAGAATATGTTTGGCCACAGACTGCTTAATGTACCCAATGACAGCTTTCAGAGTGTTAAATGAGTCATATGAAACAACAACTGGAATCATGGTAAATTGTTTTTAAGCACATAAATCCCTCACAGCTTAATCCAAGTCCTTCATTTCCAAGTCGCCTCAACTATGAAATATTATGTACGTAATATACCTATAGTAGTTGTAATGTCTCGCTGCACTCGTTGACATAACAGTGCGAGCAGGATGAAGCTAATTGTGCCTAAGTGCGAGCGAGCGCGCAATATGCTTCGCCCTGTCCACAAGTGCAGTGAGATACTGCGACTACTATAGTCAGGCCATAATTTCTGATAGAAACACTTCACTAGAATGTTCCTTATTGAAAATGAATAATTAGTATTTGATTGAGGTGATCACAGACACAGAGTCATTTCTTAAATAATTACTGAACTCGAATAACTCGTTTTTCGATGTCATTATTTGAGTAAATTTTTGTTCCATTGTATACTAGTCATCAGGAGTGTGAACGGTGAAGTGATTTTTTGTCAGACAGCAGACGAAGAGCACTTGCCTTGGTACCTGTGCACCGAGTGCGCCGACCGGCTGATGAACTGCGCTCGCTTCAGGCGCAGGAGCTTGCGAGCGCACGTGATGCTTCTGGACATCGTCAGGAGACACGGACAAGTGAGTATTATGTTCAGAACGAAAACAATGAGAATGCATAGTATTTCTTTTATTGTGTTTTAATGTCTTTTGAAAAGACTTTGCTAAAGAAGTTAAATACTAAAATATATTGCTAAATTAATAGATTTAGTAATTGATTGTTATCAAATAACCGTATGTGTCGTTTCAGATAACTGTAGAGTTAATACGATCTGAAATACAGAACCATAATCCATTCAGTTCTGATCCAGCAGACAATCCAAATGAAGAAAAATTAAACTTTCATAATGAAGATTTAGAGGAAATAAATAAACACACAGACGCACGAACGGACACGCCACTCGAAGATGTCGACATGTATGAAAATATTGATAATATTAAATCCGAAACAGACGATGAGGTTGGCCATAGCCACGTTAATAGCGAAGATAGAACAGATGATGTGATAGATATGACTGTGAATGAGGTTAAGACGGAAGACGATGGTTCGAGCAATGAAGAGGATTTCAATGCTTGTACATCTAACTTAGATCAAGATGTTGGTGTAGATGGCGAAGACTTAAGTTTAACTTGTATTCGGCTGCAAGGAAAGGGTAATGTATTTTGTGCATATCTTGTACATATTATAGTGTTCACTATATAAGTCTGTAGGCCCATAATGACATTAGCCATATATTATATGGTTATGCATTCAGTTAGAACAAATTGTCTCTGTCACTATATAATTTAAATTTTATATCTTAACTTATCAGAATATTTGAATGTCTCGAGACAAAATGAATTAGCGGTCATCGCGCCGACTCGTTGCGGCATTAGCTATGAAAACAATATAATTACGGGAGTGTTCCTCTAGCGATCATACAATAGATACGTTCTGCCCGAACGAAGCCGGGGCGGGTCGCTAGTCGGCTATCATACTAACAAGAGTTGCTTCAAGGGTACGGGGTAGCCGAAGCCAAGCGAGGGGGCTACTGATATGTAAATACTGCTCTTTTAATAGGCACAGACCATGAGTAACGACGATTATAATATAAATATATTTTACCCAATTTCAACCGAATGAGGCGGTCGTGAATCAACAAGTTCCTTTATTTATTATATTTAAGTAAAGAATATCAACTAGGTTGCACATGGTAATACATTCAGGGAAAAATATTTACATGTGACGTTTATAAAGAAGTGATTAGACTGAAACAGGAGCTAAAACATTTTAAAATTCATTCTGATGAGAAACTATTTAAAAATAGCAATAGAAAAATAAAGCAATTTTGACATAAGGACAATACCACACTAGGATTTTGCAAGCATACGCGTTCATCCGACACACTTGAATAATGATTTGCTCAATAGGTTAACAAAATGAATATTTATTTCTGTAAAGAAAATAAAATATATACATAACCTATGTTCGGGCAGTCAAACGGATCGTGTTATATTAAAATGTGTCATCCGATGCGCTTTTCGCTCGGCTCCGCGAACCCGGCCGATCACTGCCGAACAACAGCTTGCGTGCTCGCTTTGTTCGCGAGCGATCGCGCACACTCGGGCGCAATCGGACTGCAGGACACGGTCGTCTTGGAGACAAAAAGTTGTTACGTTTTTTGGTTGGACTTGAATTTTCACTTCTCATCGCTCTTGTTATTTTGGCTTCTGCACTCCTTCTTTTTATTTGTTTATTTGATTTTGTCTCTCTGTAAATAAACTATTAACATTTCGGACTTACTTACTTCCGATACATACATACGTTAATAATGCTTCATAATCATAATACAATCCACTTAACCACAACCAACGGCTGTTATTCCAATAAAAACAATATTGTTTTATACAGGTGAAGATGTTCTGGCTGACTTTCCTACACAAAAAGATAAGAAAGCGACGAAGACACCGCGAGATGTAAATGAAGTGAAGATTGACAAACAACAGACACCGGAAGCTGACGGACCCTCCACAGATGATACGTTCCGTTGTGACATATGTCATTATGAAACTGACAGCGATATTCAGTTGCTGGAACATTTGAAAGCGCATGCTGCAAGTAAGAAGCCATATCACTGCGATATGTGTGATTATAAAACGGATCGTAAGAATAGACTTATTCGTCATCTACGGACACATTTAGGTAATAAAGAAATTTTTTGTAATGTTTGTACAAAAAAATTTTACTATAAAAGCACACTTACTTTGCATATGAGAATACATTCTAACCAGAAACCATATTCCTGTGATGTTTGTAACAAAACATTTAGGCTGAAGCAGGCCCTACAAAGACATCAATTAATACATTCCGGCGTGAAACCATATTCCTGTGATGTTTGTAGCCAAGTGTTTACGCAGAAGTGGTCCCTGCAATATCATAAATTAATACATTCTAACGAGAAACCATATTCCTGTGATGTTTGTAACAAAACGTTTAGGATGAAGCAGACCCTACAAATACATCATTTAATACATTCCGATGTGAAGCCATATTCCTGTGATGTTTGTAACAAAATGTTTAGGCTGAAGGGGACCCTGCAATCTCACAAATTATTACATTCTGACGAGAAGCCATATTCATGTGATGTTTGTAACAAAATGTTTAGGCAGAAGTGGTCCCTGCAATCTCACAAATTATTACATTCCGGCGTGAAACCATATTCCTGTGATGTTTGTAACAAAATGTTTATGCTGAAAGAGAACCTAAAAAGACATCAATTAATACATTCTAACGAGAAACAATATTCCTGTGATGTTTGTAACAAAATGTTTACACACAAGAGGTCCCTACAAAGACATCAGTTAATACATGCCGGCGTGAAACCGTATTCCTGTGATGTTTGTAACAAAATGTTTACGCAGAAGGGGCACCTACAATCTCATCAATTAATTCATTCCGGCGTGAAACCATATTCCTGTGAAGTTTGTAACAAAAGTTTTACGCAGAAGGGGCACCTACAAAGACATCAATTAATACATTCTAAGTAAGAAACCATATTCATGGGATGTTTGCTATAAATATAAAGCATTTTGTGGGAGCTCACTCGGCGATGGGCTCCCCGCCTCGCGCCGGCAGCCCCCCGCGTAGTTAGTGTCGGTTACATGGCGCGGGCACACACACGCGTTAGGTCCGCATATTTATTTAACTACATTTTATATATTCTTTTCTGAGCCCTAACGTAAGCTGGATCGTCAGTTCCTGTGTCGGCTTTTTCTAAAAAAGTGGCCAAGTGCGAGTCGGACTCGCCCATTAAGGGTTCCGTAGCAGCAAGTAACATAATATAAAAGTTCTTGTAGCTCGTTGTATTTGAGTCTACAGGTTAGGTAGGTAGGTTAGTATTTGAGTTTATTGAATGAAAGGTAAATTGCTTATTACTTACTAGATCTCGTTCAAACCAATTTTCGGTGGAAGTTTGCATGGTAATGTACATCATATATTTTTTTTAGTATTATCATATTTATATATTCTCTTATTTTAGAAGTTACAGGGGGGGGACACACATTTTACCACTTTGGAAGTGTCTCTCGCGCAAACTATTCAGTGTAGAAAAAAATGATATTAGAAACCTCAATATCATTTTTCAAGACCTATCCATAGATACCCACTCGTATCCCCCCCACACGTCCGAACTACGATGCAACAAAGGGCGCACTGAAAACCAGTAGCCGTGGTTCACCGCGGCATATGTTGAGTGCGTCCCTTTTTTGTTGAGCAGTTCTGCAGCAGGTTATGTAATGTAGCTGTTAATCTCATTATTGTTAAATAACTATTTATAACTTGTTGCATTGCATAATGCTTAACAAAATAAACTATTTCTTTCTTTCTTTCTTTCTTTTTTTCTTAATACATATCTATGCTTTCTATACTAATATTATAAAGCTGAAGAGTTTGTTTGGTTGAACGCGCAAATCTCAGGAACTACTGGTTCGAACTGAAAAATTATTTTTGTGTTGGATAGTCCATTTATCAAGGAAGGCTTTAGACTATATAACATCATTATACGAGTATTATATGTATTTTAGTAGTTAGTTTTTTCCTCAAGTTAACGCGGGTGAAACCGCGAGGCACAGCTAGTATTATATAAAAGTAGTCCATCCTGATAACACTTGAAGGTCCACTGCCGGACATAGGCCTCCCCTAATTTCCGCCACTCTGACCAGTCCTGAGCCTTCTGAATCCATCTCTCCATCTCTCCAAGCAGTCGCATCTATCTGCCTTCTTTAGGTTGTCAGTCCACTTGGAGCTTGATGCTCCTTTTTCCGAGACGTGGATGCCATTCGCCTTTCTTCTCCAACAGATTTCAACATTTCTGACTCGATTACGTAGAGAAATACCGAGCATAGCCCGCTCCATAGCCGATGTGCGACTTTGAGCTTGTGCATTAGGCCAATAGTAATGCACCACGTCTCGGAGCAGTATGTCATCATTGGCAAGTGGCAACACACACTGCTCGAACACCTTCGATTTCAGGCACTGAGGTAGTGTTTTGGTCGACGAGATATGACGAAGTTTCCGTAACGTAGGCCAACAGAGTTGAATTCTACGAGTGACTTCTTTCTCGAAGTTGTACTGGATCTGGATCGCTTGTCCCAGGTAAATGTATTCGGCTACAACTTCGAGAGCAGCGCTGTCAACAACAACCGGTACGGGTCTGACATGGACATTATGGACATGGTTTTCGTCTTGTCCATGTTCATCGTAAGACCTCCCGCTGTGAGACGCTGTTAAAATCCCCAAGCATTGTACTAAGTTCCTCCAGAAATCTTGCCAGGACGACTATGTTATCGGCATATCGCAAGTATGTGATGTATTTCGCCATTGATGTCAATGCCACGACGTTCTATGATATAACTTCTCCTTGCCTGACTCCTGTCTGCAGTTGGATGGGGTTCGTTGCTGTGTCGTGTACTCTGGCAGACTTGGTGGCTAATGAGTACAAACACTTGAACACCTCCGTATACCGGTAGTCAAACCGGCACCGCCGGCGAGAATTTATTACCGAAAACAGTTTATAAACGTGTTTCGGAAGTGCAATGGTCTGTAGTTCTTCAAAAGCGCTTTAGCTTCTTGAAGAACAGAGTCACCGCGCTTCTGAACCACGCTTCCAGTATTGATACGTCCAGGACTCTGCGCAGTGTCGGGTGAGTTAACCTGACTTTGCCCAATAGACAGATTGCTGTCCAACACTTTTGAGCAGTCGGTATTCCCTCATAGAGGTTGGAGACTGCACACATAGTTCCCGTCGATTCCTCATAACACCGAGAGTTTGTTCAGAAAGAATATGAGATCTACCATTGGGGTATTTGAAATACTTCGACGCTACCTCGTGGACGATAGGATGAAGGTAGAAGAGATATAGGATACTACTGGTAGTTAATTATTTAACTTTGACGCCACAGATAAGTACATTGTATTTTGTTATGATGATGTGACCGTCGCGTCGTTCAATTTTGAGATATAGCAACCTATATCTCGATATCAGTGAAATGGTTGTAAAGAGTTGATATTAATTATGTAAATAAAAACCCTTTTATTCTATCTTATCTTAGTTTATTATATTTTATCTTAGTATTTTATGTGTCAATTTTTCTTTTTACTTAATATTTACAATCTTGATATATAAGTCATAATTCATAATTTCTTTATTGCATAACACATGTCATTACATTACATTACATACAATATGAACATAAATACAATAGACACATGCACCTTGTTAGGCATAGCAACTTGAGACAAGGGAGAGGCTGCATTAATCTTGCTTATTTAATATAGACTAATTATTTTCCATGAATTAAATTATATTAATAGATAAAATGTGTTACGGTATTTTAATTTAATTATTAATAACGTCAAATTTCATTAATTTAATCTAGCATACATTATATTATTTTCTCAATTGTCGTCATTTAATTTTGAATAAATTTAATTTTTTATTTTAAAAATGTGTTTGTCTTCCATAAGTTCTTTTATTGTGTAATAAGCCTTATTTATAAGAATAGTTTTTAGTTTATTTTTAAATACATTATCAGATTCTTCTATTTTAAGCGCTTTTGGTATTTTGTTGTATATTTGCACACATTGATATTGCGGACTTTGTCTAAACATGTGTAGTCGGGATACCGGGATGATTAAATTATTATTTCGCCGTTTGCTCTCTACATGTTCGAATATACTATTTATATTTTGTCTAACAAACATAGCTGATTCTAGTATGTATATTGACGGGAGGGTAAGAATATTCTCTTTGACGAAGTGAGGTTTACACGAATCTCTGGGCTTTATTTTGTATATAATCCGTAGCATTTTTTTCTGTTTGGTAAGCAAATCATGAACATTTGTGCTGTGTCCCCACATAAGCACTGCATACCGTAGCCAGGCATAGGCATAGGCATAGTATGCGGACAGAGCACATTGAGTATTTGTATTAGCTTTTAACACAGTTAATGCATATATAAATTTAGATAGTTTAAGTTTTATTTCTTCTATATGTTTTTTCCAATTTAAATGGGTATCCAAGGTTACACTGAGTAATTTGAAAGTGTTAGTCTCTTCTATGTGTAATGTGTTTAGAATTTGCGTCAGATCCATTGGGTGTTTTTGTACGGTTTAAATTGGATTATTTTTGTTTTATTTTCGTTAACAATCAAATTATGTTCTGAAAGCCATAGTTTAACCGTGTTGAATGTATTTGTGATTGTAGTAATGCTATCGTGATCGATTTTATTGCATTTGAATAGAAGAGATATGTCGTCGGCGAACAGGACACAATGGGTGTTAGCAATTTTAGGCAGGTCATTTATATAGACTAGAAATAGGATGCATCCTATCACACTTCCCTGTGGAATAGAGCTGTTTATTGTTATTAACTCTGAGCTTGGGGTCGTCTACTCACCGGTCCTATCGTCACGATGTTCTATCTGGACGAGTTGCTTGCGGTCAGTGAGATATGATTGCATCCATTTGTGTGCGTTGCCTCGGATACCTACTCCGTATAATTTATCCAGAAGAATTTTGTGTGAAACCCTATCGTACGCCTTAGACATATCGAGAAGGATTCCTACTGCATAGTGCTTATCGTTAATGTAATTCAATATTTCCTGGACATAATTGTACACAGCTAGCGTTGTAGAGCGTTTTTTACGAAAGCCGTATTGATTTGAGTCCAGGATGTGATATTTTTCAAGGAAATTATATATCCGATTTGTCATTGTCTTCTCAAAAACCTTAGATATGACAGGAAGTAGAGCTATAGGGCGATATTGGCCTGGGTCATCCGGTTTCCCGCCTTTTTTTAGGATAGGTTTTATTTTCGCTATTTTGAGCTTATCTGGGAACGTGCCTTCATTATACGATTGGTTTATGAGTAGCGTCAAGGGAGGTGTTAGCTCTTGTATGCAAACCTTAATTAGTATTAAAGGGATATCGTCTATGCCACTACTAAATTTATTTGGGAGCCTACGTATTATTGTTCTGATTTCGTTTTCGGTTACTGGGTATAGAAACAATGAGTTGACGGCCGGTGTTATCACAGGGTATCCCTGTGGTGGGGTGGATATTACTTGGTTTTGTTGTAGCAGGGAAGAGCTTCCTACCGAGGCAAAATATTGGTTAAATTTCTTTGTTACTAAGTGGGGACTTTCATCGGGGTGGTTGTTAATTTTTAGTTTTATGTTTTCATGATATTTATTTTTTTGTTTAGATGTAACTCTCTTTATTATTGTCCACATAGTTTTGACTTTATTTTTAGATGATTTCATTTTTTTTGTTATTAGGATTCGTTTTGAAATTTTTATACTTGTTTTTAATATTTTTGTATATAGTTTGGAATGACGTTTTAGAACTTTATTGTTAGTTTGGTTTATTAAAATTCGAAGGTGTCTTTTATGTTTACACGATATTTTTAATCCTTTTGTTAGCCATGAATTTTTTGATTTATTTTGTATTTTTATTGATTTTTTGGGGATGCGCAAGTTTAAAATTCTTTGCAGGGTGGCGTGAAAAATGTCATAGTTTTTATTTATACAATTTGTGTGTGACATTATGTCGCACCAATTTATGTTATAATCCGCGCGCGACGAGATTGGTATGGAACCTTGTCGAAGTAAATCAAAAACAAAAGTTCTCAAGTAGCGTTAGCAAAAAGAAACCCTGAAAAATTGAGAAAATATTTTTTTAGTATTACCTAGTATTAATTATAAATTAATTATTTCTACGATCTATCATAATGGTTACCTATATATAAAAAATGTTCATGGTTGTAATCAATTCAATAAAATGTTTAGATACATTATTTTACATTAATGCCTATTTGCTTCATGGCAATCATCATCAGAGTTTTCGTCATCTTCAGAGCTTTCACTTTCGTCAGAAGTCACCTTTTGAAAAATAGAATAAAAATGTAAACAGACTACCTAAGTACTGCAGATGATGGAGATTACTATTGCGGACGTTCTACTTTAAAATAACATGCTTCGCCTATAATATAAAAGCATATATTATATTTAAAATAGTCATAGTGAAATCGCTACACCTGACTATTTAGTCGAATTTTTGACTGCCTCAATTTCAGCGCCCTCTTGGCACGTTTACCTTTTTTATACATACAATATACATGCAAAAGCATAAAGCTCGCCATTTGTTCTTCAATATTTTAAATTGTGGTCAGTAAAGTGTACGTAAATAAATAAACAAATAAATAAGTATAATTGTTGCCGACGCTACGGCTCGCCGATGACACGTAAGCGTCTCAGTTCCAAAAGGTCGCATCCCATTCTGATCGCGCGCGGATTATACCAAGCTCCTCTTTGAACAATTTCATGTATTTTTCACTGAAAATTCTCTTTTCCGTGTATATTTGCTTATTTTGTCGTTGTGGTAGTTGCTTGTAGTTATATAACAGTGATTTGTGATCCGACAGTCCCAGGTCTTGCACTGACAAAGTAGAGTTCTTTATATTTGTAAATAGTAGATCGATGCAGCTTGAACTGTTTTTGGTCACTCTGGTCGGTGTGTTGACTATTTGGTGGAGGTTATGTTCCAGCATTTCGTTCACCAGCTTCTTGTAGTTGTTATTATTTTTTATAGCGCATATATTGAAGTCTCCTGTAATTATGCAGTGTTTGTTATAGCTGTTTAATGTTATCTTCGTAAGCAAATGCCTTAGGAACTCGAAGAATTTATCGATTTCGCGATCTGTCCTGTATATGGTGATTAAGAGTAAGTCGGTTGTTTCCATTGCACAACATTCTACAACAAACTCTACCGACAAGTCTGTCAAATCTTGTCGTGTTTTAAATTTAATTCCATTCTGTAGGAGTATAGCTACGCCTCCTCCTCTATGATCTCGTCTACAGAAGGCTACTGATGTATCATATCCATCCACTTGTATATATTTATGTTGATTTTCCATTATCCAAGTTTCGGTTAGGCATATCGCCTGGTAGTTTTGTTTCTGTAGTACGGTTTCTAGTAGGTCCGTTTTATTTTTTATGCTTTGTATATTCTGTACCATAATACTAAAGTTGTTTTCGAAAGGAATGGTTTGTTTTTTTCCTGGAGTCATTGTTAGTGCTAGCGTCCATGGGTAACGTACGTTGCGAGCTTTTTTGTAAGTTATGCTGTGTGGTCGGGTGTTCGGATGTTATACTTGTATTGTTACTAATTTCGATGGCGCATTTCGGGTCATGTTCTTTTCCGTTTATTATTAATTTATTCCCTCTGATTATTGCATGATTTCCTTGTTGTCTTGCTTGTTTTAAGGCTTTGCCCAGTTCCTTCTTTTTTTGTAGAGACTCGCGGTCGAGAAATTCTGTTACAACCAGTCCAGACCTCAAAAAAGCATGGCGGTTGCGAAGTAAGTAATTGACCATCCTTTTGCTTATTAGCTCAATAACTATTGGTCTTCGGTGACCTTTTCTACCAAGTCTGGTTACCTCTTCTATATACCCTTCTAGGTTAACGTTCATTCTTTCATAGAAAATGGTAACTATACTATTATAGAGTTCGCTCTCGTTTTCCTGTCTTGCTTCATCAAGCCCGTATAGCACTATTTTTTTACTGATATCTATAAACGTAGAGTTCTGTTTGTAATTTAAATTTAAATTTTCCGATCTATTTTCACTCAATTGGTTGCACTGTATTTCTAAGTCTTCTATTTTCTTTGTAAGCTTTTCGATTCTTAATTCCAGGTTTTTTTGTTCTGAGGCTACGTTGTACGTATATAAATTACGTGTCACGTTGTTTGTCCGCGATGGACTCCTAAACTACTGAACCGATTTTAATCATATTTGCACACCGTGTGCAGTTTGATCCAACTTGAAACATAGGATAGTTTACATCTCAAAATAAAAAAAAAACTTTTGACAGAACGAAGTCTGTCCGGGCAGCTAGTTTATTATAATAATGTAGCGAACTTAATTATATTAATGTCCAGTAACTGATACTAAAATTGACAATTAATAATGCTAGTAACTAAATGTCTGATTAATTTGATAATAATAAAGGTAAATAACTGAATGTATTCTTATAAATACAACTGTAAAAGTTATAATGTAAATTGTTTTCATTCTCGGCCTGATTCTAAACTATGCATGAAAGCAATGTACTGGAACGTACTTATAACTTGAAGCAATGTACTATCGTCGACCCTGTAGCCTAGTTGGTAGCGACCCTGCCTGCGAAGCGAGGAGTCCCGGGTTCGATTCATGGCTGGGGCAGATATTAATGTGATAGATAAATATTTGTCCTTGGGTCATGGGTGTTATTGTGATGTGTTGTATGTCTCATATGTATGATGGTATGGGTGTGAAAGCGTTTATCTAAATACCTCGCTTATAATAAACACAATGTGAGCCGCCAGCCTGGCCGGTGATAGCGACGTATGAGTCATGACACAAAATATAAAGTCAACATAATATGGTTGATGGATATTTTATGTAAATAGATCTAAGTCGATCTAAGATTCGCCAGTGAATGTATTAAAGAGGTACCGTAAATATAAATTATTTTGTTTCATTTAACCATCTTGTATAGTATGACCATTTTCAACCATGGATATTAACTGGATACTTAACTTCGTAGTGGTACCTGAAGATCGATAAAGTCATTTAAGAAGGACCATTTTTGTATTGCATGTTATCTATAGTCCCAGGATATATCATTAGATTGCGATTTTTGCAATGGTAAGTTGAAATTATAATATATAATTATAATATATTTGTGGGGCCCTGGGCTGAAACAATTTAGGGGCCTACCAAATTACTCAACTACTTATGGCTTTTTACATTTTACCAACTTATAAGAACTTATACAAGGACACAAAACAATTTATATTGATGACTGTTAAAAGACGTTCCTTCATGTAATCAAGTTTCCGAAACGATTAGTATCCACGAAAAAAAAAACGTTAAAATTGACGATTGCAAAGGTTTTGACCAATTGCAAAATATTAATTATTTTCTCTCTCTCTCTTTAGCTCTTAGTTTACCAGAAATGAGTAGCCTATTTTAAGTCGATGAGAGTAGTCCAGATGGCTTTTAATTTAAAATATTTGAAGTTTAAAGATTATTACAACTTTATTTTGAAGAATATTAAGCTTTAAAGCACGTTTCTGTTAATTAT
Organism: Thymelicus sylvestris; assembly: GCA_911387775.1. Lineage (NCBI taxonomy): Eukaryota > Metazoa > Arthropoda > Insecta > Lepidoptera > Hesperiidae > Thymelicus > Thymelicus sylvestris. Next base: position 6,934,797 of record OU426911.1, read on the forward strand.
TTTATATTTTTGGTTTTTTTACTTTAATATTTATTAATTAGTGAAGTTTTAAAAAATTGTCTCGATAATATTAATACACAAAATTCTTGATAATTTAGGGTGTCTGTTGCCTTTTTACCCAAATGTCCGGCCAAACTGGCTGGTCTGTCCGGCTTTTTGGTTGGCCGGTCTGGCAACCCTAGGTTGGTATATAGAAAAAAAACATAAACGTGTACTTATGTACGCGCGTGAGAAGTTATACCTCTTTAGCATCATTAAATAAATATTTAATACTAGCTGTCTTGGCGAACTTCGTATCCTAATAATCAGTGATTGTATGTACTTTGTTGTTACACATAATAGACGCGAAAAAATACACCTACCAAAGACAAACTGGGAGGGAAATGGGCAGGAGGAGACGGAGTGGGAGGGGGAGGTGAAGGGGATTTCATGGTTTCTGATTTGTTATACAAAAAAATTAAAAGTAACAACAAAGTACATGGATCACTGACTATCAGGGGAAACGAAGTTCGCCAAGATAGCTAGTGTTAAATATTTATTTAATGATGCTAAAGAAGTATAACTTCTCACGCGCGTACATAAGTACACGTTTATGTTTAGTACAAAATAGTTTTTGAAAGATAATTAAAACTGATACACGTTATTAAATTAATACCTTTATTTCTGAAGGTTTCACTTCTACCACGTGTGAATTGCACTGCACACATTCTAATTTTTTCTTTCGATTTTAAACATATTTTTAATTAAAAATATCGCCTATTGTTTTTAGTGGGGGCTGGGGGTCCTTTGTATCCACGGGGCCCTGGGCTACAGCCTAAATAGCCCTTACGTAGATCCGCCCCTGCGGCCTGTGATTGATCGAATGTATCATTCCGATATGAAGTCATCGATGACGTCATATCGGAATCGAACTTCAGGTACCTCTATAAAGTCTATGATCCAGATAGAGTATAAATCCATGGTGCATTCACTTTATTGACTTGACGTCTGTCATCTATCAAAGTCATTTCGTTTGTCGAAGTTGTCAAGCAAATTGTATAAAATCATCTAAATTCTAAATCTTTCACTTTAAGTCGTAGATTTATAAAACAGTTTATTTCATTGTTGTTGATATCAGTGATTTCGATATGCGTTGTTCCTTCCCTACATGTGATAACGATTCTAGCCAAACCTCTACTTCAGGAGTTTCGTTTTACAGGTATTTCAGCAATAATAACATTTTCATAATGTCTATGTTATTTAAATTAAATAAATTTGGTTATGTACCTTTGAACGTAATTTGTTAATGTTGTGATTTGGAGGTGAGTATTACAGTTTCGTATTTGACCATTGGCAAGGCGGCTGACGGCTGGTTTTTATTGGTTTATAAAAATATCGCGACGTAGGCTGCGATCATAGATTATACGGGCGCCGGACGTATGTACAGTACGGTCGCTGTATCTTGGCGCGTCTGAACTCCGCGCCGAAGGCTGCGCAGTAACATGATTCGCCAATACTCGATACGCGGTGTATTTTGTCTCGGTCATACGTTAGCATGTTCGTGTTGCCATCTCAGTCTTACATGCGCTAAAGTTCGCAAAGCGTATGTTCGGACGCGCCAAGATACAGCAGCCGTACTGTACATATTTGAACGTGCAATGGCATAACGGTCGGAGACCATTTTTCAATTAAAAAAGGGGCTCAGCTTTAGAACAGGGAATGTCGAAAAGATGGTTCAAATATTTTTTTTTAGGTAGATTATAGTATTAAAAGACGATTACGAAAGTTTCACTTTACGCAAATTAATAGTTTATGAGATATGATTTTTTAAAATATCGAATTATTTGCTTACATTTATGACATAATACGTCAAAACGCGACAGCCATCTTGAATTTCGTGTCAATTTAACAGGTTATCCGTCAATTTAGCTTCAATTTCTGACAGTAGCTGTCATAAATCAGCCATGACAGTCGTCAAATATGTCAATCTCATCATTCATCGTCTATACCACAGAGTACATATTTTCGTGTCCATTCTCGCGTGTGAGAACATCATTGTGATCGCGCTTGAGAATTTTCGTTGAATACAACCACTATTGAATTGAAAATAACAAATTGAATAGCACAAATATTTTTAGTTATTATACAAGTATGTTAAAGTCAAATCAAATCAAATGAAAAAACAACTGAACTCAAATCAAAAGAAGGATAGGTTAGGTTTATATGGTTGTCTGATTTTATTTACGAAAAAATAGGAACCCCGCGAAGCGGGGTTCCGTCGACATCTGTGGCGAAGCCCCCGCCATGAAAAAACAACTGAACTGAAATCAAAAGAAAGATAGGTTAGGTTATGGTTGTCTGATTTTATTTACGAAAAAATAGGAACCCCGCGAAGCGGGGTTCCGTCGACATCTGTGGCGAAGCCCCCGCTATGAAAAAACAACTGAACTCAAATCGAAAGAAGGATAGGTTAGGTTATGGTTGTCTGATTTTATTTACGAAAAAAATGACGACCGAAAAATGACGACCGTCGACATCTGTAACATAGTCTTATTACGGCGTTACTAGAGTAGATTAAATCACAAAGTATCTGTGACTGATACTACAGTTTGTGATGTACCTTTGTCATTTCTGGCGTTTAATTTTGAATATAGAGACTTAATTTAGGACTGCGGTTAGAAAAGTTATTTTCCATTTTCTCGGAAATGGTGCGTCGCTGAGAGTTGCGAAAGGTATCGTTGTAATCAGGAGCGAATCCTTTATAACTGTATGATTAATAAACACTGAAATAGCTTGATAAACTTACACCCAATTTTTATTTTCAAAATTTTTTTTCTCGAAAACTAAAAGTTTGCGTAAATTGCGGTATTCAAAAACGTGTTGTACACACCCCCCTCCCCCCCCAAAAAAAATTTCATCGAAATTGGCGTAATTCCCTGTTCTAAAGTGCTTCCAAAAAAGGCAGGACTCATGGTAACTTTCCTCGCTTGTAATATGTGGTTTACCATTTACGAGGAAAGATATGTAACCTAACCTTCAACATGCATCATACAGCATAGGGCAGAGTTTATTGTGTTCATTAGTGTTTCTGTTTCAAAAATACAAAACAGTTGAACCCTAATCAACCAACTTAAATCTTACCAAGTTTTTGTAGATTTGAACATTATGGGAGGTGGAAGATAGTTGAGTACAGAAAGAGGTTAATAGTGTTGTTATCAGGGGACCCACAAACCTGCTGAGTAGCTCTGAACACTGCAACTGAATACAGTTTCTTCTGTAGAGTCCCCGAGGAGATATTTCTACGTGAAGCATGGATAAGGGCGCTCGGCCAGACAGACTGGAAGCCCGAGCCGGGCAGGATTATATGTTCTAAGCATTTCCTGTTGGAGGACTTTGGACCAATGGGACATCAGCTACAGGCAAGCACTGTACCTGGAAACCTCAGAGTTAGTATTAATTTCATTGTGTTACACCCTCGGCTCATTGTCATTGGTCAGAAGGCCAAGTGCGAATTAAACTCATGTATTGTGAGTTCCGTATCACCACAAAATGAAATCAAAAGCCTTAGCTTAATCGAAGAGCCTGTTTTTATAACCATGGTGCTACCAATTTAACAATCACAATTTCATATTCCGCAGGTATGCAGAATATGTTTGGCCACAGACTGCTTAATGTACCCAATGACAGCTTTCAGAGTGTTAAATGAGTCATATGAAACAACAACTGGAATCATGGTAAATTGTTTTTAGGCACATAAATCCCTCACAGCTTAATCCAAGTCCTTCATTTCCAAGTCGCCTCAACTATGAAATATGATGTACGTAATGCACAAACTATTATTTTTTTGTTCATACATCTTGCTCGATATGAGCCCCTCTATTTCTTATACAGGTCTGAATCCTGAACGTATGAACAAAAAATAATAGTTTGTGCATTACTTTTATGCTTTATACTTTTTAACCCTGAAATATGCTCTACCTACGACGAGTGAAACGCCGTTTTTGTTAAGAATTACATGTTTTTGGATTAACATTAATACCTTTTTTAAAAGCTGATTAAATGGGCAAGTTTTTTTAATAACTTGTAAGCCTAGTGTCATGGTAATTTTTTCAACCAGACAACATATATTGTCAAGTAACATGTATTTTTTAAATAATTTTGTTTTTGTTGTAGCTCGTAGTTTTTCATTCTGAAGGAATGTTCATCTTAATAAGGTAAGGTGGGCTTTATTGAAGTGTTAGTTAGAAAAATAATTTTAAATAATAACCATACCATACGTATTTTTTTTTCAATTTGTACCTAAATGCAAAAATCCGGGTAAATAACGAAAAAAGTTTAAATTGCGAATATCTCCACAAGTAGCAAGAATTTTTTTTTTCGCTCATACAAATGAACATCAATTATATTGCATTTTGACTCCTTCATCAGCTCCCGCCAGGAATACGTCGAGTTACAAATAACCCTGTATATATATATATGGATATACTATATATGTGCACTATATACAATATATAGATATTGTTTCCACATTGTTTCCTCATAGATGGTTCTATGAGATAAATATCATGGCGCGTTTTTTTTAAATGGTCTTCCCTGTAGGCCTAATCCACTGCATATGCATAAGCTAAAATTCTAATTTAGTTGAAGTAATAACCGTTTACAAGTGCTGGGAAGAAAACGTAACCACTGCTTTAAATAATCGCTCCACAAAAGATGGATCATCGATTGCGTTTATTTTAAATCTTTCCCAATATATTGAAAATTCTCGGTGGACAGATTCCCCAGCTTGCTCAGACCATAAGCCCAACCCGTGAGAATGCTCTGCTTTGGCCGAAAAAATTAAAATTAGTTGCTAAAAATTACGACGGTGAAATTTTTGAGGGTAATGCGTGCAGAAAGCTCATAGAAAACGCTGATGGATTGAATGACCCTGAAATTTATAAGGAAGTTGGACCTTTCCGATTGCAGCCATTCATTGCCACGTTTAAGGCAATGAATAAAATTGTAAAATCTTGTTTTTCTATAAAAAAAAGGCTGATACGAGCTAACTGGATAAACACTTGAGAGAACTACGCGCAGCTTTTGATAGTACACAACTATCTAAAACTTTAAAAATCCATGTTCTATTGGATCATTTGAAGGATGGCCTTCTGTACTTAAATAATGATGGTTTGGGCTTATGGTCTGAGCAAGCTGGGGAATCTGTTCACCGAGAATTTTCAATATATTGGGAAAGATTTAGAATAAACGCAATCGATGATCCATCTTTTGTGGAGCGATTATTTAAAGCAGTAGATACGTTTTCTTCCCAGCACTTGTAAACGGTTATTACTTCAACTAAATGAGAATTTTAGCTTATGCATATGCAGTGGATTAGGCCTACAGGGAAGACCACTTAAAAAAACGCGCTGTGATATTTATCTCATAGATGGTGTGGAAACAATATCTATATATTATATATAGTGCACATATAGTATATCCATATATATAAATATACTAGCTGCCCGGACAGACTTCGTTCTGTCAAAAGTTATTTATATCTGAACAATAAACGACGATTACTTACAAAAATAAGTTTAGCCATTGTTCCCGGTAACTAATTGTTTCTGCTACTAATTCCCGTGGATACCATTTCGAATATTTACCATCTACCATACATGCATGTGAAAAGAAAAGAATTGTTTTAGTATTGTCCGCGCAATTTTTTTTTTTTTTTTTAATATTATAAAAACCTTCCGTGGACTCCAAGGAACATAAAAAAAAAATTCAGCCAAATCGGTCGAGCCGTTCTCGAGTTTAGCGCTTAGCAACATCAATTTTTATATAATGGTAATGGTGATGGGCTCCAATTTCCGCATTTAGCCTCAAGGTTGGGCCATTTTGCGTAAATGTGTGTGCCGGCTAGTTGTCTAGCCAGCCTAGCTCCGTCCAGAAACGCAGGATCCTCCTGGTGTCTCCACAGGCTTCACGGAACGACCTCGGAGTGCCGAGGATTTCAGCCCGTTGGGTAGCTACGCCCACGCATTCCAGGATTACGTGAGGGGCTGTTTCGTCGGCCGATAGACACGCCCTGCACAGAGGGCTGTCGGTCATACCTAGAACATATAAATGTTTGTTAAGTGGGCAGTGTCCAGTGATGTTACCTACAATTACTCGCAGGTCCCTCCTGTCAAGTGACAGTAGCCTCCTGGTCAATCGTGCGTCGGGACAGGGCACTGTTTCCCGAGATTGTCTGCACGTTTTGATTTGTGCCCATTGATCTGCATGTTGTTTTAATGTTCTTTGACGTAGCCAGGATCTTAGCTGGTTGAATGCTAGTGGTAGCATAGGGGCCGGGCCAACCGCTGGCTGGTCGGATCCCCTTCTGGCCAACTGGTCTGCCATGTCGTTTCCTAGAGAGCCACTGTGCCCTTTGATCCATTGCAAGGTAATTTGGTTTTTTAATCCTATGCCTTGCAATGCTTGGTGACACTCTAGTATGAGCCCAGACTGTATGATTTTGCTGTCCAAGGCCTGTAGTACTGCAGCGCTGTCGGAAACGATTCGTATATTTTGGCCTGCCAGGCCCCGTTTGGCGACTGCGTTTGCTGCCTGTATTATGGCGACACATTCACATTGAAATATGGAGCTGTGCTCGCCCAAGGCCATTGATATATGTATGTTTATTTCGGTTGAGTACACTCCTGCACCTGTTCCCGTCTTAGTTTTTGATCCGTCGGTATATATGCGTAATTCATGTATACCGGCTTGATCCTTGGTTTCCTCAGTGAGCTGTATTTGGTAGCTCTTATCAAAACTGAGTTGTTTGGGGACCTTATCATTGGGGGAGGCTATCAATGGTTGATTGACTATTGCCTCCTCCAGGATTTTGGTGTGAATCCCATTTGTTGTACCCCAGAGATTGAGCGATTTAAGTCTGATGGCTGCTGACGCCGCTCAATCAATTTTTATATATATAGATATATATTTCTGTGTGCATGTATGTATGTATGGATATATAGTAATATATAGTAATTTCTAATCAGCACCCGAGATAGACTACATAAAAAGTGAAAAGTATACATACCTCCGCAACAGGATCAGCTAGGATTTTAATTCGAACGGTTTTTTCATCACAAAGTAATAAGGAATCGAATGCCACGTCCCGTTTTCTTTGTCATTTTCATGCAACTTAAGTCTGGTTCAAGCCCAGTGAGATCTTGTATCCAATGGGTTGGGTTGTAAGAGGACCACTCGTAGTGCCTGATAAAGTCAAGTCTATAGACAATCAGGTAGTTTTGTGTCCTGCTGTCCAATTGGCTGGCGCTGAGACTTGTTGGAATACTTATATCATTTTAGTAAATGCCATAAAATGAATTTTTTTTTTATTTTAAGTTCAAATGTTCCTTACTGAAAATCAATCGAAACATTGCTCACTAGTATTTAATTTTTAAAATAAACAAGACTAACAGAACTTATAACCAAACTAGACATAAAATTGAGGTGATCTCGGAGTCATTTCTTAAACAATTTCTTTACTCGTTTTTTGGTGTCATTATTGGATTAAATTTTTGTTCCATTCCATACTAGTCTACCAGGAGTGTGAACAGTAAAGTGATTTGTTGTCAGACAGCAGACGAAGAGCACTTGCCTCGGTACCTGTGCACCGAGTGCGCCGACCGACTGATGAACTGCGCTCGCTTCAGGCGCAGGAGCTTGCGAGCGCACTTGATGCTTCTGGACATCGTCAGGAAACACGGACAAGTGAGTATTACGTCTGCGGAAAAATCATCGAAAACATTTCATCGAATTACAATTCGCCGAACACAATACATCGAAAAAACATTTCGTCGAATAACAAAACGTAGAACAACCAAGTCATCGATTGACATTTGTTCGAATAGCATTACGTAGAAGAACCATTTAATCGCATGACAATTAATCGAATTACATTTCGTCGAATGTCATTTCATCGAATGTCATTTCATCGAATGGCAAATCATCGAATGGCAATTCATCAAATGGACTGCCATTCGATGAACTTTCATCGAATGGCAATTTATCGAATGACAATTCCTCGAATTTTTCTTGTTTAAAAGATTTAAAGATTTTATTTATAAACAGAAACAATTTTATGCTTTTTATAACTTTTTTGTAATTCTTATTTTTTGATCAATAACAATTTAACATTTTTCTGTACATAAAAATTTTAGGTTTTCTTTCTTCCTTGAATCATTTTTTTTCAAAACGTTTACATTAGTGACAGAAACGAATCGCTGCAAAACCGACTCCATGTAGTCTTGTTTGCCCTACCCCTAGAGTGTAATGTAAACCCGCGTAGGCGCGGAGGGGCGAGGCGGCCCGCGAGCTAAGGAGCAGGTGATTTTAATGCTCGCCGCAGCAGCTGAGGCTGGCCGGCGCAGCCACCAAACCGAAGCTGCGGTGGTGAGCATTATAAGTATCTGCGACGATAAGCTCGCGTGGGACCGCCGGAGCCCCGCAGCGCCGGAGCCGTGACAGAAACTGTGCTTGCTGCATGTTGCATGCTGCTTACGTCTTAGTGCTGCCTTTCAAGGATGTGTGACGTTTGAAATAATTAAAAAATATTTATTATTGATCATATGAAAATTATATCATTCGATTCGGCCAATTGTGATTCGATATATTGTCATTCGATATATTGTAATTCGATACATTGTCATTCGATTAACTGTCATTCGATGAAATGACATTCGATTAATTGTTTTCGATTAAATTTTAATTCGATTAATTGTGATTTCGATGAAATGTCGATTCGATTTATTGTAATTCGATGAAATGTGTTCGATGAAATGTAATTCGATAAAATGTTTTCGTTGATTTTTCCGCAAATCGAGTATTATGTTCAGAAGGAAAACAATGAGAAGGCATACTGGGACAAGGTTTCTACCGTGGTATTGCTTTTGTTGTGTTTTAATGTCTTTTGAAAAGACTTTGCTTAAGAAGTTAAATACTAAAATATTTTGCTAAATTAATAGATTTAGTAATAGCTGTTTATGTCGTTTCAGATAACTGTAGAGTTAATACGATCTGAAATACAGAACTATAATCCATTCAGTTCTGATCCAGCAGACAATCCAAATGAAGAAAAATTAAACTTTCATAATGAAGATTTAGAGGAAATAAATAAACACACAGACGCACGAACGGACACGCCACTCGAAGATGTCGATATGTATGAAAATATTGATAATATTAAATCTGAAACAGACGATGAGGTTGGCCATAGCCACGTTAATAGCGAAGATAGAACAGATGATGTGATAGATATGACTGTGAATGAGGTTAAGACGGAAGACGATGGTTCGAGTAATGAAGAGGATTTCAATGCTTGTACATCTAACTTAGATGAAGATGTTGATGTAGATGGCGAAGACTTAAGTTTTACTTTTATTCGGCTGCAAGGAAAGGGTAATGTATTTTGTGCATATCTTGTACATATAGTATTCATTATGTAAGCCTGTAGGCCCATAATGACATTAGCCATTTATTATATGATTAAGCATTCAGTTAGAACAAATTGTCTCTGTCACTATATAATTTAAATTTTATATCTTACTAGCTTTTGCCCGCAGCTTCGCCCGCGGTAGAAATCGATTTTTTATAAATCCTACTTACTTAGTTAGATTTCGTTGCCTATGACTTAAAAGTAATTTACATGTATCATTATTTGATAGTGTGATTCAGAACTTACAAATGAATTTTACTAACGCCATCTATTAACAAAATCCGGAACTAAATATCTAGCAAATAACAAAATATCGATCTCCCCGGCCCATGGGGATGTTTTACCGCGGTAAAAAGTAGCCTACGTTACTCTCCACCCTCCTCACTATCTCCACACATAAAAACTATACCATATAACAGCTTCGTTGCGACGTGAAAGCCGGACAAACAAACAAACAAACACACTTTCACATTTATAATATTAGTAGGGAAGTTATCAGAATATTTGAATTTCTCGAGACAAAATGAATTAGCGGTCATCGCGCCGGCTCGACCCAGCAGGATAATCTAACCGATGTTAATCTAACCTGATACCACACTGCGACAAAGAAATTAAGGCATTATAGAATAGATCATACGTTCTGCCCGAACGAAGCCGGGGCGGGTCGCTAGTCGGCTATCATACTAACAAGAGTTGCTTCAAGGGTACGGGGTAGCCGAAGCCAAGCGAGGGGGTTACTGATATGTAAATACTGCTCTTTTAACAGCCATTGGCCATGAGTAACGGTGGTTTCGATATAAATATGAATTGCAACCGAATGAGGTGGTCGTCAATCAACCAGGTTCTTTATTTATAATAATTATGCTTCCTAATCCAGTATTGTTTTATAAAGGTGAAGATGTTCTGGATGACCTTCCTACACAAAAAGTGGGACAAAAAGATAAGGAAATGACACAGACACCGCGAGAGTTGAAAGAAGTGACGATTGACGAACAACAGACACCGGAAGCTGACGGACCCTCCACAGATGATGCGTTCCGTTGTGACATATGCTCTTATGAAACTGACGGCGATATTCAGTTGCTGGAACACTTGATGAAAGCGCATGCTGCAAGTAAGAAGTCATATTCCTGTAATGTTTGTAAAAGTATTTAAGCATAAAAGCTCAGTTACGCTGCATCTGACAATACATTCTGTGAAAAAAAAACATGTTTATGCGATGTAAAAAAAGTTTAGGCGCCATTTCCATCAAAAAAATCAATTAGTAATACATACCAATGAAGAACCATATTCATGAGATGTTTGTAAAAAAGTATTTAGGAAGAAATATCTGTTACAATGACATTCAATAATTACTGTCGGGCCGATTATGGGTTTTGCCTATCGGCCGACTAGCCGACTAATCGGTGAGAAAATTACCGATTAATCGGCCGACTAGTCTGCAATGCCGATCAACCTGACTTTGGTCATATATTTATGAAAAAAAAAAGGAATCGATTGCTTCCCGATAACCTGAAAGTCTGACGTTTTTTTAAATTAAAATACTATTGATAAAATTTAATTGAAGATATGACTAATAGCAGGCCTGGCGCACTCCGCATTTTACCTATGACGTTACAAGTACATGCTGCGTTCGACATGTCATGCTAATTCAGAAAATTCATAATGGCTGTCATACGTTCGTAATCTATCACACATATTAAAAATTAAACTTTCAGAAAAAAATACAAGATTAATTAATTTTTATAAATGTCACTTTTCTTCATGTTATCACACATGTCACACGTTAGTTCGATGCAACAACAATAACAACTCGTTACGCGTTTTTGATTAGCGCTGTACGACCTGAATTACACTTTATTGCGTTGGAGCAAGAGTTGCTATTTATTTAAATGATTTTGCGGAGTTCGCCTTCTGTTCTTATTATAAGTACTATTATTTCTTCTGTGCTAATAGTGGAGTGCCGGAGGCGTTAAAAGCATGAAAATCTCTGATTTCTGTTACAGTGAATTAAATTTCATAATTTGAACTGGAATGTTTAGCTTATAATATACAGGGTGGATTTTTGAGACGGGTCAGTAAGGGCAGGTACCTTAACCGTTATAGTTACAAGAGGTGCTGTTAGGGGAACACATGGTCCAATTACGTGGCCACCTCGCAGCGCCTATCTAACGCCTCTCGAGTTTTTTTTTTCGTGGGGTCACCTAAAAAATGAAGTCTACAAAAGAAAGTACGGCAGTGTTCAGGAGCTGAAAGAAGCATTAACGAGGATTTTAAATAATATCCATCAAAGAAAACTTTCCGCTGCTACTTGCTCAGTACAAAAACGAGTGAACTTATGTATTCGTGAAAACGGCGGTCATTTTGAACAATAGATAACCTATTTTTAGGTTTGTGTGATATGTTGTGTCTTACCGTAGTTTTTGTATTTAAATTTCAATAGGCCTTAAAGAATCTTTTAATCGCAGTAAGAAATAGGATTGTTTGGCGATAAAGAATATTTCGAGTTGATTTATAGTTTTTCAGTACAAAATGTATGGAAAAAGTTTTTAGCGTTTTCTGACATTTCTAGTACTCATACCTTAAATGGTCCCATAGAGTATTTTGATCCCCATACGAAGTAGGATCGATAGCCATAAAAATATATTTTTTTTTGATTTTAGCCCTTTTTTCGCTGACCGTACATTTTTTCAAAAATCTGTGAATGCAGTTCAGAATATCTTAAAAAGTTGTGGATAGTCTCCTAGGAACGTTTTCCTGTAACTATAACGGTTAAGGTACCTGCCCTTACTGACCCGTCTCAAAAATCCACCCTGTATATAAAAAAGTTTACCTTTTTAATAATTACTTTTTAACAAAAAATAAAACCAACGAAAAAAAACTGAAAAGCAAAAAATAAAATTAACCATTTAGTATTAAAAATTAAGATCCGAAATTAACAGTAAATAAATAATTTTGAGACCGTGCCAAACAAACAACCAAAATTAATTACATAAAGTTCATATTATGAGGGCAGCGGCATGCGGTGCACATCTTTTCGCCGTTTGTTTTTTCATTGGTTTGGCACCGCCTCAAAATTATTTATTTACTGTTAATTTCGGATCTTAATTTTTAATACTAAATGGTTTATTTTATTTTTTGCTTTTCAGTTTTTTTTCGTTGGTTTTATTTTTTGTTAAAAAGTAATTATTTTTTAATTTTTAGTTGCTGTTATACTTATAATTAATAATAAATTATTGATTTTATGAATTATGAATTATAGATTCAGTTACCAGGTAAAAATGTAGTAGGTGAAATATCAATCATCCCCTATTTTCGTACCTATAGGGGTAAAATTTGGTTCCGAAATTTAAACAAGACTAACTTCAAGGTATACACTATTCAATAAAAAAAGAATCATCGAAATCTGATCATGCAGTACAAAGTTATTGGGGTTAACATGTAAAAATTCCGAGTAAAAAACGGGTGAATAATCAATCATTCCCTATTTTCGTACCTTTAGGGTGGGAATAAAATTTTCAAAAAAATATGGGACCAACTTCAGGACATACCCTATCTAATAAAAAAAGAATCATCCAAATCGGACCACCCTGTGCCGAGTGCTGCGTGATCATACAAAAAAAAAAAAAAAAATACTTGTCGAATTGAGAACCTCCTCCTTTTTTTTCGTCGGTTAAAAATTGTGTTGTCGATAAAAAAAAATTGGTGTACTTCCAATAACCCATAACGAATATTCGCATAATTTTTGAAATTCGCATTCGCTAAAATCATGCGAATATTTTGCGAATGTTTTTGGCAAATGCAAAACAAATGGTCCAGAACCAGCGAAATTCAGTTGTATTTTTGTTGTTTGTTACCTCAGACCTCTGTAACTTATACAGGGTGTCCCGTAAGTAGTGGATCAGCGGAAGGTGGCAGATAGCTTGAAGGTTGACCTATCATATGTCAAAAAATTACCTCAGTAAAAGTGTCACCGTTTTCGAGATATTAACCATTTTTTAAAATTTAGAAAAATCGGCTCCTTTACCCTACTTTTTCCTGTTGAGTCTACAAATGAGCAGATATTTTGATAATTTTTTTCCCTAGAGCTCTCAGATAGTTGCTTTATAATAATCAGTATGTAATGTTGTTGAAATTTTTAGGAAACGCTGAGAAAATAGCATCTACTTTGGATATTTTTGTTTTTGATTTTCTTCGACACAACTTTGATGCGAGGTGGTTAAAAAAAATGTACTGGGCAAGAATGCCCCAGTATGTTAAAAACTTGTCTGTTAAATGCAGATTTAAAAAAAGTACAATACAGGCTACTTTAATAGGGAAAAATTTCAAGTAAAAGCCATTTCAGTGTCAAAGGGGTGAATTTGAATCAAAAGTTATTTTATTGTTTACTGTTATGGGATGAAGTTTTTCAATGGTGTTTGCTTAAAATTACGTTACGTTAAATTAATGCTCTAATAAATAATTAAAATAATGATTATTTTACGATATTTCAACCTTTTAAAGAAATTTCAAATTACCTCAGAATTACTTGAAAAATATTGTTTATTTCAAAAATAATGCTATTATTTACTGTTTTTTTAATACTTGATGATCAGGAAGCCTTGTAAATTATTGTTTTAAGATTATTTTTGTATGATAAAATAAATAAAAATAAATGTTTTACTTACATTTTTTCTCATTCTTTTTTGTTGAATATTCATACAAAAATAATCTTAAAACAATAATTTACAAGGCTTCCTGATCATCAAGTATTAAAAAAATAGTAAATAATAGCATTATTTTTGAAATAAACAATATTTTTCAAGTAATTCTGGAAATTTCTTTAAAAGGTTGAAATATCGCAAAATAATCATTATTTTAATTATTTATTAGAGCATTAATTTAACGTAACGTAATTTTAAGCAAACACCATTGAAAAACTTCATCCCATAACAGTAAACAATAAAATAACTTTTGATTCAAATTCACCCCTTTGACACTGAAATGGCTTTTACTTGAAATCTTTCCCTATTAAAGTAGCCTGTATTGTACCTTTTTAAAATCTGCATTTAACAGACAAGTTTTTAACATACTGGGGCATTCTTGCCCAGTACATTTTTTTTCAACCACCTCGCATCAAAGTTGTGTCGAAGAAAATCAAAAACAAAAATATCCAAAGTAGATGGTATTTTCTCAGCGTTTCCTAAAAATTTCAACAACATTACATACTGATTATTATAAAGCAACTATCTGAGAGCTCTAGCAAAAAAAAATTATCAACATATCTGCTCATTTGTGGACTCAACAGGAAAAAGTAGGGTAAAGGAGCCGATTTTTCTAAATTTTAAAAAATGGTCAATATCTCGAAAACGGTGACACTTTTACTAAGGTAATTTTTTGACATATGATAGGTCATCCTTCAAGCTATCTGCCACCTTCCGCTGATCCGCTACTTACGGGACACCCTGTATTGTGTAATAATGCTTCATAATCATAATACAGTCTAATTTACCACAACCAACCGCTATTGTTCTAATAACACAATATTATTTTATACAGGTGAAGATGTTCTGGCTGACCTTAATACAAAAAAAGATAAGAAAGCGACGAAGACACCGCGAGATGTAAATGAAGTGAAGATTGAGAAACAACAGACACCGGAAGCTGACGGACCCTCCACAGATGATACGTTACGTTGTGACATATGTCATTATCAAACTGACAGTGATATTCAGTTGCTGGAACATTTGAAAGCGCATGCTGCAAGTAAGAAGCCATATCACTGCGATATGTGTGATTATAAAACGGATCGTAGGAATAATCTTATTCGTCATCTACGGACACATCTAGGTAATAAAGAATATTTTTGTAATGTTTGTACAAAAGTGTTTGGTCATAAGAGGAACCTATGGAGACATCATTTACTACATTCCGGCGTAAAACCATATTCCTGTCATGTTTGTAACAAAATGTTTACGCAGAAGGGGTACCTTCAAGCTCATCAATTAATACATTCTAATGAGAAACCTTATTCCTGTGATGTTTGTAACAAAATGTTTACGCGGAAGGGGTCCCTGCAATGTCATAAATTAATACATTCTAACGAGAAACCATATTCCTGTGATGTTTGTAACAAGATGTTTACGCAGAAGGGGCACCTACAATCTCATCAATTAATACATTGTAATGAGAAACCATATTCCTGTGATGTTTGTTACAAAATGTTTACGCAGAAGGGGTCCCTGCAAATACATCAGTTAATACATTCTAATGAGAAAGCATATTCCTGTGATGTTTGTAACAAGATGTTTACCCGCAAGGGGCACCTACAAGCTCATCAATTAATTCATTCCGGCGTGAAACCATATTCCTGTGATGTTTGTAACAAAACGTTTAGGCTGAAGATAGACATAAAAAGACATCATTTAATACATTCCGGCGTGAAGTCATATTTCTGTGATGTTTGTAACAAAACGTTTAGGCTGAAGATAGACCTAAAAAGACATCATTTAATACATTCCGGCGTGAAGCCATATTCCTGTGATGTTTGTAACAAAACGTTTAGGCTGAAGATAACCCTAAAAAGACATCATTTAATACATTCCGGCGTGAAGCCATATTCCTGTGATGTTTGTAACAAAATGTTTACGCAGAAGGGGTCCCTGAAATCTCATAAATTATTACATTCCGGCGTGAAACCATATTCCTGTGATGTTTGTAATAAAAGTTTTACGCAGAAGGGGCACCTACAATCTCATCAATTAATACATTCCAATGAGAAAGCATATTCCTGTGATGTTTGTAACAAAATGTTTTCGCGGAAGAGGTCCCTGCAAAGACATCTGTTAACACATTCTCAGTAAGAAACCATATTCATGGGATGTTTGCTATAAATATAAAGCATTTTGTGGGAGCTGACTCGGCGATGGGCTCCCCGCCTCGCGCCGGCAGCCCCCCGCGTAGTTAGTGTCGGTTACATGGCGCGGGCACACACACGCGTTAGGTCCGCATATTTATTTAACTACATTTTATATATTCTTTTCTGAGCCCTAACGTAAGCTGGGTCGTCAGTTGTCTAAAAAAATCTTTCAGTCTTCTTCTAAAAAAGCGGCCAAGTGCGAGTCGGACTCGCCCATTAAGGGTTCCGTAGCAGCAAGTAACATAATATAAAAGTTCTTGTAGTTCGTTGTATTTGAGTCTACAGGTTAGGTAGGTAGGTTAGTATTTGAGTTGATTGAATGAAAGGTAAATTGCGGTTAACGATTTATGACGTATTAAAAAAAACTGCTTACTAGATCTCGTTCAATCCAATTTTCGGTGGAAGTTTGCATGGTAATGTACATCATATATTTTTTTTAGTTTAATCATATTTATATATTCTCTTATTTTAGAAGTTACGGGGCGGGGGGGGACACATTTTACCACTTTGGAAGTGTCTCTCGCGCAAACTATTCAGTTTAAAAAAAATTGTTATTAGAAACCTCAATATCATTTTTCAAGACCTATCCATAGATACCCACTCGTATCCCCCCACACGTCCGAACTACGATGCAACAAAGGGCGCACTGAAAACCAGTAGCCGTGGTTCACCGCGGCATATGTTGAGTGCGTCCCTTTTTTGTTGAGCAGTTCTGCAGCAGGATGTAATGTAGCTGTTAATCTCATTATTGTTAAATAACTATTTATAACTTGTTGCATTGCATAATGCTTAACAAAATAAACTATTTCTTTCTTTCTTTCTTAGTACATATCAATGCTTTCTATACTAATATTATAAAGCTGAAGAGTTTGTTTGGTTGAACGCGCTAATCTCAGGAACTTCTGGTTCGCACTGAAAAATTATTTTTGTGTTGGATAGTCCATTTATCAAGGAAGGCTTTAGACTATATAACATCATATATTATATGTATTTTAGTAGTTAGTTTTTTCCTCAAGTTAACGCGGGTGAAACCGCGAGGCAACACTTGAAGGTCCACTGCCGGACATAGGCCTCCCCTAATTTCCGCCACTCTGACCAGTCCTGAGCCTTCTGAATCCATCTCTCCAAGCAGTCCATCTATCTGCCTTCTTTAGGTTGTCAGTCCACTTGGAGCTTAATGCTCCTTTTTCCGAGACGTGGATGCCATTCGCCTTTCTTCTCCAACAGATTTCAACATTTCTGACTCGATTACGTAGAGAAATACCGAGCATAGCCCGCTCCATAGCCTATGTGCGACTTTGAGCTTGTGCATTAGGCCAATAGTAATGCACCACGTCTCGGAGCAGTATGTCATCACTGGCAAGTGGCAACACACACTGCTCGAACACCTTCGATTTCAGGCACTGAGGTAGTGTTTTGGTCGACGAGATATGACGAAGTTTCCGTAACGTAGGCCAACAGAGTTGAATTCTACGAGTGACTTCTTTCTCGAAGTTGGACTGGATCTGGATCGCTTGTCCCAGGTAAATGTATTCGTCTACAACTTCGAGAGCAGCGCTGTCAACAACAACCGGTACGGGTCTGACATGGACATTATGGACATGGTTTTCGTCTTGTCCATGTTCATCGTAAGACCTCCCGCTGTGAGACGCTGTTAAAATCCCCAAGCATTGTACTAAGTTCCTCCAGAAATCTTGCCAGGACGACTATGTTATCGGCATATCGCAAGTATGTGATGTATTTCGCCATTGATGTCAATGCCACGACGTTCTATGATATAACTTCTCCTTGCCTGACTCCTGTCTGCAGTTGGATGGGGTTCGTTGCTGTGTCGTGTACTCTGGCAGACTTGGTGGCTAATGAGTACAAACACTTGAACACCTCCGTATACCGGTAGTCAAACCGGCACCGCCGGCGAGAATTTATTACCGAAAACAGTTTATAAACGTGTTTCGGAAGTGCAATGGTCTGTAGTTCTTCAAAAGCGCTTTAGCTTCTTGAAGAACAGAGTCACCGCGCTTCTGAACCACGCTTCCAGTATTGATACGTCCAGGACTCTGCGCAGTGTCGGGTGAGTTAACCTGACTTTGCTCAATAGACAGATTGCTGTCCAACATAGTAGTTAATTATTTAGCTTTGCCGCCACAGATATATTGTATTTTGATAGGATGAGGTGACCGCCCTTCAATTTTGAGATATAGCAACAAATGTTGAGATATTAATTATGTAAATAAAAACCCTTTTATTCCTTGCTATCTTAGTATTTTATATGTAATTTTTTCTTTTTACTTAATATTTACAATTTATTATAATAATGTAGCGAACTTAATTATATTAATGTCCAGTAACTGATACTAAAATTGACAATTAATAATGCTAGTAATTAAATATTTGATTAATTTGATAATAATAAAGGTAAATAACTGAATGTATTCTTATAAATACAACTGTAAAAGTTATAATGTAAATTGTTTTCATTCTCGGCCTGATTCTAAACTATGCATGAAAGCAATGCACTGGAACGTACTTATAACTTGAAGCAATGTACTATCGTCGACCCTGTAGCCTAGTTGGTAGCGACCCTGCCTGCGAAGCGAGGAGTCCCGGGTTCGATTCCCGGCTGGGGCAGATATTAATGTGATAGATAAATATTTGGGTGTTATTGTGATGTGTTGTATGTGTCGTATGTATGATGGTATGGGTGTGAAAGCGTTTATCTTAATACCTCGCTTATAATAAACACAACGTGAGCCGCCAGCCTGGCCGGTGACAGCGAGGTATGAGTCATGATGACACAAAATATAAAGTCAACATAAGGTTGATGGATATTTTATGTAAATAAATCTAAGTCGATCTAAGATTCGCCAGTGAATGTATTAAAGAGGTACCGTAAATATAAATTATTTTGTTTCATTTAACCATCTTGTATAGTAGTATAGTATGACCATTTTCAACCATGGATATTTAACTGGATACATAACTTCGTAGTGGTACCTGAAGATCGATAAAGTCATTTAAGAAGGACCATTTTTGTATTGCGTCCATATTATCTATAGTCCCAGGATATATCATTAGATTGCGATTTTTGCAATGGTAAGTTGAAATTATAATAGAGTTGTACCATAATTGTGTACCTTAATTTTCAATATACACCTAATGTAATAATTTATATAAATGAGGAAATTTTAATAGAATGTATTATTTCAATATAAAAATGATAACTACCATAAAAATAACCTAGACAAAACATTTTGGAGAACCATATCAAAATAGGACATATTTTTTCTAACTAAGTATGGACATCCTACAATTATGAAGCACAATCTCAATCCGGCCTGTGATTGATCGAATGTATCATTCCAATATGAAGTCATCGATGACGTCATGTCGGAATCGAACTTCAGGTACCTCTATAAAGTCCATGATCCAGATAGAGTATAAATCCATGATGCATACACTTTATTGACTTGATGTAGTGATGGACGTTGAAAAAAAACATCGATGTTTTTTTCGATCCAATGCATCGCATAGTGGCAACGATGTTTCAAAAAATACATCGATGTTTTTCATACATCGATTATATTTTTTTAACAAATTATGTATGAATGTGGCGCATACCAAAAAATGATCCTGAAGTTAGTAGACAGTTAACTATTTTTCTTACTTATGAAAATAGAATTAACTTCATTTTAACACTTACGTAAAAACATGATGTAACTTTTGAAAGAAAGAAAGAAAATACATTTATTTGCAAAAGATACACATAAGGTTATACAAGGTAATAATATATTTTCATAACATCGATAAAAACAGCAATGCAAATATGTGCTGGCAACATTTTTGCATTGGTGTTGTCAAAGTGGTCCGTCGATTTATGGATTCGACTATAATGCTCTCCAACTAAATCTGCCCTTGGGCGTATAGTTGGTAGCATTGAAAAAGTAGTATAAAAATTAAAATGGTATATTATATGTAATGTTTTATATTTAATATATCGTTATTACATTTGATGAACTTAATAACGACGCTATTATTATGTCCATAAAATGGTTTTTGAAATATAAAAGACACTTATTTCAATACTACCAACAGTACGCCCAAGTGCAGATTAAGGCTTCCCGCCCACGTCCGGCTTTTTGTAGGAGAGATAATCGGGCCGATTTTTTCTTCCATATTATTTCTGACCGATTTTTTGAAGGACGTGTGCGTTGCACTATTGCTATCAGCACGTTCTATTTTTCTCCTACAAAAAATCGGTCACCGATTAGGAAGTGGGTGGGAAGCGTTAGTTGAAGAGTACTCTATAGGGAATAACAAAATCAAAGACAAAAAAGTTCAATAGATATTCAATGTAGGTTTCGATCGTAACTCGTTAAAAAGTATTTGTACAACAGTTGTTGTCATTAATGCCTGGTCTCCCATAACACCATTGCTTTCATATAAGCACCACTTTGAGAGGAGTCATCGAATCGGAAAGATGAAATCCGCATCGCCATCTATGGAAAACGAATTGAATCTTCCCCATCAATTCGTTTTCCATGGATGACAATGCGGAATTTGTCTTTTCGGTTCTATGACTACTCGCAAATCGGCAGTTATGCGAAAGCTATGGTATCATAGCAGGTTTGCCTCTTCGATGCATCGAATGAAAAACATCGGATTAAATCGATGTATCCATACTTTACATCGAGTGTTTTTAATACATCGATGTATATCGTCCATCCCTAACTTGATGTCTGTCATCTCATCTATCAAAGTCATTTCGTTTGTCAAAGTTGTCAAGTAAATTTTACAAAATCATATATGTCATTCAATTTATTTTGTTTTATTTTTGTCGTGGATTTATATGTTTATTTCATTGTTGTTGATGTTTATTTCATTGTTGTTTATATCAGTGATTTCGATATGCGTTGTTCCTTCCCTACATGTGATCACGATTCCAGCCAAACCTCTACTTCAGGAGTTTCGTTTTACAGGTATTTCAGCATTATTAACATTTTCTTATTGTGTATGTTATTTAAATAATAATAAATAAATTAGGTTATGTGCCTTTGAACGTAATTTGTTAATGTTGTGATTTGGAGGTGAGTATTACAGTTTCGTATTTGACCATTGGCAAGTAGGGATGTTCAATCCGGATCGATACTTGTGTGGATCGATACAATCCCAAGTAGCACGCGGGGCTGAATAAGAGTTCACATTTAGCGTACAAGTGAACTTAAAGCATTAATTCACTCTTATATGAGTTCACCTGTGATGTATTAGCTGTATAAAGGCGAAAAATACGCTTAAAGCTGTTTATGGTCTGTTTATGAGTGTAATGTTAACCTACTACTATTTAAATGCTGTTATACTGCTACTATGCAGCTATGTGAACTTAAGGCTGTATAACTTGTGCCCAAATCAGTCGTATAAGGGCTGTAAAGCGTGCTCTACAGCTCATATATAGCTGACTTACCGCTTATAGTTCACATGTGAACCCTTAGACAGCCCTTAAACAGCCCCGCGTGCTACTTGGGAATGGCATACGATCCACTCAATATTTGTATCGATACAATGGCATTCGATCCACAGGCGGATCGATACACATGCAGAGTGGATCGGATCGAACCGGATCGGATCAAAATTATTATGGAATGGAGGTAGATTTCTTTAGATCAGTTGTTGGTGCATCATAATATTACACGAACAAGAAGGCTTCCACACATTTTTCAAGCAATATTTGTCTGAATTTTTGTTGGATAGAAAGTCTGATCCATTAATTAAAGTATTGGTCAGCTAGAAAAGTTATTTGGGGAAACTCTGCGACATAGCTCTACGCCTACGGTATTTATCAGTGGTAGGAACTTCATTGCCCTCCGAATGGCTTTTCTCGTTAGCCAATAGCATTTTAAGCGAAAGTAATCGATTTGATCCTGAGCGCTTATCCAATTTACTATTCCAGAGTTCATTAAAATTTAAGAATTGGCAAATGTAATTTATAAGCTTTGCATGATATATTATTAATTTATTAGATTAGTTAGTTTAAATACACAAGAGTTTTTAATCAAATATAGTGTTATAAAGTGCGATATTATTATTTATATGATGTTCCTACTACATACCACATTATTTTAAAAAACCTTAAGTAACTTTTTCAATATTTAGTTATACAATATTTTGAATAAAATTAAATCTAATATAAAATTTAATCTAAAACGATTGATCTTAATATTGCCTTAATGATCTATCTTTATTTAGAAACCCACTGAGTTAACCGTGGCGATAGTATAAATAACCATATTTAAAATATTTTATTCGATTCTGGATCGATACAAATCATATATTAAATTACACGGTATATCTACATAAAATGTCATCTTTTATTTATTAACATATTTCTTTTTTTTGTCTTTCTTGGCCAACAACGCTTTGGTCGCTGACATCCATTGGCCACAATACCCACTTACAGGTATATTTAATAATTATATGAATCGATATTTGGACTATTAATTATATTGGGATATTCATGACGATCTGGAGTATCGATATATAAAATACCCAGATCAACCATTCCTATTTAAAAAAAAAAAACGTTTTTTTCTTCTCACTTTCTTGGCCGGCAACGCATCAGTGATGCTTTTGGTGTTGTTGATATCCATGAGCGACGATAGCCACTTACTATCAGGTGGATCGTCAGCTCGTTTGCCGGCTTTTTCTATGAAAGAAAAACATTCATTCGATACTGAATCGATCCAGAGTATCGTATCAAATCACTTGGATCGATACCTGGATCGATACACTGCGAAACGATCCGTATCGATCCAGAGTATCGATACAAGGCACCTGGATCGAACATCCCTATTGGCAAGGCGGCTCACGGCTGGTTTTTATTGGTTTATAAAAAATCGCGACATAGGTACATATTTGAATGTGCAATGGCTTAATGGTTGGAGACCATTTTTCAATTAAAAAAGGCAGGACTCATGGTAACTTTCCTCTCATATGTAATATGTGGTTTACCATTTACGAGGAAAGATATGTAACCTAACCTTCAACATGCATCATACAGCATAGGGCAGAGTTTATTGTGTTCATTAGTGTTTCTGTTTCAAAAATACAAAACAGTTGAACCCTAATCAACCAACTTAAACTTAAATCTAACCAAGGTTTTCTAAATTTGTGGTGGAAGATAGTTGAGAACAGAAAGAGATTAATAGTGTTGCTATCTAGGGACCCACAAACCTGCTAAGTAGCTCTGAACATTGCAACTGAATACGGTTTCTTCTATAGAGTCCCCGAGGAGATATTTCTACGTGAAGCATGGATAAGGGCGCTCGGCCAGACAGACTGGAAGCTCGAGCCGGGCAGGATTATATGTTCTAAGCATTTCCTGTTGGAGGACTTTGGACCAATGGGACATCAGCTACAGGCAAGCACTGTGCCTGGAAACCTCAGAGTTAGTATTAATTTCATTGTGTTACACCCTCGGCTCATTGTCATTGGTCAGAAGGCCAAGTGCGAATTAAACTCATGTACTGTGAGTTCTGTATGACCACAAAATTATTTCAAAAGAAATAATATCACATGTAATTCTTCACATGTAAGTCTTTGTCTTTTCTGTCAAAAGTTTAATCGAAGAGTTTGTTTTTTTAATCATGGTGCTACCAATTTAACAATCACAATTTCATATTCCGCAGGTATGCAGAATATGTTTGGCCACAGACTGCTTAATGTACCCAATGACAGCTTTCAGAGTGTTAAATGAGTCATATGAAACAACAACTGGAATCATGGTAAATTGTTTTACATAAATCCCTCACAGCTTAATTCAAGTCCTTCATTTCCAAGTCGCCTCAACTATGAAATATTATGTACGTAATATACCTTTAGTAGTTGCAGTGTCTCACTGCACTTGTTGACGTAAAAGTGCAAGCAGGGCGAAGCTAATTGCGCCTAAGTGCGAGCGAGCTGACAATACGCTTCGCCCTGTCAACGATTGCAGTTAAAACGAGTGCAGTTAAAACTTATTAGTAAATGGCATAAAATCAATATTTTATTTTATGTGCAAATGTTCTTTATTGAAAACCAATCGAAAATTGCTCACTAGTATTAGTGCTTGTTCACACTGAACTCGCGGGCGCGGTCGCGAAATATCAAACATATGACCTACTATGAAAGTGTTCACATCAAAACGCGCGCGCGGTGTATGTAGCGTTTACCGCGCCCGCGTCCGCGAGTTCAGTGTGAACAAGCACTCAGATATTTAAATTAAACAAAACTGTAAGGCCGGTACCTCACCGGGACGCCATGGCGACGTCGCCGGCCACGTATCCAAACAGTTTATATTGAAATGTATGGCGCATACCTCACCTGGCGACGCTGTGGCAACGTAGCTGATTCGGAAGCGTAGCCATAACTGCCAGCGCGCTATGTGGAGTCTGGAGACTGTGGCGAGCTGGCGACGTCAGTAAAATGTATGCGTGTAGGTTACACCTCCCTCACTGAGTAGCCAACCGGCCGCCATTTCGGGCGCTTGGTCAACTTATGTATGGAAATATTTGTTTCGATACAGAAAAATTTATTGTGAAAATTCAAAATTGTCCGTGTTTGTGGGATAGTGCATTGGATATTTTATAAAAATTCTTAATATAGATTAATAAAAACACCACATCGGCTTCGATTTGATAAAAAACGATGAATCCAAAGTTTGTTCTTTTTTTTTCTTTTCTTGTAGTATTTTTAAGCGACGTACGTAACAAATAAGTGCGATCTCTTCTACGTCCATTCTTGACATCATAATCGAACTGAGTGAAGAGAAGCCATGGCTACTCTTTTGGCTACCTTCGGACGCCAACGGTAGCCATGGCAACTACGCCGGCGACGTCGCCATGGCGTCCCGGTGAGGTAGGGCACTAACAGAACTTATGACCGAACTAGACACAAAATTGAGGTGATCACGGAGTCATTTCTTAAACAATTACTTGACTCGTTTTTCAGTGTCATTATTGGATTAAATGTTTGTTCCATTGTATACTAGTCTACCAGGAGTGTGAACAGTAAAGTGATTTGTTGTCAGACAGCAGACGAAGAGCACTTGCCTCGGTACCTGTGCACCGAGTGCGCCGACCGGCTGATGAACTGCGCTCGCTTCAGGCGCAGGAGCTTGCGAGCGCATGTGATGCTTCTGGACATCGTCAGGAGACACGGACAAGTGAGTATTATGTTCAGAACGAAAACAATGAGAAGGCATACTGGGACAAGGTTTTTACCGTGGTATTTCTTTTGTTGTGTTTTAATGTCTTTTGAAAAGACTTTGCTTAAGAAGTTTAATACTAAAATATATTGCTAAATTAATAGATTTAGTAATTGATTGTTATCAAATAACCGTATGTGTCGTTTCAGATAACTGTAGAGTTAATACGATCTGAAATACAGAACCATAATCCATTCAGTTCTGATCCAGCAGACAATCCAAATGAAGAAAAATTTAACTTTCATAATGAAGATTTAGAGGAAATAAATAAACACACAGACGCACGAACGGACACGCCACTCGAAGATGTCGATATGTATGAAAATATTGATGATATTAAATTCGAAACAAACGATGAGGTTGGCCATAGCCACGTTAATAGCGAAGATAGAACAGATGATGTGATAGATATGACTGTGAATGAGGTTAAGACGGAAGACGATGGTTCGAGCAATGAAGAGGATTTCAATGCTTGTACATCTAACTTAGTTGAAGATGTAGATGACGAAGACTTAAGTTTTACTTTTCTTCGGCTGCAAGGAAAGGGTAATTGTATTTTGTGCATATCTTGAATATATAGTATTCACTATGAAAGCCTGTAGGCTAGTAATGACATTAACCATTTATTGATATGATTAAGCTTTTCAGTAAGAACAAATTTGTTTTTTGTATTAATATTATTTTATAACTCCGTGGCCTAGGATTGGATAACTCTACGAGAACTGGTGGTGTTTGGTGGAGTTTATTGGTAGGCGTTTCCATCACGCGTGGGTTCCTGACTGGTACATCCATCGGTTTTTCTACGGTCTGTGCTGGAGCAGGCGCCGGGTCCGGAATGTGCACCAAACCTATCGGCCCACTGTCACAGCCACTTGATAAACCAACCACATGACGTGATCCCTCCCGCCTCAATGTGTCTTCATTGTTAATTTCAAAATAACTTACCAGAGAGGCGGTTTTCATGCATTCAAACTCACTTTTCAAGGCCGAGAATTCAGCTAAAGGCGTGTATTTTTCTTTTATAGCTGTAACTTCCTTTTGAAGCACTAAATTATCCTTCAGTAGTTTAGACACGTCAACATGGTCAAAGTGAACCGGGGGTAGTTTGTTGATATTGCGGACAACAAAAATGGGGAATTCGTTAGGATCCAGTTCACGAAACCATCCTATTATATCTTCTAAGTCTCGTTGAGCCTTTCCATCACGTTTTCGTTGTGATTTCTTCTTGCTGAGTTGTGTCACACACTCACATAATACATTTTTTGCATCCGTTATCTTATCCGAGCTAAATGCACTTGAACAAATTTGAATCAAGCTTATTTGATCCATAACATCCAATTTGTTTTGGATGAAAGCTAAAATTTCGTTGATTACAACGCCACAACTATTACACTTTGCACTCGACATTATTAACTTTTATAAATACATGACAGTGCGCAACTAACGACGCGTACGTCGTCGATGCCACGACGGCTGCGACTCGAATACGGGCACATGTATTAATTTTAAAATGCGTAAAAAAACTATTGAATTACTTCGGTATAACTGACGTTTTAAGACGCTACAAAACATAAAAATAAATTTTCGCCCTTGTTCTTTAATATGTTCGATATATTTTTCAGTTTTTCAAAATTTTGCAAAAAAAAGAAAAAAAAATCCAAATTAATGTGAATATTGCTTATTTTTCAAAACCCGCTCCTGGAGGAATCCTTTATGATTTTATCGTGGGTTTCGGTATATAAATTACTAAATATAAGTACTTCAATATAAATTCAAAGTTTTTTAAATTTCCTTCTGCAAGAGGTACAAATAAGGTAAAACATAATTTCCGTATGCGAAGCTGCGGGCAACAGCTAATATAAATATATTTTACCCAATTTCAACCGAATGAGGCGGTCGTGAATCAACAAGTTTCTTTATTTATAATTATGTTTCCTAATCCAGTATTGTTTTATAAAGGTGAACATGTTTCGGATGACCTTCCTACACAAAAAGTGGGACAAAAAGATAAGGAAATGACACGGACACCGCGAGAGTTGAATGAAGTGAAGATTGAGGAACAACAGACACCGGAAGCTGACGGACCCTCCACAGATGATACGTTCCGTTGTGACATATGCCCTTATGAAACTGACGGCGATATTCAGTTGCTGGAACACTTGATGAAAGCACATGCTGCAAGTAAGAAGTCATACTCCTGTAATGTTTGTAAAAAAATATTTAAATATAGAAGATCAACTAGGTTGCACATGGCTGCACATGGTTGCACATGCACATTCAGGGAAAAAATATTTTCATATGATGAGAAAACATTTAAAAATAACAATAGAAAAATAAAGCAATTTTGACATAAGGATTATTTTGGCTTTTGCACTCCTTCTTTTTGTTTATTTGATTTTATCTGTCTGTAAATAAACTATTAACATTTCCGACTTACTTCCGATACATACATTTGCGAATGTTTTTGGCAAATCAAAAACAGATGATCCAGAACCAACGAAGTTCGGTTGTATTTTTGTTGTTTGTTACCTCAGAACTCTGTAACTTATATTGTGTAATAATGCTTCGTAATTATAATACAATCCTTTTTACCACAACCAACCGCTATTATTCTAATATTATTTTATACAGGTGAAGATGTTCTGGCTGACCTTCCTACACAAAAAGATAAGAAAGCGACGAAGACACCGCGAGATGTAAATGAAGTGAAGATTGAAAAACAACAGACACCGGAAGTTGACGGATCCTCCACAGATGATACGTTCCGTTGTGACATATGTCATTATCAAACTGACAGCGATATTCAGTTGCTGGAACATTTGAAAGCGCATGCTGCAAGTAAGAAGCCATATCACTGCGATACGTGTGATTATAAAACAGATTGTAAGAATAGACTTATTCGTCATCTACGGACACATTTAGGTAATAAAGAATATTTTTGTAATGTTTGTACAAAAAAATTTTACTGTAAAAGCGCACTTACTTTGCATATGAGCATACATTCTAAGGAAAAAGTATATTCATGTGATGTTTGTAAAAAAGTGTTTGGTCATAAAAGGAGCCTACAAAAACATCAATTAATGCATTCCGGCGTGAAGCCATATTCCTGTGATGTTTGTAACAAAATGTTTACGCAGAAGGGGCACCTACAAAGACATCAATTAATACATACCGGCGTGAAAACATATTCCTGTGATGTTTGTAACAAAACGTTTAGGCTGATGTGGTACCTACAATCTCATCAATTAATACATTCTAATGAGAAACCATATTCCTGTGATGTTTGTAACAAAATGTTTGCGCGGAAGGGGTACCTGCAATCTCATAAATTATTACATTCTGACGACAGTCCATATTCCTGTGATGTTTGTAACAAAATGTTTAAGCGGAAAGAGACCCTACAAAGACATAAATTAATTCATTCTACTGAGAAACCATATTCCTGTGATGTTTGTAACAAGATGTTTACCCGGAAGTGGAGCCTACAAAAACATCAATTAATACATTCCGGCGTGAAGCCATATTCCTGTGATGTTTGTTACAAAACGTTTAGGCGGATGTGGTACCTACAATCTCATCAATTAATACATTCTAATGAGAAACCATATTCCTGTGATGTTTGTAACAAAATGTTTGCGCGGAAGGGGTACCTGCAATCTCATAAATTATTACATTCTGACGACAGTCCATATTCCTGTGATGTTTGTAACAAAATGTTTAAGCGGAAAGAGACCCTACAAAGACATCAATTAATTCATTCTACTGAGAAACCATATTCGTGTGATGAATGTAACAAAATGTTTATGCGGAAGGAGACCCTACAAAAACATCAATTAATACATTCTACTGAGAAACCATATTCGTGTGATGAATGTAACAAAATGTTTATGCGGAAGGAGCACCTACAAAGACATCAATTATTACATTCCGGCGTGAAACCATATTCCTGTGATGTTTGTAACAAAAGTTTTACGCAGAAGTGGTACCTACAATCTCATCAATTAATACATTCCAATGAGAAAGCATATTCCTGTAATTTATGTACCAAAATGTTTACGCAGAAGAGGTCCCTGCAAAGACATCAATTAATACATTCTAAGTAAGAAACCATATTCATGGGATGTTTGCTATAAAGCATTTTGTGGGAGCTGACTCGGCGATGGGCTCCCCGCCTCGCGCCGGCAGCCCCCCGCGTAGTTACACTATATTCACATTCGGATCAGAATTTACGTACACACTGTGTTGTCTAGCAACCACAAACAATCAGGTGCATGAAACTTTTGGTCGTATAAAGTGAGTTTGAACTAAATCTGGAGTTCGCAAGTCGCGTTCCGTTCCACTCTTAATAATTTAATTTATTTTTAAACATAATATTTATTTGGCAAAAGTTTAAAACAACACTGCATAGTTACTTATAAATCGATAAAGACTGTTTTAAAATACATAAACATAAATATAAAATGTTATTCGGCTTGGTCAATGAAATTAAACCTATAAATAATTTTATGCTTATGCATATTGAGTGGAATGAAATATCTGTGTAATCTTTTCAGTGCCATCTCTGAAGAAGTTATTTGTGACGTGGCGAAAATTGGAACTAATGCTGCGCCATTCATAACTTACCAATACGTCTCTATGATTGGTCCAATCGTCCGACAGCGCCCTCCTTAAAGTCACAGATAATTTGATTTCACTGTATCTCGAAATATAATACGACCAAGTTGCAAAGCATGTAAGCGCCATTATAGCTGTGAGGTTTTCGTAGTCATTTCTATTTATAGTCATAGGCAAGCAGACCTTAAAACAATAATTTTGTGCAAAGGTTTGAAGTCGCTTCACGAAATTAAGGATGTGCGAGCGTGAGTTATTCAATGATGAAAATTGTTTTAAGATGTCGGTTTTTACCTCGTTTTCTCTTACTGTGTTGTTGTTATAGGTCAATAGTAAAATAACGAAGATGTCACAAACGTTATAATGTTAAATATAGTTCTTTAATAGTTATTTGGTGTGCGAAATACAAATCAGTTTGTGAAAACCCTATAAAGGAATTTTAATGGTTTGTTGACAAAGATTCTGATGCGAGTTTGACTCAAGTATAGTGTCGGTTACATGGCGCGGGCACACACACGCGTTAGGTCCGCATATTTATTTAACTACATTTTATATATTCTTTTCTGAGCCCTAACGTAAGCTTGAATTATTCATTATTACATCTTTCGTCTTCAAATATATTAGACCTCATTAGTGAGTTTGTGTATGACTGAGTCAGAAATATATATGTATTATATATCAACGTACGTCTATGTAAATGCAGTGTATGTGTTGGATAAAGAAAGAATGGGTTTGAGGAATACCTGGTTCGATTATATTCCCGCGATTAGATGTAGGGTTCGCGCGCGCACTCCGTTCTTCCAATATCCTCCATATGATGATTTTCTTGATGAGTTTTATACCGTACACCACTCGCACTACACGGGGATGCGGTTACTTGATGAATTTAATTGTAATATTAAGATTTGGCAGCGGAAATCGAAGGGAACAACATAGCTCGACCTGACTTGCTGCTCGCGGTTGTAGAAGCCGACTTTTTTCTTTTCTACCCCCAGGTATTGGATATTGGACGATGCATGTAGGAGGGGATATGATGCGTTCAGAAATTACCTATCAGTATGCATTGTACGTGTACGTCTAGTCTTTATCGCTTCTCCCTACAACCGAGACTCAATTCATTTTATTGAAAACGTTATCTAAGAAAACATTTAAAATTACATTCAGATGGGGAACTATTCATATGATATCTGTAGAGAAGCTTTTTGTGACAAATGGCGGCTACATAGACATTTAAAAATACATTCTTAAGTGCCTGTCAATAGAAATTAACATTGTTAATACAAATACGACTGACTGACGTTGAGCCCGTGTGCGTCAGTGTGTTAGTGTACGTTTACAAATGATAACGCTACACGTGTTTGTATGTATGCCTGACGAGTATTTATATTATCTACTAGCTCATACCCGCAACTTCGTCTGCGTGGACTTCAGAAAAGAAATGTGCCATTAATTAAAAATAGTAATGCACCACGTCTCGGAGCAGTATGTCATAGCTGGCAACACACACTGCTCGAACACCTTCGATTTCAGGCACTGTGGTAGTGATAATAGTTTTTGAGTGCATGACCAACATCCAAACTCACAAACTTTCACGTTTATAATATTAGTAGGATATATTTAAAAATGTTAATTTGTTTGTGTACGCTTCAAACTCGGGAAACGTTCTTCACCGGTTGAGCTCATATTTTAACACAATATACTATACGCTTCAAGAATGGTTTTGATAAATGTTTCGGGTCAGTAACTTATCTGCGACCACAGTTGTGTACCAGTAGCGCCATCTCCTGGATCGAAGGGGACACTCGCTGTACCATGCAGCCACAAAGTGCCACCTCGAAGCATGGCGGTACAACTGAAGGTAGAAGATACTGGTAGTAATTATTTAGGTTTGACGCCACAGATATATTGTATTTGATATGATGAGGTGACTGTCGTTCAGTTTTGAGATATAGGTTGAGATATCAGTAAAATGGTTGTGAAGAGTTGATAATAATTATTATGTAAATAAAAAACCTTTTATTCCTTGCAATCTAAGTAATTTTATATGTAAATTTTTCTTTTTACTTTATATTTACAATTTATTATAATAATGTTACCATCATAATTATTATATTAATGCCAGTAACTATTACTAAAATTGACAACTAATAATGCTAGTAATTAATTAATTGATTAATTTGATAATATTAAAGGTAAATAACTGAATCTATTGTTATAAATACAATTGTAAAAGTTATAATGTAAATTGTTTTCATTCTCGGCCTGATTGTAAACTATGCTACTACTTAGTCTGGCCATAAATACTGTTACTATTAAAAATAAACAAAATATTGCATTTGAATTTGGAATCTATCATTTTTATATGATTGTTCATTGAGTTTTCTGATTTTGGCGCCAATACATTGTACAATATTTTGCGATATTAAAATGGAGTGGGGTAATAAAGAGAACCGAATCGCTGTGATTGCATTACACAAAGTAGGTATGGAGCCAAATGCAATTTTTAAAACTCTCCATACGCTTGGTAAGTTGCGTGCTTCAATTGATAACTGGCCTCAACGTTTAAAGGATTGTATTGCTGCCAATGGAGACCATTTCGAATAAGCTTTTAATTTTTAAATCGTTTAATATTTATGTATTAAACTAACACACTGTAAAAGTAATAAATGTTATTTGCAATAGAAAAATATTTTTTTTTCTTTGTTTCAGTATTTATGGCAAGACTAGGTGTACTACTTATAACTTGAAGCAATGTACTATCGTCTATCGTCGACCCTGTAGCCTAGTTGGTAGCGACCCTGCCTGCGAAGCGAGGAGTCCCGGGTTCGATTCCCGGCTGGGGCAGATATTAATGTGATAGATAAATATTTGTCCTTGGGTCATGGGTGTTATTGTGATGTGTTGTATGTGTCGTATGTATGATGGTATGGGTGTGAAAGCGTTTATCTTAATACCTCGCTTATAATTAACACAATGTGAGCCGCCAGCCTGGCCGGTGATAGCGACGTATGAGTCATGACACAAAATATAAAGTCAACATAAGGTTGATGGATATTTTATGTAAATAAATCTAAGTCGATCTAAGATTCGCCAGTGAATGTATTAAAGAGGTACCGTAAATATAAATTATTTTGTTTCATTTAACCATCTTGTATAGTATGACCATTTTCAACCATGGATATTAACTGGATACATAACTTCGTAGTGGTACCTGAAGATCGATAAAGTCATTTAAGAAGGACAATTTTTGTATTGTGTCCATGTTATCTACAGTCCCAGGATATATCATTATATAGATTGCTATTTTTGCAATGGTATAAAAACAACTTGAAATTATAATAGAGAAGTACCCTAATTGTGTACCTTAATTTTCAATATACACCTAATGCAATAATTTATATAAATTTTGAAGAAGTTTTAATAAAATGTATTATTTCAATATAAAAATGATTACTACCATAAAAATAACCTATAGGAAACATTTTGGAGAACCATATCAAAATAGGACATATTTTTTCTAAGTATGGACATCCTACAATTAATATGAAGCACAATCTCAATCCGGCCTGTGATTGATCGAATGTATCATTCCGATATGAAGTCATCGATGACGTCATGTCGGAATCGAACTTCAGGTACCTCTATAAAGTCCATGATCCAGATAGAGTATAAATCCATGGTGCATTCACTTTATTCTAATATATACTCAAAGCTTTATTGACTTGACTTTTGTCATCTATCAAAGTCATTTCGTTTGCAGTGTTGCCAAGTTAGCAACTTTTAAGATTCCTTTAGCCAAAAATGTCAAATGTTCTTGGCTAAATATTTTAGCCACAATTCTAGCAACTTTTGAGGTTTGACTTGACAAGCTAATAATTACTTGGCATTGACATTTAACCTAACCTAACTTAGACCCTGTTCACAAATCTTAGACACTAAAATGACAACCACTAATGTCAAAGTTCTAAATAATAATGCCAGCTAAATTTGTGCGATCTACTTTTCCGGTTTTTTGAATCGTAAACTATGTCGTAAGAATAGTGACATATTAGTAGCGACACTCTTATCAACCTAGATATTTAGCATTCGGCTAAATAGTATAAAATTAGCTGTATACCGAATGTAACGTTAACCAAATACTCGTTTTTGTAATCACAGTAACTTTTAAATTTAGTTAGTAAGGGTAAACTAAATATATTATGGATTTAAGAATGATAACGGTTGCTTTGTACTATAATAATTGTAAGAGGAGGCGAGTAAAACACACGAAGGTTGTTACTAGGCTGATTTATTAAGTAATTTTTTAAGTTAAAAAAAAAAAAAAAATGGAGTATATGTAATGAGATGAAGATAATACTTAGACATTAGGCATACCAGTAGTGGTAAGCTGTAGAGCTTAAACTTGTTTTATACTAGTTTCAGGGACTCTTGAATAATCACACAAATAGTCGACCCACCATAATAGCTGCGAATATTTTTCCGATTTACTTTTCTGTTTGTGGCCATCACTATTTAATTGGCACCCGAAACTGGTCACCCATGAAACGTCAATTTAGTCGCTAAGATTTGTGAACAAGGTTTAATGGCCCTTATTTAACCTTCAACATCTAATGACCACTGATTTTTTTTTTACACAATCAAGTTAATGCTGTGTTGCCAATGAAAATGTTTGGAAGGCCGTGTACATCAGATAAAAAAGCCGTGTTTATATGGAAAAAGATCAACTGTGGGCCGTATCATCTATATGCCATCCAATTATCCCAATATATACCATCGGTTCAACGCTCGGACTAAAAAAAAATGTCATCGGCAGTGAATTAATGTCTCGCTTTTCATTAGGCTAGAGTAACATCATAATTAGCCTAGTGGCGCTGTTTTAAGGGTTTTTAACATTCGTTTAATGTTTGCAAAAAAAAGACCGCAGAATTTGCGAAAAGCCGTAGAATTTGCTACGGCCATAGGCTACGGCTCCAGCCGTTGGCCGTAGATTTTGTAATTTTTTGGCCTGAAAGCCGTAGAACACGGTAATTGCCGTAGTGTAAAGTGTTGGCAACACTGGTCAAACATTAACACTTAACAGTTAATGTTTGACCACAATCCTACCTGATATACAAATAATTTATGTTTCCATGTTTGGTTTTATTAAAAAATAATTGTTTGATAGTGTTATATTTTTATCTCCCGGTCCAAAAAGAGGGTACAAAATTTTTAGCCACTTTAAAGGGTATGAAATTTTGACATTCTAGCCACTTTTTAAAAGTGTTTTAGCCACTTGGTTCATTTACTGTTTTACAAAATCTTATAAATCATTCAATTTTTATTTTTTTATTTTTGTCGTGGATTTATAAAACAGTTTATTTCATTGTTGTTGATATCAGTGATTTCAATATGCGTTGTTCCTTCCCTACATGTGATCACGATTCCAGCCAAACCTCTACTTCAGGAGTTTCGTTTTACAGGTATTTCAGCATTACTAACATTTTCTTAATGTCTATGTTATTTAAATAATAATAAATGAATTAGGTTATGTGCCTTTGAACGTAATTTGTTAATGTTGTGATTTGGAGGTGAGTATTACAGTTTCGTATTTGACCATTGGCAAGGCGGCTCACGGCTGGTTTTTATCTATATGTTACCGGATATCTATATAATTCAGCACTCTATACAATACCTAGGCAATTTATAGAATATCTAAAACGTTCAGGTAACGTTTCGAATATTATTTATTTCATACTTCGCCCAGGCATTCTATACAATACTCCATGCGTAATTGGTAATGTGTGTAAAAGACAACAAGTGGGAGAGAAGCGAGACGTGAGGGCAGGCAGTTTACTTGGCACAAATGGTTTTGGCTGCCAAACCCAAACTTTGGCATTCTTACATTTAAGCAAGCTTCCAGCTCCGACATATCCTCTGTCCTTATCGGCTAGGTTTGGTATTTCTTCTTTGTACATAGTAATGACCCGCTCATGCCTATTGTCTATGGGTACGCAGATGATACCAGAGTGGTGGTGAAACGTATAAATCTCACAATTTGGGCTGTATCCGAGTGGGGCACGGCCAATCTTGTGGAATTCTAAGACTAAGATACGTGTAGGTATATTTACCGCACGTACCAGGAGCCCGCTCACCCGAACTCTACTTTTCATAGCGTAAATTAAGATTATACCGATAATTGCGGTGCATTGAACCAAAGGCTAAAGCTGCTGCAACGATACATGGAATTCTTACAAAGTTGCGCAAACACTACGATTTGCGGAAAAATCATCGAAAACATTTCATCGGTCACATTTCATCGAATTACAAATAATCGAATCGACATTTCATCGAAATCACAATTAATCGAATAAATATTTCAACGAAAACACAATTAATCGAATTAACATTTCATCGAAAACAATTAATCAAATGACAGTTCATCAAATGACAATATATCGAATAACAAAATATCGAATCACAATTGGCCGAATCGAATGATATAATTTTCATATGATCATTAATAAATATTTTTTTATTATTTCAAATGTCACCCATCCTTGAAAGGCAGCATTAAAACGTAAGCAGAATGCAACATGCAGCAAGCACAGTTTCTGTCACGGCTCCGGCGCTGCGGGGCTCCGGCGGTCCCACGCGAGCTTATCGTCGCAGATGCTTTTAATGCTCACCACCGCAGCTTCGGCTTGCTGGCCGGCTGTGCCGGCCAGCCTCAGCTGCTGCGGCGAGCATTAAAACCACCTGCTCCTTAGCTCGCGGGCCGCCTCGCCCCTCCGCGCCTACGCGGGTTTACATTACACTCTAGGGGTAGGGCAAACAAGACTACGTGGAGTCGATTTTGCAGCGATTCGTTTCTGTCACTAACGTAAACGTTTTGAAAAAAAAATGATTCAAGGAAGAAAGTAGACCTAAAATTTTTATGTACGGAAAAATGTTAAATTGTTATTGATCAAAAAATAAGAAATACAAAAAAGTTATAAAAAGCATTAAATTGTTTCTGTTTATAATAAAATCTTTAAATCTTTTAAACAAGAAAAATTGCAATTCGAGGAATTGTCATTCGATGAATTGCCATTTGATGACAGTTCATCGAATACACATACCCAAATCTATTAATTTTATTCATTGCCGGTAGATCTGTAGGTATTCTGTATAGTAGTTCGGAAACGTATACATTACCTAGGTAAAGTATGTAATGGTGAATAATATTAATATCATTTATTACATTGCCAAAACGACCCAGGTATTATACACAGTGCCTAGGGATTGTGCTGAATACCCGCATTATACAGATATCCGGTAACATATATATATATAAAAATGGATGTTGCTAAGCGCTAAACTCGAGAACGGCTCGACCGATTCGGCTAAAATTTTTTTTGTATGTTCCTTGGAGTCCACGGAAGGTTTTTATAATATTAAAAAAAAAAAAAAAAAATCGCATAAAAATTTGTTTTAGCATGTATGGTAGATGGTAAATATTCGAAACTGTATCCACGGGAATTAGTAGCAGAAACAATTAGGTACCGGGAATAATGGCTAACCGCTATATCGTCGCCGATCAACTGCAGATAGAAGAAGATCAACAGTTGTAAAAGTAAATCAACAAAATATAGAAATTGATAATCGTTGCATTGTTCCTTATTCACCAATCCTATCAAAGACTTTCAAGGCGCACATCAATGTTGAATCTTGCCATTCCGTAAAACAAGAATATACGCGTACGATAGCAAAATGATCAATCTGGAGAAATATTTTCAAAGCAAGTCATTGACCTTGATAATGGCAAAATTCCTGTTAATGATTCGACTGGCTGCATTATATTTTTGTCAGTTTACTGAAACAACAATCGAGCTCATACAAAACGTGTTCCCAAACGTCTCTCAAAATTACAAAGATCATATTATTTTGTGGCTGAGCGAACGTGCTATTATTAGCTGCCAAAATTACGGATGTAGATGAAATAGACTTCAAAATTCAAAATGAAACTGCCGGTGAATTTAAGACACACAAATTACACATACAGTTAATTGGGCAACTAATCAAGATGATGTTGTCAACTATCCACCAGAATCGTTAATTTTCCGGGATTGACACCTCATAATCTTCAATGGAAAGTAGGATCGGTAGTCATAATGTTAAGAAATATTAAATATTAACTTATTTTTGTAAGTAATCGTCGTTTATTGTTGAGATACAAATAACGTGATCACTCGGAAAAAAATATTTAATTTCTACTGTTAACTTTTGACAGAACGAAGTCTGTCCGGGCAGCTAGTTGGTTTATAAAAAATCGCGACATAGGTACTTAATTGAATGTGCAATGGCATATTGGTCGGAGACCATTTTTCAATTAAAAAAGGCAGGACTCATGATAACTTTCCTCTCATATGCAATATGTGGTTTACCATTTACGAGGAAAGATATGTAACCTAACCTTCAACATGCATCATACAGCAAAGGGCAGAGTTTATTGTGTTCATTAGTGTTTCTGTTTCAAAAATACAAAACAGTTGAACCCTAATCAACCAACTTAAACTTAAATCTTACCAAGTTTTTCTAAATTTGTGGTGGAAGATAGTTGAGAACTGAAAGAGATTAATAGTGTTGCTATCTAGGGACCCACAAATCTGCTAAGTAGCTCTGAACACTGCAACTGAATACAGTTTCTTCTGTAGAGTTCCCGAGGAGATATTTCTATGTGAAGCATGGATAAGGGCGCTCGGCCAGACAGACTGGAAGCCCGAGCCGGGCAGGATTATATGTTCCAAGCATTTCCTGTCAGAGGACTTTGGACCAATGGGACATCAGCTACAGGCAAGCACTGTGCCTGGAAACCTCAGAGTTAGTATTAATTTCATTGTGTTACACCCTCGGCTCATTGTCATTGGTCAGAAGGCCAAGTGCGAATTAAACTCAATTACTGTGAGTTCTGTATGACCACAAAATTATTTCAAAAGAAATAATATCACATGTAATTCTTTTCAAGTCTTTGTCTTTTCAGTCAAAAGCTTAATCAAAGAGTTTGTTTTTATAATTATGGCACTACCAATAACAATCACAATTTCATATTCCGCAGGTATGCAGAATATGTTTGGCCACAGACTGCTTAATGTACCCAATGAGAGCTATCAAAGTGTTAAATGAGTTATATGAAACAACAACTGGAATCATGGTAAATTGTTTTTAGGCACATAAATCCCTCACAGCTTAATCCAAGTCCTTCATTTCCAAGTCGCCTCAACTATGAAATACAATGTAGTAACCTATACTATACTCTGCGCGCCTTGCATCCGAAATGTTTAATGACAAACCGTTGCCTAGCAACCACTGACAACCAGGGATATAAAACTTTTTGTGGTTTTATGAGAATATTTATTTTTTTCCTTTATTTCTTAGTCTTTGCTACTAATAAATCAAGTGACTAATTTAATGATAAGTTAATGCATAAAATACATAGTATCATAAAATTATTGATTTCATATTTAAACCTTTATACCTACCCTAACCTTAAAATAGCTTAATTAGTAGGTACGTAATTACATTGTTTTACCTTCAAAGATAAAGTACCTATATTTATTTTATATGTAGATACTTTAGTAGAATAATGCTGTAAAACGGGACCACGAGAGCTTCGCCTCTCGAGGCGAGTTCCAATCGTCAGAGTTAATTAAGCAATGCTTGCTATGGTATGCCCAGCATTTGGAATATGTAATGAATAAACGACTGTAGTGACAAAAAACTTCTTGATCGAACTTATGGGCTAAGTAATTAACGAGTATATACCTACCTACTCGTTAATTAAATAGTCGACATTATTAAAGCTTGACTACTAACCTTCCCCCTCAGTGGAGGTGCCCCGTGCTTAAGCAGCATTGAGGTGTTAACATGGGTCTCAGTTATGAGGAGACCTGTGCCCTGTTATGAGCCACTGAGTTGTTGGTGGCACACAGTTGCAGCTATAGAGTGATAGGGTGAAGTAACAAAAAACGTAAACGTATTTTTTACAATTTTATTTCAAAATTATCATTTAACAAAATAAATATGACTATTAAGGTAAAATGACTATAAAGTTTTAAACTCTTCAAGTTCAGTTCTTCAAGGACAGTAATTGAAACATGAATAAATATACAAAACTTTATCACATGTTGATACAACGGACAACCATAGATTGTTAGTAACATTCATCTCCTTGTGGTAATCCCCATCTCCCTTTTGGCTTTCAAAAATTAAATGGCCCTCTTCTAAAAATCCATCTTCATTACCTGAAAAGAAAAAACAGATACATTATATTGAAGGAGCCATGGCACGGTGATCAGTTACCCTAACTGCCGAGCTGTGGATAACATGTTCGAGTCCCAGCTGGGGCAGATATTTATTTCACAGATAAATATTTGTACTTCGGTCATGGATGTTAAACTGTGTGTAAATTTTTTACAGATTTATTTTTGTACAGTTGTACAGTTTTGGACATGACAATTATTCAATAAAGTGAAAAAACATACCAATATGCACTACTATTAAGCGCTTTCTTTTTTCCACAAGGTCCTTTTAAACCCATCAACAACCCTTCTCAGAAAGCTTCACGGCTTGAAGTAATGCTCAAATCTTGCCAGACCTTACTTTTTGTATGACCTAAAAATTAAAGAATGTATGCTTTTTAAATTAAGATTTTCACATATTATATTATATTTTTTACAAGACAATACCCACAGCTTTAGCTCCATTAATGTATTGCTTAAAACATATATGTATTATATATCATCATAATCTCGACCCATCAAGGCCCACTATTGAGCATGGGTCTTCTCTTAGAATGAGAAGTTTAGGCCATAGTCCACCACGCTGGCCAAGTGTGGATTGGCAGATAACAAGACATAATAGTAAGTAAACCTGCATAATAGTTCTCAAAGACATTGAGGTCGCACTTGGCCAGGGCATTAATCCACACTATGGATTATTTCTGAGGAGCTTTGATTTTAAAAGGATTGATTGTGAATAACAATATAGCCTTTAATAAGTAATTAGTGAATACGTACCTTCGATATGCAATGTTTCATCAGTATAATATATTTTACGGCCTTCTTCCCTCATTTTAGCAATGAGACACAAGTATTTTCACCTCCACATAACTATTTCACGTTTTTCTCTACGTTAACTTCTTGACTTTTTCAAATATTTTAATTTGTTTGTTAATTGCTTGCTGCAAATAGCAGATGACGCGCGACGTCACGTCAGCCAATCTGGCCAATCACCGCATTGTTTCGGTTCGTACGTTCCGTTCCTTTAAATTTTTATCCTCCAAAATTATAATTGGGTATTTGAAAGAAGCTTAAAATAATTTAAATCCGCTTAGATTAGTTGCTGTTACCTAAATATAATATAGTGAAATTCATTTAAATAAAGAAAACCATTACTATCATTGGTTAATTTATTATAATAAATTATACTTCCGTGTGTAATGAAACGTTCGTGTCGTCTATACCACAGATTAGTAAACGATCTAAACTTCGGAAAATAATACGACCAAATTGCAAAGTAAGTTAGCACCATAACTCTGTAAAGATTTTGGTAGTCATTTCTATTTATAGGCATACGTAAAATTGTACATTATGTTGAAAGGTTTCAAATCGCATCATGGAAATAAGGTTGTTACAGCAAAGTGTTTGAATAATGACAGAGTTATTTAATTTTGTTTGTTTCCACGTTTACTCGGAGTTTATAATTGTTATCGATCAATATGTACTTATTTAAGTATTCACAAAT
This sequence comes from Thymelicus sylvestris, assembly GCA_911387775.1. Classification (NCBI taxonomy): domain Eukaryota; kingdom Metazoa; phylum Arthropoda; class Insecta; order Lepidoptera; family Hesperiidae; genus Thymelicus; species Thymelicus sylvestris. Next base: position 6,976,746 of record OU426911.1, read on the forward strand.
AACATAGTGAGTAGTTTGTCTAAATAAAACGCATTTGGTGTACAAATTTATGTCAGTTGGTGAAAACCCTAGAAAACTATTTTTATGGTTTGTTTACATTTGTTTCGGCTGCAAAACGCGTAGGGTATAGTACCTATAGTAGTTGCAGTGTCTCGCTGCACTCGTTGACATAACAGTGAGAGCAGGACGAAGCTAATTGTGCCTAAGTGCGAGCGAGCAGGCAATATTCTTAGCCCTGTCCACGAGTGCAGTGAGATACTGCGACTACTGTAGTCAGGCCATAAATTGTGTTAGAAACACTTCACTATACTTGAGTCAAACTCGCATCAGAATCTTTGTCAATAAGCCATGAAAAATTCCTTTATAGGGTTTTCACAAACTGATTTGTATTTCGCACACCAAATAACTATTAAAGAACTAAATAATCATTATAACGTTTGTGACATCTTCATTATTTTACTATTGACCTATAACAACAACACACTAAAAGAAAACGACGTAAAAACCAACATCTTAAAACAATTTTCATCATTGAATAGCTCACGCTCGCACATCCTTAATTTCGTGAAGCGACTTCAAACCTTTGCACAAAATTATTGTTTCAAGGTCGGCTTGCCTATGACTATAAATAGAAATGACTACGAAAACCTCACAGCTATAATGGCGCTTACATGCTTTTCAACTTGGTCGTATTATATTTCAAAATACAGTGAAATCAACTTAGGGAACGTTCCCAAACCACGTGACACATTTAGGGGGGGGAGGGGGGTCTGCAAAACACCACGCTTGGTCACAGGGGGGAGGGAGGGGGTTTAGGTTTTTGTCACGTGGTCAGTATCCACTAAGGGAATCTCCCACTTTCTCGAGCTATACTTACTCACCTACAGGAAGTTGGCGCCACACTTTGAAGTCACAAACATTTTGAAGGTTGTTCTAGGTTTGTTCTACATTGTTCCTAAACGCCATAGGGCTGAGAATGAAACTTTCAGAGAAAATCCAAAGAACGCGAGTTTTGAGCTGGCACGCACTTTCAAGGTATCGCGATTCTGGCGACGATGACGATGCACAGAAATTGCCTTGAATGGCTTTGATCACAGACCATAACGCTCGGCTACCTTCTTCTTGAATAATTTTAAAATTATCAAATAATAAAATATATTTGCGATCCTTACAACAAGCCCTTTCATTTGACATGCCACAAGTGACACGACACGATACAGTTTACAAAACAGTTTTTTTAACCGACTTCAAAAAAGGAGGCTCTCAATTCGACTGTTTTTTTATGTTTGTTACCTCAGAAGTCGAAACTTTGGACTGGGTGAACCGATCTTGATGATTCTTTTTTTAATCGAAAGCTGGTGCCTGTCATGTGGTCCCACATAAATTTTATTGAGATCTGACAATGGCATCCATGAGAAAACCATATAAGTCTTAAATTTTTATTAAGTATGTGCGCGACAAACGGACGAATAACTCAATATGACGCCAACTGATTTCAACGATTCTTTTTTTAATCGAAAGCTAGTGCTTGTCATATGGTTGCACATAAATTTGAACGAGATCTGACTAGTAGTTTTTGAGTAACTTTGAAGTCGGTTATTTTTTGTTAGTAAAATTTTGATTATTAGGGTTCCGACATGAAAAAAATCAATAACCGAACCGTTATAGGATCACTCGTGCGTCTGGGCGGCCGCCGTTCACAGCCAATTTACTTCGAAACTACTGGTCCAAATGTGTTGAAATTTGGTACTCATGTACTTTTTAACCGACTTCAAAAAAGGAGGAGGTTCTCAATTCGACTTTTTTTTATGTTTGTTACCTCAGAACTTTGGACTGGGCGAACCGATTTTGATGATTCTTTTTTTAATCGAAAGCTGGTGACTGTCATGTGATCCCACATAAATTTTATTGAGATCTGACAATGGAATCCATGAGAAAACCACATAAGTCGTAAATTTGTGTTAATATGTGCGCGACAAATAGACGAATAACTCAATATCACGCCAACCGATTTCGATGATTCTTTTTTTAATCGAAAGCAGGCGCTTGTCATGTGGTCTCACATAAATTTGAACGAGATCTGACAACTATGTAGTTTTTGAGACTTTGAAGTCGGTTATTTTTTGTTAGTAAAATTTAGATTATTTGTGACCCAAGACGAAGGTATATAAAGTAAACAACTGAATTTTGAAAAAAAAAATTGTCTGTAAAGTCGGTTTACGGACGATAGTTTTACGTGATAACGTCGATGAACATTGATAAACATTGATGAAAAATTGCATACTTTTATGAATTGAATTGAAATATTATCATTGAATTATCATTATTTTGTATAATACTAAGAAGGAGTTAATTGAAAATTACAATTTTTTTGCGCGAGAAGAGAGATAAATGTGTCACAAGCCAACGCTTGGGCCGATCGTGTCTCTCTATCGCTTGTTCTGCGCTCTCGCTTGCACGCTCAGGCTCAGGCGGAACGTGACACTTTTCCGTGCGTGCAGCCAATGTTCATCGATTTATAAGACGTTATAAGACTTCAAAATAACGTTTATAAGACTCCAAAATAACTTAAAAACTACTTGTCAGATCTCGCTTATATTTATGTGGGGCCACATGACAAGCACCAGCTTTCGACTAAAAAAAGAATCATCAAAATCGGTTCACCCAGTCGAAAGTGCTGAGGTGACAAACATAAAAAAACAGTCGAATTGAATACCTCCTCCTTTTTTTAAATTGGGAAAAAGGGCTTGTTGTCAGGATCTCAAATAATATATTTTAGTTATAGTTCTACAATGGAAAGTTTTAAAATTATTCAAGAACGAATGAAAATTAAAGCCAAAAATTGACTATCCTTATCTCCGAAACTACTGACTCTTGAATTAAAAAAATACAGAGTTCTTTACTTAAATATTACAGAAAAAATAAGTCAATGGTCTTAAAAAACGGCAAAAATAAATAAAATAGGAAAATAACGGTAAATACATAATCAACGGACGAAACCCTCTTGTCAAGTTTATTTTATTATAGTTCTGCAATAGATAATTCATATATTTTTAACTGTCTGTAAAAAAAAATTTGTCACGTGAAAACTAGGGGGGAGGGGGGGGTTTTCTCATATACCACGGTTGGTCATCCAGGGGGGGGAGGGGGGTAAAAAATGCTAAAAAATGGGTCACGTGGTTTGGGAACGTTCCCTTATCTGTGACTATAAGGAGGGCGCTGTCGGACGATTGGACCAATCATAGTGCGCAATTCGAGACGTATTTAGTAAGTTATGAATGAAACGGCATTAGTTCCAATTTTCGCCACGTCACAAATAAGTTCTTCAGAGATGGCACTGTACAGATTATACAGATATTTCATTCCACTCAATATGCATGAGCATAAAATTATTTATAGGTTTAATTTCATTAAACAAAGCTGAATAACATTTTATATTTATCTTAATATATATAAATTACGTGTCACGTTGTTTGTCCTCGATGGACTCCTAAACTGCTTAACCGATTTTAATCAAATTTGCACACCATGTGTAGTTTGGTCCAACTTGAAAGATAGGATAGCTTACATCTCAAAAAAAAACTTTTGACAGAACGAAGTCTGTCCGGGCAGCTAGTGTTTATGTATTTTAAAACAGTCTATATCGATTTTATACGTAACTATTCAGTGTTAGTTTAAACTTGTGCCAAATAAATATTATGTTTAAAAAGAAATTAAATTATAAAGAGTGGAACGGAACGCGACTTGCGAACTCCAGATTTAGTTCAAACGCAAAAACAACAACAAAACCAAAAGTTTCATGCACCTGTTTGTTTGTGGTTGCTAGGCAACACAATGTGTACGTAAATTCTGATCCGAATGTGAATATAGTGTAGATAAATTGTTTTGGAATTTATGTATCTGTAAGTTAGTTATGTAAAAGCAATGATATGTAAATGTTAATTAATAATTTATTTAGGCTATTCAAAATGCCCTCGTGGCGTTTTTTACGCATACCGGATCCCAGGGCCGGCCCGTCCATATAGGCGAACTTGGCGACCGCCTAGGGCGCTGGGATTCGGGGGGCGCAAATCGACGGCATCGAAATTAGAAAAAAAAATATTTTAAATCGATGACAGTTTTACACAGATAGAATATGAAGTATAATGATTAAGGAAGTCTATATAGCGTTGAGGATATGCAGAATAAAATTTCCTAAGTTGTTCAAGAACCCTGTGTATGAAATATTTTTGTTTGTCATAGAGCCTAGATAGGAGTGGAGTGATGCAATGGAGTATGTGGAGAAATACAAAGTACCGACTATTGCCTATAAGAATATTACCGAATTATGTACAACTACTTATTTATAAGTAAGAACTATTATTTCTTCTGTGGTACAACAAGAAATAGCTAAAACGTGGTTTTTTGATTTTTTCACATAAATTTTGAGGTTATGTAAAAAAGTGTAAATACAAAAGTTGTAGATCTTTTTATTACCTACATCTTTGCCATTCAACTTTTTTCAATAGGACTTGTAGTTTTTCCGGAAATCGAGATAAACCATTTTTTTCCCTTAAACCCCCCCTCACCCCCCCTTCCCGACCTCAGATCGCCCGTAATTTATTTTTCCTATAATCTTCGTTATATTCTCTTCCTTTTGCAATAGGTTTCATTCAACTATAATTTTCTTCCACTTTTTACCGTTTTTAGAGATATCGGCACTGGACTATTATGAAATTGGTTAGGTTAGGACGGTTAGGTGATTCACCCAGATACTCACCGGACATGGCTGGATAGGTAGGGAAGAGACGGCGGCGCAGTGCCACCACTGCGGGCACTTAGAGGATTCCGCGCAGCACACGCTCCAGAACTGCCCTGCATGGGAGCCAGAGCAGCGGATCCTCACAGACACAATTGGGCAAGATCTTTCCCCGGCAGCCGTGGTCGCGGCGATGCTCCGAAGCGGGGAAGCATGGCGAAGCGTCAACTCCTTTTACAACGCAGTAATGCTCGCGAAGGAGGATGCCGAGCGAATCCGAGAACGGTCGGATCCCGCTCGGAGGAGGAGCCGCCGCGGCAGACGTCAACAACGTCCCGCGCTGGGGGGGAGTCTTGACTCCAGTGATGAGCCCGCCCAGGCACCGCGCTGGAGGGCACCGGTGCGTTTTACACAGAGATCCCGGAGCCCGCCATAACGCTGAGGATGGTGCCCGATGGGTTTTAGTGGGTATTCCGGCAGTAGGCCGGCGAGTCCCACACTCCGTGCATAAAGCATTTCCCATCGTTAAAAAAAAAGGACGGTTAGGTGAACCAGGGTGTAACCAAGTTGCTGAGTGCGTACAATTCTTAAACATCATTCATATCTCTTACGTTTCTGAGTCTGCTTAGCAGTGCAAGGTGTACGATGTACGATGGCGCTGGCGATCTTGAGTTCGTGGGCTACTATTTTGTTTTTTTTATTTTGCTAATTTGACGCAGATAAACAATATTGTTTTGGTACTGACGCTAATTCACTGCTACAATTTTACAGACTTTTTCTAGTTCTTACAAAGTTGCGCAGTAAAACTAGTTTTAACTGATGAAAATACATTCTAAAATACGTTCACAAATCTTAGAGACTAAATTGACGTTTCATGGGTGACCAGTTTCGGGTGCAAATTAAATAGTGATGACCATAAACCGAAAAGTAAATCGGAAAAATTTTCACAGCTTTTAAGGAAGGTCGACTATTTGTGTGATTATTGATTGAGTCCATAAAACTAGTATAAAAACAAGTTTAAGCAACCATTATCATTCATATATATGCATAATATATTTGCCCTTACTTACTAAATTTATAAGTTATTTTGCTTACAAAAACGAGTATTTGGCTATGGTTACATTCGGTATACAGTTAATTTTATACTATTTAGCCAAATACTAAATATCTAGGTAGATATGAGTGTCGTTACTAATATGTCACTATTCTTACGACTTAATTTACGATTCAAAAAACCGGAAAAGTAGATCGCACAAATTTAGCTGGTATCATTATTTCGAACTTTGACATTAGAGGTTGTCATTTTAGTCTCTAAGATTTGTGAACAAGGTATAGTTAAAAATGTGTCTTTAAAATGTTAGGTATTTTATCTTGTTTATGTAATAATTTTGATTAAAAATTACACACTTTATTTGTTTACATTATAAATTGGCCACAAAATTTTCTTAAGGGGGCGCCGTTTTAGTTTTTCGCCTAGGGCGCCAGAAATGCTCGGGCCGGCCCTGCCGGATCCGGTGTAATTTACCGGATCCGGTCACGCCAATTTTTGGCAAAATAATCACCCTGTTGCTAATGTAGATGTTTTGAATGCCTGGTATCATGGGCGTAGCCAGGGGGGGGGGTTTCGGGGGTTCAAACCCCCCCCGAAAAGTTAAGGACTGACATTTTTGTGTGCTAATAAACCCTTAAAAAACATTTTTCTAGACGTCATTCCGAATCGAATGAGCTATCGCAAATATTTTTAGGAGCTTTATTTCTATTAAACAAAAACACGTTTTTCAACTTTTTGACTAAACTAATAATAGATGGCACTACTTACGTCGTGAGAAAAAATAAAGTCTCAATTTTCTTTAGGGTTATTTTATGTACTTTTAGTCGTTGTATTTTCATGAACAACCCCCCCCCCCCCCTCCCCTTGCCCCCCGCCCCGAAACTTGAACCCCCCCGAAACTAAAACCTGGCTACGCCCGTGCCTGGTATAGATGTTGTAATTAATCTAGTATTGCAATCGGATATCCCTAACGTTCAATAGAGATGTAAAGTACAACATAAATAACTGAACGTATAAATTGGAAGTTATAAAAGCGTGAAATTATAATTTCGTTACTATATTTCTTGTTTATAATTTGTAATATTTGACCTAAATGGATGTAGGTGTAAGCTATAGACAGATAGACAACAGAAAACCCCCCCCCATAAACATACAAAGATGTGTAGTTGTTTACATACATACTTGTCTTGTTGTTTTCTCCCTTCTTGATGAAAATAAAGAGAAAAGTATTTAAAGCAATTGATATATTTTAGATGACAAGTTATATTGACAATCGGTTCTGCTTCTAACTAAAATTACAGTTATCGGACTGTTTACAATTTACATCCAGACACAGGTATAATATACAAATAAACTAGCTGAACCGTACCCACTTCGCTGGGCGTCAAACATTTTTACTTGTGATGAAGTAAAAAAATATTATTAATCACAATAAAATATAGCCTTTGTCACTAAGGATTAGGTTCCAGGGCCAGTAGCTACGACATTCAGTCGGAAAGAATCACTTCGGGCTGTGTCCTAGTGGGGCGAAGCCAATATTGTGAGATTCAACGCCACTAAAACATAGACGTGTCTCTTCACCGCCAAAAGGAGCTCGCTCACCTTGGCTTCTACTATTCAGAATGTATCTTTGGATTAAATCCTCCAAGCTCAAATTTGGACAGTTTATCGTATCCAAAATTAAAGCTGCTACAAGGAAAACTTGGCGTCCTTGCCAAGGTGCAGCGGTACTTCACACCGAGGCAACTCTTAACCTTGTATAAAGTTTAGGTTCGGCCGTGTGTGGAATACTGTTCTCACATTTGGGCAGGTGCAGCCAAATGTCACCTTTCTGGCTTAGATTCGATGGGGAAGCGTGCGAAGAGGCTCATTGGTGACCCAGATCTGGTTGAAACCAATCTGCAAAGTCTCAAGCACAGGCGCAGAGTAGCCAGCCACTCTATTTTCTATAGGCCACATTTTGGAGAGTGTACGCAGGAATTATTTTAATTAATTCCCCCTTCCCCGTCCCTCCATCCAATGACACGACACACGGTGGGTATATCCACCTTTTCGTCGTGAACATCCCGCTGGTACGGATGACGCGGTTTTCATCGTCATTCATTACGCGCACCGAACGATTGGAAGACTTCGCCTGCGTCTGCGTTCCCGCTCACCTAGCTATAACTTAGCAATCGTTTTTCGATGTCATTATTGGATTACATTTTTTTCTATACAATGGATGTATACTAGTCTATCAGGAGTGTGAACAATGAAGTGATTTGTTGTCAGACAGCAGACGAAGAGCACTTGCCTCGGTACCTGTGCACCGAGTGCGCCGACCGACTGATGATCTGCGCTCGCTTCAGGCGCAGGAGCTTGCGAGCGCACGTGATGCTTCTGGACATCGTCAGGAGACACGGACAAGTAAGTATTATGTTTAGAAGGAAAACAATGAGAAGGCATACTGGGACAAGGTTTCTACCGTGGTATTTCTTTTGTTGTGTTGTAATGTCTTTTGAAAAGGCTGCTTAAAAAATTAAATACTAAAATATATTGTTAAATTAATAGACTGTTATCAAATAACTGTTTATGTCGTTTCAGATAACTGTAGAGTTAATACGATCTGAAATTCAGAACCATAATCCATTCAGTTCTGATCCAGCAGACAATCCAAATGAAGAAAAATTTAACTTTTATAATGAAGATTTAGAGGAAATAAATAAACACACAGACGCACGAATGGACACGCCACTCGAAGAAGACGATGTTTTGAGCAATGAAGAGGATTTCAATGCTTGTACATCTAACTTAGATGAAGATGTGGGTGTAGATGGAGAAGACTTAAGTTTTACTTGTATTCGGCTGCAAGGAAAGGGTAATGTATTTTGTGCATATCTTGTATATATAGTATTCACTATGTAATGTGGGCCCGTAATGCGTCTGCGGAAAAATCATCGAAAACATTTCATAGAATTACAATTCGCCGAACACAATACATCGAAAAAACATTTCGTCGAATAACAAAACGTAGAACAACCAAGTCATCGACTGACATTTCTTCGAATAGCATTTCATCGAATGTCATTTCATCGAATGGCAAATCATCGAATGGCGATTCATCAAATGGACTGCCATTCGATGACCTGTCATCGAATGGCAATTCCTCGAATTGCAATTTTTCTTGTTTAAAAGATTTAAAGATTTTATTATAAACAGAAACAATTTTATGCTTTTTATAACTTTTTTGTATTTCTTATTTTTTGATCAATAACAATTTAAGTGGTAGGTTACACGCTCAGTTTGGCATCAGTTCGGTCCATCACTCCAGACTGATGACGGACTGATGGACTGACGGAGCGAATACACGGTCAGTCTTGACTGACGTCAGTCTTCTCAAGAACTTTGCCGCATGTGGGCGTATAGCCATCGATCATTATAAAAAAAGAGCCTGTGTTGCTATAATAATAGCTTTAGCTTTTCGAAAACGTGTTAAAAGGAAGAAATGGATGAAGACTTGGCTACAAAAAAAGGAGCTCTACACACATTTAAATTTATTAAATGAAATAAGGGATACCGACAGTTTACTGAAGCAGAAGTTTTATTCTAGCACTTAGAAATAATGGCTGCAAAAGGCAGATTTTAAAACAAAATCACATTATATTTCATCATGTGAAAGTTTACATGTATTTCTCACTAGAGCACTGACCCCAGTTTTGCATACTTTTTCCGGGATAATATGTTATTATGTTACATTAGATCATGGTTTACTTGTGTACTAAATTTAATGGAAATTCGGTTTTTATTTGAAAGAGTAACAAACATTCATACATCCATCCTCACTAACTTCCTTGTGTTATTCAATGATATTTAAAAAACATAGATACGTTATGGCATAATTTGGTTGATTTGTAAGGGCATAACGGTTATGTTATGGTTAGGGGTAACGATTCTAACGTTAAAATGAAGTCTTTTTCTGTCTCCAACTGCGTCGGGATAAGCTCGAGTGGCGACGGTAGCAAGGAGATCGAAAGCGCAAGCGGCGCGAACTCAATTTCGTCGTGTGCATCCATCGCTGTCCGAGCGGTGACTGACGGGAGACTGACGGCAACGAATTACACGATCAGTTTTTCGTCAGTCCATTCCGGACTGATGAAAAATACCAAATTATTTAAAATTCTATCAGTCCGACCTATCAGTCCATCAGTCAACCGATTAAACGATCAGTCTGGCGTCAGTCTTACCAGACTGATGGACTGAACTGATGCCAAACTGAGCGTGTAACCTACCACTAACATTTTTCTGTACATAAAAATTTTAGGTTTACTTTCTTCCTTGAATCAGTTTTTTTTTCAAAACGTTTACGTTAGTGACAGAAACGAATCGCTGCAAAACCGACTTCACGTAGTCTTGTTTGCCCTACCCCTAGAGTGTAATGTAAACCCGCGTAGGCGTGGAGGGGCGCGGCGGCCCGCGAGCTAAGGAGCAGGTGGTTTTAATGCTCGCTGCAGCAGCTGAGGCTGGCCGGCCCAGCCGGCCAGCAAGCCGAGGCTGCGGTGGTGAGCATTAAAAGCATCTGCGACGATAAGCTCGCGTGGGACCGCTGGAGCCCGGCAGCGCCGGAGCCGTGACAGAAACTGTGGTTGCTGCATGTTGCATGCTGCTTACGTCTTAGTGCTGCCTTTCAAGGATGTGTGACGTTTGAAATAATAAAAAAAATATTTAATAATGATCGTATGAAAATTATATCATTCGATTCGGCCAATTGTGATTCGATATATTGTCATTCGATATATTGCCAATCGATATATTGTAATTCGATATATTCACAGACATATAAACAGAAGCAGACGTAACATTATTTTTATCAGTACAAACATGCATGTAAGCAACACTTTCATCCCTTTCGCTCCAACCAAATGTAGTAAGTCTTTCTCGCTTTATTATTGTTGTTGCAACACTTACGCACACATAGACAGAATTCAGATGAAGCAAGGCCGCCATTTTGTTAAGCTGTAAATAAGCCTAAGGACGGACTTGATAATTTGGATTGTGCGTTGTTTTCGAAATATTTCTTTTATATTTTCAGTGAAAAAACTTAAATAATATGTCCTAATACGTAAATGTATGTCATAATGGCATAATAATATGCCAATCTGTTCATTTGTTATATTATTTCTTAATTCCTTCAATTTTAATTATCCTTTTATCTATAATAAAATTTAGGTAATTCTGTTCTATATATCTTTCAGCCCTTAGAGGTCAACATAGGCCTCCTTTAGTCGCTGACACTCCGAGTGACCGATTTTGTGCGAATTAAAACTCTGAAGCACTTTAAATATATTTAGTTCGACAATAGAAATAATATTAAGTACAAAGAAAATATCACAAAACGCGTGCCTGATAAAAAAGTTGAATTTTCATGGTTCTTTTTAAAGTTGGGACAGTTTATGGCCAGCCAAATACGCTAACATTATGTTAATATTCAATTATAAGATTCAAATATATTTTTAGAATAAGTTGAATATCGTTATTTCTTACGTCCTGAGTTCGATCCTGATTATTGTTAATGTGTGCGTAGATTTCTATGTAGTGTCACTGGCACGCTATTTTGTCCCATATGTTACGTCTGCTTCTGTTTATATGTCTGTGGATATATTGTCATTCGATGATCTGTAATTCGATGAAATGACATTCGATTAATTGTTTTCGATGAAATGATAATTCGATTAATTGTGTTTTCTATGAAATGATCATTCGATTAATTGTGATTTCGATGAAATGTCGATTCGATTAATTGTAATTCGATGAAATGTGTTCGATGAAATGTAATTCGATGAAATGTTTTCGATGATTTTTCCGCAAATCCCGTAATGACATTAGCCATTTATTGATATGATTAAGCTTTTCAGTAAGAACAAATTTGTTTCTGTCACTACATAGTCTAAATTGTACATTTTAAGTTATCGAAAACTTTCAATTTCCGGCTCAACCCAGCAGGATAAGTTGCGGCATTAGCTATGAAAACAATATTATTACGGGAGTGTTCCTCTAGCGATCATTCAAACATTTATACATAGGTACAGTAGATACATGTATATTATACATACATTAGATACATGGATATTAAAACAGAACCTCCTTTTTTTTAGAATTCGGTTAAACGGTACTCCAAATAGGATGAAAAAGAATATACTTATATTTTAATCTAACCTGATACCACACTACGACATAAAGAAATTTAGACATTATAGAATAGATACGTTCTGCCCGTTCTACCCGGGGCGGGTCGCTAGTCGGCTATTATACTAAGAAGAGTTGCTTCAAGAGTATGGGGTATTCAAAGCCAAGCGAGGGGGTTTACTGACATTTTATTTTATTTTATTCTTTTCGGAAAGCATACAGTGATCTTAATATATTACAATTATTACTTTACGAGTTTATAACTAATAACACCTTTCGCATAGTGATTCTAGATTACTAGCTTGTTTGTTTACAATAAAAATTAAAAATAAAGAAGAAATAATGAAACCAAACTATTAGATTAACTATATAGGTAGATTATTTGCTCATAAAACACAATAAAAATCAATATGAGTTACGTGGTTAACATGGAAAACCAGTTTCGTGTCACCCTGACATGTCAATATTGTTCTCTTAATAGGCATATACCATGAGTAACGACGATTATAATGTAAATATATTTGAACCATATTCAACCGAATGAGGTGGTTGTGAATCAACAAGGTTCTGCTATACTATAATAAAACTCAAGGGCAAATTTACTGTACATTGAATATTTTTTAAAAATTTCGATTAGGGGGCACATCAATAACGTGTTAGTGCTTGTTCACACTGAACGCGCGGGCGCGGGCGCGGGCGCGGTAGACGCTACATACACCGCGCGCGCGTTTTGATGTGAACACTTTCATAGTAGTTCATATGTTTGATATTTCGCGACCGCGCCCGCGAGTTAGTGTGAACAAGCACTTAGAACACAATTTTTTTTTTAATTATTGTCTGTCTGTCTGACTGTTCGTCTGTCTGTCTGTCTGTCTGTTTGTCTGTCCGGGCATCACATGAAAACCCTTGAACGGATTTCGATGGAAATTGGTAAAGTTGTTACTAATACTCCGGGTCATATTTTAGGATACTCTTTATCCCGGAAAATGAAAAGGTTTCCCCGGGAAACAAGATGAAAGTTTGTATGGAATATTTTTAAAGCATCAACCGATTTGCTTCAAAATTGCAACAAATGTTCCTTGCTTAAATTGATGGAAAACATATTTTTCAGTTTTTCAAAATTTTGTAAAAAAAGAAGAAAAAAATACAAATTAATGTGAATATTGGTTATTTTTCAAAACCTGGAGGAAACCGTTGTGGTTTTATCGTGGGTTTCAGTAAATAAATTACTAAATATAAGTACTTCAATGTAAATTCACCGTTTTTGTAATTTTTTTCTGCAAGAGGTACAAATAAGGTAAAACTTAATTTCCGTATGCGAAGCTGCGGGCAACAGCTAGTGTTTTATAAAAGTGAAGATGTTCTGGATGACCTTCCTACACAAAAAGTGGGACAAAAAGATAAGAAAATGACACAGATACCGCGAGAGTTGAATGAAGTGACGATTGACGAACAACAGACACCGGAAGCTGACGGACCCTCCACAGATGATACGTTCCGTTGTGACATATCCATCCATCCATCCATCAGCCTTTGTAGGTCCACTGCTGGACATAGGCCTCCCCTAACTTCCGCCACTCTGACCGGTCCTGAGCCTTCTGAATCCAGCGGATACCCGCTGTCTTCTTCAGGTCGTCGGTCCACCTGGTCGGGGGGCGTCCTGTGCTCCTTTTACCGAGGCGTGGTCTCCATTCGAGGACCTTTCTTCCCCAACGGTTATCGGTCCTTTGAACTATGTGGCCAGCCCATTGCCACTTCAGCCTGCTAATTCTCTGAGCTATGTCGGTCACCCTCGTTCGTCTACGGATTTCATCATTTCTGATTCGATCGCGTAGAGAAATACCGAGCATAGCTCGTTCCATAGCCCGCTGGGCGACTCTAAGCTTATGCATAAGGCCAATAGTGAAGCACCACGTCTCGGATCCGTATGTCATCACTGGCAACACACACTGCTCGAACACCTTCGACTTCAGGCACTGAGGTAACTTTTTGGACGACAAGATATGACGTAGTTTCCCGAACGCAGCCCATCCGAGTTGGATTCTACGAGTGACTTCTTTCTCGAAGTTGGACTTACCCATTTGGATCACTTGTCCCAGGTAAATGTACTCGTCTACAACTTCGAGAGCAGCGCCGTCAACAACAACCGGTACGGGTGTGACATGGACATTCGACATGATTTTCGTCTTGTCCATGTTCATCTTAAGACGCACCCGTTGTGAGGCGCTGTTCAAGTCCCCGAGCATTGTACTAAGTTCCTCCAGGGATCCCGCCAGGATGACTATATCATCGGCATATCGCAGGTGTGTGATGTATTCGCCATTGATGTTGATGCCACGTCGTTTCCACTCCATCAGCTTGAACACGTCTTCCAACGCAGCGGTGAACAGTTTTGGGGATATGACATCCCCTTGTCTGACACCTCTCTGCAGTTGGATGGGGTTCGTTGCTGTGTCTTGTACTCTGACGGACATGGTGGCAGATGAGTATAAACATTTCAACACCTCGATATACCGGTAGTCGATCCGGCACCGTTGGAGAGAATTTAGTACCGCCCAGGTCTCGATAGAATCAAAGGCTTTCTCATAGTCCACATAGGCAACACATAACGGCAGATTATACTCCTCGGTCTTTTGTATAATCTGCCGCAGTGTGTGTATATGGTCTATGGTGCTGTAGCCTTTTCGGAATCCTGCTTGTTCGGGAGGCTGGAAGTCGTCAAGCCTGCGTGCAATGCGATTTGTGAACACCCTCGAAAACAGCTTATAAACGTGGCTCAGAAGTGCAATGGGCCTGTAGTTCTTCAAAAGGGCTTTATCCCCCTTCTTGAAGAACAGCGTCACCACACTTCTGCTCCACGCTTCCGGGGTAGTTCCAGTATTAATGACAGAATCGAACAGTTTCTGGAGCGCCACTAGAAGGGGTTTACCTCCAGCTCTTAGTAGCTCGCTTGTGATTCCGTCATCTCCCGGTGCCTTGTTGTTTTTAAGCTGTTTGAGAGCCTCTCTAATCTCATACAGGCTGACGTCCGGGATATCCTCTGTGTAGTGTCGGGTCAGTTTAGCTCGCTTGTCGCTCTCCTCGCGAGGAGGTGGAGCTTGAGAGGAGGTATACAACCGTCCGTAGTATCTCTCAGTCTCTCTCAGAACTTCCGGTTTCGACGAAACCACGGTGCCGGACTCGGTCTTCAACCTCGTAAGCTGACTTTGCCCAATATACAGATCCCTGGCGAACACTTTGGAGCCCTGGTTTCGCTCAATCGTGTTTTTTACACGATTTGCGTTGTGTTTTCGCAAATCGCGTCGCCTGCTCTTGGAGATCTGTTCATTGAGCCGTCGGTATTCCCTCATAGAGGTTGGAGACTGCACACGTAGTTCTCGTCGATCCCTCATAACACCCAGAGTTTGTTCTGAGAGAACCTGAGATCTACCACTAGGGTGGGTCTTGAAATACTTCGACCCTACCTCGTGGACAGTTGTTACCATCCTGGTGTTAAACTCGTCCACTGACGTGCACGATTCTAGGCACGCAAAACGATTTTGCAGCTCAAGTTGAAAGTTTTCAGATCCCTGGATTTGGACGGATGTTGGGCGAAGCGTAGACTTCATCAGGCGTGACCGTTCCAGCTTCAGGTCGATATTTAATGTGCCTCTTACAAGTCGGTGATCGCTCCCGGTTTTGAACCTGCTGATCACAGAGACATCATTAAATATGTGCCGTTTGTCTGCCAGAATGAAGTCTATCTCGCTTTTCGTGGAACCATCAGGACTTATCCAAGTCCACTTGCGTTGTGGCTTCTTTCTGAAGAAGGAGTTCATCATGAAGAGATCTTCCTTCTCCAAAAAGTTGGCCAGCAAGTGTCCTCGGTGGTTCCGTCGTCCAATTCCGTAGGGACCCACTTTCGTCTCGGCGCCGCTCTGCGTGCCCAGTCTCGCGTTGAAGTCCCCCATCACAACATTGAAGTGAGCTTTAGAGGTATGTATGGCTCTACTTATGTCCTCATACATAACCTCAACCTCATCGTCGGGATGTGTCGAAGTCGGCGCATATACCTGTACAACCTTCAACGAATACCGTTTGGATATTCTGAGTGTAAGGTACGCTACCCTAGCCGACACGCTCCCAACTTGCACAATGCTGTTGACGAGGGACCTGTGAACGAGAAACCCGACACCACCTTGGGACAGGTGTTCGCCCTCCCGGTGATAGAACAAGTTTCCGGATTTGAGTATTATCGTGTCCTCCCCCTGTCTTCGGACTTCAGATAAACCCACAATACTCCAGTTTAACTTGTCTATCTCTTCTTCCAGCTCTTTTACCTTGTCGTCGGTCCTCAGTGTCCTGGTGTTATATGTTGCCAGGTGCAGAAGTCGTCGTTTGGATTGGTAGCCCGATCTCTGCCGGCGATTCTTAGCACCCCCTGCCCCGCCGTTACCATAGCCGCTACCGTAACTAGGAATAGCGGGGCTGCCGGGGACTGGGGGCCGAGGCTCATTCGTGTCTGACATGCGACATATGACATATGCCCTTATGAAACTGACGGCGATATTCAGGTGCTGGAACACTTGATGAAAGCGCATGCTGCAAGTAAGAAGTCATATTCCTGTAATGTTTGTAAAAAATATTTAAGTATAGAAGATCAACTAGGTTGCACTTGGCAATACATTCCGGAAAAAAATATTTTCATGTGACGTTTATAAAGAAGTGTTTAGACTGAAACAGGAGCTAAAAAAAATTTTGAAATTCATTTTGATGAGATTTCTAATAGATATTTACAAATGTTAAAATGTATAAAATTGCAATAAAGGATCAAAATAAATATATAAATAAATATTTACGAATGCCAAGAACCAAATTTGACGATATTTTGCAATTAATTAAACCTGATATGATATATTATAATACTTCACTCGCACCACATATTGTGAGCTAGGATAAAACTTAAGCCACGAGTATATCTTCAACGTAATATTAGGGTTCCGTAGCCAAATGGCAAAAAACGGAACCCTTATAGATTCGTCATGTCTGTCTGTCTGTCTGTCTGTCTGTCTGTCTGTCTGTCTGTCCGTCCGTATGTCACAGCCACTTTTCTCCGAAACTATAAGAACTATACTGTTGAAACTTGGTAAGTAGATGTATTCTGTGAACCGCATTAAGATTTTCACACAAAAATAGAAAACAAACAATAAATTTTGGGGGTCCCCATACATAGAACTGAAACTCAAAAATGTTTTTTTCATCAAACCCATACGTGTGGGGTATCTATAAATAGGTCTTCAAAAATGATATAGAGGTTTCTAATATCATTTTTTTCTAAACTGAATAGTTTGCGCGAGAGACACTTCCAAAGTGGTAAAATGTGTGTCCCCCCCCCCCCCGTAACTTCTAAAATAAGAGAATGATAAAACTAAAAAAAATATATGATGTACACTACCATGCAAACTTCCAACGAAAATTGGTTTGAACGAGATCTAGTAAGTAGTTTTTTTTTAATACGCCATAAATCGTAAACCGCAATTTACCTCGATCAAAGTTACAACGAACTTCAAGAACTTTTATATTATTTTTTAAATAGGGTGTCTCAGTAACAGTGCAGGTTTTAAAATTGGAATATTTTTTTTTCAAGCAAGTGGCAACTCTGAAATTTGACAGCTGTCACCTCTGTTTATTCCGATTATTATAAATGGAGCGCTTTTCGAAAGAACAACGCGTTATAATTGTGAAAACTCATTACAAAAATGGGGAAAGTTACGCTGAAACCGCTCGCAAACTTCGCCAAATTTTCAGCCGAGAAAATGCACCTAATGTGTCAACCATTCGAAGAGTGGTCAAAAAAATTAAAGAAACTGGGTCAATTATGGATAGTAAAAATCCTTTGCGTCAACGTACCGGTCGGCCTCTTGAAAACATTGCTGCTATAAACGAGAGTGTCGCCTAAAACCCGAAAACATCAATTCGACATCGTTCTCAACAACTTCAAATTTCACAAAGCACTACGCAGCTAATTTTGACTAAAGACCTCCACCTTCATGCGTACAAGATTCAGTTAACTCAGGAGCTCAAACCAGCAAGACCACGCAAAGCGCCAGCAATTCGTTCAATGGGTAATGGAGCAAAGTAAAGTCGATCCCATCAAAAACATAAATGTAAAGTGAGAGTCAATTAAAAAAAAAAAGAATTGAGATCTAAATGGGTGCCAATTTCTGTGTATAAAAGCCTAAAATTTTAGTCACAAGAACATGTAATTCAAGCTCCACATTTGACTTGCTTAGATCGATTTTGAGAACCGACGAATAATTGTATTCTCATAGATATATTTTATAACAAAAATTTTATTCCAAAGGTAACTGTATTTTTTTTTATAGTTTCGTCATGACTCATGTCTGTTCGCCCGTCCTTCCGTCCATTCGCATAGTGTATATTCCCGTAGCATAGTGCTGAGAACCTAAGAGCTAGAAAGGTGTAATTTGGCATGGATATATATACATATTTATTAAAACTACAATGTCGTAAATAAAAATGTTAAAAATGTCGTATTTATTTATCACAGTTCAAGTGGGGATGGATTTTTTTCTCGCCTATCCAATAGTGTAGGGTATCGTTGCAAAGATATTTAAAAAAATTATATGGGTTTGGTTTAAAGAACATTATTGTCATAAGAATACAACACTTTCACTAATAAGTGAAATAATTTCATTTTCTTTAATAAGTCTAATAAGAAAAACAAGCTAAAATTATAAAATGCTTTACTAAGTGATAATTTATGATATAAAAAGGTGGAGTTCGACATATGAAAAAATTCACAATAATAGGTTATACAGTGAATTTTCAAGGAAAACTATTACGGCTACGTAAGGTTTGCAGGTTAACGAGTAATAATCGATCATCTTACAACTACGGAACCCTACATTGCGCATGGCCTTACAAGCTCTTGACCAGTTGTTTTTCATCAATCGAAAGAATTTTTGAAATCGGTCAAGTAGTTTTTCAGTTTATTCATTACAAAAAAAAAAACAATAAATCAAAACTTTCTTTGTAAAACTATAGAATATAAAATAAAACTGGATCATAAAATTATTCAACATTCCTATTACTTTCTAAATTAATGGTGGTACATTTTTTGTTATTTTGATTATACAATTACAAAGGTTTTTATTTCAATAAATAAATGATTATATTTTGTTTTAATTCTCTTTTATTCATTTTACGTAAAATTTTGGAGTAAGTAATATAATATGATATTGATCTGTTTGTTTATATTTTTGAAACGTGTTTATAATTTTAATATTAATGATAATTTAATACATTTTATAATTTGTGTTTATAATAAATAAATATTCAAGTTAAATCAAACTCAAAATGATATATGTTTAATAACAAAACATTAACCAAAATTATTTATTTGGTTTTATTCAGCACTGTCCTATAGGACATATTGTATACAATAACCACAACTGTATTGTATATAACCAGACTGATTTATAATCCGTTATCGATATCGAGAGTCTGTCTGTAAATAAACTATTAACATTTCGGACTTACTTACGATACATACATACGTTAATATGTTTCATAATCATAATTCAATCCACTTTACCACAACCAACCGCTATTATTCTAATAACACAATATTCTTTTATACAGGTGAAGATGTTTTGGATGACCTTCCTACACAAAAAGATAAGAAAGTGACGAAGACGCCGCGAAATGTAAATGAAATGAAGATTGACAAACAACAGAAACCGGAAGCTGACGGACCTGTCGAGAAGCCATATTCGTGTTATGTTTGTAACAAAACGTTTAGGCTGAAGAAAACCCTAAAAATACATCATTTAATACATTCTGGCGTGAAGCCATATTCCTGTGATGTTTGTAACAAAATGTTTTCGCAGAAGGGGTCCCTACAAAGACATCAAATAATACATGCCGGCGTGAAACCATATTCCTGTGATGTTTGTAACAAAATGTTTACGCTGAAAGAGAACCTACAACGACATCAATTAATACATTCTACTGAGAAACCATATTCGTGTGATGAATGTAACAAAATTTTTATGCGGAAGGAGACCCTACAAATACATCAATTAATACATTCCGGCGTGAAACCATATTCCTGTGATGTTTGTAACAAAACGTTTAGGCTGAAGAAAACCCTAAAAATACATCTTTTAATACATTCCGATGTGAAGCCATATTCCTGTGATGTTTGTAACAAAATGTTTACGCAGAAGGGGTCCCTGCAATCTCATAAATTATTACATTCTAACGAGAAGCCATATTCCTG
This sequence comes from Thymelicus sylvestris, assembly GCA_911387775.1. Classification (NCBI taxonomy): domain Eukaryota; kingdom Metazoa; phylum Arthropoda; class Insecta; order Lepidoptera; family Hesperiidae; genus Thymelicus; species Thymelicus sylvestris. The sequence goes on from OU426911.1 coordinate 6,996,981, forward strand.
TGATGTTTGTAACAAACTGTTTGCACAGAAGGGGTTCCTAAAACCTCATAAATTAATACATTCTAATGAGAAACCATATTCCTGTGATGTTTGTAACAAAATGTTTACGCAGAAGGTGTCCCTACAAAAACATCAAGTAATACATACCGGCGTGAAACCATATTCTTGTGATGTTTGTAACAAAATGTTTACGCTGAAAGAAAACCTACAAAGACATCAATTAATACATTCTACTGAGAAACCATATTTGTGTGATAAATGTAACAAAATGTTTATGCGGAAGGACACCCTACAAAGACATCAATTAATACATGCCGGCGTGAAACCATATTCCTGTGATGTTTGTTATAAAATGTTTACGCAGAAGAGGTCCCTACACTCTCATAAATTGATACATTCTAAGTAAGAAACCATATTCATGGGATGTTTGTTATAAAGCATTTTGTGGGAGCTGACTCGGCGATGGGCTCCCCGCCTCGCGCCGGCAGCCCCCCGCGTAGTTAGTGTCGGTTACATGGTGCGGACACACACGCGTTAGGTCCGCATATTTATTTAACTACATTTTATATAATTATTCTTTTCTGAGCCCTAACGTAAGCTTGTATTATTTATTACATCTTTCTTCTTAAATATATTAGACCTCATTAGTGAGTTTGTGTGTGGCTGAGTCAGAAATATCTAAACACGCGGTAGCGTGTAAGCCAATTTCTAGCTATAACAGAATTGGCGAGCCGCACCGTGTGTAATATTACACGAACCATTTTGAGCCACTTTTGACCACCTCATAACTCAAAAACTATTCAACATAAATCTGTCAAATTTGGCTCAATTATTAAGACTTGCGAAATACATACGTCTTTCAAATTTCATAAACACATCTCAAACGGTTATTTAGATATTAACGTCCAAAAATCGAGAAATTTAACACTGACTGACCTATAGATCAAAACTATAACCCACTTCCAGGTGACCTAGAAAGTTAAAATTGGGCATGCAGATAGGTAGTCTGGTGAATACAAAGGAATAAATCTGAAAGTAGTAAATTTTTATCATTTTATTATAATTTTTCAAAAAATGTAATCTATTAGGAACACTTACGTATAACGCCTGAAATTTATGAACAGCAATCAAAATTGATGACAGGTGGTCATTATGTGGAATATATAACGAGTGGAATACCACCCTTAATTTTTTAAAATCGAAACTTATCAGTTTTAGTACTTTGTGAAGCTTTCAACGGGGGGAAGATGTTCAGTGTCCCAAGTGCCTGTAGGAAAGACGTATTATTTACGTACATATTAGTGAGACGTCAGTAGCCGTTATTTCCAGTGTATTACGTTGTTTCATTTTTAATTTTAATTTTTAAAGCTGGTTCATTAAACAAATGACGTGCATAAGTGTATCAATGATACCTACATGAATAAATGATTTTGAATTTAATGTGTGAAAAATTATTCTTCTCTAATCTTGTATGGCATGTATACCACTAAATTTTTATTATTTCCGAAATTATACCAGTTTAAAGTGATTCGAAGTATTATTGTTTCAAAATATATTGTGGCACGTTAAGTCATCGAACATAAACTACTTATAACTAATAAGAGTATATTCGACTATCGTATTTATTATTATTATTACGATATTATAACTGGTATTAATATTAATTATTATTTCAATATTTAGCGGACATCAATAGTGGATAGATGGTTAATGATTACGTCAATAGATGGCGTTGACCACCTTTGTGAATCACGCTACATAAAACACTTTATTGTAGTTTTCATAAATAAACAGTTGGTTCTTTCCTCTTTAAAAACAATCTGTTTTTACAACGTAAAAAGACGTTTCATATTTTTACTACGTAAATTGCATAATGAGTCGTACAACTAAATTACTGGTGGGTGACAGTGACACTCCAACCTTATATTGCATCATATCATGCCAATGCCTCCCGATGGATGCTGCCTATTCCATTCAATCTAGACACTCTACACAAATACAAATAGACAATCTATCTAGACAAAAAGTAATGATATCCCATCAAAAACATAAAATATGTAAAGTAAAAGCCAATTTCAAAAAAAAAGAATTGAGATCTAAATGGGTGCCAAATTCTGTGTAAAAAAGTCTAAAATTTTAGTCACAAGAACATGTAATTCATTCATTCATCCATATTACTAGCTGCCCGGACAGACTTCGTTCTGTCAAAAAAAATTGCAATAAAATATTATTGCTACTATAAATTGAGATGTAAGCTATCCTATCTTTCAAGTTGGATCAAACTGCACACGGTGTGCAAATATGATTTAAATCGGTTAAGTAGTTTAGGAGTCCATCGCGGAAAAACAACGTGACACGTAATTTTATATATATTAACTAGCTGCCCGGACAGACTTCGTTCTGTCAAGTTTTTAATTTTATTTTGAGACTAGCTATTACCCGCGGCTTCGCCCGCGTGTTCAAAGGGAAGTAATAATGAGATTTTTAACATGCGTGTATTATTTCTGTTACTTTATGAATTATTATAATTTTATGTTATAAGAATATGGAAGTATAGAAGTATGGACAAATACGCATCATAATGGATCTTTCCATGGGACTGATTTGTTTTACTGCGGTAAAAAGTAGCCTACGATACTCTCCGGATTCCTACCTTTTTCCACACAAAAAATATTACCATAACATCGCTCAGTTACGACGTGAAATACGGACAAACAAACAAACAAACACACTTTCACATTTATAATATTAGTATGGATATGGATGGACAAATACGCATCATAATGGATCTTTCCATGTAAATGAGTTGTTTTACTGCGGTAAAAAGTAGCCTACGTTACTCTCCAGCCTCCTACCTGTCTCCACACAAAAATAATTATACCATAACAGCGCTCCGTTACGACGTAAAACACGGACAAACAAACAAACACACTTTCGCATTTATAATATTAGTATAGTATGGATGTTATAAGGATATGGAAGTATAGAAGTATGGACAAATACGCATCATAATGGATCTTTCCATGTAAATGAGTTGTTTTACTGCGGTAAAATGTAGCCTACGTTACTCTCCAGCCTCCTACCTGTCTCCGCACAAAAAATCATAGCATAACATCGCTCCGTTACAACGTAAAAGATGGACAAACAAACAAACAAACACACTTTCGTATTTATAATATTAGTATGGATTATTATTAATTATTATGTTATTGTATCTAGGAAAGAGTCATGCATGTTAAACAACTCATTGTTACTTCCCTTTGAACACGCGGGCGAAGCCGCGGGTAATAGCTAGTAAGTATTTAAGTATAAGTATGGATAGTATGGATTATTAGTATGTTATTATATCTAGGAATAAATCACGCATGTTAAAAAACTCATTGTTACTTCCCTTTGAACACGCGGGCGAAGCCGCTGGTAATAGCTAGTCGCATTTATAATATTAAGTATGGAAGTTTGGAAGTATGGATAGTATGGATTGATATGGAAGTATAGAAGTATGGACAAATACGCATCATAATGGATCTTTCCATGGGACTGATTTGTTTTACTGCGGTAAAAAGTAGCCTACGATACTCTCCGGATTCCTACCTTTTTCCACACAAAAAATATTACCATAACATCGCTCAGTTACGACGTGAAATACGGACAAACAAACAAACAAACACACTTTCACATTTATAATATTAGTATGGATATGGATGGACAAATACGCATCATAATGGATCTTTCCATGTAAATGAGTTGTTTTACTGCGGTAAAAAGTAGCCTACGTTACTCTCCAGCCTCCTACCTGTCTCCACACAAAAATAATTATACCATAACAGCGCTCCGTTACGACGTAAAACACGGACAAACAAACAAACACACTTTCGCATTTATAATATTAGTATAGTATGGATGTTATAAGGATATGGAAGTATAGAAGTATGGACAAATACGCATCATAATGGATCTTTCCATGTAAATGAGTTGTTTTACTGCGGTAAAATGTAGCCTACGTTACTCTCCAGCCTCCTACCTGTCTCCGCACAAAAAATCATAGCATAACATCGCTCCGTTACAACGTAAAAGATGGACAAACAAACAAACAAACACACTTTCGTATTTATAATATTAGTATGGATTATTATTAATTATTATGTTATTGTATCTAGGAAAGAGTCATGCATGTTAAACAACTCATTGTTACTTCCCTTTGAACACGCGGGCGAAGCCGCGGGTAATAGCTAGTAAGTATTTAAGTATAAGTATGGATAGTATGGATTATTAGTATGTTATTATATCTAGGAATAAATCACGCATGTTAAAAAACTCATTGTTACTTCCCTTTGAACACGCGGGCGAAGCCGCTGGTAATAGCTAGTCGCATTTATAATATTAAGTATGGAAGTTTGGAAGTATGGATAGTATGGATTGATATGGAAGTATAGAAGTATGGACAAATACGCATCATAATGGATCTTTCCATAGGAATGAGTTGTTTTACTGCGGTAAAAAGTAGCCTACGTTACTCTCCAGCCTCCTACCTGTCTCCACACTAAAAATTATATCATAACATCTCTCCGTTACGACGTGAAAGACGGACAAATAAACAAACAAACAAACACATGTTCGCATTTATAATATTAGTATGGAGTATGGATGGATTGATATGGATATGGAAGTGTAGAAGTATGGACAAATACGCATCATAATGGATCTTTCCATGAGAATGAGTTGTTTTACTGCGGTAAAAAGTAGCCTACGTTACTCTCAAGCCTCCTACCTATTTTCACACAAAAAATCTTACCAGAACATCGCTCATTTACGACGTGAAAGACGGACAAACAAACAAACAAACAAACACACTTTCACAGTTATAATATTAGTATGGATACGCATCATAATGGATCTTTCCATGGGACTGATTTGTTTTACTGCGGTAAAAAGTAGCATACGATACTCTCCGAATTCCTACCTATTTCCACACAAAAAATATTACCATAACATCGCTCAGTTACGACGTGAAATACGGACAAACAAACAAACAAACACACTTTCACATTTATAATATTAGTATGGATATGGATGGACAAATACGCATCATAATGGATCTTTCCATGTAAATGAGTTGTTTTACTGCGGTAAAAAGTAGCCTACGTTACTCTCCAGCCTCCTACCTGTCTCCACACAAAAATAATTATACCATAACAGCGCTCCGTTACGACGTAAAACACGGACAAACAAACAAACAAACAAACACACTTTCGCATTTATAATATTAGTATAGTATGGATGTTATAAGGATATGGAAGTATAGAAGTATGGACAAATACGCATCATAATGGATCTTTCCATGTAAATGTGTTGTTTTACTGCGGTAAAATGTAGCCTACGTTACTCTCCAGCCTCCTACCTGTCTCCGCACAAAAAATCATAGCATAACATCGCTCCGTTACAACGTAAAAGACGGACAAAACAAACACACTTTCGTATTTATAATATTAGTATGGATTTTTATTAATTATTTTGTTATTGTATCTAGGAAAGAGTCATGCATGTTAAACAACTCATTGTTACTTCCCTTTGAACACGCGGGCGAAGCCGCGGGTAATAGCTAGTAAGTATTTAAGTATAAGTATGGATAGTATGGATTATTAGTATGTTATTATATCTAGGAATAAATCACGCATGTTAAAAAACTCATTGTTACTTCCCTTTGAACACGCGGGCGAAGACGCTGGTAATAGCTAGTCGCATTTATAATATTAAGTATGGAAGTTTGGAAGTATGGATAGTATGGATTGATATGGAAGTATAGAAGTATGGACAAATACGCATCATAATGGATCTTTCCATAGGAATGAGTTGTTTTACTGCGGTAAATAGTAGCCTACGTTACTCTCCAGCCTCCTACCTATTTCCACACAAAAAATCTTACCATAACATCGCTCAGTTACGACGTGAAAGGCGGACAAACAAACAAACAAACAAACACACTTTCGCATTTATAATATTAGTATGGATGTAAGCTATCCTATCTTTCAAGTTGGATCAAACTGCACACGGTGTGCAAATTTGATTAAAATCGGTTCAGTATTTTATGAGTTCATCGCGGACAAACAACGTGACACGTAATTTATATATATTAAGACTAGCTGCCCGGACAGACTTCGTTATGTCAAAAGTTTTTTTTTATTTTGAGATGTAAGCTATCCTATCTTTCAAGTTGGATCAAACTGCACACGGTGTGCAAATATGATTTAAATCGGTTAAGTAGTTTAGGAGTCCATCGCGGACAAACAACGTGACACGTAATTTATATATATTAAGATATATATCAAGTACGTGTTCGTCTAGTGTTTATCGCTTCTCCCTACTACCGAGACTCAATACATTTTATTGAAAACGTTATCTAAGAAAACATTTAAAATTACATTCAGATGGGAACTATTCATATGATATGGTAGAGAAGCTTTTTGTGACAAATGGCGGTTACACAGACATTTAAAAATACATTCTTAAGGCCCTGTCAATAGAAATTAACATTGTTATTACAAATACGACTGACTGACGTTGAGCCCGTGCGCGTCAGTGTGTTAGTGTATGTTTACAAATGATAACGCTACACGTGTTTGTATGTATGCCTGACGAGTATTTATATTATTTACTAGTTCATACCCGCAACTTCGTCTGCGTGGACTTCAGAAAAGAAATGTGCCATTAATTAAAAATAGTAATGCACCACTTCTCAGAGCAGTATGTCATAGCTGGCAACACACACTGCTCGAACACCTTCGATTTCAGGCACTGTGGTAGTGATAATAGTTTTTGCGTGATTACATGACCAACATCCAAACTCACAAACTTTCACGTTTTTAATATATATTAGTAGGATATATTTAAAAATGTTAATTTGTTTGTGTACGCTTCAAAAACTCGGGAAACGTTCTTCACCGGTTGAGCTCATATTTTAACACAATATACTATACGCTTCAAGAATGGTTTTGATAAATGTTTCGGGTCAGTAACTTATCTGCGACCACAGCTGTGTACCAGTAGCGCCATCTACTGGATCGAAGGGGACACTCGCTGTACCATGCAGCCACAAAGTGCCATCTCGAAGCATGGCGGTACAACTGAAGGTAGAAGATACTGGTAGTAATTATTTAGGTTTGACGCCACAGATATATTGTATTTGATATGATGAGGTGACTGTCGTTCAGTTTTGAGATATAGGTTGAGAATCAGTGAAATGGTTGTGAAGAGTTGATATTAATTATGTAAATAAAAAACCTTTTATTCTTTGCAATCTAAGTATTTTACATGTCAATTTTTCTTTTTACTTAATATTTACAATTTAGTATAATAATGTAACGAACTCAATTATATTATTGTCCAGTAACTGATACTAAAATTGACAGATAATAATGCTAGTAATTATAGGTGTACCAGAATCTGATGGCAAAATGGGGAAATTAAAATTGGAGACAACACACTCCCCAGCGTTGGGGAAACTAGAATAAAACTTCTTAGGCAAGTAAATAGGCAATATAAATTATGTATGTATGTATGGTTTACTAACTTCAGATGAAAATATATAAAAGACAAATTATTATTATTTGAAATTTCGGGCCTGGGTCAACCGTCCCAGGGGCCACTGCGACCAGATTTGATCTATTGTAGCCGTACCCGTTTCTGAGTTAGATCTGGTCTCCAAGTCCTATTGCTCGGACGAACAGTAGGATGTTCCTGGGTTCCAGATCTCTTACTTGACTGGGTGGGATTAAGTGGCCTCCTAAGATACGACTTCTGAAGTGATTTATGGCAGAGCAATCACAAAGTATGTGGGTGGGCGTTTCCTCTGCCTCGCTGCAGAATCTACAAGTTGCAGTGTTGCTCAAACCTATCAAAAGAAGGTGTTTATTGAGCCTGCAGTGTCCAGTGAGCAGTCTGATGAGTACCCGTAAGTCGGGTCGACTCAGGTTGAGCACTTTTCTTGAGTATTTCTGCGAGTATCCCGCTATTAGCGTTTTGGCCTGTCTCGCGCCGGGTTCTCTTCGCCACATCTCAGCTCCCCTTTTCAGGGCTATTGCTTTGAGAGCGGCTTGAGAAACTGCTTTGGAGATGCCCACCATAGGTTCAGGACCCATGGTGGGCGCCTCGGCCCCCCTCCTTGCCAGTTCGTCGGCCTTCTCGTTCCCGCGTATACCTTTATGCCCAGGTACCCATCCTAGGGTGACCTTGTTGTTGAAGCCTAATCGGTTGATGGCTTGTATTCCTTCTAGGACAAGCTTTGAATTGACTTGCTCGGACTGTAGAGCCAACAGGGCTGCCTGACTGTCCGAGAGTATCGTAATACGTTTATTGACATATTTCTTTTCAAGGTTTTCATGTACGCATCTTATTATAGCGTATAGTTCTGCTTGGAACACGGTTGCATATGTGCCTAGGTTTTGATGTATCAAAACTTTCGGTTTGTCTCCATAGGCCCCTGCTCCTGCTTTTCCTCCCTTGCGAGAACCGTCTGTGTACCAAGTCACATCGCTTCCTCCCAAGGACTTAGGTACCGATGCGTCCCATTCTTCCCGTAACGGTATGACTACGTTGAACAGTTTGTTGAAACTGAGCTGAGTATGAATAGCGTCGCTCGGCATCGCCATTACTGGGCATGCTACTAGATCTTAATATAGATTCCTCATAGCACGAGATTTCCAGCCCTGTTTCCCTCCTTCGACAGCGCGGAGTATAGCCGCTCTCGCCTCCCTTTGCACATGGATGTGAAGCGGTTCAATGTTGAGGACAGCCTCCATGGCTGCTATTGGTGTAGACTTTAGGGCTCCTGTCGTCATTCGGCATGCTAGGCCTTGAATGCTGTTAAGTTGTCTGATGCATGTTGCCTGGGTGGTTTTTCTCTGCCAAGTTATGCAGCCGTAGGTAATAATGGGTCTCGCTATCGCGGTGTATACCCATTTCACCTGCTTTGGTTTTAATCCCCATCTGGAGCTTGCGAGACGGCAACATGTTCCTAAGGCAATTTTGGCCTTCCTTGCCACCTGTGAAAGGTGCTGGTTCCAAGTGAGTCTCTGGTCTAACGTTATTCCGAGATACTTGACTTCTGTGGAGAACTGTAAGTTGGTTCCAAAAAGGGATGGGTTCCATAGTCCTCCAAGGTTGCGTCTTTTGGTGAATGGTACTAAAATAGTCTTGTTGGCATTAACATTCAGACTGGTGTTTACACACCAGCGTTCCACTTTGTGGAGAGCTGCTTGCATGAGGCTTGATAATGTGTCCGGGCAGGTGCCGCAAATGGTGATAACCAGGTCATCTGCATAGCCTTGTGTGTCCAGAGAGGCGTCGTTTAGTTCCTGAATAAGGGAGTCCACAACAATTGTCCACTGTAGAGGTGATAACACTCCACCTTGAGGACACCCTCTTGTTATTTTAATTTCAAGGGTGGTGTCAAATAGTGTTGTGCGGACTATTCTATTCCTTAGCATTGACCCTACCCAATTCACGGTGGTGTCATCAATACCACGGTTTCTCATACCTTCCAGTATTATGTCAGTTGGGGTGTTGTCAAAGGCCCCTTCTATGTCTAAAAAGCAGCATAAAGCTATCTCTTTGTCTTCGAGGGATTTTTCGATTTGGTCGGTCAGCTCAATCAGTGCTGTTTCCGTCGATTTCCCTTTCTGATAAGCATGTTGTTTAGGATGTAGAGGTTTGACCTTCAGGAAGGTATCTCTAATATGATGGTCGATTACTTTCTCCATGGTTTTCAGTAGGAATGAAGTAAGACTAATTGGTCTGTATGATTTGGGTAATGATCTGTCCCTGTCACCAGATTTAGGGATGAAGGTTACCCTTACCTTGTTCCAGCTGTCTGGCAGATATCCCCAGGCAAAACTCGCCCTCATTATTTTTATTAGTGCTGCCAGAATTTCATCTAATCCTTCCTGAAGTAGAGCTGGGAAGATCTTGTCTTCTCCTGGTGCCTTATAGCGTTTCGCGCTGTTCACCGCCCACTTAATTCGATCGGGTTTGAATACGGAAGCTGCCATCCTCCACTTCTCCAGAGTGGGTTTTGGTGGCGATGGGGGAAATTCGGTTGTACTTTCTTTTCCTAGCACTACTGATCCCGGAAAGTGAGTGCTGACCAGTAGACCCAGAGTTTCTTCCGCATTGTTAGTGTAGTTCCCGTCAGGACGTTTTAGTAACCCGATTTGAGTGGCAGGAGATTTTGCCATTATCTTCTGTATTTTGGCGAGATGTGAGGTACTATTTATCTCCTCGCAGAATTTCCTCCAGGATTTGCGTTTAGCTTTCCTGAGTTCAGTGTTAAAGTCCGTAAGGGCCTCTCCGTAGGCTTGCCAGTCGTTGTTCCTTTTTGCTTTATTGAATCGGGTTCTGGCTTTTTGCCTGAGCCTTAGGAGGGTGTTGCTCCACCATGGTACTTTTCGATTTGTGGTAACTATTTTTAGCGGGCAGTTGTTATTATAGGCATTGTTTATTCCTATCTCCAACGTCCTTGCTGCATGTTCGAGTTGATCTAAGCTCTTCACGTGTTTGTTGAGTTCTCCCATGCTTGTTTTTAGTTCGGCCCTGTAGCCATTCCAGTCAGTTGCCTTGGGATCCCTGTATGATTCAACATGATTGGCTTTGCAGTTTTTTAAATTGAATCTGATGTGTCTGTGGTCGGACATGGATGCTTCTGCACTTACATGCCAGTTGTCGATACGGTCAACTAGCTGTTCCGTACATATGGTAATATCCAACACCTCTTGACGTTGCGCGGTCACAAAAGTCGGTGTTATAGAGTTGTTAGTAGTGTGGAGGTTATTGGATATTAAAAAATCATACAGTAACTCACCCCTGCTGTTGGTATTGGTACTTCCCCATGTGGTGTGATGGCTATTGCTGTCACACGCGAGCAGTAGTTGCGCTCCCTGGTCCTGGCAGTATTCCACCAAGGGGGCGAGCTGTGTTGACGGGTCCTGCGTTTCACCGGGCAGATAGGCAGAGCAAACGACGACTTTCGTTGACTCGTAGCCCGGAAGAGCAACGTAGGCTGCTACCAAGTCGTATGTGCACATACAAGGTAAAGGTAAGAATTTTAGATTATTCTTAAAAATAATGCAGGCCCTGGGCCTAGTTCCTTCAGTGTTGAAAAGTAACTTACCAGCTGAGGCTAGACCCATTACCATGCTCCCACGGATCCAGGGCTCCTGTATGAAAGCCATGTCCAATTTCTCTTCCAGCATCCTTTGGCAGACGATGGTGCTCGCAGCCTTCGCGTGATGTAGGTTGACTTGAATGGCTTTTATCATTTTGGGTTTTTGGGAATGGGATGGGGTTTGGAAGAATTTGTAGTTAGGAAGGGGCAGGAAAAATGTGGTTTCGGAGGGATGGGACTGTGTAGTTGTGCGTGTTTAGTGTCTAGTGTGTGTTTGTGAGTGTAAAGTAGTGTGTGTAGTGTTTTGTGTTGAAGTTAAGGGGTTGTTTTTTTTTTTTTTTGTGTGTGTGTTGTGTCTGTTTCTTACCCTAGTTCTTGGTTTTGGAGGGGGTCGCGAGAGGCTTTTTTGCTGGAGTGTTCCCTGGCTAGTGAGGGAAGTTGCACAGGCCTCTTCCCTCGTTGGGCTCCAGCACCTCTTTGGGTAAATCGGTTACGACCTCGAGTACCTCGTTGTAGCCCTCGCGACACCCCCCCGCTACCCCGGGTTAAGAAACGTGCGTATGGCACGTTCTCGCGGACGGGGTCAGGGAGTAGGGCGGGCCTACTCGACTCCGATCCACTAGACGTGCCTGGTTTGGGTGTGAGTGTCCTGTGTGTGCTAACGGAACCCTCCCCCGCACCGCCGCCAGAAGGCATTCCATCGCTAGGACCGTCCACCGCGCGCGCCTCATGTTCTGTTGTGTCTGTGCCAGGTAGTGAGGTGGCAGGCGCGCTGGTCGCCGGTTCAGCGGAGGTCTGCATCGGCGCCGGTGCGGCTGAGGATGACGTCGCGACTTCTTCCCCATCCTTCTTGGGGGGAGTTTTGATTTTGAAGTAGATGTCCCGGAAACCAAAGTATAACCTGTAATTTCGGTTCTTTAGGATTTCCAGGGCATCCTCATCGAAGCAGAAGGTCACCGTTTGACCCGTCTCCTCCGTCTTGCTATTAACTATCTTCCACTGGCTGACTGTGGCACCAATATTCTGCCTGTCTAGCCTGTGGACGATAGCCTTCGACGACAGGCTCGGGTCCGGTATCCACGCCGTGGCGTAAAAGGGTTTTGGCAGATCCGCCTCATCTACTAATCTCAGATCTGCCCCCTTCCACGGCTTTAGGGTTGGAATCCGTGACGCAACCCAGGCGCGGGAGGCACCGTCAACGCAGGTGAGAATCAGACAACCTGCCCTGACGGCGCATCCCATGAATCTCGGTCCTTCGCCGCTGCCGGAGGCGTCTATACTTACGAGTATCCCCTCCTGCAGCAGCCGGACTTCATCGGGATTCATAGCCCGTCCCGCGTCACGGATGCCAATCCGACAGGAGCCAGCCACCTCACTGAATGAGGGCTTGGCCACTTCTAATCTTGCAGTCTTTTTTGGCTGATTCCTTGGCGACTCATCTTCTGAGCGCATACGCTTGGTGGCCTGGGCCTTTTCCTTGCCTGCCAGCCATTCTCGTACCTCCGGATGTTGGTGGAGCTCGGAGAACGGTTTCTGGCAGAGGATGTTGGCCTCCTCCTCACTCTTGCCTCGGCCCATCCACCAAGCATGTCGCCTTTTGGCGGCACCGGAGAAGTAAAAGCGAGGCGTTGGCCTGCTTACCTCTTGTGTTGTTGATGTTTGTCCGCATCCGTCAGGGCCCATGGCCCTTTCCGTCTGCTTACTGACCTCGGGAGGACATAGGCCTCCTTCGGCTGCGAGGTTTTCCACCTCGTGTATGAGCTCATCGAGCTTTATGTCGCTTGTTTTTGCTTTTTTATTACTTTCTTCCATACTGTTCCCACGATTAGCTAGGGAAATAAAATTACACCTCCTGCAGAGCCCCGCATGCAGGAGGCGGGCTAAATACTCCCCGAGGGCGCCCGGTATCGAGGAGGACACCGTTAGAGGCCGAGTTATACCCCCCGACCCCGCAAAAGCGGATTGCTCGGCACGGCGTGAACACCTTCAAATTTGGGTGTATGTATTGTGTTGCTGTATATGTGGTGTGGTGTGTGTGACGTGTAGTGTTGTGCAGGCGGGTGCTTAGCCGAGGACCCGACTCCACCCAGCCGAGGCTGAGCAGAGTCGGGACCCCAGCCAAGCACCCTAATGTTGTGTCTTGTGTGTGTGCGGTGTGGTGTGTAGGTGTGGTGTGGAGTGTGGGGAATGCATAACTGGGGCCTGAGTCCCGTCCAGATCCAATGCAGATCGAGACACGACCCAAAAACCCCAAGTTATGCATTCCGTTGCCCTCCCCATTTATCCGGACTTGGGACCGGCACCATATCTAAGGCCTTGGCCCACAACATGGCGGTTGGGTTATAAAAGACAAAGCTACACATTTTATTAGACAAGCACATATTTTTATATTATAATTAATTATTACAGTGACTAACAATAATTTATGCAACTATAATTTTAAATTTGCCATCTGTATACTAGTATTTTTTATTCATTTGATGAAGAGAACAAATTGATAATTAATAAATTGCTCCTCCACCGTTTCAGTTACGTGAACTTGTATGATGTAACTTTTCATTTCATATTCACAAAATTTTTGCTACCTTTAATTTGTAACAATATTTGTATTATTTATTTCAATTAATTTAATATCATTTGCTAATCTTACTTACATACAAAGAAATCATATTATGTAGATTATTTACTAAGAAAATATAATCACGAAAACTAAGTATCAAAACGAGTTAATCCTACAAGATGGATAATATTAATAATGCAGATTGTCGCTTAAATACAACTTTTTCCTCACATGTTTTTCAATAAACATTGAAAATAATATTTGTGGCTTGTGATCGTAAAGTTGTTTTCGGAGGTAAATCTAAAATAATTATAATTTTAGAAAAAGAAAAAAAATCCATACAACTCTTTTTTTGACTTGACAAGCCGCTTGACAATAGTTAGTTTTAAAAATTTTCATTGCCATATTAAAAACCCATTTTTCTGCTTGTCAAAAATGCCATGAGATGCTGGTACACCTATAATTAGTTTGATAATAATAAAGGTGAATAACTGAATTTATACTTATAAATACAATTGTGAAAGTTATAATGTAAACTGTTTTCATTCTCGGCCTGATTCTAAACATGAAAGCAATGTACTGGAACGTACCTATAACTTGAAGCAATGTACTATCGTCGACCCTGTAGCCTAGTTGGTAGCGACCCTGCCTGCGAAGCGAGGGCTCCCGGGTTCGATTTCCGGCCAGGGCAGATATTAATGTGACATATAAATATTTGTTCTAGTGTTATATGTGTCGTCCATGTCACGAAGTGACAACGACGAATGTCATAAAGTCCACGTCCATATGAGGTTGTTTGATCTTTATGTAAATAAATCCTGTTAAAATCCGATACAAGTCGATTCTAAGATTCACAGGTGAATGTCTCTGTTGTGTATTAAAGTGGGGTATCTATGGATAGGTCTTCAAAAATGATATTGAGGTTTCTTATATCATTTTTTTCTAAATTGAATAGATTGCGCGAGAGACTTCCAAAGTGGTAAAATGTGTGTTCCCCACCAATGTAACTTCTAAAATAAGAGAATGATAAAACTAAAAAATATATAATATGATGTACATTACCGTACAAACTTCCAACGAAAATTGATTTGAACGAGATCTAGTAGAGAATCTTAGTAGTTTTTTTAACACGTCATAAATCGTAAACCGCAAAAAACATCGATCAAAGTTACAATGAAGTATAAGAACTTTTATATTATGTTACTTGCTGTTACCTATGTTGTCTAAGTAAAGAAGCAATACTATGCGAAGTAAGGCATTTCTCAGTGCTTTGGTCATGGCAAGCCTTCAGTTTCACAGTCGACCCTTAACACTTGGCTATGCGGATGCACAGAGCTGAATACAGCCCTCTTATTGGTCCATTTGATGCGGCTAACTTCACTCTAGTCATTTGACATAGGCAAAAGACAATGATAACAATAGAAATAATCAAGCCCCTCTTTCTATTTTGATAAAAGTCAAAGCAACACTATGCGTTCGGTAAAGTAGGTCGGCAGCTACTTTATCGATTTTGACAAACGCACAGCGAAGGACTTCAATCAAGTATTTTTTACGAAATGGTTTGAATCACCCTATGCGTCCGTGAGCACTGTGAGACCTCATAGTATTATTCTCGAATACGGGGGTAAAACATTTTGAAGTACCATATTTCTAAGTGTGGACACCCTATGATTGTAAAAGACAACCTCAATCCGGCCTGTGATTGGTCGAATGTATCATTCCGATATGAAGTCATCGATGACGTCAGGTCGAAATCGAACTTCAGGTACCTCTACAAAGTCTATGATCCAGATAGAGTATAAATCCATGGTGCATTCACATTATTAACTTGACGTCTGTCATCTATGAAAGTCATTTCATTTGTCATTAATTGTCAAGAACATAAATTTTATATCAATAGATGTTTACTCGATTATTATTATTAAGACATTATTATTATTATTAGGGTTCGAAGTATCGGCCTCTGGTATCGATACCGAGTACTCGTGCGCTATCGATGGTAAGGTATCGATTCCCAAAAAGTATCGGCCCTGTGTGCTTAGTGCGAGTTGCATCGAAGAGTTACCGTACCTCGTTAACGTCAACACATGACTAACGAGAAATTGCGAGTGCCAGTCTCAAAACGTGACGTGTGTAATTCCACGTTAGTTCACTGAAAATATCTATTATTATGTTGGCAGCAAAAACGTCGTTAAATCTCGTTAAACGTCGTGAAAGAACCCAACCAAATTGAAAATAATACATTTATTTAGTTGGAGCAATAGTATCAAGCTACAATTAAAATAGTGGTGTTATACTGTAGTTTACTTGCTATCGTGCTATAGATTAGTGTTTTGGTTGTTTGTTTCATATTAATAAATATAAATTTTTTCAGTACTTACTTATCAATCTTATTATATTGTGGCATTTTAAGCGAGAAAACAGGCAATATTAAATAATGGAACATAGCTACAGTGATAAATTTGATATGGAAAAGTTTTTGTGTGGTGAGGTTATGTGAATGAAATTTATTATTTATTTATCAAGCTCAGATCAATAATTAACAAGCTCACGATTGGTGTAATATTTATTTAATAGGATTTATATGTTTAGGCACAGTAACCTTTGGCTGTAAATACTTATTCACGATAAACAACAAATGGACAAATCATGTCTATTTTGAAAAATGAAAGTTTTTATGATACCTAACATATTACAATATGAGGAAGTGTACAAAGTAAGAAATGTTATGTCCCTAGTATTTATTCATATCTTTATATTTAAGGTACAATTCAAGATAGATGGCAGAGTATCAAACTTGTCTCAACAGCACTAGCGGAGACTACTACTTCCAACAAAACAACAGCAATGCAACATTTTCCCCATTGTAATTTAAGAGTAAACGAGTAAACAAATACATATATAAAGTAAAAGTATAAACACAGGAACATGGATTTGAGAATTGAGAAGATATGTCAGAATAAGGTCGCTACAAAATATATACTCATTAATTTATATTACAGTGTATGAAATGTGAAGTCTATGACCATTGTAATTTACTCATTGGTTTTCTACTGAGATTGGAATTGAAGGTATAACATTATGTGGGAGAAATAAAACTTTAAAAGACAGATTGTGGTTTTCTTGATAATTTTATTTTAGGAGGCATATTATGTTGAATATTATATTAATGAGGCATTACAGCATAATTATTAGGTATGTGATTTTGATTTAAAGAGTGGAAATAAAACGTTGAACGGTAAATAATTTTTAATATAATATTTTTGTAATTCTTCTCCGGGCAACAGTATTCAGCTGGATGTCAATAGTCTTAGTTGTAATTCAATCTTCCCCTTTTGTTATTGTATTCTTCTTATTTGCTCTTCAACACCTTTCCTTTAATAAAAATATTATATTACAAATTTATTGTGTTCAGCAGTATATTGAAATCTTTTAAAACAAGGATTAAATATAATGTATGTTTGTAAAACATAATACATAAATATCTATGTTTTATTTATTATATTATGCCTTATTAAATTATTCTATAGCTGTTTTGAAATAAAAAAGGCCCATATCATTTTGGCACATTACAATGGCATGGCTTTATATAGTGAAGTACTATCAACAGATCTTGCTGGGCTCAGATGAATTGCTGGGTATATTGGCTTGGCAAGAAATTTTAAACATTATGAACATAGTTATAATTTAGTAGGTATCTCAAAAGTGTATGTACTGATACATAATGATAATATAGTCCCAAGTAGATATATTGAATATTAAGCTCACAGCTGGGTATTCAGTTTATGGGTTTATCAAATATGTAATTATTTAATAAATATTTTCCTTGATCCTTGAGGGCTCGTATGCAAACGATATTATCACCTTTGGCAATATTAAGTTGCATAATAAAATAATTCATTGAGTCCATACTTGTAGACAATTTTAAATAAACTTATTTAAATCTTAATTATGTAGGTAATGTAAGTACCTTTTAATTCCAAGAGTCCAAGTCAAGACACAATAATATTAGGTTTATCGAGTTCCTTGCAAGTAGATTAAAAGGTATTGTCTTTAAAAATATCTCCATAAACTTTTTAAAAGCTTGGTGACATTCGCCATTGGATTAGTGTTTATGTTTAAGTACTCTGTGACTGTGATTGCGTAGTGTTTAAGTACTCTGTGATTGGATTACCGGAAATTATTTCTTGCATGAACAATACAAATACTACTTAACAATAATTTTATTCACTTTAAGATTTAGTGGCCGCAAACATGCTCCGAGCAATTATAAATATCCAGTCATAATTTTCAAGAAACAGAAAAAAAGTGTAATTAAAATAATAAACCATCTTTTTATGATTTCACTTGTAAATTTCACGTGAAAACTTTTCGGTCACGTGGTCCCATAGTTTTCGCAAGCTGCGTATTGGAACTGTCAAATAAAGCCATTCGCACTCGCGCAATGTTCGAGGAACAATACAATAACCACTGACAGTAGACTTCACTTGGGTGAACGTGAGCGCATGAAACTCGCACTCGCGCATTTTTTTTCTTCGCTTTCCCGCCAGATGGCTCTGCTTCGGTCCCATACAAATTTGCATTTACGTAGCGAGCCCGTTATGTCACGTAAAACTCGCACTAAGCACACTGAAGTATCGATACTACTCAGTATCGAGTACTTGCCAGCATCACATTACGAGCTAAATAAAAGTCATCGGCAGTTAATTTCATATCACTTTGTTGAAAAATAGAAGCCCAATGACCTTTTTTTTCGTCCGAGCGCTGAACCGATACTAAATATTGGCAGCACTGGACATGGCTCACAGTAATGTACACGACCGTCTAAAAACTTGCATCGAAAACACTGAAAACAGTGTGACCACTTTCTTTCTTAGTAGATTTCTACTTTTATAGTAGATTTCTATTTTTTTAGAGCAAATAAGACGATAATTTAGTAGGATAAAATGTCTTGTAGAATTTAGTAGAAATGAGAAACACATCGGTAGGTTTTGGTATTAATTCGCTATCAAAGAATATTAGGCTTAAAACCAAGCATCCATGTCCAAAAAGTTTTAATTTTACAGTTGACACGAAAGTGATTTGGGGGATTCCCTTATTATTGAATGAACGTTACTGTGGGCATAGCAAATTGAATTTAATTTTCCGATAGATAAAGACTATTTATATAAAATAGGTCTTTTAACTTAGTTAATTTTTAAGTTCCTCCTATAATGATAGACAACATAGTTTTATTTAGTCTTTTTCGTTCAGTTGTATTGTTTGCATTCGCGGAATCATACATTTATGTAATATAAAACGAAAAGAAGATACGATCAAACTTATCGTGCAGGGTGGAAAGAAAACCCATTATTTTCATAATGGCTTTAAAAATATGATGAAAATAATGCTTATTTTAAAGCTTGTAATTTAAAATTTTAGCAAGACTTGCGTTTATCAAAGAGCAGAATGTAGGGTTCATTCACAAATGTGTTTTATTTCAAATCGTATCTACTCAGAATGGCTAAAATATTACTCTAAAAATTATTACTAGATTTTAAAATGCGGCGTAGTAGATTTCAGTAGATTTTAGCATTCTTTGGTAGATTGCCTCACTAAAAATTGGTCACGCTGACTGAAAAGTATTCAATATTATTAAATTACTCGATACCGACGTTTCATATGAGTACTTGCGAGTGAGTACCAACTACCAGGTGAGGGTATCGAGTAGGTACTCAGTATCGAGTATCGTGAACAAAAGTATGGCTTCAACCCATTAATGGCCCACTACTGGGCACAGGTCTCTCCTCTTGAGGAGGCCTAGAGCATACTCCACCACGCTGCTCCAGTGCGGATTGGTGGAGGGGTTAGTGGCCAACCCGACTGTCGGAAGTTTTCAAACCGCCCGAGGGCCTCCGACATGGCTTAACGACTGTTATCTTATGATAACAACCGGGACCGACGGCTTTACGTGCCCTCCGAAGCACGGAAACGCTCAAGAATTTTTTTGCCACTAGCGGTCACCCATCCAACTACCGACCGCGCCCGCTGTTGCTTAACTTTGTCGATCACATAGGATCGACGCAAGCCGCCGGGCTATGAGCGAACAAAAGTATCGATACCTACTATTACCTACTCAGTATCGTTCGAGACGTTCGAAACTTCGAAGTGTTCGAACCCATAGAGTAATGTTCGTTAAAATGTAGTGATTAAGTACTCTGTGGTTCGATTTCGAACCTGCGAATAACCCTAGTTCTTCTTAGTAGTCTGTGCCACGGCCGTCCAACTCAAAGTAGTCAAATAGGTCCGTTGTTTAATCTATGGTATAACCCCGGCCACTCACATGTGCGCAAATGTTTGACATTTTTACGAATGTTTGCACATATGTGAAGGGCGGTCAGGCAAATGGGTTCGCATATGAGTATACAAGCCCATTTCCGCTTCCTCCTAGGCTTTGTTCACGAATGTTCAATCTTGCTGTTGTTATTATGTTGTTGTCATTCAAATCAATTTTCAATACAGAAAATAAATAGTAGTACGCAGTGGCGTAGCTAGCCCTTCCGGGGCCCCGTATCAAAATTCGGTGAACCGAACTCGTATAACGAGACGGTCGATCCGTGAAGTGCAATATTAACAAGGTGAATGCCTATAGTCTGTTCTGTTCTGTTCTGTTCTCTTTTGTTCCACTTATCCAACGCAGGGCTGACCCAAGGTCACACTGCGTGATATCTTAAGTAACAACCAACACTTTGATACTGGTACACTGATACTGATGCTTACAACTGATATCAGTATATATAAGGGTTTCCACCCTAGGCCGGTTCAATCTGTGTACTACCTGACAACATCTTACTGAGGGCTGATTCTCTAGTGACCTCCAAAACCTCCCCTTCCAGTCACCCCTATCCTCACATGGTCTTCCGACCTAGCCAGCCAAGGCCCATGCCTTCCATTGTTCCCATGGCCCGATTCTGAGCTGCCCGACTCATCGGCAACTGTATCTAAATACTACTTGCAAACATGCTTTCTGACTTCTCGGTAATTGAGACACAACCATCTCCATAATCTATTATAGTGCGATACGTAACAATAGGTACTATTTCCTTTTCTCCCATTTATAAACCGCGTGTACGGAAAATTTTCCATTCCTGTCTGCCGGAAAACCAATTGACAATCTATGTCAAAACCCAAGCACAGACTGCTTAAACACATTGATCCAAAGTCCACAGACTACGTCAAAGCTCTGTAGCTCCATTTATGGTTCGCATTCGCGACACATATAGCAGTCCCTGTATCTAGGCATCTAACCAAAAGCATGCCGCTTACCAGTCCTGTCCATCCGCGTGCACGCTTATACCTAGATCTATCCACCCCAAGGCTTAATACAAAGTTCAACGCTACCTCCTGGTTAGCAAAGAAGCAAATGGCTAAAAGGAAGGCAATTTAAAGTAATTCATCGCCAGAATTGGCAAGCTAATGGTCGATTACCCCTCTGGTAGTTGAGAATTCTGGTCACCTAACATACTGAAGCCTGGTTGGGAGAACAAATAAAGTTCAATAAAAGCGGCCAAGTGCGAGTCGGACTCGCTCATGAAGGGTTCCGTAGCAGCAAGTAACATAATATAAAAGTTCTTGTACTTCATTGTGACTTTGATCGATGTTTTTTGCGGTTTACGATTTATGACGTGTTAAAAAAAAAACTACGGACTAGATCTCGTTCAAATTAATTTTCGTTGGAAGTTTGTACGGTAATGTACATCATATATTTTTTTTAGTTTTATCATTCTCTTATTTTAGAAGTTACAGGTGGGGGACACATTTTACGACTTTGGAAGTGTCTCTCGCGCAAACTATTCAATTTAGAAAAAAATGATATAAGAAACCTCAATATCATTTTTAAAGACCTATCCATAGATACCCAACCCCACACGTATGGGTTTGATGAAAAAAAATATTTGAGTTTCAGTTCTATGTATGGGGAACCCCCAAAATTTATTGTTTTTTTTTTCAATTTTTGTGTGAAAATCTTAACGCGGTTTACGGTATACATCTACTGACCAAGTTTCAACAGTATAGTTCTTATAGTTTCGGAGAAAAGTGGCTGTGACATACGGACAGACAGATAGACAGACAGACATGACGAATTTATAAGGGTTCCGTTGTTTGCCATTTGGCTACGGAACCCTAAGAGTTCTTATTGTCTCATTCACGAAAAATGCCAACTATTATTTATTTGTGAGTTTTTTTTAATCTTATCTTTATCACTATCAAGTTTCTGCCCCAGTTCAAAAAAATCGTAGATCCGGGGCTGGTTGATTAGGGAATCAGATATCCCAGAAGCTGCATGTTAAGACAGGGGTCTTAACATGCAGCTTCTGGGATATCTGGAAGATCATCAGCTGATCTGCAATATGGTTTTTGCGACGGTCGTTCAGTTGGTGATCATCTTTATCTTACGCACCTGTAGGCACCGTCAGGCTCTTGATCGCAACGGGGAAGCACTGGCAGTCAGCCTAGATTTCGCTAAGGCCTGTGACTGGGACTGGCATAGGGGGGTCTCATGAAGTTAACATCTTACGCTCGCTGTGAGAGGTTATGCAGTTGGGTAGCCAGCTTTCTATCTGAGCGGCATATCAAGGATGTGCGTAGTAGAAGGTTGTTGGTCAGATATGAAACCTATAAAATGCTGGTGTTCCGAAAAGGTCTGTGGTATCTCCTACGCTGTTCATTCTGCATATCAATGACATGACATGAGTGGAAACTGTTGCTATGCAGATGATAGCACAGGGGATGCCTACTACACAGCCCCCCCTTAATTCCTCTCAGTTGCAAAACTTGCTTGTGGCGGATAGCAGGCTTAAACTTGTGTCTGAAGTCGAGAACTCTCTGAAGCAAGTCTCGGAATGGGATTGACTTAATTTAGTCGAGTTCAACTTCACGAAGACTTCATAGTGCCTCAATTCCAGGATACCGCGCTCACCGTCACTAAAAGTGTTGTAAGAGTAAGATTCTGGGAGTTGACATCTCAAGTGATGTGTAGTATCAGCGTCATTTGGAAGCCAAGGCTAAGTTGTAGCCGGCAGCGCACTGGTGGCGCCTCTGGTGTTGCGAGTGTCCATGGGCAACGGTGACTGCTTACCATCAGGTGGCCCGTCTGCTCGTCTGCCTGCGTATTACATAAAAAAAAAAAAAAAATAAGTTGACTTCCAAAAAGCTTGATGTTCTAAACCGGGCTAAGGAGTACTTCACTGCGAGGGAGACACTTGCTCATGCTTTACAAAGCTCATGGCCGAATTGAAGTTTCATCCACCTCGATGACACTCGTGGAGAACTTCTACGGTCTGATTCTCCCGATCGTTCTTACCACGCACGTGCTAACTGTAGAATGAGCTGTACTACGTGTAGAATGAGCTTCCTCTTGAGGTATTCCCGGAACGCAGTGTCATGGGGTTGCCCAGTGGCGGATTTATGTTTGATGTCGCCCTAGGCCCCATAAGATATGCCGCCCTTTTTAGGGTTCCGTAGCCAAATGGCAAAAAACGGAACCCTTATAGATTCCTCATGTCTGTCTGTCCGTCCGTATGTTACAGCCATTTTTTACCGAAACTATAAGAACTAGAGATGGGCCGACTACACGCCGACTAGTCGGGAAAACCGACTATTCGGCATGTTTTATAGTCGGCGACTAGTCGGCAATTAGTCGGCAAAAATCGCCGAATAGTCGGCATTAATTTTCGCTACAAAAAATAAAAGAAATGAAGAAAATAACAAAATAACAAAATTATACAATCAGCATAATGAGATTTATTTTAATAAATCCGATTATAATGAAAATAAATATTTTTAATATTACTACATAATAGTAGTAATAGGTATAACGGATGTTGGATTTGTCATATTCACGAATGCAAATGTTGACCTTCAAAGATTTGGTTCAAAAAAGCCCAGTGGCGCCAACAAACTAATGTTTCAAAACTCAATTATTATTACCTATATTGTTGAAAACTCGTTTTCAACAGACTTGAAAAGGAGGTAGATAATCAATTAATCGCGTTTATATTTTTAGGGTTCCGTAGCCAAATGGCAAAAAACGGAACCCTTATAGATTCGTCATGTCTGTCTGTCTGTTCGTCCGTATGTCACAGCCACTTTTTTCCGAAAGTATACTGTTGAAACTTGGTAAGTAGATGTATTCTGTGAACCGCATTAAGATTTTCACATAAAAATAGAAAAAAAAAACAAATTTTGGGGGTTCCCCATACTTAGAACTGAAATTCAAATTTTTTTTTTTTCATTAAACCCGTATGGGTTTAATTGGGGGTGTGGGATATCTATGGATAGGTCTTCAAAAATGATATTGAGGTTTCAAATATCATTTTTTTCTAAACTGAAAAGTTTGCGCGAGAGACACTTTCAAAGTGGTAAAATGTGTGTCCCCCCCCCCCTGTAACTTCTAAAATAAGAGAATGATAAAACTAAAAAAATATATGATGTAATACCATGCAAACTTCCACTTAAAATTAGTTTGAACGAGATCTAGTAAGTAGTTTATTTTTAATACGTCATAAATCGTAAACCGCAATTTACCTCGATCAAAGTTATAACGAACTACAAGAACTTTTATATTATGTTACTTGCTGCTACGGAACCCTTCATGGGCGAGTCCGACTCGCACTTGGCCGCTTTTTTGTTTGTATGTTCTCCGATTGTTATAAATAATTACTTTCTTTAAACAATTTTTTTTCATTCCTATGATTTTTGCGAATACGAATGTCAAAAATTATGTGAAAATTCGTTGCATCACGAATTGTGTGGCAATAATAATACAAGTTTGTACTTTTATTTGTACTTAGTCATATTTTCAGTAAAATTTATTAAATAGTATTCAATCAAGCTAAAGCAATTTATGGTGGAGAAACGTCAGACTTTCAGGTTTATCAGGAAGCATTCGATTCCTTTTATTTTCATAAATATTTTACCAAAATAAAGTTGATCGGCATTGCCGACTAGTCGGCCGAATAGTCGGCAATTTTCTCACCGAATAGTCGGCTAGTCGGCTGATCGGCAAAACCCATAGTCGGCCCATCACTAATAAGAACAATAGGCTTGTAACTTTTGATGACCACGACCCTCAGTCATGAGGAAACGACGAAGAAGAAGAAGAAGAAAGAACTATACTGTCAACAGTATAGTTCTTTCTTCTTTCCAAGTTTCAACTTACCAAGTTTCAAAACTTGGTAAGTAGATACCAGATTTTTTGAACCGCATTATGATTTTCACACAAAAATAGAAAAAAAAACAATCAATTTTGGGGGTTCCCCATAATTGGAACTGAAACTCAAATTTTTTTTTCATCAAACCGTCAAATCGTGTGGTATCTATGGATAGGTCTTCAAAAATGATATTGAGGTTTCTAATATCATTTTTTTCTAAACTGAATAGTTTGCGCGAGAGACACTTCCAAAGTGGTAAAATGTGTATCCCCCCCTCAGTAACTCTAAAATAAGAGAATGATAAAACTAAAAAAAGTATATGATGACTACCATGCAAACTTCCACCGAAAATTGGTTTGAACGAGATCTAGTAAGTAGTTTTTTTTAATACCTACGTCATAAACCGTAAACCACAATTTACCTTTCATAAACATCGATCAAAGTTAAAACGAACTACAAGCCCTTTTATATTGTTACTTGCTGCTACGGAGCTCTTCATGGGCGAGTCCGACTCGCACTTGGCCGCTTTTTTGCTCTATGAGGAGGTGATTATCGAAATGAAATAAGCAATTTTTAATTTTTTTTATTATTATTCAGGTTGTCCCAGAACGTGACGATCATAAGCCAGCAATAATAGAAAGGCCTACTAATGGCGGACTAGGTAAAAAAAACATCGATGTATTCGCTACGGTTTAGTTTTTTAATGTCCTTATGGCTTTAGATTACATTTTTTTTATTTCTATAACCAAAAGTTCGTATACTTTGAGACATACTTTTTAGCTTTGGTTTTTTTTTTCATTTTTTCACTTAAAAAATGTTTGCAAAGCGATTGGCAAAAAATTATACGCCCTTCTGACATTCGGAACATAATATTTCGAAAAACACACTCATATGCTCACCACCTTGGACCACATCTACACTTACCATCAGGTGGGATTGTGGTCAAGCATTAACTTATTTGTGTAAAAAATATGAATGATAAATAGAATTTTTAAATAACAAGAATTAGTGCTTCAACATTTCCGAAAATAATTTAAATTTACAAGTTAGGTGGAAAACTTTTAATTTAATTATAATTTATTCATAAAGGCTATTGAGAAAGTAAATAATCTTTAACTATCCGTTACAAAAATTAAGAATTTGTGAAAAATCTGAAAATTATTGTTTTCAAAGTAATGTAGATCAATAATCTATATTTTGCTAACAAAAAATAACCGACTTCAAATTCTCAAAAACTACTTGTCAGATCTCGTTCAAATTTATGTGGAACCACATGACAAGCACCAGCTTTCTATTAAAAAAAGAATCATCGAAATCGGTTGACGTGATATTGAGTTATTCGTCAATTTGTCACGCACATCTTAACACAAATTTACGACTTATGTAGTTTTCTCATGGATGCCATTGTCAGATCTCAATAAAATTTATGTGGGACCACATGACAGCCATCAGCTTTCGATTAAAAAAAGAATCATCAAAATCGGTTCGCCCAGTCCAAAGTTCTGAGGTAACAAACATAAAAAAAAATACAGTCGAATTGAGAACCTCCTCCTTTTTTTGAAGTTGGTTAAAAAGAATTCATATTGCACCGACAAATTAAGAGGTAAAGTCAACATTTGGAATATTTTATAATTTTTATTTTTATTAATTTGAAGCGAAAATATATAAAAGTATTTTTGATAAAAATTATTCTGACATTTTACCGCTCCTATCTGAAAAAATTGCCGCCCCCAAAATCATGGCGCCCCTAGGCCCGGACCTCACGGGCCTAGGCCTAAATCCAGCACTGGGGTTGCCGCCAGCCGCGGCATGGCCGCGCAGCACTCAGTGCCAGAGAGCATCATGAGTCGTGTAGAACGTATATTTTTGTACATTAAATATTTTGTTTAAATTTTAAATAAGGCATTTAAATAACTGACAAGAAGTTTTTTTATTATTATCTGTAATGCCTGTTTGTCTTCAATTCGTCGAGTTTCCAGATTTAGAATCATGGCCTCTTAAAGATAAATTGCATGATGCTAAAGTAATTAATGCATTAATACGATGAAAGATGGTCCAGAAAGTAATTTTAATCTTGATTTCACTTTTCGATGAAGTATCGATGCTTTCCGGACCATTTTTCGAATCATAATTATTGATTTCCGGATCATTTTACGTTTTTTTTCTAAGGCGCTTTGGGGGCCCCCTCAGCCCCGGGGCCCCGTATAATTGATACGGCTGATACGGCGGTAGCTACGCCCCTGGTAGTACGATTAGACGCCACGAACCACGAAAAATTAAGAGATACATCACCTTTTTAGTCGTGTGTGCAACTTGTCGCACGAATGTGTGGGAGACTACACGAAGGTTCGAGGTTCGCGCGCTTTGATGTGCGACAAAAAACCGACACAGCTTGGAAAACCCCGAATGTCTCGAAAACTTCGCATAATCATTCGCGAAGGTCGTCCCACACATGTGGGTTCGCGTATTCGCGCGAATGTGAGTGACTGGCATAAGGAGCCAACATTATTTGACAGTTCGTACCCCTCCCCCCGCCCGCACAACATGCTTCCCCCCGCGCACGAAATGACAGTTTGGTTCATAGTGATTAAGTACTCTGTGGTTTGGTTTAATATAAATCTTCTTAGTAGTCTGTGGTCTGTGGCCTGTGCTGCGAATCACAGAGTACTTAATCACTACGTTTTAAGAGACGCCACATAGAACATTGTCTATAGCTAAAAATTCAGGTAAACATTTCAGTATAAACGATACCAACATTACAGGATAAACGATGAGCCATAGTGTTTTAAATACTCTGTGCGAATTTAATTTAATACCATCTGTGGTAAACCGGAAACAAGGCCGCCAACATACCGACAAGGCCGACAACTAGTGATGGGCTTAATATTATCGATAACTAGTGTTGTACTTTTATACTGTTCATGGCTGTTAGGCTTTAATACCTTTTTATCCTTAATTATAGATTAAAATAAAAGCCACACTTGAATAATATTATAATTTTATTTAACAATTCCAAGTATTTGTTAACACCTACCTATATAGGAGCTCACAACAAGGTACAAGATCTATCAGATCGACTACACGAAATAATTAATTGTTAAAATACTCTTACTTATTACTCAAAAAAATCATTATTTACAATTTTTTTACACAATATAACAAGGTTTCACCTCTTTATTTTGTAAGTTCACATTAGTCTGTTGCTTCAATTAAGACTGGATACAGGTACTCACTGTTTGTTTCTTTAGGAGAAGTATTGTCTGATTGTGCTGTACAGTTAGCTCCTGAAAAAAGAATTAAAATAATCGGTATATACATTGAGCCAGCATCCTCTCAGGAGCCCCTTAAATATAGCTGCTTGCTGCGAATAGTGCGAATATAAAAAGCAGTTCGAACCCTATTAAGCTCGTTAATGCTCAATAAAATAATTAAAATATTGGATTTTGCTTTGCCGTTCATGTAGTAGCTAGAATAATTCTTGATAGGTAGTGATTTCAACATGCGCTGTTCCTTCCCTGCCTGCGAACACGATTACAGCCAAAACTCATCTCCAGGAGTTTCGTTTTACAGGTATTTTAATATTTTTTGATGTTAGTTTGTTTAGAATGTAAGTGACCAGATCACCAGACAGATACTTTATAATAGCCTTAGTACTTAAAAAATTTACAAAAGATACTATCTAACTGTTTTCTTCAACAATGTTTTCTTTCTACTCTGGAGGAGGGACCGTCGTCAACCATCAATTATTGCTTGTTATGAGATATTTGCTAAACCTTATAGAGGCTTTGGCTTATATTTTTCTTTTTGGGAGAAAAGTGATGTTTGTCTCACATGTTTTATATACTAAGCCCATGTAGAATATTTATCTATACTAATATTAAAAAGAGGAAAGATTTGATTGTTTGTTTGCATTGAATAGGCTCCGAAACTACTAAACCGATTTGAAAAATTCTTTCACTGTCGGGAAGTTATACTATCCCCGGGTGACGCAGGCTATATTACATTTTCCAAAAACTTAGGGATCCTTAATAAAACTCCAATAATGTAACTCAAAGTGTAAAAAAATAAGAAAACCGAAGCAAAGCGAGTGTGGTTACTCGTTTATTTATAAGCAGGCAGTCTTAAGACTGGTTTTGCTTATATTCATTTGTCACTTATGCTGTGATGATTGATCTGTGTTGGTGATATTTGTTCTTAAACTCGTTGACATTTCGAGCTGTTACAATTCATTCTGACAGATTATTCTAATTCTTCACTATTCTGTTAGTTAAGAAGTGCTTGCGTGGATTATCATAAGATGATTATTTGTCAACTATATATCATTTTTGTTTTATACTGCAGCTTTCCCTATGACGTGTATCTCCGTGAAGTGTGGATGGAGGCGCTCGGCCAGACAGACTGGAAGCCCGATCCAGGCAGCATTATATGCTCCGAGCATTTCCTGCAGGAGAATTTTCTGGATACCACAATGGGGCATCAGCTAGGGACAGGCGCTGTACCTGTTGATAGTCTCAGAGTTTGTATTTTATTGCATTATTTTGTAGTACTGGTCGCAGGACGACTTGGAAAGATTACATTGGTAATATTGATTTGAATAGTTCATTAATCCCACTATTAATGCTTTGCCCGCACACTGACTTTGCCCGCATTTTGAGGGATAATGAGTACTCTATAAGTCTCTATATCTTATTCCAGATCATGGTCTGTGTGCAATATTTTATGAAAATCTCTTGGTAGCTTGAACCAGTTATTGAAGTGAAAACTTCTTTAGCATCGTTGTCATTTTAAAGTCGATGAAACGAAAAAGGGACAGTAAAAAGAGACAGACACATAAATTCATAAGATTTAACGTGGGAGAAAATGAGATAGGAAGCATTGTACAAGGGGAGGGTATAGGGGAAGGGAGGAAGAGGGAAATAGAATTTAATGGTCTCTGATTTGTTAAACCTACCAAAATTATAAAAGTTAAAAATAACAACAAAGTACCTACATGAATCACTGATTAGGCAATACGAAGTTCGCCAAGACAGCTAGTGTTAAATATTTATTTTAATAACGTTTTCCCCAGGCATGCAGAATATGTTTGACCACAGGCTGCAAGATGTACCCGATGACATATTTCAGGGTTTTGAATGAGGCATATGAAACATTAACTGGAATCATGGTAAGTTATTTTTAAGCACATACCTGTCTCACTCACAGCTTCGAGTAGTATGTTTCGAGACGCCAAGTCGTCTTGTCCATGAAATATATATGTAATATTAAATGTATAATATGTGATTGAGGTGATCATATCTTAAACAATTTCTTGATTTGTTGTTGGACGTTATTATTGGAGTAGGATCAGTAATGTGATTTGTTGTCAGACAGAAGACGAAGAGCACTTGCCTCGGTACCTGTGCACCGAGTGCTCCGACCGACTGATGAACTGCGCTCGCTTCAGGCGCAGGAGCTTGCGAGCGCACGTGATGCTTCTGGACATCGTCAGGAGACACGGACAAGTGAGTATTATGTTCAGAACGAAAACAATGAGAAGGCATACTGGGACAAGGTTTCTACCGTGGTATTTCTTTTGTTGTGTTTTAATGTCTTTTGAAAAGGCTTTGCTCAAGAAGTTAAATCTATACTAATATTATAAAGAGGAAAGCTTTGTATTT
Source organism: Thymelicus sylvestris (assembly GCA_911387775.1). Classification (NCBI taxonomy): domain Eukaryota; kingdom Metazoa; phylum Arthropoda; class Insecta; order Lepidoptera; family Hesperiidae; genus Thymelicus; species Thymelicus sylvestris. Next base: position 7,027,545 of record OU426911.1, read on the forward strand.
TTGTATGTTTGCAACGAATAAACTCAAAAACTACTGAACCGATTTTTAAAATTCTTTCACCATTAGAATGCTACATTATTACTGAGTAACATAGGCTATATTTATTACTTGAAAAAATTAGGGATCCTTGATAAAACATCAGTAACGTGAACCAAGGTGTGAAAAAATTTGCTTAAAAATTTCTTTCATCGCATACGCTGCAGAAACTATTGATGATAGAACAAACAAATGTTCTACAATATTAGAGAACATATTAATATCTACAAAAAACCTCGCGATACTATATGTCCAACTATTGTCGTTATGTCACTATAACCACTTTTTACATTTTAAAAGTTAATAAAAAAGATGACCTAAATTAGATCATGAAAACCATACCTTCGTATTAATCCTTATCCAAATAAATCATTTCATATTCAAAACTGTTTCAATACCTATAGATAACTTTTTGAATTACTCAAATCGGACATTCCATTCAGAAGATATTACGTAGTAAATGAACTAAGTGACAACGAGATTGTAGCAACAATCATCACCGGCCCCGCATGTTCCGCGAATCCCGATGACGACGGATTTGCCTATATTATGTAACACGGGGAGGGGAGAGGAGTGGTAGCGGGAGCGGGAGAGGGAGGGGGAGCGGGAGAGGGAGGAGCACACAGATACTGTAACGGCTAGGAACGGCTGTACCGATTTTAATGATCTCTGATTTGTTACATTCTTAGGCGGTACGAAGTTCGCCGGGTCAGCTAGTACTAAAATATATTGCTAAATTAATAGATTTTTTAATATAGTTATAGTCAAATAACCGTATGTGTCGTTTCAGATAACTGTAGAGTTAATACGATCTGAAATACAGAACCCTAATCCATTCAGTTCTGATCCAGCAGACAATCCAAATGAAGAAAAATTTAACTTTCATAATGAAGATTTAGAGGAAATAAATAAACACACAGACGCACGAACGGACACGCCACTCGAAGATGTCGATATCTATGAAAATATTGATGATATTAAATTCGAAACAGACGATGAGGTTGGCCATAGCCACGTTAATAGCGAAGATAGAACAGATGATGTGATAGATATGACTGTGAATGAGGTTAAGACGGAAGACGATGGTTCGAGCAATGAAGAGGATTTCAATGCTTGTACATCTAACTTAGATCAAGATGTGGGTGTCGATGGCGAAGACTTAAGTTTAACTTGTATTCGGCTGCAAGGAAAGGGTAATGTATTTTGTGCATATCTTGTACATATAGTATTCATTACGTAAGCCTGTAGGCCCATAATGGCATTAGCCATCTTAATATATATAAATTACGTGTCACGTTGTTTGTCCGCGATGGACTCCTAAACTACTTAACCAATTTTAATCAAATTTGCACACCGTGTGCAGTTTGATCCAACTTGAAAGATAGGATTGCTTACATCTCAAAAAAACAAACACTTTTGACAGAACGAAGTCTGTCCGGGCAGCTAGTTTATTATATGATTAAGCATTCAGTTAGAACAAATTGTCTCTGTCACTATATAATTTAAATTTTATATCTTAAGTTATCAGAATATTTGAATTTCTCGAGACAAAATGAATTAGTGGTCATCGCGCCGGCTCGACCCAGCAGGATAATCTAACCGATGTTAATCTAACCTGATACCACACTGCGACAAAGAAATTAAGGCATTATAGAATAGATACGTTCTGCCCGAACGAAGCCGGGGCGGGTCGCTAGTCGGCTATCATACTAACAAGAGTTGCTTCAAGGGTAGGGGGTATCCGAAGCCAAGCGAGGGGTTACTGATATGTAAATACTGCTCTTTTAACAGCCATTGGCCATGAGTAACGGTGATTTCGATATAAATATGAATTGCAACGGAATGAGGTGGTCGTCAATCAACCAGGTTCTTTATATATAATTATGCTTCCTAATCCAGTATTGTTTTATAAAGGTGAAGATGTTCTGGATGACCTTCCTACACAAAAAGTGGGACAAAAAGATAAGGAAATGACACAGACACCGCGAGAGTTGAATGAAGTGACGATTGACGAACAACAGACACCGGAAGCTGACGGACCCTCCACAGATGATACGTTCCGTTGTGACATATGCCCTTATGAAACTGACGGCGATATTCAGTTGCTGGAACATTTGATGAAAGCGCATGCTGCAAGTAAGAAGTCATATTCCTGTAATGTTTGTAAAAGTATTTAAGCATAAAAGCTCAGTTACGCTGCATATGCCAATACATTCTGTGAAAAAAAAAAACATGTTTATGCGATGTAAAAAAAGTTTAGGTGCCATTTCCATCAAAAAAATTATTTAGTAATACATACCAATGAAGAACCATATTCATGTGATGTTTGTAAAAAAGCATTTGGGAAGAAATATCTGTTACAACGAAATTTAATAATAAGTGATAGGCCGATTATGGGTTTTGCCTATCAGCCGACTATCCGACTAATCGGTGAGAAAATTGCCAATTAATCGGCCGATTAGTCTGCAGTGCCGATCAACCTTACTTTGGTCAAATAGATATGAAAAAAAAGAAGCGGCCAAGTGCGAGTCGGACTCGCCCATGAAGGGTTCCGTAGCAGCATGTAACATAATATAAAAGTTCTTGTAGTTAGTTGTTGTTGATCGATGTTTTTTGCGGTTTACGATTTATGACGTATTAAAAAAAACTGCTTACTAGATCTCGTTCAAATCAATTTTCGTTGAAAGTTTGCATGGTAATGTACATCATATATATATTTTTAGTTTTATCATTCTCTTATTTTAGAAGTTACAGGGGGGGGGGGGGAACCAAAATATTACCACTTCGAAAGTGTCTCTCGAGCAAACTATTCAGGTTAGAAAAAAATGATATTACAAACCTCAATATCATTTTTGAAGACCTATCCATAGATACCACACACGTATGGGTTTGATGAAAAAAAAAATTTTGAGTTTCAGTTCCATGTATGGGGAACCCCGAAAGTTATTGTTTTTTTTTTTTATTTTTGTGTAAAAATCTTAACGCGGTTTACAGAATACATCTACTTAGCAAGTTTCAACAGTATAGTTCTTATAGTTTCGGAGAAAAGTGGCTGTGACATACGGACGGACAGACAGACAGACAGACAGACATGACGAATTTATAAGGGTTCCGTTTTTTGCCATTTGGCTACGGAACCCTAAAAAGGAATCGATTGCTTCCTGATAAACCTAAAAGCCTGACGTTTTTTCACCATAAACTATTTTAGCTTGGTCCAATAAAAGTAAAATACTATTGAATATTGATAAATTTAATTGAAGATATGACTAATAGCAGGCCTGGCGCACTCCGCATTTTAGCTATGACGTTACAAGTACATGCTGCGTTCGACATGTCATGCTAATTCAGAAAATTCATAATGGCTGTCATACGTTCGTAATCTATCACACATATTAAAAATTAAACTTTCAGAAAAAAATACTAGATTAATAAATTTTTATAAATGTCACTTTTTTTGATGTCATCACACATGTCACACGTTAGTTCGATACAACACGCTGCGTCGCGCTATTCCTACGATAAGAACTAAAATGAGGGCAAAAGCATATTGCATCGCATTCCGCTGCTTAAACAATAACAAAGATCCGAATCTCACGTTTTTCACACTTCCTAAGGACATCGAAAGGTAAAGAAATGAACTTCTACAGATACCTGATTAGTCATTAGATTGACGTTGTTGATATTAGTTATCCTTATTTATTTTATGTCTCTCATATTTACATTATTACTTTATTGTCGTATAGTTACTAGTTAGGTACTTACAATTAAATAAGAATTCTTGGAATATTTGATGTTATAGATTGACGATTGACTGTTTTTTCTGTTTCCTAAACACCTAAAAGAGATAATATTTGTTTCATAGATACATTTTGTAATAATGCTTCATAATCATTATACAGTCTAATTTACCACAGCCAACCGCTATTATTCTAATAACACAAAATTATTTTATACAGGTGAAGATGTTCTGGATGACCTTCCTACACAAAAAGATAAGAAAGCGACGAAGACACCGCGAGATGTAAATGAAGTGAAGATTGACAAACAACAGACACCGGAAGCTGACGGACCCTCCACAGATGATACGTTCCGTTGTGACATATGTCATTATGAAACTGACAGCGATATTCAGTTGCTGGAACATTTGAAAGCGCATGCTGCAAGTAAGAAGCCATATCACTGCGATATGTGTGATTATAAAACGGATCGTAAGAATAGACTTATTCGTCATCTACGGACACATTTAGGTAATAAAGAAAATTTTTGTAATGTTTGTACAAAAAAATTTTACTATAAAAGCACACTTACTTTGCATATGAGAATACATTCTAACCAGAAACCATATTCCTGTGATGTTTGTAACAAAACATTTAGGCTGAAGCAGGCCCTACAAAGACATCAATTAATACATTCCGGCGTGAAACCATATTCCTGTGATGTTTGTAGCCAAGTGTTTACGCAGAAGTGGTCCCTGCAATATCATAAATTAATACATTCTAACGAGAAACCATATTCCTGTGATGTTTGTAACAAAACGTTTAGGATGAAGCAGACCCTACAAATACATCATTTAATACATTCCGATGTGAAGCCATATTCCTGTGATGTTTGTAACAAAATGTTTAGGCTGAAGGGGACCCTGCAATCTCACAAATTATTACATTCTGACGGGAAGCCATATTCATGTGATGTTTGTAACAAAATGTTTAGGCAGAAGTGGTCCCTGCAATCTCACAAATTATTACATTCCGGCGTGAAACCATATTCCTGTGATGTTTGTAACAAAATGTTTACGCAGAAGGGGCACCTGCAATCTCATAAATTATTACATTCCGGCGTGAAACCACATTCCTGTGATGTTTGTAACAAGATGTTTACCTGGAAGGGGCAGCTACAAGCTCATCAATTAATTCATTCCGGCGTGAAACCATATTCCTGTGATTTTTGTAACAAAACGTTTAGGCTAAAGATAGACCTAAAAAGACATCATTTAATACATTCCGGCGTGAAGTCATATTCCTGTGATGTCTGTAACAAAAGTTTTAGGCAGAAGGGGTCCCTGCAATCTCATAAATTATTACATTCCGGCGTGAAGCCATATTCCTGTGATGTTTGTAACAAAATGTTTACGCGGAAGGCGTCCCTGCAATCCCATAAATTATTACATTCTGATGAGAGTCCATATTCCTGTGATGTTTGTAACAAGATGTTTACCCGGAAGGGGCACCTACAATCTCATCAATTAATTCATTCCGGCGTGAAACCATATTCCTGTGATGTTTGTAACAAAATGTTTATGCGGAAGGAGCACCTACAAAAACATCAATTAATACATTCTACTGCGAAACCATATTCGTGTGATGAATGTAACAAAATGTTTATGCGGAAGGAGCACCTACAAAGACATCAATTAATACATTCTACTGAGAAACCATATTCGTGTGATGAATGTAACAAAATGTTTACGCGGAAGGAGACCCTACAAAGACATCAATTAATACATTCTAACGAGAAACCATATTCCTGTGATGTTTGTAACAAAATGTTTACGCAAAAGGGGTCCCTGCAAAGACATCAGTTAATACATTCTAATGAGAAAGCATTTTCCTGTGATATTTGTAACAAAATGTATACGCTGAAAAAGAACCTAAAAAGTCATCAATTAATACATTCTAAGTAAGAAACCATATTCATGGGATTTTTGCTATAAAGCATTTTGTGGGAGCTGACTCGGCGATGGGCTCCCCGCCTCGCGCCGGCAGCCCCCCGCGTAGTTAGTGTCGGTTACATGGCGCGGGCACACACACGCGTTAGGTCCGCATATTTATTTAACTACATTTTATATATTCTTTTCTGAGCCCTAACGTATGCTGGATCGTCAGTTCCTTTGTCGGCTTTTTCTAAAAAAGCGGCCAAGTGCGAGTCGGCCTGGCCCATTATGGGTTCCGTAGCAGCAAGTAACATAATATAAAAGTTCTTGTAGTTCGGTGTATTTGAGTCTGCAGGTTAGGTAGGTAGGGTTAGTATTTGAGTTGATTGAATGAAAGGTAAATTGCGGTTAACGATATATCATTTAAAAAAAAAAACTACTTACTAGATCTCGTTCAAACCAATTTTGGGTGGAAGTTTGCATGGTAATGTACATCATATATTTTTTTTAGTATTATCATATTTATATATTCTCTTATTTTAGAAGTTACGGGGCGGGGGGACACACATTTTACCACTTTGGAAGTGTCTCTCGCGCAAACTATTCAGTTTAGAAAAAAATGATATTAGAAACCACAATATCATTTTTCAAGACCTATCCATAGATACCCACTCGTATCCCCCCCACACGTCCGAACTACGATGCAAGAAAGGGCGCACTGAAAACCAGTAGCCGTGGTTCACCGCGGCATACATATTATGTTGAGTGCGTCCCTTTTTTGTTGAGCAGTTCTGCAGCAGGTTATGTAATGTAGCTGTTAATCTCATTATTGTTAAATAACTATTTATAACTTGTTGCATTGCATAATGCTTAACAAAATAAACTATTTCTTTCTTTCTTTCTTTCTTTCCTTCTTTTTCTCAAAAACTATTCAACATAAACCTGTCAAATTTGGCTCATTTATTAAGACTTGCGAAATACATACGTCTTCCAAATATCATAAACACATCTCAAACGGTTATTTAGATCACGTTTACGTTCCCGTTAACGTTACGTTACGTTACGTTCACGTTAACGTCCAAAAATCGAGAAATTTAACACTGACTGACCTATAGATCAAAATTATATCCAACTTCCAGGTGACCTAGAAAGTTAAAATTTGGCATGCAGATAGGTAGTCGGGTGAATACAAAGGAATAAATCTGAAAGTAGTAAATTTTTATCATTTTATGATAATTTTTCAAAAAATTGATTCTATTAGGAACACTTACTTATAACGCCTGAAATTTATGAACAGCAATCAAAATTGATGACAGGTGGTCATTATGTGGAATATATAACGAGTGGAATACCACCCTTAATTTTTTTTAATCGAAACATATCAGTTTTAGTACTTTGTGAAGCTTTCAACGGGGGAAGATGTTCAGTGTCCCAAGTGCCTGTTGGAAGTGCATAGCAAAAGTACGTATTATTTACGTACAGATTAGTGAGACGTCAGTAGCCGTTATTTCCAGTGTATTGCATTGTTTTATTTTTAATGTGTGAAAAATTATTCTTCTCTTATCTTGTATGGCATGTACACCACTAAATTTTGTGTTATTTCCGAAATTATACCAGTTTAAAGTGATTCGAAGTATTGTTTCCTAATATATTATGGCACGTTATCTCATCGAACACAAACTACTTATAACTAATAAGAGTATATTCGACTATCGTATTTATTATTATTATTACTACTATGAGGGTGTGCGTGTTCAGGTGTGACCTGGTAACTAGTATAGTTACGGTGTTCAGGTTTTGTGAGTATGAAGGGAACACACGAATGATGCGCACAAGATTTGATTTCATACTCATTTAATTTGTGACATGTACCTAATAATATAATGCAGTTTTGCGTGTTCTTTAACCTCAATCGAATGTTTCATAAACGGAGGGCAATGACATTTATTTATGCTACTATGTACAATACTCCCCCCCTTAAAAAAGAAAAAAAACAATACAGAAAAAAAACAATGTAAAAAAATATTTGAAGTCAAGTTACAACATAAGGTGAAAAGTAACAAATTAAAAAAAGTAAAATGTATACAATGCAATAAAAATATGTAAAATCAACATAACGTTTTGTAAACAAAGTAAAATAAAACATGTAAAATAAAAGTGATTAAACATTAAGAAAATCGCACAACAGGCTTTACTGTGCGACGTGATTTTGTCACGCGCCGCGGTGTCGAATTCGCGTTAGCGTCATGCAAGTTGCGCTCTCTTGTTTCTGATGATTTGGTACTTTGATGTTCATTGACTTCGGTTTCTCGCAACATAAATGCTGGCTTAAGTCGGTCGACGGAAATAACAGCTGTTCGATTGCTTAATTGAATTTTGAAGTATTTCGGATGTTTTTCCAATACTTTGTATGGGCCTTCGTATGGTGCAGTCAATGGCTTCCTTACAGCATCTATTCTCACAAAAACGTAGTCACAAGTATCCATATCCTTGGAGACAAACGTATTATTTGATGATCTTAATTTCCTTTCTCTGGGTTTTAATTGACTGATTGTTTGTTGTAGTCGTTCTATGAATAAATCTAGAGATGTGATATTAGAACTCTGGAAGAATACGCCTGGGATTTTGATGTTGCTACCGTACACCATTTGAGCAGGGCTTAAACTAAGTGACCGTCCTTCAATTTTGAGATATAGCAACCTATATCTCGATATCAGTGAAATGGTTGTGAAGAGTTGATATTAATTATGTAAAACCTATTATGTACCTTTTATTCCTTGCTATATTAGTATTTTATATGTAAATCTTTCTTTTTACTTAATATTTACAATTTATTATAATAATGTAGCGAACTTAATTATATTAATGTCCAGTAACTGATACTAAAATTGTCAATTAATAATGCTAGTAATTAAATATTTGATTAATTAGATAATAATAAAGGTAAATAACTGAATGTATTCTTATAAATACAACTGTAAAAGTTATAATGTAAATTGTTTTCATTCTCGGCCTGATTCTAAACTATGCATGAAAGCAATGTACTGGAACGTACTTATAACTTGAAGCAATGTACTATCGTCGACCCTGTAGCCTAGTTGGTAGCGACCCTGCCTGCTAAGCGAGGAGTCCCGGGTTCGATTCCCGGCTGGGGCAGATATTAATGTGATAGATAAATATTTGGGTGTTATTGTGATGTGTTGTATGTGTCGTATGTATGATGGTATGGGTGTGAAAGCGTTTATCATAATAACTCGCTTATAATAAACGCAATGTGAGCCGTCAGCCTGGCCGGTGACAGCGACGTATGAGTCATGACACAAAATATGATGTCCACATATGGTTGATAGATATTTTATGTAAATAAATCTAAGTCGATCTAAGATTCGCCAGTGAATGTATTGAAGAGGTACCGTAAATATAAATTATTTTGTTTCATTTAACCCTCTTGTATAGTAGTATAGTATGACCATTTTCAACCATGGATATTAACTGGATACATAACTTCGTAGTGGTACCTGAAGATCGATAAAGTCATTTAAGAAGGACCATTTTTGTATTGCGTCCATGTTATCTATAGTCCCAGGATAAGTTCATTCCCACTAGTTCTACTGCTTAGTTCTATCGTAGTATATCATTAGATTGCGATTTTTGCAATGGTAAGTTGAAATTATAATAGAGATGTACTATAATTGTGTACCTTAATTTTCAATATACACCTATAGTCCCCGCGAACTAAGATGCCCAATTTGTCGTTTGCAATCACAGTGACACTAGAGATGTACAAAAAAATCGGTTCACGAAAGAAACCAATTTTTGCAACAAATCGATTCAAAATTGTAAGACCTTCTAATCGATTCGATAATTAAATTGTAAACTAAAAACCGTAACCTTTAGGTACCTCCCAACTACCTCGATTGAGCTACATATCTCGTACCACGTATTCTCAATATTATGTATTTGCGACTCCAATAAAATATTCTTTTGTTTCTTCCTAACAACTCATGCTGCCTAACAACTCATCGCCCATGAACATCAGCAAAACCAAAAGCATCACTGATGCGTTGCCCGCTAAGAAAGAGTAGAAAAAGAAAGAAAGATTGATCATGATATTAGGAGCGTCAGGGAAAAAACTACAGTGAATAAATTCTTGTTTATTTCGTAACACACATTCATGTATAAATATTTATTATTTTGTTGAAAAAAAAAGAATACCGCAAAAAGCTTAGCTACATAATTACATATACCTAATATATTATCTGCAGTTTACTGTCCATGGATGGCGAAGTGCCCATACATAATGGAAAATGTCCTTTGTTAGCATCCAATTCGTCGTGGTATTCTTAGGTACCTAATTTTAAATTCAAATGCAAGTAAATTATTTTTAACAAAGTAATTAAATTAATCAATTTTCATTTTTAAATTCCGATTATAGTAATGCATCGATTATGATTGGTTTTTGAGACGGTTTCAGGCCGTCACATCACTTTGCGTCAGTTTTGTTTTAGGCCTCTTCATCTATCATTGTTTCGACGTCAAATATTTTTAATAAATTTTGCATAAATTACGATGTGATGGGATTTTTACTAGATTATAACGTTTACTACGATTTATAATCAACGCCAATGCAAATGAGTAAGGATTTTTAACAAATTTTGGAAAAATCCTTTGTCCGTAACTGTTCAACTATTCATGTCAAGTAAATTAATATTCCATTTCGCTCAAAGACGCCCATACAATGTTCATATTAATAAATGGTAGCTATCATTATGGGCATCTTAGATAATTTTGACTATAATGCAATAATTTATATAAATTTTGAAGAAATTTTAATAAAATGTATTATTTCAATATAAAGATGATAACTACCATAAAAATAACCTAGAGAAAACATTTTGGTGAACCATATCAAAATAGGACATATTTTTTCTAAGTATGGACATCCTACAATTATGAAGCACAATCTCAATCCGGCCTGTGATTGATCGAATGTATCATTCCGATATGAAGTCATCGATGACGTCATGTCGGAATCGAACTTCAGGTACCTCTATAAAGTCCATGATCCAGATAGAGAATAAATCCATGATGCATACTCTTTATTGGCTTGCCCTACGTTCCACTAGACGATCATAACGACCACGCTCACGATCGCGATTTTTTCGTTCCACTAGCTTGTGTGCATCTGAACTGAGGGCCCACTTTTTTTTTCTCGGCGTAGCGAATTGAAATTTATAGAGGATTTAGTTAAAAATAGTTAAAACTTAAAGCAAACACTCATAAATTTCTTAAACGTGAATTAAAGATGTTATGGGCAAATGTTTTGGGCCCTCAGTTCAGATGCCTACAGAAAGTGGCATGGTAAATATCTCAGAAAGTACTACCTCTGTGTCAATAATTATTATTTTAGAATTTAGTTAAGAATTTCTTAAAACGATTGATGTCATTCTCAACTGGCTAGAGAATAACATTACAGACTTATCGCAGTTTTACTTGGGCCCTCAATCCAGACGTTAATGAACTGAGAGCCCAGGCGAAACATAGGTTTAAAGGAAGAAAAGCATAAATGTACATTGGAAACCTCTTAGATAACATCCCTATGAATTAGTTAAAAAAAGAAATAGTGATAAAAAAGTAACGGCTGAATGGTAAAACGGCTTCGAATTTTCGGATAACCTCTAATCTGAGGGCCCAATACTTTCGGCTTTATCGACTAGGTGCAACCTCTTAGTTTGAAATAAATTAGCTGAAAAGTTTTTACTAATTTTTAACTAAAATTTTACATTCGGTTTTTTGTTCAAAATGCCATACTTTTCATTTTTAGTAGGAACAAATTTTGTAGGGTAACCATGATTGCAGAATAGGAAAATAATTAACTCAGTTTTGTAAATTGAGAAAGTCTTATTTATTACACTTCTGTACTAATACAGGGTTCTGTTAATGTAATTTTTTAATGTAAATAACGTATTGGGGATTCCAAACAATGCTACAATAATCTAGGATACTTCGCACATACGAGTAGTATAAAATCATAAAACAACCTACATCAGTGAAGGGGCGGCTAACCCATAACACAAATCCAAGATTTTTGTACGATTTATTGGCAATTGAATCTACATGGTCTGAAAATGTTAATTTGGAATCCATAAGAATGCCAAGATCTCTAATATTACTTACTTTGTTTAATTTTGTTTTGTTAATTGAATACACATAGTTTATTGTATTTTCCTAGTGAAGGAAATAAATGAAAATTTATGTACATTAACAGAACCCTGTATTAGTACAGAAGTGTAATAAATAAGACTTTCTCAATTTACAAAACTGAGTTAATTATTTTCCTATTCTGCAATCATGGTTACCCTACAAAATTTGTTCCTACTAAAAATGAAAAGTTAATTTTCTCGTAAAGTATGGCATTTTGAACAAAAAACCGAATGTAAAATTTTAGTTAAAAATTAGTAAAAACTTTTCAGCTAATTTATTTCAAACTAAGAGGTTGCACCTAGTCGATAAAGCCGAAAGTATTGGGCCCTCAGATTAGAGGTTATCCGAAAATTCGAAGCCGTTTTACCATTCAGCCGTTACTTTTTTATCACTATTTCTTTTTTTAACTAATTCATAGGGATGTTATATAAGAGGTTTCCAATGTACATTTATGCTTTTCTTCCTTTAAACCTATGTTTCGCCTGGGCTCTCAGTTCATTAACGTCTGGATTGAGGGCCCAAGTAAAACTGCGATAAGTCTGTAATGTTATTCTCTAGCCAGTTGAGAATGACATCAATCGTTTTAAGAAATTCTTAACTAAATTCTAAAATAATAATTATTGACACAGAGGTAGTACTTTCTGAGATATTTACCATGCCACTTTCTGTAGGCATCTGAACTGAGGGCCCAAAACATTTGCCCATAACATCTTTAATTCACGTTTAAGAAATTTATGAGTGTTTGCTTTAAGTTTTAACTATTTTTAACTAAATCCTCTATAAATTTCAATTCGCTACGCCGAGAAAAAAAAAGTGGGCCCTCAGTTCAGATGCACACTAGCTTGTGAGCGTTACAATCATACACCCAAGTGGAACGGGTATAGTGAGCGACGTGAGCGTTCAAGTCACAGAGTACTCACACGTTTTAGCCGTTGATACAAAGGCTGCGTTCCAGTAGACGCTCACATCGCTCACAACGATCAAAACGCGTTCCACATGGCGACCACGGTCGTCATGGTCGCGGTGAAAACGTCATTGATGACGTCATTAATTTCGCTCACGGCAGTTCACGGCACGCTCAAAACAACCCACCTCACGGGGTGGGTCGAAGTGCCCGTTCCACTTGGGTGTATGATTGTAACGCTCACAAGCTAGTGGAACAGGAAAAACCGCGGTCGTGAGCGTGATCGTTGTGATCGTCTAGTGGAACGTAGGGACTATGTACTCTATGATGTTGACAATAAGATAAGTCTGAAACTTAGATTAGAGGTTATGTTATAATTTTTAAGCTATAAATAAACGTTACATAATTAATTATCAATTTTATTTTTATACAAGCAAAAAATTATATCTACAAACAAAACGTTTTTTTATGAAAAGACAAATTAATATATTAAAAAATTGCACATTAATTATGTTAATGATATTGACCGATGAGGAAAAATTTATACATGGCTATATGTATAGTGAATTAAACATTAAAATTATTTACATAATTTAACTTAATTATTTATATCAACTTGTGACCCCACGTCGAGCTTGGCTGGAGAGGCGTTGCCGTTGGCTGGAGAAACTACTATAATCCACTAAAGTATCTCTTGTCGAATCGTATACAGTAATTTTTTCCATCACCATCCTTATTTTTTTAAAAATTGCGCCTTTCTATCACCATCCATTTCTACCCAGTGTTGCCAGGTCTAAAAACTGGCGAGAGTAACTTCGTCGTATCTGGCAACACTGCAATTTGACCACTTCGACCCACCCCGTGAGGTGGGTTGTTTTGAGCGTGCCGTGAGCGAAATTAATGACGTCATCAATGACGTTTTCACCGCGACCATGACGACCGTGGTCGCCATGTGGAACGCGTTTTGATCGTTGTGAGCGATGTGAGCGTCTACTGGAACGCAGCCTTGATGTCTGTCATCTATCAAAGTCATTTCGTTTGTCAACAGTCAAAGTTGTCAAGTAAATTTTACAAAATCGTCATTCAATTTATTTTGTTTTATTTTTGTCGTGGATTTATATGTTTATTTCATTGTTGTTGATGTGTATTTCATTGTTATTGATATCAGTGATTTCGATATGCGTTGTTCCTTCCCTACATGTGATCACGATTCCAGCCAAACCTCTACTTCAGGAGTTTCGTTTTACAGGTATTTCAGCATTACTAACATTTTCTTATTGTCTATGTTATTTAAATAATAATAAATAAATTAGGTTATGTGCCTTTGACCGTAATTTGTTAATGTTGTGATTTGGAGGTGAGTATTACAGTTTCGTATTTGACCATTGGCAAGGCGGCTCACGGCTGGTTTTTATTGGTTTATAAAAAATCGCGACATAGGTACATATTTGAATGTGCAATGGCATAATGGTCGGAGACCATTTTTCAATTAAAAAAGGCAGGACTCATGGTAACTTTCCTCTCATATGCAATATGTGGTTTACCATTTACGAGGAAAGATACCTTCCTTCCTAACCTAACCTAACCTTCAACATGCATCATACAGCATAGGGCAGAGTTTATTGTGTTCATTAGTGTTTCTGTTTCAAAAATACAAAACAGTTGAACCCTAATCAACCAACTTAAACTTAAATCTTACCAAGTTTTTCTAAATTTGTGGTGGAAGATAGTTGAGAACTGAAAGAGATTAATAGTGTTGCTATCTAGGGACCCACAAATCTGCTGAGTAGCTCTGAACACTGCAACTGAATACAATTACTTCTGTAGAGTCCCCGAGGAGATATTTCTACGTGAAGCATGGATAAGGGCGCTCGGCCAGACAGACTGGAAGCCCGAGCCGGGCAGGATTATATGTTCCAAGCATTTCCTGTCAGAGGACTTTGGACCAATGGGACATCAGCTACAGGCAAGCACTGTGCCTGGAAACCTCAGAGTTAGTATTAATTTCATTGTGTTACACCCTCGGCTCATTGTCATTGGTCAGAAGGCCAAGTGCGAATTAAACTCATGTACTGTAAGTTCTTTTTTTTAATTTCTGTATCACCACAAAATTATATCAAAATAAATAATATCACATGTAATTATTTTCAAGTGTTTGTCTTTTCAGTCAAAAGCTTAATCAAAGAGTTTGTTTTTATAATTATGGCACTACCAATAACAATCACAATTTCATATTCCGCAGGTATGCAGAATATGTTTGGCCACAGACTGCTTAATGTACCCAATGACAGCTTTCAGAGTGTTAAACGAGTCATATGAAACAACAACTGGAATCATGGTAAATTGTTTTTAAGCACATAAATCCCTCACAGCTTAATCCAAGTCCTTCATTTCCAAGTCGCCTCAACTATGAAATATTATGTACGTAATATACCTATAGTAGTTGTAATGTCTCGCTGCACTCGTTGACATAACAGTGCGAGCAGGATGAAGCTAATTGTGCCTAAGTGCGAGCGAGCGCGCAATATGCTTCGCCCTGTCCACAAGTGCAGTGAGATACTGCGACTACTATAGTCAGGCCATAATTTCTGATAGAAACACTTCACTAGAATGTTCCTTATTGAAAATGAATAATTAGTATTTGATTGAGGTGATCACAGACACAGAGTCATTTCTTAAATAATTACTGAACTCGAATAACTCGTTTTTCGATGTCATTATTTGAGTAAATTTTTGTTCCATTGTATACTAGTCATCAGGAGTGTGAACGGTGAAGTGATTTTTTGTCAGACAGCAGACGAAGAGCACTTGCCTTGGTACCTGTGCACCGAGTGCGCCGACCGGCTGATGAACTGCGCTCGCTTCAGGCGCAGGAGCTTGCGAGCGCACGTGATGCTTCTGGACATCGTCAGGAGACACGGACAAGTGAGTATTATGTTCAGAACGAAAACAATGAGAATGCATAGTATTTCTTTTATTGTGTTTTAATGTCTTTTGAAAAGACTTTGCTAAAGAAGTTAAATACAAAAATATACTGCTAAATTAATAGATTTAGTAATTGATTGTTATCAAATAACCGTATGTGTCGTTTCAGGTAACTGTAGAGTTAATACGATCTGAAATACAGAACCATAATCCATTCAGTTCTGATCCAGCAGACAATCCAAATGAAGAAAAATTAAACTTTCATAATGAAGATTTAGAGGAAATAAATAAACACACAGACGCACGAACGGACACGCCACTCGAAGATGTCGATATGTATGAAAATATTGATAATATTAAATCTGAAACAGACGATGAGGTTGGCCATAGCCACGTTAATAGCGAAGATAGAACAGATGATGTGATAGATATGACTGTGAATGAGGTTAAGACGGAAGACGATGGTTTGAGCAATGAAGAGGATTTCAATGCTTGTACATCTAACTTAGATCAAGATGTTGGTGTCGATGGCGAAGACTTAAGTTTAACTTGTATTCGGCTGCAAGGAAAGGGTAATGTATTTTGTGCATATCTTGTACATATAGTATTCATTATGTAAGCCTGTAGGCCCATAATGACATTAGCCATATATTATATGATTAAGCATTCAGTTAGAACAAATTGTCTTTGACACTATATAATTTAAATTTTTTAACTTAACTTATCAGAATATTTGAATGTCTCGAGACAAAATGAATTAGCGGTCATCGCGCCGACTCGTTGCGGCATTAGCTATGAAAACAATATAATTACGGGAGTGTTCCTCTAGCGATCATACAATAGATACGTTCTGCCCGAACGAAGCCGGGGCGGGTCGCTAGTCGGCTATCATACTAACAAGAGTTGCTTCAAGGGTACGGGGTAGCCGAAGCCAAGCGAGGGGGTTACTGATATGTAAATACTGCTCTTTTAACAGCCATTGGCCATGAGTAACGGCGATTATAATATAAATATATTTTAACCAATTTCAACCGATTGAGGCGGTCGTGAATCAACAAGTTTCTTTATTTATTATATTTTTGTTATATACTGAGAAGGAAGGGAATTCACATGCACAAACTCGCTAGTTAGTTACACACTGATTTAATAAAATAATTGCCATGACAACGCCCACAGATACATATATAACACTCCTTCCCCTTAAGCTAAGAACTAACTACCCTTAAAGTAAACATAATAACATAAACATAAACTCTGCAAACTAAAGATACTCCATATCTGGTTTTATTCAAATGTTTCCATCTGCTGGTTCGTCATCATCAAACGGGATCGATGTCGGCGTCGAGAAGATCGGGCTAATCGCTCGACGCCTTCTAGCGGCAGTGCCTTGCGGAGTCACCGGAGAACCTAACGGCAACGCTCCTTCAGAACTCGTTCCCGGTTCCTCCTCCCCCACCGGCTGCACCGTCGGATCGGGATGAACGGCAACAAGCGGCGCTACGTCGGGCACCAGGTCCGGGTCCTCGTCCTGCTCGTCGCCCGACAAGCCGTCCAGTCGGCTTCTTATTTGGTCGATGTGTCTGGTGATTTCACGTCCTATTTGTGGAACGTATACAGAGTACATTGTTTTTCCAATTTTCTTCCTAATGACCGCTTGAACCCAACAGAATTTTTTATTACTTGTGTTTTTAGTAATCCAAACTTTTTCGTTTTCTAGAAAATCTTTTCTCTGTTTTCCCCTGTAGTATTTAGCCTGTAAGGACTGATTGCGTTCGACGGTTTGAGTGAGGTCTGTGGATGACGGTGAAGGCGCGATAGGATTCAATAAATCTAACCGCGAGCGTAACGCACGCCCATAAACTATTTCCGCTGGTGACTTACCAGTGGTACTATTTTTAGAGTTCCTATAATCGAATAGAAATTTCATAATCTTTTCATGTATATTTTTTTTATTACATCCCTCAAATATGATTAACTTAAGCCCCTTTTTTACAATCTTTACCATGCTCTCTGCTTGCCCGTTACTGGCCGGGTGATATGCAGGGGATAGAACATGCTCGATACCGTTACGTGTGCAAAATTCTTTAAACTCTACGGATGTAAAAGATGTGCCATTGTCACTCACCAACGTGTGCGGAATACCGAACCGAGACATAAACTCATATAGCTTGTTTATAACCGCCCTTGAATTATACGTTACAGACAGATCATGACATTCAACCCATTTACTATAGGCATCTACAATAATCAAAAAAATATATCCGTGAAATGGACCCAAAAAATCTATATGGATGCGGTAGAACGAGTGCGGCGGCAGCGGCCACGGCGTGAGCGCGGCGTGCGCCGGGGCGGGCCGCAGCGCGCAGCACGCGCCGCACGCCCCCGCCACTCGCTCCAGCGCCGCGTCAACGCCAGGGAACCACAGCCGTTTCCGAGCCTCGGCCTTCATCTTCACCACTCCAAAATGTGAACTATGTAGTTCCCTACATACGCTTCCTTGCAAAGACGCGGGAATCACGACCTTATGACCGCGCATTAAGACACCCTTTTCGAAAGATAGTTGTGTCCTACAATTGAAAAATGGTTTCAAACCCGTGTCATTCACTTTCCTAGGCCAGCCGTTTAGAACGCAACGCGTAACAGTAATCAAAATATTGTCACTAGCCGTCTCGCGCCGCAAATCGCTCAGTGTCACCGGTAGGTCCCCGTCCACTACAAAATTAACGTAAGCCGCGTGATCCTCGCACCCCTCGAGCTCGTCCGACGTCTTTGTCACATCTTCCTCCCCGCAAGAACGAGATAAATAATCCGCGCTATTATTTTTACTACTAATGTACTCGATTGTATAATTGTACGCGGACAAAAAAATAGCATACCTCTGCAGCCGGTTGGCGGACACCTCGGGGATGCCTTTGTGAGGCCCGAAAATAGACAAAAGGGGTTTATGGTCTGTACGTAACACGAAGGGCTCAGACCTACCATATAAATATTAGTGGAAACGTCTAACACCAAATATTATCGCAGTTGCTTCTTTTTGGATCTGCGCGTAATTTTTTTCTGCTGACGAAAGCGTCCGAGAAGCATACGATATTGGCCTTTCAACCCCTTCACTGCTCATTTGCGACAATACGGCTCCAAGCCCTGTAGGTGACGCGTCCACAGTTAATATCAATTTAGCTTTCGGGTCAAAATGTGTTTAAAGTCGTATCGGATGCCAAAATGTTTTTTATTCTGATGAATGCTTCATCATGAATCCTACTCCATTCCCACTTTGTCTTTTTATTCAATAAATTATATAACGGACTTAACACGGATGCCGCGTCCGGTACGAAATTTCTATAATAATTAGTGAGACCGAGAAACGATTGTAACTGTGACACGTTTGTCGGCTTGTGAGCTTGCAAAATAGCTTTGACTTTATCAGGCGACTTCCTCACTCCATGCCTATCTATGACGTGACCTAGATATGTAATTTCATTTTTGAAAAATTCACATTTACTCATCTGAACTGTCAATCCGGCATCGTTTAAGCGACGTAACACCCTTACTAATCTGTGCTTGTGTTGGTTTTTGTTTGCCCCCGTTATGAGGATATCGTCAAGTAGGAAAATGATTCCGTCAATACCCGAGAGCAAGCATTCCATTGCACGCTGGAAGATGGCTGGTGCACTGGACAATCCAAACACTAATCGAGTGAACTTAAAGAGACCGCGATGAGTATTGATGCATGTAAATGTCTGAGATTCTTCGTTTAATATAAATTGATTGTACGCCATCGACAAATCTATTTTGCTAAATTGTACGCCCCCGTGTAATCTGGCTAGCAAATCATTTACACTCGGCAAAGGATACTGATCAACTTTTAATTGTTTGTTAATTGTAACGGAGTAATCAGCACATAGTCTAATGCTGCCGTCTTTTTTTAATACCGGTACAATAGGTGATGCGTATTCTGAATGTGCAACAGGTTTTAAAATTCCCAATGATTCTAATCGGTCGAGTTCTTGGTCTATTTTTTCTTTCAACGCGTAAGGTACTGGTCTGGCTTTAAAAAAAATTGGTTTACTGTCGGGTTTTAAATGTAGATCGATTTTATACTTGTTAAATGAACCTAAATTTCCTGAGAAAACTATAGGGAACATGGAAGACAGGTCGTTAACAATGTTGTTGTCAGCCTCGCATCTTGTTTGCGCCCTGTCGAGCACGGCTTGTACTGGCGACGCGGACGGCACCGGTGCGAGCTCCAAGTCAAACTTCTGAATGAAGTCCCGACCCAGCAGCGGCGGTCCGTCAGCGCGCACCACATACACATTCAAGGTATGCGTCCGCCCAAGATATGATATAGGTGTTGAGACAACGCCGATCGTTTCGATATTTTCCCCCGTATAAATATACAGTTTCTTGTTGGTACAATCTTGGTGTATCCCATCCTCGTCGCCACGTGTTATATACTGAGAAGGAAGGGAATTCACATGCACAAACTCGCTAGTTAGTTACACACTGATTTAATAAAATAATTGCCATGACAACGCCCACAGATACATATATAACACTTTTTAAGTAAAGAATATCAACTAGGTTGCACATGGTAATATGTACATTCAGGGAAAAATATTTACATGTGACGTTTATAAAGAAGAGATTAGACTGAAACAGGAGCTAAAAAAACATTTTAAAATTCATTCTGATGAGAAACTATTTAAAAATAGCAATAGAAAAATATAGCAATTTTGACATAAGGACAATACCACACTAGGATTTTGCAAGCGTACGCGTTCATCCGACACACTTGAATAATGATTTGCTCAATAGGTTAACAAAATGAATATTTATTTCTGTAAAGAAAATAAAATATATACATAACCTATGTTCGGTCAGTCAAACGGATCGTGTTATATTAAAATGTGTCATCCGATGCGCTTTTCGCTCGGTTCCGCGAACCCGGCCGATCACTGCCGAACAACAGCTTGCGTGCTCGCTTTGTTCGCGAGCGATCGCGCACACTCGGGCGCAATCGGACTGCAGCACCCTAATTCACGTAATTTAAGAAGTTCGATTGCAGTGCAGTTGCAGTGACGTTCCGATCAAAATAACACTTTCGGTATTCTCGTAGCTTTCGCGAGCGCTGTCAAACAACGTCAACCAACGTCAACTTGATTGCCGCGTCACTGCAACTTGATTGCAGCGTCACTGCAACTCAATCGATGCGTCTTAAAGTTACGTGAATTAGGGTGCAGGACACGGTCGTCTTGGAGACAAAAAGTTGTTACGTTTTTTGGTTGGACTTGAATTTTCACTTCTCATCGCTCTTGTTATTTTGGCTTCTGCACTCCTTCTTTTTATTTGTTTATTTGATTTTGTCTCTCTGTAAATAAACTATTAACATTTCGGACTTACTTACTTCCGATACATACATACGTTAATAATGCTTCATAATCATAATACAATCCACTTTACCACAACCAACGGCTGTTATTCTAATAAAAACAATATTGTTTTATACAGGTGAAGATGTTCTGGCTGACCTTCCTACACTAAAAGATAAGAAAGCGACGAAGACACCGCGAGATGTAAATGAAGTGAAGATTGACAAACAACAGACACGGGAAGCTGATGGACCCTCCACAGATGATACGTTCCGTTGTGACAAATGTCATTATCAAACTGACAGCGATATTCAGTTGCTGGAACATTTGAAAGCGCATGCTGCAAGTACGAAGCCATATCACTGCGATATGTGTGATTATAAAACGGATCGTAAGAATAATCTTATTCGTCATGTACGGACACATTTAGGTAATAAAGAATATTTTTGTAATGTTTGTACAAAAAATTTTTACTATAAAAGCACACTTACTTTGCATATGAGAATACATTCTAGGGAAAAGGTATATTCATGTGATGTTTGTAAAAAAGTGTTTGGTCATAAAAGGAACCTACAAGCTCATCAATTAATACATTCTAATGAGAAACCATATTCCTGTGATGTTTGTAGCAAAATGTTTTCGCAGAAGAGGCACCTACAAGCTCATCAATTAATTCATTCCGGCGTGAAACCATATTCCTGTGATGTTTGTAACAAAATGTTTTCGCAGAAGAGGCACCTACAAGCTCATCAATTAATTCATTCCGGCGTGAAACCATATTCCTGTGATGTTTGTAACAAAATGTTTTCGCAGAAGAGGCACCTACAAGCTCATCAATTAATTCATTCCGGCGTGAAACCATATTCCTGTGATGTTTGTAACAAAATGTTTATGCTGAAAGAGAACCTAAAAAGACATCAATTAATACATTCTAACGAGAAACAATATTCCTGTGATGTTTGTAACAAAATGTTTACACACAAGGGGTCCCTACAAAGACATCAGTTAATACATGCCGGCGTGAAACCGTATTCCTGTGATGTTTGTAACAAAATGTTTACGCAGAAGGGGCACCTACAATCTCATCAATTAATTCATTCCGGCTTGAAACCATATTCCTGTGAAGTTTGTAACAAAAGTTTTACGCAGAAGGGGCACCTACAAAGACATCAATTAATACATTCTAAGTAAGAAACCATATTCATGGGATGTTTGCTATAAGGCATTTTGTGGGAGCTGACTCGGCGATGGGCTCCCCGCCTCGCGCCGGCAGCCCCCCGCGTAGTTAGTGTCGGTTACATGGCGCGGGCACACACACGCGTTAGGTCCGCATATTTATTTAACTACATTTTATATATTCTTTTCTGAGCCCTAACGTAAGCTGGATCGTCAGTTCCTGTGTCGGCTTTTTCTAAAAAAGTGGCCAAGTGCGAGTCGGACTCGCCCATTAAGGGTTCCGTAGCAGCAAGTAACATAATATAAAAGTTCTTGTAGCTCGTTGTATTTGAGTCTACAGGTTAGGTAGGTAGGTTAGTATTTGAGTTTATTGAATGAAAGGTAAATTGCTTATTACTTACTAGATCTCGTTCAAACCAATTTTCGGTGGAAGTTTGCATGGTAATGTACATCATATTTTTTTTTTAGTATTATCATATTTATATATTCTCTTATTTTAGAAGTTACAGGGGGGGGGGGACACATTTTACCACTTTGGAAGTGTCTCTCGCGCAAACTATTCAGTGTAGAAAAAAATGATATTAGAAACCTCAATATCATTTTTCAAGACCTATCCATAGATACCCACTCGTATCCCCCCACACGTCCGAACTACGATGCAACAAAGGGCGCACTGAAAACCAGTAGCCGTGGTTCACCGCGGCATATGTTGAGTGCGTCCCTTTTTTGTTGAGCAGTTCTGCAGCAGGTTATGTAATGTAGCTGTTAATCTCATTATTGTTAAATAACTATTTATAACTTGTTGCATTGCATAATGCTTAACAAAATAAACTATTTCTTTCTTTCTTTCTTTCTTTTTTTCTTAGTACATATCTATGCTTTCTATACTAATATTATAAAGCTGAAGAGTTTGTTTGGTTGAACGCGCAAATCTCAGGAACTACTGGTTCGAACTGAAAAATTATTTTTGTGTTGGATAGTCCATTTATCAAGGAAGGCTTTAGACTATATAACATCATTATACGAGTATTATATGTATTTTAGTAGTTAGTTTTTTCCTCAAGTTAACGCGGGTGAAACCGCGAGGCACAGCTAGTATTATATAAAAGTAGTCCATCCTGATAACACTTGAAGGTCCACTGCCGGACATAGGCCTCCCCTAATTTCCGCCACTCTGACCAGTCCTGAGCCTTCTGAATCCATCTCTCCATCTCTCCAAGCAGTCCATCTATCTGCCCTCTTTAGGTTGTCAGTCCACTTGGAGCTTGATGCTCCTTTTTCCGAGACGTGGATGCCATTCGCCTTTCTTCTCCAACAGATTTCAACATTTCTGACTCGATTACGTAGAGAAATACCGAGCATAGCCCGCTCCATAGCCGATGTGCGACTTTGAGCTTGTGCATTAGGCCAATAGTAATGCACCACGTCTCGGAGCAGTATGTCATCACTGGCAAGTGGCAACACACACTGCTCGAACACCTTCGATTTCAGGCACTGAGGTAGTGTTTTGGTCGACGAGATATGACGAAGTTTCCGTAACGTAGGCCAACAGAGTTGAATTCTACGAGTGACTTCTTTCTCGAAGTTGTACTGGATCTGGATCGCTTGTCCCAGGTAAATGTATTCGGCTACAAGTTCGAGAGCAGCGCTGTCAACAACAACCGGTACGGGTCTGACATGGACATTATGGACATGGTTTTCGTCTTGTCCATGTTCATCGTAAGACCTCCCGCTGTGAGACGCTGTTAAAATCCCCAAGCATTGTACTAAGTTCCTCCAGAAATCTTGCCAGGACGACTATGTTATCGGCATATCGCAAGTATGTGATGTATTTCGCCATTGATGTCAATGCCACGACGTTCTATGATATAACTTCTCCTTGCCTGACTCCTGTCTGCAGTTGGATGGGGTTCGTTGCTGTGTCGTGTACTCTGGCAGACTTGGTGGCTAATGAGTACAAACACTTGAACACCTCCGTATACCGGTAGTCAAACCGGCACCGCCGGCGAGAATTTATTACCGAAAACAGTTTATAAACGTGTTTCGGAAGTGCAATGGTCTGTAGTTCTTCAAAAGCGCTTTAGCTTCTTGAAGAACAGAGTCACCGCGCTTCTGAACCACGCTTCCAGTATTGATACGTCCAGGACTCTGCGCAGTGTCGGGTGAGTTAACCGGACTTTGCCCAATAGACAGATTGCTGTCCAACACTTTTGAGCAGTCGGTATTCCCTCATAGAGGTTGGAGACTGCACACATAGTTCCCGTCGATTCCTCATAACACCGAGAGTTTGTTCAGAAAGAATATGAGATCTACCATTGGGGTATTTGAAATACTTCGACGCTACCTCGTGGACGATAGGATGAAGGTAGAAGAGATATAGCCCAAGTAGCACACCGGGGCTGAATAAGAGTTCACATTTAGCGTACAAGTGAACTTAAAGCATTATTTCACTCTTATATGAGTTCACCTGTGATGTATTAGCTGTATAAAGGCGAAAAATACGCTTAAAGCTGTTTAAGGTCTGTATAAGAGTGTAATGCTAACCTAATATACAGCTAAGGTCTGTATAAGAGTGTAATGTTAACCTAATATACAGCTATAGGTGTTATAATGCGATAACGTTACTGTTATAATGCGAGAAGCTGAATAAGAGCATTATAAGAGGGTAAATATACGCCAATAGCTGTCTAAGGGTCCACACCTACGATGTTATACTGCTAGAATTATAAAAGTTCACATCTGGTCACTTATTCAGCTTAAAGCTGTTTAGTTGACCATATTAGTCCCATATACTGCCATTAATCAGCTTTAAGTTCACGCGTTACCTCTTATACTGCTATTTAAATGCTGTTATACTGCTACTGTACAGCTATGTGAACTTAAGGCTGTATAACTTGTGCCCAAATCAGTCGTATAAGGGCTGTACAGCGTGCTCTACAGCTCTTATACAGCTGACTTACCGCTTATAGTTCACGTGTGAACCATTAGACAGCCCTTATACAGCCCCGTGTGCTACTTGGGAGGATACTACTGGTAGTTAATTATTTAACTTTGACGCCACAGATAAGTACATTGTATTTTGTTATGATGATGTGACCGTCGCGTCGTTCAATTTTGAGATATAGCAACCTATATCTCGATATCAGTGAAATGGTTGTAAAGAGTTGATATTAATTATGTAAATAAAAACCCTTTTATTCTATCTTATCTTAGTTTATTATATTTTATCTTAGTATTTTATATGTCAATTTTTCTTTTTACTTAATATTTACAATCTTAATATATATAAATTACGTGTCACGTTGTTTGTCCGCGATGGACTCCTAAACTACTGAACCGATTTTAATCATATTTGCACACCGTGTGCAGTTTGATCCAACTTGAAAGATAGGATAGTTTACATCTCAAAATAAAAAAAAAACTTTTGACAGAACGAAGTCTGTCCGGGCAGCTAGTTTATTATAATAATGTAGCGAACTTAATTATATTAATGTCCAGTAACTGATACTAAAATTGACAATTAATAATGCTAGTAACTAAATGTCTGATTAATTTGATAATAATAAAGGTAAATAACTGAATGTATTCTTATAAATACAACTGTAAAAGTTATAATGTAAATTGTTTTCATTCTCGGCCTGATTCTAAACTATGCATGAAAGCAATGTACTGGAACGTACTTATAACTTGAAGCAATGTACTATCGTCGACCCTGTAGCCTAGTTGGTAGCGACCCTGCCTGCGAAGCGAGGAGTCCCGGGTTCGATTCATGGCTGGGGCAGATATTAATGTGATAGATAAATATTTGTCCTTGGGTCATGGGTGTTATTGTGATGTGTTGTATGTGTCGTATGTATATGGGTATGGGTGGTGGGTATGGGGGTGTATGGGTGTGAAAGCGTTTATCTAAATACCTCGCTTATAATAAACACAATGTGAGCCGCCAGCCTGGCCGGTGATAGCGACGTATGAGTCATGACACAAAATATAAAGTCAACATAATATGGTTGATGGATATTTTATGTAAATAGATCTAAGTCGATCTAAGATTCGCCAGTGAATGTATTAAAGAGGTACCGTAAATATAAATTATTTTGTTTCATTTAACCATCTTTATAGTATGACCATTTTCAACGGGCGTTTCTCGGTGGTCATACTATCATGTCATACTGATATGACCACCGAGAATAGTTTGTATCGGTGGTCATACTCCCCAAACCATGGATATTAACTGGATACTTAACTTCGTAGTGGTACCTGAAGATCGATAAAGTCATTTAAGAAGGACCATTTTTGTATTGCATGTTATCTATAGTCCCAGGATATATCATTAGATTGCGATTTTTGCAATGGTAAGTTGAAATTATAATATATAATTATAATATATTTGTGGGGCCCTGGGCTGAAACAATTTAGGGGCCTACCAAATTACTCAACTACTTATGGCTTTTTACATTTTACCAACTTATAAGAACTTATACAAGGACACAAAACAATTTATATTGATGACTGTTAAAAGACGTTCCTTCATGTAATCAAGTTTCCGAAACGATTAGTATCCACGAAAAAAAAAACGTTAAAATTGACGATTGCAAAGGTTTTGACCAATTGCAAAATATTAATTATTTTCTCTCTCTCTCTTTAGCTCTTAGTTTACCAGAAATGAGTAGCCTATTTTAAGTCGATGAGAGTAGTCCAGATGGCTTTTAATTTAAAATATTTGAAGTTTAAAGATTATTACAACTTTATTTTGAAGAATATTAAGCTTTAAAGCACGTTTCTGTTAATTATTTTATATTTTTGGTTTGTTTACTTTAATATTTATTAATTAGTGAAGTTTTAAAAAATTGTCTCGATAATATTAATACACAAAATTCTTGATAATTTAGGGTGTCTGTTGCCTTTTTACCCAAATGTCCGGCCAAACTGGCTGGTCTGTCCGGCTTTTTGGTTGGCCGGTCTGGCAACCCTAGGTTGGTATATAGAAAAAAAACATAAACGTGTACTTATGTACGCGCGTGAGAAGTTATACCTCTTTAGCATCATTAAATAAATATTTAATACTAGCTGTCTTGGCGAACTTCGTATCCTAATAATCAGTGATTGTATGTACTTTGTTGTTACACATAATAGACGCGAAAAAATACACCTACCAAAGACAAACTGGGAGGGAAATGGGCAGGAGGAGACGGAGTGGGAGGGGGAGGTGAAGGGGATTTCATGGTTTCTGATTTGTTATACAAAAAAATTAAAAGTAACAACAAAGTACATGGATCACTGATTATCAGGGGAAACGAAGTTCGCCAAGATAGCTAGTGTTAAATATTTATTTAATGATGCTAAAGAAGTATAACTTCTCACGCGCGTACATAAGTACACGTTTATGTTTAGTACAAAATAGTTTTTGAAAGATAATTAAAACTGATACACGTTATTAAATTAATACCTTTATTTCTGAAGGTTTCACTTCTACCACGTGTGAATTGCACTGCACACATTCTAATTTTTTCTTTCGATTTTAAACATATTTTTAATTAAAAATATCGCCTATTGTTTTTAGTGGGGGCTGGGGGTCCTTTGTATCCACGGGGCCCTGGGCTACAGCCTAAATAGCCCTTACGTAGATCCGCCCCTGCGGCCTGTGATTGATCGAATATATCATTCCGATATGAAGTCATCGATGACGTCATATCGGAATCGAACTTCAGGTACCTCTATAAAGTCTATGATCCAGATAGAGTATAAATCCATGGTGCATTCACTTTATTGACTTGACGTCTGTCATCTATCAAAGTCATTTCGTTTGTCGAAGTTGTCAAGCAAATTGTATAAAATCATCTAAATTCTAAATCTTTCACTTTAAGTCGTAGATTTATAAAACAGTTTATTTCATTGTTGTTGATATCAGTGATTTCGATATGCGTTGTTCCTTCCCTACATGTGATAACGATTCTAGCCAAACCTCTACTTCAGGAGTTTCGTTTTACAGGTATTTCAGCAATAATAACATTTTCATAATGTCTATGTTATTTAAATTAAATAAATTTGGTTATGTACCTTTGAACGTAATTTGTTAATGTTGTGATTTGGAGGTGAGTATTACAGTTTCGTATTTGACCATTGGCAAGGCGGCTGACGGCTGGTTTTTATTGGTTTATAAAAATATCGCGACGTAGGCTGCGATCATAGATTATACGGGCGCCGGACGTATGTACAGTACGGTCGCTGTATCTTGGCGCGTCTGAACTCCGCGCCGAAGGCTGCGCAGTAACATGATTCGCCAATACTCGATACGCGGTGTATTTTGTCTCGGTCATACGTTAGCATGTTCGTGTTGCCATCTCAGTCTTACATGCGCTAAAGTTCGCAAAGCGTATGTTCGGACGCGCCAAGATACAGCAGCCGTACTGTACATATTTGAACGTGCAATGGCATAACGGTCGGAGACCATTTTTCAATTAAAAAAGGGGCTCAGCTTTAGAACAGGGAATGTCGAAAAGATGGTTCAAATATTTTTTTTTAGGTAGATTATAGTATTAAAAGACGATTACGAAAGTTTCACTTTACGCAAATTAATAGTTTATGAGATATGATTTTTTAAAATATCGAATTATTTGCTTACATTTATGACATAATACGTCAAAACGCGACAGCCATCTTGAATTTCGTGTCAATTTAACAGGTTATCCGTCAATTTAGCTTCAATTTCTGACAGTAGCTGTCATAAATCAGCCATGACAGTCGTCAAATATGTCAATCTCATCATTCATCGTCTATACCACAGAGTACATATTTTCGTGTCCATTCTCGCGTGTGAGAACATCATTGTGATCGCGCTTGAGAATTTTCGTTGAATACAACCACTACTGAATTGAAAATAACAAATTGAATAGCACAAATATTTTTAGTTATTATACAAGTATGTTAAAGTCAAATCAAATCAAATGAAAAAACAACTGAACTCAAATCAAAAGAAGGATAGGTTAGGTTATGGTTGTCTGATTTTATTTACGAAAAAATAGGAACCCCGCGAAGCGGGGTTCCGTCGACATCTGTGGCGAAGCCCCCGCCATGAAAAAACAACTGAACTGAAATCGAAAGAAAGATAGGTTAGGTTATGGTTGTCTGATTTTATTTACGAAAAAATAGGAACCCCGCGAAGCGGGGTTCCGTCGACATCTGTGGCGAAGCCCCCGCTATGAAAAAACAACTGAACTCAAATCGAAAGAAGGATAGGTTAGGTTATGGTTGTCTGATTTTATTTACGAAAAAAATGACGACCGAAAAATGACGACCGTCGACATCTGTAACATAGTCTTATTACGGCGTTACTAGAGTAGATTAAATCACAAAGTATCTGTGACTGATACAACAGTT
The DNA here is from genome assembly GCA_911387775.1 of Thymelicus sylvestris. Lineage (NCBI taxonomy): Eukaryota > Metazoa > Arthropoda > Insecta > Lepidoptera > Hesperiidae > Thymelicus > Thymelicus sylvestris. The sequence continues at coordinate 7,057,183 of OU426911.1, forward strand.
TGTGATGTACCTTTGTCATTTCTGGCGTTTAATTTTGAATATAGAGACTTAATTTAGGACTGCGGTTAGAAAAGTTATTTTCCATTTTCTCGGAAATGGTGCGTCGCTGAGAGTTGCGAAAGGTATCGTTGTAATCAGGAGCGAATCCTTTATAACTGTATGATTAATAAACACTGAAATAGCTTGATAAACTTACACCCAATTTTTATTTTCAAAATTTTTTTTCTCGAAAACTAAAAGTTTGCGTAAATTGCGGTATTCAAAAACGTGTTGTACACACCCCCCTCCCCCCCCAAAAAAAATTTCATCGAAATTGGCGTAATTCCCTGTTCTAAAGTGCTTCCAAAAAAGGCAGGACTCATGGTAACTTTCCTCGCTTGTAATATGTGGTTTACCATTTACGAGGAAAGATATGTAACCTAACCTTCAACATGCATCATACAGCATAGGGCAGAGTTTATTGTGTTCATTAGTGTTTCTGTTTCAAAAATACAAAACAGTTGAACCCTAATCAACCAACTTAAATCTTACCAAGTTTTTGTAGATTTGAACATTATGGGAGGTGGAAGATAGTTGAGTACAGAAAGAGGTTAATAGTGTTGTTATCAGGGGACCCACAAACCTGCTGAGTAGCTCTGAACACTGCAACTGAATACAGTTTCTTCTGTAGAGTCCCCGAGGAGATATTTCTACGTGAAGCATGGATAAGGGCGCTCGGCCAGACAGACTGGAAGCCCGAGCCGGGCAGGATTATATGTTCTAAGCATTTCCTGTTGGAGGACTTTGGACCAATGGGACATCAGCTACAGGCAAGCACTGTGCCTGGAAACCTCAGAGTTAGTATTAATTTCATTGTGTTACACCCTCGGCTCATTGTCATTGGTCAGAAGGCCAAGTGCGAATTAAACTCATGTATTGTGAGTTCCGTATCACCACAAAATGAAATCAAAAGCCTTAGCTTAATCGAAGAGCCTGTTTTTATAACCATGGTGCTACCAATTTAACAATCACAATTTCATATTCCGCAGGTATGCAGAATATGTTTGGCCACAGACTGCTTAATGTACCCAATGACAGCTTTTAGAGTGTTAAACGAGTCATATGAAACAACAACTGGAATCATGGTAAATTGTTTTACATAAATCCCTCACAGCTTAATCCAAGTCCTTCATTTCCAAGTCGCCTCAACTATGAAATATGATGTACGTAATGCACAAACTATTATTTTTTTGTTCATACATCTTGCTCGATATGAGCCCCTCTATTTCTTATACAGGTCTGAATCCTGAACGTATGAACAAAAAATAATAGTTTGTGCATTTCTTTTATGCTTTATACTTTTTAACCCTGAAATATGCTCTACCTACGACGAGTGAAACGCCGTTTTTGTTAAGAATTACATGTTTTTGGATTAACATTAATACCTTTTTTAAAAGCTGATTAAATGGGCAAGTTTTTTTAATAACTTGTAAGCCTAGTGTCATGGTAATTTTTTCAACCAGACAACATATATTGTCAAGTAACATGTATTTTTTAAATAATTTTGTTTTTGTTGTAGCTCGTAGTTTTTCATTCTGAAGGAATGTTCATCTTAATAAGGTAAGGTGGGCTTTATTGAAGTGTTAGTTAGAAAAATAATTTTAAATAATAACCATACCATACGTATTTTTTTTTCAATTTGTACCTAAATGCAAAAATCCGGGTAAATAACGAAAAAAGTTTAAATTGCGAATATCTCCACAAGTAGCAAGAATTTTTTTTTTCGCTCATACAAATGAACATCAATTATATTGCATTTTGACTCCTTCATCAGCTCCCGCCAGGAATACGTCGAGTTACAAATAACCCTGTATATATATATATGGATATACTATATATGTGCACTATATACAATATATAGATATTGTTTCCACGTTGTTTCCTCATAGATGGTTCTATGAGATAAATATCATGGCGCGTTTTTTTTAAATGGTCTCCCCTGTAGGCCTAATCCACTGCATATGCATAAGCTAAAATTCTAATTTAGTTGAAGTAATAACCGTTTACAAGTGCTGGGAAGAAAACGTAACCACTGCTTTAAATAATCGCTCCACAAAAGATGGATCATCGATTGCGTTTATTTTAAATCTTTCCCAATATATTGAAAATTCTCGGTGGACAGATTCCCCAGCTTGCTCAGACCATAAGCCCAACCCGTGAGAATGCTCTGCTTTGGCCGAAAAAATTAAAATTAGTTGCTAAAAATTACGACGGTGAAATTTTTGAGGGTAATGCGTGCAGAAAGCTCATAGAAAACGCTGATGGATTGAATGACCCTGAAATTTATAAGGAAGTTGGACCTTTCCGATTGCAGCCATTCATTGCCACGTTTAAGGCAATGAATAAAATTGTAAAATCTTGTTTTTCTATAAAAAAAAGGCTGATACGAGCGAACTGGATAAACACTTGAGAGAACTACGCGCAGCTTTTGATAGTACACAACTATCTAAAACTTTAAAAATCCATGTTCTATTGGATCATTTGAAGGATGGCCTTCTGTACTTAAATAATGATGGTTTGGGCTTATGGTCTGAGCAAGCTGGGGAATCTGTTCACCGAGAATTTTCAATATATTGGGAAAGATTTAGAATAAACGCAATCGATGATCCATCTTTTGTGGAGCGATTATTTAAAGCAGTAGATACGTTTTCTTCCCAGCACTTGTAAACGGTTATTACTTCAACTAAATGAGAATTTTAGCTTATGCATATGCAGTGGATTAGGCCTACAGGGAAGACCACTTAAAAAAACGCGCTGTGATATTTATCTCATAGATGGTGTGGAAACAATATCTATATATTATATATAGTGCACATATAGTATATCCATATATATAAATATACTAGCTGCCCGGACAGACTTCGTTCTGTCAAAAGTTATTTATATCTGAACAATAAACGACGATTACTTACAAAAATAAGTTTAGCCATTGTTCCCGGTAACTAATTGTTTCTGCTACTAATTCCCGTGGATACCATTTCGAATATTTACCATCTACCATACATGCATGTGAAAAGAAAAGAATTGTTTTAGTATTGTCCGCGCAATTTTTTTTTTTTTTTTTTTAATATTATAAAAACCTTCCGTGGACTCCAAGGAACATAAAAAAAAAATTCAGCCAAATCGGTCGAGCCGTTCTCGAGTTTAGCGCTTAGCAACATCAATTTTTATATAATGGTAATGGTGATGGGCTCCAATTTCCGCATTTAGCCTCAAGGTTGGGCCATTTTGCGTAAATGTGTGTGCCGGCTAGTTGTCTAGCCAGCCTAGCTCCGTCCAGAAACGCAGGATCCTCCTGGTGTCTCCACAGGCTTCACGGAACGACCTCGGAGTGCCGAGGATTTCAGCCCGTTGGGTAGCTACGCCCACGCATTCCAGGATTACGTGAGGGGCTGTTTCGTCGGCCGATAGACACGCCCTGCACAGAGGGCTGTCGGTCATACCTAGAACATATAAATGTTTGTTAAGTGGGCAGTGTCCAGTGATGTTACCTACAATTACTCGCAGGTCCCTCCTGTCAAGTGACAGTAGCCTCCTGGTCAATCGTGCGTCGGGACAGGGCACTGTTTCCCGAGATTGTCTGCACGTTTTGATTTGTGCCCATTGATCTGCATGTTGTTTTAATGTTCTTTGACGTAGCCAGGATCTTAGCTGGTTGAATGCTAGTGGTAGCATAGGGGCCGGGCCAACCGCTGGCTGGTCGGATCCCCTTCTGGCCAACTGGTCTGCCATGTCGTTTCCTAGAGAGCCACTGTGCCCTTTGATCCATTGCAAGGTAATTTGGTTTTTTAATCCTATGCCTTGCAATGCTTGGTGACACTCTAGTATGAGCCCAGACTGTATGATTTTGCTGTCCAAGGCCTGTAGTACTGCAGCGCTGTCGGAAACGATTCGTATATTTTGGCCTGCCAGGCCCCGTTTGGCGACTGCGTTTGCTGCCTGTATTATGGCGACACATTCACATTGAAATATGGAGCTGTGCTCGCCCAAGGCCATTGATATATGTATGTTTATTTCGGTTGAGTACACTCCTGCACCTGTTCCCGTCTTAGTTTTTGATCCGTCGGTATATATGCGTAATTCATGTATACCGGCTTGATCCTTGGTTTCCTCAGTGAGCTGTATTTGGTAGCTCTTATCAAAACTGAGTTGTTTGGGGACCTTATCATTGGGGGAGGCTATCAATGGTTGATTGACTATTGCCTCCTCCAGGATTTTGGTGTGAATCCCATTTGTTGTACCCCAGAGATTGAGCGATTTAAGTCTGATGGCTGCTGACGCCGCTCAATCAATTTTTATATATATAGATATATATTTCTGTGTGCATGTATGTATGTATGGATATATAGTAATATATAGTAATTTCTAATCAGCACCCGAGATAGACTACATAAAAAGTGAAAAGTATACATACCTCCGCAACAGGATCAGCTAGGATTTTAATTCGAACGGTTTTTTCATCACAAAGTAATAAGGAATCGAATGCCACGTCCCGTTTTCTTTGTCATTTTCATGCAACTTAAGTCTGGTTCAAGCCCAGTGAGATCTTGTATCCAATGGGTTGGGTTGTAAGAGGACCACTCGTAGTGCCTGATAAAGTCAAGTCTATAGACAATCAGGTAGTTTTGTGTCCTGCTGTCCAATTGGCTGGCGCTGAGACTTGTTGGAATACTTATATCATTTTAGTAAATGCCATAAAATGAATTTTTTTTTTATTTTAAGTTCAAATGTTCCTTACTGAAAATCAATCGAAACATTGCTCACTAGTATTTAATTTTTAAAATAAACAAGACTAACAGAACTTATAACCAAACTAGACATAAAATTGAGGTGATCTCGGAGTCATTTCTTAAACAATTTCTTTACTCGTTTTTTGGTGTCATTATTGGATTAAATTTTTGTTCCATTCCATACTAGTCTACCAGGAGTGTGAACAGTAAAGTGATTTGTTGTCAGACAGCAGACGAAGAGCACTTGCCTCGGTACCTGTGCACCGAGTGCGCCGACCGACTGATGAACTGCGCTCGCTTCAGGCGCAGGAGCTTGCGAGCGCACTTGATGCTTCTGGACATCGTCAGGAAACACGGACAAGTGAGTATTACGTCTGCGGAAAAATCATCGAAAACATTTCATCGAATTACAATTCGCCGAACACAATACATCGAAAAAACATTTCGTCGAATAACAAAACGTAGAACAACCAAGTCATCGATTGACATTTGTTCGAATAGCATTACGTAGAAGAACCATTTAATCGCATGACAATTAATCGAATTACATTTCGTCGAATGTCATTTCATCGAATGTCATTTCATCGAATGGCAAATCATCGAATGGCGATTCATCAAATGGACTGCCATTCGATGAACTTTCATCGAATGGCAATTTATCGAATGACAATTCCTCGAATTTTTCTTGTTTAAAAGATTTAAAGATTTTATTTATAAACAGAAACAATTTTATGCTTTTTATAACTTTTTTGTAATTCTTATTTTTTGATCAATAACAATTTAACATTTTTCTGTACATAAAAATTTTAGGTTTTCTTTCTTCCTTGAATCATTTTTTTTCAAAACGTTTACATTAGTGACAGAAACGAATCGCTGCAAAACCGACTCCATGTAGTCTTGTTTGCCCTACCCCTAGAGTGTAATGTAAACCCGCGTAGGCGCGGAGGGGCGAGGCGGCCCGCGAGCTAAGGAGCAGGTGATTTTAATGCTCGCCGCAGCAGCTGAGGCTGGCCGGCGCAGCCACCAAACCGAAGCTGCGGTGGTGAGCATTATAAGTATCTGCGACGATAAGCTCGCGTGGGACCGCCGGAGCCCCGCAGCGCCGGAGCCGTGACAGAAACTGTGCTTGCTGCATGTTGCATGCTGCTTACGTCTTAGTGCTGCCTTTCAAGGATGTGTGACGTTTGAAATAATTAAAAAATATTTATTATTGATCATATGAAAATTATATCATTCGATTCGGCCAATTGTGATTCGATATATTGTCATTCGATATATTGTAATTCGATACATTGTCATTCGATTAACTGTCATTCGATGAAATGACATTCGATTAATTGTTTTCGATTAAATTTTAATTCGATTAATTGTGATTTCGATGAAATGTCGATTCGATTTATTGTAATTCGATGAAATGTGTTCGATGAAATGTAATTCGATAAAATGTTTTCGTTGATTTTTCCGCAAATCGAGTATTATGTTCAGAAGGAAAACAATGAGAAGGCATACTGGGACAAGGTTTCTACCGTGGTATTGCTTTTGTTGTGTTTTAATGTCTTTTGAAAAGACTTTGCTTAAGAAGTTAAATACTAAAATATTTTGCTAAATTAATAGATTTAGTAATAGCTGTTTATGTCGTTTCAGATAACTGTAGAGTTAATACGATCTGAAATACAGAACTATAATCCATTCAGTTCTGATCCAGCAGACAATCCAAATGAAGAAAAATTAAACTTTCATAATGAAGATTTAGAGGAAATAAATAAACACACAGACGCACGAACGGACACGCCACTCGAAGATGTCGATATGTATGAAAATATTGATAATATTAAATCTGAAACAGACGATGAGGTTGGCCATAGCCACGTTAATAGCGAAGATAGAACAGATGATGTGATAGATATGACTGTGAATGAGGTTAAGACGGAAGACGATGGTTCGAGTAATGAAGAGGATTTCAATGCTTGTACATCTAACTTAGATGAAGATGTTGATGTAGATGGCGAAGACTTAAGTTTTACTTTTATTCGGCTGCAAGGAAAGGGTAATGTATTTTGTGCATATCTTGTACATATAGTATTCATTATGTAAGCCTGTAGGCCCATAATGACATTAGCCATTTATTATATGATTAAGCATTCAGTTAGAACAAATTGTCTCTGTCACTATATAATTTAAATTTTATATCTTACTAGCTTTTGCCCGCAGCTTCGCCCGCGGTAGAAATCGATTTTTTATAAATCCTACTTACTTTTACTTAGTTAGATTTCGTTGCCTATGACTTAAAAGTAATTTACATGTATCATTATTTGATAGTGTGATTCAGAACTTACAAATGAATTTTACTAACGCCATCTATTAACAAAATCCGGAACTAAATATCTAGCAAATAACAAAATATCGATCTCCCCGGCCCATGGGGATGTTTTACCGCGGTAAAAAGTAGCCTACGTTACTCTCCACCCTCCTCACTATCTCCACACATAAAAACTATACCATATAACAGCTTCGTTGCGACGTGAAAGCCGGACAAACAAACAAACAAACACACTTTCACATTTATAATATTAGTAGGGAAGTTATCAGAATATTTGAATTTCTCGAGACAAAATGAATTAGCGGTCATCGCGCCGGCTCGACCCAGCAGGATAATCTAACCGATGTTAATCTAACCTGATACCACACTGCGACAAAGAAATTAAGGCATTATAGAATAGATCATACGTTCTGCCCGAACGAAGCCGGGGCGGGTCGCTAGTCGGCTATCATACTAACAAGAGTTGCTTCAAGGGTACGGGGTAGCCGAAGCCAAGCGAGGGGGTTACTGATATTTAAATACTGCTCTTTTAACAGCCATTGGCCATGAGTAACGGTGGTTTCGATATAAATATGAATTGCAACCGAATGAGGTGGTCGTCAATCAACCAGGTTCTTTATTTATAATAATTATGCTTCCTAATCCAGTATTGTTTTATAAAGGTGAAGATGTTCTGGATGACCTTCCTACACAAAAAGTGGGACAAAAAGATAAGGAAATGATACAGACACCGCGAGAGTTGAAAGAAGTGACGATTGACGAACAACAGACACCGGAAGCTGACGGACCCTCCACAGATGATGCGTTCCGTTGTGACATATGCTCTTATGAAACTGACGGCGATATTCAGTTGCTGGAACACTTGATGAAAGCGCATGCTGCAAGTAAGAAGTCATATTCCTGTAATGTTTGTAAAAGTATTTAAGCATAAAAGCTCAGTTACGCTGCATCTGACAATACATTCTGTGAAAAAAAAACATGTTTATGCGATGTAAAAAAAGTTTAGGCGCCATTTCCATCAAAAAAATCAATTAGTAATACATACCAATGAAGAACCATATTCATGAGATGTTTGTAAAAAAGTATTTAGGAAGAAATATCTGTTACAATGACATTCAATAATTACTGTCGGGCCGATTATGGGTTTTGCCTATCGGCCGACTAGCCGACTAATCGGTGAGAAAATTACCGATTAATCGGCCGACTAGTCTGCAATGCCGATCAACCTGACTTTGGTCATATATTTATGAAAAAAAAAAGGAATCGATTGCTTCCCGATAACCTGAAAGTCTGACGTTTTTTTAAATTAAAATACTATTGATAAAATTTAATTGAAGATATGACTAATAGCAGGCCTGGCGCACTCCGCATTTTACCTATGACGTTACAAGTACATGCTGCGTTCGACATGTCATGCTAATTCAGAAAATTCATAATGGCTGTCATACGTTCGTAATCTATCACACATATTAAAAATTAAACTTTCAGAAAAAAATACAAGATTAATTAATTTTTATAAATGTCACTTTTCTTCATGTTATCACACATGTCACACGTTAGTTCGATGCAACAACAATAACAACTCGTTACGCGTTTTTGATTAGCGCTGTACGACCTGAATTACACTTTATTGCGTTGGAGCAAGAGTTGCTATTTATTTAAATGATTTTGCGGAGTTCGCCTTCTGTTCTTATTATAAGTACTATTATTTCTTCTGTGCTAATAGTGGAGTGCCGGAGGCGTTAAAAGCATGAAAATCTCTGATTTCTGTTACAGTGAATTAAATTTCATAATTTGAACTGGAATGTTTAGCTTATAATATACAGGGTGGATTTTTGAGACGGGTCTGTAAGGGCAGGTACCTTAACCGTTATAGTTACAAGAGGTGCTGTTAGGGGAACACATGGTCCAATTACGTGGCCACCTCGCAGCGCCTATCTAACGCCTCTCGAGTTTTTTTTTTCGTGGGGTCACCTAAAAAATGAAGTCTACAAAAGAAAGTACGGCAGTGTTCAGGAGCTGAAAGAAGCATTAACGAGGATTTTAAATAATATCCATCAAAGAAAACTTTCCGCTGCTACTTGCTCAGTACAAAAACGAGTGAACTTATGTATTCGTGAAAACGGCGGTCATTTTGAACAATAGATAACCTATTTTTAGGTTTGTGTGATATGTTGTGTCTTACCGTAGTTTTTGTATTTAAATTTCAATAGGCCTTAAAGAATCTTTTAATCGCAGTAAGAAATAGGATTGTTTGGCGATAAAGAATATTTCGAGTTGATTTATAGTTTTTCAGTACAAAATGTATGGAAAAAGTTTTTAGCGTTTTCTGACATTTCTAGTACTCATACCTTAAATGGTCCCATAGAGTATTTTGATCCCCATACGAAGTAGGATCGATAGCCATAAAAATATTTTTTTTTTTTGATTTTAGCCCTTTTTTCGCTGACCGTACATTTTTTCAAAAATCTGTGAATGCAGTTCAGAATATCTTAAAAAGTTGTGGATAGTCTCCTAGGAACGTTTTCCTGTAACTATAACGGTTAAGGTACCTGCCCTTACTGACCCGTCTCAAAAATCCACCCTGTATATAAAAAAGTTTACCTTTTTAATAATTACTTTTTAACAAAAAATAAAACCAACGAAAAAAAACTGAAAAGCAAAAAATAAAATTAACCATTTAGTATTAAAAATTAAGATCCGAAATTAACAGTAAATAAATAATTTTGAGACCGTGCCAAACAAACAACTAAAATTAATTACATAAAGTTCATATTATGAGGGCAGCGGCATGCGGTGCACATCTTTTCGCCGTTTGTTTTTTCATTGGTTTGGCACCGCCTCAAAATTATTTATTTACTGTTAATTTCGGATCTTAATTTTTAATACTAAATGGTTTATTTTATTTTTTGCTTTTCAGTTTTTTTTCGTTGGTTTTATTTTTTGTTAAAAAGTAATTATTTTTTAATTTTTAGTTGCTGTTATACTTATAATTAATAATAAATTATTGATTTTATGAATTATGAATTATAGATTCAGTTACCAGGTAAAAATGTAGTAGGTGAAATATCAATCATCCCCTATTTTCGTACCTATAGGGGTAAAATTTGGTTCCGAAATTTAAACAAGACTAACTTCAAGGTATACACTATTCAATAAAAAAAGAATCATCGAAATCTGATCATGCAGTACAAAGTTATTGGGGTTAACATGTAAAAATTCCGAGTAAAAAACGGGTGAATAATCAATCATTCCCAAGTAATTCTGAGGTAATTTGAAATTTCTTTAAAAGGTTGAAATATCGCAAAATAATCATTATTTTAATTATTTATTAGAGCATTAATTTAACGTAACGTAATTTTAAGCAAACACCATTGAAAAACTTCATCCCATAACAGTAAACAATAAAATAACTTTTGATTCAAATTCACCCCTTTGACACTGAAATGGCTTTTACTTGAAATCTTTCCCTATTAAAGTAGCCTGTATTGTACCTTTTTAAAATCTGCATTTAACAGACAAGTTTTTAACATACTGGGGCATTCTTGCCCAGTACATTTTTTTTCAACCACCTCGCATCAAAGTTGTGTCGAAGAAAATCAAAAACAAAAATATCCAAAGTAGATGGTATTTTCTCAGCGTTTCCTAAAAATTTCAACAACATTACATACTGATTATTATAAAGCAACTATCTGAGAGCTCTAGCAAAAAAAAATTATCAACATATCTGCTCATTTGTGGACTCAACAGGAAAAAGTAGGGTAAAGGAGCCGATTTTTCTAAATTTTAAAAAATGGTCAATATCTCGAAAACGGTGACACTTTTACTGAGGTAATTTTTTGACATATGATAGGTCATCCTTCAAGCTATCTGCCACCTTCCGCTGATCCGCTACTTACGGGACACCCTGTATTGTGTAATAATGCTTCATAATCATAATACAGTCTAATTTACCACAACCAACCGCTATTGTTCTAATAACACAATATTATTTTATACAGGTGAAGATGTTCTGGCTGACCTTAATACAAAAAAAGATAAGAAAGCGACGAAGACACCGCGAGATGTAAATGAAGTGAAGATTGAGAAACAACAGACACCGGAAGCTGACGGACCCTCCACAGATGATACGTTACGTTGTGACATATGTCATTATCAAACTGACAGTGATATTCAGTTGCTGGAACATTTGAAAGCGCATGCTGCAAGTAAGAAGCCATATCACTGCGATATGTGTGATTATAAAACGGATCGTAGGAATAATCTTATTCGTCATCTACGGACACATCTAGGTAATAAAGAATATTTTTGTAATGTTTGTACAAAAGTGTTTGGTCATAAGAGGAACCTATGGAGACATCATTTACTACATTCCGGCGTAAAACCATATTCCTGTCATGTTTGTAACAAAATGTTTACGCAGAAGGGGTACCTTCAAGCTCATCAATTAATACATTCTAATGAGAAACCTTATTCCTGTGATGTTTGTAACAAAATGTTTACGCGGAAGGGGTCCCTGCAATGTCATAAATTAATACATTCTAACGAGAAACCATATTCCTGTGATGTTTGTAACAAGATGTTTACGCAGAAGGGGCACCTACAATCTCATCAATTAATACATTGTAATGAGAAACCATATTCCTGTGATGTTTGTTACAAAATGTTTACGCAGAAGGGGTCCCTGCAAATACATCAGTTAATACATTCTAATGAGAAAGCATATTCCTGTGATGTTTGTAACAAGATGTTTACCCGCAAGGGGCACCTACAAGCTCATCAATTAATTCATTCCGGCGTGAAACCATATTCCTGTGATGTTTGTAACAAAACGTTTAGGCTGAAGATAGACATAAAAAGACATCATTTAATACATTCCGGCGTGAAGTCATATTTCTGTGATGTTTGTAACAAAACGTTTAGGCTGAAGATAGACCTAAAAAGACATCATTTAATACATTCCGGCGTGAAGCCATATTCCTGTGATGTTTGTAACAAAACGTTTAGGCTGAAGATAACCCTAAAAAGACATCATTTAATACATTCCGGCGTGAAGCCATATTCCTGTGATGTTTGTAACAAAATGTTTACGCAGAAGGGGTCCCTGAAATCTCATAAATTATTACATTCCGGCGTGAAACCATATTCCTGTGATGTTTGTAATAAAAGTTTTACGCAGAAGGGGCACCTACAATCTCATCAATTAATACATTCCAATGAGAAAGCATATTCCTGTGATGTTTGTAACAAAATGTTTTCGCGGAAGAGGTCCCTGCAAAGACATCTGTTAACACATTCTCAGTAAGAAACCATATTCATGGGATGTTTGCTATAAATATAAAGCATTTTGTGGGAGCTGACTCGGCGATGGGCTCCCCGCCTCGCGCCGGCAGCCCCCCGCGTAGTTAGTGTCGGTTACATGGCGCGGGCACACACACGCGTTAGGTCCGCATATTTATTTAACTACATTTTATATATTCTTTTCTGAGCCCTAACGTAAGCTGGGTCGTCAGTTGTCTAAAAAAATCTTTCAGTCTTCTTCTAAAAAAGCGGCCAAGTGCGAGTCGGACTCGCCCATTAAGGGTTCCGTAGCAGCAAGTAACATAATATAAAAGTTCTTGTAGTTCGTTGTATTTGAGTCTACAGGTTAGGTAGGTAGGTTAGTATTTGAGTTGATTGAATGAAAGGTAAATTGCGGTTAACGATTTATGACGTATTAAAAAAAACTACTTACTAGATCTCGTTCAATCCAATTTTCGGTGGAAGTTTGCATGGTAATGTACATCATATATTTTTTTTAGTTTAATCATATTTATATATTCTCTTATTTTAGAAGTTACGGGGCGGGGGGGGACACATTTTACCACTTTGGAAGTGTCTCTCGCGCAAACTATTCAGTTTAAAAAAAATTTTTATTAGAAACCTCAATATCATTTTTCAAGACCTATCCATAGATACCCACTCGTATCCCCCCCACACGTCCGAACTACGATGCAACAAAGGGCGCACTGAAAACCAGTAGCCGTGGTTCACCGCGGCATATGTTGAGTGCGTCCCTTTTTTGTTGAGCAGTTCTGCAGCAGGTTATGTAATGTAGCTGTTAATCTCATTATTGTTAAATAACTATTTATAACTTGTTGCATTGCATAATGCTTAACAAAATAAACTATTTCTTTCTTTCTTTCTTAGTACATATCAATGCTTTCTATACTAATATTATAAAGCTGAAGAGTTTGTTTGGTTGAACGCGCTAATCTCAGGAACTTCTGGTTCGCACTGAAAAATTATTTTTGTGTTGGATAGTCCATTTATCAAGGAAGGCTTTAGACTATATAACATCATATATTATATGTATTTTAGTAGTTAGTTTTTTCCTCAAGTTAACGCGGGTGAAACCGCGAAGCACAGCTAGTATTATATAAAAGTAGTCCATCCTGATAACACTTGAAGGTCCACTGCCGGACATAGGCCTCCCCTAATTTCCGCCACTCTGACCAGTCCTGAGCCTTCTGAATCCATCTCTCCAAGCAGTCCATCTATCTGCCTTCTTTAGGTTGTCAGTCCACTTGGAGCTTAATGCTCCTTTTTCCGAGACGTGGATGCCATTCGCCTTTCTTCTCCAACAGATTTCAACATTTCTGACTCGATTACGTAGAGAAATACCGAGCATAGCCCGCTCCATAGCCTATGTGCGACTTTGAGCTTGTGCATTAGGCCAATAGTAATGCACCACGTCTCGGAGCAGTATGTCATCACTGGCAAGTGGCAACACACACTGCTCGAACACCTTCGATTTCAGGCACTGAGGTAGTGTTTTGGTCGACGAGATATGACGAAGTTTCCGTAACGTAGGCCAACAGAGTTGAATTCTACGAGTGACTTCTTTCTCGAAGTTGGACTGGATCTGGATCGCTTGTCCCAGGTAAATGTATTCGTCTACAACTTCGAGAGCAGCGCTGTCAACAACAACCGGTACGGGTCTGACATGGACATTATGGACATGGTTTTCGTCTTGTCCATGTTCATCGTAAGACCTCCCGCTGTGAGACGCTGTTAAAATCCCCAAGCATTGTACTAAGTTCCTCCAGAAATCTTGCCAGGACGACTATGTTATCGGCATATCGCAAGTATGTGATGTATTTCGCCATTGATGTCAATGCCACGACGTTCTATGATATAACTTCTCCTTGCCTGACTCCTGTCTGCAGTTGGATGGGGTTCGTTGCTGTGTCGTGTACTCTGGCAGACTTGGTGGCTAATGAGTACAAACACTTGAACACCTCCGTATACCGGTAGTCAAACCGGCACCGCCGGCGAGAATTTATTACCGAAAACAGTTTATAAACGTGTTTCGGAAGTGCAATGGTCTGTAGTTCTTCAAAAGCGCTTTAGCTTCTTGAAGAACAGAGTCACCGCGCTTCTGAACCACGCTTCCAGTATTGATACGTCCAGGACTCTGCGCAGTGTCGGGTGAGTTAACCTGACTTTGCCCAATAGACAGATTGCTGTCCAACACTTTTGAGCAGTCGGTATTCCCTCATAGAGGTTGGAGACTGCACACATAGTTCCCGTCGATCCCTCATAACACCGAGAGTTTGTTCAGAAAGAATATGAGATCTACCATTGGGGTATTTGAAATACTTCGACGCTACCTCGTGGACGATAGGATGAAGGTAGAAGAGATATAGGATACTACTGGTAGTTAATTATTTAACTTTGACGCCACAGATAAGTACATTGTATTTTGTTATGATGATGTGACCGTCGCGTCGTTCAATTTTGAGATATAGCAACCTATATCTCGATATGAGTGAAATGGTTGTAAAGAGTTGATATTAATTATGTAAATAAGAACCCTTTTATTCCTTGCAATCTTAGTATTTTATATGTCAATTTTTCTTTTTACTTAATATTTACAATTTATTATAATAATGTAGCGATCTTAATTATATTAATGTCCAATAACTGATACTAAAATTGACAATTAATAATGTTAGTAATTAAATAATTGATTAATTTGATAATAATAAAGGTAAATAACTGAATGTATTCTTATAAATACAACTGTAAAAGTTATAATGTAAATTGTTTTCATTCTCGGCCTGATTCTAAACTATGCATGAAAGCAATGTACTGGAACGTACTTATAACTTGAAGCAATGTACTATCGTCGACCCTGTAGCCTAGTTGGTAGCGACCCTGCCTGCGAAGCGAGGAGTCCCGGGTTCGATTCCCGGCTGGGGCAGATATTAATGTGATAGATAAATATTTGTCCTTGGGTCATGGGTGTTATTGTGATGTGTTGTATGTGTCGTATGTATATGGGTATGGGTGTGAAAGCGTTTATCTTAATACCTCGCTTATAATAAACACAATGTGAGCCGCCAGCCTGGTCGGTGATAGCGACGTATGAGTCATGAGTTCATGACACAAAATATAAAGTCAACATAAGGTTGATGGATATTTTATGCAAATAAATCTAAGTCGATCTAAGATTCGCCAGTGAATGTATTAAAGAGGTACCGTAAATATAAATTATTTTGTTTCATTTAACCCTGTTGTATAGTATGACCATTTTCAACCATGGATATTAACTGGATACATAACTTCGTAGTGGTACCTGAAGGTCGATAAGTTTTGATTTTGATTTTTGTATTGCGTCCATGTTTCTATAGTCACAGGATATATCATTAGATTGCGATTTTTGCAATGGTTTAAAAACAAGTTGAAATTATAATAGAGATGTACCATAATTGTGTACCTTAATTTTCAATATATACCTAATGCAATAATTTATATAAATTTTGAAGAAATTTTAATAAAATGTATTATTTCAATTTAAAAATGATTACTACCATAAAAATAACCTATAGAAAACATTTTGGAGAACCATATCAAAATAGGACATATTTTTTCTAAGTGTGGACATCCTACAATAAAATTATGAAGAACAATCTCAATCCGGCCTGTGATTGATCGAATGTATCATTCCGATATGAAGTCATCGATGACGTCATGTCGGAATCGAACTTCAGGTACCTCTATAAAGTCTATGATCCAGATACCCTACGTTCCACTAGACGATCACAATGATCACGCTCACGACCGCGGTTTTTCCCGTTCCACTAGCTTGTGAGCGTTACAATCATACACCCAAGTGGAATGGGCACTTCGACTCACCCCGTGAGGTGGGTCGTTTTGAGCGTGCCGTGAGCGAAATTAATGACGTCATCAATGACGTTTTCCCCGCGACCATGAAGACCGTGGTCGCCAAGTGGAACGCGAATTTGGTCGATTTGATCGTTGTGAGCGTCTACTGGAACGCAGCCATAGAGTATAAATCCATGGTGCATTCACTTTATTGACTTGACGTCTGTCATCTATCAAAGTCATTTCGTTTGTCAAAGTTGTCAACAAACCCTACGTTCCAGTAGACGATCACAACGACCACGCTCACGACCGCGATTTTTTCGTTCCACTATTACGTTCCACATTAAACTATAAATAATAAATAATAACGCTTCACACTCATAGCCCCACACTAGGATTCCCTGTGTCGTGGGTGCCATGGACAACACACAACAATAGACAAGGACATTCACACCCAGACCGAGAACAGAAATTCAAACTCATCATTCAAATTTCCGCCTCGCTGGGAATCGAACCCAGGACCCTTGGTGCGGCGATCCGGCATGGTAACCATTGCACCACACGGGTCGAAACATTAAAATTATTTACATAATTTAACATATTTATATCAACTTGTGATCCCACGCCGAGCATCTGCTGGAGAAACTACTATAATCCACTAAAGTATCTCTTGTCGAATCGTATACAGTAATTTTTTCCATCACCATCCTTATCTTTTATAAAATTGCGCCAAATTTCTATCACCATCCATTTCTACCCAGTGTTGCCAGGTCTAAAAACTGGCGAGAGTAACTTCGTCGCATCTGGCAACACTGCAATTCGACCACTTCGACCCACCCCGTGAGGTGGGTTGTTTTGAGCGTGCCGTGAACGAAATTAATGACGCCATCAATGACGTTTTCACCGCGACCATGACGACCGTGCTCGCCATGTGGAACGCGTTTTGATCATTGTGAGCGATGTGAGCCTCTACTGGAACGCAGCCATAATCATCTAAATCTTTCAATTTATTTTGTTTTATTTGTATTGTATATAAAAAACAGTTTATTTCATTGTTGTTGATATCAGTGATTTCGATATGCGTTGTTCCTTCCCTACATGTGATCACGATTCAAGCCAAACCTCTACTTCAGGAGTTTCGTTTTACAGGTATTTCAGTATTACTAACATTTTCTTAATGTCTATGTTATATTTAAATATAAATAAATTAGGTTATGTACCTTTGAACGTAATTTGTTAATGTTGTGATTTGTAGGTGAGTATTAGTTTCGTATTTGACCATTGGGAAGGCGGCTCACGGCTGGTTTTTATTGGTTTATAAAAATCGCGACTTATGTGACATATTAAACGTAGTGATTAAGTACTCTGTGTGACATATTTGAATGTGCAATGGCGTAATGGTTCAATTAAAAAAAAGGCAGGACTCATGGTAACTTTCATCTCATATGCAATATGTGGTTTACCATTTACGAGGAAAGATACCTTCCTTCCTAACCTAACCTAACCTTCAACATGCATCATACAGCATAGGGCAGAGTTTATTGTGTTCATTAGTGTTTCTGTTTCAAAAATACAAAACAGTTGAACCCTAATCAACCAACTTAAACTTAAATCTTACCAAGTTTTTGTAGATTTGAACATTAAGGGAGGTGGAAGATAGTTGAGTACAGAAAGAGGTTAATAGTGTTGTTATCAAGGGACCCACAAACCTGTTAATAGCTCTGAACACTGCAACTGAATACAGTTTCTTCTGTAGAGTCCCCGAGGAGATATTTCTACGTGAAGCATGGATAAGGGCGCTCGGCCAGACAGACTGGAAGCCCGAGCCGGGCAGGATTATATGTTCTAAGCATTTCCTGTCGGAGGACTTTGTACCAATGGGACATCAGCTACAGGCAAGCACTGTGCCTGGAAACCTCAGAGTTAGTATTAATTTCATTGTGTTACACCCTCGGCTCATTGTCATTGGTCAGAAGGCCAGGTGCGAATTAAACTCATGTACTGTAAGTTCTTTTTTTTAATTTCTGTATCACCACAAATTATATCAAAATAAATAATATCACATGTAATTATTTTCAAGTGTTTGTCTTTTCAGTCAAAAGCTTAATCAAAGAGTTTGTTTTTATAATTATGGCACTACCAGTAACAATCACAATTTCATATTCCGCAGGTATGCAGAATATGTTTGGCCACAGACTGCTTAATGTACCCAATGACAGCTTTCAGAGTGTTAAATGAGTCATATGAAACAACAACTGGAATCATGGTAAATTGTTTTACATAAATCCCTCACAGCTTAATCCAAGTCCTTCATTTCCAAGTCGCCTCAACTATGAAATATTATGTACGTAATATACCTATAGTAATTGTAGTGTCTCGCTGCACTCGTTGACATAACAGTGCGAGCAGGATGAAGCTAATTGTGCCTAAGTGCGAGCGAGCGCGCAATATGCTTCGCCCTGTCCACAAGTGCAGTGAGATACTGCGACTACTATAGTCAGGCCATAATTTCTGATAGAAACACTTCAATAGAATGTTCCTTATTGAAAATGAATCATTAGTATTTGATTGAGGTTATCACAGACACAGAGTCATTTCTTAAATAATTACTGAACTCGAATAACTCGTTTTTCGATGTCATTATTTGAGTAAATTTTTGTTCCATTGTATACTAGTCTATCAGGAGTGTGAACGGTGAAGTGATTTTTTGTCAGACAGCAGACGAAGAGCACTTGCCTCGGTACCTGTGCACCGAGTGCGCCGACCGGCTGATGAACTGCACTCGCTTCAGGCGCAGGAGCTTGCGAGCGCACGTGATGCTTCTGGACATCGTCAGGAGACACGGACAAGTGAGTATTATGTTCAGAACGAAAACAATGAGAATGCATAGTATTTCTTTTATTGTGTTTTAATGTCTTTTGAAAAGACTTTGCTAAAGAAGTTAAATACTAAAATATATTGCTAAATTAATAGATTTAGTAATTGATTGTTATCAAATAACCGTATGTGTCGTTTCAGATAACTGTAGAGTTAATACGATCTGAAATACAGAACCATAATCCATTCAGTTCTGATCCAGCAGACAATATAAATGAAGAAAAATTAAACTTTCATAATGAAGATTTAGAGGAAATAAATAAACACACAGACGCACGAACGGACACGCCACTCGAAGATGTCGATATGTATGAAAATATTGATGATATTAAATCTGAAACAGACGATGAGGTTGGCCATAGCCACGTTAATAGCGAAGATAGAACAGATGATGTGATAGATATGACTGTGAATGAGGTTAAGACGGAAGACGATGGTTTGAGCAATGAAGAGGATTTCAATGCTTGTACATCTAACTTAGATCAAGATGTTGGTGTCGATGGCGAAGACTTAAGTTTAACTTGTATTCGGCTGCAAGGAAAGGGTAATGTATTTTGTGCATATCTTGTACATATAGTATTCATTATGTAAGCCTGTAGGCATTAGCATGTAATGACATTAGCCATTTATTATATGATTAAGCATTCAGTTAGAACAAATTGTCTCTGTCACTATATAATTTAAATTTTATATCTTAAGTTATCAGTTTATTTGAATTTCTCGAGACAAAATGAATTAGCGGTCATCGCGCCGGCTCGACCCAGCAGGATAATCTAACCGATGTTAATCTAATGGTCCGTGAGCTAGCGACAAATTTTCCTGACCAATTTCCTCTCAAGCGATAACTCGTGAAATACTTCAGAGAGTTGCATTATATAGCATGGTGAACGTCAGCTGCCACTCCAAGGGTGGGTAGGGGGGCGGCAGCCTTTCAATCATGTAAAAAAAAATTGTTTTCAGTCATTTCCTCCTGACTGAAAATTTGTTAGATGATAGATAACGTAATTATTTAAAGGTAAAAAAAAGTCAGCTGGCCATACCGTGGTGGATTATATCATATAATCCACGCGAACATGCAAAAAAAAATTTTTTTTTCAGTGATATCCTCTCACATCTCCAGCCAATTGGTCAAATAGATATGAAAAAAAGGCATCGATTGCTTCCTGATAAACCTAAAAGCCTGACGTTTTTTCACCATAAACTATTTCAGCTTGGTCCAATAAAAGTAAAATACTATTGATAAAATTTAATTGAAGATATGACTAATAGCAGGCCTGGCGCACTCCGCATTTTAGCTATGACGTTACAAGTACATGCTGCGTTCGACATGTCATGCTAATTCAGAAAATTCATAATGGCTGTCATACTTTCGTAATCTATCACACATATTAAAAATTAAACTTTCAGAAAAAAATACTAGATTAATAAATTTTTATAAATGTCACTTTTTTTGATGTCATCACACATGTCACACGTTAGTTCGATACAACACGCTGCGTCGCGCTATTCCTACGATAAGAACTAAAATGAGGGCAAAAGCATATTGCATCGCATTCCGCTGCTTAAACAATAACAAAGATCCGAATCTCACGTTTTTCACACTTCCTAAGGACATCGAAAGGTAAAGAAATGAACTTCTACAGATACCTGATTAGTCATTAGATTTACGTTGTTGACATTAGTTATCCTTATTTGTTTTATGTCTCTCATATTCACATTATTACTTTATTGTCGTATAGTTACTAGTTAGGTACTTACAATTAGATAAGAATTCTTGGAATATTTGATGTTATAGATTGAAGATTGACTGTTTTTTCTGTTTCCTAAACACCGAAAAGAGATAATATTTGTTTCATAGACAAAGTATGCACACACTAACATAATATGCCATATCTTCTCATTTCTTCATAAAGCTAGCATGGGCATTTAACTTGTCATTAAACTTTCAGATTTATTAAAGTGAAGCTTTTATTACATCGTATCAAACTTTTTCGTCTGTGTGTTGCATGTCGCGTGACGGTCGGCCGCGGAGTAGGGATAAAGTGAAAGGCGCTCGTCAGAGCAGTTCGCAGCAGCTGACCGTGTAGTGTATAGACTATTACTCATTTGTGCCAGTGTTCCACGCTATTTTGTTTGTTTTTGTCAGTGTTTAATGTAAAGATTAAAAACGCAATTTTAATACCCTAAATCGAATAATTTTCTAAAAATTTTTAGTTAAATGCCTACAAACCGAAAAAAAGTTTCACTTGCATCGTGGTTTCATAAAACCACACCTTCTCTAATTTTATTATTTTTTCAAAAAAGACAACCCTGACATTGCCAGAGAGGATAAACGATAGTGTTAGAAAGGAAGGCAACTCATTACGCGTTGTTTAGGCAAAGTTTCTGCCTAATAAAACCTACTGCGTTAGTTTGTTTTTCTATTATGTCTTTTGTAAAAAGTAATGTCACTTCTGTCATCATTGTAGATACGTATTAAAATTTTCACTGAACACCAATTATCTTTTCTATTGCAAACCATTATAAATTTTCACTGAACACCAATTATCTTTTCTATTGCAAACCATTATAAAACCCTTAATTATGAGTAGTCCAGCTGGCAACGGATAATTTCCCATCACGCGTTTTTGATTAGCGCTGTGCGATCTGAATTACACTTTATTGCGTTGGAGCAAGAGTCGCTATTTATTTAAATGATTTTGCGGAGTTCGCCTTCTGTACTTAATATAAGTACTATTATTTCTTCTGTGCTAATAGTGGAGTGCCGGGGGCGTTAAAAGCATGAAAACCTCTGATTTCTGTTGCAGTGAATTAAATTTTATAATTTGGACTGGAATGTTTAGCTTATCTTAATGTATATAAATTACGTGTCACGTTGTTTGTCCGCGATGGAGTCCTAAACTACTGAACCGATCATAATGAAATTTGCACACCGTGTACAGTTTGATCCAACTTGAAAGATAGGATAGCTTACATCTCAAAATAAAATAAAAACTTTTGACAGAACGAAGTCTGTCCTGGCAGCTAGTAATATATATAAAAAAGTTTACCTATTTAAAAATTGTGATGTCGATAAAAAAATATAAAAAAAATTTGGTGTACTCCCAATAACCCATAACGAATATTCGCATAATTTTTGACATTCGCATTCGCTAAAATCATGCGAATGTTTTTGGCAAATGCAAAACAAGTGGTCCAGAACCAGCGAAGAACCTCAGAATCTGTTACTTATATTTTGTAATAATGCTTCATAATCATTCTACAGTCTAATTTACCACAGCCAACCGCTATTATTCTAATAACACAATATTGTTTTATACAGGTGAAGATGTTCTGGCTGACCTTCCTACACTAAAAGATAAGAAAGTGACGAAGACACCGCGAGATGTAAATGAAGTGAAGATTGACGAACAACAGACACCGGAAGCTGACGGACCCTCCACAGATGATACGTTCCGTTGTGACATATGTCCTTATCAAAGTGACAGCGATATTCAGTTGCTGGAACATTTGAAAGCGCATGCTGCAAGTAAGAAGCCATATCACTGCGATATGTGTAATTATAAAACGGACCGTAAGAATAATCTTATTCGTCATCTACGGACACATTTAGATAATAAAGAATATTTTTGTAATGTTTGTACACAAAAATTTTACTGTAAAAGCACACTTACTTTGCATATGAGAATACATTCTAGCGAAAAAGTATATTCCTGTGATATTTGTAGCAAAGTTTTTAGGCAGAAGTGTGACCTACAAAAACATCAATTAATACATTCCGACGTGAAGCCATATTCCTGTGATGTTTGTAACAAAACGTTTAGGCTGAAGAAAACCCTAAAAATACATTATTTAATACATTCCGATGTGAAGCAGTATTCCTGTGATGTTTGTAACCAAGTGTTTACGCAGAAGGGTTCCCTGAAATGTCATAAATTAATACATTCTAACGAGAAACCATATTCCTGTGATGTTTGTAACAAGATGTTTACCCGGAAGGGGCACCTACAAACTCATCAATTAATTCATTCCGGCGTGAAACCATATTCCTGTGATGTTTGTAACAAAATGTTTAGGCAGAAGGGGTCCCTGCAAAGACATCAGTTAATACATACCGGCGTGAAAACATATTCCTGTGATGTTTGTAACAAGATGTT
Source organism: Thymelicus sylvestris (assembly GCA_911387775.1). Lineage (NCBI taxonomy): Eukaryota > Metazoa > Arthropoda > Insecta > Lepidoptera > Hesperiidae > Thymelicus > Thymelicus sylvestris. Next base: position 7,080,456 of record OU426911.1, read on the forward strand.
TATGCAGAAGAGGAACCTACAATCTCATCAATTAATACATTCTAATGGGAAACCATATTCCTGTGATGTTTGTAACAAAATGTTTACGCTGAAAGAGAACCTAAAAAGACATCAATTAATACATTCTAACGAGAAACCATATTCCTGTGATTTTTGTAACAAAATATTTAGGCAGAAGGAGTCCCTACAAAGACATCAGTTAATACATGCCGGCGTGAAACCATATTCCTGTTATGTTTGTTACAAAATGTTTGCGCAGAAGGCGCACCTACAATCTCATCAATTAATTCATTCCGTCGTGAAACCATATTCCTGTGATGTTTGTAACAAAATGTTTACACGCAAGGGGTCCCTGCAATCTCATAAATTATTACATTCCGGCGTGAAACCATATTCCTGTGATGTTTGTAACAAGATGTTTACCCGGAAGGGGCACCTACAAACTCATCAATTAATTCATTCCGGCGTGAAACCATATTCCTGTGATGTTTGTAACAAAGTGTTTACCTGGAAGGGGCACCTACAAGCTCATCAATTAATTCATTCCGGCGTGAAACCATATTCCTGTGATGTTTGTAACAAAACGTTTAGGGTGAAGAAAACCCTAAAAATACATCATTTAATACATTCCGATGTGAAGCCATATTCCTGTGATGTTTGTAACAAAATGTTTACGCAGAAGGGGTACCTACAAAGACATCAGTTAATACATGCCGGCGTGAAACCATATTCCTGTGATGTTTGTTACAAAATGTTTGCGCAGAAGGCGCACCTACAATCTCATCAATTAATTCATTCCGTCGTGAAACCATATTCCTGTGATGTTTGTAACAAAATGTTTACACACAAGGGGTCCCTGCAATCTCATAAATTATTACATTCCGGCGTGAAACCATATTCCTGTGATGTTTGTAACAAGATGTTTACCCGGAAGGGGCACCTACAAACTCATCAATTAATTCATTCCGGCGTGAAACCATATTCCTGTGATGTTTGTAACAAAGTGTTTACCTGGAAGGGGCACCTACAATCTCATCAATTAATTCATTCCGGCGTGAAACCATATTCCTGTGATATTTGTAACAAAATGTATACGCTGAAAAAGAGCCTACAAAGACATCAGTTAATACATTCTCAGTAAGAAACCATATTCATGGGATGTTTGCTATAAATATAAAGCATTTTGTGGGAGCTGACTCGGCGATGGGCTCCCCGCCTCGCGCCGGCAGCCCCCCGCGTAGTTAGTGTCGGTTACATGGCGCGGGCACACACACGCGTTAGGTCCGCATATTTATTTAACTACATTTTATATATTCTTTTCTGAGCCCTAACGTAAGCTGGATCGTCAGTTCCTTTGTCGGCTTTATCTAAAAAAGTGGCCAAGTGCGAGTCGGACTTGCCCATTAAGGGTTCCGTAGCAGCAAGTAACATAATATAAAAGTTCTTGTAGTTCGTTGTATTTGAGTCTGCAGGTTAGGTAGGTAGGGTTAGTATTTGAGTTGATTGAATGAAAGTTAAATTGCGGTTTGCAGGCGGATGCAACAAAGGGCGCACTGAAAACCAGTAGCCGTGGTTCACCGCGGCATATGTTGAGTGCGTCCCTTTTTTGTTGAGCAGTTCTGCAGCAGGATGTAATGTAGCTGTTAATCTCATTATTGTTAAATAACTATTTATAACTTGTTGCATTGCGTAATGCTTAACAAAATAAACTATTTCTTTCTTTCTTTCTTTCTTAGTACATATCTATGCTTTCTATACTAATATTATAAAGCTGAAGAGTTTGTTTGGTTGAACGCGCTAATCTCAGGAACTTCTGGTTCGAACTGAAAAATTATTTTTGTGTTGGATAGTCCATTTATCAAGGAAGGCTTTAGACTATATAACATCATTATATTATATGTATTTTAGTAGTTAGTTTTTTTCCTCAAGTTAACGCGGGTGAAACCGCGAGGCACAGCTAGTATTATATAAAAGTAGTCCATCCTGATAACACTTGAAGGTCCACTGCCGGACATAGGCCTCCCCTAATTTCCGCCACTCTGACCAGTCCTGAGCCTTCTGAATCCATCTCTCCATCTCTCCAAGCAGTCCATCTATCTGCCTTCTTTAGGTTGTCAGTCCACTTGGAGCTTAATGCTCCTTTTTCCGAGACGTGGATGCCATTCGCCTTTCTTCTCCAACAGATTTCAACATTTCTGACTCGATTACGTAGAGAAATACCGAGCATAGCCCGCTCCATAGCCGATGTGCGACTTTGAGCTTGTGCATTAGGCCAATAGTAATGCACCACGTCTCGGAGCAGTATGTCATCACTGGCAAGTGGCAACACACACTGCTCGAACACCTTCGATTTCAGGCACTGAGGTAGTGTTTTGGTCGACGAGATATGACGAAGTTTCCGTAACGTAGGCCAACAGAGTTGAATTCTACGAGTGACTTCTTTCTCGAAGTTGTACTGGATCTGGATCGCTTGTCCCAGGTAAATGTATTCAGCTACAACTTCGAGAGCAGCGCTGTCAACAACAACCGGTACGGGTCTGACATGGACATTATGGACATGGTTTTCGTCTTGTCCATGTTCATCGTAAGACCTCCCGCTGTGAGACGCTGTTAAAATCCCCAAGCATTGTACTAAGTTCCTCCAGAAATCTTGCCAGGACGACTATGTTATCGGCATATCGCAAGTATGTGATGTATTTCGCCATTGATGTCAATGCCACGACGTTCTATGATATAACTTCTCCTTGCCTGACTCCTGTCTGCAGTTGGATAGGGTTCGTTGCTGTGTCGTGTACTCTGGCAGACTTGGTGGCTAATGAGTACAAACACTTGAACACCTCCGTATACCGGTAGTCAAACCGGCACCGCCGGCGAGAATTTATTACCGAAAACAGTTTATAAACGTGTTTCGGAAGTGCAATGGTCTGTAGTTCTTCAAAAGCGCTTTAGCTTCTTGAAGAACAGAGTCACCGCGCTTCTGAACCACGCTTCCAGTATTGATACGTCCAGGACTCTGCGCAGTGTCGGGTGAGTTAACCTGACTTTGCTCAATAGACAGATTGCTGTCCAACATAGTAGTTAATTATTTAGCTTTGCCGCCACAGATATATTGTATTTTGATAGGATGAGGTGACCGCCCTTCAATTTTGAGATATAGCAACAAATGTTGAGATATTAATTATGTAAATAAAAACCCTTTTATTCCTTGCTATCTTAGTATTTTATATGTAATTTTTTCTTTTTACTTAATATTTACAATTTATTATAATAATGTAGCGAACTTAATTATATTAATGTCCAGTAACTGATACTAAAATTGACAATTAATAATGCTAGTAATTAAATATTTGATTAATTTGATAATAATAAAGGTAAATAACTGAATGTATTCTTATAAATACAACTGTAAAAGTTATAATGTAAATTGTTTTCATTCTCGGCCTGATTCTAAACTATGCATGAAAGCAATGCACTGGAACGTACTTATAACTTGAAGCAATGTACTATCGTCGACCCTGTAGCCTAGTTGGTAGCGACCCTGCCTGCGAAGCGAGGAGTCCCGGGTTCGATTCCCGGCTGGGGCAGATATTAATGTGATAGATAAATATTTGGGTGTTATTGTGATGTGTTGTATGTGTCGTATGTATGATGGTATGGGTGTGAAAGCGTTTATCTTAATACCTCGCTTATAATAAACACAACGTGAGCCGCCAGCCTGGCCGGTGACAGCGAGGTATGAGTCATGATGACACAAAATATAAAGTCAACATAAGGTTGATGGATATTTTATGTAAATAAATCTAAGTCGATCTAAGATTCGCCAGTGAATGTATTAAAGAGGTACCGTAAATATAAATTATTTTGTTTCATTTAACCATCTTGTATAGTAGTATAGTATGACCATTTTCAACCATGGATATTTAACTGGATATATAACTTCGTAGTGGTACCTGAAGATCGATAAAGTCATTTAAGAAGGACCATTTTTGTATTGCGTCCATATTATCTATAGTCCCAGGATATATCATTAGATTGCGATTTTTGCAATGGTAAGTTGAAATTATAATAGAGTTGTACCATAATTGTGTACCTTAATTTTCAATATACACCTAATGTAATAATTTATATAAATGAGGAAATTTTAATAGAATGTATTATTTCAATATAAAAATGATAACTACCATAAAAATAACCTAGACAAAACATTTTGGAGAACCATATCAAAATAGGACATATTTTTTCTAACTAAGTATGGACATCCTACAATTATGAAGCACAATCTCAATCCGGCCTGTGATTGATCGAATGTATCATTCCAATATGAAGTCATCGATGACGTCATGTCGGAATCGAACTTCAGGTACCTCTATAAAGTCCATGATCCAGATAGAGTATAAATCCATGATGCATACACTTTATTGACTTGATGTAGTGATGGACGTTGAAAAAAAACATCGATGTTTTTTTCGATCCAATGCATCGCATAGTGGCAACGATGTTTCAAAAAATACATCGATGTTTTTCATACATCGATTATATTTTTTTAACAAATTATGTATGAATGTGGCGCATACCAAAAAATGATCCTGAAGTTAGTAGACAGTTAACTATTTTTCTTACTTATGAAAATAGAATTAACTTCATTTTAACACTTACGTAAAAACATGATGTAACTTTTGAAAGAAAGAAAGAAAATACATTTATTTGCAAAAGATACACATAAGGTTATACAAGGTAATAATATATTTTCATAACATCGATAAAAACAGCAATGCAAATATGTGCTGGCAACATTTTTGCATTGGTGTTGTCAAAGTGGTCCGTCGATTTATGGATTCGACTATAATGCTCTCCAACTAAATCTGCCCTTGGGCGTATAGTTGGTAGCATTGAAAAAGTAGTATAAAAATTAAAATGGTATATTATATGTAATGTTTTATATTTAATATATCGTTATTACATTTGATGAACTTAATAACGACGCTATTATTATGTCCATAAAATGGTTTTTGAAATATAAAAGACACTTATTTCAATACTACCAACAGTACGCCCAAGTGCAGATTAAGGCTTCCCGCCCACGTCCGGCTTTTTGTAGGAGAGATAATCGGGCCGATTTTTTCTTCCATATTATTTCTGACCGACTTTTTGAAGGACGTGTGCGTTGCACTATTGCTATCAGCACGTTCTATTTTTCTCCTACAAAAAATCGGTCACCGATTAGGAAGTGGGTGGGAAGCGTTAGTTGAAGAGTACTCTATAGGGAATAACAAAATCAAAGACAAAAAAGTTCAATAGATATTCAATGTAGGTTTCGATCGTAACTCGTTAAAAAGTATTTGTACAACAGTTGTTGTCATTAATGCCTGGTCTCCCATAACACCATTGCTTTCATATAAGCACCACTTTGAGAGGAGTCATCGAATCGGAAAGATGAAATCCGCATCGCCATCTATGGAAAACGAATTGAATCTTCCCCATCAATTCGTTTTCCATGGATGACAATGCGGAATTTGTCTTTTCGGTTCTATGACTACTCGCAAATCGGCAGTTATGCGAAAGCTATGGTATCATAGCAGGTTTGCCTCTTCGATGCATCGAATGAAAAACATCGGATTAAATCGATGTATCCATACTTTACATCGAGTGTTTTTAATACATCGATGTATATCGTCCATCCCTAACTTGATGTCTGTCATCTCATCTATCAAAGTCATTTCGTTTGTCAAAGTTGTCAAGTAAATTTTACAAAATCATATAAGTCATTCAATTTATTTTGTTTTATTTTTGTCGTGGATTTATATGTTTATTTCATTGTTGTTGATGTTTATTTCATTGTTGTTTATATCAGTGATTTCGATATGCGTTGTTCCTTCCCTACATGTGATCACGATTCCAGCCAAACCTCTACTTCAGGAGTTTCGTTTTACAGGTATTTCAGCATTATTAACATTTTCTTATTGTGTATGTTATTTAAATAATAATAAATAAATTAGGTTATGTGCCTTTGAACGTAATTTGTTAATGTTGTGATTTGGAGGTGAGTATTACAGTTTCGTATTTGACCATTGGCAAGTAGGGATGTTCAATCCGGATCGATACTTGTGTGGATCGATACAATCCCAAGTAGCACGCGGGGCTGAATAAGAGTTCACATTTAGCGTACAAGTGAACTTAAAGCATTAATTCACTCTTATATGAGTTCACCTGTGATGTATTAGCTGTATAAAGGCGAAAAATACGCTTAAAGCTGTTTATGGTCTGTTTATGAGTGTAATGTTAACCTACTACTATTTAAATGCTGTTATACTGCTACTATGCAGCTATGTGAACTTAAGGCTGTATAACTTGTGCCCAAATCAGTCGTATAAGGGCTGTAAAGCGTGCTCTACAGCTCATATATAGCTGACTTACCGCTTATAGTTCACATGTGAACCCTTAGACAGCCCTTAAACAGCCCCGCGTGCTACTTGGGAATGGCATACGATCCACTCAATATTTGTATCGATACAATGGCATTCGATCCACAGGCGGATCGATACACATGCAGAGTGGATCGGATCGAACCGGATCGGATCAAAATTATTATGGAATGGAGGTAGATTTCTTTAGATCAGTTGTTGGTGCATCATAATATTACACGAACAAGAAGGCTTCCACACATTTTTCAAGCAATATTTGTCTGAATTTTTGTTGGATAGAAAGTCTGATCCATTAATTAAAGTATTGGTCAGCTAGAAAAGTTATTTGGGGAAACTCTGCGACATAGCTCTACGCCTACGGTATTTATCAGTGGTAGGAACTTCATTGCCCTCCGAATGGCTTTTCTCGTTAGCCAATAGCATTTTAAGCGAAAGTAATCGATTTGATCCTGAGCGCTTATCCAATTTACTATTCCAGAGTTCATTAAAATTTAAGAATTGGCAAATGTAATTTATAAGCTTTGCATGATATATTATTAATTTATTAGATTAGTTAGTTTAAATACACAAGAGTTTTTAATCAAATATAGTGTTATAAAGTGCGATATTATTATTTATATGATGTTCCTACTACATACCACATTATTTTAAAAAACCTTAAGTAACTTTTTCAATATTTAGTTATACAATATTTTGAATAAAATTAAATCTAATATAAAATTTAATCTAAAACGATTGATCTTAATATTGCCTTAATGATCTATCTTTATTTAGAAACCCACTGAGTTAAGCGTGGCGATAGTATAAATAACCATATTTAAAATATTTTATTCGATTCTGGATCGATACAAATCATCATATTAAATTACACGGTATATCTACATAAAATGTCATCTTTTATTTATTAACATATTTCTTTTTTTTGTCTTTCTTGGCCAACAACGCTTTGGTCGCTGACATCCATTGGCCACAATACCCACTTACAGGTATATTTAATAATTATATGAATCGATATTTGGACTATTAATTATATTGGGATATTCATGACGATCTGGAGTATCGATATATAAAATACCCAGATCAACCATTCCTATTTAAAAAAAAAAAACTTTTTTTTCTTCTCTCTTTCTTGGCCGGCAACGCATCAGTGATGCTTTTGGTGTTGTTGATATCCATGAGCGACGATAGCCACTTACTATCAGGTGGATCGTCAGCTCGTTTGCCGGCTTTTTCTATGAAAGAAAAACATTCATTCGATACTGAATCGATCCAGAGTATCGTATCAAATCACTTGGATCGATACCTGGATCGATACACTGCGAAACGATCCGTATCGATCCAGAGTATCGATACAAGGCACCTGGATCGAACATCCCTATTGGCAAGGCGGCTCACGGCTGGTTTTTATTGGTTTATAAAAAATCGCGACATAGGTACATATTTGAATGTGCAATGGCTTAATGGTTGGAGACCATTTTTCAATTAAAAAAGGCAGGACTCATGGTAACTTTCCTCTCATATGTAATATGTGGTTTACCATTTACGAGGAAAGATATGTAACCTAACCTTCAACATGCATCATACAGCATAGGGCAGAGTTTATTGTGTTCATTAGTGTTTCTGTTTCAAAAATACAAAACAGTTGAACCCTAATCAACCAACTTAAACTTAAATCTTACCAAGGTTTTCTAAATTTGTGGTGGAAGATAGTTGAGAACAGAAAGAGATTAATAGTGTTGCTATCTAGGGACCCACAAACCTGCTAAGTAGCTCTGAACATTGCAACTGAATACGGTTTCTTCTATAGAGTCCCCGAGGAGATATTTCTACGTGAAGCATGGATAAGGGCGCTCGGCCAGACAGACTGGAAGCTCGAGCCGGGCAGGATTATATGTTCTAAGCATTTCCTGTTGGAGGACTTTGGACCAATGGGACATCAGCTACAGGCAAGCACTGTGCCTGGAAACCTCAGAGTTAGTATTAATTTCATTGTGTTACACCCTCGGCTCATTGTCATTGGTCAGAAGGCCAAGTGCGAATTAAACTCATGTACTGTGAGTTCTGTATGACCACAAAATTATTTCAAAAGAAATAATATCACATGTAATTCTTTTCAAGTCTTTGTCTTTTCTGTCAAAAGTTTAATCGAAGAGTTTGTTTTTTTAATCATGGTGCTACCAATTTAACAATCACAATTTCATATTCCGCAGGTATGCAGAATATGTTTGGCCACAGACTGCTTAATGTACCCAATGACAGCTTTCAGAGTGTTAAATGAGTCATATGAAACAACAACTGGAATCATGGTAAATTGTTTTACATAAATCCCTCACAGCTTAATTCAAGTCCTTCATTTCCAAGTCGCCTCAACTATGAAATATTATGTACGTAATATACCTTTAGTAGTTGCAGTGTCTCACTGCACTTGTTGACGTAAAAGTGCAAGCAGGGCGAAGCTAATTGCGCCTAAGTGCGAGCGAGCTGACAATACGCTTCGCCCTGTCAACGATTGCAGTTAAAACGAGTGCAGTTAAAACTTATTAGTAAATGGCATAAAATCAATATTTTATTTTATGTGCAAATGTTCTTTATTGAAAACCAATCGAAAATTGCTCACTAGTATTAGTGCTTGTTCACACTGAACTCGCGGGCGCGGTCGCGAAATATCAAACATATGACCTACTATGAAAGTGTTCACATCAAAACGCGCGCGCGGTGTATGTAGCGTTTACCGCGCCCGCGTCCGCGAGTTCAGTGTGAACAAGCACTCAGATATTTAAATTAAACAAAACTGTAAGGCCGGTACCTCACCGGGACGCCATGGCGACGTCGCCGGCCACGTATCCAAACAGTTTATATTGAAATGTATGGCGCATACCTCACCTGGCGACGCTGTGGCAACGTAGCTGATTCGGAAGCGTAGCCATAACTGCCAGCGCGCTATGTGGAGTCTGGAGACTGTGGCGAGCTGGCGACGTCAGTAAAATGTATGCGTGTAGGTTACACCTCCCTCACTGAGTAGCCAACCGGCCGCCATTTCGGGCGCTTGGTCAACTTATGTATGGAAATATTTGTTTCGATACAGAAAAATTTATTGTGAAAATTCAAAATTGTCCGTGTTTGTGGGATAGTGCATTGGATATTTTATAAAAATTCTTAATATAGATTAATAAAAACACCACATCGGCTTCGATTTGATAAAAAACGATGAATCCAAAGTTTGTTCTTTTTTTTTCTTTTCTTGTAGTATTTTTAAGCGACGTACGTAACAAATAAGTGCGATCTCTTCTACGTCCATTCTTGACATCATAATCGAACTGAGTGAAGAGAAGCCATGGCTACTCTTTTGGCTACCTTCGGACGCCAACGGTAGCCATGGCAACTACGCCGGCGACGTCGCCATGGCGTCCCGGTGAGGTAGGGCACTAACAGAACTTATGACCGAACTAGACACAAAATTGAGGTGATCACGGAGTCATTTCTTAAACAATTACTTGACTCGTTTTTCAGTGTCATTATTGGATTAAATGTTTGTTCCATTGTATACTAGTCTACCAGGAGTGTGAACAGTAAAGTGATTTGTTGTCAGACAGCAGACGAAGAGCACTTGCCTCGGTACCTGTGCACCGAGTGCGCCGACCGGCTGATGAACTGCGCTCGCTTCAGGCGCAGGAGCTTGCGAGCGCACGTGATGCTTCTGGACATCGTCAGGAGACACGGACAAGTGAGTATTATGTTCAGAACGAACACAAACAGAAGGCATACTGGGACAAGGTTTCTACCGTGGTATTTGTTTTGTTGTGTTTTAATGTCTTTTGAAAAGACTTTGCTTAAGAAGTTTAATACTAAAATATATTGCTAAATTAATAGATTTATTAATAGACTGTTATCAAATAACTGTATGTGTTGTTTCAGATAACTGTAGAGTTAATACGATCTGAAATACAGAACCATAATCCATTCAGTTCTGATCCAGCAGACAATCCAAATGAAGAAAAATTTAACTTTCATAATGAAGATTTAGAGGAAATAAATAAACACACAGACGCACGAACGGACACGCCACTCGAAGATGTCGATATGTATGAAAATATTGATGATATTAAATTCGAAACAGACGATGAGGTTGGCCATAGCCACGTTAATAGCGAAGATAGAACAGATGATGTGATAGATATGACTGTGAATGAGGTTAAGACGGAAGACGATGGTTCGAGCAATGAAGAGGATTTCAATGCTTGTACATCTAACTTAGTTGAAGATGTAGATGACGAAGACTTAAGTTTTACTTTTCTTCGGCTGCAAGGAAAGGGTAATTGTATTTTGTGCATATCTTGAATATATAGTATTCACTATGAAAGCCTGTAGGCTAGTAATGACATTAACCATTTATTGATATGATTAAGCTTTTCAGTAAGAACAAATTTGTTTTTTGTATTAATATTATTTTATAACTCCGTGGCCTAGGATTGGATAACTCTACGAGAACTGGTGGTGTTTGGTGGAGTTTATTGGTAGGCGTTTCCATCACGCGTGGGTTCCTGACTGGTACATCCATCGGTTTTTCTACGGTCTGTGCTGGAGCAGGCGCCGGATCCGGAATGTGCACCAAACCTATCGGCCCACTGTCACAGCCACTTGATAAACCAACCACATGACGTGATCCCTCCCGCCTCAATGTGTCTTCATTGTTAATTTCAAAATAACTTACCAGAGAGGCGGTTTTCATGCATTCAAACTCACTTTTCAAGGCCGAGAATTCAGCTAAAGGCGTGTATTTTTCTTTTATAGCTGTAACTTCCTTTTGAAGCACTAAAATATCCTTCAGTAGTTTAGACACGTCAACATGGTCAAAGTGAACCGGGGGTAGTTTGTTGATATTGCGGACAACAAAAATGGGGAATTCGTTAGGATCCAGCTCACGAAACCATCCTATTATATCTTCTAAGTCTCGTTGAGCCTTTCCATCACGTTTTCGTTGTGATTTCTTCTTGCTGAGTTGTGTCACACACTCACATAATACATTTTTTGCATCCGTTATCTCACCCGAGCTAAATGCACTTGAACAAATTTGAATCAAGCTTATTTGATCCATAACATCCAATTTGTTTTGGATGAAAGCTAAAATTTCGTTGATTACAACGCCACAACTATTACACTTTGCACTCGACATTATTAACTTTTATAAATACATGACAGTGCGCAACTAACGACGCGTACGTCGTCGATGCCACGACGGCTGCGACTCGAATACGGGCACATGTATTAATTTTAAATTGCGTAAATAAACTATTGAATTACTTCGGTATAACTGACGTTTTAAGACGCTACAAAACATAAAAATAATTTTTCGCCCTTGTTCTTTAATATGTTCCATATATTTTTCAGTTTTTAAAAATTTTGCAAAAAAAAGAAAAAAAAATCCAAATTAATGTGAATATTGCTTATTTTTCAAAACCCGCTCCTGGAGGAATCCTTTGTGATTTTATCGTGGGTTTCAGTATATAAATTACTAAATATAAGTACTTCAATATAAATTCAAAGTTTTTTAAATTTCCTTCTGCAAGAGGTACAAATAAGGTAAAACATAATTTCCGTATGCGAAGCTGCGGGCAACAGCTAATATAAATATATTTTACCCAATTTCAACCGAATGAAGCGGTCGTGAATCAACAAGTTTCTTTATTTATAATTATGTTTCCTAATCCAGTATTGTTTTATAAAGGTGAACATGTTTCGGATGACCTTCCTAAACAAAAAGTGGGACAAAAAGATAAGGAAATGACACGGACACCGCGAGATGTTAATGAAGTGAAGATTGAGGAACAACAGACACCGGAAGCTGACGGACCCTCCACAGATGATACGTTCCGTTGTGACATATGCCCTTATGAAACTGACGGCGATATTCAGTTGCTGGAACACTTGATGAAAGCACATGCTGCAAGTAAGAAGTCATACTCCTGTAATGTTTGTAAAAAAATATTTAAGTATAGAAGATCAACTATAGTCAAAATTATCTAAGATGCCCATAATGATAGCTGCCATTTATTAATATGAACTAACATTGTATGGACGTCTTTGAGTGAAATGGAATAATCATTTACTTGACATGAATAGTTGAATACTAACGGACAAAGGATTTTTCCAAAATTTGTTAAAAATCCTTACTCATTTTCATTGGCGTTGATTATAAATCATAGTATACGTTATAATCTAGTAAAAATCCCATCACATTATAATTTGTGCAAAATTTATTAAAAATATTTGACGTCGAAACAATGATAGATGAAGAGGCCTAAAACAAAACTGACGCAAAGTGATGTGACGGCCTGAATCCGTTTCTGAAACCAATCATAATCGATACATTACCATAATCGGAATTTAAAAATGAAAATTGATTAATTTAATTACTTTGTTAAAAATGATTTACTTGCATTTGAATTTTAAATTAGGTACCCAAGAATACCACGACGAATTGGATTCTAACAAAGGGCATTTTCCATTATGTATGGGCACTTCGCCATGGACAGTAAACTGCAGATAATATATTATATGTAATTATGTAGCTGATCTTTTTGCGGTATTCTTTTTTTTTCAACAAATTAATAATATGTATACATGAATGTGTGTTACGAAATAAACAAGAATTTATTCACTGTAGTTTTTTCCCTGACGCTCATAATATTATCTCAAAATATTATTATGAAACTGAGCGGTTGAGTTCATTCTATCATGATCTATCTTTCTTTCTTTTTCTTCTCTTTCTTAGCCGGCAACGCACCAGTGATGCTTTTGGTGTTGCTGATGTTCATGGGCGACGACAGCCACTTACCATCAGGTGGATCGTCAGCTTGTTTGCCGGCTCGGCTATTTCCATGCATACCTATCTAGCAGCATGAGTTGTTAGGAAGAAACAAAAGAATATTTTATTGGAGTCCTGAATACATAATATTGAGAATACGTGGTACGAGATATGTAGCTCAATGGAGGTAGTTGGGAGGTACCTAAATGTTACGGTTTTTAGTTTACAATTTAATTATCGAATCGATTAGAAGGTTTGAATTTTGAATCGATTTGTTGCAAAAATTGGTTTCTTTCGTGAACCGATTTTTTTGTACATCTCTAGTGTCACTGTGATTGCAAACGACAAATTGGGCATCTTAATTCGCGGCGACTATAGGTTGCACATGGCAATACATTCAGGGAAAAAATATTTTCATATGATGAGAAAACATTTAAAAATAACAATAGAAAAATAAAGCAATTTTGACATAAGGATTATTTTGGCTTTTGCACTCCTTCTTTTTGTTTATTTGATTTTATCTGTCTGTAAATAAACTATTAACATTTCCGACTTACTTCCGATACATACATTTGCGAATGTTTTTGGCAAATCAAAAACAGATGATCCAGAACCAACGAAGTTCGGTTGTATTTTTGTTGTTTGTTACCTCAGAACTCTGTAACTTATATTGTGTAATAATGCTTCGTAATTATAATACAATCCACTTTACCACAACCAACCGCTATTATTCTAATATTATTTTATACAGGTGAAGATGTTCTTGCTGACCTTCCTACACAAAAAGATAAGAAAGCGACGAAGACACCGCGAGATGTAAATGAAGTGAAGATTGAAAAACAACAGACACCGGAAGTTGACGGATCCTCCACAGATGATACGTTCCGTTGTGACATATGTCATTATCAAACTGACAGCGATATTCAGTTGCTGGAACATTTGAAAGCGCATGCTGCAAGTAAGAAGCCATATCACTGCGATACGTGTGATTATAAAACAGATTGTAAGAATAGACTAATTCGTCATCTACGGACACATTTAGGTAATAAAGAATATTTTTGTAATATTTGTACAAAAAAATTTTACTGTAAAAGCACACTTACTTTGCATATGAGAATACATTCTAGCGGAAAATTGTATTCATGTGATGTTTGTAAAAAAGTGTTTGGTCATAAGAGGAACCTACAAAAACACCAATTAATACATTCCGGCGTGAAGCCATATTCCTGTGATGTTTGTAACAAAACGTTTACACAGAAGGGGATCCTACAAAGACATCAATTAATACATTCCGACGTGAAACCATATTCCTGTGATGTTTGTCACAAAATGTTTACGCGGAAGGGGCACCTAAAATCTCATCAATTAATACATTGTAATGAGAAACCATATTCCTGTGATGTTTGTAACAGAATGTTTGCGCGGAAAGGGAACCTACAATCTCATCAATCAATACATTCTGGCGTGAAACCATATTCCTGTAATGTTTGTAACAAAATGTTTAAGCAGAAGGGGACCCTACAAAGACATCAATTAATACATTCCGCCGTGAAACCATATTCCTGTGATGTTTGTAACAAAACGTTTACGCAGAAGGGGTCCCTGCTATGTCATAAATTATTACATTCTGACGAAAATCCATATTCCTGTGATGTTTGTAACAAAATGTTTACGCGGAAGGGGCACCTACAATCTCATCAATTAATACATTCTAATGAGAAACCATATTCCTGTGATGTTTGTAACAAAATGTTTAGGCGGAAGGGGCACCTACAATCTCATATATTAATACATTCTAATAAGAAATCATATACCTGTGATGTTTGTAACAAATTGTTTACGCAGAAGGGATCCCTGCAATCTCATAAATCATTACATTCCGGCGTGAAACCATATTCCTGTGATGTTTGTAACAAAATGTTTACGCAGAAGAGATCCCTGCAATCTCATAAATTAATACATTGTAAGTAAGAAACCATATTCATGGGATGTTTGCTATAAAGCATTTTGTGGGAGCTGACTCGGCGATGGGCTCCCCGCCTCGCGCCGGCAGCCCCCCGCGTAGTTAGTGTCGGTTACATGGCGCGGGCACACACGCGTTAGGTCCGCATATTTATTTAACTACATTTTATATATTCTTTTCTGAGCCCTGACGTAAGCTTGTATCGTATTATTTATTACATGTTTCTTCTTCAAATATATTAGACCTCATTAGTGAGTTTGTGTATGACTGAGTCAGAAATATATATTCTATATCAAGTACGTGTTCGTCTAGTGTTTATCGCTTCTCCCTACTACCGAGACTCAATACATTTTATTGAAAACGTTATCTAAGAAAACATTTAAAATTACATTCAGATGGGGAACTATTCATATGATATCTGTAGAGAAGCTTTTCGTGACAAATGGCGGCTACACAGACATTTAAAAATACATTCTTAAGGCCCTGTCAATAGAAATTAACATTGTTAATACAAATACGACTGACTGACGTTGAGCCCGTGTGCGTCAGTGTTAGTGTACGTTTACAAATGATAACGCTACACGTGTTTGTATGTATGCCTGACGAGTATTTATATTATCTACTAGCTCATACCCGCAACTTCGTCTGCGTGGACTTCAGAAAAGAAATGTGCCATTAATTAAAAATAGTAATGCACCACGTCTCGGAGCAGTATGTCATAGCTGGCAACACACACTACTCGAACACCTTCGATTTCAGGCACTGTGGTAGTGATAATAGTTTTTGCGCGATTGCATGACCAACATCCAAACTCACAAACTTTCACGTTTATAATATATATTAGTAGGATATATTTAAAAATGTTAATTTGTTTGTGTACGCTTCAAACTCGGGAAACGTTCTTCACTGGTTGAGCTCAAATTTTAACACAATATACTATACGCTTCAAGAATGGTTTTGATAAATGTTTCGGGTCAGTAACTTATCTGCGACCAGAGTTGTGTACCAGTAGCGCCATCTCCTGGATCGAAGGGGACACTCGCTGTACCATGCAGCCACAAAGTGCCACCTCGAAGCATGGCGGTACAACTGAAGGTAGAAGATACTGGTAGTAATTATTTAGGTTTGACGCCACAGATATATTGTATTTGATATGATGAGGTGACTGTCGTTCAGTTTTGAGATATAGGTTGAGATATCAGTAAAATGGTTGTGAAGAGTTGATAATAATTATTATGTAAATAAAAAACCTTTTATTCCTTGCAATCTAAGTAATTTTATATGTAAATTTTTCTTTTTACTTTATATTTACAATTTATTATAATAATGTTACCATCATAATTATTATATTAATGCCAGTAACTATTACTAAAATTGACAACTAATAATGCTAGTAATTAATTAATTGATTAATTTGATAATATTAAAGGTAAATAACTGAATCTATTGTTATAAATACAATTGTAAAAGTTATAATGTAAATTGTTTTCATTCTCGGCCTGATTGTAAACTATGCTACTACTTAGTCTGGCCATAAATACTGTTACTATTAAAAATAAACAAAATATTGCATTTGAATTTGGAATCTATCATTTTTATATGATTGTTCATTGAGTTTTCTGATTTTGGCGCCAATACATTGTACAATATTTTGCGATATTAAAATGGAGTGGGGTAATAAAGAGAACCGAATCGCTGTGATTGCATTACACAAAGTAGGTATGGAGCCAAATGCAATTTTTAAAACTCTCCATACGCTTGGTAAGTTGCGTGCTTCAATTGATAACTGGCCTCAACGTTTAAAGGATTGTATTGCTGCCAATGGAGACCATTTCGAATAAGCTTTTTATATTTTAAATTGTTTTATATTTATGTATTAAACTAACACACTGTAAAAGTAATAAATGTTATTTGCAATAGAAAAATATTTTTTTTTCTTTGTTTCAGTATTTATGGCAAGACTAGGTGTACTACTTGTAACTTGAAGCAATGTACTATCGTCGACCCTGTAGCCTAGTTGGTAGCGACCCTGCCTGCGAAGCGAGGAGTCCCGGGTTCGATTCCCGGCTGGGGCAGATATTAATGTGATAGATAAATATTTGTCCTTGGGTCATGGGTGTTATTGTGATGTGTTGTATGTGTCGTATGTATGATGGTATGGGTGTGAAAGCGTTTATCTTAATACCTCGCTTATAATTAACACAATGTGAGCCGCCAGCCTGGCCGATGATAGCGACGTATGAGTCATGACACAAAATATAAAGTCAACATAAGGTTGATGGATATTTTATGTAAATATATCTAAGTCGATCTAAGATTCGCCAGTGAATGTATTAAAGAGGTACCGTAAATATAAATTATTTTGTTTCATTTAACCATCTTGTATAGTATGACCATTTTCAACCATGGATATTAACTGGATACATAACTTCGTAGTGGTACCTGAAGATCGATAAAGTCATTTAAGAAGGACAATTTTTGTATTGTGTCCATGTTATCTACAGTCCCAGGATATATCATTATATAGATTGCTATTTTTGCAATGGTATAAAAACAACTTGAAATTATAATAGAGAAGTACCCTAATTGTGTACCTTAATTTTCAATATACACCTAATGCAATAATTTATATAAATTTTGAAGAAGTTTTAATAAAATGTATTATTTCAATATAAAAATGATTACTACCATAAAAATAACCTATAGAAAACATTTTGGAGAACCATATCAAAATAGGACATATTTTTTCTAAGTATGGAAGTCCTACAATTATGAAGCACAATCTCAATCCGGCCTGTGATTGATCGAATGTATCATTCCGCTATGAAGTCATCGATGACGTCATGTCGGAATCGAACTTCAGGTACCTCTATAAAGTCCATGATCCAGATAGAGTATAAATCCATGGTGCATTCACTTTATTCTAATTTAAACTCAAAGCTTTATTGACTTGACTTCTGTCATCTATCAAAGTCATTTCGTTTGCAGTGTTGCCAAGTTAGCCACTTTTTGGCTAGATCTGGCAACTTTTAAGATTCCTTTAGCCAAAAATGTCAAATGTTCTTGGCTAAATATTTTAGCCACAATTCTAGCAACTTTTGAGGTTTGACTTGACAAGCTAATAATTACTTGACATTGACATTTAACCTAACCTAACTTAGACCCTGTTCACAAATCTTAGACACTAAAATGACAACCACTAATGTCAAAGTTCTAAATAATAATGCCAGCTAAATTTGTGCGATCTACTTTTCCGGTTTTTTGAATCGTAAACTATGTCGTAAGAATAGTGACATATTAGTAGCGACACTCTTATCAACCTAGATATTTAGCATTCGGCTAAATAGTATAAAATTAGCTGTATACCGAATGTAACGTTAACCAAATACTCGTTTTTGTAATCACAGTAACTTTTAAATTTAGTTAGTAAGGGTAAACTAAATATAATATGGATTTAAGAATGATAACGGTTGCTTTGTACTATAATAATTGTAAGAGGAGGCGAGTAAAACACACGAAGGTTGTTACTAGGCTGATTTATTAAGTAATTTTTTAAGTTAAAAAAAAAAAAATTGAGTATATGTAATGAGATGAAGATAATACTTAGACATTAGGCATACCAGTAGTGGTAAGCTGTAGAGCTTAAACTTGTTTTATACTAGTTTCAGGGACTCTTGAATAATCACACAAATAGTCGACCCACCATAATAGCTGCGAATATTTTTCCGATTTACTTTTCTGTTTGTGGCCATCACTATTTAATTGGCACCCGAAACTGGTCACCCATGAAACGTCAATTTAGTCGCTAAGATTTGTGAACAAGGTTTAATGGCCCTTATTTAACCTTCAACATCTAATGACCACTGATTTTTTTTTACACAATCAAGTTAATGCTGTGTTGCCAATGAAAATGTTTGGAAGGCCGTGTACATCAGATAAAAAAGCCGTGTTTATATGGAAAAAGATCAACTGTGGGCCGTATCATCTATATGCCATCCAATTATCCCAATATATACCATCGGTTCAACGCTCGGACTAAAAAAAAATGTCATCGGCAGTGAATTAATGTCTCGCTTTTCATTAGGCTAGAGTAACATCATAATTAGCCTAGTGGCGCTGTTTTAAGGGTTTTTAACATTCGTTTAATGTTTGCAAAAAAAAGACCGCAGAATTTGCGAAAAGCCGTAGAATTTGCTACGGCCATAGGCTACGGCTCCAGCCGTTGGCCGTAGATTTTGTAATTTTTTGGCCTGAAAGCCGTAGAACACGGTAATTGCCATAGTGTTGGCAACACTGGTCAAACATTAACACTTATCAGTTATTGTTTGACCACAATCCTACCTGATATACAAATAATTTATGTTTCCATGTTTGGTTTTATTAAAAAATAATTGTTTGATAGTGTTATATTTTTATCTCCCGGTCCAAAAAGAGGGTACAAAATTTTTAGCCACTTTAAAGGGTATGAAATTTTGACATTCTAGCCACTTTTTAAAAGTGTTTTAGCCACTTCTTGGTTCATTTACTGTTTTACAAAATTATGAGATCACAGGGTTAGTTAAAATTAAAGAATTTCGTGCATGAACGTCGATATATATATTTCACAAAATCTGTACACTCTGAACTCTCTATCTTAATAAAATTATCAAAACAAAACCTATGTCATAACAAGAAAATATTTTAAATAAAGAACAACACACTTAGAGAAAAACATAATGCACGGTCGCTTGCCGTCACAGAGTAGCTTCCACATTCATTACTCTGTGTAACGTGTCGGCAAGCGACCGCGAGATACTCTAACCGGTACCTTACATACTACCGGTACTACGCGGTTTGCTATATACTCCCCCTCTAGTCCAGGAGAACGCCCTCGCTCCGGGACTAGTGAAATATCAGCCTTAGCTGGACGTCCGCGTTTCCTCTTAGGGTTGACGGGTTTTGGGAAAGAGTCATCGCTACCTTGGTAACGGGTAAGATCCTGTGTGTGATATTTCCCTATAATGACATCAGGCTGCTGAATATTTATGATAGTATAAGTTGTAGGACTGACCTTTTCCTTAATTTGGTAAGGCCCATCGCGACGTGGAAAAAATTTAGCAGTAAGATCCTTTGAGCCTCTGCTCAAGAGGTGCGACTTAAGGAGGACTAAATCACCTACCTGGAATGAGTCGGACGGACGACGCGAGGCATCAGCGTACTGCTTTGTCTTATCTTGCTGAATTTCCACTCTTTCGCGGACAGCAGATAATGACGTAAGGAATTCCCGAAGATAGGGAGTTATTTGTTGGACAAAATTTTCTTTGTCTAATATGGCACGAAGGTCGTGAACGACCTCTGTGGGTGATCTCATTTCTCTGCCGAAGGATAAATAAGCTGGTGACTTCCCTGTAGTGCGACATTTGGCGCTATTTAGCGCGAAACGAATCACCGGCAACTTCTTCGGCCATGAAGTGTGATCATCTTCCACGAGTTGTGCGAGCATGGCTTTCAAGTCGCGGTTTTTCCGCTCAGCAGGATTCGACTCTGGGTGATATAACGGTATCAAATTTTGTTTGATACCCAAAACCAACATACACTGGCGCATAACTGCGGACACAAACTGTACACCATTGTCTGAAATAATCCTGCGAGGCAAACCGAATCGCATAAAATACTCTTCAATGAGAACGCGAGCGCAAGCTTCAGCTGTGGCTTCTTGAAGAGCATATAATTCTGTCCATCGAGTTGCCGTATCCTCAACGAGTAAGATCCATCGCTCCCCCTGGTCTCCTTCCGGTAACGGGCCGAATAAATCTATGGCCAACACCTCGTTACGTTGGTTCATAGCTGGTGTCTGGAGTAGACCTGGTGGTTTGGCATTGGAAGCCTTATAACGTTGGCAGTGGATGCAGGCTTTGACATAATCACTGATTATTCTCCGCATCCCTGTGAAATAATACAGTTGTGCAACTCTCTGGTAGGTTCTATCTATACCTGGATGACCGGCTGTCGGAGAATCGTGAAGCTCCTTTAATATGTCTGGAATTTGGCCCTTAGGTAGTACTAATTGAGGGGATTCACTATCGGAGTCCGGGTTGTACCGATAAAGAACCCCTTGGTCCATAAGGTAACCCCTCTCTAACCACTTTTGGGCTGCGACATCATCGGTTCCTTCCAAGTCTTTAATTATTTTCTCCACCTCTACATCCGAGATTTGTTCTTGGCGGATTTGGGTGGGAGATTTCGTGGGCAGATCGCATATAACTGAACAGATACCACAGTTTTCGCGAGATTCGCTCGAGCAAACTGGTCTGCTGAGCGTGTCTGCCACGACGTTCGCCTTCCCAGGCGTATACTGAAATTGAATGTCGAAGGATTGGAGTTTTAAAGCCCAACGGACTAACCTCCCTGCTGGTGATTTTAAAGAAAGCAGCCAGCGGAGTGGTTGATGGTCACTGCCGATGATGACTGGTTGGCCGTCAAGATAAGGTCGAAACCGCTCCACCGCCCACACTACAGCGAGCGCTTCCCTTTCCGTAGTGGAATAGTTGCGCTCGGCTGCATTGAGAAGTCGGCTGGCATATTCAATCGGCCTCTCCTCGTTGCCTTCGCCCTGTAATAAAACTGCACCTAAGGCGTAGTTACTTGCGTCCGTACGCAGAATAAAGGGACGGCTAAAATCGGCTTGCACCAGTATCGGAGCTGTGGTCAGTAAGCGCTTCAGCTCATTAAAAGCTTGGGTTTGTTCCAAACTCCATGTCCATTCTTGGTTTTTCCTGGTCAAACGGGTTAATGGTTCAGCAACCTTCGAAAAGTTCGGTATGAACTTTCTGAACCATGAGCACGTCTGCAAAAAAGTTCTCAGGTGCTTTAAGTTACCTGGCTCTTTCATCTGGAGAACAGCACTCACCTTGTCAGTGTCGGTGGATACGCCATTTTGCGTTATGACGTGGCCGAGATATTTAACGCTTTCTCTAGCGAAAACGCACTTCTCCCTATTTAAATGGAGGTTAAACTCGGACAGACGTCTAAAAACTGCTTCCAGGTCTTGCAGGTGTTGCTGGTATCCCGTAGATATGACTAATAAGTCATCTAAATATGCAAGTAAGGTTACATCTTTTAGTGCAGAGCAGGATCGTAAACGATCGATGAGTCGTTGGAAGGTCGCAGGTGCGTTCCGTAAACCAAACGGCATTCTTTTGAATCGGTAGGTACCTAATGGGCAAACGAAAGCTGTTTTGTCCCTATCAGATACACGTACCATTACCTGCCAATAAGCGGACCGAAGATCCAGCGTACTCATGTAGCAATCCCGTTTCGTGCTCTGTATGAGGTCATCGATGCGCGGCATCGGATACGTGTCGGCTTTGGTAACAGCGTTTAAGCGTCTGTAATCAACGCAGAAACGAATGCTACCGTTAGGTTTAGGCACCATCAGCGCCGGTGAACACCAAGCCGATTCACATTCCTCTATGATGTCTTGTTGTAACATCTTATTTATTTCTGCTTGCATTAGCGCTTTCTTTGCAGGATTTAGACGATAAGGAGGTACTGCAATAGGTGGGTGCTCACCTGTTTCGATGCGATGTTCCGCGTAAGGTGTAGGGCCTCCCCCTATTTCGAAGATGTGGGCGTGCCTGGTGAGGACGGCAGCTAGCGCCAGACGCTCAGCTGGTTTAAGGTGAGTACCTTCATCGTCCCTGAGAACATCTGTAGAAGCACAGGACACGCCACGCGATGCAGGTTCGAAACAAAGATTGTATTTTGTAACATCGTTATCACTGAAGTACCAAATTTCCTTATAAAAATCGATTACTACCTTGGCAGCGTTAATAAAATCGATACCTAATAATGTTTCATTATTAGTTGCATCGGGGAAAATTAGGAATGGAATTGTGATTGTTTTGGTTTCTAATTGAACATTTAATGACGTAGTAAGTATATCCATAGTTCGCGTTATACCGTCTGCTAATTTAATTTGTTGTGAGGAAGGGTGGAGGGGATGACCGTGGCGTAGAAGGAGCGCATATAGCGAATGTCCAGCAATACAACGCTTCGCGGCCGTATCTATGAGTGCGGTGCCATTAAAACCTAAAATATTAATATTAAAAACTGGCCTTCGATCACGCGACATAGAGCATCTCGTACCCTTATCATAATCAACAACATTATTACAAGACAATACACAACTTTTACAACATTGGACATTACTAAAAACAGGATGTTTACAAAATTCGATATTTTCCATCAATTCGTAACTTTCGTGAAATTTATCATCGCGACATTTATCGAGAGCTACGTTAATATGGTCCATATTATTATTATACTGCATTGATCGCATACTATAAAAACTACTATTATTATTATTGTTTTTGTTAAAATCGCAATCACGTACTTCCGAATATGTATTTGTTTGGGGCTCACCTGGATTCTGCAACTTACGGCACTGGTCTATCATGTGTCCAAACCGTTTGCAGTAGGTACATACTGGTCGATGTTTTCTCACAGCGGCAGCGCCGGCGACTTCCCCAGTAGGTATATTAGTTGTCGGCGGCCGAAACGCAGCGTGCGGCGGCGGCGGTACCGGGGCGTCGGAGCGCGATGGCGGCAGCGGGGCGGCGGCGGCGGGCAGCGGGCGCTGCGGCGCTCGCACATTCGCTGGATGAGGAGCTGGGTCGGATGCTCGCGGTGCACGCACGATGTTCGGAATACGGGACGATGACGTAGATGGCAGGCGGATATTAAATTGAGCGCGCCGTTCACCTGTAGATTCATTCGGGACCGTATTTCGTTCATCCAACGAGTCTTCGATGTTTCTTGAATGTCGAAGTAAATCTCGAAAACTCATGAAGTCCTCTCTTCGCAGCCGTTTCCTAATTCTGTTATGAACCAGACCGTATACCATATCCAATTGTACCTTTTCACTTAGGTCCCCTGCAGGTATTCTAGCGAATAGCGCGCGGATACGTGCGACGAAAATATCTGTATTTTCTTCCTGTTGCGGCGAAGCGAAAATTTCCATATAAACACGATGTGGGGGCCGGCGATCTCCGAAGGCACTGATGAGGTTATCCTTTACCTCAGGCCACGAGGTAACTGTGTTCTTAATGCCTAGCCACCATGTTCCTGCTTCTGCCGTAAATAAATATGAGAGTCCACGGAGTATGTTTGCTTCCGATACTTGTGCACATTCAGTGTATGCCTCAACAGCGTCAATAAAAGCCTCGACCGATTCATCAGACCGGCCGGCGAACGTTGCTTTGCACTGGGCGAGGGTACCTTGCCCAGGAATCGCCATTGATACAGGAGTCGACGAAGCCATCCGCGTGACCGAATGTAGCAATTCCCTCAACGCTTCTGTTTGGGAACGCTGAAGCGACGCGATAATGTTCGTCACATGTTCACTCGAAAACATGGTATTATTCGCGTCGGCACTAGTCGAAGCGGGGGCGCCGCGCGCGCCTTCTTGATCTGACGCGTGCGGTGAGAACGGCGAGTTTGATCGCGAGGGGCTGAGAAATTCTTCTTCATTATTATTTTCTTCGCGTCTTTCAATTGCCGACTGGCTCCTTGTTGTAGGCATTTTATACGACGATACGTACAACGAAATTGTAGGTAATAACCACCAAAACGTTGGAGCGCCACATATGAGATCACAGGGTTAGTTAAAATTAAAGAATTTCGTGCATGAACGTCGATATATATATTTCACAAAATCTGTACACTCTGAACTCTCTATCTTAATAAAATTATCAAAACAAAACCTATGTCATAACAAGAAAATATTTTAAATATAGAACAACACACTTAGAGAAAAACATAATGCACGGTCGCTTGCCGTCACAGAGTAGCTTCCACATTCATTACTCTGTGTAACGTGTCGGCAAGCGACCGCGAGATACTCTAACCGGTACCTTACATACTACCGGTACTACGCGGTTTGCTATAAAATCTTATAAATCATTCAATTTTTATTTTTTTATTTTTGTCGTGGATTTATAAAAAAGTTTATTTCATTGTTGTTGATATCAGTGATTTCAATATGCGTTGTTCCTTCCCTACATGTGATCACGATTCCAGCCAAACCTCTACTTCAGGAGTTTCGTTTTACAGGTATTTCAGCATTATTAACATTTTCTTATAATAATAAATAAATTAGATTACGTACCTTTGAACGTAATTTGTTAATGTTGTGATTTGGAGGTGAGTATTTTAGTTTCGTATTTGACCATTGGCAAGGCGGCTCACGGTTTTTATTGGTTTATAAAAAATCGCGACATAGGTACATATTTGAATGTGCAATGGCATAATGGTCGGAGACCGTTTTTCAATTAAAAAAGGCAGGACTTATGGTAACTTTCCTCTCATATGTAATATGTAGTTTACCATTTACGAAGAAAGATATGTAACCTAACCTTCAACATGCATCATACAGCATAGGGCAGAGTTTATTGTGTTCATTAGTGTTTCTGTTTCAAAAATACAAAACAGTTGAACCCTAATCAACCAACTTAAACTTAAATCTTACCAAGTTTTTCTAAATTTGTGGTGGAAGATAGTTGAGAACAGAAAGAGATTAATAGTGTTGCTATCTAGGGACCCACAAATCTGCTGAGTAGCTCTGAACACTGCAACTGAATACAATTTCTTCTGTAGAGTCCCCGAGGAGATATTTCTACGTGAAGCATGGATAAGGGCGCTCGGCCAGACAGACTGGAAGCCCGAGCCGGGCAGGATTATATGTTCTAAGCATTTCCTGTTGGAGGACTTTGGACCAATGGGACATCAGCTACAGGCAAGCACTGTGCCTGGAAACCTCAGAGTTAGTATTAATTTCATTGTGTTACACCCTCGGCTCATTGTCATTGGTCAGAAGGCCAAGTTTAGTGTGAATTAAACTCATGTACTGTAAGTTCTTTTTTTTAATTTCTGTATCACCACAAAATTATATCAAAATAAATAATATCACATGTAATTCTTTTTAACCGACTTCAAAAAAGGAGGAGGTTCTCAATTCGACTGTATTTTTTTTTTTTTATGTTTATGTTACCTCAGAACTTTGGACTGGGCGAACCGATTTTGATGATTCTTTTTTTAATCGAAAGCTGGTGGCTGTCATGTGGTCCCACATAAATTTTATTGAGATCTGACAACGGCATTCATGAGAAAACTACATAAGTCGTAAATTTGTGTTAAGATGTGCGCGACAAATTGACGAATAACTCAATATCACGCCAACCGATTTCGATGATTCTTTTTTTAATCGAAAGCAGGCGCTTGTCATGTGGTCTCACATAAATTTGAACGAGATCTGACAACTATGTAGTTTTTGAGACTTTGAAGTCGGTTATTTTTTGTTAGTAAAATTTAGATTATCAAGTGTTTGTCTTTTCAGTCAAAAGCTTAATCGAAGAGTTTTTTTTATAATTATGGCACTACCAATAACAATCACAATTTCATAATCCGCAGGTATGCAGAATATGTTTGGCCACAGACTGCTTAATGTACCCAATGACAGCTTTCAGAGTGTTAAACGAGTCATATGAAACAACAACTGGAATCATGGTAAATTGTTTTTAAGCACATAAATCCCTCACAGCTTAATCCAAGTCCTTCATTTCCAAGTTTCCTCAACTATGAAATATTATGTGCGTAATATACCTATAGTAATTGTAGTGTCTCGCTGCACTCGTTGACATAACAGTGCGAGCAGTGCGAAGCATATTACGCCTAAGTGCGAGCGAGCGCGCAATATGTTTCGCCCTGTCCACAAGTGCAGTGAGATACTGCGACTACTATAGTCAGGCCATAATTTCTGATAGAAACACTTCACTAGAATGTTCCTTATTGAAAATGAATCATTAGTATTTGATTGAGGTGATCACAGACACAGAGTCATTTCTTAAATAATTACTGAACTCGAATAACTCGTTTTTCGATGTCATTATTTGAGTAAATTTTTGTTCCATTTATAGTCTATCAGGAGTGTGAACGGTGAAGTGATTTTTTGTCAGACAGCAGACGAAGAGCACTTGCCTCGGTACCTGTGCACCGAGTGCGCCGCCCGGCTGATGAACTGCGCTCGCTTCAGGCGCGGGAGCTTGCGAGCGCACGTGATGCTTCTGGACATCGTCAGGAGACACGGACAAGTGAGTATTATGTTCAGAACGAAAACAATGAGAATGCATAGTATTTCTTTTATTGTGTTTTAATGTCTTTTGAAAAGACTTTGCTAAAGAAGTTAAATACTAAAATATATTGCTAAATTAATAGATTTAGTAATTGATTGTTATCAAATAACCATATGTGTCGTTTCAGATAACTGTAGAGTTAATACGATCTGAAATACAGAACCATAATCCATTCAGTTCTGATCCAGCAGACAATCCAAATGAAGAAAAATTAAACTTTCATAATGAAGATTTAGAGGAAATAAATAAACACACAGACGCACGAACGGACACGCCACTCGAAAATGTCGATATGTATGAAAATATTGATGATATTAAATTCGAAACAGACGATGAGGTTGGCCATAGCCACGTTAATAGCGAAGATAGAACAGATGATGTGATAGATATGACTGTGAATGAGGTTAAGACGGAAGACGATGGTTTGAGCAATGAAGAGGATTTCAATGCTTGTACATCTAACTTAGATCAAGATGTTGGTGTCGATGGCGAAGACTTAAGTTTAACTTGTATTCGGCTGCAAGGAAAGGGTAATGTATTTTGTGCATATCTTGTACATATACTATTCATTATGTAAGCCTGTAGGCGTTAGCATGTAATGACATTAGCCATTTATTGATATGATTAAGCATTCAGTTAGAACAAATTGTCTTTGACACTACATAATTTAAATTTTTTAACTTAACTTATCAGAATATTTGAATGTCTCGAGACAAAATGAATTAGCGGTCATCGCGCCGACTCGTTGCGGCATTAGCTATGAAAACAATATAATTACGGGAGTGTTCCTCTAGCGATCATACAAACAATTATACATACAGTAGATACATGTATATTAAAACAGAACCTCGTTTTTTTTTGGAAGTCGGTTAAAAGGTACTCCAAATAGGATGAACAAAGAATATACTTTATATTGTAATCTAACCTGATACCACACTACGATATAAAGAAATTTAAGCATTCTAGACTAGATACGTTCTGCCCGAACGAAGCCGGGGCGGGTCGCTAGTCGGCTATCATACTAACAAGAGTTGCTTCAAGGGTACGGGGTAGCCGAAGCCAAGCGAGGGGGTTACTGATATGTAAATATTGCTCTTTTAATAGGCATAGACCATGAGTAACGACGATTATAATATAAATATATTTTAACCAATTTCAACCGAATGAGGCGGTCGTGAATCAACAAGTTCCTTTATTTATTATATTTAAGTAAAGAATATCAACTAGGTTGCACATGGTAATACATTCAGGGAAAAATATTTACATGTGACGTTTATAAAGAAGTGATTAGACTGAAACAGGAGCTAAAAAAAATTTTAAAATTCATTCTGATGAGAAACTATTTAAAAATAGCAATAGAAAAATAAAGCAATTTTGACATAAGGACAATACCACACTAGGATTTTGCAAGCGTACGCGTTCATCCGACACACTTGAATAATGATTTGCTCAATAGGTTAACAAAATGAATATTTATTTCTGTAAAGAAAATAAAATATATACATAACCTATGTTCGGTCAGTCAAACGGATCGTGTTATATTAAAATGTGTCATCCGATGCGCTTTTCGCTCGGCTCCGCGAACCCGGCCGATCACTGCCGAACAACAGCTTGCGTGCTCGCTTTGTTCGCGAGCGATCGCGCACACTCGGGTGCAATCGGACTGCAGGACACGGTCGTCTTGGAGACAAAAAGTTGTTACGTTTTTTGGTTGGACTTGAATTTTCACTTATCATCGCTCTTGTTATTTTGGCTTCTGCACTCCTTCTTTTTATTTGTTTATTTGATTTTGTCTCTCTGTAAATAAACTATTAACATTTCGGACTTACTTACTGCCGATACATACATACGTTAATAATGCTTCATAATCATAATACAATCCACTTTACCACAACCAACGGCTGTTATTCTAATAAAAACAATATTGTTTTATACAGGTGAAGATGTTCTGGCTGACCTTCCTACACAAAAAGATAAGAAAGCGACGAAGACACCGCGAGATGTAAATGAAGTGAAGATTGACAAACAACAGACACCGGAAGCTGACGGACCCTCCACAGATGATACGTTCCGTTGTGACATATGTCATTATCAAACTGACAGCGATATTCAGTTGCTGGAACATTTGAAAGCGCATGCTGCAAGTAAGAAGCAATATCACTGCGATATGTGTGATTATAAAACGGATCGTAAGAATAAACTTATTCGTCATCTACGGACACATTTAGGTAATAAAGAATATTTTTGTAATGTTTGTACAAAAAAATTTTACTGTAAAAGCACACTTACTTTGCATATGAGAATACATTCTAGCGGAAAAGTATATTCATGTGATGTTTGTAAAAAAGTGTTTGGTCATAAGAGGAACCTACAAAAACACCAATTAATACATTCCGGCGTGAAGCCATATTCCTGTGATGTTTGTAACAAGATGTTTTCGCAGAAGGGGCACCTACAAGCTCATCAATTAATTCATTCCGGCGTGAAACCATATTCCTGTGATGTTTGTAACAAAATGTTTACGCTGAAAGAGAACCTAAAAAGACATCAATTAATATATTCTAACGAGAAACCATATTCCTGTGATGTTTGTAACATAACGTTTAGGCTGAATCAGAACCTACAAAGACATCAATTAATACATTCCGGCGTGAAGCCATATTCCTGTGATGTTTGTAACAAAAGTTTTACGCAGAAGGGGACCCTGCAATCTCATAAATTATTACATTCCGGCGTGAAGCCATATTCCTGTGATGTTTGTAACAAAAGTTTTACGCAGAAGGGGTCCCTGCAATCTCATAAATTATTACATTCCGGCGTGAAGCCATATTCCTGTGATGTTTGTAACAAAATGTTTACGCGGAAGGAGACCCTACAATGTCATCAATTAATTCATTCCGGCGTGAAACCATATTCCTGTGATATTTGTAACAAAATGTATACGCTGAAAAAGAGCCTACAAAGACATCAATTAATACATTCCGGCGTGAAGCCATATTCCTGTGATGTTTGTAACAAAAGTTTTACGCAGAAGGGGACCCTGCAATCTCATAAATTATTACATTCCGGCGTGAAGCCATATTCCTGTGATGTTTGTAACAAAATGTTTACGCGGAAGGAGACCCTACAATCTCATCAATTAATTCATTCCGGCGTGAAACCATATTCCTGTGATATTTGTAACAAAATGTATACGCTGAAAAAGAGCCTACAAAGACATCAGTTAATACATTCTCAGTAAGAAACCATATTATAAAGCATTTTGTGGGAGCTGACTCGGCGATGGGCTCCCCGCCTCGCGCCGGCAGCCCCCCGCGTAGTTAGTGTCGGTTACATGGCGCGGGCACACACACGCGTTAGGTCCGCATATTTATTTAACTACATTTTATATATTCTTTTCTGAGCCCTAACGTAAGCTGGATCGTCAGTTCCTTTGTCGGCTTTTTCTAAAAAAGCGGCCAAGTGCGAGTCGGCCTCGCCCATTAAGGGTTCCGTAGCAGCAAGTAACATAGTATAAAAGTTCTTGTAGTTTGTTGTATTTGAGTCTGCAGGTTAGGTAGGTAGGGTTAGTATTTGAGTTGATTGAATGAAAGGTAAATTGCGGTTTGCAGGCGGATGCAACAAAGGGCGCACTGAAAACCAGTAGCCGTGGTTCACCGCGGCATATGTTGAGTGCGTCCCTTTTTTGTTGAGCAGTTCTGCAGCAGGTTATGTAATGTAGCTGTTAATCTCATTATTGTTAAATAACTATTTATAACTTGTTGCATTGCATAATGCTTAACAAAATAAACTATTTCTTTCTTTCTTTCTTTCTTAGTACATATCTATGCTTTCTATACTAATATTATAAAGCTGAAGAGTTTGTTTGGTTGAACGCGCTAATCTCAGGAACTTCTGGTTCGAACTGAAAAATTATTTTTGTGTTGGATAGTCCATTTATCAAGGAAGGCTTTAGACTATATAACATCATTATATTATATGTATTTTAGTAGTTAGTTTTTTTCCTCAAGTTAACGCGGGTGAAACCGCGAGGCACAGCTAGTATTATATAAAAGTAGTCCATCCTGATAACACTTGAAGGTCCACTGCCGGACATAGGCCTCCCCTAATTTCCGCCACTCTGACCAGTCCTGAGCCTTCTGAATCCATCTCTCCATCTCTCCAAGCAGTCCATCTATCTGCCTTCTTTAGGTTGTCAGTCCACTTGGAGCTTAATGCTCCTTTTTCCGAGACGTGGATGCCATTCGCCTTTCTTCTCCAACAGATTTCAACATTTCTGACTCGATTACGTAGAGAAATACCGAGCATAGCCCGCTCCATAGCCGATGTGCGACTTTGAGCTTGTGCATTAGGCCAATAGTAATGCACCACGTCTCGGAGCAGTATGTCATCACTGGCAAGTGGCAACACACACTGCTCGAACACCTTCGATTTCAGGCACTGAGGTAGTGTTTTGGTCGACGAGATATGACGAAGTTTCCGTAACGTAGGCCAACAGAGTTGAATTCTACGAGTGACTTCTTTCTCGAAGTTGGACTGGATCTGGATCGCTTGTCCCAGGTAAATGTATTCGTCTACAACTTCGAGAGCAGCGCTGTCAACAACAACCGGTACGGGTCTGACATGGACATTATGGACATGGTTTTCGTCTTGTCCATGTTCATCGTAAGACCTCCCGCTGTGAGACGCTGTTAAAATCCCCAACTATGTTATCGGCATATCGCAAGTATGTGATGTATTTCGCCATTGATGTCAATGCCACGACGTTCTATGATATAACTTCTCCTTGCCTGACTCCTGTCTGCAGTTGGATGGGGTTCGTTGCTGTGTCGTGTACTCTGGCAGACTTGGTGGCTAATGAGTACAAACACTTGAACACCTCCGTATACCGGTAGTCAAACCGGCACCGCCGGCGAGAATTTATTACCGAAAACAGTTTATA
This sequence comes from Thymelicus sylvestris, assembly GCA_911387775.1. Lineage (NCBI taxonomy): Eukaryota > Metazoa > Arthropoda > Insecta > Lepidoptera > Hesperiidae > Thymelicus > Thymelicus sylvestris. Next base: position 7,112,758 of record OU426911.1, read on the forward strand.
AACGTGTTTCGGAAGTGCAATGGTCTGTAGTTCTTCAAAAGCGCTTTAGCTTCTTGAAGAACAGAGTCACCGCGCTTCTGAACCACGCTTCCAGTATTGATACGTCCAGGACTCTGCGCAGTGTCGGGTGAGTTAACCTGACTTTGCCCAATAGACAGATTGCTGTCCAACACTTTTGAGCAGTCGGTATTCCCTCATAGAGGTTGGAGACTGCACACATAGTTCCCGTCGACCCCTCATAACACCGAGAGTTTGTTCAGAAAGAATATGAGATCTACCATTGGGGTAGGTCTTGAAATACTTCGACGCTACCTCGTGGACCCGGACTGTAGGATGAACGTAGAAGAGATAATAGTAGTTAATTATTTAGCTTTGACGCCACAGATATATTGTATTTTGATATGATGAGGTGACCGTCCTTCAATTTTGAGATATAGCAACAAATGTTGAGATATATTAATTATGTAAATAAAAACCCTTTTATTCCTTGCTATCTTAGTATTTTATATGTATTTTTTTCTTTTTACTTAATATTTACAATTTATTATAATAATGTAGCGAACTTAATTATATTAATGTCCAGTAACTGATACTAAAATTGACAATTAATAATAAAGGTAAATAACTGAATGTATTCTTATAAATACAACTGTAAAAGTTATAATGTAAATTGTTTTCATTCTCGGCCTGATTCTAAACTATGCATGAAAGCAATGTACTGGAACGTACTTATAACTTGAAGCAATGTACTATCGTCGACCCTGTAGCCTAGTTGGTAGCGACCCTGCCTGCGAAGCGAGGAGTCCCGGGTTCGATTCCCGGCTGGGGCAGATATTAATGTGATAGATAAATATTTGGGTGTTATTGTGATGTGTTGTATGTGTCGTATGTATGATGGTATGGGTGTGAAAGCGTTTATCTTAATACCTCGCTTATAATAAACACAACGTGAGCCGCCAGCCTGGCCGGTGATAGCGACGTATGAGTCATGACACAAAATATGATGTCCACATATGGTTGATGGATATTTTATGTAAATAAATCTAAGTCGATCTAAGATTCGCCAGTGAATGTATTGAAGAGGTACCGTAAATATAAATTATTTTGTTTCATTTAACCCTCTTGTATAGTAGTATAGTATGACCATTTTCAACCATGGATATTTAACTGGATACATAACTTCGTAGTGGTACCTGAAGATCGATAAAGTCATTTAAGAAGGACCATTTTTGTATTGCGTCCATGTTATCTATAGTCCCAGGATATATCATTAGATTGCGATTTTTGCAATGGTAAGTTGAAATTATAATAGAGTTGTACCATAATTGTGTACCTTAATTTTCAATATACACCTAATGCAATAATTTATATAAATGAGGAAATTTTAATAGAATTTATTATTTCAATATAAAAATGATAACTACCATAAAAATAACCTACACAAAACATTTTGGAGAACCATATCAAAATAGGACATATTTTTTCTAACTAAGTATGGACATCCTACAATTATGAAGCACAATCTCAATCCGGCCTGTGATTGATCGAATGTATCATTCCGATATGAAGTCATCGATGACGTCATGTCGGAATCGAACTTCAGGTACCTCTATAAAGTCCATGATCCAGATAGAGTATAAATCCATGATGCATACACTTTATTGACTTGATGTAGTGATGGACGTTGAAAAAAACCATCGATGTTTTTTTCGATCCAATGCATCGCATAGTGGCAACGATGTTTCAAAAAATACATCGATGTTTTTCATACATCGATTATATTTTTTTAACAAATTATGTATGAATTTGGCGCATACCAAAAAATGATCCTGAAGTTAGTAGACAGTTAACTATTTTTCTTACTTATGAAAATAGAATTAACTTCATTTTAACACTTACGTAAAAACATGATGTAACTTTTGAAAGAAAGAAAGAAAATACATTTATTTGCAAAAGATACACATAAGGTTATACAAGGCAATAATATCTTTTCATAACATCGATAAAAACAGCAATGCAAATATGTGCTGGCAACATTTTTGCATTTGTGTTGTCAAAGTGGTCCGTCGATTTATGGATTCGACTATAATGCTCTCCAACTAAATCTGCCCTTGGGCGTATAGTTGGTAGCATTGAAAAAGTAGTATAAAAATTAAAATGGTATATTATATGTAATGTTTTATATTTAATATATCGTTATTACCTTTGATGAACTTAATAACGACGCTATTATTATGTCCATAAAATGGTTTTTGAAATATAAAAGACACTTATTTCAATACTACCAACAGTACGCCCAAGTGCAGATTAAGGCTTCCCGCCCACGTCCGACTTTTTGTAGGAGAGATAATCGGGCCGATTTTTTCTTCCATATTATTTCTGACCGACTTTTTGAAGGACGTGTGTGTTGCACTATTGCTATCAGCACGTTCTATTTTTCTCCTACAAAAAATCGGTCACCGATTAGGAAGTGGGTGGGAAGCGTTAGTTGAAGAGTACTCTATAGGGAATAACAAAATCAAAGACAAAAAAGTTCAATAGATATTCAATGTAGGTTTCGATCGTAACTCGTTAAAAAGTATTTGTACAACAGTTGTTGTCATTAATGCCTGGTCTCCCATAACACCATTGCTTTCATATAAGCACCACTTTGAGAGGAGTCATCGAATCGGAAAGATGAAATCCGCATCGCCATCTATGGAAAACGAATTGAATCTTCCCCATCAATTCAGCAAAGTGATGTGACGGCCTGAATCCGTTTCTGAAACCAATCATAATCGATACATTACCATAATCGGAATTTAAAAATGAAAATTGATTAATTTAATTACTTTGTTAAAAATGATTTACTTGCATTTGAATTTTAAATTAGGTACCCAAGAATACCACGACGAATTGGATTCTAACAAAGGGCATTTTCCATTATGTATGGGCACTTCGCCATGGACAGTAAACTGCAGATAATATATTATATGTAATTATGTAGCTGATCTTTTTGCGGTATTCTTTTTTTTTCAACAAATTAATAATATGTATACATGAATGTGTGTTACGAAATAAACAAGAATTTATTCACTGTAGTTTTTTCCCTGACGCTCATAATATTATCTCAAAATATTATTATGAAACTGAGCGGTTGAGTTCATTCTATCATGATCTATCTTTCTTTCTTTTTCTTCTCTTTCTTAGCCGGCAACGCACCAGTGATGCTTGTGGTGTTGCTGATGTTCATGGGCGACGACAGCCACTTACCATCAGGTGGATCGTCAGCTTGTTTGCCGGCTCGGCTATTTCCATGCATACCTATCTAGCAGCATGAGTTGTTAGGAAGAAACAAAAGAATATTTTATTGGAGTCCTGAATACATAATATTGAGAATACGTGGTACGAGATATGTAGCTCAATGGAGGTAGTTGGGAGGTACCTAAATGTTACGGTTTTTAGTTTACAATTTAATTATCGAATCGATTAGAAGGTTTGAATTTTGAATCGATTTGTTGCAAAAATTGGTTTCTTTCGTGAACCGATTTTTTTGTACATCTCTAGTGTCACTGTGATTGCAAACGACAAATTGGGCATCTTAATTCGCGGCGACTATAGGTTGCACATGGCAATACATTCAGGGAAAAAATATTTTCATATGATGAGAAAACATTTAAAAATAACAATAGAAAAATAAAGCAATTTTGACATAAGGATTATTTTGGCTTTTGCACTCCTTCTTTTTGTTTATTTGATTTTATCTGTCTGTAAATAAACTATTAACATTTCCGACTTACTTCCGATACATACATTTGCGAATGTTTTTGGCAAATCAAAAACAGATGATCCAGAACCAACGAAGTTCGGTTGTATTTTTGTTGTTTGTTACCTCAGAACTCTGTAACTTATATTGTGTAATAATGCTTCGTAATTATAATACAATCCACTTTACCACAACCAACCGCTATTATTCTAATATTATTTTATACAGGTGAAGATGTTCTTGCTGACCTTCCTACACAAAAAGATAAGAAAGCGACGAAGACACCGCGAGATGTAAATGAAGTGAAGATTGAAAAACAACAGACACCGGAAGTTGACGGATCCTCCACAGATGATACGTTCCGTTGTGACATATGTCATTATCAAACTGACAGCGATATTCAGTTGCTGGAACATTTGAAAGCGCATGCTGCAAGTAAGAAGCCATATCACTGCGATATGTGTGATTATAAAACGGATCGTAAGAATAGACTTATTCGTCATCTACGGACACATTTAGGTAATAAAGAATATTTTTGTAATGTTTGTACAAAAAATTTTTACTGTAAAAGCACACTTACTTTGCATATGAGAATACATTCTAACGGAAAAGTATATTCATGTGATGTTTGTAAAAAAGTGTTTGGTCATAAGAGGAACCTACAAAAACACCAATTAATACATTCCGGCGTGAAGCCATATTCCTGTGATGTTTGTAACAAAACGTTTACACAGAAGGGGATCCTACAAACACATCAATTAATACATTCCGACGTGAAACCATATTCCTGTGATGTTTGTCACAAAATGTTTACGCGGAAGGGGCACCTAAAATCTCATCAATTAATACATTGTAATAAGAAACCATATTCCTGTGATGTTTGTAACAGAATGTTTGCGCGGAAGGGGAACCTACAATCTCATCAATCAATACATTCCGGCGTAAAACCATATTCCTGTAATGTTTGTAACAAAATGTTTAAGCAGAAGGGGACCCTACAAAGACATCAATTAGTACATTCCGCCGTGAAACCATATTCCTGTGATGTTTGTAACAAAACGTTTACGCAGAAGGGGTCCCTGTTATGTCATAAATTATTACATTCTGACGAAAATCCATATTCCTGTGATGTTTGTAACAAAATGTTTACGCGGAAGGGGCACCTACAATCTCATCAATTAATACATTCTAATAAGAAACCATATTCCTGTGATGTTTGTAACAAATTGTTTAGGCGGAAGGGGCACGTACAATCTCATATATTAATACATTCTAATAAGAAATCATATACCTGTGATATTTGTAACAAAATGTTTACGCAGAAGAGATCCCTGCAATCTCATAAATTAATACATTCTAAGTAAGAAACCATATTCATGGGATGTTTGCTATAAAGCATTTTGTGGGAGCTGACTCGGCGATGGGCTCCCCGCCTCGCGCCAGCAGCCCCCCGCGTAGTTAGTGTCGGTTACATGGCGCGGGCACACACACGCGTTAGGTCCGCATATTTATTTAACTACATTTTATATATTCTTTTCTGAGCCCTAACGTAAGCTTATATCGTATAATTTATTACATGTTTCTTCTTCAAATATATTAGACCTCATTAGTGAGTTTGTGTATGACTGAGTCAGAAATATATATGTATTATATATCAACGTACGTCTATGTAAATGCAGTGTATGCAATGTACGTGTACGTCTAGTCTTTATCGCTTCTCCCTACAACCGAGACTCAATACATTTTATTGAAAACGTTATCTAAGAAAACATTTAAAAATACATTCAGATGGGGAACTATTCATATGATATCTGTAGAGAAGCTTTTCGTGACAAATGGCGGCTACACAGACATTTAAAAATACATTCTTAAGTGCCTGTCAATAGAAATTAACATTGTTAATACAAATACGACTGACTGACGTTGAGCCCGTGTGCGTCAGTGTGTTAGTGTATGTTTACAAATGATAACGCTACACGTGTTTGTATGTATGCCTGACGAGTATTTATATTATCTACTAGCTCATACCCGCAACTTCGTCTGCGTGGACTTCAGAAAAGAAATGTGCCATTAATTAAAAATAGTAATGCACCACGTCTCGGAGCAGTATGTCATAGCTGGCAACACACACTGCTCGAACACCTTCGATTTCAGGCACTGTGGTAGTGATAATAGTTTTTGCGTGATTGCATGACCACCATCCAAACTCACAAACTTTCACGTTTATAATATATATTAGTAGGATATATTTAAAAATGTTAATTTGTTTGTGTACGCTTCAAAAACTCGGGAAACGTTCTTCACCGGTTGAGCTCATATTACACTATACGCTATACTACATATTACACTATACTACACAATACACTATACGCTTCAAGAATGGTTTTGATAAATGTTTCGGGTCAGTAACTTATCTGCGACCACAGCTGTGTACCAGTAGCGCCATCTCCTGGATCGAAGGGGACACTCGCTGTACCATGCAGCCACAAAGTGCCACCTCGAAGCATGGCGGTACAACTGAAGGTAGAAGATACTGGTAGTAATTATTTAGGTTTGACGCCACAGATATATTGTATTTGATATGATGAGGTGACTGTCGTTCAGTTTTGAGATATAGGTTGAGATATCAGTGAAATGGTTGTGAAGAGTTGATATTAATTATGTAAATAAAAAACCTTTTATTCTTCGCAATCGAAGTATTTTACATGTCAATTTTTCTTTTTACTTAATATTTACAATTTATTATAATAATGTAGCGATCTTAATTATATTATTGTCCAATAACTGATACTAAAATTGACAGATAATAATGCTAATAATTAATTAATTAGTTTGATAATAATAAAGGTGAATAACTGAATGTATACTTATAAATACAATTGTAAAAGTTATAATGTAAACTGTTTTCATTCTCGGCCTGATTCTAACCTATGCATGAATGCAGCCGGCTAATTCTTTGAGCTATGTCGGTTACCTTTGTTCGCCTACGGATCTCCTCATTTCTAATTCGATCACGTAGAGAAATACCGAGCATAGCCCTCTCCATAGCCTGCTGCGCTACTCTGAGCCTGTGGATTAAGCCAATAGTGAAGCACCACGTCTTGGATCCGTATGTCATCACTGGCAACACACACTGCTCGAACACCTTCGACTTCAGGCACTGAGGTAGTGTTTTGAACGACAAGATATGACGCAGTTTCCCGAACGCAGCCCATCCGAGTTGGATTCTACGAGTGACTTCTTTCTCGAAGATGGACTTACCCATCTGGATCACTTGTCCCAGGTAAATGTATTCGTCTACAACTTCGAGAGCAGCGCCGTCAACAACAACCGGTATGGGTGTGACATGAACATTCGACATGATTTTCGTCTCGTCCATGTTCATCTTAAGACCCACCCTTTGTGAGGCGCTGTTCAAGTCTCCGAGCATTGTTTGCAAGTTGTTCCAGGAAAGCCGCCAGGATAACTATATCATCGGCATATCGCAGGTGTGTGATATATTCGCCATTGATGTTGATGCCACGTCGTTTCCACTCCATCAGCTTGAACACGTCTTCCAATGCACCGGTGAACAGTTTTGGGGATATGACATCCCCTTGTCTGACACCTCTCTGCAGTTGGATGGGGTTCGTTGCTGTGTCTTGTACTCTGAAGGACATGGTAGCAGATGAGTATAAACACTTCAACACCTCGATATAGCGGTAGTCGATCCGGCACCGCTGGAGAGACTTGTGAACGAGAAACCCGACACCACCTTGGGACAGGTGTTCGCCCTCCCGGTGATAGAACAAGTTTCCGGATTTGAGTATTATCGTGTCCTCCCCCTGTCTTCGGACTTCAGATAAACCCACCATACTCCAGTTTAACTTGTCTATCTCTTCTTCCAGCTCTTTTACCTTGTCGTCGGTCCTCTGTGTCCTGGTGTTGTTTGTTGCCAGGTGCAGAAGTCGTCGTTTGGAATGGTAGCCCGATCTCTGCCGGCGATTCTTAGCACCCCCTGCCCCGCCGTTACCATAGCCGCTACCGTAACTAGGAATAGCGGGGCTGCCGGGGACCTGGGGCCGAGGCTCATTCGTGACTAACATGCGGAGGTTTACCTATGTGTCATAGTCGACGGAACATGCTCAGATACGAAGCCCATAAATGCTGGCGTCCCACAAGGCTCTGTGCTTTCATCTACACTGTTCATCATGCATATCAATGATATGCTGGATATCGGGGATATTCATAGCTATGCTGATGACAGCCGTGCTGACGCCCGTTATACAGGCCGAGCAAACCTTTCTCGGGTGCAGATTGAGGAGAAGAGGATGAAACTTGTGTCTGAAGTCGAGACATCTCTGGAGCGGGTCTCAGAATGGGGTAGACTAAATTTAGTCCAGTTCAACCCCGAGAAGACACAAGTTTGCGCGTTAACCGCTAAAAACCCCCCTTTATCATAGCACCACAGTTCCAGAAAATTCCTCTTAGGATCTCTAAAAGCATTGGGATCCTTGGTGTCGACATTTCGAATGAAGTTCAGTTTCGGGACCACTTGGTTAGTAAGGCCAAACTAGCTGCAAAGAAATTGGGAGTGCTCAACAGAGCTAAGCAGTACTTCACGCCTAAGCACAGGTTGATGCTTTATAAGGTGCAAGAACTGTTTGGCTTGATACCTGCAGTTGGTTTTCGACACCGCACATCACGGGGTACCAGGTTCCACCAAAATCACCTGGATACCTGGCATTCGTCCACAGTTCGGTTCTCACGTAATTTTCTACCTCGTACGTGTAACCTGTGGAACAAACTTCCTGCGTCGGTATTCCCTCTAAGCTATGACATGGGGTCCTTCAAGAAGCGGCTTTATCGTCATTTTCTTGGCCGGCAACGCGTTGGTGACGCCCCCAGTTTTGCTAATGTCCATGGGCGGCGGTGATCACTTACCATCAGGTGTCCCTTCTGCTCGTTTGCCTGCTAAAAGCATTAAAAAAAATAGCTTTGAGTATTTACGAAGTTCCGAATCATGTTTCCAGAGGGCGACTCTTTCCATGTTTCTCATAATTCGCGCTGAGATAGACCTCTATTCCCGTATATACAAAGTTACTCTATGCAAGTGATGTAACACGCCAATGCCGGTTACAAACGCAACGCGACGCCCGACTGAGGTCCCGGGTATTCCCGAAGTCCGAACACTTCCATATTTTGAAGAATTGCGCACTCTTACCGCCCAAAAGGACATTTTGAAGGTCACGTGCCACGGCATTAACTTTAAAATCGTATTTTGACTATTTTGTGCACATTGGAATCCGAATTTGGTGTCGAGTTAGGTTTTGTAGAAATTGATCGAATATTCGAATATTCGGTTGTTGTATTCGAATATTTGAGCGAATTTATTATTCGAATTATTCGAATATTCGAATATTCGATGAAAGCCCTAGTTGTGACATATGTCATTATCAAACTGACAGCGATATTCAGTTGCTGGAACATTTGAAAGCGCATGCTGCAAGTAAGAAGCCATATCACTGCGATATGTGTGATTATAAAACGGATCGTAAGAATAGACTTATTCGTCATCTACGGACACATTTAGGTAATAAAGAATATTTTTGTAATGTTTGTACAAAAAAATTTTACTGTAAAAGCGCACTTACTTTGCATATGAGCATACATTCTAAGGAAAAAGTATATTCATGTGATGTTTGTAAAAAAGTGTTTGGTCATAAAAGGAGCCTACAAAAACATCAATTAATACATTCCGGCGTGAAGCCATATTCCTGTGATGTTTGTAACAAAACGTTTAGGCTGAAGCAGACCCTACAAAGACATCAATTAATACATTCCGGCGTGAAGCCATATTCCTGTGATGTTTGTTACAAAATGTTTACGCTGAAAGAGAACCTAAAAAGACATCAATTAATACATTCTAATGAGAAACCATATTCCTGTGATGTTTGTAACAAAATGTTTTCGCAGAAGAGGCACCTACAAGCTCATCAATTAATTCATTCCGGCGTGAAACCATATTCCTGTGATGTTTGTAACAAAATGTTTACGCTGAAAGAGAGCCTAAAAAGACATCAATTAGTACATTCTAACGAGAAACCATATTCCTGTGATATTTGTAACAAAATGTTTACACAGAAGGGGTCCCTACAAAGACATCAGTTAATACATGCAGGCGCGAAACCATATTCCTGTGATGTTGGTAACAAAATGGACCCTACAATCTCATAAATTAATACATTCTAATGAGAAACCATATTCCTGTGATGTTTGTAACAAAATGTTTAGGTGGAAGGGGAACCTACAATCTCATAAATTGATACATTCTATGTAAGTAACCGTATTCATGGGATGTTTGCTATAAATATAAAGCATTTTGTGGGAGCTCACTCGGCGATGGGCTCCCCGCCTCGCGCCGGCAGCCCCCCGCGTAGTTAGTGTCGGTTACATGGCGCGGGCACACACACGCGTTAGTTCCGCATATTTATTTAACTACATTTTATATATTCTTTTCTGAGCCCTAACGTAAGCTGGATCGTCAGTTCCTTTGTCGGCATTTTCTAAAAAAGCGGCCAAGTGCGTGTCGGACTCGCCCATTAAGGGTTCCGTAGCAGCAAGTAACATAATATAAAAGTTCTTGTAGTTCGTTGTATTTGAGTCTACAGGTTAGGTAGGTAGGTTAGTATTTGAGTTGATTGAATGAAAGGTAAATTGCGGTTTACGATTTATGACGTTTTAAAAAAAAACAACTTACTAGATCTCGTTCAAACCAATTTTCGGTGGAAGTTTGCATGGTAATGTACATCATATATTTTTTTTTAGTATTATCATATTTATATATTCTCTTATTTTAGAAGTTACGGGGCGGAGGGGACACACATTTTACCACTTTGGAAGTGTCCCTCGTGCAAACTATTCAGTGTAGAAAAAAATGATATTAGAAACCTCAATATCATTTTTCAAGACCTATCCATAGATACCCACTCGTATCCCCCCCACACGTCCGAACTACGATGCAACAAAGGGCGCACTGAAAACCAGTAGCCGTGGTTCACCGCGGGATATGTTGAGTGCGTCCCTTTTTTGTTGAGCAGTTCTGCAGCAGGATGTAATGTAGCTGTTAATCTCATTATTGTTAAATAACTATTTATAACTTGTTGCATTGCGTAATGCTTAACAAAATAAACTATTTCTTTCTTTCTTACGTTCTTAGTACATATCTATGCTTTCTACACTAATATTATAAAGCTGAAGAGTTTGTTTGGTTGAACGCGCTAATCTCAGGAACTTCTGGTTCGAACTGAAAAATTATTTTTGTGTTGGATAGTCCATTTATCAAGGAAGGCTTTAGACTATATAACATCATTATATTATATGAATTGTAGTAGTTAGTTTTTTCCTCAAGTTAACGCGGGTGAAACCGCGAGGCACAGCTAGTATTATATAAAAGTAGTCCATCCTGATAACACTTGAAGGTCCACTGCCGGACATAGGCCTCCCCTAATTTCCGCCACTCTGACCAGTCCTGAGCCTTCTGAATCCATCTCTCCATCTCTCCAAGCAGTCCATCTATCTGCCTTCTTTAGGTTGTCAGTCCACTTGGAGCTTAATGCTCCTTTTTCCGAGACGTGGATGCCATTCGCCTTTCTTCTCCAACAGATTTCAACATTTCTGACTCGATTACGTAGAGAAATACCGAGCATAGCCCGCTCCATAGCCGATGTGCGACTTTGAGCTTGTGCATTACGCCAATAGTAATGCACCACGTCTCGGAGCAGTATGTCATCACTGGCAAGTGGCAACACACACTGCTCGAACACCTTCGATTTCAGGCACTGAGGTAGTGTTTTGGTCGACGAGATATGACGAAGTTTCCGTAACGTAGGCCAACAGAGTTGAATTCTACGAGTGACTTCTTTCTCGAAGTTGGACTGGATCTGGATCGCTTGTCCCAGGTAAATGTATTCGCGCAGAGGGTGGCGCGGGCTTACCGCTCGGTAAGCTTCGCAGCGGCGTGCGCTCTGGCTGGCACCCCTCCTTGGGAGCTCGAGGCGTGGGTGCTAGCCAGAGTATACGAATGGAGGGCGGGGCGAAGAGCACTCGGGGAGTGCCCTGCCCCTGAGGTACGCGAGGCTGTTCGGCGGGAGGCGAGGCAAGCCGTCGTCCGTCATTGGATGGCGGACCTTGCCTCCGCAGTTTTCGGCCGTCGAACCCTCGACGCGCTCGGGCCGGTCCTGCAGGACTGGCTCGAACGACCGCACGGATTCCTCACCTTCCGGTTGGTGCAGGTGCTGTCCGGACACGGTTGTTTCGGGTCGTACCTCCACCGGATCGGGAGGGAGGAAAGCCCGTCGTGCCATGACTGTGGCGCGGCGGAGGACACGGCACAGCACACCCTCGAGGTGTGCCCGTCGTGGGCCGAGCGGCGCCGCAGTCTTGTCGCGACGGTCGGGCCGGACCTCTCGCTTCCCTCCGTGGTAAACGCCATGTTGGGGAGCGAGGAGGCGTGGGTGGCGGTTGCCTCCTTCTGTGACGAGGTAATGTCACAGAAGGAGGAGGCGGAGCGTGCGCGGGAGAACGATCCTCTCGCGCCGCTTATCCGCCGGAGGAGAGGCAGGAGAAGGCGGGTGGTCAACCACCCCCTCTCCCCCCGGTGATGAGCAGCGGACGAAAGGCGCGGGGGCGCCCTCGCCCGCATTGCACCGCTCATCACCCAGCCGAACGAGGATGACCGAGCACTCAGTCATCCTCGAGCCCCTCCCCGTGTGCGGGAGGGGCGTGAAGGGCCCGCCGCTGTAAGGCGGGCAAACGCCGGCGGGGAACTGGAAGCAAAGGCTATGCCGATTCCCAGAACCCTGCCACCAAAGGCGATGCGGGAGTGCCGCTGGGTTGTTTAGTGGGTATACCGGGAGTGAATTTCCCCGGGAGTCCCACATACCCCTTCCGTCCCCAGACGGGAGGGGATGCGTAATGCATTTTTCCCAGCGAAAAAAAAAAAAAAAAAAAAGGTAAATGTATTCGTCTACAACTTCGAGAGCAGCGCTGTCAACAACAACCGGTACGGGTCTGACATGGACGTTATGGACATGGTTTTCGTCTTGTCCATGTTCATCGTAAGACCTCCCGCTGTGAGACGCTGTTAAAATCCCCAACTATGTTATCGGCATATCGCAAGTATGTGATGTATTTCGCCATTGATGTCAATGCCACGACGTTCTATGATATAAGGGTGAATTTCAACAAATGCCATTTTTCTTATCATATCGGTGAACTTTTTCATTTATATATATTTTTTATTTTTTTCATGTTTAATGTAATATTTAGGATACTAAATACTCCCTTATTGGTAACCATCAACGTATCTTTTAAGACTATGGAGAAAATTCAGTTTGAATTCTGGTTTCCACCGATGTGACAATCCGGCACCGATTATCTTTTCTGTACACCGATATGATAAATTTATTCACCGATGTGATATACATATACAGCGATATGATAATCTATCCACCTTTGAACATCAAAAAAGAAATAGTAGGCTTATACATTTTTGAAGGAGTGACTAAGAACTGAATACCTGAACTAAGGGTATTATTTTCTTAGAATAAAAAATAATGTTTTTTTTAATTATCATTGTGTTTATTTAAAAGAAGTATAAAAAACAAAAATTTCTTGTACGTTATTGTACAATACACATTTATTAATGTGGCGATCAAGCTAATTGTTTTGCCATGTGTAGGTACACTTAAAACATTGTGGCGTTCTAGGTTCAACAATACTAAGAATAGAAACTTTATATAAGAAAACTTTATATACCTAATTAATCAGCCTTTTAAGTTTAACCTTAATCATAACAACACTACAATAATCACAGCTTTAATTATCACTTAATTTAATATTTTTAAAATCTTTGTTCTCAGTGCGTAAGTATCATAGATTACATAGAGATCGCTTATATCTTACATCTAGCAAATAATCTTTACCCTTAAAAAAAAAACTTAAATTAAATCTGTCAGTATAATTTGGTTATTATGTTAATCAGCCTTTAAGTTCAACATAAATCACTACAGAACTTGAACCGTCTTCGTACTCCACTTTTATTAAATTGCACCATAATTAGACTTTTAAGTCATAGAAGACTATGTAGTATACCTATAGTTAATCACAGCACTTAATTACGTACTTTTATAATTATTATCTGTTACAACAATTAAACCTCTTTTTTTCAATTAAAACTAAAAACAATAAAAATAAAAATTTTAAAAACAAATCAGCCCAGATCAAAATAAGTCATCATCAGTGTCACTGCAACCAAATATATAATTAAATCTCTGTTTGATGTCAGGAGTTGGTTTACGTGGCTCATTTTTTTCTTTTTTAAAGTTAATTTTAGATTTTATTCTAAATATTTCCTCATCGGTGTCACTGTCTTCCACGGTAGGACTTGAAAATCTATTAGATGCTTTTACCGTATCCTCTTTATTTACGAATTGAGTTGATTCCTCTAAACCAACTAAAATGTTCGTGTCAATTTTCTCTAAAAATGAACAGGCAGGAGTACTTTGATCAAGATCTACATAGTTCAATAGCAAATTTTCAGACATTTTTGTCGAAGAGGATGATCTGGGTGCCGCATTTTCCGAGATTTTTAATGTATTTGATGGTGTAAAATACTTTGAATGTGATGGCTGTGGGAACAAAATTAATTTGTCAGTTAACTTTACTGGTCGCATTTTAGTGAATAGATCTATTTTGGATTTAGTTCTGGATTTTTTATTACTCGAAGTAGAAAGTTGAGGTTTAGACTTAATTTCGTGTTCGGTTGACAAATTGTGGAAGTCTAGATGTTTGCCATGTGGACATTTAACAACATATTTCATACATTCATCTTCTATACAAGAAAGTCGACGTAAAACTATACGATTTTTAGCTTCTTTAGTCCAAATGACTTGTTTGACTTGCAATGTTCCACGAAATGTGTTCAAATTTGTAGGGAGAAGCCAGTCCTTTTCTTCAACTTCATATTCTTCTACAGTACTAATTTTCACGCCTTGGACAGCAGATTTTAAATAGTTTACAAAAGAGTCTATATTATTCATATCACCATCGTGTGCAACAAATCGATCCGCCGTTCGCTTCAGTAGCCCACCTACTCCATCTGGCGCACCTTTTCCATGACCACATTCACTATAGTTCCATATTATGTTAGTCAGAGAAGAGCAGTAAATACTGAGTTGGGACATAATATAAAAAATTTTCTTATTCCGATACTGGCCTGATGGAGAATCAGAAATAATAATAAGATTCTGAACAATTGGAGCTTCCTGTTTAATTTCTTCTAATATTGGAACAAGGTGAGCCCAAACGGCGGCAGCATCATGGCGCAGTGAAGAACTAATAGTGCAGAAACATTGAGTTGTTATATTCTCTTCCTTATTTTTATAGTAAATTACAGCAGTGTGTAATGTGAATTGTTGACGACTGCCACCAAAGTGCATAGATTGTATTTCGGACCCGTACTTGGAGCTATAGTTCTCACTAAAGTCAATGTGAACGACACAATCCTTTTCAGTCATGTTTTGTTTGTAGTGCTTAAAAGCTTGACTTTGATTTCGTATATTACTACAATGTGTTAAGAACGGTTTCAGATTGTTTTCAAATATTTTGATTAGTTGTAATGGTTTAACGGTTATTTTTACTTTTTCTACATTAACGGCTATTTTATCGACTCCATTTTTTTTGTAATTCTTTTTTATCTTCTTCCAATTCCAATAAATAACATCTTTGGAGTTATCAAATTCTTGATAATTTAAATGACGATTCTTACAGACAGGACATGTTCTTTGCAGGCATTCTACCTTAAAAATATCACAGCAAATACTACTTAGAATTTCAGTCGTGGTGTTTTCTTTTATGATACGATTTCTTTTTAAAGATGATATAACAAGATCCATGTTCTCATGTTTCTCACATAGGCATGTATTTCTCAAGTTTAATTTTGGCTGCGTGACCCAAAACGGCCTCATTCTTGTAAAAGTGACGTAACTGATTGGAGGGTAGCCCGAAGTCAAATACTTTTTGTGTAAATTTTTAATTGTGTCTTTCATCAGCCTTTTCTGTTTTTTTACTCCATTTTGTGTGACAGTATCCTTTTTACCTGGGCAAAGATTTGAATTTTCATCATCCTCAAAAAACTGAACAACAATCTTACGGATACGTTTTTGCAGGTCTATATTTTTTGGCTTCGTTGGGATTCGTCTCACTTCTAAATTACTCTGTTTTAATTTCTTAAATTCTTGATGTAGTCTCATGTATCTCTTTTTGTACATTAGTTTCTCTTTATTAGCCTTTGCCAATTGTTTTCTTAAATCGTGTATTTGCTGAGTTTTAACGTTTTGATATTTACGAAATTTCATTTTAATGTCTTGTTTGAATTTAACAGTATTAAAGGATGTGTCTAAGTTAGGACTATTTGGGCGTAATGTTGATTCTTCTGAATTTATAGAACTAATACTTGGCGTTCGTAAAGGAGATGCTATTGATAAATCTAGGGGACTGCTTGTACGTAAATAGTGGGAACTACTCGCTACTATGGCATCAATACGCAAATTAGGACTATTACATCGAACATTCTGTCGCAATAGCCGTGGGCTATGAGGTCCTATTAGTTCTTGAGAAATACCGGGCTCATTATCTTGATTTTTCGGTAGCGATTCTGCGTCATTGGTCTCTGAAACACTTGTTGGGTTGTTGCGGGCACCATTTGCCTTATTTTTTTTCCGCTGATAATATGCACGGGCACTGATTCGGTTTTTCTTTTGTGCATTGCGACGTGCATGTGCAGTCATTTGGCTTCGGGTTAGGATAAGTCCAGCTGCCTTTCTTTTAGCTAAGCGTTCTCTGTCTTTTCTTAAATGCTGCTCTCTTAACACAGGATCACTTTTGATTTTAGCTTTTCTTATTCTTTCCATCAACCTCTTTCTCTCTTTTTTCTCCTCCTCGTTTAGTTTTGATTTCAGCATTCTTAAACAAAATTAATCTTAAACAAAATTACTCGAACGAATTGTGTGCGGCACGAGCTGCACACAAGTTAATATTTATGAAAGTTAAAAAATATAATATGTGTATATGTATGTATATAATGTATGGTTGTAGGTATGCTCCATTGTTTTTTTGTTTACTTTAATGAAATGACACTATGTCTACCAATATGATAAAATTACACCGAGGTGATAATATGATCTACCGATGTGATAAAACAATCCACCGATGTGACAAAACTATGCGTCGATCATGAATCAAAACACCGATATGATATTTAAGACACCGATTGATTTTTCTTATCACATCGGTGTAAATTATCACATCGGTGGTAAAAAAGACCACCGATTACAGCGATATGAGAACAGCGACGTGAGAAATTATCGACTTTTTTGAAAATTATGAAAAATGTATAATATTTAGGCTAAATTCAAGTACCTATAATGATGCTAATTTACTTACTATGTCTGTTAGAACCAAACAATCGTAATAAAACTTCACATTACACTAGAAAAATGCAACCACCGATAATATAAAATAATTGCTTGGAAGTAACTGAAATGTCGTACTTACGTAATTGGCGGGAATATGCAGCGATTTGACACACGTCCGTCCTGACTGCGCACTAGCACACACTAACGAGGGAAATAAAATTGGGGTGGGGACACTGTCGGACTCATCGATGCAAAGTTAGGTTTAAATTACTTTTGTGCAGCGATATGACAAAATTTTGCGAGACAAGTACATTTATGCCTCTCAGTAATAAATATTATGAATTACGTAATAAAATATGCTACATATTAATAATAAAACTAATATTCTATGAAATAGAATAAGTTCTATTCTTAAGTTACTTATTTTTATAACGATATAAGCGTTTTTGCTTGTAAAAAAAGTAGAGGGACAGCACCGATGTGACAAAAATAGAGGTTTATGTATTTATTTCTACCTTTGTAAATAGACTTAGACAAATAATATTTTATGCCACAACCCAATAAATACCTAATGAATACAAAAAAAAATAGTACAGAACAATATTCCTTTTTTCAATTATACTAATTTCAATGAAGACAAAAAAAAAGTCGTTTGGGAAATTCACCCATAACTTCTCCTTGCCTGACTCCTGTCTGCAGTTGGATGGGGTTCGTTTGACACTTGAACACCTCCGTATACCGGTAGTCAAACCGGCACCGCCGGCGAGAATTGATTACCGAAAACAGTTTATAAACGTGTTTCGGAAGTGCAATGGTCTGTAGTTCTTCAAAAGCGCTTTAGCTTCTTGAAGAACAGAGTCACCGCGCTTCTGAACCACGCTTCCAGTATGGACTCTGCGCAGTGTCGGGTGAGTTAACCTGACTTTGCCCAATAGACAGATTGCTGTCCAACACTTTTGAGCAGTCGGTATTCCCTCATAGAGGTTGGAGACTGCACACATAGTTCCCGTCGATCCCTCATAACACCGAGAGTTTGTTCAGAAAGAATATGAGATCTACCATTGGGGTAGGTCTTGAAATACTTCGACGCTACCTCGTGGACCCGGACTGTAGGATGAACGTAGAAGAGATAATAGTAGTTAATTATTTAGCTTTGACGCCACAGATATATTGTATTTTGATATGATGAGGTGACCGTCCTTCAATTTTGAGATATAGCAACAAATGTTGAGATATATTAATTATATAAATAAAAACCCTTTTATTCCTTGCTATCTTAGTATTTTATATGTAAATTTTTCTTTTTACTTAATATTTACAATCTTAATATATATAAATTAAGTGTCACGTTGTTTGTCCGCGATGGACTCCTAAACTACTGAACCGATTTTAATCAAATTTTCACACCGTGTGCAGTTTGATTCAACTTGAAAGATAGGATAGCTTACATCTCAATAATTTATAGTCGCAATATTATTTTATTGCAAATTTTTTTTGACAGAACGAAGTCTGTCCGGGCAGCTAGTACAACTGTAAAAGTTATAATGTAAATTGTTTTCATTCTCGGCCTGATTCTAAACTATACTACTATACTACTTATAACTTGAAGCAATGTACTATCGTCGACCCTGTAGCCTAGTTGGTAGCGACCGTGCCGGAGCGAGCGAGGAGTCCCTGGTTCGATTCCCGGCTGGGGCAGATATTAATGTGATAGATAAATATTTGTCCTTGGGTCATGGGTGTTATTGTGATGTGTTGTATGTGTCGTATGTATGATGGTATGGGTGTGAAAGCGTTTATCTTAATACATCGCTTATAATAAACACAATGTGAGCCGCCAGCCTGGCCGGTGACAGCGACGTATGAGTCATGAGTTCATGACACAAAATATAAAGTCAACATAAGGTTGATGGATATTTTATGTAAATAAATCTAAGTCGATCTAAGATTCGCCAGTGAATGTATTAAAGAGGTACCGTAAATATAAATTATTTTGTTTCATTTAACCATCTTGTATAGTATGACCATTTTCAACCATGGATATTAACTGGATACATAACTTCGTAGTGGTATCTGAAGGTCGATAAAGTCATTTAAGAAGGACCATTTTTGTATTGCGTCCATGTTATATCTATACAGTGTGAGTCTATATAAAGTGTACATATCAAAACCAGGGAAACTACACACAATTTCATCGACGGAAAAATTGCCAAAAAAATAAATAAAAAAAAATTCAATTTTTTATGAATATTTTAAAATTTTAAGCCGCAGCTGCTAACCCTATTTAAATAAATTATTATAACTTTTAAACTGAATATCCTATCAAAATGGAATAAATTTTAAAATGATGGTTAATAATAGGCCGTGCCAATAAAGTAGTAATTTTGAAAAAAATAAACGCCACAAAATTAGAATAAAAAGGTATATGATGAAAATCTGGTATTTTTTTCATCATTTTTACAATAATTTTAAAATTTCTCGAAAAATCACCCCCCTTTATCCTACTTTATTTTTATTTTAAGTTATTCTACATCGCATTAGCTTTATAATGGTAAAAAATGCACGTTTATTACTCAAATGCAACCATTTCTATGAGTGTTTAAAAAAGCCCTCACTTGGCGCATCGTTTCACTACGCACCCACCATTGTTTATCAGACAAGTAGAAACCTTTTTTTTTGGGTGAATCATTGTAGAGGCGAGCGGCCTGTAGGTACGGGTGCTAGGAGGGGTGTGAGAGGTTAGCTTTCTAATGGTAAAAATGCACGTTTATTACAACTTAACGTTTAGATACAACTTTTTTTAATTAACGTTTTAAAAAAGCACTCATCTCAGTTAAACGCCGTAGCAGGTAGAGAAAACTCCATTTTTAAGAATAAAACAATTAGAATTTATCTACTTAAATCATTTATTTATTAAAACCAATTAAAAACAAATAATTCGCACCCCCGCACCCGCACCTACAGCCTGCTCGCCTCTAACAATGATTCACCCAAAAAAAAAAGGTTTCTACCTGCCTGATAAATAATAATGATGGGTGCGTAGTGAAATGATGCGCCAAGCGGGGGCTTTTTTAAACACTCATAGAAATGGTTGCATTTGAGTAATAAACGTGCATTTTTTACCATTATAAAGCTAATACGATGTAGAATAACTTAAAATAAAAATAAACTAGGATAAAGCGGGCGATTTTTCGAGAAATTTTAAAATTATTGTAAAAGTGATGAAAAAATTATCAGATTTTCATCATATACCTTTTTATTCTAATTTTATGGCGTTTATTTTTTTCGAAATTATTACTTTATTGGCACGGCCTATTATTAACCATCATTTTAAAATTTATTCCATTTTGATAGGACATTCAGTTTAAAAGTAATAACAATTTATTGAAATAGGGTTAGCAGCTGCGACTTAAAATTTTAAAATATTCATAAAAAATTGAATTTTTTTTTTTTGGCAATTTTCCCGTCGATGAAATTGTGTGTAGTTTCCCTGGTTTTGATATGTGCACTTTATACAGACTCACACTGTATATATAAAATTGAAAAGCGACACACCGCTGATTAAACAAAAAATCTCAGAAACTGCCGAACCGATTAAGATGAAATTTGGCAGGGAGATAGTTTATGCTAAGGAGACGTCCACTAAGAACGGATTTTTGGAAATTCATCCCCTAAGGGGTACAACTAAGGGTTAGAAGACACTTTCATACAAACCAACTTTCTTAGTTTTAGATTTATAAATTTGAAATTTTTTATGTAGGTTTATAGTAATAAACAAAAGTTAATTTTTATATATTTTTTTGGAAAATCATCCCTTAAAGGGTTAATTTACTGAATTGAACTTAGTAGGCAACTTCGTCATTTTTGAAGTTAAAAATGTGGCCTACTCCTTACAATAAATTATTTAATTTATATTTACACACATATTATTTATATTTACATTTATTTATACACACTTAATATTAAATTACATATTATTTACATTTACATACTAAATAAAATTACACAAGCAAATTATATATATTACTAAACTAAATTATATTATACAAAATCCTATACTAACTAGGTACTCACTAAATTATTATATACAAAATAACATTTATTATGCATTATATAAATCACGCACGGCATAATATTTACAATTTACCACAGCGCGCACTTAACAACATTGTGCAGTGGAAACATCGTCTACTTCGCTGGGTATTGTTCTTCCATACGATGTACTCACGCGCCGCCGCGGCCCCGCGCCGCCGCGCCGGCAGACAGACCCGTTCGCCAGTCGGTACACGCTACTCACCGCGAAGCCCGTGTCGCCTGCTATCTTACCGCTTGCGCTTGCGCTTTGTTTACTCGCGATCGTAATTGTAATTTAACGCTGTCTATTTACTTCTGTACTATCTCTGTCCTTATTCTACTCCTTCTTTCTATTCTATGGTTTGTGGATTTCTTATTGTGTGTATGAACTATCGCTTGTGTCTACCGTGCCAATACACTTTTCTCTTCTTTGTGTACGTTACTTGGACTTTCATTACGCACACCAGCCACGCCACCATAACTGGTGACCCCACAAGGACACTGCGTACGCGGACACTAAGGTATTTACAACACAATGAGTGACAGTAGTGATTCCGTAAAGACCGCCGGATCACAGAGACACGTTACGCAGCGAGCCCGCCGAGTGCGCGTTTCCACTGAACGTGAAGTCGACGCCCGGAAATTAAAAATTAAAGTTCCGCCGTTCTCACCTGAAGATCCTGAACTGTGGTTTGCGTTGTTGGAAGGTCAGTTCGACAGCAATAAGATATCTGATGACGAAATTAAATTTAATAATGTTACCAACAACCTTGACCTACAATTCGCCAAGGCTGTCAAGGATATAATTATAAACCCTCCAAAAACCAACCGTTATGATAAAATCAAGACGGAGTTGATTAAACGGCTATCCGCGTCGCATGAGAAGAAGGTTCGACAATTGCTTACCCACGAGGAACTTGGAGATAGGAAGCCGTCTCAATTTTTACGTCATTTACAAGACCTTGCTGGACCTTCCGTGCCTGACGACTTCCTTCGGTCAATATGGAGCAACCGCCTTCCTCACAACATCCAGACGGTGCTAGCATCACAGCCCTCACATTCGCTGGACCAGCTTGCGGACCTAGCAGACCGTATCCAGGAGCTGACGTCACCCTACAACGTCGCGGCGGCATCTACAAGTGGAGCACATATGCCACATCAGTCCAACGAGATAGCGGAGCTGAAGAAGATGGTGCAGAGCCTTACACTCAAGCTGGAGGAACATGCACGCGCAGGCTGTTTCGTCGCCGATCGTGCAAGACCTCGCTACCGTCAGCGTTCTTCTTCACGCCATAGAAACCGATCTCGATCCAGCTACAGGAAGTACCCCGTGTGTTGGTATCATGCCAAGTTCGGAGCCCAAGCCGACAAATGTATGAAGCCCTGTGACTATAGCAAGTCGGGAAACACCGGGGGCAGTCAGTAGCGGCGACCAATGATTGCCTACCACATACCGGTCGCCTCTTCGTCACCGACCGCAACTCAAACACCCAATTTCTTGTGGACACTGGCAGTGACATTTGTGTGTACCCCCACTCTGCGCTTCGTGAGCGTCGTGCTAAAACGGACTTTGAACTGAGTGCAGCGAATGGATCCGTCATCGAAACTTTTGGTTTTATTGAGCTTAGCTTAAATTTAGGCTTAAGGCGTAGTTTTTCATGGCGTTTCATAGTGGCAAATGTTACAAAACCAATCATAGGTGTTGACTTTTTAAGCTTTTACAACCTAATAGTAGATTGCCGACATCAGCGTCTAGTAGACAACACCACTACTTTAAGCTCAAACGCCTTGCTTGCTAATATTGATGTATGTTCAATTAAAGTTTCTACAGGTGACACGCGCTTTCATCAAATCTTATCGAGGTTTCCAGAGATTACACATCCTTCAGGTACGCCGATGTTTCCAAAATACAATACCGTACATCACATTAGGACCACACCTGGACCTCCCATATCATGTACTCCCCGTAGACTGGCACCAGACAAGCTTAAAGTCGCCAAGCGTGAATTTGAGCTTATGCTCAAAAATGGTACAGCTCGTCCTTCGGAGAGCCCCTGGGCTTCTCCCTTACATTTAGCGCCTAAGAAGGATAACGGCTGGCGACCCTGCGGCGATTACCGAATGCTTAATGCACGGACTGTACCAGACCGCTATCCCATTAGGCATATTCATGACTTCGCCCATTCCATTTCAGGTTGCACTATCTTCAGCACCGTAGACCTGACCAAGGTTTATAATCAGATCCCAGTTTTCGAAGGTGATATACAAAAGACCGCCATCACCACTCCCTTTGGCTTGTATGAATTTCCCTACATGACCTTCGGTCTCAGGAATGCAGGCCAAACATTCCAAAGGTTTGTAGACGAAATGACGAGAGGTCTTGACTTCGTGTACTGTTTTCTTGATGACTTCCTGGTTTTCAGCAGAACAGAGGCTGAACATGAAGCTCATCTCAATCAGCTCTTCTGTCGCATGAAGGAATACGGCGTTCTCGTGAACACCTCCAAGTGCGTTTTCGGCGCACCTAAGGTTTTATTCCTCGGGTACGAGATCTCCGCATCTGGTACTAAACCTTCAGATGACAAGGTAAAGGCTATTCAAGAGTTCCCAATTCCCCAGACTGTCAGACAACTCAGACGCTTCCTGGGAATGTTAAATTTTTATCGGAGATTCCTTCCTCACTCCGCATCCCTTCAAGCTCCCTTGAATGCCTTACTTTCCGGCAACGTTAAAGCATCTCAACCAGTCAACATTTCTGGTAATACTTTACTAGCTTTTAATTAGAGACCGACCGAAGGTTCGGTTTCGGTTTCGGTTTCGGCCAGTTTCGGCCAAAAAATCTAGTTTCGGTTTCGGTTTCGGAAAAATTTGGCCGAAACTTTCGGCCAAACCGAAACTCTGTGTTCGTGAATTTTCGTGCGTCGTTCGGTTAAGTTCGTGGCTTACCCGTGGGCGCTGACTTTTCAAGTGAAGTCATTGATTTAACATGTTTATTATATTTGTACATTAATCTGAAGAGCGTCTGCTTTGGCGCTTGATTTTAGCCGTTTTTTGCTCGATATTAATAACGGCAACAGGTAGAAAAAAGGATATAATATAGTGTCTAATGCTGTATAGATAATGATACGGAACTCATATTCAAGCATGGTAATGAAACTATAACTGGAAGATATTTAAGTAAAACTTTTACTAGGGGTATTAATTAGACGTAATAGATTATAAAAAAAGTAATTTTCGTCTATTTGTCTGCCTGCGGTTTTCACTCCCTTATAACTTACAATACATGTACGTATTGTAGTGAGCTTTGGTTAACATTTAGTGGTTGGTTTATTTCAAACGGTTTACAAATAAATAAATTACGTTATGTCAATTTCGCCCATAGGCCATACTTACATTTAATTACCGAAAGGTTTACGGAAGCAAAGTGAGGGCATTCACTAGTAGTATTTTCGAAGTCTAAATCCCAAATCATCAATTACAAGGAAACGGTAACTGTTCGATATGTCTGTACATGGAAGATATTTGAGAAAATCTATCACGAGCGGTATTTGTCAACGCAAAAGAGACCATAGCAATAATTATTTTTAGAATTTTCGTCTGTTTGTATGTATGTGCGTTTGTTCAGGGTAATTTCAAAATCGGCTAAATCGATTTGCATGCGGTTTTCACTGACGTATTTTAGTAAAATGGGGCTAAGATTTAAATGATCTTAAATTAAAATTTTAAAAACCCCCGACAGTTTGATATACACTAAACATAGCTAAGAACACATTCGATTAAGTCACCTTCATGCAAAAAAAACTAGATCAAAATCGGTTGCTCCGTTTGGGAGCTACGATGCCACAGACAGACATAAAGATACACAGACACGTCAAACTTATAACACCCCTCTTTTTTCGTCAGGGGTTAAAAACAGCGTTCATCCATAGGTACCCACATTTTTTAGAATTTTGTCGTTTACGTTAAGATAAGTTTACTGAACTGAAGGCAGTTAATACACATAAAAATGTACAAATAAAAATGTGTAAAAAAACACGCTGGATTTCAGTACGTATACAGGGTGTCCCGTAAGTAGTTCGTCAACGTTAGGGGACAGATAGCTTGAGGGTTGACCTACCTAATGTCAAAAAAATAACTTTGTAAAATTAAAAAAATTCGGTTCCTTTAACTTACTTTTTTCTGTTGAGTCCACAAATGAGCAGCTCAAAAAATACCCTAGTTGTGTAGGCAAACGAGCGTATTTTTTGAGCTGTGCGTCGCGTAAAATAGCGTAAATCGTAAAATCGCGTAAAATACAAATTTCAAAGAATTGAATTAGATCTTTTGTATGAAACCAGCTCATTTCACGTGACTCACAGCACCAAAAATACGCTCGTTTGGCCTCACCCTAAGTTTCGGTTTCGGTTTCGGCCGAAACTGGACCTAAGGCCGAAGGTTCGGTTTCGGTTTCGGTTTCGGCTGAAAAACCAGTTTCGGTCGGACTCTACTTTTAATAGATGCAAGGAAAGTCTTAGTGATGCTGCACTTCTGGCACACCCATGAACACTGGCACACGCATGGCATGCCGTGCGTGATTTATATAATGCATAATAAATGTTATTTTGTATATAGTAATTTAGTGAGTACCTAGTTAGTATAGGATTTTGTATAATATAATTTAGTTTAGTAATATATATAATTTGCTTGTGTAATTTTATTTAGTATGTAAATGTAAATAATATGTAATTTAATATTAAGTGTGTATAAATAAATGTAAATATAAATAATATGTGTGTAAATATAAATTAAATAATTTATTGTAAGGAGTAGGCCACATCAACATGAAAATTTACATATTAGCTCCAGACTAAAAACAAAATTTGTAAGTATTATGTTTTTTGGAAAATCATCCCCTAAAGGGTTAATTAAGAGTGCGAAAGTTAGTATGGCAACTTCGTCAGTTTTGAAATACGAAGGGCAAAAATTTATATATAAGCTATATATATATATATATATATATATATTATATATAAGTTAGACACAAAAAATAACTGTATCACTGTTTTCTCGAAATTCATCCCCTAAAAATAGGGGTTGGTAGTCAACTACATACAAATCAACTTCACCAATTTTAGAATTATAAACATGAAATTTTTTATGTAAGTTTATAGTAATAAACAAAAGTGAACTTTAACAATTTTTTTTGGAAAATCATCCCTTAAAAGGTTAATTTACTGGATTTCATTTAGTATGCAACTTCGTCATTTTTAAAGGAAGAAGGGTGAAATTTTGTATATAAGCTTATAGTTAGACACAAAAAATAAATAAATCACTTTTTTCTCGAAATTCATCCCCTAAAAATAGGGGTTGGAAGCCATTTACGTATAAATCAATTTCGTTAGTTTTAGACTTATAAATACGAAAATTTTTATGTAAGTTTATAATTATGAACAAAAGTTAATTTTAAAAACGGTTTTTTGGAAAATCATCCCTTAAAGGGTTAATTTAGAGGATCTCATTTAGTACGCAACTTCGTCATTTTTAAAGTTAAAAACATGTAAATTTATATATAAGGTCCAGATTAGAAACAAAATTTGGAAGTACATACTACGTTTTTTTGGAAAGTCATCCCCTAAAGGGTTAAATAAGAGTTTTCAAGTTAGCATGCCAACTTCGTCAGTTTTGAAGTAAGAAGGGTGAAATTTTGTATATAAGCTTATAGTTAGACACAAAAAATAACTGTACCACTGTTTTCTCGAAATTCATCCCCTAAAAATAGGGGTTGGTAGTCAACTACATACAAATCAATTTCGCCAGTTTTAGAGTTATAAAATATATGAATTTTTTTATGTAAGTTTATAGTAATAAACAAAAGTTAACTTAGAATTTTGTTTTTACGGAAAATCATCCCTTAAAGAGTTAATTTAGGGAAATAATGAACTTAGTAAGCAACTTCGTCATTTTTTTAGTTAAAAATGGACAGGGAGCAGGAGAGGGAGAAGGAGCGGAAGAGGGAGATAGAGAGGGACAGGGAGCGGGAGAGGGAGTGGGAGCGGGACAGAAATCGGGAGAGGGCGCGGGTGCGGGCGGGAGAGGGACTGGGAGCGATAGAGGAAGAGGGAGAGGGATATGAAGTGGGAGAAGGACCTCGAGCGGGAAAGGGAGAGGGAGTGGGACAGGAAGAGGGAAAGCGAGGGGAAGTGAGACAGGGAGCGGGAGAAGAAAAGGGACAGGGAGCGGGAGAGGAAGAGGGCAAGGGGAGAGAGGGAGAGGGGAAAGAAAAAAATGTTAATGTTGTTTACTATTCCAAACCCGCTCCCGGAGGAATGATCTGTGATTGTATCGTAAGTTTCAGTATGTAAATTCCTAAACGTAAGTACTTCAATATAAATGAACCTGTTTTTAAATTTTCTTTTGTAAGGGATATTAAATAATATGATAAGCATAATTTCCGCGTGCGAAGCTGTGGGCAACAGCTAGTTCTATATATATGTTATATTATATATATAGTATACTAGCTGCCCGGACAGACTTCGTTCTGTCAAAAGGTTATTTTTGAGATTTATTTATTGTATTTATTTATTTATTTATTTATACACATACACATAATTAACAGGACTAACCCAAAGCATTACGTGCAGAATTTAAAACTAAGTCTAATAGACACATTGTATACATGGTTGACAGAACTACATGGTCTTTATACTGCACATTAAAACTAAGAAACACTGAACAGAGCAACATAAACTTATTTAAAGTGTTACAAAATATGTCAGCTTCTGGAGTCTGAGTTAGGAAGCGATTGAGCAGGACGGGAGCGGCCCTTTGCGGTGCAGCGGCCGTGCGGCGCGCGCGCACCGCACGCTCTGCCAGCAGCCGGCCCGGCCTCCTGCCACCGTACAAGCAACGCATCTGTGACGGAACCTCTAACTCACAAGAGGCGAGAGCCGAGATGTTAGCTATCCTATCTTTCAAGTTGGATCAAACTGCACATGGTGCGCAAATTTGATTAAAATCGGTTCAGTAGTTTAAGAGTCCATTGCGGACAAACAACGTGACACGTAATTTATATATATTAAGATATATATTTTTTGTTCAAAATACCATACTTTACCAGAAAATGAACTTTTCATTTTTTATATGAACAAATTTTGTAGGGTAACCATGACAGTTAGTTTTTTCAATAATAATAATTTTTTAAATTATTAGGCGTTATTGAATATGTACCTGCATCTCAACCGGGTGATATCGGTCATTACAAAAGACATGGGTTTTTAAATGATAGCAGTGATGAAGAACCTGGTTATTTATCAATGATGTTGTATGTATAGGGAGGTTATTTATATACTCTGTTGTACGGGCTTGCTGATGCTGATTTTGAAGATGTAATAATAATTAAGAAATAACAGTACAGAAATGTGATAAATAAGATCAAGATTTACAAAACGAGAGGTTAACAACTTAACTCGCCGGTGTCGTAAGTTAACTCGCTACTGTACTTATTGAAGTGTAAATCGCGCTTAAGCTGGATCGTCAGTTCCTTTGTCGGCTTTTTCAAAAAAAGCGGCCAAGTGCGAGTCGGACTTGCCCATTAAGGGTTCCGTAGCAGCAAGTAACATAATATAAAAGTTCTTGTAGTTCGTTGTATTTGAGTCTACAGGTTAGGTAGGTAGGTTAGTATTTGAGTTGATTGAATGAAAGGTAAATTGCTTATTACTTACTAGATCTCGTTCAAACCAATTTTCGGTGGAAGTTTGCATGGTAATGTACATCATATATTTTTTTTAGTATTGTCATATTTGTATTTTCTCTTATTTTAGAAGTTACGGGGCGGGGGGACACACATTTTACCACTTTGGAAGTGTCCCTCGCGCAAACTATTCAGTTTAGAAAAAAATGATATTAGAAACCTTAATATCATTTTTCAAGACCTATCCATAGATACCCCATGGGTTTGATGAAAAAAAAATTTTTGTGTTTCAGTTCTAAGTATGGGGAACCCCCAAAATTTAATGTTTTTTTCCTATTTTGTGTGAAAATCTTAATGCGGTTTTCAGAATACATCTACTTACCAAGTTTCAACAGTTTAGTTCTTATAGTTTCGGAAAAAAGTGGCTGTGACATACGGACAGACAGACAGACAGACATGACGAATCCATAAGGGATCCGTTTTTTGCCATTTGGCTACGGAACCCTAAAAAATAAATTCTATGCTAGTAGTACCTAACATGTTGTGGCTAGGGCATCGAAACTCGGTTCAATTTTGAAAACCCGGGTTTTCGGGTCTAAGAGTAATCAAAACCCGGGTAGACCGGTTTTTTCGAGCATTTCGGTCTTTTTATTGTAATTTTTTAAAATACACTAATCTGCGTTTATATATCGATTTCCTACAATGAGTACAAAATATAAAGGATGAGGAAGAATTTAAACAAATGAAACAGTACTTTACAAATTACAAAAACAGTTTTAATTTTTAAAAAAGTGATAAAAAATTATTTTTTCTTCAGAATATCTTAAAACTAAGTAAGTAATCAAGTCTTTTTTAAATCATCCCTTGACATCTCGAAGGCTTTTGACAGGGTTTGGCACACTAGCCTTATTGGCAAGCTCCCTGCTCCTGCGTATGGCCTATCCCCTGGCCTGATCGACTGGATCAAAGACTTCCTGAGTGACCGTTCATTCCGAGTGGTTGTCGGAGGTTGTTCGTCTCAATCAATGACAACCAATGCCGGAGTTCCTCAGGGGTCTGTTCTCTCTGCAACACTATTTCTGCTGCACATTAACGATCTGCTCATGCCCGGTATCTATGGGTACGCAGACGACAGCACGGTTGTGGAGAGATACCTGCCAAAGGGTCGAGCCAATAAATACCATATACAGTCTGAAAGAGAGGCTATGGTGGAGCGTATGAATCTTACACTTCAGGCAGTCTCATAGTGGAATTCAACGCCACAAAAACACAAGCGTGTCTATTCACCGCTAAAAGAAGTCCATTCATCTTGACTCCTACTCTCCGGAATGTAGCCCTGGATTACACCGACCGCCTTCAGTCACTGGGCATTGAGATATCCTCGAACCTTAACTTTGGGCGGTTCATTGAATTCAAAGCTAAAGTAGCTGCTAGGAAGCTTGGAGTCCTAGCGAAGGTGCGGCGGCACTTCACACCACAACAGCTTTTAACCTTGTATAAAGCACAGGTTCGGCCTTGTATGGAGTACTGCCGTGAATTGGTTGAGACCAATCTTCAGAGCCTCGAGCACAGGCGCAGAGTTGCCAGCCTCTCGGTGTTCTACAGGATACATTTTGGAGAGTGTGCGCAGGAATTACATAATTTGATTCCGCCATCCCCTTTCTATCATCGAACGTCCCGCCCGACGCACGGCGGGTATCCATCCCTTCGTCGTGAACATCCCCCCTGGACGGACGGCGCGCTTCGCCTCGTCATTCATTATACGTACAGCGAAGGATTGGAATAAATTGCCCGCGTCGGTGTTTCCGCTCGATTATGATGTAAGTGTCTTCAAGGCAAGAGTCGCGCGTACCGAGGCTTTTACTAAGTTAATGCGTTTTACCAACGTTTATTTTGGATATATCGTAACGTAACATAAAAATAACAGAAATCAGAACTGAATTATTAGAATTTCTTCTTACTTATGTAAAATAAACGTAAAAAAATTGGGGCATCCAAAGTTTTGTCACTCAAAGACGAACGCAATCTATTGCAGACAATTCCAGCCGAAGAAAATATACGCTCCGAAAAAACCCGAAAAACCCGAGTTTTAAAAATCAACTTTAGAAACTTTAGAAGAAAAGAGATATTCATATAAAATAATAACTAATACCATTTTGGATATATCGTAACGTAACATAAAAATAACAGAAATCAGAACTGAATTACTAGAATTTCTTCTTACTTATGTAAAATAAACGTAATAAAATTGGGGCATCCAAAGTTTTGTCACTCAAAGACGAACACAATCTATTGCAGACAATTCCAGCCGAAGAAAATTTACGCTCCGAAAAAACCCGAAAAACCCGAGTTTTAAAAATCAACTTTAGAAACTTTAGAAAAAAAGAGATATTCATATAAAATAATAACTAATACCATTTTGGATATATCGTAACGTAACATAAAAATAACAGAAATCAGAACTGAATTATTAGAATTTCTTCTTACTTATGTAAAATAAACGTAAAAAAATTGGGGCATCCAAAGTTTTATCACTCAAAGACGAACGCAATCTATTGCAGACAATTCCAGCCGAAGAAAATATACGCTCCGAAAAAACCCGAAAAACCCGAGTTTTAAAAATCAAACCCGGGTTTTTTTGTAATTCTCAGAACCGGGAAAACCCGGGTTTTTTCGGTCCGGGTAAACCCGGTCTCGATGCCCTAGTTGTGGCTAAATAGCTACGTGGAAACTTATGCTTTATACTTGATTTTTTTTTCTTTGTATCTTTTCTCACATCAAACCATAAGTACTAAGAATAGATAATTATGTTGCTTAGTTTGCAAAACTTTTTTTTTTTTCTTTGTCACTTGCATGGAGTAATGTCTCTCTATCTTCCTTAATCACTTGGTACATGTATCATAAATTGTAGTAAAAATTAAAACTGATGCGGGTAGATAGAAATGTTTTTCATCATATATTTAAGTCCTTGTTTGTTCTTAGTTTTGTAAGAATATGCACTTTTGATATTTAAATGTTATTTTTTATTTATATATTTTAATGTCTTTTTTTTCATTTTTTTTATTATTGTTTATTTTTGTTTTATCTCTTTATTATTATAACTATAGCCGAAGTTGTACTATAATATTGTCTTTATGCGGCGAACTGATATCATTTCGTCCGAACTACGATGCAACAAAGGGCGCACTGAAAACCAGTAGCCGTGGTTCACCGCGGCATATGTTGAGTGCGTCCCTTTTTTGTTGAGCAGTTCTGCAGCAGGTTATGTAATGTAGCTGTTAATCTCATTATTGTTAAATAACTATTTATAACTTGTTGCATTGCATAATGCTTAACAAAATAAACTATTTCTTTCTTTCTTTCTTTTTTTCTTAGTACATATCTATGCTTTCTATACTAATACTAGCTGCTCGGACAGACTTCGTTCCGTCAAAAGTTTTTTGACTATATAAATAGAGATGTAAGCTATCCTATCTTTCAAGTTGGATCAAACTGCACACGGTGTGCAAATTTGATTAAAATCGTTTAAGTAGTTTAGGAGTCCATCGCGGACAAACAACGTGACACGTAATTTATATATATTAGGATTATAAACCTGAAGAGTTTGTTTGGTTGAACACGCTAATCTCAGGAACTATTGGTTCGAACTGAAAAATTATTTTTGTGTTGGATAGTCCATTTACCTATCAAGGAAGGCTTTAGACTATATAACATCATATATTATATGTATTTTAGTAGTTAGTTTTTTCCTCAAGTTAACGCGGGTGAAACCGCGAGGCACAGCTAGTATTATATAAAAGTAGTCCATCCTGATAACACTTGAAGGTCCACTGCCGGACATAGGCCTCCTCTAATTTCCGCCACTCTGACCAGTCCTGAGCTTTCTGAATCCATCTCTCCATCTCTCCAAGCGCTTAATACTCCTTTTTCCGAGACGTGGATGCCATTCGCCTTTCTTCTCCAACAGATTTCAACATTTCTGACTCGATTACGTAGAGAAATACCGAGCATAGCCCGCTCCATAGCCGATGTGCGACTTTGAGCTTGTGCATTACGCCAATAGTAATGCACCACGTCTCGGAGCAGTATGTCATCACTGGCAACACACACTGCTCGAACACCTTCGATTTCAGGCACTGAGGTAGTGTTTTGGTCGACGAGATATGACGAAGTTTCCGTAACGTAGGCCAACAGAGTTGAATTCTACGAGTGACTTCTTTCTCGAAGTTGTACTGGATCTGGATCGCTTGTCCCAGGTAAATGTATTCGGCTACAACTTCGAGAGCAGCGCTGTCAACAACAACCGGTACGGGTCTGACATGGACATTATGGACATGGTTTTCGTCTTGTCCATGTTCATCGTAAGACCTCCCGCTGTGAGACGCTGTTAAAATCCCCAAGCATTGTACTAAGATCCTCCAGAAATCTTGCCAGGACGATTATGTTATCGGCATATCGCAAGTATGTGATGTATTTCGCCATTGATGTCAATGCCACGACGTTCTATGATATAACTTCTCCTTGCCTGACACCTGTCTGCAGTTGGATGGGGTTCGTTGCTGTGTCGTGTACTCTGGCAGACTTGGTGGCTAATGAGTACAAACACTTGAACACCTCCGTATACCGGTAGTCAAACCGGCACCGCCGGCGAGAATTTATTACCGAAAACAGTTTATAAACGTGTTTCGGAAGTGCAATGGTCTGTAGTTCTTCAAAAGCGCTTTAGCTTCTTGAAGAACAGAGTCACCGCGCTTCTGAACCACGCTTCCAGTATTGATACGTATAACACAGAAACTGCAATTTCAATTCAAAAACTGTTTATTTCGCGTTACACACACACACAGGATTGCATACAATATTACAATAATGCCGTAAAGCACTCGCAACAACATAAATCAGAGGCGGCTAGCCGTTAACTTTTACATGATCAATATGATCATAAACCAAATCAACCGAATTACTTCAAGAAACCACGCCATAGTCCGCCATACTCCTTTTTCGCGCGGGCCTCCTCGTCGGATTCCTATTACCATTTTACACAGGATAGCAGAGGACGCAAATTGACCAATTGCCACAGGAGCGAGTGCCCGCGCATCGCACTGATTGGCCGATGTAGAAATCAGGCGATCCGCGGGACTCCTCGATTTGCTATTACAACCGCGATGCCTTATCGTTATAATATCTTTAGGATCTAAGCAAATTACCGGGAACTAATGAAATCAAATTCGTTGTAATTTTAAAGCTCCCGCGCTACATACGTCCAGCACTCTGCGCAGTGTCGGGTGAGTTAACCTGACTTTGCCAAATAGACAGATTGCTGTCCAACACTTTTGAGCAGTCGGTATTCCCTCATAGAGGTTGGAGACTGCACACATAGTTCCCGTCGATCCCTCATAACACCGAGAGTTTGTTCAGAAAGAATATGAGATCTACCATTGGGGTAGGTCTTGAAATACTTCGACGCTACCTCGTGGACCCGGACTGTCCCGGACTATAGGATGAACGTAGAAGAGATAATAGTAGTTAATTATTTAGCTTTGACGCCACAGATATATTGTATTTTGATATGATGAGGTGACCGCCCTTCAATTTTGAGATATAGCAACAAATGTTGAGATATATTAATTATGTAAATAAAAACCCTTTTATTCCTTGCTATCTTAGTATTTTATATGTAAATTTTTCTTTTTACTTAATATTTACAATTTATTATAATAATGTAGCGAACTTAATTATATTAATGTCCAGTAACTGATACTAAAATTGACAATTAATAATGCTAGTAATTAAATTTGATTAACGGCCGGTCTCAATAATGTACTAACAGATGGAAGACTGTGGATAGGGCTGTCATCTGTCATATTTGTCAATTTTTCAGAGGCAAAAATTGACAAATATGACAGATAACATACTAATGGTAGCCCTATTCACAGCCTTCCATCTGTTAGTACATTATTGAGACCGGCCGTAATTTGATAATAATAAAGGTAAATAACAGAATGTATTCTTATACATCTTAATATATATAAAATACGTGTCACGTTGTTTGTCCGCGATGGACTCTTTAAACTACTTAACCGATTTTAATCAAATTTTCACACCGTGTGCAGTTTGATTCAACTTGAAAGATAGGATAGCTTACATCTCGATAATTTATAGTCGCAATATTATTTTTTTGCAAATTTTTTTTGACAGAACGAAGTCTGTCCGGGCAGCTAGTACAACTGTAAAAGTTATAATGTAAACTGTTTTCATTCTCGGCCTGATTCTAAACTATGCATGAAAGCAATGTACTGGAACGTACTTATAACTTGAAGCAATGTACTATCGTCGACCCTGTAGCCTAGTTTATAGCGACCCTGCCTGCGAAGCGAGGAGTCCCGGGTTCGATTCCCGGCTGGGGCAGATATTAATGTGATAGATAAATATTTGTCCTTGGGTCATGGGTGTTATTGTGATGTGTTGTATGTGTCGTATGTATGATGGTATGGGTGTGAAAGCGTTTATCTTAATACCTCGCTTATAATAAACACAACGTGAGCCGCCAGCCTGGCCGGTGATAGCGACGTATGAGTCATGACACAAAATATAAAGTCAACATAAGGTTGATGGATATTTTATGTAAATAAATCTAAGTCGATCTAAGATTCGCCAGTGAATGTATTAAAGAGGTACCGTAAATATAAATTATTTTGTTTCATTTAACCATCTTGTATAGTATGACCATTTTCAACCATGGATATTAACTGGATACATAACTTCGTAGTGGTACCTGAAGATCGATAAAGTCATTTAAGAAGGACCTTTTTCGTATTGCGTCCATGTAATGTTCTATAGTCACAGGATATATCATTAGATTGCGATTTTTGCAATGGTTTAAAAACAAGTTGAAATTTTAATAGAGATGTACCATAATTGTGTACCTTAATTTTCAATATATATACCTAATGCAATAATTTATATAAATTTTGGAGAAATTTTAATAAAATGTATTATTTCAATTTAAAAATGATGACTACCATAAAAATACCCTATAGAAAACATTTTGGAGAACCATTTTAAAATAGGACATATTTTTCCTAACTAAGTGTGGACATCCTACAATTATGAAGCACAATCTCAATCCGGCCTGTGATTGATCGAATGTATCATTCCGATATGAAGTCATCGATGACGTCATGTCGGAATCGAACTTCAGGTACCTCTATAAAGTCCATGATCCAGATAGAGTATAAATCCATGATGCATACACTTTATTGAATTGACGTCTGTCATCTATCAAAGTCATTTCGTTTGTCAAAGTTGTCAAGTAAACTACAGAATCATTTTTAACATTCAATAAAAGTTTTAGTTTTGTCATGGATTTATAAAAAAGTTTATTTCATTGTTGTTGATATCAGTGACTTCAATATGCGTTGTTCCTTCCCTACATGTGATCACGATTCCAGCCAAACCTCTACTTCAGGAGTTTCGTTTTACAGGTATTTCAGCATTATTAACATTTTCTTATTGTGTATGTTATTTAAATAATAATAAATAAATTAGGTTATGTGCCTTTGAACGTAATTTGTTAATGTTGTGATTTGGAGGTGAGTATTACAGTTTCGTATTTGACCATTGGCAAGGCGGCTCACGGCTGGTTTTTATTGGTTTATAAAAATCGCGACATAGGTACATATTTGAATGTGCAATGGCATAATGGTCGGAGACCATTTTTCAATTAAAAAAGGCAGGACTCATGGTAACTTTCCTCTCATATGTAATATGTGGTTTACCATTTACGAGGAAAGATATGTAACCTATCCTTCAACATGCATCATACAGCATAGGGCAGAGTTTATTGTGTTCATTAGTGTTTCTGTTTCAAAAATACAAAACAGTTGAACCCTAATCAACCAACTTAAACTTAAATCTTACCAAGTTTTTCTAAATTTGTGGTGGAAGATAGTTGAGAACAGAAAGAGATTAATAGTGTTGCTATCTAGGGACCCACAAATCTACTAAGTAGCTCTGAACACTGCAACTGAATACAGTTACTTCTGTAGAGTCCCCGAGGAGATATTTCTACGTGAAGCATGGATAAGGGCGCTCGGCCAGACAGACTGGAAGCTCGAGCCGGGCAGGATTATATGTTCTAAGCATTTCCTGTTGGAGGACTTTGGACCAATGGGACATCAGCTACAGGCAAGCACTTTGCCTGGAAACCTCAGAGTTCGTATTAATTTCATTGTGTTACACCCTCGGCTCATTGTCATTGGTCAGAAGGCCAAGTGCGAATTAAACTCATGTACTGTAAGTTCTTTTTTTTTAATTTCTGTATCACCACAAAATTATATCAAAATAAATAATATCACATGTAATTATTTTCAAGTGTTTGTCTTTTCAGTCAAAAGCTTAATCAAAGAGTTTTTTTTTATAATTATGGCACTACCAATAACAATCACAATTTCATATTCCGCAGGTATGCAGAATATGTTTGGCCACAGACTGCTTAATGTACCAAATGACAGCTTTCAGAGTGTTAAACGAGTCATATGAAACAACAACTGGAATCATGGTAAATTGTTTTTAAGCACATAAATCCCTCACAGCTTAATCCAAGTCCTTCATTTCCAAGTCGCCTCAACTATGAACTATAATGTATGTAATATACCTATAGTAATTGTAGTGTCTCGCTGCACTCGTTGACATAACAGTGCGAGCAGGATGAAGCTAATTGTGCCTAAGTGCCAGCGAGCGCGCAATATGCTTCGCCCTGTCCACAAGTGCAGTGAGATACTGCGACTACTATAGTCAGGCCATAATTTCTGATAGAAACACTTCACTAGAATGTTCCTTATTGAAAATGAATCATTAGTATTTGATTGAGGTGATCACAGACACAGAGTCATTTCTTAAATAATTACTGAACTCGAATAACTCGTTTTTCGATGTCATTATTTGAGTAAATTTTTGTTCCATTGTATACTAGTCTATCAGGAGTGTGAACGGTGAAGTGATTTTTTGTCAGACAGCAGACGAAGAGCACTTGCCTCGGTACCTGTGCACCGAGTGCGCCGCCTGGCTGATGAACTGCGCTCGCTTCAGGCGCAGGAGCTTGCGAGCGCACGTGATGCTTCTGGACATCGTCAGGAGACACGGACAAGTGAGTATTATGTTCAGAACGAAAACAATGAGAATGCATAGTATTTCTTTTATTGTGTTGTAATGTCTTTTGAAAAGACTTTGCTAAAGAAGTTAAATACTAAAATATATTGCTAAATTAATAGATTTAGTAATTGATTGTTATCAAATAACCGTATGTGTCGTTTCAGATAACTGTAGAGTTAATACGATCTGAAATACAGAACCATAATCCATTCAGTTCTGATCCAGCAGACAATCCAAATGAAGAAAAATTAAACTTTCATAATGAAGATTTAGAGGAAATAAATAAACACACAGACGCACGAACGGACACGCCACTCGAAGATGTCGATATGTATGAAAATATTGATAATATTAAATCTGAAACAGACGATGAGGTTGGCCATAGCCACGTTAACAGCGAAGATAGAACAGATGATGTGATAGATATGACTGTGAATGAGGTTAAGACGGAAGACGATGGTTTGAGCAATGAAGAGGATTTCAATGCTTGTACATCTAACTTAGATCAAGATGTTGGTGTAGATGGCGAAGACTTAAGTTTAACTTGTATTCGGCTGCAAGGAAAGGGTAATGTATTTTGTGCATATCTTGTACATATTGTATTCATTATGTAAGCCTGTAGGCATTAGCATGTAATGACATTAGCCATTTATTATATGACTAAGCATTCAGTTAGAACAAATTGTCTCTGTCACTATATAATTTAAATTTTTTAACTTAACTTATCAGAATATTTGAATGTCTCGAGACAAAATGAATTAGCGGTCATCGCGCCGACTCGTTGCGGCATTAGCTATGAAAACAATATTATTACGGGAGTGTTCCTCTAGCGATCATACAATAGATACGTTCTGCCCGAACGAAGCCGGGGCGGGTCGCTAGTCGGCTATCATACTAACAAGAGTTGCTTCAAGGGTACGGAGTATCCGAAGCCAAGCGAGGGGGTTACTGATATGTAAATACTGCTCTTTTAATAGGCATAGACCATGAGTAACGACGATTATAATATAAATATATTTTAACCAATTTCAACCGAATGAGGCGGTCGTGAATCAACAAGTTCCTTTATTTATTATATTTAAGTAAAGAATATCAACTAGGTTGCACATGGTAATACATTCAGGGAAAAATATTTACATGTGACGTTTATAAAGAAGTGATTAGACTGAAACAGGAGCTAAAAACATTTTAAAATTCATTCTGATGAGAAACTATTTAAAAATAGCAATAGAAAAATAAAGCAATTTTGACATAAGGACAATACCACACTAGGATTTTGCAAGCGTACGCGTTCATCCGACACACTTGAATAATGATTTGCTCAATAGGTTAACAAAATGAATATTTATTTCTGTAAAGAAAATAAAATATATACATAACCTATGTTGGGTCAGTCAAACGGATCGTGTTATATTAAAATGTGTCATCCGATGCGCTTTTCGCTCGGCTCCGCGAACCCGGCCGATCACTGCCGAACATACGTTTGTTCGCGAGCGATCGCGCACACTCGGGCGCAATCGGACTGCAGGACACGGTCGTCTTGGAGACAAAAAGTTGTTACGTTTTTTGGTTGGACTTGAATTTTCACTTATCATCGCTCTTGTTATTTTGGCTTCTGCACTCCTTCTTTTTATTTGTTTATTTGATTTTGTCTCTCTGTAAATAAACTATTAACATTTCGGACTTACTTACTGCCGATACATACATACGTTAATAATGCTTCATAATCATAATACAATCCACTTTACCGCTACCAACGGCTGTTATTCTAATAAAAACAATATTGTTTTATACAGGTGAAGATGTTCTGGCTGACTTTCCTACACAAAAAGATAAGAAAGCGACGAAGACACCGCGAGATGTAAATGAAGTGAAGATTGACAAACAACAGACACCGGAAGCTGACGGAACCTCCACAGATGATACGTTCCGTTGTGACATATGTCATTATCAAACTGACAGCGATATTCAGTTGCTGGAACATTTGAAAGCGCATGCTGCAAGTACGAAGCCATATCACTGCGATATGTGTGATTATAAAACAGATCGTAAGAATAGACTAATTCGTCATCTACGGACACATTTAGGTAATAAAGAATATTTTTGTAATGTTTGTACAAAAATTTTTTACTATAAAAGCACACTTACTTCGCATATGAGAATACATTCTAGGGAAAAAGTATATTCATGTGATGAATGTAACAAAATATTTATGCGGAAGAAGACCCTACAAAGACATCAATTAATACATTCTAACGGGAAACGACATTCCTGTGATGTTTGTAACAAAATGTTTACGCAGAAGTGGCCCCTACAAAGACATCAATTAATACATTCTAATGAGAAACCATATTCCTGTGATATTTGTAACAAAATGTTTTCGCAGAAGAGGCACCTACAAGCTCATCAATTAATTCATTCCGGCGTGAAACCATATTCCTGTGATGTTTGTAACAAAATGTTTTCGCAGAAGAGGCACCTACAAGCTCATCAATTAATTCATTCCGGCGTGAAACCATATTCCTGTGATGTTTGTAACAAAATGTTTTCGCAGAAGAGGCACCTACAAGCTCATCAATTAATTCATTCCGGCGTGAAACCATATTCCTGTGATGTTTGTAACAAAATGTTTATGCTGAAAGAGGACCTAAAAAGACATCAATTAATACATTCTAACGAGAAACAATATTCCTGTGATGTTTGTAACAAAATGTTTACACACAAGAGGTCCCTACAAAGACATCAATTAATACATGCCGGCGTGAAACCGTATTCCTGTGATGTTTGTAACAAAATGTTTACGCAGAAGGGGCACCTACAATCTCATCAATTAATTCATTCCGGCGTGAAACCATATTCCTGTGAAGTTTGTAACAAAAGTTTTACGCAGAAGGGGCACCTACAAAGACATCAATTAATACATTCTAAGTAAGAAACCATATTCATGGGATGTTTGCTATAAAGCTTTTTGTGGGAGCTGACTCGGCGATGGGCTCCCCGCCTCGCGCCGGCAGCCCCCCGCGTAGTTAGTGTCGGTTACATGGCGCGGGCACACACACGCGTTAGGTCCGCATATTTATTTAACTACATTTTATATATTCTTTTCTGAGCCCTAACGTAAGCTGGATCGTCAGTTCCTTTGTCGGCTTTATCTAAAAAAGTGGCCAAGTGCGAGTCGGACTCGCCCATTAAGGGTTCCGTAGCAGCAAGTAACATAATATAAAAGTTCTTGTAGTTCGTTGTATTTGAGTCTACAGGTTAGGTAGGTAGGTTAGTATTTGAGTTGATTGAATGAAAGGTAAATTGCTTATTACTTACTAGATCTCGTTCAAACCAATTTTCGGTGGAAGTTTGCATGGTAATGTACATCATATATTTTTTTTAGTATTATCATATTTATATATTCTCTTATTTTAGAAGTTACGGGGCGGGGGGACACACATTTTACCACTTTGGAAGTGTCTCTCGCGCAAACTATTCAGTGTAGAAAAAAATGATATTAGAAACCTCAATATCATTTTTCAAGACCTATCCATAGATACCCACTCGTATCCCCCCCACACGTCCGAACTACGATGCAACAAAGGGCGCACTGAAAACCAGTAGCCGTGGTTCACCGCGGCATATGTTGAGTGCGTCCCTTTTTTGTTGAGCAGTTCTGCAGCAGGTTATGTAATGTAGCTGTTAATCTCATTATTGTTAAATAACTATTTATAACTTGTTGCATTGCATAATGCTTAACAAAATAAACTATTTCTTTCTTTCTTTCTTTCTTTCTTAGTACATATCTATGCTTTCTATACTAATATTATAAAGCTGAAGAGTTTGTTTGGTTGAACGCGCTAATCTCAGGAACTTCTGGTTCGAACTGAAAAATTATTTTTGTGTTGGATAGTCCATTTATCAAGGAAGGCTTTAGACTATACTAGCTGTTGCCCGCAGCTTCGCATACGGAAATTATGTTTTACCTTATTTGTACCTCTTGTAGAAGGAAATTTAAAAAACGGTGAATTTATATTGAAGTACATAAATTTAGTAATTTATATACTGAAACCCACGATAAAATCGCAAAGGATTCCGCCAGGAGCGGGTTTTGAAAAATAAGCAATATTCACATTAATTTGTATTTTTTTCATTTTTTTGCAAAAAATTTGAAAAACTGAAAAATGTGTTCCATAAATTTAAGCAAGGAACATTTGTTGCAAATTTGAAGCAAATCGGTTGATGTTTTAAAAATATTCCATACAAACTTTCATCCCGTTTCCCGGGGAAACCTTTTAATTTTCCGGGATAAAAAGTATCCTAAAATATGACCCGGAGTATTAGTAACAACTTCACCAATTTTCATCGAAATCCGTTCAAGGGTTTTCATGTGATGCCCGGACAGACAGACAGACAGACAATACTTCTAAAAAAAAAATTTTTGTGCTCTAACACGTTATTGAAGTGCCCCTTAATCAAAATTTTTGAAAAATATTCAATGTACAGTAAATTTGCCCCTTGAGTTTTATTATAGTATAGATAACATCATTATATTATATGTATTTTAGTAGTTAGTTTTTTCCTCAAGTTAACGCGGGTGAAACCGCGAGGCACAGCTAGTATTATATAAAAGTAGGCCATCCTGATAACACTTGAAGGTCCACTGCCGGACATAGGCCTCCCCTAATTTCCGCCACTCTGACCAGTCCTGAGCCTTCTGAATCCATCTCTCCATCTCTCCAAGCAGTCCATCTATCTGCCTTCTTTAGGTTGTCAGTCCACTTGGAGCTTAATACTCCTTTTTCCGAGACGTGGATGCCATTCGCCTTTCTTCTCCAACAGATTTCAACATTTCTGACTCGATTACGTAGAGAAATACCGAGCATAGCCCGCTCCATAGCCGATGTGCGACTTTGAGCTTGTGCATTAGGCCAATAGTAATGCACCACGTCTCGGAGCAGTATGTCATCACTGGCAAGTGGCAACACACACTGCTCGAACACCTTCGATTTCAGGCACTGAGGTAGTGTTTTGGTCGACGAGATATGACGAAGTTTCCGTAACGTAGGCCAACAGAGTTGAATTCTACGAGTGACTTCTTTCTCGAAGTTGGACTGGATCTGGATCGCTTGTCCCAGGTAAATGTATTCGGCTACAACTTCGAGAGCAGCGCTGTCAACAACAACCGGTACGGGTCTGACATGGACATTATGGACATGGTTTTCGTCTTGTTCATCGTAAGACCTCCCGCTGTGAGACGCTGTTAAAATCCCCAAGCATTGTACTAAGTTCCTCCAGAAATCTTGCCAGGACGACTATGTTATCGGCATATCGCAAGTATGTGATGTATTTCGCCATTGATGTCAATGCCACGACGTTCTATGATATAACTTCTCCTTGCCTGACTCCTGTCTGCAGTTGGATGGGGTTCGTTGCTGTGTCGTGTACTCTGGCAGACTTGGTGGCTAATGAGTACAAACACTTGAACACCTCCGTATACCGGTAGTCAAACCGGCACCGCCGGCGAGAATTTATTACCGAAAACAGTTTATAAACGTGTTTCGGAAGTGCAATGGTCTGTAGTTCTTCAAAAGCGCTTTAGCTTCTTGAAGAACAGAGTCACCGCGCTTCTGAACCACGCTTCCAGTATTGATACGTCCAGGACTCTGCGCAGTGTCGGGTGAGTTAACCTGACTTTGCCCAATAGACAGATTGCTGTCCAACATAGTAGTTAATTATTTAGCTTTGCCGCCACAGATATATTGTATTTTGATAGGATGAGGTGACCGCCCTTCAATTTTGAGATATAGCAACAAATGTTGAGATATTAATTATGTAAATAAAAACCCTTTTATTCCTTGCTATCTTAGTATTTTATATGTAATTTTTTCTTTTTACTTAATATTTACAATTTATTACAATAATGTAGCGAACTTAATTATATTAATGTCCAGTAACTGAT
The DNA here is from genome assembly GCA_911387775.1 of Thymelicus sylvestris. Lineage (NCBI taxonomy): Eukaryota > Metazoa > Arthropoda > Insecta > Lepidoptera > Hesperiidae > Thymelicus > Thymelicus sylvestris. The sequence goes on from OU426911.1 coordinate 7,156,797, forward strand.
ACTAAAATTGACAATTAATAATGCTAGTAATTAAATATTTGATTAATTTGATAATAATAAAGGTAAATAACTGAATGTATTCTTATAAATACAACTGTAAAAGTTATAATGTAAATTGTTTTCATTCTCGGCCTGATTCTAAACTATGCATGAAAGCAATGCACTGGAACGTACTTATAACTTGAAGCAATGTACTATCGTCGACCCTGTAGCCTAGTTGGTAGCGACCCTGCCTGCGAAGCGAGGAGTCCCGGGTTCGATTCCCGGCTGGGGCAGATATTAATGTGATAGATAAATATTTGGGTGTTATTGTGATGTGTTGTATGTGTCGTATGTATGATGGTATGGGTGTGAAAGCGTTTATCTTAATACCTCGCTTATAATAAACACAACGTGAGCCGCCAGCCTGGCCGGTGACAGCGAGGTATGAGTCATGATGACACAAAATATAAAGTCAACATAAGGTTGATGGATATTTTATGTAAATAAATCTAAGTCGATCTAAGATTCGCCAGTGAATGTATTAAAGAGGTACCGTAAATATAAATTATTTTGTTTCATTTAACCATCTTGTATAGTAGTATAGTATGACCATTTTCAACCATGGATATTTAACTGGATACATAACTTCGTAGTGGTACCTGAAGATCGATAAAGTCATTTAAGAAGGACCATTTTTGTATTGCGTCCATGTTATCTATAGTCCCAGGATATATCATTAGATTGCGATTTTTGCAATGGTAAGTTGAAATTATAATAGAGTTGTACCATAATTGTGTACCTTAATTTTCAATATACACCTAATGTAATAATTTATATAAATGAGGAAATTTTAATAGAATGTATTATTTCAATATAAAAATGATAACTACCATAAAAATAACCTAGACAAAACATTTTGGAGAACCATATCAAAATAGGACATATTTTTTCTAACTAAGTATGGACATCCTACAATTATGAAGCACAATCTCAATCCGGCCTGTGATTGATCGAATGTATCATTCCGATATGAAGTCATCGATGACGTCATGTCGGAATCGAACTTCAGGTACCTCTATAAAGTCCATGATCCAGATAGAGTATAAATCCATGATGCATACACTTTATTGACTTGATGTAGTGATGGACGTTGAAAAAAAACATCGATGTTTTTTTCGATCCAATGCATCGCATAGTGGCAACGATGTTTCAAAAAATACATCGATGTTTTTCATACATCGATTATATTTTTTTAACAAATTATGTATGAATGTGGCGCATACCAAAAAATGATCCTGAAGTTAGTAGACAGTTATCTATTTTTCTTACTTATGAAAATAGAATTAACTTCATTTTAACACTTACGTAAAAACATGATGTAACTTTTGAAAGAAAGAAAGAAAATACATTTATTTGCAAAAGATACACATAAGGTTATACAAGGTAATAATATCTTTTCATAACATCGATAAAAACAGCAATGCAAATATGTGCTGGCAACATTTTTGCATTTGTGTTGTCAAAGTGGTCCGTCGATTTATGGATTCGACTATAATGCTCTCCAACTAAATCTGCCCTTGGGCGTATAGTTGGTAGCATTGAAAAAGTAGTATAAAAATTAAAATGGTATATTATATGTAATGTTTTATATTTAATATATCGTTATTACATTTGATGAACTTAATAACGACGCTATTATTATGTCCATAAAATGGTTTTTGAAATATAAAAGACACTTATTTCAATACTACCAACAGTACGCCCAAGTGCAGATTAAGGCTTCCCGCCCACGTCCGACTTTTTGTAGGAGAGATAATCGGGCCGATTTTTTCTTCCATATTATTTCTGACCGACTTTTTGAAGGACGTGTGCGTTGCACTATTGCTATCAGCACGTTCTATTTTTCTCCTACAAAAAATCGGTCACCGATTAGGAAGTGGGTGGGAAGCGTTAGTTGAAGAGTACTCTATAGGGAATAACAAAATCAAAGACAAAAAAGTTCAATAGATATTCAATGTAGGTTTCGATCGTAACTCGTTAAAAAGTATTTGTACAACAGTTGTTGTCATTAATGCCTGGTCTCCCATAACACCATTGCTTTCATATAAGCACCACTTTGAGAGGAGTCATCGAATCGGAAAGATGAAATCCGCATCGCCATCTATGGAAAACGAATTGAATCTTCCCCATCAATTCGTTTTCCATGGATGACAATGCGGAATTTGTCTTTTCGGTTCTATGACTACTCGCAAATCGGCAGTTATGCGAAAGCTATGGTATCATAGCAGGTTTGCCTCTTCGATGCATCGAATGAAAAACATCGGATTAAATCGATGTATCCATACTTTACATCGAGTGTTTTTAATACATCGATGTATATCGTCCATCCCTAACTTGATGTCTGTCATCTCATCTATCAAAGTCATTTCGTTTGTCAAAGTTGTCAAGTAAATTTTACAAAATCATATAAGTCATTCAATTTATTTTGTTTTATTTTTGTCGTGGATTTATATGTTTATTTCATTGTTGTTACTTGTTGATGTTCATTTCATTGTTGTTGATATCAGTGATTTCGATATGCGTTGTTCCTTCCCTACATGTGATCACGATTCCAGCCAAACCTCTACTTCAGGAGTTTCGTTTTACAGGTATTTCAGCATTATTAACATTTTCTTATTGTGTATGTTATTTAAATAATAATAAATAAATTAGGTTATGTGCCTTTGAACGTAATTTGTTAATGTTGTGATTTGGAGGTGAGTATTACAGTTTCGTATTTGACCATTGGCAAGTAGGGATGTTCAATCCGGATCGATACTTGTGTGGATCGATACAATCCCAAGTAGCACGCGGGGCTGAATAAGAGTTCACATTTAGCGTACAAGTGAACTTAAAGCATTAATTCACTCTTATATGAGTTCACCTGTGATGTATTAGCTGTATAAAGGCGAAAAATACGCTTAAAGCTGTTTAAGGTCTGTTTATGAGTGTAATGTTAACCTACTACTATTTAAATGCTGTTATACTGCTACTATGCAGCTATGTGAACTTAAGGCTGTATAACTTGTGCCCAAATCAGTCGTATAAGGGCTGTAAAGCGTGCTCTACAGCTCATATATAGCTGACTTACCGCTTATAGTTCACAAGTGAACCCTTAGACAGCCCTTAAACAGCCCCGCGTGCTACTTGGGAATGGCATACGATCCACTCAATATTTGTATCGATACAATGGCATTCGATCCACAGGCGGATCGATACACATGCAGAGTGGATCGGATCGAATCGGATCGGATCAAAATTATTATGGAATGGAGGTAGATTTCTTTAGATCAGTTGTTGGTGCATCATAATATTACACGAACAAGAAGGCTTCCACACATTTTTCAAGCAATATTTGTCTGAATTTTTGTTGGATAGAAAGTCTGATCCATTAATTAAAGTATTGGTCAGCTAGAAAAGTTATTTGGGGAAACTCTGCGACATAGCTCTACGCCTACGGTATTTATCAGTGGTAGGAACTTCATTGCCCTCCGAATGGCTTTTCTCGTTAGCCAATAGCATTTTAAGCGAAAGTAATCGATTTGATCCTGAGCGCTTATCCAATTTACTATTCCAGAGTTCATTAAAATTTAAGAATTGGCAAATGTAATTTATAAGCTTTGCATGATATATTAATTTATTAGATTAGTTAGTTTAAATACACAAGAGTTTTTAATCAAATATAGTGTTATAAAGTGCGATATTATTATTTATATGATGTTCCTACTACATACCACATTATTTTAAAAAACCTTAAGTAACTTTTTCAATATTTAGTTATACAATATTTTGAATAAAATTAAATCTAATATAAAATTTAATCTAAAACGATTGATCTTAATATTGCCTTAATGATCTATCTTTATTTAGAAACCCACTGAGTTAAGCGTGGCGATAGTATAAATAACCATATTTAAAATATTTTATTCGATTCTGGATCGATACAAATCATCATATTAAATTACACGGTATATCTACATAAAATGTCATCTTTTATTTATTAACATATTTCTTTTTTTTGTCTTTCTTGGCCAACAACGCTTTGGTCGCTGACATCCATTGGCCACATTACCCACTTACAGGTATATTTAATAATTATATGAATCGATATTTGGACTATTAATTATATTGGGATATTCATGACGATCTGGAGTATCGATATATAAAATACCCAGATCAACCATTCCTATTTAAAAAAAAAAAAACTTTTTTTTCTTCTCTCTTTCTTGGCCGGCAACGCATCAGTGATGCTTTTGGTGTTGTTGATATCCATGAGCGACGATAGCCACTTACTATCAGGTGGATCGTCAGCTCGTTTGCCGGCTTTTTCTATGAAAGAAAAAAATTCATTCGATACTGAATCGATCCAGAGTATCGTATCAAATCACTTGGATCGATACCTGGATCGATACACTGCGAAACGATCCGTATCGATCCAGAGTATCGATACAAGGCACCTGGATCGAACATCCCTATTGGCAAGGCGGCTCACGGCTGGTTTTTATTGGTTTATAAAAAATCGCGACATAGGTACATATTTGAATGTGCAATGGCTTAATGGTTGGAGACCATTTTTCAATTAAAAAAGGCAGGACTCATGGTAACTTTCCTCTCATATGTAATATGTGGTTTACCATTTACGAGGAAAGATATGTAACCTAACCTTCAACATGCATCATACAGCATAGGGCAGAGTTTATTGTGTTCATTAGTGTTTCTGTTTCAAAAATACAAAACAGTTGAACCCTAATCAACCAACTTAAACTTAAATCTTACCAAGTTTTTCTAAATTTGTGGTGGAAGATAGTTGAGAACAGAAAGAGATTAATAGTGTTGCTATCTAGGGACCCACAAACCTGCTAAGTAGCTCTGAACATTGCAACTGAATACGGTTTCTTCTATAGAGTCCCCGAGGAGATATTTCTACGTGAAGCATGGATAAGGGCGCTCGGCCAGACAGACTGGAAGCTCGAGCCGGGCAGGATTATATGTTCTAAGCATTTCCTGTTGGAGGACTTTGGACCAATGGGACATCAGCTACAGGCAAGCACTGTGCCTGGAAACCTCAGAGTTAGTATTAATTTCATTGTGTTACACCCTCGGCTCATTGTCATTGGTCAGAAGGCCAAGTGCGAATTAAACTCATGTACTGTAAGTTCTTTTTTTTTAATTTCTGGTCACCACAAAATTATATCAAAATAAATAATATCACATGTAATTATTTTCAAGTGTTTGTCTTTTCAGTCAAAAGCTTAATCAAAGAGTTTGTTTTTATAATTATGGCACTACCAATAACAATCACAATTTCATAATCCGCAGGTATGCAGAATATGTTTGGCCACAGACTGCTTAATGTACCCAATGACAGCTTTCAGAGTGTTAAATGAGTCATATGAAACAACAACTGGAATCATGGTAAATTGTTTTTAAGCACATAAATCCCTCACAGCTTAATCCAAGTCCTTCATTTCCAAGTCGCCTCAACTATGAAATATTATGTACGTAATATACCTTTAGTAGTTGCAGTGTCTCACTGCACTTGTTGACGTAAAAGTGCAAGCAGGGCGAAGCTAATTGCGCCTAAGTGCGAGCGAGCTGACAATACGCTTCGCCCTGTCAACGATTGCAGTTAAAACGAGTGCAGTTAAAACTTATTAGTAAATGGCATAAAATCAATATTTTATTTTATGTGCAAATGTTCTTTATTGAAAACCAATCGAAAATTGCTCACTAGTATTAGTGCTTGTTCACACTGAACTCGCGGGCGCGGTCGCGAAATATCAAACATATGACCTACTATGAAAGTGTTCACATCAAAACGCGCGCGCGGTGTATGTAGCGTTTACCGCGCCCGCGTCCGCGAGTTCAGTGTGAACAAGCACTCAGATATTTAAATTAAACAAAACTGTAAGGCCGGTACCTCACCGGGACGCCATGGCGACGTCGCCGGCCACGTATCCAAACAGTTTATATTGAAATGTATGGCGCATACCTCACCTGGCGACGCTGTGGCAACGTAGCTGATTCGGAAGCGTAGCCATAACTGCCAGCGCGCTATGTGGAGTCTGGAGACTGTGGCGAGCTGGCGACGTCAGTAAAATGTATGCGTGTAGGTTACACCTCCCTCACTGAGTAGCCAACCGGCCGCCATTTCGGGCGCTTGGTCAACTTATGTATGGAAATATTTGTTTCGATACAGAAAAATTTATTGTGAAAATTCAAAATTGTCCGTGTTTGTGGGATAGTGCATTGGATATTTTATAAAAATTCTTAATATAGATTAATAAAAACACCACATCGGCTTCGATTTGATAAAAAACGATGAATCCAAAGTTTGTTCTTTTTTTTTCTTTTCTTGTAGTATTTTTAAGCGACGTACGTAACAAATAAGTGCGATCTCTTCTACGTCCATTCTTGACATCATAATCGAACTGAGTGAAGAGAAGCCATGGCTACTCTTTTGGCTACCTTCGGACGCCAACGGTAGCCATGGCAACTACGCCGGCGACGTCGCCATGGCGTCCCGGTGAGGTAGGGCACTAACAGAACTTATGACCGAACTCTGCGCGCCTTGCATCCGAAATGTTTAATGACAAACCGTTGCCTAGCAACCACTGACAACCAGGGATATAAAACTTTTTGTGGTTTTATGAGAATATTTATTTTTTCCTTTATTTCTGTCTTTGCTACTAATAAATCAAGTGACTAATTTAATGATAAGTTAATGCATAAAATACATAGTATCATAAAATTATTGATTTCATATTTAAACCTTTATACCCTAACCTTAAAATTGCATAATTAGTACGTAATTACATTGTTTTACCTTCAAAGATAAAGTATATTTAATTTATATGTAGATACTTTAGTAGAATAATGCTGTAAAACGGGACCACGAGAGCTTCGCCTCTCGAGGCGAGTTCCAATCGTCAGAGTTAAGCAATGCTTGCTATGGTATGCCCAGCATTTGGAATATGTAATGAATAAACGACTGCAGTGACAAAAAACTTCTTGATCGAACTTATGGGCTAAGTAATTAACGAGTATATACTCGTTAATTAAATAGTCGACATTATTAAAGCTTGACTACTAACCTTCCTCCTCAATGGAGGTGCCCCGTGCTTAAGCAGCATTGAGGTGTTAACATGGGTCTCAGTTATGAGGAGACCTGTGCCCTGTTATGAGCCACTGAGTTGTTGGTGGCACACAGTTGCAGCTATAGAGTGATAGGGTGAAGTAACATAAAAACGTGAACGTATTATTTACAATTTTATTTCAAAATTATCATTTAAGAAAATAAATATGACTATTAAGGTAAAATGACTATAAAGTTTTAAACTCTTCAAGTTCAGTTCTTCAAGGACAGTAATTGAAACATGAATAAATATACAAAACTTTATCACATGTTGGTACAACGGACAACCATAGATTGTTAGTAACATTCATCTCCTTGTGGTAATCCCCATCTCCCTTTTAGCTTTCAAAAATTAATTGGCCCTCTTCTAAAAATCCATCTTCATTACCTGAAAAGAAAAAAACAGATACATTATATTGAAGGAGCCGTGGCACGGTGATCAGTTACCCTAACTGCCGAGCTGTGGATAACATGTTCGAGTCCCAGCTGGGGCAGATATTTATTTCACAGATAAATATTTGTACTTCGGTCATGGATGTTAAACTGTGTGTAAATTTTTTACAGATTTATTTTTGTACAGTTGTACAGTTTTGGACATGACAATTATTCAATAAAGTGAAAAAACATACCAATATGCACTATTATTAAGCGCTTTCTTTTTTCCACAAGGTCCTTTTAAACCCATCGACAACCCTTCTCAGAAAGCTTCACGGCTTGAAGTAATGCTCAAATCTTGCCAGACCTTACTTTTTGTATGACCTAAAAATTAAAGAATGTATGCTTTTTAAATTAAGATTTTCACATAATTATATTATATTTTCTAAAAGACAATACCCACAGCTTTAGCTCCATTAATGTATTGCTTAAAACATATATTACATATCATCATAATCTCGACCCATCAAGGCCCACTACTGAGCATGTGTCTTCTCTTAGAATGAGAAGTTTAGGCCATAGTCCACCACGCTGGCCAAGTGTGGATTGGCAGATAACAAGACATAATAGTATGTAAACCTGCATAATAGTTCTCAAAGACATTGAGGTCGCACTTGGCCAGGGCATTAATCCACACTATGGATTATTTCTGAGGAGCTTTGATTTTAAAAGGATTGATTGTGAATAACAATATAACCTATAATAAGTAATTAGTGAATACGTACCTTCGATATGCAATGTTTCATCAGTATAATATATTTTACGGCCTTCTTCCCTCATTTTAGCAATGAGACACAAGTATTTTCACCTCCACATAACTATTTCACGTTTTTCTATAAGTTAACTTCTTGACTTTTTAAAATATTTTATTTTAAGTTTGTTATTTGCTTGCTGCAAATAGCGGATGACGCGCGACGTCACGTCAGCCAATCTGGCCAATCAGGCATTGTTTCGGTTCGTACGTTCCGTTCCTTTAAATTTTTATCCTCCAAAATTATAATTGGGTATTTGAAAGAAGCTTAAAATAATTTAAATCCGCTTAGATTAGTTGCTGTTACCTAAATATCATATAGTGAAATTCATTTAAATAAAGAAAACCATTACTATCATTGGTTAATTTATTACAATAAATTATACTTCCGTGTGTAATGAAACGTCCGTGTCGTTCATACCACAGATTAGTAAACGATCTAAACTTCGGAAAATAATACGACCAAATTGCAAAGTAAGTTAGCACCATAACTCTGTAAAGATTTTGGTAGTCATTTCTATTTATAGGCATACGTAAAATTGTACATTATGTTGAAAGGTTTCAAATCGCATCATGGAAATAAGGTTGTTACAGCAAAGTGTTTGAATAATGACAGAGTTATTTAATTTTGTTTGTTTCCATGTTTACTCGGAGTTTATAATTGTTATCGATCAATATGTACGTATTTAAGTATTCACAAATAACATAGTGAGTAGTTTGTCTAAATAAAACGCATTTGGTGTACAAATTTATGTCAGTTGGTGAAAACCCTAGAAAACTATTTTTATGGTTTGTTTACATTTGTTTCGGCTGCAAAACGCGTAGGGTATAGACACAAAATTGAGGTGATCACGGAGTCATTTCTTAAACAATTACTTGACTCGTTTTTCAGTGTCATTATTGGATTAAATGTTTGTTCCATTGTATACTAGTCTACCAGGAGTGTGAACAGTAAAGTGATTTGTTGTCAGGCAGCAGACGAAGAGCACTTGCCTCGGTACCTGTGCACCGAGTGCGCCGACCGGCTGATGAACTGCGCTCGCTTCAGGCGCAGGAGCTTGCGAGCGCATGTGATGCTTCTGGACATCGTCAGGAGACACGGACAAGTGAGTATTATGTTCAGAACGAAAACAATGAGAAGGCATACTGGGACAAGGTTTTTACCGTGGTATTTCTTTTGTTGTGTTTTAATGTCTTTTGAAAAGACTTTGCTTAAGAAGTTTAATACTAAAATATATTGCTAAATTAATAGATTTAGTAATTGATTGTTATCAAATAACCGTATGTGTCGTTTCAGATAACTGTAGAGTTAATACGATCTGAAATACAGAACCATAATCCATTCAGTTCTGATCCAGCAGACAATCCAAATGAAGAAAAATTTAACTTTCATAATGAAGATTTAGAGGAAATAAATAAACACACAGACGCACGAACGGACACGCCACTCGAAGATGTCGATATGTATGAAAATATTGATGATATTAAATTCGAAACAAACGATGAGGTTGGCCATAGCCACGTTAATAGCGAAGATAGAACAGATGATGTGATAGATATGACTGTGAATGAGGTTAAGACGGAAGACGATGGTTCGAGCAATGAAGAGGATTTCAATGCTTGTACATCTAACTTAGTTGAAGATGTAGATGACGAAGACTTAAGTTTTACTTTTCTTCGGCTGCAAGGAAAGGGTAATTGTATTTTGTGCATATCTTGAATATATAGTATTCACTATGAAAGCCTGTAGGCTAGTAATGACATTAACCATTTATTGATATGATTAAGCTTTTCAGTAAGAACAAATTTGTTTTTTGTATTAATATTATTTTATAACTCCGTGGCCTAGGATTGGATAACTCTACGAGAACTGGTGGTGTTTGGTGGAGTTTATTGGTAGGCGTTTCCATCACGCGTGGGTTCCTGACTGGTACATCCATCGGTTTTTCTACGGTCTGTGCTGGAGCAGGCGCCGGGTCCGGAATGTGCACCAAACCTATTGGCCCACTGTAACAGCCACTTGATAAACCAACCACATTGTAGTATTTACTATTTCAACCTTTAAATACCTTTTCTATTCATCCTTCTCTTCATCTTACTTCATTTCTTTCTTCATTTTTATCTTTGTTTATTTCTAATATTTCTATATACTTTATATGTTTTACCTTTCCCTCATAGTTTTGTTGGCTGTAGCCTGTAATTTAGAGTTAATATTTATTATAAATATCCTTTTACTTACTGATTAGTTTTGGTTTAGTTATTCAAAATTTATCGTATAACTTAATCTTTGTATTTTTCACTCGTAGGTCTTTTGTAACTTTTAAATTACCTTTTGTAACATTCTTGTATAGCTCTCTTTTTAGTTTAATAACGATTTCTGTATTATTTTCTTAGAACGTTTAGTATTATGTCCATTTTCTGTAACTTTGTTATGACAATGTTTGTCATTAGTGTCTTAATAATATCTTCTAAATTTCCATAGATTAAATGTAATTGGGTAGTATTTTATATAGATTATATCCAAATGTTTTAAAATATCTTATGTAACCTTTTCCTGTTATTTTTTAAATTATAAGGAACAATAATTCAAACCTGGAAGACCGTTTTGAAAATGGTTCGCCGAGCACAGAGCAGCTCGGCGAAACAGAGCAGTTGCCCGGTATCTTTCACACGGGAGAGACGTGTGGACTTCGTTTGATCAAAAGGAAAATATCTGATGGGAAAATTGTTTCAGAATTGCCTGATCTGACCCTTATTTCCGGGCTACGGCGTGTGTTGGCTTGTGCGCCTGCTGCACGCCCGCAACGGACTGCTCTGGTGACGCTCCGAGGGAGCGAGTTGCCGAGTCGCTGCGTGCGTGGGTTGTGCGACCCAACGCACGACCTGATTCACCTGCCGAGTGTGTCGGCCGGTGTATTATCTCACACGGCCGCACCTCATTCCTTTGGTGTGGACGCCGGCGGGAGTGGACGCCGGAGGTTCCACATCCAGCTGCCCGGGGCCTTAGCAGAAGGCCTCCTCCATCAGTGTTTCTGATCAGTGACTTTGTGTTTTCCTAAATTTACTACTTCCTTTATAATACTTACGTGTAACCACCAGGTAAATTTTATTATACCCTTTTAACCTTTACTTTACTTTCATTTATAGTTTCCTCTCTCTTCCTATTTCACTACAGTTTTCAGATCAGGCAATTCTGAAACAATTTTCCCATCAGATATTTTCCTTTTGATCAAACGAAGTCCACACGTCTCTCCCGTGTGAAAGATACCGGGCAACTCCCCTCTGTTTCGCCGAGCTGCTCTGTGCTCGGCGAACCATTTTCAAAACGGTCTTCCAGGTTTGAATTATTGTTCCTTATAATTTAAAAAGTAACAGGAAAAGGTTACATAAGATATTTTAAAACATTTGGATATAATCTATATAAAATACTAACAAATTACATTTAATCTATGGAAATTTAGAAGATATTATTAAGACACTAATGACAAACATTGTCATAACAAAGTTACAGAAAATGGACATAATACTAAACGTTCTAAGAAAATAATACAGAAATCGTTATTAAACTAAAGAGAGAGCTATGCAAGAATGTTACAAAAGGTAATTTAAAAGTTACAAAAGACCTAAGAGTGAAAAATACAAAGATTAAGTTAAACGATAAATTTTGAATAAATAAACCAAAACTAATCAGTAAGTAAAAGTATATCTATAATAAATATTAACTCTAAATTACAGGCTACAGCCAACAAAACTATGAGGGAAAGGTAAAATATATAAAGTATATAGAAATATTATAAATAAACAAAGATAAAAATGAAGAAAGGAATGAAGTGAGATGAAGAGAAGGATGAATAGAAAAAGGTATTTAAAAGTTGAAATAGTAAATACTACATATATTTCCCCCACCCAAGTAATTTTTTTGGCTGTTACAAAAAAAATTTGGAATTAAAAATAGTGACTACCTTACACATTCATTATACTGTCCATTCTTCACTCTGTCACAACATACATACATCAATCTTGCAAAGTTAGGGGCTAGGGTTCACATTCAATGACGCCTACTCCAAAGGTAACACTAGACAATGACTTTAAGGCTTATTTTAGGAGTTGTCATCCGCTCAACGCTGAAAACCCAGAACTCGGATACGAGATTAGTTAGTGTAGGCTTATTTTTCGAGTCACAATCCGCTCGTACTGTAGGCTTATTTAAAGAGTCGTAACCCGCTCTGTAAGAGATAACCAAGACGGTTATAAAGAAAGAACCCTCTTCAAGGATAAGGCCCTCAAAGAAGATAAACTAAGTTTAAGGTACTTAGTTTATAAGAAGAAAGTAAAAAAGAATTCTTTAGGGATTAAGCCCTCAAAGAAAGATAAACTAAGTTTAAGTTACTTAGTTTATAAGTTTTCTTCCAGGAAGGAAGATAAATATAAAAGAAGATTAAGGAAACTCAGAAGTATTTTAGTATAAAGGGAAGCCAAGAAAGGAATGAAGTCGTGTGAAAAACTTCGAAGTAGAGCCAAAATTCGAAGCTTGTAGATGACGGAAAGAAAGCGGAAAGAAGAAAAGAAAGAAGAATGGTAAGAAGAAAGAAGCTACAGAAAGAATGCATGAAAAGAAAAAAAAATCTAGAAAGTAAAAGTTAAAATGTAAAAAGATAAAAGTTAAAAATTGTATAATAAATAAAGATTTAGAAAATTTATTTTAGTGTCCCGGTAGTTTAAATGAATCGCATATTTGAGTTCAAGATTTTCAACAAGTTAAAAGTTATTAAAGATAATATGAAACTAAAGTGATACAGAAAATAAAGAAACAAATTAAAAAGACTAGGAAAATAAGCTAAATCAAGCTATAGAAGTATACTAAGTGCTAAGCTAATTACAATTGTAATTTGTAACTGTAACCACCAAGTAAGTAAGAGAAAGTAGAGAAGAGTAAGAAGTTTAAAGATAAAAGAGAGCAAGAGAATTTAGAGGGTCGTTTTAGGAAAAAAGAGAAAGTTAAAGTTCAAAATAGGTAAGCCAAAGGGGGTGTCACTTGTGTAAGTGTTAATTTTAGAATTTAGAAAGGATTTTACGTGGGCGCCAAACTGTAGTGAAATAGGAAGAGAGAGGAAACTATAAATGAAAGTAAAGTAAAGGTTAAAAGGGTATAATAAAATTTACCTGGTGGTTACACGTAAGTATTATAAAGGAAGTAGTAAATTTAGGAAAACACAAAGTCACTGATCAGAAACACTGATGGAGGAGGCCTTCTGCTAAGGCCCCGGGCAGCTGGATGTGGAACCTCCGGCGTCCACTCCCGCCGGCGTCCACACCAAAGGAATGAGGTGCGGCCGTGTGAGATAATACACCGGCCGACACACTCGGCAGGTGAATCAGGTCGTGCGTTGGGTCGCACAACCCACGCACGCAGCGACTCGGCAACTCGCTCCCTCGGAGCGTCACCAGAGCAGTCCGTTGCGGGCGTGCAGCAGGCGCACAAGCCAACACACGCCGTAGCCCGGAAATAAGGGTCAGATCAGGCAATTCTGAAACAATTTTCCCATCAGATATTTTCCTTTTGATCAAACGAAGTCCACACGTCTCTCCCGTGTGAAAGATACCGGGCAACTCCCCTCTGTTTCGCCGAGCTGCTCTGTGCTCGGCGAACCATTTTCAAAACGGTCTTCCAGGTTTGAATTATTGTTCCTTATAATTTAAAAAGTAACAGGAAAAGGTTACATAAGATATTTTAAAACATTTGGATATAATCTATATAAAATACTAACAAATTACATTTAATCTATGGAAATTTAGAAGATATTATTAAGACACTAATGACAAACATTGTCATTACAAAGTTACAGAAAATGGACATAATACTAAACGTTCTAAGAAAATAATACAGAAATCGTTATTAAACTAAAGAGAGAGCTATGCAAGAATGTTACAAAAGGTAATTTAAAAGTTACAAAAGACCTAAGAGTGAAAAATACAAAGATTAAGTTAAACGATAAATTTTGAATAAATAAACCAAAACTAATCAGTAAGTAAAAGTATATCTATAATAAATATTAACTCTAAATTACAGGCTACAGCCAACAAAACTATGAGGGAAAGGTAAAATATATAAAGTATATAGAAATATTATAAATAAACAAAGATAAAAATGAAGAAAGGAATGAAGTGAGATGAAGAGAAGGATGAATAGAAAAAGGTATTTAAAAGTTGAAATAGTAAATATAATTCCTTATAATTTAAAAAGTAACAGGAAAAGGTTACATAAGATATTTTAAAACATTTGGATATAATCTATATAAAATACTACCAAATTACATTTAATCTATGGAAATTTAGAAGATATTATTAAGACACTAATGACAAACATTGTCATAACAAAGTTACAGAAAATGGACATAATACTAAACGTTCTAAGAAAATAATACAGAAATCATTATTAAACTAAAGAGAGAGCTATACAAGAATGTTACAAAAGGTAATTTTAAAGTTACAAAAGACCTAAGAGTGAAAAATACAATGATTAAGTTATACGATAAATTTTGAATAAATAAACCAAAACTAATCAGTAAGTAAAAGGATATTTATAATAAATATTAACTCTAAATTACAGGCTACAGCCAACAAAACTATGAGGGAAAGGTAAAACATATAAAGTATATAGAAATATTAGAAATAAACAAAGATAAAAATGAAGAAAGAAATGAAGTAAGATGAAGAGAAGGATGGATAGAAAAGGTATTTAAAGGTTGAAATAGTAAATACTACAACATGACGTGATCCCTCCCGCCTCAATGTGTCTTCATTGTTAATTTCAAAATAACTTACCAGAGAGGCGGTTTTCATGCATTCAAACTCACTTTTCAAGGCCGAGAATTCAGCTAAAGGCGTGTATTTTTCTTTTATAGCTGTAACTTCCTTTTGAAGCACTAAAATATCCTTCAGTAGTTTAGACACGTCAACATGGTCAAAGTGAACCGGGGGTAGTTTGTTGATATTGCGGACAACAAAAATGGGGAATTCGTTAGGATCCAGTTCACGAAACCATCCTATTATATCTTCTAAGTCTCGTTGAGCCTTTCCATCACGTTTTCGTTGTGATTTCTTCTTGCTGAGTTGTGTCACACACTCACATAATACATTTTTTGCATCCGTTATCTTATCCGAGCTAAATGCACTTGAACAAATTTGAATCAAGCTTATTTGATCCATAACATCCAATTTGTTTTGGATGAAAGCTAAAATTTCGTTGATTACAACGCCACAACTATTACACTTTGCACTCGACATTATTAACTTTTATAAATACATGACAGTGCGCAACTAACGACGCGTACGTCGTCGATGCCACGACGGCTGCGACTCGAATACGGGCACATGTATTAATTTTAAAATGCGTAAAAAAACTATTGAATTACTTCGGTATAACTGACGTTTTAAGACGCTACAAAACATAAAAATAAATTTTCGCCCTTGTTCTTTAATATGTTCGATATATTTTTCAGTTTTTCAAAATTTTGCAAAAAAAAGAAAAAAAAATCCAAATTAATGTGAATATTGCTTATTTTTCAAAACCCGCTCCTGGAGGAATCCTTTGTGATTTTATCGTGGGTTTCAGTATATAAATTACTAAATATAAGTACTTCAATATAAATTCAAAGTTTTTTAAATTTCCTTCTGCAAGAGGTACAAATAAGGTAAAACATAATTTCCGTATGCGAAGCTGCGGGCAACAGCTAATATAAATATATTTTACCCAATTTCAACCGAATGAGGCGGTCGTGAATCAACAAGTTTCTTTATTTATAATTATGTTTCCTAATCCAGTATTGTTTTATAAAGGTGAACATGTTTCGGATGACCTTCCTACACAAAAAGTGGGACAAAAAGATAAGGAAATGACACGGACACCGCGAGAGTTGAATGAAGTGAAGATTGAGGAACAACAGACACCGGAAGCTGACGGACCCTCCACAGATGATACGTTCCGTTGTGACATATGCCCTTATGAAACTGACGGCGATATTCAGTTGCTGGAACACTTGATGAAAGCACATGCTGCAAGTAAGAAGTCATACTCCTGTAATGTTTGTAAAAAAATATTTAAGTATAGAAGATCAACTAGGTTGCACATGGCAATACATTCAGGGAAAAAATATTTTCATATGATGAGAAAACATTTAAAAATAACAATAGAAAAATAAAGCAATTTTGACATAAGGATTATTTTGGCTTTTGCACTCCTTCTTTTTGTTTATTTGATTTTATCTGTCTGTAAATAAACTATTAACATTTCCGACTTACTTCCGATACATACATTTGCGAATGTTTTTGGCAAATCAAAAACAGATGATCCAGAACCAGCGAAGTTCGGTTGTATTTTTGTTGTTTGTTACCTCAGAACTCTGTAACTTATATTGTGTAATAATGCTTCGTAATTATAATACAATCCACTTTACCACAACCAACCGCTATTATTCTAATATTATTTTATACAGGTGAAGATGTTCTGGCTGACCTTCCTACACAAAAAGATAAGAAAGCGACGAAGACACCGCGAGATGTAAATGAAGTGAAGATTGAAAAACAACAGACACCGGAAGTTGACGGATCCTCCACAGATGATACGTTCCGTTGTGACATATGTCATTATCAAACTGACAGCGATATTCAGTTGCTGGAACATTTGAAAGCGCATGCTGCAAGTAAGAAGCCATATCACTGCGATACGTGTGATTATAAAACAGATTGTAAGAATAGACTTATTCGTCATGTACGGACACATTTAGGTAATAAAGAATATTTTTGTAATATTTGTACAAAAAATTTTTACTGTAAAAGCACACTTACTTTGCATATGAGAATACATTCTAGCGGAAAATTATATTCATGTGATGTTTGTAAAAAAGTGTTTGGTCATAAGAGGAACCTACAAAAACACCAATTAATACATTCCGGCGTGAAGCCATACTCCTGTGATGTTTGTAACAAAATGTTTACGCAGAAGGGGCACCTACAAAGACATCAGTTAATACATACCGGCGTGAAAACATATTCCTGTGATGTTTGTAACAAGATGTTTTCGCAGAAGGGGCACCTACAAGCTCATAAATTAATTCATTTCGGCGTGAAACCATATTCCTGTGATGTTTGTAACAAAATGTTTACGCTGAAAGAGAACCTAAAAAGACATCAATTAATATATTCTAACGAGAAACCATATTCTTGTGATGTTTGTAACATAACGTTTAGGCTGAATCAGACCCTACAAAGACATCAATTAATACATTCCGGCGTGAAGCCATATTCCTGTGATGTTTGTAACAAAAGTTTTACGCAGAAGGGGTCCCTGCAATCTCATAAATTATTACATTCCGGCGTGAAGCCATATTCCTGTGATGTTTGTAACAAAAGTTTTACGCAGAAGGGGTCCCTGCAATCTCATAAATTATTACATTCCGGCGTGAAGCCATATTCCTGTGATGTTTGTAACAAAAGTTTTACGCAGAAGGGGTCCCTGCAATCTCATAAATTATTACATTCCGGCGTGAAACCATATTCCTGTAATGTTTGTAACAAAATGTTTATGCGGAAGGAGCACCTACAAAGACATCAATTAATACATTCTACTGAGAAACCATATTCGTGTGATGAATGTAACAAAATGTTTATGCAGAAGGAGCACCTACAAAGACATCAATTATTACATTCCGGGCTGAAACCATATTCCTGTGATGTTTGTAACAAAAGTTTTACGCAGAAGGGGTACCTACAATCTCATCAATTAATTCATTCCGGCGTGAAACCATATTCCTGTGATATTTGTAACAAAATGTTTACACAGAAGAGATCCCTACAAAGACATCAATTAATACATTCTAAGTAAGAAACCATATTCATGGGATGTTTGCTATAAGGCATTTTGTGGGAGCTGACTCGGCGATGGGCTCCCCGCCTCGCGCCGGCAGCCCCCCGCGTAGTTAGTGTCGGTTACATGGCGCGGGCACACACACGCGTTAGGTCCGCATATTTATTTAACTATAACGCCCATTAAGGGTTCCGTAGCAGCAAGTAACATAATATAAAAGTTCTTGTAGTTCGTTGTATTTGAGTCTACAGGTTAGGTAGGTAGGTTAGTATTTGAGTTCATTGAATGAAAGGTAAATTGCTTATTACTTACTAGATCTCGTTCAAACCAATTTTCGGTGGAAGTTTGCATGGTAATGTACTTTTTTTTTTTTTTTTAGTATAATCATATTTATATATTCTCTTATTTTAGAAGTTACGGGGCGGGGGGGGGGGGGGGGACACGTTTTACCACTTTGGAAGTGTCTCTCGCGCAAACTATTCAGTTTAGAAAAAAATGATATTAGAAACCTCAATATCATTTTTCAAGACCTATCCATAGATACCCACTCGTATCCCCCCCACACGTCCGAACTACGATGCAACAAAGGGCGCACTGAAAACCAGTAGCCGTGGTTCACCGCGGCATATGTTGAGTGCGTCCCTTTTTTGTTGAGCAGTTCTGCAGCAGGTTATGTAATGTAGCTGTTAATCTCATTATTGTTAAATAACTATTTATAACTTGTTGCATTGCTTAATGCTTAACAAAATAAACTATTTCTTTCTTTCTTTCTTTCTTTCTTAGTACATATCTATGCTTTCTATACTAATATTATAAAGCTGAAGAGTTTGTTTGGTTGAACGCGCTAATCTCAGGAACTTCTGGTTCGAACTGAAAAATTATTTTTGTGTTGGATAGTCCATTTATCAAGGAAGGCTTTAGACTATATAACATCATATATTATATGTATTTTAGAAGTTAGTTTTGTTCCTCAAGTTAACGCGGGTGAAACCGCGAGGCACAGCTAGTATTATATAAAAGTAGGCCATCCTGATAACACTTGAAGGTCCACTGCCGGACATAGGCCTCCCCTAATTTCCGCCACTCTGACCAGTCCTGAGCCTTCTGAATCCATCTCTCCATCTCTCCAAGCAGTCCATCTATCTGCCTTCTTTAGGTTGTCAGTCCACTTGGAGCTTAATGCTCCTTTTTCCGAGACGTGGATGCCATTCGCCTTTCTTCTCCAACAGATTTCAACATTTCTGACTCGATTACGTAGAGAAATACCGAGCATAGCCCGCTCCATAGCCGATGTGCGACTTTGAGCTTGTGCATTACGCCAATAGTAATGCACCACGTCTCGGAGCAGTATGTCATCACTGGCAAGTGGCAACACACACTGCTCGAACACCTTCGATTTCAGGCACTGAGGTAGTGTTTTGGTCGACGAGATATGACGAAGTTTCCGTAACGTAGGCCAACAGAGTTGAATTCTACGAGTGACTTCTTTCTCGAAGTTGGACTGGATCTGGATCGCTTGTCCCAGGTAAATGTATTCGTCTACAACTTCGAGAGCAGCGCTGTCAACAACAACCGGTACGGGTCTGACATGGACATTATGGACATGGTTTTCGTCTTGTCCATGTTCATCGTAAGACCTCCCGCTGTGAGACGCTGTTAAAATCCCCAAGCATTGTACTAAGTTCCTCCAGAAATCTTGCCAGGACGACTATGTTATCGGCAAATCGCAAGTATGTGATGATGTGATGTATTTCGCCATTGATGTCAATGCCACGACGTTCTATGATATAACTTCTCCTTGCCTGACTCCTGTCTGCAGTTGGATGGGGTTCGTTGCTGTGTCGTGTACTCTGGCAGACTTGGTGGCTAATGAGTACAAACACTTGAACACCTCCGTATACCGGTAGTCAAACCGGCACCGCCGGCGAGAATTTATTACCGAAAACAGTTTATAAACGTGTTTCGGAAGTGCAATGGTCTGTAGTTCTTCAAAAGCGCTTTAGCTTCTTGAAGAACAGAGTCACCGCGCTTCTGAACCACGCTTCCAGTATTGATACGTCCAGGACTCTGCGCAGTGTCGGGTGAGTTAACCTGACTTTGCCCAATAGACAGATTGCTGTCCAACACTTTTGAGCAGTCGGTATTCCCTCATAGAGGTTGGAGACTGCACACATAGTTCCCGTCGATCCCTCATAACACCGAGAGTTTGTTCAGAAAGAATATGAGATCTACCATTGGGGTATTTGAAATACTTCGACGCTACCTCGTGGACGATAGGATGAAGGTAGAAGAGATATAGGATACTACTGGTAGTTAATTATTTAACTTTGACGCCACAGATAAGTACATTGTATTTTGTTATGATGATGTGACCGTCGCGTCGTTCAATTTTGAGATATAGCAACCTATATCTCGATATGAGTGAAATGGTTGTAAAGAGTTGATATTAATTATGTAAATAAGAACCCTTTTATTCCTTGCAATCTTATTTATTTATTTATTTATTTTATTGTTTATGTACACATAAAAAATTAAAGGAAAACAATTACAGAAATAATGTACAAAGGTTCTGCTTATCTCTAATGAAATTTCTTCCAGCAGACCTGCAACTGGAGAGGTGACAGAAAGGTAGATAGCGTGCACACAATAAAGACAAGTAATAATTAAATATGAATAAATATAATAAACATAAAATACCTTATAATAAACATACCTACCAATATATATATATATATATAATACATAAATAAATAAATATAATATATATATAATACATAAATATATAAATAATATATATTAACATATATAAATATATAAAACTACGTACAACATAATGAGAGAGAAATAGAATAAAGAAAAGGAAAATTAAATCAATTTATTAAGCTAACATAAAGATAAATAGTGTTCTCGCACTTTTTTCTTAAAGGTGTATAAAGTTTTTGAATCACGTATATTAGGCGGGAGCGAGTTCCATAGTGTGACTGCATGAGCTGAAAAGGAATGAGTGTAATAAGAACTTTTGTGTTGGGGATATGTAAGAAGGGTTCTTAGGTGAGTTCGGCAGGGAGCGATAGATGGACGAGCAAAGGAGAATCTTTCGCGCAGGTAAGTCGGGGATGATGGAGAATGCAGGATGTTATAAAGCAGACATAATATCCTAGTGTTTCGGCGAAGGCGGATAGGGAGCCACTTGAGGTCCTTGCGAAGCTGAGAAACATGGTCATACTTACCAATTCCGAAAATGAATCGAATACACAAATTTTGCAGGCGCTCAAGTTTATTTAGGAGCTCCTCTGTAACATCTAAGTAGCAGGCGTCAGCGTAGTCTATGACAGGTAGGATTAGGGTATGAGCGAGGGAAACTTTAGTTTTAAGAGGCAAAAATCCTTGTAGACATTTTAGCGAATGGAAAGCATAGTGCACCTTACGACCAACCTCACTGACATGTGCACGCCACGAGAGATTAGAGTCAATAATCACGCCTAGATCTTTCACAGTGTCTGTATAGCGAATAGGAATACCGTTCAGTGTAATGGTAGGCAGCGAAGATATATTTATTCTACTCAGGACGTATTTACTTCCTATAATGATCGCCTGTGATTTGTTTGGGTTAAGAGCGAGTCCAAATGATTTTGCCCAGTCGTTGATTCGGCTCAAGTCGCTGTTAACAATATTTATACCGGCAACAGCTTGTTCAGCAGTAAAGTGGTGGTAGATCTGCAAATCATCTGCGTAGAGATGAAAGTTAGAATTGATAATGGAAGTAACGGAATTTATAAAAATAGAAAACAGTAAGGGAGAAAGCACGCTACCCTGAGGCATGCCCGCTTTCAGATTGCATGTACTAGAGAAATTATTGTCAATTTTGACGCGTTGCGAGCGGCCCCGAAGATAGGAGTCAAACCATGTTATTGTGGAAGGGGAGAGATTGATAGATTGTAAGATGGCAAGAAGGATGTCAAAGTCAACAGAGGGGAAGGCGTTACTAAAATCTAATAGGACTAACAATGTTAACTGCTTATTTTCCATAGCCCACCGACCCCCTTCAATTTTGAGATATAGCAACAAATGTTGAGATATATTAATTATGTAAATAAAAACCCTTTTATTCCTTGCTATCTTAGTATTTTATATGTAAATTTTTCTTTTTACTTAATATTTACAATTTATTATAATAATGTAGCGAACTTAATTATATTAATGTCCAGTAACTGATACTAAAATTGACAATTAATAATGCTAGTAATTAAATTTGATTAATTTGATAATAATAAAGGTAAATAACAGAATGTATTCTTATACATCTTAATATATATAAATTACGTGTCACGTTGTTTGTCCGCGATGGACTCTTTAAACTACTTAACCGATTTTAATCAAATTTTCACACCGTGTGCAGTTTGATTCAACTTGAAAGATAGGATAGCTTACATCTCAATAATTTATAGTCGCAATATTATTTTATTGCAATTTTTTTTTGACAGAACGAAGTCTGTCCGGGCAGCTAGTACAACTGTAAAAGTTATAATGTAAATTGTTTTCATTCTCGGCCTGATTCTAAACTATGCATGAAAGCAATGTACTGGAACGTACTTATAACTTGAAGCAATGTACTATCGTCGACCCTGTAGCCTAGTTGGTAGCGACCCTGCCTGCGAAGCGAGGAGTCCCGGGTTCGATTCCCGGCTGGGGCAGATATTAATGTGATAGATAAATATTTGTCCTTGGGTCATGGGTGTTATTGTGATGTGTTGTATGTGTCGTATGTATGATGGTATGGGTGTGAAAGCGTTTATCTTAATACCTCGCTTATAATAAACACAACGTGAGCCGCCAGCCTGGCCGGTGATAGCGACGTATGAGTCATGACACAAAATATAAAGTCAACATAAGGTTGATGGATATTTTATGTAAATAAATCTAAGTCGATCTAAGATTCGCCAGTGAATGTATTAAAGAGGTACCGTAAATATAAATTATTTTGTTTCATTTAACCATCTTGTATAGTATGACCATTTTCAACCATGGATATTAACTGGATACATAACTTCGTAGTGGTACCTGAAGATCGATAAAGTCATTTAAGAAGGACCTTTTTCGTATTGCGTCCATGTAATGTTCTATAGTCACAGGATATATCATAAGATTGCGATTTTTGCAATGGTTTAAAAACAAGTTGAAATTTTAATAGAGATGTACCATTTGTGTGCCTTAATTTTCAATATATATACCTAATGCAATAATTTTTATAAATTTTGGAGAAATTTTAATAAAATGTATTATATCAATTTAAAAATGATTACTACCATAAAAATACCCTATAGAAAACATTTTGGAGAACCATTTTAAAATAGGACATATTTTTCCTAACTAAGTGTGGACATCCTACAATTATGAAGCACAATCTCAATCCGGCCTGTGATTGATCGAATGTATCATTCCGATATGAAGTCATCGATGACGTCGTGTCGGAATCGAAATTCAGGTACCTCTATAAAGTCCATGATCCAGATAGAGTATAAATCCATGATGCATACACTTTATTGAATTGACGTCTGTCATCTATCAAAGTCATTTCGTTTGTCAAAGTTGTCAAGTAAACTACAAACCCTACGTTCCAGTAGACGATCACAACGACCACGCTCACGACCGCGATTTTGCCGTTCCACTAGCTTGTGAGCGTTACAATCATACACCCAAGTGGAACGGTATAGTGAGCGACGCGGACGTGAGCGTTCAAGCCACAGAGTATTTACACGTTTTAGCCGATGATACAAAATGTACTCTATGATATTGAGAATAAGACAAGTCTGAAACTTAGATTAGAGCTATAAATAAACGTTACTCAATTAATTATCAATTTTATTTTTACACTAGCAAAAAAGTATATCTACAAGCAAAAAATTTTTTTATGAAAAGACAAATTAATATAATAAAAAATTGCATAATAATTATGTTTATGATATTGACCGACGAGGAAAAATGTATACATGGCTATATGTACAGTGAATTAAACATTAAAAATATTAAAATTATTTACATAATTTAACATATTTCTATCAACTTGTGACCCCACGTCGAGCATCTGTTGGAGAAACTACTAGTTCCACTAAAGTATTTCTTGTCGAATCGTATAAAGTTATTTTTTCCATCACCATCCTTAACTTTTATAAAATTACGCCAAATTTCTATCACCATCCATTTCTACCCAGTGTCGCCAAGTCTAAAAACTGGCGAGAGTAACTTCGTCGTATCTGGCAACACTGCAATTCGACCACTTCGACCCACCCCGTGAGGTGGGTTGTTTTGAGCGTGCCGTGAGCGAAATTAATGACGTCATCAATGACGTATTCGCCGCGACCATGACGACCGTGGTCGCCATGTGGAACACGCAGTGTTCTCGAACCTACCGATTTTTCGGTATTTCTACCGATGTGAGCTCTGTTCTACCGAAATACCGAAATGCAATGATTTTTCTACGATTTCACAGGATACGTGGAAATTCTCCCGATTTTTCTACCGATTTCACATAATTTTTAAGTTGGAAACCCTTTTAATTTATGTTTTACGTATGTTTTACGTTAAGAGGAATGGGGAATTCCTCAACCATAGATTTAGAACCCAGTAGAACCAAATCCAGAACCAAATTCTACGTGAGAAACAGACAAATATATTTCCCCGTCACTGTCGCCGATTAAAATAAACATATTTAATGTTTATCACAAGTACAATGTGTGACTTGTGAGTTGTGACAAACAATGAAGAGTGAGTTGGCTATTTGGATATTTAATGTTTTTTCAGTTTGTTTTTTAAGCAGAAAATCGTAGTAAGTTTAACGCCCCAACTCAGAGTCGCTAAGGGTTATTATAATCGTTCCTTAGTAAAGCATTTCCTGATGATACAACTATTTTGAGATCAAGTAAGTTTACTTAAACGTGGCGATGACACTCAAATGTTTCCTTTGTTGTCTAATTTAATTTTTAATATTTTATCACTGCCTCATTCATCCGCCAACGTTGAACGCATATTAATCTCATTAAAACAAAACAGCGAAATACTGACGCTGTCTACTGAGTCCATCGCCGGTCTATTACATGCAAAAGGGTTTTTCATGACTTTGAAAAGAATTCAAAGATGACCGCGGCTATGGCCAAAGAATATTGGTATGGTCCTAAGTCCTAAAGATCGAAAAAAATACATATTTATTTTATATTGCATAGCATCAAATATTTTTTCTGTATAGTATGTGTTTATCTAGGCTGTATAAGTGTTTTGTAATTTTACCGATATTTTAAATAGCTTTTAATCATTATCTGTTTGTTAATTAGGTGTATTTGATGTACAGAAATAAGTCTGTAAGTTTATTTTTTGATAATAAAACGAATTTGATTAAATATTGTATATTTTTTTGACATCTACCGATTTTGGGTAGAAATCTACCGATATTTGTGGGCAAGTCTACCGATTTCGCACTTTGTCGTTCGAGAACACTGGGAACACGTTTTGATCGTTGTGAGTGATGTGAGCTACTACTGGAACGCAGCCAAAATCATTTATAACATTCAATAAAATTTGTTTTAGTTTTGTCGTGGATTTATAAAAAAGTTTATTTCATTCATTGTTGTTGATATCAGTGATTTCGATATGCGTTGTTCCTTCCCTATATGTGATCACGATTCCAGCCAAACCTCTACTTCAGGAGTTTCGTTTTACAGGTATTTCGGCATTATTAACATTTTCTTAATGTGTTATTTAAATAATAATAAATAAATTAGGTTATGTGCCTTTGAACGTAATTTGTTAATGTTGTGATTTGGAGGTGAGTATTACAGTTTCGTATTTGACCATTGGCAAGGCGGCTCACGGCTGGTTTTTATTGGTTTATAAAAAATCGCGACATAGGTACATATTTGAATGTGCAATGGCATAATGGTCGGAGACCATTTTTCAATTAAAAAAGGCAGGACTCATGGTAACTTTCCTCTCATATGTAATATGTGGTTTACCATTTACGAGGAAAGATATGTAACCTAACCTTCAACATGCATCATACAGCATAGGGCAGAGTTTATTGTGTTCATTAGTGTTTCTGTTTCAAAAATACAAAACAGTTGAACCCTAATCAACCAACTAAAAATTAAATCTTACCAAGTTTTTCTAAATTTGTCGTGGAAGATAGTTGAGAACAGAAAGAGATTAATAGTGTTGCTATCTAGGGACCCACAAATCTGCTAAGTAGCTCTGAACACTGCAACTGAATACAGTTTCTTCTGTAGAGTCCCCGAGGAGATATTTCTACGTGAAGCATGGATAAGGGCGCTCGGCCAGACAGACTGGAAGCCCGAGCCGGGCAGGATTATATGTTCCAAGCATTTCCTGTCGGAGGACTTTGGACCAATGGGACATCAGCTACAGGCAAGCACTGTGCCTGGAAACCTCAGAGTTAGTATTAATTTCATTGTGTTACACCCTCGGCTCATTGTCATTGGTCAGAAGGCCAAGTGCGAATTAAACTCATGTACTGTGAGTTCTGTATGACCACAAAATTATTTCAAAATAAATAATATCACATGTAATTATTTTCAAGTGTTTGTCTTTTCAGTCAAAAGCTTAATCAAAGAGTTTGTTTTTATAATTATGGCACTACCAATAACAATCACAATTTCATATTCCGCAGGTATGCAGAATATGTTTGGCCACAGA
This sequence comes from Thymelicus sylvestris, assembly GCA_911387775.1. Lineage (NCBI taxonomy): Eukaryota > Metazoa > Arthropoda > Insecta > Lepidoptera > Hesperiidae > Thymelicus > Thymelicus sylvestris. The sequence continues at coordinate 7,183,707 of OU426911.1, forward strand.
CTGCTTAATGTACCCAATGACAGCTTTCAGAGTGTTAAATGAATCATATGAAACAACAACTGGAATCATGGTAAATTGTTTTTAAGCACATAAATCCCTCACAGCTTAATCCAAGTCCTTCATTTCCAAGTCGCCTCAACTATGAAATATTATGTACGTAATATACCTGTTACCGGATATCTGTATAATGCAGGTATTCAGTACAATTCCTAGGTAATGTGTATAATACCTAAGTTGTTTTGGCAATGTATTAAATGATATTAATATTATTCACCATTACATACTTTACCTAGGTAATGTACGTTTCCCATCTACTGTACAGAATACCTGCAGGTCCACCGGTAATGAATAAAATTAATAGATTTGGGTTTGTGTAGTCAACTTGGATGTAGGTTGGAATTAAGAATTTACTTATAAACACACTCAAAACAAATTTTATTAACCTGCATGAATAGATATTTTTTTATACATTTCAAATTAATGCCTTACCGAAATCCCACTTGATGGTAAGGGGAGATGCAGTCTAATGGCTCCTACACACTATGCCACCATCATCCCGCGCAGTATGAAGCCATGGCGACATATTTTGCGGATATCTTGCCGGCGGCATGTGCCGCACAAATCGGCTCAGTGCCGGATAGCAACATTAGTCTTGTATAACGCATGGTGATGATGATACATGTGCACGTTATGTTTGCTTAACTCACTATACTATAATAAAATGAATATTTTTCAAAGTTTCGATTAGGGAGCACTAAATTGATAAAACTGAAAGGGATTGTTTTCTGTTCATTTAATATTATTTTTAAATTTCGAATAGGGGGCACTTAAACAATAAGTTAGAACTCAAAAATATTTTTTTAAATTATTACTTGTAACTATGTCTGTTTGTCTGTCCAGGCATCGATGTAGGTAAGATAACGAATTGGGTTTTCAATTACCAGCAATGCTTCTTTTTAGTTATTAAATGACATTTATTATTCCTTTTTCGTGCCAGGAACGAACTGATATTAGGCTTGTGGCTTTTTGACACACACACACACACACACACAAACACACATGCACACTCACACACTTACTTAAGTCATTATTGTAATAGATTTAAGGTTTTTTTTGTATTCCTTGCTTCTCCGAGGTGGGCGTAAATAGCGACGACAGTTTAATACTATTGTCGATGTTTACGATCATTTAAATTGTGAAACTGTTTTTTGTGACAAATAAATCTTTTAAATCTTAAATCTTTTTAAGCCGACGGCTTAGTGTGTAAGAGCCATAAGATTCACTCTTTTCTTGAAGATTTGAAGAGTACTTAAATGACAAAGACGCATGGAAATGACAAACACTACAACCAGTTCCGTTCAAGTTAGTGATATTTTTTTTTATAAAATATATTATATCAATGTATTTTTATTTTTAAAAGATTTGCTAAGGAGTTTCTCGACGGATTTTCTTCTCCTCCATGACAAAGCACCTTTCCGAAAACCTGGTAAATTAAAAAACGTGCCAGTGATACCTATATGAAAAAATTAAAATGTGTGCAGTTCACACGTGGTAAAAGTGTAACCTTCAATAATTTTTGTTTTCAAGATAACGAGACGAATGTAAAATTCTATTCAACTCAACTCCGACTCCGTCTGCCCTCCCCTCCCCCTCCCCGTGTACAATGCTTCCTATGTCACTTTATAATTTATGTGTCTGTCTCTTTTTACTGGACAGTTTCGTTTCATCGAATTTCAAATCACCCCCGTACTAAAGAAGTTTTCACTTCAAAAATATTTTGAATTTTGACTCTCTCCACGTCATTGGTGGGTGGGTGTAGTGTTTGCGCAACTTTGCAAGAATTTCATGTATCGTTGCAGCAGCTTTAGCCTTTGGTTCAATGCACCGCCAAAAGTTGGGGTTTTTACCTTAACTCGTAACAACTGAAGGCGATCGGTATATTCTTAATGTACGTTATGAAAAGTAGGACTCGGGTGAGCAGGCTCCTGGTACGTGAGGTCAATATACCTACTCGTATCTTTGTCTTAGAATTCTACAAAATTCACCGTGCCCCACTCGGATACAGCCCAAATTGTGACATTTATACGTTCCAACACCACTCTGCTATCGTCTGCGTACCCATAGATAACAGGCATCAGCGACTCATTACTATGTATCAAGAAGAAATCACAAACCTAGCCAATAAGGCCAGAGGATATGTCGAAGCTGGAAGCTTGCTTAAATGTAAGAATGCCAAAGGAGGTGGCCAATATTTACCCCGGAAATGGTTAAAATACGTTTTTTTGTACAAGGTTTTAGTCCTCTGAAAAGACATATTTTCCATTTATTATAACATAACTAGAATTTTAATTTTCTTCTGAACTCCGCCGTGAGTAGTTATAATAAATTAACAATAATAAAAAGTTGTATTGTATACAAATATACTTTTACTACCTCCATTGCTATCACCCCGGTCACTCACATGCGCGCAAATGTTTGACATTTTTACGAATGTTTGCACATATGTGAAGGGCGGTCAAGCAAATGGGTTCGCATATGAGTATACAAGCCCATTTCCGCTTCCTCCTACACTTTGTTCACGAATGTTCAATCTTGCTGTTGTTATTATGTTGTTGTCATTCAAATCCATTTTCAATACAGAAAATAAATGGTAGTACGATTAGACGCCACGAACCACGAAAAATTAGGAGATACATCACCTTTTTAGTCGTGTGCTCGTAATAATCGTGTAAATCGTGTAACGTGGGAGACTACACGAAGGTTCGAGGTTCGCGCGCTTTGATGTGCGACAAAAAACCGACACAGCTTGGAAAACCCCGAATGCCTCCAAAACTTCGCATAATCATTCGCGAAGGTCGTCCCACAATTGTGGGTTCGCGTATTCGCGCGAATGTGAGTGACCGGCATCACTGGAGGTTGACAATTGGCTGACAGAAGTGCGAATGTCTACTATATTGTCATTTGCCAAAATAATATTTTTCAGTTTCATTTCTGCAAAATATTAATTGTATTTGATTTTTTGCCATGAGGTGCATTAATTGCGCGGTTGATATTGAGCGCATGGCACGTCACTCCATATCTTCCTTAGCAAGAAACCTGCAATCCATATTGGTAGAATGGATCACTGCAGTACAGGTATAGCATTTTTCTTTACTATTAAGTAGTGCTTACTACGACTAGGTTCACGCGGCAATGTACAATATTCCTGTTTTTTTTGCAATACGTTCAGAAAATAAGTTCTATTTTATAATAGGCTCCTAACATTTTTTCTTTCAACTTTTAGGCAAAGGCTACTATACTGTAGATGAGTACATAAATGACAAAGACGCATGGAAATGACCAGCTCTGCAAGCAGTTCTGTACAAGCTGTATATTTTTTTGTAATAAATATATTATATATTGTATTTTTATTTCTAAAAGATGTGTTGAGGAGATTTTTTACAGCTTTTCTTGACAAAGCACCTTTGCGAAAAGCTGGTTGATTAAAAAATTACGTGCATAAGTGTATCAGTGATACCTAAACGAATAAATGATTATGAATTTGAAAAAAAATTGAATGCATCACCTTATTTGCCTTATTTTTTACTATTGTTATATTTTATTCCTTAATTTTTACATATGTGTACCTAAATGTATATAATGAAACAATAATATCAATATGCAGTTTTATTTATACCTATTACGTTTGCTTGTGAATATTAACAGATAGGTAGGTGACAAGTTAATACGTACATATATTTTATTTAGTACTGCTGGTACTTCTTTTTGTAGGAATAAGGTCATAAAATCATAATTAAAGTAAAAGACATATCGCACCTTTGGTGGAACAAGGGCTCAACTGCACTTTTGTAATTTTACAGGAGAGCCATTTCAAAGTTTTTTTTTTGCATTCCGAGTCGTATTATTCGTCTTTTTATTGCTTCAAAGTGTTTGTTCTTTGCATGAGATACGACCCATTTATTTGTGAATATGGCCATGTACTTTGCAGGTGTAAAATATTTTTTTGTTAAATTTTTGTCATTTTACGATTTTTTGTAAGATGTGCCCTTGTTCCACCAAAGGTGCGATATATTAATTAATTATCCAAAAGATATATAGTATTTATTTAATACAAAAATCGCTCTTTAAAACACTTTTTCACGATTACATATGTTTTGCAGAATGTCAAACTACAAAAGCTAAAACTGCCCGTAAAAGGAGAATCCCGAGTTCTAGAGATTTTTATTGATAAAATTATCAAAGTAGATATTGTAAGCTTTAATCTAAGGTAAAAATAGTATGTGTACATTATACTTCACAAATGGGGCAAATGCCCATACAGATGTTGGCCACCTCCTTTGGGTTTGGCAGCCAAAACCCTTTGTGGCAAGTAAACTGCCTGCCCTCACGTCTCGCCCCTCTCCCACTTGCTTGTTTTTGTCTTATACACACATTACCAACTACGCATGGAATATTGTATAGAATGCCTGGGCGAAGTATGAAATAAATAATATTCAAAACGTTACCTGAACGTTTTAGATATTCTATACATTGCCTAGGTATTGTATAGACTGCTGAATTTTACAGATATCCGGTAACATACCTATAGTAATTGTAGTGTCTCGCTGCACTCGTTGACATAACAGTGCGAGCAGGATGAAGCTAATTGTGCCTAAGTGCGAGCGAGCGCGCAATATGCTTCGCCCTGTCCACAAGTGCAGTGAGATACTGCGACTACTATAGTCAGGCCATAATTTCTGATAGAAACACTTCACTAGAATGTTCCTTATTGAAAATGAATCATTAGTATTTGATTGAGGTGATCACAGACACAGAGTCATTTCTTAAATAATTACTGAACTCGAATAACTCGTTTTTCGATGTCATTATTTGAGTAAATTTTTGTTCCATTGTATACTAGTCTATCAGGAGTGTGAACGGTGAAGTGATTTTTTGTCAGACAGCAGACGAAGAGCACTTGCCTCGGTACCTGTGCACCGAGTGCGCCGCCCGGCTGATGAACTGCGCTCGCTTCAGGCGCAGGAGCTTGCGAGCGCACGTGATGCTTCTGGACATCGTCAGGAGACACGGACAAGTGAGTATTATGTTCAGAACGAAAACAATGAGAATGCATAGTATTTCTTTTATTGTGTTTTAATGTCTTTTGAAAAGACTTTGCTAAAGAAGTTAAATACTAAAATATACTGCTAAATTAATAGATTTAGTAATTGATTGTTATCAAATAACCGTATGTGTCGTTTCAGATAACTGTAGAGTTAATACGATCTGAAATACAGAAACATAATCCATTCAGTTCTGATCCAGCAGACAATCCAAATGAAGAAAAATTAAACTTTCATAATGAAGATTTAGAGGAAATAAATAAACACACATACGCACGAACGGACACGCCACTCGAAAATGTCGATATGTATGAAAATATTGATAATATTAAATCCGAAACAGACGATGAGGTTGGCCATAGCCACGTTAATAGCGAAGATAGAACAGATGATGTGATAGATATGACTGTGAATGAGGTTAAGACGGAAGACGATGGTTCGAGAAATGAAGAGGATTTCAATGCTTGTACATCTAACTTAGATCAAGATGTTGGTGTAGATGGTGAAGACTTAAGTTTAACTTGTATTCGGCTGCAAGGAAAGGGTAATGTATTTTGTGCATATCTTGTACATTTAGTATTCATTATGTAAGCCTGTAGGCATTAGCATGTAATGACATTAGCCATTTATTATATGATTAAGCATTCAGTTAGAACAAATTGTCTTTGACACTATATAATTTAAATTTTTTAACTTATCAGAATATTTGAATGTCTCGAGACAAAATGAATTAGCGGTCATCGCGCCGACTCGTTGCGGCATTAGCTATGAAAACAATATTATTACGGGAGTGTTCCTCTAGCGATCATTCAAACATTTATACATACAGTAGATACATGTATATTAAAACAGAACCTCGTTTTTTTTTGGAAGTCGGTTAAAAGGTACTCCAAATAGGATGAACAAAGAATATACTTTATATTGTAATCTAACCTGATACCACACTACGATATAAAGAAATTTAAGCATTCTAGAATAGATACGTTCTGCCCGAACGAAGCCGGGGCGGGTCGCTAGTCGGCTATCATACTAACAAGAGTTGCTTCACGGGTACGGGGTAGCCGAAGCCAAGCGAGGTGGTTACTGATATGTAAATATCTCTTTTAATAGGCATAGAGCATGAGTAACGACGATTATAATATAAATATATTTTAACCAATTTCAACCGAATGAGGCGGTCGTGAATCAACAAGTTCCTTTATTTATTATATTTAAGTAAAGAATATCAACTAGGTTGCACATGGTAATACATTCAGGGAAAAATATTTACATGTGACGTTTATAAGGCTGTGTTCCCAGTAGGCAAACTGTTAGCGGCCGACTGAGTGAGCCGCAAATTTGTGGCGAACTGAAAGACTTAGCTGCAAACTCAGATCAATTTGCGTGCGTCGCAAGCAAACTGACTGAATTTTCACTTCACTATTATTGTTCGAAGGAAGTGGTTGTGTTGGTCACGATGGATATTTTTGAAGTAATTGGTATCTTAGAGGCGCTGAAAGAGGATAAAAACTGTCCAGCTGTTTCATGAACAGTTTGCGGCAAACGGACTCACTACGCCCGGCGAACAACCATATCGCCGCCGCCGACTGGAACCGGGTTTGCTGTGAGTTAGCCTGACTACTGAGACAGTCGGCGCATGTAACGCTGCAAACTGCGTATAGTGAGCGCAAAACTAGCAAACTGTGGACACTCCATTTCAAATATATGGAAGGGCGTACTAAACCGATACGCCGCAAACTCAGTCGGCCGCTAACAGTTTGCCTACTGTGAACATAGCCTAAAGAAGTGATTAGACTGAAACAGGAGCTAAAAAAACATTTTAAAATTCATTCTGATGAGAAACTATTTAAAAATAGCAATAGAAAAATAAAGCAATTTTGACATAAGGACAATACCACACTAGGATTTTGCAAGCGTACGCGTTCATCCGACACACTTGAATAATGATTTGCTCAATAGGTTAACAAAATGAATATTTATTTCTGTAAAGAAAATAAAATATATACATCTAAGGGCACGGCAGTGCCCCCGCCAAGTCGAGCAAAAAAGCGGCACGGCCGTACCATCCTTTTCTCGAAGCAATTCAGGCCATTTTCGACCCCCTATATCTTCGTTGTGGATAAAGCTAGAAACCTGAATTTTTAGTAACCAAGCAGGCATTGTATAAACACAGTATATTTCAAATTTCATTCAATTTGAACCAGTAGTTTAAGAATTATAACTAGTCAAAGTTTCTTAATTTCGTCACTCACTAAACAAATATAATATGTAGGTAGATATTACTTGTGAGATACATTGTGTTTTCATGCGATGGTCAAGTCGATCTATTTATTTAAAACATAAAAGATTTTTAATATTGATATGGTCACTATAAGATGTTGTTACTTGTTAGGTTAGCTAATTACGTAATAACTTAAGACAGAAGGAACCTTAAGTAGGAACTGAATAAATTAACCGACTTGGTATTACATGGATCTCACAACTTTTTACGGTAGAAGAACTGAGTTGCGAGACTTGGGTTTTTTTACATGTTATGTTTTTGATGGCTAACCTATGTTCGGTCAGTCAAACGGATCGTGTTATATTAAAATGTGTCATCCGATGCGCTTTTCGCTCGGCTCCGCGAACCCGGCCGATCACTGCCGAACAACAGCTTGCGTGCTCGCTTTGTTCGCGAGCGATCGCGCACACTCGGGCGGAATCGGACTGCAGGACACGGTCGTCTTGGAGACAAAAAGTTGTTACGTTTTTTGGTTGGACTTGAATTTTCACTTCTCATCGCTCTTGTTATTTTGGCTTCTGCACTCCTTCTTTTTATTTGTTTATTTGATTTTGTCTCTCTGTAAATAAACTATTAACATTTCGGACTTACTTACTTCCGATACATACATACGTTAATAATGCTTCATAATCATAATACAATCCACTTTACCACAACCAACGGCTGTTATTCTAATAAAAACAATATTGTTTTATACAGGTGAAGATGTTCTGGCTGACCTTCCTACACAAAAAGATAAGAAAGTGACGAAGACACCGCGAGATGTAAATGAAGTGAAGATTGACAAACAACAGACACCGGAAGCTGATGGACCCTCCACAGATGATACATTACGTTGTGACATATGTCATTATCAAACTGACAGCGATATTCAGTTGCTGGAACATTTGAAAGCGCATGCTGCAAGTAAGATGCGATTTCACTGCGATATGTGTGATTATAAAACAGATCGTAAGTATAGACTTATTCGTCATGTACGGACACATTTAGGTAATAAAGAATATTTTTGTAATGTTTGTACAAAAAAATTTTACTGTAAAAGCACACTTACTTTGCATATGAGAATACATTCTAGCGGAAAAGTATATTCATGTGATGTTTGTAAAAAAGTGTTTGGTCATAAAAGTAACCTAAAAAGACATCAATTAATACATTCTAACGAGAAACCATATTCCTGTGATGTTTGTAACGAAATGTTTACGCGGAAGGAGACCCTACAATCTCATAAATTATTACATTCCGGCGTGAAGCCATATTCCTGTGATGTTTGTAACAAAACGTTTAGGCTGAAGATAGACCTAAAAAGACATCATTTAATACATACCGGCGTGAAACCATATTCCTGTGATGTTTGTAACAAAATGTTTACGCAGAAGGGGACCCTACAATCTCATCAATTAATACATTCCGGCGTGAAGCCATATTCCTGTGATGTTTGTAACAAAAGTTTTACGCATAAGGGGAACCTGCAATCTCATAAATTATTACATTCCGGCGTGAAGCCATATTCCTGTGATGTTTGTAACAAAAGTTTTACGCATAAGGGGAACCTGCAATCTCATAAATTATTACATTCCGGCGTGAAGCCATATTCCTGTGATGTTTGTAACAAAATGTTTGCGCGGAAGGGGTCCCTGCAATCTCATAAATTATTACATTCTAACGACAGTCCATATTCCTGTGATGTTTGTAACAAAATGTTTTCACTGAAGTCGCACCTACAATCTCATCAATTAATTCATTCCGGCGTGAAACCATATTCCTGTGATGTCTGTAACAAAAGTTTTACGCAGAAGGGGCACCTAAAAGGACATCAGTTAATACATTCCAATGAGAAACCATATTCCTGTGATGTTTGTAACAAAATGTTTGCGCGGAAGGGGTGCCTGCAATCTCATAAATTATTACATTCCGGCGTGAAACCATATTCCTGTGATGTTTGTAACAAAATGTTTGCGCGGAAGGGGTGCCTGCAATCTCATAAATTATTACATTCCGGCGTGAAACCATATTCCTGTGATGTTTGTAACAAAATGTTTGCGCGGAAGAGGTCCCTGCAATCTCATAAATTATTACATTCTGACGAGAGTCCATATTCCTGTGATGTTTGTAACAAAATGTTTGCGCAGAAGGCGCACCTACAATCTCATCAATTAATTCATTCCGGCGTGAAACCATATTCCTGTGATGTTTGTAACAAAATGTTTATGCGGAAGGAGCACCTACAAAGACATCAATTAATACATTCTACTGAGAAACCATATTCGTGTGATGAATGTAACAAAATGTTTATGCGGAAGGAGCACCTACAAAGACATCAATTATTACATTCCGGCGTGAAACCATATTCCTGTGATATTTGTAACAAAGTGTTTACGCGGAAGGCGAACCTAGAATCTCATAAATTTATACATTCTAATGAGAAACCATATTCCTGTGATATTTGTAACAAAGTGTTTAGGCAAAAAGCGGCCGTACGAACTCATCAGTTAATACATTCTAATGAGTTACCATATTCCTGTGATGTTTGTAACAAAATGTTTAGGCGGAGGGGGCACCTACAATCTCATAAATTAATACATTCTAAGTAAGAAACCATATTCATGGTTTGTTTGCAATAGAGCATTTTTTAATATAGTTGCTCAATAAGTGGCGTATTGCAGGGACGTATAGCGTTCGGGATGTGGGCTATTACATACTCGAGCTTTTTCTTAACCTTTTCCGAACTCGTGCGTTCTCTTTCCCAACTGTCAAAATAATGTCTATTAAAAACGACCATGCTAAATACCGAAGAGTAAATAAGTCAGCCACATACTATGGTTGTACAGTATCACTGATGTCGCATCCTCGAAGACTTCTGGTCGCCTAGTACTCGCTTTAACTAATTGCTACTAGGTGAATAAATCCGATGAGAAATTTAATAACCCAGCTTTTTTTTGGCACACTCGCTTGCATGTTTATGCTATCCTAGTACTGACTGCAAGTGGGCGGTGTCACCACCACACTGTTCAATGCGAAATAGAAAGACGAAACGAAAATATCTTGCTTGCTTTCTATAAGAGAGATAGAGAGAGACAGAGAAACATGCGCACGCCGCACGACTTGTGATGACGCCGCACGAGTGGTAACGACGGCAAAAAGTGTCGTTACAACTTTTCGTCTTATTTTTTTCCGTCTAGCCCCCTTTCGCAACGCGCGATAAGGAACTTCGTTCCAAAAAATCTATGCTTATATTCTTTTACGGTTGGCGCCATTTTCCAAAATTGAGTTTATTGTGTTTTTATAATTGCTTAATTTTTTCGCAACTATATTAAAAATAGTTGTTCAGTACACGCGCGGAACCGTCATTGCAACTTGTTCCAACTGTCAACCCTCACCTCCGGCTGATGATAATTATGTAGCAAACTTAATTATATTATCGGCTTTTCGGCTTTTCTTCTCCTCCATGACAAAGCACCTTTCCGAAAAGCTGATAAATTAAAAAAATGACGTGCTTAAGTGTATCAATGATACCTACATGAATAAATGATTTTGAATTTGAATTTGAAATTTGAAATGTCCAGTAACTGATACTAAAATTGACAATAATGGTAGTAATTAATTAATTTGATAATAATAAAGGTGAATAACTGAATGTATAGTTATAAATACAATTGTAAAATTAGTTATAATGTAAATTGTTTTCATTCTCGGCCTGATTCGAAACTATGCATGAAAGCAATGTACGAACAATGTACTGGAACGTACTTTTAACTTGAAGCAATGTACTATAATTATAGGTTTTAATAATATTGTCGACCCTGTAGCCTAGTTGGTAGCGACCCTGCCTGCGAAGCGCGGAGTCCCGGGGTCGATTCCCGGCTGGGGCAGATACCTTTTGACCGCCAAGCCTCAAACCGTGCGGCGAACTCTGTACGCCAAGGCATAAATTTAACAAAAATACCTACGAAAACAGTAGTGTTGCCAAGTGTCGTTATATCGATAACCCACAGTGACTTGTTTTTGTTGGTTTTTTATGCAATAAATGACTACTTACTTATAATCTGTGATGGTTTATTTAATTTTGTGCTACCTCCCACTCTATAGTAATTAATATACTTACAATAACATAAATAAGAAACAAAACATTACAAACAAAATAGTAGTAAAGCACAGCACTAATTTTCATCGTTATGAAGTCGTCGTCTAGCATAGAAGACTGTGGCGTCGGGGGCATACCGTTTTGAAACTTCCTTAGAGATGTAGCCGTGTCGCGCGTTGTGTATCGCTTCCGAAATCGATATTCGGTGGAGGTGTGTGAGTTAAGCTCAGAAGAAAAACGTTACGCTCTTATGATATATTATAAATATTTTTTGACACTTTGTAAAGTTTGCATGCCTTAATAAGGCGGAATATGGCGAACATAACAAATTTAATACTCTGTACAACTAACCCATATTCGAGCAAATAAATTGAATTGAATTGAATTGATAAATGACAATGGAGGTTTCAGATAGGGTTGCCAACCCGTACTATATTATAGGTATAGTATCGTGCTATATTTCAGTCAATTGTACTATATGTTATAGGAAAATAATATAGTACGAATAATACTATATTTTCATCGGTAATTCAGTTGTCGAGCTTTTTTTAACTGTGACTGTAACGGATCCGCAACGCAGCATTGGGAATTTCAGAACGAAACGCATTCACGTCGTTCGTTTGCTCACACGTCACGGCAAGTAAACGTCAACTTCAAATTGACCGTTCTTGAAAAGTTCTTGAATAAAAGTTGTTTAAAAACAAGTTTAAGCAACCATTATCATTTATATATCCATAATATACTTACCCTTACTAACTAAATTTAAAAGTTATTTTGGTTACAAGAACGAGTATTTGATTATGGTTATATTCGGTATACTGCTAATTTTATACTGATTTGGCAGAAAACTAAATATCTAGGTAGATATGAGTGTCGCTACTAATATTGGCAATATTCTTACGACATAGTTTACGATTCAAAAAACCGAAAAAGTAGATCGCACAAATTTAGCTGGTATTATTTCGAACTTTGACATTAAAAGATTATCAGTAGAAAGCTCGTGCTTGTCATGTGGTCCCACATAAATTCGAACGAGATCTGACGAGTAGTTTTTGAGTAACTTTGAAGTCGGTTATTTTTTGTGAGTAAAATTTAGATTATGGATTATGTTTAATCTGAATCTAGGTACTTATAAACAAAATTGGATGCACACAATTCAGTCATATAATATTTTATACGAGGACAATTTCGGCGATCTTGGTACCGTATTAAAAAGGCGGAATCAAATAATAAATAAATAGGCTTCACAAAATTAATTATCACTCTTCACTGATTAATAAATCCATGATGTTTTGATAAATTTTCTTTACAATATGAGATATCTACCAATTATCCGTCGAAATCGAGCGATGTGAAAGACTCCGATAGTGTGTAACTTCTATTACCGACAGTTAGCTGTCAAAGCGTTATTGAGACGCAAGTATTTATTTTTGTATGGACCAACATACCTACGGTATAACTTGGCCCTGCGAACGATAGATCAATGTCATCGGTATATATTTTCTATCCACCGAAGGTTATTGAGACGCAAAAATTGAAAAATATGACAGATGACATACTAATGACAGCCTTATCTACATTTTTATAACTGTTAGTACATTATTGAGACCGGCTGTAAATCTTCTTCAGTTAATAATTCAGCTTCCGAAAATTCTTCATCATCATCGACACCTTCCAAAATGCGAAGCAATTCCGAACAATCGCTCTGATCGCTCATGCTGCACTGCACTACTGTTCTCGCTATTTGCTTATGACGTCATCAGGATGTCTTCAAATATAGACCGTGGCGCCCAGTGCACGGCTTGTCGACGACGCGCTAGGGATGCGCCAGATTTCCGATACCAGAGATTTATTAAGCGAAGTTGATTGGATGAAATTTGTTTTTCGTGTAGCTAATGATAGTTTTATGTTTCTAGCCTTTTGTATTATTCATTCTTTTGTATTATTCATTCATATTAGAAGAAATTATACATTTTTAAGTTGAATTTTAAATAGTTTTCTAGAAATCTGTGTCACGTGCACCACATCACTAGCGGTCTAGTATGGAAGACTGTGGCGTCTTGGACATGGTATTTTCGTGGTTGTGAATCCATATTTTTTATTTACATATTTTTCAGTACTGGTGGCTTTAATAAACATGATTTTTATACTCATATGTTGCTGGGATATTCTATTTTGTGGAATGTTGAATTAAAATACCAATTATATTTTTTTAATATTTTTATTTAATATTTTTGTGGGACGGGTTTTTTGTCTAGCATAGAAGACCGAGGCGTACAGGGCCCGCAAGTGCTTGTCTAGCATAGAAGACTGTGGCGGTCAAAAGGTTAAGGCCCTGTCAATAGAAATTAACACTGTTAATACAAATACGACTGACTGACGTTGAGCCCGTGTGCGTCAGTGTGTTAGTGTACGTTTACAAATGATAACGCTACACGTGTTTGTATGTATGCCTGACGAGTATTTATATTATCTACTAGCTTATACCCGCAACTTCGTCTGCGTGGACTTCAGAAAAGAAATGTGCCATTAATTAAAAATAGTAATGCACCACGTCTCGGAGCAGTATGTCATAGCTGGCAACACACACTGCTCGAACACCTTCGATTTCAGGCACTGTGGTAGTGATAATAGTTTTTGCGTGATTGCATGACCAACATCATAACTCACAAACTTTCACGTTTATAATATTAGTAGGATATATTTAAAAATGTTAATTTGTTTGTGTACGCTTCAAAAACTTGGGAAACTTTCTTCACCGGTTGAGCTCATATTTTAACACAATACACTATACGCTTCAAGAATGGTTTTGATAAATGTTTCGCGTCAGTAACTTATCTGCGACCACAGCTGTGTACCAGTAGCGCCATCTCCTGGATCGAAGGGGCCACTCGCTGTACCATGCAGCCACAAAGTGCCACCTCGAAGCATGGCGGTACAACTGAAGGTAGAAGATACTGGTAGTAATTATTTAGGTTTGACGCCACATATATATTGTACTAGCTATTACCCGCGGCTTCGCCCGCGTGTTCAAAGGGAAGTGATCGCGCCATATAGAACGCGACGGAAGTTTCAGCCCGACCCCCCATCCGCACTCCTCAGCCGTCGCTGGCGCCCCCCTCTATTACCTCAACCCGCGCAAGACGGCGACCGACTAACCGGCCGGCGCCCGCGCGCCATTCAGTCTAGTTCAATGCTGCCCGCGCTCCGAGCACACGCATCTCTCGCGAAGCCGCCGTCGTACGCGCCGCGACTAACCACGCCGTTCCGCCGGCCGCCATTACATGTGCTCAACACACTCCGGTCGCCCAGTACATGCGATAGTGTATCGTAAACGTGACCGGATCTCAAGGAAAGTGCAAGCCCACTCTGGAACCCGGGATCAGCCCACTAAACATCGCCCGGATCACCTCTCCGCCCATAACCAAGTCCACCATCCGCCGGCCATTCCCTTCCGCCCAACGTTGGATGTAAGGTCAGTACCCCACATCCTTTTTGGTCCTTCGGCCTCTTTGGTTCTTCAATCCTTGGAATCAGCCCTTGGTATACGTCCTCTGCTACCACTAGCTCCCGTCCCGTTAGTATATAATAATAATAATAATAATAATAATAAAAGCCATTCAGACACAGCCTTTAACATTAATATATACTTAAACTAGTGTTGACTCTGGTGAGTCGATGACACCGACAATTTGGTCTGTTTGCCCAACTTTGGCAAAGGCCTCCTCCATTTCTTTCCACTCAGTTCTATTTGTCGCTTTCCTAGTCCATGCATTTCCTGCAATGGCTTTTATTTCATCCTCCCACCTCCGATATTGTCTTCCTCTTTTTCTTTTCCTGTTTCTGGGGTACCAAAATATAATGGTCTTGTTCCACTTTTCAGTTCCTCTTATTATGTGGCCTGTCCATTTCCACTTAAGTTTTCTTATTTTCATTATTACGTCTTCTACTTTTGTACGTTTTCTGATGGTTTTGTTGCTTATTCTGTCTACCTTCTTTATATTAAGCATACTCCTCTCCATTGCTGCCTGACAGGATTCCATTTTTTTGTTTTGTGTTTTAGTGAGTGCCCAAGTCTGGCAGCCATATGTTAGAACTGGTAGCACGCAGGTGTTGAACAGCTTAGATTTGATGGATATCTTAGTCTCTTTATTTTTCATAATTTCTTTCAGCCGCCAATAACATTTCCATGCATTTCCGATTCTAATATCTATTTCCTTTGACATTATATTGGTAGTTGAGATTTGTTGGCCTAGATAAGTGTACTCTTTCACATACTCAATCGGCTCGCCATTTATGATGATAGTTTCTTCGGTTGCGTTGGTCATGACTTTGGTTTTGGAACTGTTCATTGATAGGCCTATCATGCGACTTTCTCTTTCCAGGTACGTGATCATGCTTTGTAGATGCTCTTTTGTTGTGGCGAATAGTATGATATCATCAGCGAATCGTAGGTGAGATAGTTTTTCTCCGTTTATGTTTAGGCCATATTGGTCCCAATTAAGTTTGCGAAAGATTTCTTCTAAAACAGCTGTAAATAATTTAGGGGATAGTGGGTCTCCTTGGCGTACACCTCTGTTTATTCTTATTTCTTTTCCTTCTTTTTCTAACTTTATCTTAGCTGTACAATTAGTATACAGATTTTTCAATAATCTGATGTATTTATGCTCGACACCTTGGTTCTTCAGAGAATGCCAGATGCTTTCGTGCTCTATTGAGTCAAATGCTTTGTTATAATCGATAAAACAGCAGTAAAATGGTACATTATATTCTTTGTTCTTCTCAAAAATTTGTCTTACCACATGTATATGATCTAGCGTTGAGTATCCTGTCCTGAAGCCGGCCTGTTCTCTGGGCTGATTTTCATCCAGAGTTCTAGTTATTCGTCCTAATATTACTTTCGCAAAGACTTTATAAATGTTGGACATTAAACTAATGGGTCTATAGTTGTTCATTTCATCTTTGTCCCCCTTTTTGTATATCAGGATAATTGTCGATGTAGTCCATTGAGTTGGAATTACTTCGGTATGAAGTATGTCATTGAAAACGCATTTTAGTAATGGTGCAATGTTGTTTTTGCATGTTATTAGCAAGTCGTTGTGAATCTCGTCTGGACCAGGTGCTTTGTCTTGATGGAAATATCGTGGAAGTGAAACTATAATGTGGGAATATACATTTAATAATATATAGAGATCAAAAAGCAACACAAGAAGACATAGTTTTTAAAACGGAGTGACAGCACTGTCATTTACATATTATTTTTTATTCCCAACACTAGGCCTTAAAAATAACTATGTAAATAACAA
This sequence comes from Thymelicus sylvestris, assembly GCA_911387775.1. Classification (NCBI taxonomy): domain Eukaryota; kingdom Metazoa; phylum Arthropoda; class Insecta; order Lepidoptera; family Hesperiidae; genus Thymelicus; species Thymelicus sylvestris. The sequence goes on from OU426911.1 coordinate 7,200,477, forward strand.
CAAAATATAACAAGGACTCTATAAAAAACAACATAATATACTAGGCCTTAAGAAAAACAATTTACAATTTAAGTTTTAAAAATAATTGTAATAAACTTTACATGTTTTTCTCTTGTTAGAGGTTTGGTCATTACATCAGCAACCATCTCTTGAGTACACAAATACTGCAAGTTAATAGTTTTATTGCTACAAAGTTCTCTAACAAAGTGATGCCTAATGTCAATGTGCTTTGTCCTTGAATGTGCAGTATTCTTGCATAGTTTCTGTGCAGACTGATTATCATTAAATAAATTTATATTACACTCAGTACTTGTACATTCCAATATAAAACTGCGCAGAAACAATGCCTCTTTACAAGAATCCGAGATCGCCATGTACTCCGCCTCAGTACTTGAAAGTGCAACTGTCCGTTGTTTGCGACTTTCCCACGAAACTATGTTATCACCCAATTTAAATACGTACCCTGTATACGATCTGCGATCCAGATTATCTGCACCCCAATCAGCATCCGTAAATCCAGTAATATCCATATTACCCTTTTTATATGTAAGACAGTAGTGCGATGTACCCTTTAAATAACGCAATATCCTTTTTCCTGCCTTCCAATGACTATCCGAGTAACAGTTGTTAAACTGACTTAGATAACTGACACTATGTGCTATGTCAGGTCTGGAACATACAGCTAAATACATTAATGAACCTATAAGACACCTATAATCATGTGAACATTGACTGTTTTCTTCCTTTTCCAAATTTATACCAACTTCCATAGGTGTTCTTGCTGATTTACAATCTGACATATTAAATCTTGCCAAAATCTTATTAATATAACCAGTTTGATCCAGCGTAAATCCGTTATCCGTTTTGGTAATCTTCATCCCTAACGCTTGATTAACTTTACCTAAATCTCTCATTTCAAATTCATTCATAAGTAAGTTTTTAATTACATTCTTCTTCTTACTAGCTTTCTCAGATGAAAATAATAATATATCATCAACGTATATCGCAATAACAATGATGTCATCCTCAAATTTATGTATATAAACACATTGTTCTGACGACAATTTTTTAAATTTCAATTTATCGATTAAAACACGATTAATCTTCTCATACCATGCTCTCGCCGCTTGTTTTAAGCCATAAATTGCTTTACTTAGCTTACAAACTTTATTTTCATTACTTTCTGAAATAAAACCTTCAGGCTGTTCCATATAAATGGTTTCTGTGATATCGCCATTTAAAAATGCAGTCTTAACATCCAAATGTTCAATTATCATGTCATATTGAGCTGCCAGAGCAAGTAAAATCCTGATTGTAGAATACCTAACTACAGGTGCGAACGTTTCCTTGTAGTCAATATCATATTTTTGTGTAAACCCCTTTGCTACTAATCGAGCTTTATATTTTAGCAATTCTCCATTTAGTCCTCTTTTCTTGCTAAATATCCACTTACACTTAATCGGTTTTACTCCATGTGGCAAGTCAACAAGACTCCAACATTTATTTTTGATAAAAGCATTATACTCATCTGCAATGGCATCTTTCCATTGTTTTCCTTCACTGCTCTGTAATGCTTCCTCAATTGTATTAGGACAATCATCTTCACTGTCCTTATACATATCTACAAGACCTGCATACTCATATGACGCCTCTGCATCCTCGAAGCTTGACCCTTCTGTCTCCATACTGGAAGATCCTGGAATATATGTAGGATCGGAAGAGTGTTCTGAGCTTGAAGAGCTTAAAGTTTCATTTACTATATCTATACCGCTACTGTTATTTATTTCAAATACAGTTTGCCTGCGGAGATTCCGTTTTATAGTGTCATCAGATTGCTCACATATGGAATGATCCATATTTGTAGAAGATAAAATACTACCTTCATTACTATCTACAGGAATTCTTTGTGAATTTACAGTAGTATTACTATTATCTAATATCATTACAGTATTTTCAGATCTTTGAATATCTTCACCTGACACACGGCTTTTTATAAATTCAGTTTCTATAAAAGTAACATGTCGAGCTTTGATACATTTCTTTGGACACGAGGGATCAAGCAACCGATACCCCTTGCTATCCTCGCAATAACCAACATGTATACACCTCTTGCTCCGAGCATCTAATTTATTAGATTTCTCTACTAATGCATATGCTATACAACCAAAAACTCTTAGATGTTTTACATCTACCTTTTGTCCGGTCCACATTTCCTCCGGTGTAGTTCCCATGACTGCCTTGGTAGGTGAACGATTTTTCAAGTACACCGCTGTATTCGCCGCTTCTGCCCAGTACACCTTACTTAGACCAGAACATTGAAGCATACAGCGTGTCTTATCCATAATGGTTCTGTTCGCTCTTTCCGCAACACCATTTTGCTGACTACAGTACGGAATAGTAGTTTGATGTTTAATTCCGCAACTCTTCAGATATTCCTGAAACTTGTCATTAATATATTCACCACCATTGTCACTTCTAAGAACTTTTATCTTATATTCAGTCTCATTTTCTACAACAGCTTTGAATAATTTAAATTTATCAAAAACTTCACATTTCTTTTTCATAAAATAAATAAAAGTTTTCCTACAAAAGTCGTCAATGAATGTAACAAAATATCTATATCCACTCAATGATGATACCGGCATAGGTCCACACACATCTGTGTGTACAATACCTAACTTTTGTTTTGCTCTCGTAAAACTCTTTTTAGGAAAAGGTAATTTAGTTTGTTTCCCCTCTATACAAGAAATGCATGGTTTAAAAGTTGTAGATTCAAAATTCATACCTGAAACTAATCCATTCTTCATGAGATTCATGCTCCTAGAATTAAGATGCGCAAGTCTTTGATGCCAAACATCTTGTGTCACTTCCGTGCTATCGCTATGAGTTAAACCCGGATCCTCAGCCTTACCCTCATGTACCGAAGTCGTGATGGCTGAGTTCATGACAATCTCTGGCTTCCTAAAAGACCTATACTGCACATCCTTGGATGTATCTAATACATACACACCATTACGACACGTAGCAGTAGCAATTACATTTTTACCATCATATATTTTACATTTATTAATATCAAAATATACTTTATAACCCTTTCTGTTTAATTCACTAACAGATAATAAGTTCGTTGACAACCCTGGCACAAAATATACATTACTGATATGATCAACCTGACTGTTAAAGTTTAATTTAATTTTTACTTTACCAAATCCACCCGTTGAAATCTTTTCACCATTCGCAACATTTACTTCCAATGGTTTGCATACTTGAAAGTCATACATTACATCCTTATTGTTGCACATATGGTTTGTTGCTCCAGAGTCGATATACCACGAATTGTTATCAATATTCGCCGACAATGCAGTCAATAAACCATTCGGCTTGTCTGTATTGGTTTTCACAAACTTCTTATCTCCGGACTTGCAATCTTTAATCATAATATGTCCTTTATCTTCGTATGCTTTAGATAAATTACTCCATGCTTCATGTGCCGTCTTCGCATTACGTATGTGAGGTATCACGGACGCATGAACAGACAATGCAATTCGGGCCATTGCTTTTGATTGCTTTCTTTCATCAATCTTCTTATCCTCAATGCAATCCCACAAATCTTCTTGTATCAAAATCATTTTCATCATAAATTTCCATGAAGAATAATTCTCTATTCCTTTTAGTTTTTCGATGGAAATGAAATTTGCAGAAGATGCAGCCATCTTGACAAAATTTTCGAACACGGCAATTCGACGAACAAATCACGTTTTGTCAATTTTGTATTTCCGTATCACAATCCGAAAAATATTTTCCCACAGCAACTCTTTAATTAGTTTCCCGGTTGCTGGGCCCATAACCTGATGGAAATATCGTGGAAGTGAAACTATAATGTGGGAATATACATTTAATAATATATAGAGATCAAAAAGCAACACAAGAAGACATAGTTTTTTAAAACGGAGTGACAGCACTGTCATTTACATATTATTTTTTATTCCCAACATGTCTTTCTTCTGTGTTTCGATTGCATTGATTATTTCTCCAACTAATATTGGTGGTACAGGATCATTGTTATTTAAGTCGGTATTGGCTATTCGTATCTTACTAGAGTATAGGTTTTCGTAGAATTTTGTGGCTATTGATAATATATCTGGTCTTTTAGTCTTTGTTTTAAAGTTGCTGTCTTTCAATTTAGGTATCCAGTTTGTAGTTTCTGATAGAAATTTAAGTGCCTTCTTTATACCTCCAGTCTTGTTGATATGTTTTTCAAAAGTTTTGAGTCTAAACTGTTCTCTTTCTTTTCTCATTTGTTTATTTATGTCTTTGCTTAATTTACTTATTTCTTCTCTGATGGTTTTCGTTTTATTTCTCGTGTTGATTAATTTGGATCTTTTCTCTAGTAGTTTGTTCGTTTCTTCTGATATATGTCTATTTTCTTTAGGTGTGCTCGCAGTGCTGGTTTCCGGTCTTGATGTTAGTATTTTGTGTAATGTATCGTACTTCTGTTGAGTGTTTAGGTGCTGAAGAAGTGGTTCTGTTAGTATATACCTACCCGTAAATATTATTATTGCATTTCGTAAATTCCAATTCCGCTCATATATCCAGATAAATACCTATCCGCCCACACCACCTGGTCTATATCTATTTGGGTCATAAATACCTATTTAATGTAAAGTAACAAGTAAGTAACAAAATTAAATACATACTGTGAATTTATTTTTTCTCAACAGTGCAAGTAAGTGGGTACGTACTGCAATATGCTATAACGGCATTTGTATAGCTGATCGTTTATCATTTAATAATTTAAAACTTTTAATTTGTTTCCTTTCTATTTGTGTCTACATTTTGGTGTTTAAATAACAGTAATACCGTACATAGTACAGTGTTAGTACAGCTCGATTCACGGCGAATTTTTCCAGCTCAATTAATAAACCCATAAGTCATATTTTTAATAACGGTCACAGAGTAGCTTTAATTTTATAAATTCAATTACACCACTAAAGTGAAGTGTATGATAAATGCATGATTAAGTAAATATCGCATTCGTAACAAGAAACGAGTCGCAGATATTAGACGAGCAAGGAATTTTAGGGCCGCGACACACTCAGCATATTAATTAATTAATTAATTATTACTTTTAATTTTTTTTTTCGCTTTATTATTTTAAATAACATTCTGCTTGTTGCATACTATTGTAACACAATATATATATACAATTCTAGGTTAATAATATTTTTTTCTCGTGCTTAATTTTTTTATTAAGTAAGATTTTTTTTTAATTCTTAATTTTTAAATTTTATTTCAGAGTGGTTTTTTCTCTCGTGTATTATACTTTTAAATCTGCTCACACACGCCTTGCGCCGCACACACATTTACCGTGCTCTGCTTTATTATTCTTAAATTTTATTTAATTTTCGTTTCTTCTCTCGTGTATGATACCCTTAGCCTTGCTCATACGCCTTGCTCCGCACGCATAAACCGCGCGCCGCTTTTGTTTACGCCGCGCCGCCCAATTAAAGCGCTGCTTCTTGAATAATTTTTTTTTCTTAAGCTTAATTTTTTTAATTTTAGTTTTTTTAAATAACGAACAAAATTTTTATTTCCAGATTTTTTTTAAATAAGAAACTTTTCTTTCGCGCGTACCATCAGCTCTGCCCGCACGTTTTTTCTCCGCACCTACACCGCGCTTAGTTTTTTCTTTTTTTTTCTTTTTACGCCGCGCCGCTCAGCTTAAGCGTTGCAATGCCGACCAAGTCGCAAGCTGCTTTCTTCCGGGAAGCTTATAAAGCTATTCTTCAACTTAAGAAAATTGGTGTTGCCATCCTCGCGGGTGACACAACTACCTACACGGACGTTGATTTTAAAGCGCGTATAACGAAGTTGGACGACTACAAAAGTAAGCTGGACGATGTGTATGCGGAGATACTAGATGCCACAGATTTGGACGACAAAACCGAGGCGACATACACTGAAAGCTTCAATGAGGCCAGTGAGGCGTACACACAGATACTCGTTGCCAGGGAAAGGCTTAGTTGCCTTCCGCCCTCCCCCGCCCCTCATTCTTCAACCATGACTGCGCCCGCTTCCGTTCTGCCCAAAATTGAGCTCCCTCGCTTCAGCTCTAAGTTAGAGGATTGGCCCTCGTTTATTACCATCTTTAAAAGCTTAACCGATGACATGGTCAACCTCACGGATGCAGTCAAGCTGCATTATCTGCTCTCTTGTATTTCTGGTGAGGCGCTCAGCATGATCGCTCACCTTAAAATTACCAATGAAAATTATAAGGTAGCTCTCGAGATCCTGACCAAGCGCTACGAGAACCGGCGAGTATTGATCGACAGGTTCGTCGATATCATTCTCGAGCTCCCACCAATCGGCTCCCGGTCAGATATACGACAACTCTTCCTGACTCCACTCATCTCTGCTCAGTCTGCCCTGCGCAATTTAGATTTGCCCATTAAAGACTGCGATTACGTCTTCGTTTCGATTGTGGTGCGCAAGCTGAAAGGCGAACTCCGCACATTATTTGAACGCAGGCACGCATCGGGTGATCGTCTACCCACTTTGAATGATTTGATTTCCTTTTTAGAAGAACACGCGCGGTGCATAGAAACCGAGAAATCTAACCCCGCGCACTCTTCTCACTCTTCCCAGCCCATGCTCGCTTCTCCCTCTGCTCCGAGAAGATCACCCAGCCTAACGCGCAACCCAAACTTATACGGTCGCCAAAATTTCAGGCCAATACAGCCGGCGCAACGTTCAGCCCCTATAACTCGTCAATCCGATGCGTCAGCTTACCGACCGGTCTACTCATCCCGTACGTCGCGCTCACCTCCGGCTGGCGCAAATAATAACCTTTATTGCCCTTGGTGCGCCACAAAAGGCCACAAACTAATAACCTGCTCGGCCTATAATAACCAGCCCGTTCAAGGACGATGGGATTTCATTCAGGCCCGCAACCGATGCAGGCGCTGTTTGGGTCCGCACTACGAGAATGAGTGTAAATCGACGGGGCGTTGCAAGGAATGCAACAGTATTAATCACCACACGTCCCTGCATCGGCTTGGTGTTACATCACCGGTGCACTCATCAGCGCACCTTTTACCCGCGGAACTCAGAGAGCGACCACAAACGCGCTCAGCTCATCAAACCCAAACCCGCCCAGTGCTCGCCGCTCGGAAGTCACCATCTCCCCCGCGATCTCACACACACCCGCTATGACTATCTACAGTTACCGAACACCCCGAACTCGAAATCGATACGCCCATAAATTTACATCCGCACAACTTTAACCCCACGATCTCAAATATAGAACAAGTAGTATGTAATAAAATAGAATTACAACAACCATCATCAGCACAAACTCAAACAGATTCAGCTCATCCTCAGGCATCCGTCAACATTCCTATCTTATTACCAACGGTTTCGTTGGAGGCATCAGACGTACATGGCAACTTCCACAAAGCTCGAGCGTTGCTAGATTGTGGTAGCATGGTAACACTCATAACTCAGCGCATGGCAAAATTTTTAAAATTACCTATACAACGCACATCATTGAAAATCGGAGGGATAGGAAATCAGCACTCACAGGAATCTAAAGCATCAGTTACAATTATTTGTCGTCCGACACGTACTCACACGCCTACAATAACGGTTACAGCACATATTTTAAAGCACGTCACCGGTTATCTGCCCTTGGATAAATTACCTGATGTAACTCAATTACCAGGGAGCGCGCGCTTGCCCCTGGCGGATCATGATTACAATGTACCCTCTCCGGTTGATATTTTGCTAGGTTCGGACGTCCTTGGTCAAGTCCTCGACGGGACAAAGCTCTCTTTGGGCCCCGGCAGGCCTATAGCCTTCGGCACGATATTCGACTATACGTTAATTGGACCTATCCACAATTCATGCACGGCACCTAAAACTCGCGTGTACTCCGCTCGTACTGCTGACACAGACGTATCAACTCAAGAGATACATAAGGCAATTGAAAGATTTTGGGACTCCGAAAACCTCGAAACAACAGTAGCATCAGATACACTACAAGATCAGTGTGAGGAAATTTTCCGCGCATCAACAACTCGTGAGCCATCGGGACGATACATGGTCACGTTACCCTTCCTTGATAATGCACCTGAACTGGGTAGGACTCACGCAATTGCACTACGGAGATTTCTCAGCTTAGAGAAGAAACTACAGGCTAACCCAACTTTCGGCTCAAAATACGTCGAATTCATGACTGACTATATCAACCTAGGCCACATGTCTTTGTGTCATCCAAGTACGTTCGCTGACAAGGCTCACTTCTACATTCCGCACCATGGCATATTTAAGTCAGGTTCAGAAAAGCTCCGCACGGTTTTCGATGGTAGTTGTAAAAGCTCTAACGGTGTCAGTCTTAACGATTGTCTACATACAGGCCCGCCCCTTCAACGAGACATCATTGATATTATCATGGCGTTTCGAACTCATCCTGTCGTATTCAGTACGGACATCCGAATGATGTTCAGGAATATTCTCGTGCGTCCAGACTATAGACGGTATCAGCTCATACTCTGGCGATCATCACCGGACCAACCTCTGCTCACATATGCTCTGAACACCGTGACCTATGGGCTCCGGTCCAGCCCTTACCACGCTATCCGCACGCTCCTTCAGCTTGCTCATGACGAGGGTCATAAGTACCCCAGAGCTGCCCAGGTCATCCGCAAGGCTATATTCGTTGACGACATTCTCACTGGAGACGCCTCTGTTGAAGGTGCCCAAGCGCTCCAAACTGAGCTCATAGAACTACTTGCATTGGGAGGTTTCCAGTTATCTAAATGGACCTCCAACTCACCCAAGCTCTTGGAAAGGTTCCCAGATGATCAGTGTGATCTACCAAAGGATTTCGACATAAGCCCAGACTCTAACCCCATCAAAGTATTGGGAATACAATGGATCCCTCGGACGGACCAGTTCGTTTATCGCGTTGCCTTGAAACCTATAATTAATGTCACCAAGAGATCCATTCTCAGCACGGTTGCATCGCTGTATGACCCCAACGGTTGGGTAACTCCCGTCGTATTCCGCGCTAAATTATTACTTCAAAAACTGTGGTTGTTGAACTTGTCGTGGGATGAATCGACCCCCGAAGATATCCACGCGGAGTGGACTCAGATAGCGGAAGATCTCCCACAACTCTCAGCTCTGCGGATTCCTCGACATATCTGCCCAAATGCTCCATCGTCAACTTATACGCTACATGGCTTCGCTGATGCCTCTGAGGCTGGGTATGCTGCAGTTGTTTATTTACATGGAGTGAATACAAACGGAAATGGAAGCGTTCATTTAGTTTTAGCCAAATCAAAAGTCGCACCGATAAAGAATCGACTCTCAATCCCGAAATTGGAACTATCGGCAGCAGCTCTCCTATCCCAGGTCATGACCAGGGTTTCAACTCAGTTATCGGCTTACATAACTATACAACATCACGTGTGCTGGTCAGATAGCACTATAGTATTAGCCTGGCTAAATACACCCCCTCACCGTCTTCAAGTATTCGAAGCCAACCGAGTAACCAAGATAAGGTCCACCGCATCCAACTACACCTGGAGACACGTCCCTTCAGCGCTTAACCCTGCCGACTGCGCGAGCAGAGGTTTATCTGCTCAATCACTGGCCACACATTCACTGTGGTGGTCTCCGAATTGGCTCATGGAGCACCCAGACACATGGCCGAAGATGCCCCCAGCTCTAGGGCACCACGCTTTACCAGGACTTAAACCTAAGAAGGTGCCAACTCATATAGCTATCCCTGACCTTGATACGGATCTCCTCACACGCTTCAGCTCTCTCGACATGCTCATCGGAGTGACAGCTTGCATCAAGCGATTCTCATACAACTGTAAAACCGCGCCCATGAATCGTCGATCTGGCCCCTTGACGGCTACCGAACGAAGAGAGGCCTCGCTCTTCTGGATACGCTCTGTTCAACAAAACGTGTTTGCCCAAGATATACAAAGCCTTCGGACTAACGAACGGTGTACTGCAAGACTTCAACGTCTATCGCCCTTCCTGAAAGACGGCCTCCTCAGGGTTGGCGGTCGTCTCACTCACGCTCCGCTCGGATACGATGCTCAACATCAGCTAATTCTTCCCAGCTCAAGCCCATTAGTAGATCTCATTATTGATCATTATCATAAAATACATTGCCATCCAGGCACCGACACCTTACACGCTATATTACGACAGCGATTCTGGATACTATCAGCACGCCGCGTCATCAGACATCGTGTATATAAATGTGTAACATGCTTTAGATGCCGACCTCAGTTTAAGGCTCCTGTCATGGGTGATCTGCCAGCTGACAGAGTCACGCCACGACCAGTTTTTAGTCAAGTATCTACCGATTTCGCCGGCCCGTTTTTTGTGAAATCCAGCACATTACGTAACGCAAAACTCTTAAAAGCTTACTTTTGTATATTTGTATGTTTGTCTACGAAAGCGGTTCACTTGGAACCCGTGTCTTCACTCAGCACGGAAGCGTTTCTTGCGGCATTGCAGCGTTTTGTCTCGCGACGCGGTACTCCTACCCTTATTCGGTCGGATGGTGGTACAAATTACCAAGGCGCCCGGAATCAGCTCAGGGAAATTCAGAACTTTCTTTCGGCAAACAATGATTTTCTCACGCATAAACTTGCTAATCAGCACATAACGTGGTTGCTAAATCCCCCCACGGGTCCGTGGTTCGGGGGAATACACGAAATCGCGGTTAAATCGGCTAAACAATTATTGTACCGTACTATGGGTGAGCAACACCTCACCTTCGAAGAATTTTCTACCCTTTTGACGCGAATCGAAGCTGTACTTAACTCCAGACCCCTTTGCCCGCTCTCGTCCGACCCATCGGACTTTGAACCACTTACGGCCGGACACTTCATTGTAGGTCGTCCGCTTACTGCACTGCCTGAATACTCCTTTGATGATAGACCATTGTCCGCTCTTAAGCGATTTCAGCTCATGCAAGCCATTTCCCAACGATTTTGGAAGGTGTGGTCCCAATCCTATCTCCATACCCTACAGACCCGTTCCAAATGGCTCGCTCCTTCATCCCCTCCTCAAGTCGGAGAGATCGTCCTCATCAAGGAGGACAACTTGGCACCGCTTCAGTGGAGGCTTGGAAGAATCATCCGCACGTTCCCTGGAAAGGATGGAGTGATCCGTGTAGTCGATCTAGACACTGCTCATGGAACTCTAAGGAGACCGGTGCTGAAGATTGCTCGGTTTCCCATTGAATCAGCTCAAGAGGACACGGCTCTCCCGCGCCTTTCCCCCGCCCCCCAGGATGATCGCGCCATATAGAACGCGACGGAAGTTTCAGCCCGACCCCCCATCCGCACTCCTCAGCCGTCGCTGGCGCCCCCCTCTATTACCTCAACCCGCGCAAGACGGCGACCGACTAACCGGCCGGCGCCCGCGCGCCATTCAGTCTAGTTCAATGCTGCCCGCGCTCCGAGCACACGCATCTCTCGCGAAGCCGCCGTCGTACGCGCCGCGACTAACCACGCCGTTCCGCCGGCCGCCATTACATGTGCTCAACACACTCCGGTCGCCCAGTACATGCGATAGTGTATCGTAAACGTGACCGGATCTCAAGGAAAGTGCAAGCCCACTCTGGAACCCGGGATCAGCCCACTAAACATCGCCCGGATCACCTCTCCGCCCATAACCAAGTCCACCATCCGCCGGCCATTCCCTTCCGCCCAACGTTGGATGTAAGGTCAGTACCCCACAGGAAGTAACAATGAGTTGTTTAACATGCATGACTCTTTCCTAGATATCATAACATAATAATTAATAATAATAATTCATAAATAAGTAACAGATCCAAAATATAAAAGATACTAAGAGGAACCAACTGTAAAACCTATGAACCTCCTCGACCTTCCAACTAATATATATTTACATTTACAGTTATTTATAGTTGGAAGTTATATATATTTATAGTTGGAAGGTCGAGGAGGGTTATAGGTTTTACAGTTGGTTCCTCTTAGTATCTTTTAAATTTTGGATCTGTCATTTATTTATGAATTATTATTAGTATGTTGTTATATCTAGGAATAAATCATGCATGTTAAAAAACTCATTGTTACTTCCCTTTGAACACGCGGGCGAAGCCGCGGGTAATAGCTAGTGTAAATATATAGTTGGAAGGTCGAGGAGGTTCATAGGTTTTACAGTTGGTTCCTCTTAGTATCTTTTAAATTTTGGATCTGTTACTTATTTATGAATTATTATTATTAATTATTATGTTATGATATCTAGGAAAGAGTCATGCATGTTAAACAACTCATTGTTACTTCCCTTTGAACACGCGGGCGAAGCCGCGGGTAATAGCTAGTCATCTATAATCCCACCTGATGGTAAGTGGCGATGTAGTCTTGGATAGTCATATACTTACTTTTGATATACTTTATACCTATTTACAGTTGGAAGGTCGAGGAGGGTCATAGGTTTTACAGTTGGTTCCTCTTAGTATCTTTTAAATTTTGGATCTGTCACTTATTTATGAATTATTATTAGTATATTGTTATATGTAGGAATAAATCATGCATGTTAAAAAACTCATTGTTACTTCCCTTTAAACACGCGGGCGAAGCCACGGGTAATAGCTAGTCCATACTAATATTATAAATGCGAAAGTGTGTTTGTTTGTTTGTTTGTTTGTTTGTCCGTGATTCACGTCGTAACGGAGCGATGTTATGGTAAGATTTTTTGTGTGGAGATAGGTAGGAGGCTGGAGAGTAACGTAGGCTACTTTTTACCGCAGTAAAACAACTAATTCCCATGGAAAGATCCATTATGATGCGTATTTGTCCATACTTCTATACTTCCATATCCATCCATACTATCCATACTTCCAAACTTCCATACTTAATATTATAAACTAGCTATTACCCGTTTATAATATTAAGTAAGTAAGTAAGTTTATAATATTAAGTATGGAAGTTTGGAAGTATGGATAGTATGGATGGATATGGAAGTATAGAAGTATGGACAAATACGCATCATAATGGATCTTTCCATGGGAATTAGTTGTTTTACTGCGGTAAAAAGTAGCCTACGTTACTCTCCAGCCTCCTACCTATCTCCACACAAAAAATCTTACCATAACATCGCTCCGTTACGACGTGAATCACGGACAAACAAACAAACAAACAAACACACTTTCGCATTTATAATATTAGTATGGATTTGATATGATGAGGTGACTGTCGTTCAGTTTTGAGATATAGGTTGAGATATCAGTGAAATGGTTATGAAGAGTTGATAATAATTATTATGTGAATAAAAAACCTTTTATTCCTTGCAATCTAAGTATTTTACATGTCAATTTTTCTTTTTACTTTATATTTACAATTTATTATAATAATGTTACCATCATAATTATTATATTAATGCCAGTAACTATTACTAAAATTGACAATTAATAATGCTAGTAATTAATTAATTGATTAATTTGATAATATTAAAGGTAAATAACTGAATCTATTGTTATAAATACAATTGTAAAAGTTATAATGTAAATTGTTTTCATTCTCGGCCTGATTCTAACCTATGCATTAAAGCAATGTACTGGAATGTACTTATAACTTGAAGCAATGTACTATTTACAGTGATGTACAAGATACCTTAAATAAAGTATTTGGAATACAAAATACAAAATACTTTCAAATTAAGTATTTCAGATACCAGATGCAAATAACTTTCTGGAATGGTATCTGAAATACTAGATATAAAATACGTATCTTTTAAATACTTTTTATAGATAAAATACTTTTGTAAAAAAAACAATGTTTTTTAACCGACGAGAAAAAAGGAGGAGGTTCTCAATTCGACATAAATATACTAAAAATTAAATAAATTAAAATGTGTGCTGTTCACACGTGGTAGAAGTGAAACCTTCAAAAATTTTGTTTGCAAGATAATGAGACGAATAAAATTTCGGGAACATGATAATTGTAGGTTTTACTACTCCACTCCAGTCTCCACTCCACTCCAGTCTCCACTGCACTCCACTCCAGTCTCCACTCCACTCCACTCCAGTCTCCACTCCAGTCTCCACTCCACTCCAGTCTCCACTCCACTCCAGTCTCCACTCCACTCCAGTCTCCACTCCACTCCAGTCTCCACTCCACTCCAGTCTCCACTCCACTCCAGTCTCCACTCCACTCCAGTCTCCACTCCACTCCAGTCTCCACTCCACTCCAGTCTCCACTCCAGTCTCCACTCCACTCCAGTCTCCACTCCACTCCAGTCTCCACTCCACTCCAGTCTCCACTCCACTCCAGTCTCCACTCCACTCCAGTCTCCACTCAACTCCAGTCTCCACTCCACTCCAGTCACCACTCAACTCCAGTCTCCACTCAACTCCAGTCTCCACTCAACTCCAGTCTCCACTCAACTCCAGTCTCCACTCAACTCCAGTCTCCACTCAACTCCAGTCTCCACTGGACAGTTTCGTTTCATAAAATTTCAAATCACCCCTGTACTAAAGAAGTTTTCACTTCAAAAATAATTACATTTGAACAAAAATTGAACCAACGAAAAAAAAACTGAAAAGTGAAAAATAAAATAAACCACCATTAAATAAATAATTTTGAAGCGGTGCCAAACAGATGAAAAAACAAACTGTGAAAAGATGTGCGCCGCGCTACTGCTGCCGTGTGCATCGCATGCCGCTGCCCTCATAAAATGAGCTTTATGTAATGAATTTTGCTTGTTTGTGTGGCTCCGTCTCAAAATTATTATTTACTGTTTATTTAGGATCTTAATTTATAATACTAAATGGCTTATTTTTCGCTTTTCAGTTTTTTTCATTGGTTTATTTTTTGTTAAAAAGTAATTATTTAATTAAAGTTTATTTTATCGTTTGATCGCGCAAACGTAATATTACATTTTATAACAACATAATATTAATTATTATATTTTTATTGAGCTTCGATCTCGCTCTTAGCCGTGCGGTGATTCTGCCAATGTCAAGTATTAAACTATTACTGAGTTCCGTCACTATTACTAAAAGTATTTTAGCAAACATAGTATCTACAAAATACTAAGATACCAAAGAAAAGGTATTTAAATACAAGATACAAAATGAATTTTAAAAAAGTATTTTAGATACAAGATGAAAATACGTATTTTGTATCTTGTATCTGTATTTCAGATACTTGTATCTTAGATAAGTTACATCTCTGACTATTTATAGGTTTTAATAATATTGTCGACCCTGTAGTCTAGTTGGTAGCGACCCTGCGAGGCGTCCCAGGTTCGATTCCCGGCTGGGGCAGACATTATTGTGATAGATAAATATTTGTTCTTGGGTCATGGGTGATGTGTTGTATGTGTCGTATGTATGATGGTATGGGTGTGAAAGCGTTTATCTTAATACATCGCTTATAATAAACACAATGTGAGCCGCCAGCCTGGCCGGTGACAGCGACGTATGAGTCATGAGTTCATGACACAAAATATAAAGTCAACTTAAGGTTGATGGATATTTTATGTAAATAAATCTAAGTCGATCTAAGATTCGCCAGTGAATGTATTAAAGAGGTACCGTAAATATAAATTATTTTGTTTCATTTAACCATCTTGTATAGTATGACCATTTTCAACCATGGATATTAACTGGATACATAACTTCGTAGTGGTACCTGAAGATCGGTAAAGTCATTTAAGAAGGACCATTTTTGTATTGCGTCCATGTTATCTATAGTCCCAGGATATATCATTAGATTGCGATTTTTGCAATGGTTTAAAAACATCTAAGTTGAAATTATAATAAAGATGTACCATAATTGTGTACCTTAATTTTCAATATACACCTAATGCAATAATTTATATAAATTATGAAGAAATTTTAATGAAATGTATTATATATTTCAATATTCTATAGAAAACATTTTGGAGAACCATATCAAAATAAGACATTTTTTCTAAGTGTGGACCTCCTACAATTATGAAGCACAATCCGGCCTTTGATTGATCGAATGTATCATTCCGATATGAAGTCATCGATGACGTCATGTCGGAATCGAACTTCAGGTACCTCTATAAAGTCTATGATCCAGATATTGTATAAATCCATGGTGCATTCACTTTATTGACTTGACGCCTGTCATCTATCAAAGTCATTTCGTTTGTGAAAGTTGTCAAGTAAATACAGAATCATTCAATTTATTTTGTTTTTGTCGTGGATTTATAAAAAAGTTTATTTCATTGTTGTTGATATCAGTGACTTCAATATGCGTTGTTCCTTCCCTACATGTGATCACGATTCCAGCCAAACCTCTACTTCAGGAGTTTCGTTTTACAGGTATTTCAGCATTATTAACATTTTCTTAATGTCTGATGTCTATGTTGAACCAAAACTGTAGATCTCTTCATTAATATTATTTGTAATAGTTTTGATGTTATAGTCTTTACAGAAACATGGCTGAACAGCAGCATTTCCGATAACGAACTATTCGATAACCGATACTTAGTATATAGACGCGATCGTGAAAGTAGCGGATTCCACAAGAATAAAGATGGCGGGGGCGTATTAATCGCTGTCACCAAACGCTACAAGTCCTGTCGATTACTAGGCTTGGAGTCCGACTGCGAGGATCTCTGGGTCAAATTAGAAGTTCTAGATTCGAATGGAAATACTAATGACCTCTATATTTGCGGTGTATATTTACCACCCCCCGTGCAACAGAAAATCTTAAGTACTTTTATCGTAAACACCAATCGCATCTCGGCAAACCATAATGGCAACACAGTTATCCTAGGCGACTTTAACCTGAGCAGCTTAAGTTGGACCAAAACGAGCAACCCTGCCGTTACGGCTAACGTTTCCAATAGCTTACTAAATAACATGATAATTGACTTTATGTCACTCAATAATCTCTCTCAGTACATCCATTACCTAAATATAAAAAATAAGATTCTAGACCTAATTCTATCCACAACGGCCATTCACCATATTGAGGTTACTCAAAATCCACTTATTATTATTGATCCCTTGCACCCACCACTGCAGTTCTACATAGCGCAAGTATGCACTGAAAACCTCCCATCAAAATCAGTATATAAATATCTTTTCCATTAAGCGGATTACGACAAAATTATTCACGATTTAAATAATATATATTGGGCTGAGGTACTCTCTAACTGCTCCATGGTAGACAATATGGTGGCGGAATTCAACAAATTGCTTAAGTCGATTATATCAAAACACGTACCCAAATCAAGGACACATAATAAAAGTACTTACCCTATCTGGTTCTCACGTACATTGATGAAATCACTTAAGGAAAAAAACAAATTGAGAATAAAATACCGCAAATACGGTAACCCACGTGATCTATTATCATTCGAATTACTTAGAGAAATAAGCGCCAAAATACTCAATACCAATTATAAAATGTACTTGGAACGGTTAGAGTCTTCGCTCTCTTCTAATCCCAAACTTATATGGTCGTACATCAAACACAAAAGAGGAGGAAACACCACATACCCTACCCAAATATCTAACGGTCAAAAGGTTGCTACCTGTGGTACAGACATATGTGATCTCTTTGCACAACAGTTCTCTTCGATCTATAATAATTATCCTGTCTCATGCCCCTCATCAATCTGTGTACCGCCCACAACAAACATCTTGACAACTTTAAAGGTTACTGAACGACAAGTTTTTAGGGTTTTAAAAAGACTTGACTCTAGGAAAGGAGTCGGCTCTGACGGAATACCAGCTATATTTGTTGTAAAATGTGCCAGCGCACTAGTTAAGCCTCTAACCATCATTTTCAATAGATCGCTAAGCACTGGTATCTTCCCATCTGCATGGAAGGAGGCTCTAATACAGTGATGGGCAAAGTACGGCCCGCGGGCCAACTCCGGCCCGCGAAAGTATTTAATCCGGCCCGCCGAGGGTCCATCGACATGGATAGTATATGGCCCATTCTAATTACGTTTTGACGGACGAGAAGAAAAAGTAGATTCTGCTTAGTAGAATAATAGATGCATAACCTATAGGTGAAGCAAAACTAGCCACGTAGTTCATGTGTTGCGTAATACGGGGCAAAGCGTGGTGAAATGAGAGGCGCGGGCGGCGGGGGCGAGTGAACTTAGTCGCCAAAAGGTATTTTGTAACATTTGTGTAATGTTTTTATAATATTATGATTATAAGCTTTAACACAAAATGCATTTTTTTATAATTCTGGCCCTTCTCTAGAATTTCTTAAACTTTGTGGCCCGCCATTAAAAAAGTTTGCCCACCACTGCTCTAATAGTACCCTTATTCAAAGGTGGTGACGATAAGCACGTTCAAAATTATAGACCAATCTCTATATTGACTGTGTTTGGCAAAGCCTTCGAAAGCACATTATGTCCAGTTCTCACATGGCACTTTAAACAGCACATTGCACCTCAACAACACGGTTTCATGAAAGCGCGTTCCACATTAACTAACTTGACTTCCTTTGTCGAGGTCCTCGCTGGAGGAATAGACAGAGGACATTCTTATGATGCGATATATACGGACTTCAGCAAGGCCTTCGACAAAGTTAGCCGTTAGTTGAAATTCTACTCAATAAGCTTTCATCACTTGGCATAGCTGGCCCTTTCCTAGATTGGTGGAGATCTTACCTAACAAACAGGAAATCAGTGGTTGTTGTGGGTGGCCACAGATCCGAGCCTTTTACAGTTCTCTCTGGTGTTCCACAAGGGTCTCATCTGGGCCCTATACTGTTCAATGTGTTCATTAATGACATAGGTAAATGCTTCCAAAACTCGGAATTTTATATGTTCGCCGACGACTTGAAGTTTTTTAGAAAAGTCGATCCGGCCGTAGAAAGCATCTTACTTCAAAATGATCTGAATGCCCTCGTATCGTGGTGTGCCTCGAATGTAATGAATCTGAATATCTAAATGCTACACAATCCGCTTTACAAGAAAGAAAACAACACCTCAGAGATTCTACCATGTAAACAACGAGCTGTTGAGTGAGGTTAATCACATCCGCGACTTAGGTGTCATTCTCGATACCAGTCTACGCTTTAATATTCAAATCGATAATATCACTAAGAAGGGGTTTCAAACTTTGGGATTTTTGTTACGAAATTGCAAAGACTTCACTAAACCAGCAACTAAAATCGCAATTTATTTATCATTGGTTCGCAGTGGACTAGAATACTGCAGCGTTGTGTGGAACCCTCACTACGATACTTACATTAAGCGTTTAGAAAGGGTTCAAAAAAGTTTCTTATGGCATTTATCGTATCAATGCAACTTAGCAAAAAAACTGGCCAGTTATCAGGATCGTCTGCGTTACTTTCATCTAGATTCACTCTCCAACCGCAGGAAGCTGCTGGACGACATGTTTCTGTATAAGCTTATTAATGGACACGCCGATGCTACCAACCTATTATCGAAAATTAATATATCTGTTCCTAGAATCTTGCCTAGATCATCACAGCATAAGCCCTTCTCACCAAAACCAGCGCGCTCAAATCTTGGTCACTATTCTCCCTTGAATAGAATTACAAGAAATTATAACGCTGTCCATAATTTAAGCGTCGTCATAAGAAAAGTGCATGAGAATGAAAACGATAATGTCGAGGAACTAAAAGAAATAGATATTTTCTCTAATACCTTCTATAATTTTAAAAAGTATATTAAGTCTTCATTCAGTGAAAAAAGTTAATTTTGGTTTTAATAATAATAATAATAATTTAATTTATTT
The DNA here is from genome assembly GCA_911387775.1 of Thymelicus sylvestris. Classification (NCBI taxonomy): domain Eukaryota; kingdom Metazoa; phylum Arthropoda; class Insecta; order Lepidoptera; family Hesperiidae; genus Thymelicus; species Thymelicus sylvestris. The sequence goes on from OU426911.1 coordinate 7,220,239, forward strand.
ATTTAATAATTTAATTTAATAATTTTAATTTTATCAAATTTCATTTTATAATTTATTTACATTGTTATTGTCATCCACTACTTATTATTCCATTTATCCATTTTTGTTAACATGAATAATGCTCAATTATTAATATTATTATACATAAATTAAGATTATTGTATAATTTAAGGCGTAATACAAATACAAATACAAAAGCCTTTATTAATTCTTTGAATTATTTACATTCATCTAAATATTTGAAAAATAAATTAACTAAATTAACATAGCGTTTGTTACACAATTCCATTTACAATGTTAAATTACATTTTAATTCATAATTTATTACATTACAATGATAATTATATTGATGCATAGAAAAATTAATTATTATTATTATAAATTTTTATTGATTATTTATTATTATTTAATATTTCATGCCAGATTATTCTTATTTTTATTTATTTATTTTTATTTTATTTTATTCAAGGACCTCTAATCGAGTAAAGGCCTCCTCCAATTTTCTCCACCTTTCTCTATCTTTTGCCACTTCCATCCAATTTTCTCCGGCCACTTTTTGTATTTCATTCTTCCATCGGTCTATTGGTCTTCCTCTTTTTCTTGTACCTTGTGGTCCGGTCCATTTAGTAACCCTTTTGGTCCATTTTTCCCTGTTCATGCGTGCAATATGTCCTGCCCATTTCCATTTTAGTTTTTTACAGTGTTTTAGAGCGTCTATCACTTGTGTTACTTTTCTAATGTCTGCGTTTCTCTTTTTGTCTTGTCTTTTCAAGTTTAGAATACTTCTTTCCATTGATCTCTGACAGGTTTTAATTTTATTACTAGTATATATTTTATTAAATATCCATGTTTGGCAGGCATAAGAAAGGCATGAGTCTAGAACTTTCTTTTTTAATTTTACAGAGAGATTAGATTTGAGAACTTCTTTATAGCTCCAGAATTTATTCCAAGTCAAATTCACTCGTCGGTTTAGTTCTTCGCGGTGTCTGTGTTTACTAAATGATATCTGTTTTCCTAAATATGTGTATTTCTCAACATATTCTAGTGGAGTATTATTTACAATCACGGGTTTTTTTATAACATTTGTCATGATTTTAGTTTTTGTAGTGTTAAGTTCTAAACCTATTTTGCTACTAACCACTTGTAATTCGTTTACCATGGACTCTATCTGTGTGGCTGTTTCTGAAAAGATTATAATATCATCGGCAAATCTGAGATGACTTAAATAGCTGCCATTTATAATTATGCCTTTTTTGTCCCATTGTAGAGTTTTCATGATACTTTGGAGAACCGTTATAAAAATTGTAGAAGATAGTGGGTCACCTTGTTTCACGCCTCTGTTTATCTTTATTTCTGAGCCCTTTCTGTCAAGTTTCACTCTACTCCTGCTCTTGCTGTATATGTCTTTTATAAGGTCGATAGCTTCTTGTGGTATGTTGCACTCATGTAGAGCTCTCCACATGCTGTTATGGGATATAGAGTCGAAGGCTTTGGTGTAATAAATGAAAACAAGGTAAAGCGGGCGTCTCATCTCTAGGTATTTCTCTACAATCTGATCTAGAGTATGAATGTGGTCGATGGTAGAGTAGTTCTTTCTAAAACCTGCTTGCTCTACCGTTTGAAAGTTTTCAATATATGTTGTAAGACGATCGTTGATGCACGACGTAAAAATGTTGTAAATACAAGGCTGTAAACTGATTGGCCGATAATTTCCAATATCAGAAGGGTCCCCTTTTTTGTATAATAATTTTATATCTGATTCTGCCCATTTCCTTGGAATCTTTTTACTGTCGAGGATGTTATTGAATAGTTCCGTTAACGGCGCCGCGAGTAGGTGCATACCTGTTTTGATTGCCTCGTTATGTATACCATCCGGTCCACAGCTTTTGTCTTCTTTTAAAGATTTTATTTTTTTAATGATTTCTTGAGTTGTAAATCTGGGTAGAGGCGTAGCATTGATTGATGTTGTCATATTGTCCTGGCACTCCTGGCAAGTCAGATTTGGAACTTCAGCATACAGTTTACTGTAAAAAGATGTGGCAGATTCAAATATTTTTGATCTTGAAAAAGTATTTTTATTAGATGTAGTTTTTAGGCAGGGAATCCATTGTTTACTGGTTGTAAAGTCTTTGTAGCCTTTTTTGATACTTCCTGGTTTGTTTAAACTTTTTTCTATTGTAATACAACTCATATAATGTAATTCATTTAATGTACTAGTTTCCTGATTCTGTAGACATTTTTATATAATTTTATTATTCATAATTAATTTTGTATACAATGTTATTTCATTTGTGTATTGCTTAATGTTGCCTGAATGTAATGTGGTTTACACCTGTAAGTGAAGTAACACTTAGCTAATACTCAATGTTGTATAATTTTATGCTCGCCATAGTGCTTACTTTGTTGGTGTAACATAATAAATAAATAAATAAATAATGTCTGTGTTAATTAAATAATAATAAATAAATTAGGTTATGTACCTTTGAACGTAATTTGTTAATGTTGTGATTTGGAGGTGAGTATTACAGTCTCGTATTTGACCATTGGCAAGGCGGCTCACGGCTGGTTTTTATTGGTTTATAAAAAATCGCGACATAGGTACATATTTGAATGTGCAATGGCATAATGGTCGGAGACCATTTTTCAATTAAAAAAGGCAGGACTCATGGTAACTTTCCTCTCATATGTAATATGTGGTTTACCATTTACGAGGAAAGATATGTAACCTAACCTTCAACATGCATCATACAGCATAGGGCAGAGTTTATTGTGTTCATTAGTCTTTCTGTTTCAAAAGTTCAAAACAATTTGAACCCTAACTAACCAACTTCTTAAATGTTACCAAGTTAATGTAAATTTGAACATTAAGGGAGGTGGAAGATAGTTCAGTACAGAAAGAGGTTAATAGTGTTGCTATCTAGGGATCCACAAACCTACTAAGTAGCTCTGAACACTGCAACTGAATACAGTTTCTTCTGTAGAGTCCCCGAGGAGATATTTCTACGTGAAGCATGGATAAGGGCGCTCGGCCAGACAGACTGGAAGCTCGAGCCGGGCAGGATTATATGTTCTAAGCATTTCCTGTTGGAGGACTTTGGACCAATGGGACATCAGCTACAGGCAAGCACTGTGCCTGGAAACCTCAGAGTTAGTATTAATTTCATTGTGTTACACCCTCGGCTCATTGACATTGGTCAGAAGGCCAACTGTAAATTAAACTCGTACTGTGAGTTCTGTATCACCACAAAATTATGTCATAAGAAATAATGTCTCATGTAATTCTTTTCAGTCAAAAGCTTAATCGAAGAGTCTATTTTTATAATCATGGTGCTACCAATTTAACAATCACAATTTCATATTCCGCAGGTATGCAGAATATGTTTGGCCACAGACTGCTTAATGTACCCAATGACAGCTTTCAGAGTGTTAAATGAGTCATATGAAACAACAACTGGAATCATGGTAAATTGTTTTACATAAATCCCTCACAGCTTAATCCAAGTCCTTCATTTCCAAGTCGCCTCAACTATGAACTATAATGTATGTAATATACCTATAGTACTTGCAGTGACTCGCTGCATTCGCTGACGTAACAGTGCGAGCAGGACGAAGCTAATTGTCCCTAAGTGCGAGCGAGCGGGCAATATGCTTCGCCCTGTCCACAAGTGCAGTGAGATACTGCGACTACTATAGTCAGGCCATAATTTCTGATAGAAACACTTCACTAGAATGTTCCTTATTGAAAATGAATCATTAGTATTTGATTGAGGTGATCACAGACACAGAGTCATTTCTTAAATAATTACTGAACTCGAATAACTCGTTTTTCGATGTCATTATTTGAGTAAATTTTTGTTCTATTGTATACTAGTCTACCAGGAGTGTGAACAGTAAAGTGATTTGTTGTCAGACAGTGGACGAAGAGCACTTGCCTCGGTACCTGTGCACCGAGTGCGCCGACCGGCTGATGATCTGCGCTCGCTTCAGGCGCAGGAGCTTGCGAGCGCACGTGATGCTTCTGGACATCGTCAGGAGACACGGACAAGTGAGTGTTATGTTCAGAACGAAAACATTGAGATGGCATACTGAGACAAGGTTTCTACTGTGGTATTTCTTTTGTTGTGTTTTAATGTCTTTTGAAAAGACTTTGCTTAAGAAGTTAAATACTAAAATATTTTGCTAAATTTATAGATTTAGTAATAGCTGTTTATGTCGTTTCAGATAACTGTAGAGTTAATACGATCTGAAATACAGAACTATAATCCATTTAGTTCTGATCCAGCAGACAATCCAAATGAAGAAAAATTTAACTTTCATAATGAAGATTTAGAGGAAATAAATAAACACACAGACGCACGAACGGACACGCCACTCGAAGATGTCGATATGTATGAAAATATTGATAATATTAAATCTGAAACAGACGATGAGGTTGGCCATAGCCACGTTAATAGCGAAGATAGAACAGATGATGCGATAGATATGACTGTGAATGAGATTAAGACGGAAGTCGATGGTTTGAGCAATGAAGAGGATTTCAATACTTGTACATCTAACCTAGATGAAGATGTTGGTGTAGATGGTGAAGACTTAAGTTTTACTTGTATTTGGCTGCAAGTAAAGGGTAATGTATTTTGTGCATATCTTGTATTGGTCCAAGATCCCAGGGCCACCAGACGTCACGTATTTTCTGACGGACGAAATGTGGACGATTGAGTAGTGTTAGTGTATACTACGGTCGTATGCCTACCTGCTAACTTGGTCAAACGGCCAATTTCCAGGTATCAGGTGATCAAAGTACATAAAAACATTAGGTATAAACTTCACGTGAATTCTCATGGCTGATTTTCACGATGTTCTAGATAATATAGTTAAAAGTAAGTCGTCAATGCTCTTAGATACTTTCCGTTGGTCATATTGCTTTGTAGACGCTTTAAATCTCCCAAAATAATTAGTTATGTGCGCCAACACCAAAACAGACACTTTTACACCGCGCAATTTGATTGCTCCTCGAATTCTACAGGAGTCGATTAGTGTTGATATCTTATTATTTTGAGAGCTTTAAAGCGTCTGCAAAGCAATATGGCCGACGGAAAGTGTCTGGGAGCATTGACGACTTATTTTTAACTATATTTTCTAGAACATACGTGAATATCAGCCATGAGAATTTACGTGAAGTTTATAGTGTTTTTATGTACCTTGATCACCTGATACCTGGAAATTGGCCGTTTGATCAAGCTAGCAGGTAGGCATACGCTCATAGTACATACTAACCCTACTCAATCGTCCACATTTCGTCCGTCAGAAAATACGTGACGTCTGGCGGCCCTGGGATCTTGCTCTATATACATAGTATTCAATAAGTAAGCCTGTAGGCCCGTAATGATATTTGCCGTTTATTGATATGATTAAGCTTTTCAGTAAGAACAAATTTGTTTTTGTCACTATATAGTTTAAATTGTACATTTTAAGTTATCTGAAACTATCAATTTCCGGCTCAACCCAGCAGGATAAGTTGCGGCATTAGCTATGAAAACAATATTATTACGGGAGTGTTCCTCTAGCGATCATACAATAGATACGTTCTGCCCGAACGAAGCCGGGGCGGGTCGCTAGTCGGCTATCATACTAACAAGAGTTGCTTCAAGGGTACGGAGTATCCAATGTGAAGCGGGTTTACTGACATGTAAATATTGCTCTTTTGATAACCATAGACCATGAGTAACGACGATTATAATATAAATATATTTTAACCAATTTCAACCGAATGAGGCGGTCGTGAATCAACAAGTTCCTTTATTTATAATTATGTTTCCTAATCCAGTATTGTTTTATAAAGGTGAAGATGTTCTGGATGACCTTCCTAAACAAAAAGTGGGACAAAAAGATAAGGAAATGACACGGACACCGCGAGATGTTAATGAAGTGAAGATTGACGAACAACAGACACTGGAAGCTGACGGACCCTCCACAGATGATACGTTCCGTTGTGACATATGTCATTATCAAACTGACAGCGATATTCAGTTGCTGGAACATTTGATGAAAGCGCATGCTGCAAGTAAGAATTCATATTCCTGTAATGTTTGTAAAAGTACTTAAGTATAAAAGCTCAATTACGCTGCATCTGGCAATACATTCTGTGAAAAAATAGTACATTATGATACAAGTGTGGTATGTTGGTCATTACACTCGAGGTGATATTGCACAGCGCGAGCCGAAGGCGAGTGCTGCAAGAAAACCGAGAATGTAATGACCAAACCTCACGTGTGTCATACGACGTTTTTCAACACACTTACGAGTAAAAAAACAAATAATCACTTATTCGTACTCAAATAAACAATGCTCACAGACCAGACGGAAAGTTTGTTAAAAATGGTGCGCTCCGCGCTGATATTTTTTTTTCTGCGCGCGGCGTGTTAACTATGCGCGCGCAGATTGGAGCGGAGGCACGAACAATTACACTAAACAGCCAAAACGCAAAATGTAAAAAAATCTAATATTTATGTATTTATGAATTAGTTTCACGTTGAATTATTAAATAAAGTAAATAAGTTGTTGAAACTTTAAGGCAGTTTACTGACGTCGAAACTGCTAGGATGGTTTATTTTGCATATTTTCACAGTATTATGTCATATGCCATCTTGCTGTGGGGCAAAGCAGCCAGTATAGAACAAATTTTCATACTACAAAAAAGAGCTATTAGGGCTATTTATAAACTTAGATCTCGTGAAACTTTGCGTGACAAGTTCAAAGAAATAGGTATACTTACAGTAGCCTCACAATATATCTATAGTAACGTGGTTTTTATACGGAATAATATAAGCGCGTATAAACAAAATTTTGATATCACTAATCGCCAAACAAGAAAAATGCACCAGTTAGTAACGCCATCTTACCGTCTTTCTAAAGTGAAGCGATCTTTTATGGGCCGTGGTGTACAGTTCTATAATAAAATCCCAAAGTTAATACGTGATTTGCCAGTGGAATTATTTAAGAAACATGTAAAATCTCAACTTTTAGGCAAAGGCTACTATACTGTAGATGAGTACATAAATGACAAAGACGCATGGAAATGACCAGATCTGCAACCAGTTCCGTACAGGCTAGTGATACTTCTTTGTAAGAAATATACCAATGTATTTTATTTTTAAAAGATGTGCTGAGGAGTTTCTTTCGGCTTTTCTTCTCCTCCATGACAAAGCACCTTTCCGAAAAGCTGGTAAATTAAAAAAATGATGTGCATAAGTGTATCAATGATACCTACATGAATAAATGATTTTGAATTTGAATTTGAATTTGAATTTATCATATTCAAGGTGGTACACTTCTTTTTTTTTACAAAAATAGTGTTATTTTTAGTCTTATGTTGAAACGAAACGTATCTAAGTCAAAACTTTTTTCCGAAATTTAAAAATAAAACTATAACCCGGCTAAGTTAAGAGCAAATAGAATGCATAAATAATATCTTTCAGCAAGGTACAAACTTAATTTGATGGAATATAAAATAAAACAGGCTAGTTTTCATTAGTTAGCAACCAACAAACCAAATTTTAGAAAAGTAACATAGGTCATCAACCTAACAGACTTAACAAAGATAATTATACAAATATAATATTATAGCCTAGATAGGTACGTGAAAACTAACCAAGTCAAATGTGGAGCTTGAATTACATGTTCTTGTGACTAAAATTTTAGGCTTTTCTACACAAAACTTGGCACCCATTTAGATCTCAATTCTTTTTTTTTAAATTGGCTTTTACTTTACATTCATGTTTTTGATGGGATTTTACTAACAAAAAATAACCGACTTCAAAATTACTCAAAAAATACTTGTCAGATCTCGTTCAAATTTATGTGTGAATACATGACAAGCACCTGTTTTCGATTTAAAAAAGAATCATCGAAATCGGTTGGCGTGATATTGAGTTATTCGTCCATTTGTCGCGCACATACTTAATACAAATTTAAGACTTATATCACAATATAGGAATCTAACAGTAACGTAACTCGGGCCGATTCTCGAAAAACATGCCTACGGCCGCGCGGACAAAAGCCGCGCGCTAGGGATGTCCGCCGACAGTATTTTCATTTTATCAAATGACGACTTGAGTTTCTTTGTAGTTTTGTATTTATAATTGGCTATTTGACAGTTATCACGGTAAAATATGAAATGTGTTAAATATGGTTGCATAATGGTTAACAATAATTATAACATACGTTTCTTGCATGAAAATAAATTGTAAATATTTTTACTTTTGAAAAATAGATTTGAGTTTTTTTACCTGTGGATATGAGAACCGAAACGCGGGCGGCCATGATTGAGCATGTTATGACGTCACAATTCAAAAAATAAAGCGTCGTGTACTACTAACTATATCGTGTGCACTGTGCAATTTACTGAGAAAATTAATAAGATATATTTTGATTTCTGCTTTTGAGAGGTTTTGTAAAATGGAGTCAGGCTATACAAAAGCTGACAGTGCGAATTTGCCTCAAGTTGATTAATTTATGGTCGCAAATTTCTTTGCGTGTAACCCTGACTTTTGCTCTACCGAGTTTCGGAATGCAAAACCTCCTTGTAAGTACTGAAATTAATAAAGTAAAATTGGTCAGTCTTGCTAAGTGGTCACAGGGGGATTTATTTGTAAGTTTTTCCTCAACGTCCCCTTAACGACACCATATTACTAATGATTTTAAATTACTTATAGGCTATGTTTATGAACAATATTAGGTTAGGTTTAATTTGTTTTTTTAGTAAATCAGAGGCTAAGTTGATTTCTTCTAAATACTTAATATCAAAGTGGTCCTCACAAAAGAATATTGTTGATATAACAGATGTTAACTCTGGGTCTCGACGTGCTAATTGTAACCACTGCTTTCGACGTTGAGGGCATTTAGAAACGTGTAGGTATAAACAATTTGTCAAGTTTAATTGTAGTACTTCTACACATAGACACTGCACACGTCTTGTAGCTTGTCATTTTCACAATTCCAGTGAAAAAGGTGTAAGTTTTTCACTTAAAATATCTTTAGAGTTAGAGCGTAAACTTTTGTTAATTGAAATGTGACGTCACAGCCAGCAAGTGACAGATGGCGGACTATTTTCGCGCGAATTTAAAATTAATGGATTATAAGTTATTTTTTTCCCACTAAATAACACTTTTATGAGAAAAATAAATATTGTAAGAGGTATAAAATAAAACTACGAAAATTTTAAAATATTTTTCCAAAAATTGTCTAATAGCCAATTGTTATATTTTCTATTTTAATAAATGCAATTCATTGTGAATAAAAAGGAAGTGTTCCATAAAAATCTATGTTGTGTTTTTATTAGTACTGCGAAGGTTCGTAAGCCTTCAGTATTGTATTAGAGACAGAGACTCTTAGGGCATGGTAAATTCTTCTTGCAGGTTAAGGTAAATAAAAAAGGTACAACTGTCCGATTCTATAAACTTTATACCTATTGCTAAATTAATTTATAACATTGAAATCAAAGTTACAGTAGCAAGTAGCAATAACGTTTTAATGACAAATTAGACGCAAATATTCAAATTATAATTATTACAAATTACAATATTAGGTACAATTATTTCCAGACGAGATTCATATATTTATCATTATATTCTTTATCACGTCATTCATATTATATCGTCTATACTATAGCGAACCCCATGGAGAAATAATAATAGTACCTAATAATGGTATTAATTAACAATTAAAATCAATATTACCAATATAACCCCTCGAGGGGCCCTACCACCAGCGGGCCGGATTTAGGCGCCTTTTACGACACCCATCCGGCGTGGGATTGGGGTTAGTATTCTAAGCCGTCCCAATACGGCAAAAGTAATAAAAATCAACCATTTGATTTTTTTAGCCCCTTATTTATAAATCTAGGCATTTTACTCAGTGGAATTACGAAAAATAAACAGTTTAGGTACCTATTTATTGCAATACGTACTTGTTTTTATTTATTTATCCTACATGAACTGTAGCTCGACCACGAATATTTGCGAGAAAGTATTCGTATGGTTAACGTAAGCAATTTGTATGGCATTTTTTCAAAAGCGCCCCTATCGTGCGTAAATGGTACTAAAATGCCATACAAATTTGACAAATTGCTTACGTTAACCATACGAATACTTTCTCGCAAATATTCGTACTCGAGCTGCAGATCTCCTTCGGCAGGACCGAAGACCTTGAATACAATAATTTGATTTCTTATTAATAATTACAATACAATAATAAAGTTAATATTAATCAATGACGCAATAATTATACAATACCTACTTACCTACAATAATTATATATGTATATCTACCTACAAGTACGTATTATATATTATATTATATTGTATAGTATTATATATACTATATAATACGTACTTGTAGGTACGTATATAAAAATAGTCTTACCTTTGGGAGTCTCCAGGTAATTTAAATAATGATATCCCTGGGTGACTTAATGTCGTATTATAACACCCAAAAACAGCACAATATTTTGTATTCCTGTTTGCCATATTATAGTACATTATGATACAAGTGTGGTATGTTGGTCATTACACTCGAGGTGATATTGCACAGCGCGAGCCGAAGGCGAGTGCTGCAATAAAACCGAGAGTGTAATATAAAATAAAACACTAGTGCGATAAAGGAAAAAAAAGCACAAGTGTTTAATACCATGGTTTATGAGTGTAAAAGCCATGTGATAAAAACCAATTTATGAGCAAGGGTGTTGAAAAATACTTTTATAAGTCACACGCCGCACATGGCCACCACGGAACTAAACTAAAAGAATTTGTTATTTGTAATGTCCTGAAGTTGGTCCCATATTTTTTTGAAAATTTTATTCCCACCCTAAAGGTACGAAAATAGGGAATGATTGATTATTCACCCGTTTTTTACCCGGAATTTTTACACGTTAACCCCAATAACTTTGTACTGGATGATCCGATTTCGATGATTCTTTTTTTTTGAATAGTGTATACCTTAAAGTTACTCTTGTTTAAATTTCGAAACAAATTTTTACCCCTATAGGTACGAAAATAGGGGATGATTGATATTTCACCTACTACATTTTTAGTTTTTTACCTGGTAACTGAATCTATAATTCATAAAATCAATAATTTATTATTAATTATAAGTATTATAGCTACTAAAAATTAAAAAATAATTACTTTTTAACAAAAAATAAAACCAACGAAAAAAAAACCTGAAAAGCAAAAAATAAAATAAACCATTTAGTATTATAAATTGAGATCCGAAATTAACAGTAAATAAATAATTTTGAGGCGGTGCCAAACCAATGAAAAAACAAACGGCGAAAAGATGTGCGACGCGCTGCTGCTGCCATGTGCATCGCATGCCGCTGCTCTCATAATATGAACTAATTAATTTTGGTTGTTTGTTTGGCACGGTCTCAAAATTATGTATTTACTGTTAATTTCGGATCTTAATTTATAATACTAAATGGTTTATTTTATTTTTTGCTTTTCAGTTTTTTTTTTCATTGGTTTTATTTTTTGTTAAAAAGTAATTATACTACCCTAACTCCGATGTGCGTAGGTATGACGCGCGTTTCGACCGTTTGTATGAAGAGCGAATACTGTTAGATTCCTATATTGTGCTTATATGGTTTCATTATGGATGCCATTGTCAGATCTCAATAAAATTTATGTGGGACCACATGACAGCTTTCGATTCAAAAAATAATCATCAAAATCGGTTCGCCCAGTCCAAAGTTCTGAGGTAACAAACATTTAAAAAAAATACAGTCGAATTGAGAAACTCCTCCTTTTTTTGAAGTCGGTTAAAAACAAATGGTCCAGAACCAGCGAAGTTCAGTTATATTTTTGTTGTTTGTTACCTCAGACCTCTGTAACTTATATTGTGTAATAATGCTTCATAATCATAATAGTCTAATTTACCACAGCCAACCGCTATTATTCTAATAACACAATATTCTTTTATACAGATGAAGATGTTCTGGCTGACCTTAATACAAAAAAAGATAAGAAAGCGACGAAGAAACCGCGAGATGTAAATGAAGTGAAGATTGAGAAACAACAGACACCGGAAGCTGACGGACCCTCCACAGATGATACGTTCCGTTGTGACATATTATGTCATTATCAAACTGACAGCGATATTCAGTCGCTGGAACATTTGAAAGCGCATGCTGCAAGTAAGAAGCAATATCACTGCGATATGTGTGATTATAAAACGGATCGTAAGAATAATCTTATTCGTCATCTACGGACACATTTAGGTAATAAAGAATATTTTTGTAATGTTTGTACAAAAAATTTTTCCTATAAAAGCACACTTACTTTGCATATGAGCATACATTCTAGGGAAAAAGTATATTCCTGTGATGTTTGTAACAAAATGTTTGCGCGGAAGGGGCACCTACAATCTCATCAATTAATACATTCTAATGAAAAACCGTATTCCTGTGATGTTTGTAACAAAATGTTTACGCAGAAGGGGCACCTACAATCTCATCAATTAATACATTCTAATGAAAAACCATATTCCTGTGATGTTTGTAACAAAATGTTTAAGCAGAAGAGGTTGCTGAAATCTCATAAATTAATACATTCTAATGAGAAGCCATATTTCTGTGATGTTTGTAACAAAAGGTTTACGCAGAAGAGGAAGCTACAATCTCATCAATTAATACATTCTAATGAAAAACCATATTCCTGTGATGTTTGTAACAAAATGTTTACGCAGAAGGGGCACCTACAATCTCATCAATTAATACATTCTTATGAAAAACCATATTCCTGTGATGTTTGTAACAAAATGTTTACGCAGAAGGGGTCCCTGCTATCTCATAAATTATTACATTCTGATGAGAATCCATATTCCTGTGATGTTTGTAACAAAATTTTTACGCGGAAGGGGCATCTACAATCTCATCAGTTAATACATTCTAATGAGAAACCGTATTCCTGTGATGTTTGTAACAAAATGTTTACGCAGAAGGGGCAACTACAAGCTCATCAATTAATACATTCTAATAAGAAACCATATTCCTGTGATGTTTGTAACAAAATGTTTACGCAGAAGGGGTCCCTGCTATCTCATAAATTAATACATTCTAATGAGACACCTTATTCCTGTGATGTTTGTAACAAAATGTTTACGCGGAAGGGGTCCCTGCAATGTCATAAATTAATACATTCTAACGAGAAACCGTATTCCTGTGATGTTTGTAGCGAAATGTTTACAAGGAAGTGGACCCTACAAAGACATCAGTTAATACATACCGGCGTGAAACCATATTCCTGTGATGTTTGTAACAAAATGTTTACGCAGAAGGGGCACCTACAATCCCATCAATTAATACATTGTAATGAGAAATCATATTCCTGTGATGTTTGTAACAAAATGTTTACGCAGAAAAGGCACCTACAAAGACATCAGTTAATACATTCCAATGAGCAAGCATATTCCTGTGATGTTTGTAACAAAATGTTTACGCAGAAGAGATCCCTACAAAGACATCAGTTAATACATTCTCAGTAAGAAACCATATTCATGGGATGTTTGCTATAAAGCATTTTGTGGGAGCTGACTCGGCGATGGGCTCCCCGCCTCGCGCCGGCAGCCCCCCGCGTAGTTAGTGTCGGTTACATGGCGCGGGCACACACACGCGTTAGGTCCGCATATTTATTTAACTACATTTTATATATTCTTTTCTGAGCCCTAACGTAAGCTGGATCGTATTACTTATTACATGTTTCTTCTTCAAATATATTAGACCTCATTAGTGAGTTTGTGTATGACTGAGTCAGAAATATATATTCTATATCAACTACTTATTTATCGCTTCTCCCTACAACCGAGACTCAATACATTTTATTGAAAACGTTATCTAAGAAAACATTTAAAATTACATTCAGATGAAGAACTATTAATATGATATCTGTAGAGAAGCTTTTCGTGACAAATGGCGGCTACACAGACATTTAAAAATACATTCTTATGGCCCTGTCAATAGAAATTAACATTGTTAATACAAATACGACTGACTGACGTTGAGCCCGTGTGCGTCAGTGTGTTAGTGTATGTTTACAAATGATAACGCTACACGTGTTTGTATGTATGCCTGACGAGTATTTATATTATCTACTAGCTCATACCCGCAACTTCGTCTGCGTGGACTTCAGAAAAGAAACGTGCCATTAATTAAAAATAGTAATGCACCACGTCTCGGAGCCGTATGTCATAGCTGGCAACACACACTGCTCGAACACCTTCGATTTCAGGCACTGTGGTATAGTGATAATAGTTTTTGCGTGATTGCATGACCAAGTGTATAAATACACTCGGGTGCAATGAAATCGCACATTTGATTTTTTTCTGCAAAATACAAATTATTTTTTTTTCTGAAAGATACATATATATTTTTTTAATATGGAATTAAAGCTGGTTTCATTACCTATCCAACGATACCATACAAGCCGTTATTACTTTACCCTACGGCCAAGAATTAATGACAACAAAAAAACCCTAAAATTAACTCCCTTAGGTTACCGTAGTTTGCCAGACTAATGCAGGTATAAAAAGGCATGTTTTGAGTAAAATGTCATCAGTTGCATTTCAACGCTCAAACTGAAAGGACGTCCAGTGACTACAGCTGCAATAATTATCGAAGAAAATGGATACTACGCCAGAAAAAGCCGCTCAAGTCGTTGCTCTAATTGAAGCAGGCCAGAACCAGAGTGCTGTAGCTCGACAGCTGAATATCAGTCGATATTCAGTTCGTCGTGTATACCAGCGCTATCGGGAGACTGGTGGCTATGAACGACGAAGAGGATCTGGTCGAGCTAGAGCTACAACTCAGCGCGACAACCGATTTCTCGTAACGACGGCTTTGCGAAATCGTCGCCTGACAACCGTTGATCTTGCACATCATCTCCAAGAGGTGCGTGAAGTGGAAGTCAGTCGGTGGACGGTCAGAAGGAGACTTGCTGAAGGCGGCCTAACAGCGCATAGGCCAGCAAACGGCCCTAAATTGGCGCCAGCTCACCGCCAAGCCCGTCTTCGATTTGCACAGGAACATGTGAACTGGACAGTCGAC
The DNA here is from genome assembly GCA_911387775.1 of Thymelicus sylvestris. Taxonomy (NCBI): domain Eukaryota; kingdom Metazoa; phylum Arthropoda; class Insecta; order Lepidoptera; family Hesperiidae; genus Thymelicus; species Thymelicus sylvestris. The sequence continues at coordinate 7,235,332 of OU426911.1, forward strand.
CAATGGCGAACAGTTCTGTTCTCAGACGAGTCTAGGATGTGTCTCCATGGCAATGATGGACGAGGGCGGGTCTATAGAAGGCCTACAGAGAGATTTGCCCCGTGTTGCATCACGGAACGCGTTGCATATGGCGGTGGTTCGTGTATGTTCTGGGGTGGAATCTCTTTGGAAGCCAAAACTGAGCTTGTCTTCCTCACTGGGGCCAATATAAGGCGTCCAACAAGGGGACTAACTGCTCGGAGGTACGTCGAAGAAGTTCTCCAGGAACATGTCGTACCATTTAGCGGTTTCATTGGAGAGAACTTTCTCTTTATGCATGACAATGCAAGACCCCATACCGCTCAAATTGTAACGCAGTACCTTCAAGAGGTGAATATCAAAACAATGGTGTGGCCAGCTCGGAGTCCGGACCTTAATCCGATCGAACACGTCTGGGACAATTTAAAAAGGAAAATAAGAGACCGAAATATTGCTCCAGCTAATCTCCAGGAGCTGCAAACTGCGCTCAAGGAGGAATGGGACGCTATCCCACAAGACTCTATCAATCACTTGATAGAGTCGATGGGAAACCGGTGTCGAGCGGTAATTCAAGTAAGAGGGGGTAACACTTCGTATTAATAAAGGTATTTTTGTAAGAAAAGGGTGTTTTTTTTTTAAGCCTTCATTTCCCACACAGTTTTGTCAAGGAAACTTCTTTTAATAAAGGATGAATTTGTAATTGGTGTTTTTTTTTGGCAGTAGGATAAAGTAATAACGGCTTGTATGGTATCGTTGGATAGGTAATGAAACCAGCTTTAATTCCATATTAAAAAAATATATATGTATCTTTCAGAAAAAAAAATAATTTGTATTTTGCAGAAAAAAATCAAATGTGCGATTTCATTGCACCCGAGTGTATATACTTATAACTATGTAACTTTTAAGAAATAAAAAATATTAATAAAAAAGTATACAAGTTAAACTATTAACTTTGTGAAAAAAGTGCTAAAATAACTAAAGTGATAACACTATTAAATTTGTGAAAAAACGATGATATAAACATTATTTCTGTTTGGGCTGCCTCGTCACTGCAATGCTTCGGCTATGTTCGCAGAGTGGCAAGTTGATGGCTTCGAAGCTATCATGCGCAAACGCTGTGCCTCTTAATGCAGCGGCTGAGGGCCAGCCTGAACGGCATTCTGAATGCGTTGGCGGAAAGGTGGGACTCGCCGACGTTGTACCACTGGATACGGCGTCACACCAATACCTAACTGTATCCAATGTCTTGTGTATTGTATTGTGTATGCATTTTATGTTGTGAATGTTTTGTAACGGTTTGTTGTTGTGTTATGTTGACTTGTGTTTTGTATATGTACTTTATGTTGTGAATTTTGTAACTGTAATGTAATTTTGTAACTGTTTCTGTAACTGTAATGTAATTTTGTAACTGTTTCTGTAACTAATGTAATTTTGTAACTGTTTCTGTGTTTTGTGTATTTTATGTTATCTACTAACAATAGTTTGTAAGAATTCTGTATTTACTAACATCATATTATGGACCTAATCCGAAATAAAGTTTTATTATTATTATATTATATTATTAAAAATGTCGAATGTTAATACAAGTAGGATTAGATATATAATGGACATTGATGGGTTTACCATTAAACCTAATGATTATTATAAGGATGTTGTGTTATGTTGACTTGTGTTTTGTGTATGTACTTTATGTTGTGAATTTTGTAACTGTAATGTAATTTTGTAACTGTTTCTGTGTTTTGTGTATTTTATGTTATCTACTAACAATAGTTTGTAAGAATTCTGTATTTACTAACATCATATTATGGACCTTGTCCGAAATAAAGTTTTATTATTATTATTATATTATTAAAAATGTCGAATGTTAATACAAGTAGGATTAGATATATAATGGACATTGATGGGTTTACCATTAAACCTAATGATTATTATAAGGATGTTGTGTTATGTTGACTTGTGTTTTGTGTATGTACTTTATGTTGTGAATTTTGTAACTGTAATGTAATTTTGTAACTGTTTCTGTAACTAATGTAATTTTGTAACTGTTTCTGTGTTTTGTGTATTTTATGTTATCTACTAACAATAGTTTGTAAGAATTTTGTATTTACTAACATCATAATATGGACCTTGTCCGAAATAAAGTTTTATTATTATTAGAAATGTCGAATGTTAATACAAGTAGGATTAGATATATAATGGATATTGATGGGTTTACCATTAAACTTAATGATTATTATAAGGAAGTGGGAATATTTGATTTGTGGGAGCAAAAAGTAATATTATGGCACATCCGGACTACCTATCATTTTTAGCCATCCACAAAAACCATAGGCAATTTAAGTACAATATTGTACAAAGTTTGTACATGGAATGGTGGTTAAAAATCATGCAGATGATATATCCTATCCTATAGTAATTTTTTTTTATGGAAATAGCCGTCAAACGAGCTGACAATCCACCTGATGGTAAGTGGCTATCGTCGCCCATGGACATCAGCGACACCAAAGGCATCACTGATGCGTTGCCGGCCAAGAAAGAGAGAAGAAAAAGAAAGAGAATTGGCACTCAAGCCCCCAGCCGGAACATGACGAGTCGTTTGGCGGCTGACTCATGCTCAATCTTTTAGATATCCTTAACAATTTGGGCAGTGGACGTGAGTATATGTGGGCTTATAAAGAGGGGACCATAGAAAAACTTCTGTTATCCAAATTGAATTTCAAAAATATTAATTTGGAGACATTATTGTCCTAAGGTTGAAAAAATAATTGTGAGAGGCACACACATTTTCAAAGTGCAAATGAGAATGTGTCACTAGTGGGGTGGAGACTGGAGATGCAAGCATTTGCTTTATGGTTTAGCAAATCAAATATTCCCACTTCCTTATAATAATTTAGTTTTAATTTTATTTTAATGGTTTTTAGATATTTAATTAATAAAAAACTATGTTTTACATAACAGTATTATAATTGCGAATGTATACAGGGTGTCCCGTAAGTAGCGGATCAACCGAAGGTGGCAGATAGCTTGAAGGTTGACCTATCATATGTCAAAAAATTATCTTAGTAAAAGTGTCACCGTTTTCGATATAATGACCATTTTTTAAAATTTAGAAAAATCGGCTCCTTTACCCTACTTTTTCCTGTTGAGTCCACAAATGAGCAGATATTTTGATAATTTTTTTTTCTAGAGCTCTCAGATAGTTGCTTCATAATTATCAGTATGTAATGTTGTTGAAATTATTAGGGAACGCTGAGAAAATAGCATCTACTTTGGATATTTTTGTTTTTGATTTTCTTCGACACAACTTTGATGCGAGGTGGTTAAAAAATATGTACTGAGCAACTATGCCCCAGTATTTTAAAAACTTGTCTGTTAAATGCAGATTTTAAAAAGGTACAATACAGGCTACATTAATAGGGAAAATTTTCAAGTAAAAGCCATTTCAGTGTCAAAGGGGTGAATTTGAATCAAAAGTTATTTTATTGTTTACTGTTATGGGATGAAGTTTTTCAATGGTTTTTGCTTAAAATTACGTTACGTTAAACTATGCTATAGTAGATATTAAAAATAATCATTATTTTCCGATATCCCCACCTTATAAAGAAATTACAAATTACCTCAGAATTACTTGAAAAATATTATTTATTTCAAAAATAATGCTATTATTTACTGTTTTTTTAATACTAGATGATCAGGAAGCCTTGTAAATTATTGCTTTAAGATTATTTTTATATGAATATTCAACAAAAAAAAAAGAATGAGAATGAAATGTATGTAAAATATTTATTTTTATTTATTTTATCATACAAAAATAATCTTAAGGCAATAATTGACAAGGCTTGCTGATCATCTAGTATTAAAAAATAGTAAATAATAGCATTATTTTTTAAAATAAACAATAAACAAGTAATTCTGAGGTAATTTGTAATTTCTTTATAAGGTGGGAATATCGGAAAATAATGATTCATTTTTAATATCTACTATAGCATTAATTTAACGTAACGTAATTTTAAGCAAAAACCATTGAAAAACTTCATCTCATAACAGTAAACAATAAAATAACTTTTGATTCAAATTCACCCCTTTGATACTGAAATGGCTTTTACTTGAAAATTTTCCCTATCAATGTAGCCTGTATTGTACCTTTTTAAAATCTGCATTTAACAGACAAGTTTTTAAAATACTGGGGCATACTTGCTCAGTACATTTTTTCTCAACCACCTCGCATCAAAGTTGTGTCGAAGAAAATCAAAAACTAAAATATCCAAAGTAGATGCTATTTTCTCAGCGTTCCCTAATAATTTCAACAACATTACATATTAATAATTATAAAACATTTATCTGAGAGCTCTAGGAAAAAAAAAATTATCAAAATATCTGCTCATTTGTGGACTCAACAGGAAAAAGTAGGGTAAAGGAGCCGATTTTTCTAAATTTAAAAAAATGGTCAATATCTCGAAAACGGTGACACTTTTACTGAGGTAATTTTTTGACATATCATAGGTCAACCTTCAAGCTATCTGCCACCTGCGGTTGATCCACTACTTACGGGACACCCTGTATAATTGTGTAATGAATAAAAAATGAACTATGCTCTACCATATTTTATATTTTCTCTTTTTAAGCGAATGTACTTGTGTAATGAACTATGCTTACTTAATGTTAAGCGAATGTACTTGTATAATGAATAAAAATGAACTATTCTCGGATATTATTGTTTTATTTATAAAAATGTTCGTTTTAAAACAAAGGTAAAAGAAAAAACAATTAAATGGATACAATATATATTCCAATTATAATATTCCACATTAAAAAAGTAACAAACAATAAAATATTTTAATTATATGAGTAGATATGAGTTTAACAAAATTTCAGTAGTCATACACTTTAACTCTGCATCTATAAATGAATTGCATTGAGCGACTCTCCCAGGCTTCATTATAATTTTTCGGCTGCCGGAATTTAAAATATTTTCGATAAAAATTAACTATTCTCATAGCTTAGCTTTAGTTTATTCAAACGTTTTATTTGGGCGTCCACCGACTCTAGAATATTCTCCATTTGTGTCCATTCAAAACCATCAATACCTACTGATTTTATCACCATTTCCAATGTCGGTGTACATCCCACAGCTGCTTGAACTTTATCAGACGATATTATGTATTTCACTCGATGATGTCGCATTCATATTAAAGAAGTCCGTTATTAAGGTATATAGTGCGTTTCAAGTAAGTCTGCATTTCTCTATTATAGAGGTTTATAATAAGTACTATAATGTTAATTATGGCTTTAGAAAATTTAAAAATACTTATTTCCATATTACCAACATGTTAGCGTGCTTTCTATTATTACAGTGTAAAGTACCCTTGGGGCTATTATTTTGTACTATTGTGAATATAAGTATGGTATTGACTAAAATATACTACTATCATCAGTCGCCACTTGGTGGCGCTAGTGAGCATATTGACGACATTGATGTCGACGTGAGAGCATAGAACTGAGGAATCGGGACATTCGCCATTCGATAGTCGACCTGGACGGTCGCATGCAAACCCGAGGAAAATGCTATTTTTCTGTTGAAATCTGTGATTTTAGTGATAACTTATTTTGTGATAAATGTAATGGAAAGAGTAATTAAAATAATTGTGAAATATCATCGTTTTATTGGGCTGAGCCTATAGTTCAGAAGCAGGGATGGACAGATAGAAAAATCTCTTGCCACGCCCCGAAGAGATAAAAACGTGAGTAATTTATTTTCTTCCTGATGACACGTGCTGAATTTAGGAAAATGAAGTATTAAGTGATCATTTTTTTTAATGTCTAGCCACGCCACAAAGAGTGGAGGTGAAATAAAAACGTGAGCAAATTTTTTTTTCCTTTTTCTGATGACACGTGTAGAAGTTAGAAAAACTAAGAACTAAAATGATTTTTTTTAAATTTCCGCTTGCTGTTCAATATTTTTGTCTGTCCGATATCGGATGCGAGTTGAAAGACTAAAGATTTTATTGTGTGCAGTTGATAATATATATAAATAGAAAAAGGATAAACTAAATGAATAGTGTACTAAAAATGCTTTATGTATGTGGTGACCATTGCATAGTTATTATTGAGCAGCTAAGTTATGTATATGGACGTTGCGCACGGACCCCGCGTGTTCTGGTGGAACATTGGTTAAAAAGTAATCGTTCCGTATCCAAGTGATCCGTTAATATTACACCTAGTAATTGTTGATTTTGTAATCATTAAAGGAGTGTCTTTTGAATCTACACCGTATTTTCGTTATAACGAAGGCCTGATCTCCTCGCCCGCCTATCAACGTAAATTATGGATACTTCGCGAGAATGCGATGAACCTTTTGTTTTATAAAAATGAAGGAAAGAAAAATAATAAAACTTCCAGGTTATTAAGTAATCTTTATTAGCTAGAACTGATATTAATTGCTTACCTCTTAGACCTACTGAATCAATACATAAAATTGAATGATAAACGACCTGTGAAACTTGCATCTGAATCCGAAATATTGCCCCACTATGACGTGCATCCTTTATAGAGTATGTATTAAGTTTCCTTCACTCCACGGCCAATAACGCGCTTGAGCTCCCTCCATGTCCCGCGAAGACACCAATTATCAACCTAATAGTTGAATGGGTACTGTAATGCAATGTAAGAATTTTGGAAGCCAAAGTTTAAATAAAGCACCAGGATATATTTCTTACAGGATTTTTTTTATTACTTGAGTATTAGCTAAAGAGGTCACCCAATACAATAGTATGTGTATGGTAGTTTCAACTTGATGATACTCTGAAGAGATGGACGTGATGGTATATTACGAGATGGACAATAGAATTATTCTGCCTTTATCGAGTCTCTTCGACTTTGAGATCGTTTTGCTTTATTTTGTTGAGCTAAATTTAACTAAGTGGTGGGTTAACTTTATCTATATACTGGCTGCCCGGACGGACTCCGTTCTGTTAAAGGTTTTTTTTTAAATTATTTTGAGATGTAAGCTGTCTTATCTTTCAGGTTGGATCGAACTGCACACGATGTGCAAATTTGATTGAGTCCGTCGCGGACGGACGACGTGACACGTGATTTATATATATTAAGATTATATAAACCGCAAAAAAATGCTTGTACGGATGTCTTCTATATATTTTGAAACCATTCAACTGATAATTCTAACCTCAAACTGGTTTCATTTGAAACGCAATAATGCGATGATGGTTTGAGATGAAACCATTAAAATGATTATTAAGCATTATATAGACACATTTTCGATTTCCGACTTTTTCTATATAGTTATAATCTTTAGCCTAGTGGAACACGCCGGGTATCCGCTAGTTTCTCATAAAACGATTGTCAAATATGAAATCGCAACATACCAACAAATATAGCAAATCTAAAGATGAACTTGCGGGTAGTTACACGAAAATCTTTTGCTGTCATCAAAGAACCTTTCCGAATTGTTAGTGGATAAGAAAGAAAAATTACATGCATTAAGTGTATCAGTGATACCTACATGGATAAATGATTTTGAATTTAATTTTTGAATTTCCATGCTACTCCGTAATGGATCTTTTAGAGTCATGATATTATGCACAATAGACGAGCTCGATTTTATTTAATATACGTGTCACGGAGTTTGTGGTGTGTTCGCAGTATACGGTCACGATACCCAAGCGCTTGTGCCGCATTTCAGATCAATTGGACATTGGGACGTAAGTCAAGTTAACCTTAACTTACAGGATTTGATTAGACATTGGATTGTTGAAAGTGTTGAAACGAAATGAAAGCTTGTTATAGAAATAACAGGTTGTTGAGGTAAGACATGTAGTACTATTATCTATTCTGTGGTAATACATTTCTTTTTGTTTTTTTGTTAGCAAGTAGATAGGTGAGTCGTTTAGATCATGTTCTACTCGTATCTAACAAATTACAGCAAGTAAGAGGATTATTATTTGAGATGGTTTCTTGTGATATCTACATATGTGATTTAAGTAACTATTGCTATTTTCGGTTATCATAAGGCACATTACCGTAAAGGTAGGTACATTGCAGAATAAGATACAATGAATGCACACTTAAATGACTACCGCACTCGATTAATTCGGTTATTATAATGGCCTCTGTGCGTTGCACACCAAATACGAGCTTAGATGGCTCCTCCGAAATATTTTGGTGATTCCCGTTTGATGTTACAAGTATTGTTTATATGACGTTTAGTTATGGCGATGCCGCTATGTTTATCGTGCTCACTCTACAGCGGCGGTACAATACGTATAATTGACAACCTAACGGATTCAAACAACTGGAAAGCGATAGTGACTGAGATTAACTAAACCATGTATTATGATTACAGATTTCTTTGTGACAAGAGATTGCCGGACTACGGTCGGGATTCTACGGCAATTGATTTAATCATGCAGCCTAATCACACATGAGATGTACACTAAGTGCGTGCATTGATCTTCCAAGGAGTTACAAGGTAATGTAAAGACATTAGTGATATTTTATAATGCTACACACTCATAGCCCCATAGTAGTATGTGTAATGTGTGTAATGAGTACCTTGGACGGACTGAGACCAGCAATGTTAACTTATTTATATGTACGCTTCACTGAAATTAAACCTAGGACGTCTGGCACGACAGGCGGTGGACCGCAGAAAAAAATACGTCTTGTAAAAAAACAAAAATATAGACATGACATGAATTTCATCTCCGTACTCTATCGAACCGACTCCAATGAAATTTTGTGAATGTATACGGTTAGTTCTAGGTGAAGAGTTGCATTGACCCGACAGATGGCATTTAACAGTAACAGCGATTCCAGAGCATCGGGCAAAATGTTAGAGACATAGAAATTGAGTTTAAACATTGCGAATTATTGTCCAATGTGATAGGATATGGATCTATATGTGTGATGTGACAAGTTTTTCTGCTATGAAACTTTGAGGTATCAAACAGGCTTCAAAGCCAATTGAATAGAATGGAAATACGCAACGCAACATCCGTTAATAATATTAACATACCCGTTAATAATATTAATGTATGTATATCAACGAATTATTTACATAGATTTATTTGATGATCATAATTATTTAGTGACTTGCAGTCAAAGAGGGAATTCATCATAGAAATATCCATGTCTTCATAATATGGTATTATATGTCTTAATATCATATTGATATCCTTTTCCCTTGGAATGCGATTAAAAAACCTGGTAAACTAAAATTATTAAACTACTTATCGAGCGATTACTGTCCCGGTGGACGGTACAGACAGGTAGTACAGATTTTCTTACAGGAGTGGAGGGTTATTTTCCCCTATAATGAAGCGATTATTCAAAGGAGTGATGAATACATATTGGCACGAACCATTTTATTGGATTGATTTGATGTATTGGAGTTAGTTTTTCGAGCATTGAAAGTAATGGAATTTTAAGATTTTATTTATTGATTGATATTATTATGCAAACAAGAGTACGTACCACCGTACTAGAAACATTTTATCTGAAGAATAGATTTATTTTGTTACATGAGCGGCCACTTATTCTAGGAATATATAGGAATATACTATTGATTTTTAGTTGCTTTATTTCTGACGTTTCTGGAGACTAGACTGACAGAATTAGGGCTGCCACCTTTTTTTTGAAGTTAAAATAATATTTTGTTTTCAAAACATTGAAAAAATGTAGTAGGTAGGTACTATTGGAAAATTGAAAAAATAGTACACATTTATTCTTAGTACTTATTTGTTTTTCCCGTGTGTATTTGACTAATAAAGTCTTAGCTTGGGTTAACAAAATCTTATTAATTTTAAAATAATACATAGTAAATAATGCACAAGAACGGTCAATTTGAAGTTGACGTTTACTTGCCGTGACGTGTGAGTAGGGATGTTCGATCCGGATCGATACTTGTGTGGATCGATACAATGGCATACGATCCGCTCGATATTTGTATCGATACAATGGCATTCGATCCACTGGCGGATCGATACACATGCAGGGTGGATCGGATCGGATCGGATCGGATCAAAATTATTATGGAATGGTGGTAGATTTATTTATATCAGTTGTTGGCGCATCATATTACACGAAAAAGAAGACTTCCACACATTTTTCAAGCAATATTTGTCTGAATTTTTGTTGGATAGAAAGTCTGATCCATTAATTAAAGTATTGGTCAGCTAGAAAAGTTATTTCGGGAACTCTGCGACATAGCTCTAAGCCTACGGTATTTAACAGTGGTAGGAACTTCATTGCCCTCCGAATGGCTTTTCTCGGTAGCCAATAGCATTTTTAAGCGAAAGTAATCGATTTGATCCTGAGCGCTTATCCAATTTACTATTCCAGCGTTCATTAAAATTTAAGGATTGGCAAATGTAATTTATAAGCTTTGCATGATACCTATATTAATTTATTTGATTATTTAGTTTAAATACACAAGAGTTGTAAATCAAATACAGTGTTATAAAGTGAGATAATAATATTTATATGATGTTCCTACTACATAACACATTGTTTTAAAAAACTTTTTCAATATTTATTTATACAATATTTTGAATAAATTAAATCTAATATAAAATTTAATCTAAAACGATTGGTCACTCTGTACAATTTTATAACAAACTCCCGGTAGAAGTAATGAATATGTCTTTCAATAAGTTCAAAGTTTTTATAAAGCGCAAACTTATAGAAAAATCCTACTACAGTATAAGGGATTACTTAAATGATAAGAAAGCGTGGGAATGATTTGTATTTTATATTCCATATTGTGTGATTTGCTTTATGTAATTGTACCTATATAATTTATAATAGTATTTTATATTAATATTTTATTGTACTGATTTTATTGTATTTTATTAATCTTAATGCACGGATTATGACGTGTCAAAAGTGCCACAAAGTGGCCTATTTGAAATAAATTATTTTTGAATTGAATTTTGAATTGAATTGATCTTAATATTGCCTTAATCTGAATTAAGCTTGTCGATAGTTTATATAACCATATTTAAAATATTTTATTCGATTCTGGATCGATACAAAACATCATATTAAATTATACGGCATATCTAGATAAAATATCATCTTTTATTTATTAACATATTTCTTTCTTTTTTTTCTTTCTTGGCCGACAACGCTTTGGTCGCTGACATCCATTGGCCGCGATACCCACTTACAGCTATATTTAATAATTATATGAATCGATATTTGGACTATTAATTATATTGGGATATTCATGACGATCTGGAGTATCGATTTATAAAATACCCGGATCAACCATTCCTATTTAAAAAATTTTTTTTTCTTCTCTCTTTCTTGGCCGGCAACGCATCAGTGATGGATCGTCAGCTCGTTTGCCGGCTATTTCTATCAAAAAAAAATTCATTCGATACTGGATCGATCCAGAGTATCGTATGAAATCACTTGGATCGATACCTGGATCGATACACCGCGAAACGATCCGTATCGATCCAGAGTATCGATACACGGCACCTGGATCGAACATCCCTACGTGTGAGCATCGTGTGAGCAACGAACGACGTGAATGCGTTCCGTTCTGAAATTCCCAATGCTGCGTTGCGGGTGCGTTCCAGTCACAGTAAAAAAAAAATTCGTATTATATTATTTTTTTATAAACGAGTATAGTACAATTGACTGAAATATAGCATGATACTATATAATATAGTAAGGGTGGCAACCCTAGACAGAATATAGTTTAACACTTACACCTTTTTAATGATAAACATATACCCTGATTCCTAAATAATGACGTGACGATATTATATCATGGAGTCATTATGACTTATGTCTATTTGCGTTGGTGTATGAATTTGCACTTATACAGTATTTATAAGTTTCAGATTGATTGATGACATCAGCGTCGGGGGGTACAGAGACAACACTGATGAAAACCACGATTCTGATGAAATTAGAGGAAAAACGATGAAGCACCTGAAGACCCACCGACACCTGAAATCTCTGGTAAAGAACATGGAGTAAGTGAATTCAGTCGAGTCGAATTGAATCAACTTGAATCGATGAAACACTTGAAGACCCACCGGCACCAGAAAGCTCTGGTAAAGAACATGCAAGAACTGAATTGAATCGAGTTGAATTGAATCGACTTGAATCAAATCGAGATTGATCGAATCGAATTGAATCGAGTCGAGCTGAATCGAATCGAATTAAATCGAATCGAGTTGAATCCAATCGAGTTGAATCGAATCGAATTGAATTGAATCGAATTGAATTGAATCGAATTGAATTGAATCGAATTGAATTGAATCGAGTTGAATCGAATCGAATTGAATTGAATCGAATTGGATTGAATCGAGTTGAATCGAATTGAATTGAATCGAGTTGAATCGAATTGAATAGAATTGAGTTGAATCGAATCGGACTGGTTCGAATCGAGTTGAATCGAATCGAACTGGATCGAATCGAGTTGGATCGAAGCTAATTGAAATTAAGCTTATTGAAATGAAGCTAATCGAAATGAAGTAAATTGAAATGCATTGAGTGAATTGCATTAATTGAAATGGATAGAAATGAATAAGATAATTTGAAATAAAATTATGAGGCAACGAAATGAGACAAGACGATATGAGACAAGACGATAAGAGACAAGACGATAAGAGACAAGACGATAAGAGACAAGACGATAAGAGACAAGACGATATGAGACACGACGATATGAGACAAGACGATATGAGACACGACGATATGAGACAAGACGATATGAGACAAGACGATATGAGACAAGACGATATAAGAAAAGACGATATGAGACAAGACGATATGAGACAAGACGATATGAGACAAGACGATATGAGACAAGACGATATGAGACAAGACGATATGAGACAAGACGATATGAGACAAGACGATATGAGACAAGACGATATGAGACAAGACGATATGAGACAAGACGATATGAGACAAGACGATAGGAGACAAGACGATAGGAGACAAGACGATAGGAGACAAGACGATAGGAGACTAGACGGTTCGACTAATACTATTCAGGACCATATGAAACAGACAATATTTGATGAAACGATACATTTTTGCCACCACCGGAGAGCTAGAGCAACGGTGAGAAAATTGAGATACGTTTCGGCGGTGAGCTTGAGCGACGACCGATGCGTATGCGATATCACCATAATGATGACATGGTTTACTGAATTTCTCAGACGGTGAGCAAGAGCGACGTCTGAGGAGCTGCCAAAATGACAGTCCGAGCGATGAGCCTGAGCAACGGTCGGGTTTAGTGAACCACTTGAAACGTGAAAACTTGGTCGTGACGGACGGTGTGGTGAGCTTGAGCGACACTCCCCATCGCGGCCAAGTATGAATTGAGAGATGGATCTGATCAGAGAAGAGAGCCAAGTAAGGAGCATGACCGACGCATGAAGACGTCCCACGCGGCAAGGTAGCTGGCGATTTGAACACGTACCGCAACCGTAAAGGTTTGATAGTAGTTCTAACAATAATAATTATTATAGACTTATTAAGCCATTTTATATTATTAGTAGTCAATTTTTTGCTTGATTGAAAGAAAAATTTAAATATTGTGTTATTTCCTATTATTCAGTTAATATGACCCTAATATTAGATCTTAGCAGAATAGTATGCAAAGTTTACTTGATAGAATACTCATTAAAAATTTTACATTTTTACTTAATGAATACGATGTAGATGATTACGATGGAAGTCATTAACTTGAAAGTATATAGTACCTATTGAACCTGAAAACTAAAATGATGACTAAAATAACAAAATATTGTATCAAATTATTGTATGATAGATGTATATTATGATATCGATCAAGATTTTTGTTATAGATTTATATCAAGTGTATGATATCGATTTGATGATATTATATTTAATAGGTTCAAAAATTTATTTGAGGAGGATAGTAATTGTTTTTGTAACACTATTATTAAGATCTATTAGTTTTGATTAATAACACAGTTGTGATCAATATATTTATGAAAACTCATTTTCATATAGATACAGGCATATCATGCTAATGTGCATTTATCATAATTTCTTGGATTGTTTAAAACTTTGATGGAGAGCACGTTTAGATGATGATTGTATAGTATTGAATGCAAAATATAATGTGTATCACGTACGAGGACGTACGAAAAGTCAGATGGCCGAGCTGTTAGCGTGCTTTCTATTATTACAGTGTAAAGTACCCTTGGGGCTATTATTTTGTACTATTGTGAATATAAGTATGGTATTGACTAAAATATACTACTATCATCAGTCGCCACTTGGTGTGAGCATATTGACGACATTGATGTCGACGTGAGAGCATAGAACTGAGGAATCGGGACATTCGCCATTCGATAGTCGACCTGGACGGTCGCATGCAAACCCGAGGAAAATGCTATTTTTCTGTTGAAATCTGTGATTTTAGTGATAACTTATTTTGTGATAAATGTAATGGAAAGAGTAATTAAAATAATTGTGAAATATCATCGTTTTATTGGGCTGAGCCTATAAACAGCAGCGGTATTTTCAAGAAGCAAGTCCAGGGATCACTTTGTCAAAAAGTGGATTTTTAGGGTTCCGTAGCCAAATGGCAAAAAACGGCCACTTTTCTCCGAAACTATAAGAACTACACTGTTGAAACTTGGTAAGTAGATGTATTCTGTGAACCGCATTAAGATTTTCGCACAAACTACGGAACCCTTCATGGGCGAGTCCGACTCGCACTTGGCCGCTTTTTTATATACCTTTTCAAAACTATAAGTATGTAAAATTATTATATGTTTATTATATATATTATTCTTATAATTATATATTTAAATGCTCTTGGTAACTCAACATTATTATTTCATTGTTGTTTATTTTATTGTTTATTCCCGTTCTTATTTTGTATTTTTTTGCCTTGCCTACCTCACATTTTCACCAACAACCAGGGTCAACTGGCAAAGAATGCCTTGAGGCATCCTTAGTTGGGCGAACTTTGTAACCCCTACTTTAAGGTGTTTCAATAGAATAAATAAATAAAAATAAACATTATAGCAAACTGCAGACTTACCTGAAACGCACTATTAGAATTAAATGGACAACAAATAAAACACGAAGCTATTGTATTTTACTAATATATTTTGTCACAATTTCACTTATGTCAAAATACTTCATAGAACAAATTATTGCTATCACTTTCTCTGATCAATAAAAAAGGTAGGAAACTAACTTGAAATAAGTAACCGAAAAATACCAAGCCGGTCTAAGCAATTCGTGTATTTACACGCATTCACACACACATTCGTTTAAACCAAGCCGGTACCTAGTACATGGGGGCCGTTTAAATATTACGTAAGCAGATTTATTACAATTATTTACCCCCCCACCCCCCTTGTCAGCAAAAGTAAGCAAAGCTCTTATCCCCTCCCCCCCATGGTTTTCAATTATAAATGTATTTTTTATATTTTTTTTTTATTATAATTATAATGTTATAATAACTACCGATGACGTAATCATCATCTAGACTCCCCTACCCCCCATGTCATCCAAAATAAGCAAAACAAAGACCCCCCCCCCCCCCATAGTGCTGACGTAATACTTGAACGGCCCCATGGTTAAAACTTGTTGGTGTGCGTGATTGCATGTAAATACACGAATTGCGTAGACAGGCTTGGTATTTTTCGGCTGCACTCAAATACAAGGCGATGAGTTATCTATATTTTTTATTAATCTGAGATCATTCTAAATAAACTTAAAGATAGCTTGAAGTTTTTCTTTATTCATTAGTCTAGACGTAGCGTTCTTTAGTAGAGAAGAGGCATACCAATATCATTATTAAGGCCTACTTATAACTTTACTAGCTGTTGCACGCGGCTTCGCTCGCGGTAGATCAATTTTTACAAATCCCGCGGGAACCCTGATTTTTTCCGGGATAAAAAGTAGCCCATGTATTAATCCAGGGTATAGGCTATCTCCATTTCAAATTTCAGCCAAATCGGTTGAGTAGTTTTCGCGTGAAAGCGTAACAAACAAACTTACATTGACATTTTATAATATTAGTATGATTAAGGCCTACTTATTATAGTTTTATTTAGCTTTGTTTATTTGGATTAAATCTTGCAATCTTTATTACAACTTCCTCCTATCCTAAGAAGGGATTTTTGGAAATTCATCCCCTAAAGTGATAAAATAGGGGATGTAAGTTTATATGAAACTTCGTCATTTATAAAGAAATATACTTTTTGCAAGCGAAGCCGCGTGGGCAACTGTTCGTAACATATATTAGACACGCCACTTCTCTAAATACAAGCGCCAATGGCTTAGTAGTTGTAATCGTCGCCGTTCGCTTCCTCAGGGTTGTATTTATTCTCATCGTCGCCCGGTTCCTGCTTAATCTGCATCTCCATGCCACCGGCAAGGCTGAACTCTGGATAGTCTGTGGACAAATTAATATATTTAGCTATCTCACTAACATTATGTACTACTAGTGTACTACACTAACAGTATAGACATTTGTTATTATTGGATCCACAAGGTATCAAGGAGGGTATGAGGTATCTCCTCAAATACAAAATGTATTTTATATTATACACAAATATAATAATTGTAGCGGTCATTATCAAAGGCTATTTCGTTTTGAACTCGGTTATATTTTTTGGTAAAATTTTGATTTTGATTTACATGCGTAATACAAAAAAATGCGAGGTACTTTACTATGTATAATATACATAAAAACTATGTACAATTTTAAACAAGTATTGAAAATTAAATTAATTATGAAATCTCACCATTTCCAATCCCAGCATAGAAAGCAATAAAATAAAATACAAAACATTAATTATATTCAACAAAAAGAATTTTCTTAATCGAACCAGTAGTTCCTGTTCAACCAAACAAACTCTTCAGCTTTATAATATGCATTGATGTTTGGATGTTGATTAACTTTTTCAATTTCCACACTGTATAAATTAGCAAACTCAAAGAGCGAAACGGGTCCACAGTTAATTCTCGCGTAGATTTCTACCGCACGCGTAAACTTAGAAACGAACTTCATGCATCGGTGTTTCCTCCAAACTATGACATGGGGTCCTTCAAGAAGCGGGTCTATTGTTTTCTTCGAGGCCGGCAACGCATCAGTGATGCCTTTGGTGTTGCTAATGTCCATGGGCGACGATAGCCACTTACCACCAGGTGGATCGTCAGCTCGTTTGCCGGATATTTACAAACAAAAAAAAACACGGCCCTTCTGATTTTGGCACGACACCACACCACACGACGGCCGTGTCGAGCGACACACTACAAACTACCTCCATCTCCCTCCCACTCACCGTCGAGCGGCTCCTCCTTGATCTTGATGTCTTCCGGCTTCACCTTGTGCTCCTTGCGCTCCTTGTCGCGCCGGCTGCGCTTCTTGTCGCGATCCTTGTCGCGCTCCTTGTCGCGGTCGCGCCGCTCGCGGCGACGCTCCGAGCGGGAGCGCGAGCGGCGGCGGCGTCTGTTGACAATGGTGTAGCTTAGATATACTGCATTTATACCGCCCTTCGTGTTGTCTCTGTTTGGCTTGCTTGTACTTGGTTAGCTGGTAGAGAATGCATTAAGCATTAAGCTCGCCAATTGTACCGTAATTTAATATTGTGGTCAATAAAGAGTAAATAAATAAATAAATTAATAAATTACAGCTTGTCAAAACTGTGGACTGGACGGGACGTGGACGGAGCATAAATATACGTGCGTGCCCCGTTCCCGTCCCATCCGTGCCTCCGTGGCGTATGTATGCCAATCGTTTACATCTTCTATGAAACGAAGTCGAGTCCTATTCGAGTTTGTCACAGATGGCCATGGGTAGGGAATGGTGACACTTGCATGCTCTTTTGCTATCTTCATCTATATATAAAACACATTTTTTTTTGTACGGATGTCCTTTATATACTGCAACCATCCAACTGATATACCTTAAAGTGGATTCATTTAAAAAGCAATAGTGCAAACATGATTTTTCGATTTCCTACTTTTTCCATAAAAAAAAGGTTTTAGCGTAGTGACACATGCCGGGTATCCACTAGTTATATGATTAAAAGCCATTCCACCCACCTCTCCCCAGTAGCGGCGTCCTCTTCCCTCGGCTTCTCTCTCTCCCTCTCGCGCCGGCGGGTGCGCGAGTTAGACCTCCTGCGGGACCGGGACCGGGACCGCTTGCGACCCCCGCCGGCAGCGCCACCTGTGTGAAACATACGTGATTACCGAGTCTATTGTCGCTTTATGTTGTCGTCAGTCGCTTACTCTCTCTGTCCGAGAAAGAAAACAGAAATAAAAAAAACGTGTGTGTGTACTTATATATACATACGCATGCAAAAAGCTATAAGTACTTATTTGGCGTAACAGAACAAATATAGTTAAAGATTTCATCCCGTATGCCCCAACTCTTTGTGGGAATCAGTTATCACAGCTAATTTCATCATGTCGCCAGTAAAAAAATTACCATAATATTTTTTTCCAAACGCACCTAAAAAAGTACAACTTCAAAATACTATTAGCTATAGTAATAGAATGTGTGGTTGTCTGGAAGCATCTTTCTCGCGTTGCTGTGTGAAGCGCTTTTGCAGAGTTAGCTTACACTGTCTTTACTAATGTACGGCAATTCTCTCTCTCACTCTGTGAGTACATATTATATTTGTTTATTAGAGTCTGTCTGTCTTTGTATGTCTCTGTCAGTCTGTAAGTCTTAAGTCTGTGTCTATGTGAGTGTGCCAGTGTCTATCTCTCTATCCAACACTCACGTTCCCGCTCATGCCGCGGCCGCTCCGCGCGGTCACGGTCGCGCTGCTCCAACCTATACCGCTCTCGCTCGCGCTCGTTGTCCTCTCGGCCCGAGTGCTTTATGTTGACGTCAGCGCCACCGCGGCGAGTGCCGCCGAGTCCTCCACCTGAAAAACATGGTATGGTATATTAGTGATTCTGTGTGTCTTCAAGCAGGACAAACGCTCTTAAACCACAGAAGAAATAATAGTACTTGACGGCGAGCGGCCTCTTTGGTTCTACAATGATCGGCCGATGCAGAAGCTGTCATGTCATGAAGAAAACTAAATATTTAGAATAAGGAATGTGTCAATCCATTTAGAACAATAAGTGTGGGACATTCTATGGGATTCGAATAGTGATCACGGAGTAGTACAGATTGTTATTGATGTGAACGTTAGGAAGACTGGAAATATATCATGGAGCAAAGTAAAAGGAATATTATTGAATAACCAACACCGTAGAATACCCCCTTTCTCCCATATACTTATAAATAAGTACAGAAGGCACACTCCGAAAAATCATTTAAATAAATAGCGACTCTTGCTCCAAGCCAATAAAGTGTAATTCTGTTTCGACCCTGTAGCCTAGTTGGTACCGTTGGTAGCGACCCTGCCTGCGAAGCGACGGGTCCCGGGTTCGATTCCCGGTCGGGGCAGATGTGATCGAGCTGGTGTGATTGTGATGTGTTATATCATGTGTCGTCCATGCCACCCTCGACACAGGTAAAAAGTTAAAACCCTACGGCGGGGGTTTTTTTTTTTTAAGCGTTTGTTTTCGGTCTGGATATAAATATCCTTGTATTTGTGTGTTGTCCATGGCACCCACGACACAGGGATTCCTAGTGAGGCTATGAGTGTGAAGCGTTAAAAAATAAAATAAAATTTATTTTGTTTAAATTGCGTAAAACTCACCAAGTCTCCTCGGCAGCCATCCCTTGACAGTGCGAGCTCGTTCCACATCCACCAACACGCGTTTCCCGTCAATCTTCTTACCGTCCGCGTGCTTGTATGCAGCTGAAACCGTCATGTTGACGATTAGATACGCTCACACCGCACCGAGAGTGAGCTTCATGTGAGTCTGTTTTTCTTAATATATATAAATTACGTGTCACGTTGTTTGTCCGCGATGGACTCATAAACTGCTGAACCGATTTTAATCAAATTTGCACACCGTGTGCAGTTTGATCCAACTTGAAAGATAGGATAGCTTAAATTTAAAAAAAAAAAAAAATTTGACAGAACGAAGTCTGTCCGGGCAGCTAGTAATTTTATAAAAAAAAACCCGACAGTTTTGTTTACAATAAACATGGCGAACCATCTTAATCACGTCAATTTTCAAATGAAAAATCTGCATTATAATTATTGGTCTATTCGATAATGCAACAGATAGACGCATAGACACGTCAAACTTACAACATCCCATGTTTTGGGTCGGGGATTAAAAATTAATGAATGAAAACGTTATGAAGAACAGATAGATAGCATTCTACTGATTTTCCTATTAATTTTTTGGCGAGAAAGTTTATGAAGACGTACCACCTATCAGGTTTAGATCAGTACCAAAAACAGACTCACGCGAAATCTCGTATATTTCGTAACTATGTTCAAATGCACTATTTCACTTAAAATTATATTGAACATTTTAAAATAAAACAATTCAACACTTGAACATACTTACTGCACATATTTTCATATCAAAAGAGATCTTGAAAAATGGCTAATAACAAACCAGAAAAAGACCAACTGTCTTTTCATAATAGGTAGTGCGCTCCATTGCGCCATATCGACGGGGAAACTTACTTGATATTTCTTGAGATACGGGGCTTTTTAAGCCCCATAAAATAAATTTTGACAAGAAACATTTCATCATGAACCAAATTTAAAAAGTGCATTTTTTCTCGTCAAAAACGCACTCAGCATAGACGAAATATTAAAAAAATAATAAAAAAATCTTAACCTTTTTATACCTTTTCGACCGACGGCAGACGATACAACATTTCAGTATTTATATCATTAAAAATAATTTATAGAAATACCTACCGTCATTTTACTTACTTTCTTTTTATTTGAATACCCTCCTTCGACCTCTTAAAGGGAAAAGTCTGGCGGGATTTACGATGAACAAAAAATGGAGTATTTTTTTCCGCGACAATTTATTTTTTATAAAAAAAATACTGATGTATTCTTTAAAAATATAACAACCAATTATTGTTTGCATCCCTTATAATATCATATCATTTTAACGTCAGGTCCGTTAGTGAGTGATAACAAAGGGGACAATTAAAGAAAAAGAAAGAGAAAAAGTAACAGGACTTTTTTGCAAAATTAAAAAAAATCTAAGTCGATTAGCGTACGAGCCAGAACGAAAAGACTTTCCCCTTGTAGAAGACGATACTTACTTTTTGACATAATTTACCGATCAAATCCCATGAAGTGAACGCGCAGAGACGATAGACCAAATTACCTGGTGCGCTTTACTTACGTCATCCATTATGCGCAACATTACACCGTTAAATAAAATTATTTCAAAAATTTCTTACTACCCTCAAAAAATTAAACGCAAATTTATTCAATCAAAAATATTACGTTACCTTGAAACCTACCTTCCATTTTAGTCGAAAAAAAAATTACCCAATCGTCGCATTATTTTTTATTGATGTATCCATGTTCATTGTATCATACCTACCGTCAATTTTACCAAAACCAGTACCCGAATTTTAAAACTATATTTTAAATTACCTTACAATTTTAACCTATACACTTTTCTTCCATATACGATGCAAGAATGTTAGGTACACCAATCCAAGATTTAAGTAAATGTAACACCTACCTTCAAATTATATATTTCTAATCGATTTAAACCGCAAAAGTTTGACTGCATGTCAAACCACAAACCTACCCCCCTATTTGTAATTTTATAGCTACCCACGCCGTTTACCTACTCTCCACCCATTGAATTTGTCACGTACCCTCTTTGAATAATCTTTATGCTATTGAAATGATACGCACAAATTGGTCTCATCATTTTAGGACCGATTTGTACCTACCCTCCAACAATTTATTTATCACCTACCCTCTTTGACTAATAATTTTTCTATTAAAATGACACTCTGTGTTATCTAGAACAGTATTCGACTATTTCATCATATACCTATGAACATCAACAGCTATTTTTATATTTTAATTGATTATGTTGTATGTTGGCAATTCTTACCACATACAAACCTATAAAATGCCGCTTAGTCGCGAAACAGTGCGAGCGCTAGTGCTGGGTCTGTGTTATCTGGCGTGAACGGAAAAAACCACCAGTTAATTATATCGTAGTGTCGCCGCCAGAGGTCGTCGGGCCTGTAACGCCTTTTTGGAGGGGATTAGGCAGTTTGTAGGGGTCAAAAAAGGATAAAATATTTGCTTATGTCTAAAACTGTAACCGAGAGTTAAAAATTAAAAAGATTGTAAAAAACTTTTTATTTTTAACTATAGATTTATTTTTTCAGTTAATTGGATATAGCGAAAACGAAACAAGTCATTTTTAATTAATAAGCGCAAAAGAAATAAATTCGAAAACAATCAAGTAATACTGATATAGTTGAAGTGGAGAAAAAAGTAAAATAAAATGCAGTGAGATGTTAAAAAAACAATTTACACTGCTGTATTGAAATTGTTATTTTTACATCTCGTGTGATTTTTTAAATACAAATAAGTGAAAAAATGCAATACATATTTTAAAAAATAACGATTTTAAATATATATAAAAAAAATACTTTATATACGATTCGAGTAATGACTGAATCCCCTCCAATAAGGTGTCCAGACTCGAATAAAAGAAAAAATCAAATGGTATTGTTCAAAATATCGTTGACAAACCATGAAGTACTTAGCTGTTAGGGGTTGAAAAATGTAAAAAAAGTGTTTTAAAAATGCAAAAGCAAACATTATAAAAATTAATGACAATTTGTTATGACTACCCACATAGTCATAATATTTATCAATTCCTACCTAATTACAATGTGTAATGGAGGCAGATTGTGTAGAGTAAATATTTTGATTTTAAATTAGGCAAAGTCTTTATCTAGAATAATTTATTTCCAGAGAAACAGACATGCTTCCGAGAGTTAATAATACTATATAAGTCAGAGTGGAGATATAGTAAAAAAGGGTGCAGTGTTTGCAATAAATTAAACTTTTTCCAGTTTTTAGGACTACGAAAACAGATAACTAAAAGAAAGTAAAAATATGAAATTTATTAAATTTCTGCCAAAAATTAACAACAATTTCAAGTGTCAAATATAGAAGTCTTTGAAGCCAAGGGAGGGCGAGTTGCTTATTATATGAAAAATGAGTCTGACGTTCACCAATTTTCATTCCCAACAGTTAAATTTTTCATGTTTTTGATTCATAAATTTCAGATTCAAAGCTACAATTTATATGTTAATCATGACATCTTGTAAAAAATCAATTAAATATTATGTGGACGAAATAAAAAAAAATCTTTTATATTACTGCAACATAGAATTGTAACTTTTTGTTTTGAAGAGAAGACATGCGATTGTTACGAAATAAAAAGAAACTAAATAGTTTTTTTTTGGTATTACAATGTTGCTACACGTAAAAATAAAACTTTGCTTGAAAATATTTTCACGGTGCGGTGAAATCAATTTTGAAAAAATATTGAACAAAAATTCACATGACAAAATGTAGCTATTGACATATAATGACAAAGTGCAATAGTGAAAAAACACAAAAGAAATATATTTTTTTATAAGAAAAATATCACAAAAATATGCAATTCCAAGCGACTTTTACGTGAAAGTGCCTGTCGAACCACGCAGTGTATGGTTCCATGGTTGTAAGTTAATCGAATTTTCGTAACACCAACATGTAATACCAAACACTGAATCCAAATTCCAAAAATAACAATACAAATAGCTGGGAGAGAGGACATCCTAAGCCAAATATGAAGTTGGAATAACCAAATAATGGTAAAATTAAGTTTTATAATTTTCTAGCTTTCTAAAAAAAATATTTTTTGAATAAAATTTTAAGATTTAGAATAGATACTACTTAAATGCTAAGTTTTTATAACAAATTACGAGTGTCTAAATACAAAAAATATTTATCTATGACAAATTGATGAATTGGTATTGAACAATGAACATAGCAATACCTTTTATTAAATTAAATTAATTAATTGAATCGAAAATAAATGTAAATTATAAAATTTGATATTTCATAGTATTTTGTTTATTTCATTCCTGTCCATTGATTTACAGTATGCCAATGCTTGTTAATAGAGTTACTAGAAAAATTTAAACTATTTTAAATCAGCCTGACTCATAACAGCCTTATAAAATCATGTCAACTCTCCCCGCTACACATCCATATACTTTACTCCGCCAATCGCATGTCCCCGTACCTTAGGTCTGTAGAGGATATTGTGAAAACACTTACAGTGCATGTCCCGTTCGTGTTCATATTCGATGAACGCGTAACCTCTTGGCTTGTTACTATCCTTGTTGTAAACAAGCGATATCTGTGGATAGTGGAATTTTATCGTTAGTTTTATCTTTTTTATTTTTTTCGTTTTATCTTTTTTAATATATAATTGCAATCAATGATATTTTAACAAAGAGGTAGATATGTCACTAGCGCGCCGACGCCGACGTTGAAGAGCACAAGAACAGGCAATTATCCGCTCGTAGTCGCTCTGTCAATACAAGACGATACACACGCTTTTGTTGTTGTCAGAAGTGCTTGACATTTGACACACAGCTTTAAAATGCCTTTGTGTATTACAATTTTATTATACCAATGTGATTGGTGTAGTGAAACAAAAGATAAACGTGTGTGTTGTAGCTCTTAACAGAACAGATTTTTTTGGTTGATTTGTAAGATCATAACATATCTATATGTTTTTAAATATCATTGATTGCAATACATAATTGTCCAATGGTTGAATTAGAGCTTTCCCTTAAAGTGTACTTAATCCCATAACATACCAACCAATTCAAGTCTAGACTTCTTAAGAGACCTCTTGAGAATTTCTAAGTGTGCAGGTTTCCTCACAATCTTTTGTTTCAGTGATGCAAGTGACAATTACATAGAAACTATTAATGATGCAATGTAACAATGCATGGCTAATACCTCTTGTACCAACAACTTCTTGAATTGGTATTAGTTTGTCCATGAATTTGTTCCAGAATCTCAGAAATTTCCTAAATGATTTTAGGGAATATTTGTATTCGCTTTATTTTAATTGGTTCACAAATAATAACAAAAAAGCTAATGTTTTTTCCACTGCTGACTACAATAAAGAACACATTATATAAAACGAAGAAAGAACAATTGTTAACCGACTTCAAAAAAGGAGGAGGTATTCAATTAGATGTTTTTTTTTTATGTTTGTTACCTCAGAACTTTCGACTGGGTGAATCAATTTTGATGATTATTTTTTGGTCCCACTTAAATTTTAGCGAGATCTGTCGAGTAGTTTTTGAGTTATTTTGAAGTCGGGTTTTTTTTGTCAAGAATTATGTTAATACATATTTATAACTAAATCTCACCTTTTTAATAGGGCCATACCCCTCAAACTCTCTCCTAAGTTTAGATTCAGATGTGTCGTAATTCTGAAAACAAAGTTTACACATTAATAAGGCAAATTCTTAAAAAAACATGAAGCATACAAAGGATTGATAGAAGTAAGAAGATATATTAGTTGAGTCGAAACCAACCCTCCTTGCTTACAGTACACTGCTAATAAGCCAATGTTTTATTTTTGTTTTGTTTTATCAATGTTTTTTTATTTTTAATCGGTGAAGCCTTACCATGCCGGCCAGCTTCTGATGACTTTCTATTACTGCTTTATTGGGGCAGCTTAGAACCAGCGCAAGTCTCACGCCGGATGGGTGTCGTAAGAGGCGACGGAGTTCTGAGTTAACAAACATTAAAAAATAACTCACAATCCTAGCAACAAACAAAGTCTTGAATGGATCCGCCGTAGCTCGCGGGTTGGCCGTGGGATCCCACAACGCTATCTCCTGCTCCTGTCTGTACGCCGTCTGTTCTGCTCGTTCTCTTCTCTTACGCTCTAATCTCTCCTCTCTGGTTTCTACACGTGTCGGTGGTGGGGTTTCTGAAGGGTGCTGTAGAAGGTGTTTTGTTGGAATTAAAGTGAATAACATGAAAATATCTGACACTTGGTGTTAGATGGGAAAGAAAAGTGTTTATACAGATTGTCCCAAAAGTAGTATGAGATACTGAAAGTGAAGTTTGGGAGTTGTTAGGGGTAAAGTTGTAGAATACAAGGCATTATTATAGTAATAACAAACAAACATACCATAATATTTAATGTTAAACAGTTGCAAGGTAACTGATCTTAGGTATTATAGATAGAATGTTGAAAAATGTTGGTGGGTTCCGGTTAGGGTTGCCTATTGGACGGGATTCATGTGGATTGTCCCGACATTTCACATGATATGCAGTCCCGAAAAAATACAAAATGTCCCGACAATTCACTCAAAACAACAAACAAATCCGGACTTTTTGAAGTTTTGTCCAAATATTTCAGTTTTGTCATCTGGCAACCCTAGTTTTGGTGCCAATAATCCTAAAATGACGTTGGGAGAGACTCATAAGACAGGAATTATGAGATGCAGGAATAATGGGGGCAAGACAATTAAGTCGTTTCGTAGATCATAATAAGCTTTAATTTGCATTTTCATGGCTTTACTGTTTGGAATATATTTTTTCATGTTTTTAATAATTACAAGTTCTATTTCCCTTCCGAATATCACCCATTTCTAGTATTTTCATATGTTAAGAAAATAAAAAATATACGAATTTGATGGCGCATCAACAAAGCTATTTTAAATTTTGTTATTTCGGCCGCGTCATAGGACTAACCTCAAAAACGTCTAGAAATGCTCCCACTCCATCATAGCCCTTTTGCTTCTTTTCATGTGGGAGCTTCGCCGCTGGTGGTAAGTAAGGTATCGGGTCCCGCGCCGCGAACAGCGCGAGTAAATTAGGAGGCAAAAACTGCGTCATGGTTTAATTTAACACGCCATCTTCTTAGTGCAAATCACATCCACAAAACACTGCTAATAAACACTAATGACCACTTAAAACACACATGTATATAAAGTACATTTATTCTACTTATGTAATTAAATTAATTATAGCTATTAAATAGAGATATTATTTATTATAAAGCAATAAACGCAGACGGATTCTTTTTTACACACTGCTTGCGGCGTCCGCCATTAGCCCAATGGGCTAAGCCCATTACAATACGACCATAGAGAAAAGTAAAGTAAATAAATCCTAGAATACGACCACAGACTACGGTAAAGTAAACTTGTAGATAAAATATGACCATAGACCGAATAATTTTAAATAGGAACTCGAAATGTTCCTAATATATTCACAGTCAGCACCATGGATTTAAGTCAGCACCAACTTGATGAGTAAGATAAGTATCCTGACCTTGACCTGACTCCTGAGTCCTGTCCTGATATATGTAATTATGGCCAATGATACCCGTGGTAGACGAATACATAATAGTGTACTCAATAAGTTCAAAATGGTTGAAATTAGACATACTGCTCTTAAAAATACGTGCGATAGCTCATTCTGTTCGGAATGATGTCTAGAAAAATGTTTCGGAAGCGTTTACCAGCACGTAAAAAATTGCAAAAGTTATTGACAAAATAAAGTTGAAAAAAAAAAGTATTTTGTTTTTGGTAATCACTCCGAAACTATTAATATTTAAGAAATTTTAAAACAAGATTCTTAAAGAAGAGGAAATTTCCAAACAATGACTCGCGACTCTCGAAACTCTATCTCCATTATTTATAACTTTAATTTAACGCTGAAAATGGGTCTCCACGCGGCATTTTTAAGTTGCGCGTGCGACGTCAAAACCGAGTTCGTCACTCTCAATAATTTTTTAAGGTATTAATTATTAATTAAAAAAAAATAAAAAAAAATATGGTGTATTCCAAACACTTCAGAGAATTTTCTCCCGTTGGAAATTTTGCTTAAAGTTAATTTTTCAACAAGTTAGACGATTGTTAATTAACTACATTTTCTCGAACTTCCATTTTCATTGTACATTAAAAAAAATGTTTAAGTAATTGTTCTATAAATTTTTCGCTTCGTGGAGCCCTTCTTATATACATGCTTAACAAGATCACGTCATAAAAGTTTAAAAAGTTTTAATACTTTGTGTATAATAATTTTATAAGTTGAACAAAAAATGAAAAATCCAAATAACATTATTGAAAATATTTTTTTCCCAATTTATTATTACATAATCGTTTTGGCATTCATAAAAGACATTTACTGACTTGAAAAAAAAAATTCCTCATTTTTTTATAATTTTTTTATTAACAAATAGACTATTTCAATGCTTTCAAGAAAAACTTTCTTAATACCTTATTCTTTATAAAATATTATGATTTTTGAAAAAAAATTTTTTTTCTTAATAATGATATTTAATTGTTTATAATCGTTTTTTAATATTTCTATTGTTTGAATAATTAGTCAAGAATTTTTTTTCTTAAAAATTATAATTGACCGTCTTTAATAGAAATATAAAAAAAATATTTTTTTATCAACAATTTCATTGTTTTTTAACTTAACAATTTGTTATAAACAAATTCTCAACTTTTTTATATATTTTTTCTGAAACTCCTAAAAATAAAAAATCAACGATGTATAACAAAGTACAGATAAAAACTTTTTTCAATTTTTAAATTTCGATTCGATAAAAAAACGAAAAAATTGTTTGTTCAACTTATAAAATTATTATACACAAAGTATTAAAACTTTTTAAACTTTTATGACGTGATCTCGTTAAGCATGTATATAAGAAGGGCTCCACGAAGCGAAAAATTTATAGGACAATTACTTAAACATTTTTTTTAATGTACAATGAAAATGGAAGTTCGAGAAAATTTAGTTAATTAACAATCGTCTAACTTGTTGAAAAATTAACTTTAAGCAAAATTTCCTACGGGAGCAAATTCTTTGAAGTGTTTCGAATACACCATATTTTTTTTATTTTTTTTAATTAATAATTAATACCTTAAAAAATTATTGAGTGTGACGAACTCGGTTTTGACGCCGCACGCGCAACCTAAAAATGCCGCGTGGAGACCCATTTTCAGCGTTAAATTAAAGTTATAAATAATGGAGATAGAGTTTCGAGAGCCGCGAGTATAGTTGTAAGGTCGGTTTAAAACGAATCAAACCATGCCGTTTAAAACCAAAATTTTGGTTCAAAACCGTTTAAAACGGTGTTTTACGGTTTTTATGGTTAGAAACAGTGTTTTTTTAATATGAACTCAGAATGCATTACATTATCGAATTCGCCATGCAACGGAGTACCAAACTGTGTATTTTCATGTTTGTTAGATTTTTTACTAATAATTAATATTAGTGAAAAGCAATGAAAAAATGCCTTTTTCACTTTTTACTTAAGAATTAGCGCTCAAAACGCAAAAAGTTAAAAAACTTCAAAAAATAAAAATGATTATAGTCGCGCACATACATAATACAAATTTAAGACTTACATGGTTTTATAATGGATGCCATTGTCAGATCTCAATAAAATTTATATGGGACCACATGACAGCCACCAGCTTTCAATTAAAAAAAGAATCATCAAAATCGGTTCGCCCAGTCACTTGACCATGCATTAGGCCATATATGACTGTACGCGGCGCACTCCTCGCGGTCTACCGCAAAAACCATTGATCGTATGAAAAAAAAGTTCAAACAAAAGTTGTAGAGAATTTTATATTCTACAACTTTTACACAGGTGCAAATCTCATTTAAGCAATAGAAAGCGGAGATATTCACGAAAAACCGATTTTTACGACCTTTGACCTTGAATATCTTAAGACTCGGACACGATAGCACTTGTGACTTTTGAGACAACATTTAGAACGACAAAACGAAGGTTTATACCAATTTACAGCTTATTATCTTTCATTCCGAGGTTGACCCCTTTTTTTGCCTTTGACTGGGCTATAGTTGTCATGTCGCTGAGTCGGACGATGCGCGCGAGCGGGTAGTGTATTTTTTCGTATGAAGTGCTAAGAGAACAATTATTTAAAGTAACCAATAATATAAAAAGTAGTAATATTTTTTTTTACTTGTAAATATTTTATTTCAACAAATAAAACCATTAAAGTAACTAGCGTGTAAAATATTGCACGTTATTTTATGCCTTTACAATTTTAAATACATATCTCTCTTTTGTCTCCGCAGTCGGGTATTACACCGTTTAAAACGGTGGCTTTCGGGTTTTAAACGGTGCGTTTCAGTTTTAAACGTTTTAAACTGGTTTTTTTACAACTATAGCCGCGAGTCATTGTTTGGAAATTTCCTCTTCTTTAAGAATCTTGTTTTAAAATTTCTTAAATATTAATAGTTTCGGAGTGATTACCAAAAACAAAATACTTTTTTTTTTCAACTTTATTTTGTCAATAACTTTTGCAATTTTTACGTGCTGGTAAACGCTTCCGAAGCATTTTTCTAGACGTCATTCCGAACAGAATGAGCTATCGTACGTATTTTTAAGAGCAGTATGTCTAATTTCAACCATTTTGAACTTATTGAGTAGACTATAATAGTAAATAGCTTAGGCCACAAATGCTAATGAGCAATGAGCATGCGTAGTTTCATAAAAGTATTCACCCACGTTTCACCTTTCAAGGTTATCTATACTAATATATAAAGAGGAAAGATTTGATTTTTTGTTTGCATTGAATAGGCTCCGAAACTACTGAACCGATTTGAAAAATTCTTTCATCGTTAGAAAGCTACACTATTCGCGGTGAACATAGGCTATATTATATTTTTAAAAAATTAGGGATCCTTACTAAAACTCCAATAATGTGTAAAAAATTACCTAAAATATTCGTAACATTGCGTGCGCTGCGAAAACTATTCATGATAGAACAAAAAAATGTTCTACAATATTAGAGAACATATCAATATCTACAAAAAATCTCGCGATACTATATGTCCAACTATTGTAGTTATGCCACTATAACCACTTTTTACATTTTAAAAGTTAATAAAAAAGCTGACCAAAATCAGACCATGATAACTATACCTTCGTATTAATCCTTATCAAAATAAATCATTTCATATTCAAAACTATTTCAATACCTATTGATTACTTTTTAAATTACTCAAATCGGATATTCCATTCAGAAGATATTACGACTTCAGGAAAATAAATACCGCCGCCGCCGCCGGCAATGACCATACTAGCCAAATGTCTGAAACTACTGAACGAATTTTAACAGGACTATTTAGGATATTGAAAACTTCAACTTAGCATATAAGCTATTTTTTAGGGTTCCATACCAAAGAGTTCCTTAAGGACATTTTGTATGGAAAAATAAAAAATGTCAGCTGATTTGTTTTAAATAATAAAAAAAAGTTTACTCCGTACAAAAAGAGAAATACATGCATTTCTTAAATTTCATTAATTTCACCTTGAAAGTGGTGGAAAAACGCAAATTAATTCTGTAAGAGTACCCGATATTCAACAAATTCGGGTAATTTTTTTGTATGTTCCTTAAGGGCCACGGAAGTTACATAATCAGTTGATTACATTTTTTTAAACTGCATTGGATCACATGCGATCTGATAGTTATAAAATTGTAATCAGAGCTGATAAAACTCCTGTAGGACAACATGCAAGACGTTTCAATGCACCAAAAATTTATGAAGTTGCCATTGTAATGGTTGGAGAAAATCTGGAAGCCCGTGATATTGTTTTACATCGCAGAAATGATCAGTTACAGCGTGTGCATGAATCACGTCTCTCATGACGCGTTACAATATCCAATATTATTTTGGAAAGGTGAAGATGGTTATCATTTCTCAATCAAGATGATAAATCCTAATACAGGCAATTATAAAGTGTCATTGCTTTGTTTTTGTTTACAATTATGTTATTGTTGAATGACTGTCATCAAAACATTATCTTATTTACAGGAGCTGAAACTATTAAAAAAGTTAGTTCAATAAATTTTTACTCATACCGTCTGATGGTTCCTGAAAATAAAGACAATCACATACTGAAATGTCGGTGATGATTTCATCAATATGCTGTTGATATGTATGTAAACATAGAAACATAGAGAGATTGACCTTCATCAGATTGAACCAGACCAAACTACGTTCTGACGAGTAGGTATATGTATTCACCTTCAAGATGCAATTACTACCGATGGAAATCCAAACAATGTCGGGCGGATGACAATTCTTCCAGCAACATATTATATTGGAAGTCCTCGGCATATGCATGAATACGCTCAAAATGCCATGACGTATGTATGTTTGTTATTATGGCACTGCAGATTTATTTATCACATTCACATGCAGTCTTTTATGAATAGAAATCAAACAGGAGTTTTTACCTGGCCAATCACCGATTGATCGCCATGATATTACTGCACGAGTCTTCCGACTAAAGTTGAAATCTTTAATGGATTTAATTGTGAAACACAGTGTATTTGGTGAGACGCGCTGCGAGCAGGTTGCCTCATGCTCATAATCTTGATTTGGCTAATTGAGAAAATAAAGTTGATACCAAATGAAGTTGATCAAATCATATCTACTGAAATTCTTGATAAGTCACTCCTGATGTATACTCTGCGCGCCTTGCATCCGAAATGTTTAATGACAAACCGTTGCCTAGCAACCACTGACAACCAGGGATATAAAACTTTTTGTGGTTTTACGAGAATATTTATTTTTTTCCTTTATTTCTTAGTCTTTGCTACTAATAAATCAAGTGACTAATTTAATGATAAGTTAATGCATAAAATACATAGTATCATAAAATTATTGATTTCATATTTAACCCTTTATACCCTAACCTTAAAATAGCTTAATTAGTACGTAATTACATTGTTTTACCTTCAAAAATAAAGTATATTTATTTTATATGTAGATACTTTAGTAGAATAATGCTGTAAAACGGGACCACGAGAGCTTCGCCTCTCAAGGCGAGTTCCAATCGTCAGAGTTAAGCAATGCTTGCTATGGTATGCCCAGCATTTGGAATATGTAATGAATAAACGACTGTAGTGGCAAAAAACTTCTTGATCGAACTTATGGGCTAAGTAATTAACGAGTTATGAGTATATACTCGTTAATTAAATAGTCGACATTATTAAAGCTTGACTACTAACCTTCCTCCTCAGTGGAGGTGCCCCGTGCTTAAGCAGCATTGAGGTGTTAACATGGGTCTCAGTTCTGAGGAGACCTGTGCCCTGTTATGAGCCACTGAGTTGTTGGTGGCACACAGTTGCAGCTATAGAGTGATAGGGTGAAGTAACAAAAAAACAAACGTATTTTTTACAATTTTATTTCAAAATTATCATTTAACAAAATAAATATGACTATTAAGGTAAAATGACTATAAAGTTTTAAACTCTTCAAGTTCAGTTCTTCAAGGACAGTAATTGAAACATGAATAAATATACAAAACTTTATCACATGTTGGTACAACGGACAACCATAGATTGTTAGTAACATTCATCTCCTTGTGGTAATCCCCATCTCCCTTTTGGCTTTCAAAAATTAAATGGCCCTCTTCTAAAAATCCATCTTCATTACCTGAAAAGAAAAAAACAGATACATTATATTGAAGGAGCCGTGGCACGGTGATCAGTTACCCTAACTGCCGAGCTGTGGATAACATGTTCGAGTCCCAGCTGGGGCAGATATTTATTTCACAGATAAATATTTGTACTTCGGTCATGGATGTTAAACTGTGTGTAAATTTTTTACAGATTTATTTTTGTACAGTTGTACAGTTTTGGACATGACAATTATTCAATAAAGTGAAAAAACATACCAATATGCACTATTATTAAGCGCTTTCTTTTTTCCACAAGGTCCTTTTAAACCCATCGACAACCCTTCTCAGAAAGCTTCACGGCTTGAAGTAATGCTCAAATCATGCCAGACCTTACTTTTTGTATGACCTAAAAATTAAAGAATGTATGCTTTTTAAATTAAGATTTTCACATAATTATATTATATTTTTTACAAGACAATACCCACAGCTTTAGCTCCATTAATGTATTGCTTAAAACATATATTATATATCATCATAATCTCGACCCATCAAGGCCCACTATTGAGCATGGGTCTTCTCTTAGAATGAGAAGTTTAGGCCATAGTCCACCACGCTGGCCAAGTGTGGATTGGCAGTTATCAAGACATAATAGTAAGTAAACCTGCATAATAGTTCGCAAAGACATTGAGGTCGCACTTGGCCAGGGCATTAATCCACACTATGGATTATTTCTGAGGAGCTTTGATTTTAAAAAGATTGATTGTGAATAACAATATAGCCTTTATTAAGTAATTAGTGAATACGTACCTTCGATATGCATTGTTTCATCAGTATAATATATTTTACGGCCTTCTTCCCTCATTTTAGCAATGAGACACAAGTATTTTCTCCTCCACATAACTATTTCACGTTTTTCTTTAGGTTAACTTCTTGACTTTTTCAAATATTTTATTTTAATTTTATGTTTGATAATTGCTTGCTGCAAATAGCGGATGACGCGCGACGTCACGTCAGCCAATTTGGCCAATCAGGCATTGTTTCGGTTCGTACGTTCCGTTCCTTTAAATTTTTATCCTCCAAAATTATAATTGGGTATTTGAAAGAAGCTTAAAATAATTTAAATCCGCTTAGATTAGTTGCTGTTACCTAAATATCATATAGTGAAATTCATTTAAATAAAGAAAACCATTACTAACATTGGTTATTTTATTATAATAAATTATACTTCCGTGTGTAATGAAACGTCCGTGTCGTCCATACCACAGATTAGTAAACGATCTAAACTTCGGAAAATAATACGACCAAATTGCAAAGTAAGTTAGCTCCATAACTCTGTAAAGATTTTGGTAGTCATTTCTATTTATGAGGCATACGTAAAATTGTACATTATGTTGAAAGGTTTCAAATCGCATCATGGAAATAAGGTTGTTACAGCAAAGTGTTTGAATAATGACAGAGTTATTTAATTTTGTTTGTTTTCACGTTTACTCGGAGTTTATAATTGTTATCGATCAATATGTACTTATTTAAGTATTCACAAATAACATAGTGAGTAGTTTGTCTAAATAAAACGCATTTGGTGTACAAATTTATGTCAGTTGGTGAAAACCCTAGAAAACTATTTTTATGGTTTGTTTACATTTGTTTCGGCTGCAAAACGCGTAGGGTATAGATACAAGTTGATCCAGCCTTGCATGAAGTTGTTATTAAAAACATGATTCATGGCACATGTGGAAATCTCAATTCAAATTCACCATGTATGGTAGATGGTCAATTTTCAAAACGGTGTCCACGGGAATTAGTGGCAGAAACAATTACCGGGAACGATGGCTATCCGCTATATCGTCACCGATCGACTGCAGATAATGAAAGATCAACAGTTGTAAAAGTAAATAAAAAAAAATATTTTGTTCAGTCACAGTACACAGTACAGGGTCAGTCTTTAAGTATTTGCGGCGTTAATCTGGAAAACCCATGCTTCTCTCATGGACAGTTGTATGTTGCCTGCTCCCGCGTTAGGCTACGTTCACACGGCGTCCATTCGATTCGATTTTTTTCCCGTATACGGTTTCCCCGTATACGAGGCAGTCGTTCACACGACAACACGATTTTAACGTTAACGTTTATATCGAATGGAAAGCAGCCAGTTGTTTAGTGCGGAAACTATTGATGATAGAGCAAAAAATGTTTTACAATATTAGAGAACATATCAATATCTACAAAAAACCTCGCAATACTATATGTCCAACTATTGTTGTTATGTCACTATAACCACTTTTTACATTTTAACAGTTAATAAAAAAGATGAACAAAATCAGATCATGAAAACCATACCTTCGTATTAATCCATATCCAAATAAATCATTTCATACTCAAAACTGTTTCAATACCTATAGATAACTTTTTGAACTACTCAAATCGGGCATTCCATTCAGAAGATAATACGAATTTAGGAAAACAAACACCGCCGCCACCGCCGCGGCAAAAATGTAAATAGAGGAATCTAAAAAAAATAGTTCAAGTAAAAAAGTAAACCCATTACAAATAAATTAATTGAGTAAAATGTACCTTTATGTTATAAAAATAACAATAGGTTGGCAAGTACAAATTTAAAATTTAAAGAAAAAACACATACCTACCTATGTCCTTTAAAAAGATAATAAATAAAAACAAATAATAAATAATAACGTTTCACACTCATAGCCCCACACTAGGATTCCCTGTGTCGTGGGTGCCATGGACAACACACTAGACAAGGACATTCACACCCAGACCGAGAACAGAAATTCAAATTCATCATTCTAATTTCCGCTTCGCTGGGAATCGAACACAGAACGCTTGGCGCGGCGATCCGGCATGGTAGCCATCGCGCCACACGGGTCGTCAAAACATAAAATTATAAATATATCTCTAAATGTTTAAAAATAAAATTACACCCGAGCGAAGCCGGGGCGGGCTGCTAGTATTCTATATAATTATATTCCTGAACTTCTCGCCCAGGGAAGACAAATCATATTTTTATCACGTTGAATCTAAGCTTGTTGCTAGAGCGGCAGTGTGGCATACACAGAGACACCTCAAACATAAAACATCCGATCCGTTTCAGAGTTCACATCCCATTTGTGTTTCGAAGGTAGTTAGCTCAAATTAAATATACTTTTTGTAGTAATACGTTATTTTTCATATATAATTATAAATATGAAGCATCAAAATATTACATTACACGTGACCATAATTTCGCAGCAACAGAAAAATCAGACCAGATAATAATACAATTACAGAAAGAGTAGATAATATCCATAATATGCAATTAGTGGTTGAACTGCCCAGGCAAGTATCCTCGCCGGCTAGAGGGCCCCTTATTATGACAGAGGGTTCACTGGGCCGCCGAGGTTTACTCTTTTCTTCCATTTGAAAGCAACACGTCACACGTCAGTCCACTGCAGAAACATGAAATATAAAAAACGCTGTTGGAAA
Source organism: Thymelicus sylvestris (assembly GCA_911387775.1). NCBI lineage: Eukaryota > Metazoa > Arthropoda > Insecta > Lepidoptera > Hesperiidae > Thymelicus > Thymelicus sylvestris. The sequence goes on from OU426911.1 coordinate 7,272,226, forward strand.
ATCTATGTTTAAAAATCGATCGGCTGGACCATTTTTGATGAAATTGTCACAAATTCTTTAAATTAGACGAGTGGGTAGTTTTATTTGTGCTACCAGTAGGTACAGATGTCTGAGGGTTGTTAGTAGTAGGTAATAGTATTTATAAAACTTTAACTTAGGACAAAGTCAAGTACCTAATGAAGTTATTAGGTGGCGCATCATAAACAAACGAAATAATATAAAAAACTGAGACGAAAAAATCAACTAGTAATCGCAGTCGCATAGCTTCGGATAAGTAACCCATAGATGCTTTAGGAGATACACGAAAATACAGACGAGTTAATAGTATTGGTAAGTGACCACCGTTACCCATGGACAGCAGCAACACCAAAGGCACCACCGAGTTATTACCGGCCAAGAAAGACAGAAAAAAATATCATTATCAGCTTCGAATGCAGCAGCATGAATGGAGTTTAACGCCATCTAATTTGCAATTGTTAAATTAGTAACAAGTTAACAACGCCATTTAGTTTGTGATCGTCAAATCAGTAACAACATTATTTAGATAGATGGCGTTGTTACTGATCAGTATAGATTCAGTGTTACAAATTATGTAAACTTAATGCATAATAAAATTTAACTTGAGGAAGTTTTATTTTACTCTCCATAAAATTTCATATCGCGGGCTTAAATAAATGAAATTGATAGATAAGGAGTTAAACTCCAAAAAGAAAGAACATAATTATGCCAAGCAAGTTCTGTGAATCTGAGCAAAAAAGACAAATTACAAATTAAATATTTTAATTCATCCATAATGTCGCACTAACAGAATAATGCAGCCCGTAGCGAATATTATAAAGAGTGTAACAGAAGTGATAGCCATTACGCATAGCAGGTTTCGCCCACACCAGGAATCTTGTCCATGCAAGGTCCCGCGGATTCTGAAAGGAGCTTCCGTAGGAGGACTCCTAGATCTTCCCTTTTCTTCCATCACAACGCCAAATTTAGGAAACACTGCAGGAGAATCGTGGGAAATACTTTTCATTAACTTCGTTACTGAGAGGGTACTTTTTGGAGTTTAATTTCTTTAGATTTTACTGATCAGTAAAAACGCCATCTAATGATAATAATAATCTTGTTACTGATTTGTCAATCGCAAACTAAACTAGATGGCGTTGTTTACACTCCAGTCGTGCGTCGGAGCACTGAGCTGACGCACACAATTTCTTTTTCTTATTTTTTCGCTGAGCAACTTTAGGGCCCGGCCACAGCTACTAGCGGCGCGGATTGCGGCGCGGTGAGCGGCGCGGCGGGCGGCGCGATTTGCGGTGGTATGCCACAGCTAGATAGCGGCGGCGTCAGCGGTGGACGTACTTAGACTACTATATAATAATATTATATATAATAATATTGATAAATAATCTGTAGATAAATAGTAACATTGTTTTGTGTTCCTTCCTTGTGCTCTTTATGTATGTTATGTTTTGGTGTACAAACAATAAAGTGTTAAATGTAATAAATAAATAACATAACAATGTAAGCAGGTAATTAAGGTACCGGCCATGTTTGTCAATAAGAAAAACGAATACAAAAGGGTATGATGGAATGAGCTGTCACATGGATTATTAAGAAAATATGATGAGAACTAGTCTTTGAAGCAACCGATTGTTTTACTATTGTTCATGAAATAAAGATAAATATAATACATCAAGAATAAAAAATAATAAATAATAAGATAAATAAAGATAATGCTGAGTTCGTCCACCGATACGGCCGCGCGCGGCATTTGTTTCACTCGCGCACCGCGCAGTCCGCCGCCGCCGCTACTCTCACCGCGCCGCTCACCGCGCCGCAAAACGCGCCGCTGTAGCTGTGGCATACTCCATACATTGTCTACCATTTGTTCTCGCCGCTCACCGCTTGCCGCGCCGCAATCCGCGCCGCTAGTAGCTGTGGCCGGGCGGTTATGGTGATGCTTTGGTTTACTGTCCATGGGTGACGACGGCCACTTACCATCAGGTGCATGGGCGTAGCCAGGGGGGGGGGTTTCGGGGGTTCAAACCCCCCCCCGAAAAGTTAAGGACTGACATTTTTATATGCTAATAAACCCTTAAAAATCATTTTTCTAGACGTCATTCCGAATCGAATGAGCTATCGCAATATTTTTAGGAGTTTTATTTTCTATTAAACACGTTTTTGAACTTTTTGACTAAACTAATAATTTTTTCTCACTACATACGTATACGTCGTGAGAAAAAATAAAGTCTCAATTTTCTTTAGGGTTATTTTATGTACTTTTAGTCGTTGTATTTTCTTGAAACCCCCCCCCCCCCCCCCCCAACTTGAACCCCCCCCCCCGAAACTAAAACCTGGCTACGCCCATGATCAGGTGGCTCATCTGCTCGTCAGCTATTGACATGAAAAAATTTGAACACTTTAAAATGAGGGTACCTATAAAATGTCAATGACGTCGTTTCGCTTGAGGACCCCTCCAGCATGGGCGTAGCCAGGGGGGGGGGTTTCGGGGGTTCAAACCCCGAAATGTTAAGGACTGAAATTTTTATGTGCTAATAAACCCTTATAAAACATTTTTCTAGACGTCATTCCGAATCGAATGAGCTATCGCACATAATATTTTTAGGAGCTTTATTTCTATTAAACACGTTTTTGAACTTTTTGACTAAACTAATAATAGATGGCACTACATACGTCGTGAGAAAAAATAAAGTCTCAATTTTCTGATATTTTCTGGAACTTCAACCCCCCCCCCCGCCCCCCGAAACTAAAACTTGGCTACGCCCATGCCCTCCAGTATTCACACACAAAAAAAATACGAGATTAATATTTTTATTTGTGAACCGACTGATCCCAAGCTTACTATAAATTATCAGCGAAAACATCCAAATCAATTATGTCGATCTTCTGCTGTGAATAATACTCTCATTACTCATTTTTATTATATACCTACCTATTTGTAATTGTTCTCAAATAATAATTGTGACTTTATCGGCAAGTGAATCTGTCTTGAAGGCAAAGGATTCCAGGTTCAATTCTGGGAACCAGATATTTAAATAGCGGCCTGTTATACCTGAATATTTATTTTTTGATTTCATTAGCCTATGATCCCAGCGTCACTAGGAATGGACTACAAGCATTGACGATCGGTGACTGCTGTTCAAAGGGTCCTGGGTTCGATTCCCAGCGAGTCAAATATTTGAGGATGAGATTGAATTTCTGTCCTTGGTCTGGGTGGTTCTTTTTGTGTGTTGTCCAATGCCCATGGCACCCACGACAAAGGCAATCCTTGGTGTAGCGGTATACACAGGATCTTTTGTGTCAATGGACCTTTTAAAACACCCATGTTTTAATTATTAGGTAATTGTAAAAGCATGATTTACTTACGTGGTACATAAAATAAAATATTAAACGTCATGAATAACATATGATTGGATTACAATGTTGATGCAAGCGAAACATTACAATATTAATTTGTAAATAAGTAAACACGTCAAAAGATGATTAAAGTAGGTATGTACACAGAGTACTTAATCAGAGTATTAATTTAAAGCACAGAGTATTTAATCACTATTTAAAGTATGACCCACAGAGTACTTAATCACAGTATGACATCTTTCATAGTATGCAACTTTGATAGAAAATTAGCTTTTTGGCTGTATGCCTGATGCCATAAACATTTTCTCCATGATTTTGTTATTTTGGAGATACATTTTTTTGCGGATTATTGACATCCGAAGAAATTAATAAAACTCTCGTGTAATTAATTTGTGCACTTTTAAATATGTATTTCTGTTAACTGCCATTGAAATTAGAAATCACAAATGGCCACAAAAAAACACTAGATAGGAATCAAAACAATAATTTTACTTATTCATAAATTCCTCAATAAAATATTTTTATTTTGTTTCTTTAATAAATACACTTATGGGTACGTTGCAAACCTATAACCCTTGCTTTTCTGAAATGTGACTTGGGAACTTGGCTTAGCAAGCAGTTTCTGCTGTAGATTAAACAAATTAAAATAATAATTCTCAGGGGGGGGGGGGGAGGAGATAACTTCACTGGCCAAGTGCAAAAAAGGGGGTAGGAAAATAAAAAACCATAAATAATATAAAACAACATTATTAGCTACAACAGTATTAAAAATAAAATAACTTAAAATAAACAAATTCCTGTAATAGTATTATGTATCGTAATAAAATATTATGCAATTTTTATCATGGACATTAATATGGGTAAGAATTATATCACAATACTAGTTTATCCCCTTTTACGGAACAAATTTCATAAACAAATTGATAAATTATTTATGGTTAAAATTCCTGTGGTATACAATCAAAAGAGCAAAGATAAAAACATTCCGTAAGGTTTAATATTACATACTCAATGAACTAATATATATTCGTTCACTGTACATACTGTTTAAGTTATTAACAAAGTTAAATCATACCTTACGTAACATTGATGATAAATATATTAACACAATCATTCTGTAATATTAAAAATTACAGAAGGTTTTTGAATCATGCAATACATACCTAAATCTTTTGCCCATTGTACTTTGTTATTACAAATGTTTATAAAAACACTGTACAAATTTTAAGTTGCCTAAGTGCATATGGAATAATAATAATTTTTTAACCACAATGAAGTGGGAATTTAAAAAAAAGCAAAAATCTTTTATTTTATAAGTGTTAAATGTGAACTATATTTAACAAGCATTTTTATAGGCCGTTGTTTCAGACGAATCTTATTTGGATTAATCTTACAGTATATTTTTAATGGAATTTGTAAGGTAAGAATAAGGCTGACAAATAATTCTTGACAAAAAAACACCGACTTTAAAATAACTCAATAACTAATCGTCAGATCTCGCTCAAATTGAAGTGGGACTACATGACAAGCACCAGTTTTCGGTTAAAAAAGAATCATCAAAATCGGTTCATCCAGTCGAAAGTTCTGAGGTAACAAACATAGAAAAATACAGTCGATTGAATAACCTCATTTTAAACTCGATTAAAAATTGGTTGTCTGTAAAGTCTGTTTACGGAAGGTAGTTTAACGTGACAACGTCATGACAAAACATTGATGAAATGATTGCATACTTTTATAGATAAAATTGAATCATTTAAATTAAATTACCATTATTTTGTATAGGAATCGAGAGAAAGAGAGATACATGCGGCACGAACCGAGCGCTTCGGCAGATCGTGCCTCTCTATCGCTTGTTCCGCACTCTCGCTCGCGCGGAACCGGACAGTGAGTCATGCTTTTCATGCGTGCACCCGGCGTTCATCGTTTTAATAGACGTTGTCACGTCAAAAGGTTGTCAAACCGAAGATTGTTTAACAAATAGGAATCGTCTAAGAACACAGTAGTTATAATATATCAATAACAATAAACACAGACAGTACAAAGAGACATAATCACAGTCAATTTTAAACAAAGGCAAGATAATATTTTTTTATATACATAATATATTAATCCTACGTTATTCTGCACATATCATTGGAATTTTCTTCTATAGGTTTTTGAGGTTTTTCCGACTTGGATTCCTCCTGCTGAAAAATAAAAATTAAATTATCATTAGTCGAAGCGATACACCGTCATAATATAAATGGTTACGGAAACAATATTCTTGTTTAATAACCAGTTATGAAACAAAAAAAATATATTGCTAAAAACATACAAACATACTATAAAACATACAAACTATAAAACTACTGCCAAACCGGTTATGAAAACGGCAAAAAAAATTTTCTTTAACCAACCAGATTTCGATTACCAGTTACGAAACAGTGAAAAAAATTCCTTTTCGTAGCTGGTTACGAAAACAGAACAAGTGAAGGAAACGTCTATGATTGGTCTAAATTGTTCATCCAATGCCACGTGATCCGTCTTCAGGTACCTCTTCGAAGCTTGAGGTCCAGTCGTACATACAAACATCTTGATACTATCGTATTAATATTATAAATGTGAAAGTTTGTGATTGAGATTAAACTTGGCACACATTTATTAAACACTAGTAAACCTCCTCGCTTTGCTTCGGTTTTCGTATAGAACCCCCAATTTTATTTAAATAAAATATAGCCTATGTTACTCAGAAAGAAAAGAGCTTTCTATTACTGAAAGAATTTTTGAAATCGGTCCAGTAGTTTTTGAATATATCCATTACAAGAAAACAAAATAGAGTATTGAAAAATGTCATTGTGAAGTAACCTTTGACACATTGAATTACGGTCGAATTTCGATTATAGAGTAGATCTCTAGAAATAATAATGCCTTCATTTCTCAAATTGAAATTGAAATTCAAAATCTTTTTTCATATAGGTATCATTGATACACTTATGCACGTCATTTTTTAATCAACCGTCTCACCATATCATCCTTGGAGTTTAAATACGGCACGGGCGCCCGCCGGAGCAGTCTCGCGAGCGCCCCCCGGGGCTTCGCCCCTGTTGGAGCCTCCGTTGAACTATTCGATGACGCCCCTACTGTTTCTGCACTCTGTGCCATTAAAAAAAAAATATAAATGTTATACCAGATTTTAAGAAATTATTAGTTAAAAAAAATCTGTGCTTCAGCTCCCACGCACGACTGGAGTTTAACGCCATCTAGTTTGCAATCGTCAAATCAGTAACAACGCCATCTAGCTACAAGAATATTACAACGCCATCTTGTTTGCGATTGTCAAATCAGTAACCAGATTATAGATGGCGTTGTTACTGATCTGTGTTACGAATTACAAATATATATGTAACATATTCAAAGATTTCAAAGATTCAAAGATTTATTTATTGAACATAAAACACATGTACACAACTGAATTTGTTCGTAAACAACTGCTATAGTTGGTAAACTGTGTTGCAATTGTACATAATGCATAACGTACGGAGAAACACTGATTTAACTCCTCATACATTTTTCATACCACGGGCTTAAATATGATAATCAATAAAATTATATAAAATTATAACTTTAATTTTACGAAAAAAATAAACTTTTTAATACGAGAATACATGCATTTTTGTTACTGTCTCACGCAAAAATTACTGAACGGATTTTCATGAAATTTAGCACACGGGTAGTACATAATCTGGGATCACATATACGATACTTATTATCCCAAAAACCGCGTGCGAAACGAAGACATATATTCCAACGTACCCCATTCTCAACCACGCTGGCCAATTCAACGCCATTAGAAGCGTCCCGCAGTCTGCATTGTATGGAGCAGAAGTCATTGGACCCGCTCTGTTTACACACACAGCTACACGGACACTTGTTGTATTGGACTGCACCTGAACACATACATTAGACTGCTTTTTCATTGGATGACACAATAACGACATCTTATCACAATCGACGACCCGTGTGGCGCAATGGTTACCATGCCGGATCGCCGCACCGAGGGTCCTGGGTTCGATTCCCAGCGAGGCGGTTTGAATGATGAGTTTGAATTTCTGTTCTCGGTCTGGGTGTGAATGTCCTTGTCTAGTGTGTTGTCCATGGCACCCACGACACAGGGAATCCTAGTGTGGGGCTATGAGTGTGAAGCGTTATTTATATTTATTATTTATAAATAAATTAATAAACACACACTCATACCCCCGCAGTAGGTTATTATTATTACCTGTGTCGCGGGCGGCATGGACGACACATATAACACATCACAATCGCACCCATGACACGAATACAAATATTTATCTGTCACATAAAAATCTGCCACGGCCGGGAATCGAGCCCGGGACCCCTCGCTCCGCAGGCAGGGTCGATACCAACTAGGCTACAGGGTGATATATCATAAAGGAAATAATACATCTCGCTATCTCACTTTTTCTATTAATGTGTCTCTTTCCCTCTCTCCCTGTTTATCAATATCTGATCAGTGTGATATAAAATCATAGTATTTAATAAATAAATATTACCCACTAAAATCATAGCTGGTCCCGTCAACTCCGGCGACGCAGCAGCGACCCCCTCGTCTCGGGGGTTCAGGGGGTCGGACTTCCTGGTACCCCTGGATCCCCTGGGTCCTCTGAATGGTCTGGATCCCTCGGGTAGGAGTCCCCTTGAGGAAAGCTTTGATTTCTTCTGCTCGTTCCATGTATCTAGGAAAAAATATATTTAAACATATATTTATTAAACATTACAGAGTCAAGTTATTCATTTTGTCATAGGGACAAACGGCTCACTTAACGAAAAACAAAATTTAAAAAACTCTAACCAAATAAATATAATAAAAACACAGTATGGACAGTAGATACATTATAATTACATCTTAATATATATATAAATTACGTGTCACGTTGTTTGTCCTCGATGGACTCCTAAACTACTTCACCGGTTTTAATCGAATTTACACACCGTGTGCAGTTTGATCCAACTTGAAAGATAGGATAGGTTACATCTCAAAATAAATAAAAAACTTTTGACAGAACGAAGTCTGTCCGGGCAGCTAGTAGATTATAAATTATACAGAATTTGAAAATAAAATATTTAAATCAGTAAATAGCTAATCCTAGGATTCCTATGGTAATGCCTTAATATCTTGGTAGATAATAATTAACTTATACTCGGCTTGATAAGATTTGTATAAAATGAATAAAATGAAAAAATAGTGCATATAGCTAAACATTGTGAGAGGAGACCCCGAGCCCAGCAGTGGGACAATTATGGGCTGTTGCTTTGACTAAACTATTCTCACCTGGTAAGTTTAGCAGTAAGAGCACTCCGTCGCACCGCATCGCTCTCGGCACCGACTGCCGGCACCAGGTACCGTAGACTCTCACTGTACGCGTCCAACGCATCCGCTAGCGACCCACTCGCGTCCAGTTCGATCGCACGCTTTATTAGATCCACCGCCTGGGGATACATAAATATTAAAAATTAAAATGTGTGCAATTCACACGTGGTAGAAGTGAAACCTTCAAAAATTTTGTTTTGAAGATAATGAGACGAATGTAAAATTTCGGGAAGATGATAATTGTAGGTTTTACTACTCCACTCCACTCCACTCAACTCCTCTACCCCTGTACAATGCTTCCTATCTCACTTTAGAATTTATGTGTCTGTCTCTTTTTATTTACTGGACAGTTTCGTTTCATCGAATTTCAAATCACCTCCGTACTAAAGAAGTTTTCACTTCAAAAAATGTAAAACTGTAATAGCGTATAACACCCTAATTCTTCTCCATATCAATAACAAATTGAGAATTTGTTGTATTAATAAATAGATGTGGCTTATCAAACCTCTCTAGATGTGATAAGGAATATGGCCAAACAACTTATGTGCCACTACAAAAATAAAACCGGGCAAGTGCGTGTCAGGCCACGCGCAATGTAGGGTTCCGAAGTAGTAAGTTTATCGACTATCACTCATTAACTACTTATGCTAACATAGCCGTGATAGTTTTCCTTGTAAATTCATCATATAAACTAATTTTGAGAATTTTTCCATTTGTCCAACTTCAACCGGTTGGTCAGTAGAGGGGGACACTTGACTCTAACCAAAATTAGCACTCTAAAGCCAAATATTTCGCACACGGACCCCTAATTTCAAAAATGGTCTTAGAAAACCCATATTTTTGAAAGACCTTTTCAACGATACCCCACACTATAGAATACGCGACGAACAAAAAACTCATCCTTACGTTACCTGTAGGGAAGGTACTCAGAAAAAAAAAACAATATTTTATTCTACATCAACGCCAAATTACAGCTTTCCAGCACTAAGGGTCTCGGCGCATTGTTACGGACAGACGCGACGGAGGGACATGACGAAACTATAGGGTTCCGATTTTATTTCGGAACCCTAAAAATGAAACAGTACAATCACAATCTTCAAAAAAATCCAACGTTTTATTCAAGTATCAATAAGCTTATACTATATACTATACTATATATTATACTAACTACTATAATATATTATACTAACGTACCTTATCATAATTTTCCTTACTGGGCATATGCTCAAGGTCCAAATACTCATGATTGAAGAACTCATCATAAGAAATCCTCTTCTCAGGGTCGTGTTGGAGCAGACGAGTGAGGAGATCCAAGCATCCGGGGGAGATTGAGGCGTTTGGGGGTATCTGGACAGCATAAGTTATGGCTTTTAGGACATCGGCTGGACCTTTTGATCAAACTTTCAAGTATTTTCAGGTTAACCCAGTTCTATGAAGTTTGGCCATTGAATCTAGATAATTATATTTTTTATATTGTAGTGATTAAGGTCATTTGTATATAACTTCAAAGATTTCAAAGATTTAATTATTGATCATAAAACACATATACACAAATTGAATTTGTTCGTAAGCAACTGCTATAGTTGGTAAACTGTGTTGCAATTGTTTACGCCCATACCAGACTTACAGGACATTATATTCTTACTTAATTACTTAAGAAAAGTATACTAAAGAAATGAACTAATTATTATAATTCTAAACTACAATGGGGCACCCATATAACGGCTCTCGCGAGTAAGCTAAGTAGGTCAGTTTATGCCATTAGAAAGATAAGACAGTTTACTGATGTAGAAACTGCTAAACTTGTTTATTTTGCATACTTTCATAGTCTCATGTCCTATGGTATATTGATGTGGGGCTCAGCGGCTAACGTTAACGTTGATGCTATATTTATTTTGCAGAAAAGGGCAATCAGAGCCATTTATAAATTAAAATCACGCGAATCCCTGCGTGAGAAATTTAAAGAAATAGGCATATTAACAGTAGCCTCTCAATTTATTTACAGCAATATTATTTTCGTAAAAAACAACTTAGGTATGTTCAAGCAGAATAGTGATACGCATAATCATTTAACTAGAAACAGACATAATTTGGTTACGTCATCTTTTCGCCTAAGTAGGGTACAACGTTCTTATATGGGGCTCGGTGTACGTTTTTTCAATAAATTACCTAGGTCAATACGTGATTTACCTATCCAAATGTTTAAGAGATATGTGAAATCTCAGCTAGTACGCAAAGGATACTATAGTATAAATGAATATATTAATGACAAAGACGCCTGGAAACTAATGCCGCATCCAGTTCCGCGTAGGTTAGAACGCAATATTATGTAACCATCCATGATTTTAAAAGATGCGCTGAGGAGTTTCTTTCGGCTTTTCTTCTCCTCCTTGACAAAGCGCCTTTCCGAAAAGCTGGTAGATTAAAAAATGACGTGCATAAGTGTATCAGTGATACCTATATGAATAAAAGATTTTGATTTGATTTGATTTGATTTGATTTGATTTGAACAAAATAAAATTACAAAACGGTATAATACTACAAACTAATATTTTTCAACATTATAAAGTGATGAAAATAAAATAAACGGATATGTATGGCTCGGTGTATAACATTTATTATGTGAGTATGAGTGTATATATTAAATTATATAAGTGTATATGTGTGTAGCTCAACCCTAGCTTTAATTTTCCATGGCACTGTAAAATAACGTGGTTGTCAAATATTTTCTATTCCTCCAATTTCCTTGGTTTGTACATTCTATCACAATAAAAATCATCAAACCAGACTTCGATTAAAGTATACTTCATGTATTAAAGTATACTTCAACCTTGCACCCACACTATAACATTATTCCACGCACATTAAGTCTCCTGCAAAAGCTAGTATACGTACAGAAAATACATACAAAGCTACCATACATTTGAAGAGAAAATTAATGTGTGAATAAAACAGTTTCAAAGTTCTCACCCGAATCGGATCCTGTCTCTCAATCTTATTCACCAATTCCTTGAACGTAGCTGACGAGTACGGAGCCTTGCCGAATAGACACTCATACATGATCACACCTGAAACAAAATAATTATGCAATTCATACAGTTATTTCTATTTCATTAACTTGAACTCTACCACTAATCTATAAGACTGTACCTAAAGTAATTTATTCATTTTGGTGTCATTGATACACTTAAGCACATAATTTCTGGAACGAAGTTCCTTATCGCGCGTTGCGAAAGGGGGCTAGGCGGAAAATTTGGTAACGAAAAGTGGTAACGACACTTTTTGCCGTCGTAGTTTTTTTTACATAGAAAGCAAGCCAGAGTACTAGGATAGCAAAAACATGCAGCAAGTGTGCCAAAACAAATCTGGGGTATTAAATTTCTCATCGGCTTTGTTCTCCTAGTAGCAATAGCTACTTGACACCTCTCAAGTTTTTTTTTAATGTGAAAACTTCTTTAGGCTTCTGGAGGTATGATGAGTGTGTAAGCGATGTCTCATTTACATTCTGCTTCTTTTCGATTTTTTTATCGGATTCGTTTAGGATTTTATTATATTACGAGTAACTGCCCTCGCTTTGGTTCGGTTTTATAATTTTTTTTACACCTTGGGTTACATTATTGGAGTTTTATTACGGATCCCTACTTTTTTGAAAATATAATATAGCCTATGTCACCCGGGAATAATGTAACTTCCCAACAGTGAAAGAATTTTTCAAATCGTTTCAGTAGTTTCGGAGCCTATTCAATGCAAACAATCAAATCTTTCCTCTTTATAATTTTATATATATAAATTACGTGTCACGTTGTTTGTCCGCGATGGACTCCTAAACTACTTAACCGATTTTAATGAAATTTGCACACCGTGTGCAGTTTGGTCCAACTTGAAAGATAGGATAGCTTAAATCTTTTGACTTGACTGTTGACTTTGAATAAAAGAAAACTTTTGACAGAACGAAGTCTGTCCGGGCAGCTAGTATTAGTATAGATTACAAATAGATTTTTACTACACATATCCGATAGTTTCGGTTACGGTTACGGAGCTTAACATCCCTGATATAGATACAACTCACCCACACTCCACAAGTCAACCCGCGCGTCGTATTTACCGGCGATCATCTCAGGCGCCATGTACAATGGAGATCCCCTCACTGAACGCATCGTCTCCTCCGATATGTGCTGAGCGAATCTGTGACATAAACAAACATATGTGCTAACATACAAACTACAAACATATCGTGTAGGTAAATAATTACAAGACAATTGGATGCGCTCATGTAGTGCATTTCAACTAAATCAGTAGTTTACTTTAATGTTTATTTATTTATTTAATCTTTATTGACCACAATACAGGATTAAGGTACAAAGGGCGAGCTTAATGCTTAATGCATTCTCTGCCAGCTAACCATTAGGCCAAACAGAAACACACGAAAAGCGGTATTATAAGCAGAAGAAAAAATATAAATAATATTGTAAAAAAGAAATAATGAAGAAGTAATGTTGGTAGCATTGAAATAAGTGTTTTTAAAATTTCAAAACTCAGGGAGATAATAATAGCGTTGTTATCAAGTTCGTCAAAGGTAATAACGATATATATTACGAGATAACATAAAAAATTACATTAAATTAACTTTTTTTAATTTTTATACACCTATTTTAATGCTACCAACATTATAGCCAACAGCAGACTTGCTTGAAACGCACTATAGACTGACTTGTGTCGACCGACGTGCGTTCGAGTTGGATAGGTCAGTCCACCCATGGCTAACATTCCTTAAACCCTTCTGTGCTTCGGAGGGCACGTAAAGCCGATCCCGGTTATTGGGGTTTAACTCCTTTAGAATCTATTTTCATATATAAACCCGGGGTTTGAAAAATTATGGAGTAAAATCAAATTTTAACGTAACAACGCCATCTAACAATAATAATAATCTTGTTAGTGATTTGCCAATCGCAAACTAGATGGTGTTGTTACTGATTTAACGATCGTAAACTAGATGGCGTTGTTACTTATTTGACGATAACGTCATGTATTTTATAATCGTTCGTAAGGAATAAACTACAGTTGTGCGTCAGAAGCTGATTGTAAGGTAACTATCGTTCGTCGATATATATTGTAGTTCTTCGGGCGGCATAGTAGCTTTCGACGCTTGAGTTGGCCACTATGACATGATGACGCATTCATTTATGTCAGCTATTTACATAAAAAATATAAACGTACCCGAAATCGGCCACTTTCAGAATGTATTTAGCATCTGAGCCTTTGTGAAGTAATAGATTGTGCGGCTTGAGATCCATGTGAACTACGCCTAAAAAACAATACATATTATAATCAAATGCAATGTATATAAATACAAAGTTATATTCTATTTCCTACTAATCTAAACCTACTAAAAATGTGGAAGTATGTGAGAACATAAGGATGTTAAAAATACTTGTTAATGCAAACTACTGGACGGATTTTCATGAAATTTTGCACACATAGACCATGATGGCGGAGCGCTAAGTTTTGTTAAACTTCTATGTTAAGTCATTGTTATGTTAAGTCTACAAAGCTGAAGTTAATAATTCTAGACAAAAAATAACCGACTCCAAAATTAGGGATAACTCTAAAACTACTCGACAGATCTTTCAAATTTAAGTGGGACTACATGACAAGCACCAGCTTTCGATTAAAAAAAGAATCATTCGGTTCACCCAGTCGCAAGTTCTGAGGTAAGAAACAAAAAAAATAATAAAAAATACAGTCTAATTGAATTCTCCTTTTTTGAAGTCGGACAAAAAAATTAAGCAATACACACCTTTCTCTCTTAAGAATTTTAATGCGGACGCCAGTTGCTGAAGAAAGTATAATACCTGAAAATATATACCATTCATTCAAATGTACTGACGTCCACATAAGGCATCAAAGGAAAGAAAGAACAGAGAAAAAAGAAACCCTTCTAACACTTTGATTCGTCTTTTACCATACCAAAGATTTTTATTATTCTTACCTGTTTCTCTGGCACTCTTCCATACCTATGAATATATCTTGAAAGATCACCGCCACAGCAATATTCCATTATAATGTAGATATTTCTGTAACATACATACATACATTTAATTTATTTTAATACAATCAAAATATAATTAATTTGTATAATTACAAAAACAGAAGAAATATAATTATAAGCATGAAATAAGGGTTTCTTAATTTTTGAAGTTATACTTCTTTTGGCGCATTTTGAAAAAATATGAAAGTAAAATTTTTATGATGCGCGCAAACCGACAGCCAAAAAACGACACGATGAAGTTACTTGGTAACTGATTCCTTTTACAAACAAAGAGTTGTGGCAAATGGGATGAAATCTTTTGCTATTTTTGTTCTGTTACGCCATAGAAGTATAACTTCATATGTGCATACATATTTACACACACGTTTTTTTTAAAGTTGGTTAAAAAGGTAATAGAGAACATTTAAATAGGTGATACTGATATTCAGGTATTATATTTTTATCAGCAACTATAATAGTATCCACATTAAAATTCTTAAGAGAGAAAGGAAAGGTGATTTTAGGAAGCAAACAAGAAAAATTGAACCAAATTGAGAACCTTCTCTTTTTAACACACTTTTATTAGCTTGATATGTATGTATGTTACGGAATCTTTCAATGCAATTTTCACCAATTTCAAAAGACTTCAGTTTTCAAAATTTCAAAATAATTTCATAGTTTCATTGAATAGAACCATCTGGATAAAAATAAAATATTTACATTATTTTTGCTTCAGTACATACATTGAGAGTTAAGTGTGTATTTAGTTTTTAAATTATTAATTATTCTATACTAGTGGATACCTGGCATGTGCTAACATGCAAAAAAAATTGTATTGAAAAAGAAAATCACAAATGTGTCTAATGTTTAGTGGTCTCAAACTCTTTGCATTAATGCTTTTCAAATGAAACCACTTTGGGGCATATTGGTTGGATGGTTTCAATATCTATTAAGGACATCCGTACAAACATTTTTTGTGTTTTATATATATACTAGCTGCCCGGACAGACTTCGTTCTGTCAAAAGTTTTTATTTTTATTTTGAGATGTAACCTATCCTATCTTTCAAGTTGGATCAAACTGCACACGGTGTGCAAATTTGATTAAAATTGGTTAAGTAGTTTAGGAATCCATCGCGGACAAACAACGTGACACATAATTTATATATATTAAGATTAGATACAGATTTGGTTAAAAACAGGGTTATAATCCCTCACCTATCGTCCCATGTAAACTCCTTCATATGGACTATATGGGGATGTGTCAACGTCTTCAACAGTCTGATCTCCGTCACCAGGTTGTCTACGGCAGCTCCGGAATGCTTTATTCTTGATTTGTCTATGCATTTTACTGCTACCGTTTTTCTTGCACCTACCTGAAAGATCGAAAACTGGTTGGTTGATCCCGGGTTCAAAATAGATAAAAATAAAGAAATAAATTTTATGATCATGTGGAGAACACTAGATATCACTATCAAACACATTACCTAAGTACGAATATTTATCTATTATGTAAATGTGTAGCTGTAGACATTTATGATAGACAGCCAGGAATCGAACCTGGGACCGCTAGCTTCAAGCAGGGTCGCTAACAACTACGCGCAGGGTCATTTCCCAGACAATAGATGTTCCCTTGAGACAAGGATTACTAAGATTACAAGTAGATTTACTAATATAATAAGTCAAGAGCTCGAAATTATCTTTGTTTACTTATCAAAACTAACCTTAGTATACGCTTTATACACAGTAGAATAGCTGCCAGAACCAAGCTTTTCCGTTACGATATATCCCTCTATTCGGGGAAACGACATATTGATGAAAACTAAGTATTTTAAACATAAAACAAGGGCATTTTTCGAAAATATATCAGCAAATTGCTTTCGTTTCGCTAATAAGTTTTGATAGTCCAGATAATTGACAGTTTGACATTGACACTTTTGACTTTGACACAAAATTTGGATTAGCTCACAGACTAGTTACAGATGTTTGGCTGTCAAATACCACCACAGATATCTACCAATACTTTTAATAACCCTAGTTTTAGGATATGTTAATAGATGGCGCAAAAAATTTTTGTTTTGAAGTTTGCAGTTATGAATAAACTTTTAATTTTTTTTGGATATTTATCCCACTTGGCTAGTTACCACCCTCTAATAAATCGACCGTCGAATGTTTTTTACATATTTCGTTTGCAGTTTTGGATAGCCATGGGGGTCACCCTCTCACCCGTCTTTCTGTTTGACTGGCAACGCATTAGTGACGCCTTTGAAGCCAGGTTTATGCGCGGTGGTGACCATTTACCCGTCTACTATCTATTCATAATTAAGAATAATCTTTGAATCCTGGAAAATTTACCTATTCCCGCGAAAGTTAATCATGGATGCTGCGAAGTTTGTGTGTATAGAATAATTTTTCATGTTAATATAAATAATCATGTAATGTAAAAATAATTATCCCTGACTGCAATGCTACTAACTGAAATAGTCATTTCATTTGAATTAAGAAGCCGCCAATTAAAAAGTTAACTCGAGCCCCTGCCAAGTTTGGTATGAAAATGGCTTATTTCCATCATAAAAATTATTATATCATAACATTTTATTTCGAAGTGAATGTTCGTGAAGTGTATTCGGAGTGTTTATAAATTCTTGGCAATAGCCTTACATTTATTACATTTAGCACATTTTGCTCTTTTATTCATTTTATTACTCTTTAAAATGCTGAAACGTTTATTCAGAATTAGCTGACCCGGCAGATGTTGTTCTGCAGCATGTTTTATATTGTAACAGCCTTATTAATAAATTAAAATGTGTGCAATGCACACGTGGTAGAAGTGAAACCTTCAAAATTTTTGTTTTCAAGATAATGAGACGAATGTAAAATTTCGGGAAGATGATAAATGTAGGTTTCACTAATCTACTTCACTCCGCTCCGCTCCCCTACCCCTCACTCCCCTACCCTACCCCTGTACAATGCTTCCTATCTCACTTTAGAATTTATGTGTTTGTCTCTTTTTACTGGACAGTTTCGTTTCATAAAATTTCAAGTCACCCCCGTACTAAAGAAGTTTTCACTTCAAAAAACTTGAGAGGTGTCAAGGGACACCCGGATGGAACGAAGTTCCTTGCAATCAGTAGGTACTAGAATAGCAAAAACATGCAGCAAGTGTGCCAAAACAAATCTGGGGTATTAAGTTTCTCATCGGCTTTGTTTACCTAGTAGCAATTGCTACTAGGTGAACAAAGATTTGTTTTGGCACACTCGCTTGCATGTTTTTGCTATCCTAGTACTGACTGCAAGAAACGAAAATATCTGGCTTGCTTTCAATAAGAGAGAGAGAGAGAGAGAGAGAGAGACAGAGAAACATGCGCACGCCGCACGACTTGTAACGACGCCGCACGAGTTGTAACGACGGCAAAAAGTGTCATTACAACTTTTCGTCCCAAAATTTTCCGCCTAGCCCCCTTTCGCAACGCGCGATAAGGAACTTCGTTCCAAAAACGTCTGATATAAACGTACATTTTTTAATTTTATTCTACCACTAAGACGGTGTAATAAATATGAAGCCTACGTATATCCATGCCAAATTACATTAGGGATGGACAGATGGCGTAATCACTGACCTATAAGGGTTCGTTTGAACTACGGAACCCTAAAATGACTCTGAGATACAAAGAGCGTCATACGAGCATGCTGTTGTAGTCATAATTTAACCATCGAATGGCGCAGTAATATTTCCTCTTAAGTCCACAAGCATAAATCTTTTATATCCTGGTAGCGGTGTTTCAAACATTATTTTGTTTTTAACCTCCGACGCAAAAACGAGGGGTGTTATATGTTGGACGTGTGTGTCTGTTTGTCTGTCTACATGTCATCGTAGCTCTCGAACGGATGAACCGATGTTGATTTAGTTGCATAATAATCTAAATTTTACTAACAAAAAATAACCGACTTCAAAGTCTCAAAAACTACATAGTTGTCAGATCTCGTTCAAATTTATGTGAGACCACATGACAAGTGCCTGCTTTCGATTAAAAAAAGAATCATCGAAATCAGTTGGCGTGATATTGAGTTATTCGTCAATTTGTCGCGCACATCTTAACACAAATTTAGACTTATGTGGTTTTCTCATGGATGCCATTGTCAGATCTCAATAAAATTTATGTGGGACCACATGACAGCCACCAGCTTTCGATTAAAAAAAGAATCATCAAAATCGGTTCGCCCAGTCCAAAGTTCTGAGGTAACAAACATAAAAAAAACAGTCGAATTGAGAACCTCCTCCTTTTTTGAAGTCGGTTAAAAATACTATGCAACGGTGGAAGACTGAACGCGGGGGCCCGAGTTCGAATCCTGCACGCACTTGTTCGGTGAAGGAAAACAATGTGAGGAAACATAATTGAAACAAAGACTGCATTCATGTGTTTTTTAATTAATTACTTTCCGTAAGGTTCATGTGCTAGAATAAATCTAGATCTTATAATAATAACGCGTTGTTATTCTAAGATCTAGATAAAGTACGGTGGCCAGATGAATTACGTAGCAGTAAACAAACCTTAACACCTGGACATAAGGTTTAAAAACTGAAGTCTGCAACATTGTTTATAACGCTGATATGCACTCGGACTATTTATTTTAAACTCTATTGAAATTACAATAAGTTCTACAATATGTTTCACGTTGATTTAATAAGCTGGTACAATTTGCAATCTCTACTCTTCGTACGCATTAGTGGCAGTATGAATACGTTGGCCTTTGAGTCCGCTCGGGCCAAACGCGGGAGTGCTACGACATAAAAAAAATAAGTTCGTAGTATGTAGTTTCACATACCTACAGATAAAAAATTACGAAACAATTTGCGCGCGACGGGAATATTTTATTAAAAATTTTACTTTCCAAATAGTATTAGGTATATAAATTAAAAAAATAACATTAAAATATTAAATCGAAATAATTAAAGTTTTATCATAAATAAATAATTATTGCGATAGTTTTAACTATATTTACCTGTAAAAATAAAAATATTGTGCTGGAGAGTTGTGTATATCTTTAACTTGTCTGAAATTTATCTAAATCTATGCAATGATATTATAATGTAAACTAATAATTGTTGACAAAAAATAACCGACTTCAAAATTAGGGATAACTCAAAAACTACTCTTCACATCTCTCTCAAATTTAAGTGGGACCACATGACAAGCACCAGCTTTCGAATATAAAAATAATCATCTAAATCGGTACACCCAGTAAAAAGTTATGAGAACCTCCTCCTTTTTAGGGTTCCGAAGTAAAATCGAAACCCTTACAGCTTCGTCATGTCCGTCCGTCCGTCTGTTTGTCCGAAGCAAAGCTCCTAGCCTCAGTGCTAGAAAGCTGTAATTTAATTTTAAAGATATTTATTAAAATTCCAAAAACATAGAATAAAATATTGAAAATCATTTTTTTCAGGGTACCTCCCCTACAGGTAACGCGAGGATGAATTTTTTATTCGTCGCGTACCCTGTAGTGTGGGGTATCGTTGAAAAGGTTTTTTAAAAATATTATGGGTCTTTTAAAACTATTTTTGGATTTAGGAGTACGTTTGCGAAATATTTGGCTTTAAAGTGCTAATTTTGGTTAGAGTCAAGACGTATCCCCCCCCTGCCGGTAAACGGTTGAAGTTGGATAAATGAAAAGGAAAGCAAAGCAATAACCCATAATTGTCCCGCTGCTGGGATCGGGGTCACCTCTCATAACGTGAGGGGTTCAGGCCATAGTCTACCACGCTGGCCAAGTGCGGATTGGTAGACTTCACACACCTTTGATAACTCTATGGAGAGCTCTCCGGTGTGCAGGTTTCCTCACGATGTTTTCCTTCACCGAAGCAAGTGATAATTAACTTGTAATACGCACATAATAATTGAAAATTAGAGGTGCGTGCTAGGATTTGAACTCGGGTTTAACCGTTAGGCTATCTCTGTTTATGAGTGATTCAAATTCAAAATTCATATTACATAGATTCTCAAAAACAGGTTATAAGATGAAATTAAAAGGAAAACTATCACGGCTATGTTATCTTAAGCAGTTAATGAGTAATAGTCGATAAACTTACTACTTCGGAACCCTACATTGCGCGTGGCCTGACACGCACTTGCCCAGTTTTTGAAGTTGGTTAAATATCTATAGCCACAGAGTACTTAAAAACACTATGTCTGATAGGCCTACAGTCAACCTACAGTACTGTTGGCACCTTTTCCTAGACTTTTCTTCTAATTCTTTCGGTTCCTGCGAGAGAAATACAAGTTAGTTTAGAGATTAATTTTGGACTATCTATTTGAATGAATGAATGAACGAAAATGAATGAAATTAAATGCATTTATCTGTTGGAATTCATTAATTTGTTAATAGGTAATTGTAACAGCAATTAAAACTGATCTCTTTTAACTATAAAGTATATTGCCATAACACCTGATGAAAAATACTAGCAATCATTTCACTGGCGTGTAATGAGGTATTACCGGAAAGAAGCGAGGGTAGGTCGTATATTTTTGTTATAAATTAATAAAAACACAGCTTTTGCGTTATCAGGCATTATAAAATACGCAGTAGACTGCTAAAATATGTATTAGTACTAAAATTATAATTTTTACGGCGGGTTCTTTCTACGTTTTTATTTAAATTATTTGCTAACGAAGCTTTTTTTGATTTTTTAGAAATATGTATGAGATAGGCGACCCTGTCTATCCATAATAATTTTGAAGTGAAAACTTCTTTAGTACGGGGGTGATTTGAAATTCGATGAAACGAAACTGTCCAGTAAAAAGAGACAGACACATAAATTCTAAAGTGAGATAGGAAGCATTGCACTTGGGGTAGGGGTCGGGTAGGGGAAGGGGAGGGGGAGGGGAGGGGAAGGAGAGGGGGAGGGGAAGGAGAGGGGGAGGGGAAGGGGAGGGGAGGCGGAGGGGAGGAGAGGGAGAAAGGGAGGGGGAGAGGAGGGGGAGGGGGAGGAAGCATTGTACAGGGGTAGGGGAAGGGGAAGGGAGGGGAGGGGAGGGGGACCATTTCATACTTTATTTACCATAAGCCTCTTTTGTATCATTTATCGAAAATGTAAGCTCCGAGTCTGAATAAATATATTATGTGATATACATAGTATACCAATAAAATGTAAAATAATGTTCATTACTAAAACCTACAATTATTATCATCTTCCCGAAATTTTACGTTCGTCTCATTATCTTGAAAACAAAATTTTTGAAGGTTTCACTTCTGCTACGTGTGAATTGCACACATTTTAAATTTTTTCTCTGGCTGCATATTAATTATTATAAGTCGAAAATCGAAAATTTGCCTAATGCATTATTTTAGTAGTCTCAAACCATCTTCACATTATTTCAAAGGATACCATTTTGGGGCATACCTATCGGTTGGATAGTTTCAAAGTCTTTAGGTAACAGATTTATGTTATGTTAAAAGTGCTAAAACATTACTATTCCTTTAATAATAAAATTGAAACATAATAGTTACTATGTAATTAAAAAAAACTACCGAAAATTTAAATCTTGAAAAATTCTAGATACTTCATTATTCCATAAATTAATTATTGCCACAATTTTTTTGCAAACATGAAATTTAGATAGACAGCAGTGAGATATTAATCTGTTATTAATATTGTGACGAAGAAGACGGTGAAAATGTATAGTATGGTGGCTGGTCACAAGCAGGATAAAGATAAGCAAGGATCTGGCCCACAACGGGAACAGGTAAACCACTACTCGATTTTAAACTTAACTCGTGGATCGAACCCAGGACCCTTGGCGCGGCGATCCGGTGTGGTAACCAACGCGTCACACAATTGTAAGCTTCTACTACCATTTCAGAAAGGTGCTTTATCATTTAGAAAGAAAGAAAGAAAGAAGAAAGAAAGAAAACATTTATTTCTGGCTAAACACACACACACAAAATATTTTTTATAGATTATTATTTACAGAAAGGCGCAATGGTTACCACGCCGGATCGCCACACCAAGGGTCCTGGGTTCGATTCCCAGCGAGGCGGAAATTTGAATGATGAGTTTGAATTTCTGTTCTCGGTCTGGGTGTGAATGTCCTTGTCTAATGTGTTGTCCATGGCACCAACGACACAGGGAATCCTAGTGTGAGGCTATGAGTGTGAAGCGTTATTTATTTATTTATTTATTTAAAGTTAAGAAACTGAGCAGAACTCGAACGAAATACTAAAAATAAATTGTTGACATTACAACGCGACTCACGAACGAGCAAGCGAGCTCCAAGCAGCAGCTTTCCGCAAAATTACGTTAAAAGTTAAACTCGCATTCAGGACTTCACCTACCGACAGAGAGAAACTAGTAGTTCTGTACGGATAGGGGTACAGTTTCTAACATTAGTTGGGGTCGTTGTCCATCTGAATGTCTGTTCGAAGCGCTCATATCCCGGCGGCTTGTGTCGATCCTGTAATACTGCCGTCCTCAAGCTAAAAGGCGGCTAAATGTCATCTGGAAAATTTTTACTTTATTAATATTTTTTGATATTTTTTTGAACTTTATTAATATTAATGTTCAAAAAAAATATGTCTTTTCAGTTTGACATAATATGACAACATTAACAATGGTTTATAGAGAATCACTAGCACGGTTTCGAAATAATCCTCCGTTTTTAGCTCTACCTCAAAAACTGTTTTTGTCACTTAAACGCAGAATAGGCAAAGTTAGGCAACAGCGACAGCTCGGTAATTGGATGGGTAAAAATAACCGATATCAAAATAACTCAAAAACAATTTGTCAGATCTAGCTCAAATTTAAGTGGGATCACATGACATGCACCAGCTTTCGATTAAAAAAAGAATCATCAAAATCGGTCCACCCAGTCGAAAGTTCTGGGGTAACAAACTCAAAAAAATACAGTCGAACTAGCTGCCCGGACAGACTTCGTTCTGTCAAAGGTTTTTTATTTTGAGATGTAAGCTATCCTATCTTTCAAGTTGGATCAAACTGCACATGGTGTGCAAATTTTATTGAAATCGGTTCAGTAGTTTAGGAGTCCATCGCGGACAAACAACGTGACACGTAATTTATATATATTAAGATTGAATACGTTGTCCTTTTTTGAAGACTGTTAAAAAAGAATAATTTAAAAGTTCGTTCGCTCTTCGCTGGTGAGACACCAGAACGGCTGATCTCTAGAGAGTTGGTGGAGTTTCCAAAATGAGAGTGTCGCCGTACATATTATAACTACTCCGGGGATTGTAATTTTAACCAGAAACCCAATACAATGTAATACTGTTTTGAGCAAAATGTAGGAGAAAATTGTTGATTATGATTGTAAAATCTGATTAATCACAAAATATGTGGCATACTGTTTTTATATTTTTTAAATTACTTTAATTGGCTATTTGACAGTTATCACGGTAAAATATGAAATGTGTTAAATATGGTTGCATAATGGTTAACAATAATTATACAATACGTTTCTTGCATGAAAATAAATTGTAAGTATTTTTACTTTTGAAAAATAGATTTGAGTTTTTTTACCTGTGGATACAAGAACCGAAACGCGGGCGGCCATGATTGAGCATGTTATGACGTCACAATTCAAAAAATAAAGCGTCGTGTACTACTAACTATGTCGTGTGCACTGTGCAATTTACTGAGAAAATTAATAAGATATATTTTGATTTCTGCTTTTGAGAGGTTTTGTAAAATGGAGTCAGGCTATACAAAAGCTGACAGTGCGAATTTGCCTCAAGTTGATTCATTTATGGTCGCAAATTTCTTTGCGTGTAACCCTGACTTTTGCTCTACCGAGTTTCGGAATGCAAAAACCTCCTTGTAAGTACTAAAATTAATAAAGTAAAATTGGTCAGTCTTGCTAAGTGGTCACAGGGGGATTTATTTCTAAGTTTTTCCTCAACGTCCCCTTAACGACACCATATTACTAATGATTTTAAATTACTTGTAGGTTATGTTTATGAACATTATTAGGTTAGGTTTAATTTGTTTTTTTAGTAAATCAGAGGCTAAGTTGATTTCTTCTAAATACTTAAATCAAAGTGGTCCTCACAAAAGAATATTGCTGATATAACAGATGTTAACTCTGGGTCTCGACGTGCTAATTTGTAACCACTGCTTTCGACGTTCAGGGCATTTAGAAACGTGTAGGTATAAACAATTTGTCAGGTTTAATTGTAGTACTTCTACACATAGGCACTGCACACGTCTTGTAGCTTGTCATTTTCACAATTCCAGTGAAAAAGGTGTAAGTTTTTCACTTAAAATATCTTCAGAGTTAGAGCGTAAACTTTTGTTAATTGAAATATGACGTCACAGCCAGCAAGTGACAGATGGCGGACTATTTTCGCGCGAATTTAAAATTAATGGATTAAAAGTTATTGTAAGAGGTATAAAATAAAACTACGAAAATTTTAAAATATTTTTCCAAAAGTTGTCTAATAGCCAATTGCGTTATGTTTGTAATTCGTAACACAGAATCAAGGTGGCGTTGAATAGCTGATCAGTAAATTAAATATTTTTAAACTAACTTCAAAAAAGGAAGTTCTCACAGTTCAGTTGTATTTTTTTTTGTTTTTTACCTCTTACATCTGTATTAACTGATTTTGAAAATTATATTTATCTGAAAAAAAATATAAGATTGAACCCATAGTAAGCCCATAGTTATCAAAATTCAGATCTGATGATGGGATATAATTATAACTTATCATCTAACAGCCTGAATTGAAACAACGTAATATCGGCAAAGTCTGGCTAAATGAATCGGGAAATGTCAACGGCTGTGGCTAACGGCGCCATTTGTCAAGTTAATCGTTTCAGTCCACGCCTTACTGCCAATGACAGAACTTACGAAGGATTAACTGACCCGTGACAATGATACTTTCAACGTTCTTATTGGGTTCCGTAGACAAAACGGAACATTAGTTTCGGTATGCCAATGATAGAACTTGATATAATACAGGGTGTCCCGTAAGTAGCGGATCAACCGAAGGTGGCAGATAGCTTGAAAGTTGGCCTATCATATGTCAGAAAATTACCCAGTAAAAGTGTCACCGTTTTCGAGATATTGACAATTTTTTAAAATTTAGAAAATTCGGCTCCTTTACCCTACTTTTTCCTGTTGAGTCCACAAATGAGCAGATATTTTGATAATTTTTTTTCCTAGAGCTCTCAGATAGTTGCTTTATAATTATCAGTATGTAATATTGTTGAAATTATTAGGGAACGCTGAGAAAATAGCGTCTACTTTGGATATTTTTGTTTTTGATTTTCTTCGACACAACTTTGATGCGAGGTGGTTGAAAAAAAATGTACTGGGCAAGTATGCCCCGGTATTTTAAAAACTTGTCTGTTTAATGCAGATTTTAAAAAGGTACAATACAGGCTACTTTGATAGGGAAAATTTTCAAGTAAAAGCCATTTCAGTGTCAAAGGGGTGAATTTGAATCAAAAGTTATTTTATTGTTTACTGTTATGGGATGAAGTTTTTCAATGGTTTTGGCTTAATATTACGTTACGTTAAATTATTGCTCTAATAAATATTTAAAATAATAATTATTTTGCGATATTTAACCCTTTAAAAGAAATTTCAAATTATCTAAGAATTACTTGAAAAATATTGTTTCTTCAAAAAATAATGCTATTATTAATTGTTTTTAATACTAGATGATCAGCAAACCTTGTCAATTCTCAGCGTTCCCTAATAATTTCAACAATACTACATACTGATAATTATAAAGCAACTATCTGAGAGCTCTAGGAAAAGAAAATTATCAAAATATCTGCTCATTTGTGGACTCAACAGGAAAAAGTAGGGTGAAGGAGCCGAATTTTCTAAATTTTAAAAAATTGTCAATATCTCGAAAACGGTGACACTTTTACAAAGGTAATTTTTTGACATATGATAGGTCAACCTTCAAGCTATCTTCAACCTTCGGTTGATCCGCTACTTACGGGACACCCTGTATAATCTAAATTTTACTAACAAAAAATAACCGACTTCTAAGTCTCAAAAACGACTTGTCAGTCAGATCTCGTTCAAATTTATGTGGGACCACATGACAAGCACCTGCTTTCGATTAAAAAAAGAATCATCGAAATCGGTTGGCATGATATTGAGTTATTCGTCAATTTGTCGCGCACATCTTAACACAAATTTACGACTTATGTGGTTTTATCATGGATACCATTGTAAGATCTCAATAAAATTTATATGGGACCATATGACAGCCACCAGCTTTCGATTAAAAAAAGAATCATCAAAATCGGTTCGCCCAGTCCAAAGTTCTGAGGTAACAAACATAAAAAAAAAAAAAAAAAAAATACAGTCGAATTGAGAACCTCCTCCTTTTTTTGAAGTCGGTTAAAAAGTGCTGCCAATGACAAAAAGATTGAATGACTTGACAACCGAAGGATTTAACTGACCCATGACAATGATACTTTTAACGTTTTTACAGAGTTCCGTAGTCAAAATAAAACCTTAGTTTCCGCATTTCCCTCCGTCCACAGCTTAGTTTAAACACCCTTGAAGTATATTATGTAAACTACAATCTTGATATTAATACGAGTTGTAAATTAAATAACTACAGTTCTGTACTTCTCTCAGAGATGGCGCTACAGGTAGGTGTCGTTTACCGGTCGCGACCTGTATGGTTTCATCCCATGTCAAAAAAAAATAGTTGTCTGTAAAGTCGGTATACGGACGGAGATTTAACGTGACAACGTCTGTTCGTGGTATAAGTTTTTGGAACATAAGTTCACTAATTAGTCTATTCAATTCCGACGCCAGAAACGCTCGCGTAGAAGAGAGACGCAAGGCGCGCGCCGGTCGAGCGAGCCTCTCTCTTTAATGCTGCGCGCGCATGGTAACGTACCGGCAAATCTTACATGGTCGTTACATAGTTTTCGTGAATGACACCCGAGTCAACCAATTTATAGACGTTGTCACGTCAAAATGACTAACGCGCGAAAAAAAGTTTTCACTTCAAAAATTTCATTTCCTAATCCCTACTAATATTATAAATGTGAAAGTGTGTTTGTTTGTTTGTCCGTCTTTCACGTCGCAAAGAAGCTGTTATATGGTATGGTTTTTGTGTGTGGAGTTAGTGAGGAGGGTGGAGAGTAACGTAGGCTACTTTTTACCGCGGTAAAACATCCCCATGAGGAGATCGATATTTTGTTAGTTACTAGATATTTAGTTCCGGTTTTTGTTAATAGATGGCGTTAGTAAAATTCCGCGGGCGAAGCAGCGAAGCTGCGGGCAAAAGCTAGTACTAAATAATACACGCATACAATTTTCTTGTTGTGAATACCTAGAACCCAAAGCACTAATGAGTACTTACTAATGACACGGCAACATTATCCTGTGTTCAGTATATACTCTGTGGGTGATGAATAACCCACAGTAACAGAATTACTTCGGGCCTCAAGAGAGTCGTAGTGTATACGTAAATATTCAAAGTAGTCAACACGTTAGTTTGCTAACAATGCCCTCACCGGCTGGAGTTAGTATGATTGATGCGAATATATTATATTGCCTCAAGAAGTTTATACTCGTACTATCGTTCAACTTGTAGCTTTTCCCGCGTTTTCTGGGCTAATAAGTACCCTATATGTTATTCCAGATCATGGTCCACCTTTATGCGGGAAAGAGCAACAAACATCTATCCATCCTAATAAACTTTCTCATCTATACTAATATTAAAAAGAGGAAAGATTTGATTGTTTGTTTGCATTGAATGGGCTCCGAAACTACTGAACCGATTTGAAAAATTCTTTCACTGTCGGGAAGCTACAGTATCCCCGGGTGACATAGGCTATATTATATTTTCAAAAAAATTAGGGATCCTTAATAAAACCCCAATAATGTAACCCAAGGTGTAAAAAAATAAGAAAACCGAAGCAAAGCGAGGGCGGTTACTCGTTTATAATATAAGTACGATAGGACATCACATCACACATGACTCCTTATCCCGGTCACAGTACAAGAATAATATTTATACTGTGTCCCGGTTAAAGCCGCTAGCAAATCCCTAGTTTTAATAATCTTTCAAGCACAATTCGTATCTTTTATTTTGTAAGCCTGTTTTATTTTCAGCAATAATTCGCGGAGCTTGGAAAACTGCCCACTTGCTTACTACAGATAATGAGAAGAGAATGTATGCAAATGTTAAGTTTAACGTGCTACTGTTTTAAATACTGGGCTAAATAAGGCTTACTATTTATTCAGGGCTTGCAAAGTCCTTCTTTTGACGGGATAACGTCTATTAAAACGATAAACGCCGCGCGCACGCACGTAAAAGCATGACTCATTGTCCCGTTCCGCGCGAGCGAGAGCGCGGGACAAGCGATAGAGAGGCACGATCGGCTACGATCGGCCGAAGCGCTCAATTTTATCTATAAAAGTATGCAATCATTTCATCAATGTTTTGTCATGGAGTTGTCACGTTAAACTACCGTCCGTAAACCGATTTTACAGACAACCAATTTTTAACCCTCGACGAAAAAAGAGGGGTGTTATAAGTCTGACATGTCTGTGTATCTGTGTGTTTGTGTATCTGTGGATCTACATATAAGTCTGTCTGTGGCATCGTAGCTCCCAAAGGGATGAACCGATTTTGATCTAGTTTTCTTTTCTGACAGTTGACTTAATCGAGAGGGTTCTTCGATATGTTTAATGTAAATAAAACTGTCGGGGTTTTTAAATTTGAATTTAAGAAAATAACTATTATCGGATGTATTTATTACCATTTTTTTTTGTTTTTTTTTTAGTATTCCTTTCCTGACAAAAATTCAAACGTATCTTTTACGCTTCGAGAGTCAGAGCCCTGTGACAAACGGACGGACGGACGGACAGATAGACAGGCAGACAGATAGACAGACAGACATATAGACAGACAGACGGATGAATAGGGACTTATGTCCCGTTCAAATCATTTGGGTACGGAACCTTGAATAGAACGACTTACTACCACATGCAAGTCTTTAATTACACATTACATTTTTTTAATAATATTCCTAAAAACACTATAATATTTGAAGAGTTTTCCATCAGAACTCCGTCATCTTAGAACTCAAAAATAAACGCTAATCCACTCATACCCCCGCAGTAGATTATGACCTGTGTCGCGGGTGGCATGGACGACACATAACGCATCACAATCACACCCTGCACCCGAGTACTAATATTTATCTGTCACATAAATATGATCAGCCGGGAATCAAACCCGGGACCTACAGGGTCTAACCTACAGGGTCGTCGTATAATAAATAATGTGATAGAAAATAATTTTCTAAATCGGTTGAGGAATCAAATTAATGATGGAGTTATGAGGTAATAAAAAAAATACTACCGAATTATGAACCTTCTCCTTTTTTGGTGTCGGTTAATACAATACAATACAAATATTCCTTATTTGTACACCAGAAATAAATACACAGTAATAAAAAAACAATGTTTATTCATTCGTTGTTATTTCTTGTTCCAGAACGAAGGCAAGACAG
Source organism: Thymelicus sylvestris (assembly GCA_911387775.1). Taxonomy (NCBI): domain Eukaryota; kingdom Metazoa; phylum Arthropoda; class Insecta; order Lepidoptera; family Hesperiidae; genus Thymelicus; species Thymelicus sylvestris. The sequence goes on from OU426911.1 coordinate 7,302,503, forward strand.
AAAAGAAAGAAAAGAAGAGAAGTCTTCGGGACATCGTGATGCAGTACTTTAGAAAGAGACTTAATCCTCCCATGAGTGAGTAATGTATCATTGTACAAAATAAATTAAAAAAACGCTTGTACGTTATACTTATATCTAACGAGTAACCGCCCTCGCTTTGCTTCGGTTTTCTTATTTTTTTACACCTTGGGTTACATTATTGGAGTTTTATTAAGGATCCCTATTTTGTTTTGAAAATATAATATAGTCTATGTCACCCGGGGATAGTGTAGCGTCCCGACAGTGAAAGAACTTTCCAAATCGGTTCAGTAGTTTCGGAGCCTATTCAATGCAAACAATAAAATCTTTCTTCTTTATAATATTAGTATAGATTTATTTTTTAAGTACGTACGGATATCACGGTACGTTGTAAGGTACATCCTTAGGTTACAATGTATCAAAAATTTTACGGTTTCCTAGCTAATATAGTTTATAGTTTTGTTATGTCTGTTCGTCTGTTCAACTGCATAGGGCAGGTAGATACTCTAAAATTTTACTTCTTATTACGGGACGAATGGACGGTTGGAAAAAACTGTACTAAGTGCTTGTTCATACTGACTCGCGGGCGCGGTCGCCGGCGCGGTCGCGAAATATCAAACATATGAACTACCTACTATGAAAGTGTTCACATACAAAACGCACGTGCGGTGTAAGCACAGAACATCTAATAATTAGTTAGAAAGGGCATAGCGCGTAATTTGTATGGGAACCGGTGTCGCCATTCCGATCCCCTCCATTACTAGTATTACTACTACTACTACGAAAATGAACAAATACGCACGAGGGTCGTTATGTGTGCGTGAGGGGCGTGACACTGTAGCTAAGGATTGACTGACGATAAACTTTTATCGGTATTTATTTTCGTAAGGTCGACATTTGTGTAAAATAAAGGTTTACCTTAAATCCATAAAAAATAACATAATTATTGGAAAATAATATAGGATATTGGAAACTCGCTACGTATGTCAGATTTAGATTCATGTGTTCTTCATCATACGTTTTTTATAAATTTTATTATATGTATATACTTACCTACTTATTTTCAAGGCAAGAGTGAATAGGCTTTTGCTAATTTAGTTCGTTTTACCACCCATACTACATCGCCACTTACCATCAGGTGGGATTGTGATCACTTTTAAGATATAAAAAATTGGATTAAAAAAAAATATTAAAAAAATAGGATGTAAAATACTTCAATTATCTTTCAAACTATATTTCAATGCATATAACATTAAATTTATCTGGCCACATGTACATTATTTAAGAACGTTGTTTATAATATAACTTCGAAAGAATCTATCGAATATCGATGTCATCTTTTACTACGCCCAACGCTGGAGCTATTACTATGTAATTAATACATTACGCGTTCTATTTGATGTGTTAAAAATGAGGAGCGCATGAAGCCCGCAATGTATATTTTGTGGGAAAAGAATCGTTTGAAGGACATTTTTAAAGATTTAAACTAAAATATCCTAGTTTTTTGCTTATCGATGAAAAGAAACGCTTCCTTTGTTTATTTTAAGCATTTCACTTCTTGCAGGGCAAGTAATTACCGCACATGTAGGCATTTTTATGTAATTTAGTCACAGTATTTCGCAGTACTTTTCTCCGTTGGAGCTCGCGAGTCACTAAACAGCGCGATCGCGTGTTTTTGAGGATTGTGCTCGTTTGCGCATAATCTTGGCGCGCCTGCCACGCCCACAACTCCTTTCTAACTAATTATTAGGTGTTCTGTGGGTGTAAGTAGCGGGCACGCTAGCGACAAGCGCGCGCGGCCCGCTAGCGGCGATATCAAACGCATGAGAATGTATGAGTGTGTTCACATTGAACTAGCGGCGGAGCGCGCGACTCACTCGCGATGTCAGGTAAGTTCAACCATTTTGAACTTGTCGCTAGAAACGATAGCACATGAATTCATTATGTCCCCAGATTAAAGGGTTGTTCTTTCATCTAAGATCATGTCCTTCAATACAGAAGAGTTTATTAGTACTATTTAGGCTAGAACTGATTTGATTTGAACTCAGATTTGGCAGAATAAACACAGGCATCTTATGAACAGAAACATTCTTAATAAACTATGGAAGGAAATTGCTGAATTGTTTCCTGATATAGAGGGTGAGTACCTAAATGGAACTTTAGGTATGAATTTTCGGTTAAAAAAAGATCGTCGTCCATGTTTTCAACCTCTGACAACATGTCACAATCGCGCAAACGCCTGGCGGCCAGTGTGAACACGAATCCGCCACCGCGCCCGCGCCCGCGACCGCGCCCGCGCCCGCGCCCGCGAGTTCAGTGTGAACACTCACTAAGGGTTTGTTTTTAACGGAACGAAAAAAAATAAGCACAAAAATGCACATTTTGAAAGCAAAATTTTAAAGCACGTTACAAAATTAATTTAAACGTAGCTGAAGGGTTTTTCGATAACAGTCACCCTCTTCGAGGAAATTCACTGAAAATTGCGCTGAAAACTGTGAAAATTGTTAACACTACGCTTTCGATTAAAAACTTTAAAAATTATGTTTCGCTGCAGCACCAATGGCTGTTCCATATTGTGCTATAAACCGTCCTGTTAAGGCACAGTTTGGTTTTAATTGTTTTTTATAATCTGTGAAATGAGTTTTTGGCGCGAAGTAATTTTCCAAGACTTTTCTTTTTTGAGCTGTTCCCGCATTCTGTGTACCTTTAAATATTAAAAGTTATAATCTAATATATAAAATTCTCGTGTCACGGTGTTAGAAGTTGAACTCCTCCGAAACGGCTCGACCGATTTTCGTGAACCTTAGCGTGCATATCGGCTAGGGTAGAGAATCGGACAACATCTATTTTTCATTCCCCTAAATGTTAAGGGTGGTCCACCCCTAAATTTTTGGCAGAACAACGTTTGCCGAGTCAGCTAGTAACAATATATGTTGATAGTGTCTACTCGTATCAATTTCATAAAGCTAGAATAATTTATTGTTAAGTTCTACTTTCTTTCAGTCGTATTCTGAATTACACACATTTAACGCCATCTTTTGTTTATTTGCAATACTAAATGTTCTATGAAGCCACGTACTGCGTTTAACTTTAGCTTAAACTCAGTACAAGGTAGGTCGTATAGATGGCGGTATATACGTAGGAAAATATCGCAAAGTAACCTGCAGGCAATGCACATTTGGCCAGGTAATGGTATGAAACTCTATACAAGACTTACCAGTAAAGTGGTGATGATTTTTTTTCTCGTCTACTCTACCCTATTGGTATTGAGGAAAAGTTCATTCAGCATTAAGCTCGTCATTTGCCGTGATATTTTATTGTGGTCAATAAAGGTTAAATAAATAAATAAAAGTTCCGTCGAAATATTTTGGCTCTGGAAAGACCATTTTTAGTCTGTCCGCTTGCGAAATATTCGGCTTTAAAGTCCTAATTTTGGTCAGAGTAATGTGAGCTCAGTGGACATGCGAAAAATTCACAGCAGTAGCATATATATACCTACGATAAGTAGTTAATGACTATTACTCATTATCTACTTATCGTATTTTACTATCGGTTTTTCTTCGTCGGTCGGCAACACTTAAAACGATAATATGGCATACGATGGCAAAGCAGCCAGTATAGAACAAATTTTCATACTACAAAAAAGAGCTATTAGGGCTATTTATAAATTTAGATCTCGTGAAACTTTGCGTGACAAGTTCAAAGAAATAGGTATACTTACAGTAGCCTCACAATATATCTATAGTATCGTGGTTTTTATACGGAATAATATAAGCGCGTATAAACAAAATTTTGATATCACTAATCGCCAAACAAGAAAAATGCACCAGTTAGTAACGCCATCTTACCGTCTTTCTAAAGTGAAGCGATCTTTTATGGGCCGTGGTGTACAGTTCTATAATAAAATCCCAAAGTTAATACGTGATTTGCCAGTGGAATTATTTAAGAAACATGTAAAATCTCAACTTTTAGGCAAAGGCTACTATACTGTAGATGAGTACATAAATGACAAAGACGCATGGAAATGACCAGATCTGCAACCAGTTCCGTACAGGCTAGTGATACTTCTTTGTAAGAAATATACCAATGTCAGTGGCGTAACTATACCATCTGGGGCCCGTGGCAAATTCTTTTGATGGGGCCCTATCAGTAAAAATCGTCACGTTGTACTCAATGGAGACGGAAAGGTTGTGGGGTACTCAAATCGAACTGTGGTTCCGCGTGTATGTAGTACTCGGTAAGTGTATCCATATCCTCAAACCGTAGGGCGCACTACTTGGTCATTGCCGAGAAAAAAATCCTAAAGTATGAATTTTTTTTTATTAAAATTTAATAACAGCTCGTTATAAACAATTACTTTGACTTTTATACAGTAGTAAACCGCGAATTCAATTATTTATAACTCTACATTAAACGCATGGAAATGGAAACACATTCATATACCTATCTACTGCACAATGGGTGTATCCTTCCTCAAGTATTTGTCTGTTTGCAAGAACAAACAGATACATTTCGACCCAGCGTTCAAAAGCAAGTTGATCTACATGAAAAAATATGAAAATGTTGTCGTCACATCGTCAAGATCCGGAAAACTTAGGTACTACGTCTATACGTGGGCAAAGAAAAATTTATTCTTTTCATCATCAAGCTTGAAATGTATAAAGATTTTTTTTAAGATGATGGGATCTCTTTCCTTTTCAGGTTTTAATTATTAAAAAGTTATAAATTCGACGCCCCGAGGAATAAAGTCGTAATCGACGGTTACCACTGTTTTAATGTTTTTTCATTTTTGGCATCTACGAGTCAATGTACACCTGCTAAATATTATTTAGATTTTTATCTTTGAATTTCATAAAATTAGAGCCAATTTTATTTTTATTATTCGGAAATCATGTACAAATTATAGCCCATAATATAGTCGTAGTCACATATTACTGAACAACTATTAGTCTCTTTAGATCAGTAAGACATTTATACAATTTTATTCCGGTGAAAAAATGTGTAACAAGTTTCGGTAACACACTTTAACCGCAAAACTCGGCGACTTATACATTTACAATTAATTCATAAAAGTACAATTAAAGGGTATCGTAAGTGATGAAAGCTGTCGAAAGCATGATAAGAGTTTTACGGGAATAAAATTGTTATGTAAACTTACTTGCTACACATTTTCATATAACAGTATTATCGTTTTTTGGTGATAATTAAAAAGATATATTTTTTTATACAATGTAATTCCGGAAAAAATAACACACGTTTTGATGTATAATTCAAAGATATCCAATCATTATTCTGCCTATGATAAAACAAAACTCGTTTTTTTCTTCTCCTGTAAAATTTACTTTTCTCTATTACCACTTTGTTCTCCGGGGGCGTCGAATTATTGAATTTGCGGTTCAATAATGTATAAAAGTCGAAAAGAAATTGTTTATAACGAATTATTTAATTTTAATAAAACATTTTGGAACGAAGTTCCTTATCGCGCGTTGCGAAAGGGGGCTAGGTGAAAAATTTGGTAACGAAAAGTGGTAACGACACTTTGCCGTCGTAGTTTTTTTTACATAGAAAGCAAGCCAGAGTACTAGGATAGCAAAAACATGTAAGCGAGTGTGCCAAAACAAATCTAAGGTTTTTGCTATCCTAGTACTGACTGCAAGGTACTTTGTTCCCTCCGGGTGTCCCTTGACACCTCTCAAGCTTTTTTTTTTCATACTTTAGGATTTTTTTCTCAGCAATGACCAAGTAGTGCGCCCTACGGTTTAAGGATATGGATACATTTACCGAGTACTACATACACGCGGAACCACCGTTCGATTTGAGTAATCCACACCCTTGCCGTCTCTTTGTCAGTTTAATTTTAATAAACTTCGAGATTTTCAGCGTACTCAATTACACGTTGTATATGTCTCACTAATGGTCATAGGCCTCCTCTTTAGGCGAGAGGAAATGGTCTGTAGTCCCCACGCTAGCCCAATGCGTATTAGAGACTTCACATTCATCCATAGAACATAATATCTCTATGCATTCATCATCTATTCGCTAGCTTTTCGGTGAAGAAACAACATCGTGAGGAAACCTGCATACATTTACAATGAAATAAAAATAACAATTTAATTTCAATAAGATATAGATAGAATATTTGGTCTTTAGTTGTCTCACTTTGGATTTTAAGCAGAACTTATAAAAATATACTTTTCAAATAAAATACAGTACCTACTCAGGTACAATGTAAAAAAAAAATTTGAGCTCGCGGCCTCTTGGGCCGGGGCCCTCTTGGGTCGGGGGCCCGTGGCATTTTGCCAGCCCTGCCACCCTATAGTTACGCCACTGACCAATGTATTTTATTTTTAAAAGATGTGCTGAGGAGTTTCTTTCGGCTTTTCTTCTCCTCCATGACAAAGCACCTTTCCGAAAAGCTGGTAAATTAAAAAAATGACGTGCATAAGTGTATCAATGATACCTACATGAATAAATGATTTTGAATTTGAATTTGAATAATATAAACCCTAGCCAAGCATTTAATGAAACAAATCCTTGAAATTCCCTTTTTAAAATTTAAATCCTGGACTTAAATAATTCAAGCTGTATTAGCATAACCCATTTGGCGCACAGATAAATAACTCCTGGGTATTTAAGGAATAAAATAATATTGTTTAAAGGTAAAATATTACGTTAATTTTACGGTATGTTATTTTTTAAGTGAATCATGTAGGTGTAAGGGGATTGTATCCATTTATAACCGACTTCAAAAAAGGAGGAGGTATTCAATTCGAGTGTATTTTTAACCGACTTCAAAAAAGGATGTAGCTGCCTGACGCAGCTAGCATTATACCTACCGAGTACCTCCTATGAATACTTACGCAGTTACCAATACCTACATATTTGCCTTACCACAACAATACCTGGATACCAATAGGAAAGAATAAATACAACAGCCTAACTTATATTTCAAGCTAAGTGAAACAAAACACCTCAAGGGAAATATATTTATTTGCTTTGACGTTCTGTTAAGAAACGAATGACGTCTGTTTAAGAAACAAGATAAGCGCAGTCCATCAGCTTCTTCCTCGTTCCTCTTCATCAGTCTTCAAGCCACAAGATCTCATCTTCAAAGCACCCGGCACCCAGCATTTATCTTCATTCTTCGTGCGTCCGTGTCGTGTGTTCGCGCTCGCAGCTCCCAGGAGAATGGACACCCATCATCATCCGCTTCATCTCTCACTACTCAGGGTATTTTGAGCCGTGGTGGTTTCAGCTTCGGGACTTTGTCCCCCTGCTGAGATATTCTTCGCAGCTCGTGGCTACGAGCCGGTCCTTGGGGGGGGCCCTTTGGGCCCGTGGTCTTTTCCAGCGTTTGTTTAACAGTCTAATCCTTGTTTTGCGGCCTGGTGGCCGCGGCGTCAGTCCGGTGGTTTCCGCCACCCGGGCGATCAGGCCCTACCAGGTTAATCCCGCTGGTGGGAAGCCCAGCAGGAGCCGATCAGCGGCCGGGCGGCGGCTTGGGTCTAGTCCTATGGTGTCATGTCGGGCTACCGGCGCGCGACAAGAGGTCGCGCGGGTAGGCCCGACGGTCCGGGGGGCGGGCGTGGTGCGGCGCCAGGTCTCTCAGGTGAGGGAACAGCGCCGCATCCGCGCGCGCGAACATCTCACGCGCCAGGTGCTCGACGAACGCGTCCAGGCTCTCGACTCGTAAGTCCCTCTGGATGGTCGTGTTCTTCACATACCACGGCGCTCCTGCAAGGCGACGAAGGGCCTGCGATTGTACCGATCGCAGTCTTCGTCGCTGTGGTTCGCTAGCAAGCGCGAACCAGGCGGGCGCCGCGTATGTGAGGCGGGAACGTAGGTAGGTTTTCCAAACTGCTAGTTTTATCCGCAGAGGGAGTCTGGAGGAGAGCGCTGGACGGAGCGCTGCAGCTGCTGCCTTGGTCTTCTTCACGACGTCGGTGACGTGAGGCTTCATGCTCAGCTGAGCGTCGAGCGTTACGCCGAGGTACTTGGCGCGTGTGGTCCATATGATGTCGGTGTCTTGGAGCTTCAGTGTGGGGTCCCGCTGGTGAGTTCCTCCAAGGCGGATGGCCTGTGTTTTAGCGACGTTCACCGAGAGCCTCCACTCGTGCAACCACTTGGGGAGGGCGTCCAGGTTTTTCTGCATTTTGGACGCGGCGTGCCTTGACGAGAGCGACGTTGTCAGGTACGCCGCGTCGTCCGCGTAGAGGGCGAGTAGAGTCCCTCCCTCGACCGGGATATCGTCTGTGTAGCACGAGTAGAGGACCGGGGACAGGCAACTCCCTTGCGGGACTCCGGCCTTTATTGGGCGCTCAGACGAGAGAGCGCCATCCACCGTCACACTGAAGCTCCGGTTGTCCAGGAAGCTGGAGATCACCTTGATGGTACGCTTGGGCGCCGACGTCTGCATGATCTTGTAGAGCAGGCCGTCGTGCCAAACACGGTCGAACGCCTTCTCCATGTCAAGGAATACTGCACATACACGTTCTCGCTTGTTCAGCGCCGTGGTGATGTGGTGCAGTACCCTCGACAACTGGAGAGTGGTGCTGTGTTCCGGCCGGAAACCGAATTGTTCCGGGCGAGGTGTCAAGTGGGGCGCTAGCTGTCGCAGCAGGAGTTTTTCAAAAAGCTTCGATAGCGTGGGCAGTAGAGTGATTGGCCTATAGCTCTCAGGTTTCAATATGTTTTTCCCTTGTTTCGGGAGCATGATGACGCGGCCGGTCTTCCAGGATTGCGGGAAAGTCCCCGTGCGCAGGATACCGTTGAAAAGGCGCGTGATGGCTCCGACGGTTTTCTTTGGGATGTGTCTTAGCGCCGTGTTCGTGATCCCATCTGCGCCGGGGGCTTTCTTAGTTGGTGTCTTCTTCAGCTCGCGCGCCACCATGCTCGGCGAGAAGATGATCGGCTCTTCCTCTGGAGCTATAGGCGTTGCTAGCTGGTTACGAACTTCACTCTCAACTGCTGCGACGTGCTCTGCCTCGTCAGTGTGGTTCGGCCGGAACTGGCGCTCGAGGTGTTCGGCGAAGATCTCCGCGCGATCTTCCGCCCGGTATCTAAGCGTACCATCGCTGTGCATCAGTGGGCGAACCGGAGTTGGGGTATTCGTTAAGGAGCGACATAGGCGGTGAATCGACGCCCAGTCGTCGCCGATAGCGTCGATGTGTGCTTCCCAACTCTCGGTTGCGTTTGCCTCCAACTCGGCTTTGAGGTTTTCGGTGGCTTTGTTCAGTTTGGTTTTCAGTTGAGGGCACCTGGTTTTCTGCCAGCGTTTTCGCAGCTTTCTCTTCTCTTCTAGCAGCTTCTTAGTGTGGTATGGGAGAGGAGGTAGCCTCCCTTGATGTTCCTTTACTTTAGTAGCGTTGGCTATGGCGTTCTGAACGCTGGCAGTTAAGTCCTCCGTCAACTGATCCACATCCTGGCCGTCCAGGATTGGCCGAGTTGGAGTGGTGATCTCCAGTTCTTTGGTGAAATTGTCCCAGTTCGTGCATCGGCGTGGTCTTGCCTGAGTCTTGGTGGGATGGACCGCCAGGACTAGTAGGACAGGTGCGTGGTCCGACCCGAGGAAGTCCTGTAGGGTTTCAAGTGTTGGCTGGCAGTTTAGGCCGCGGTGTACGGCTACGTCCAGAACGTCCGGTAAGTGCACTCTGTTATCCGGAAAGTGCGTCGGGAAATCTGGTCCGCTGATCTCGTACCCGCGGCGCTCGGCATCGTCGAACAGCAATCGTCCATTCCGGCACGATGTATGGCTGTTCCACCCCGGGTGTTTGGCGTTCCAATCGCCTGCGGCGATGGTTGGAAGCGGCGAGTCCAACATCTGGTGGACGTCAGCCAGCTTCAGTCTGCTTCCAGGCGGCCTGTATACTGCGTACACCCGGAGCGGAGTTCCCTCGATGCACACTTCTACTCCCAGCGCATACATCGATTCCAGTTGTAGTGGAGGTAGCGGCTGATGGACGATGCGTCTTCTGACCAGTACTGCCAGCCCGCGGTGCGCGTATCCTGCACTTGAGACTTCGTCCTGGCGGTACACGTGGTATCCTGGCAACTTGATTGTATCTGCCGATGTCAGGTGTGTTTCGTTCACCAAGACCACGTCGATGTTCTGTTCTCGTAATGTTAGTCGTAGTAACGCAGCCTTGATCCTCAGGCCGCGGGCGTTCCAAAAGAGCATCCTTAAGGGCTTGCTATCCATTATCGGGCCTTGTTAGGTCGGCAAGTCCCTTAAGGATGACGGGCGTGGGATCCGCGCCTTCCTTGATCGCCGTTAAGAGGGCGAGCATCAGTGCGATAGACTTTTCTAACGCAGACTGTGGTTCTGATGGCTTTTTCATTGTGGGCTTTGACGTCGAGGGCTCCATGCCCTTTTGCGACTTCTTGGTTTTCTTTTTCTTCTGGAGGGGTTTAGTCCTCGGCGTCGGGTCGTTGGCAGCAGCCATCAGGGACGCAGTCGTGCTCTGCGCCTCTGGTGCCTGCTGCTCGGCGGTCTTAGTGGGCCTGCTGCGCGATCTAGACTTAGCCCTTCCAGTCTGCGCTACTGTGCTCGCCCTCTTGTTGCGTGCCTCCCTCTTAAACACCGGGCAGGCGGTAAAATTGGCGGGGTGCGCTCCCTCGCAGTTGGCGCACGTCGCCGGCTCCTCTCTTGGTCTGGGGCAGTCCCTGGCTGCGTGCTCGCCACCGCACCTGACACAGGCCTGCGGCATGTGGCAGTTGTGGCTTGAATGCCTAAACTTTTGGCAGTGGTGGCATTGTGCGGGGCCTTTCTTGCCCCTCCATGGCTCGATCTTGATGCCCGGCATATATAATAGCTCTGTTATGCCGTATATGCCGGGCAGGAGGTTCTCTGTTTTCTTCATGATTGCTAAGAAGATGCAGCCAGGCCTGCCCCTTCTTGCTCTTATGGGTTTGATAAACTCCGGTGAATAGCCCTTGTTAATTAGGTCCTCCGTGATTTCATCGGCTTCGGTGTTTGCTGGGAGCCCTCTTATGGCTACCTTCACACTCCGCTCAGCTGGGAGAGAGTAGGAGAACCATGAAATGGGGGACTCCTTTTCCAGTTCTGATAAGTATCTCTGGACCGCTCGGTACTCGGTTTCATCTTGAGGGGAGAATCTGACTCCCTGCGCGAAGGGACGTGCGTTTGGGTTGTGTCCCAGCTTCTCCTTGAGGGCTTTAAAGTGGCGGGTCCAGTCCGGGAGGCGCTCAACCACTATCGGTGGAATCTTTGGTTTCCGTGGTGTCGTTGTAGCAGGCGTGGCGGTTGTGGGGGGCGCGGTGGTCGTGGCGGTCGCGGCGGTCGCGACGCGGCTGGCGTATGTAGTCAGCGCCGGCGGCGCGGTGCTCGGCGCCGGCGGCGCGGTGCTCGGCGCCGGCGGCGTGGTGCTCGGCGCGGCTGAGGTTGCGGCAGCTGTCGCGGCGTAAGGCGCGGCGCGGATGGTGTTCTGCGCGTCAGGCACGGGGCTGCGCGCGGGGGGCTCGGCGCGGCCTCGGAGCCGCGGGTCGCGTTCTCGTTGGGGGAGGGGGGCGGGGGCCACGGTGCGCGGCCGCTTATCCGCTTCCTGTTCGTCCTCGGGGCTTCTTGGTCTTCGCGTCGGGCGGTCCTTGGGTGGTGCCCTGATGCATTGTTCCAAGATGAATTTCTCTTCGGCCGTGATCTCTTCGCCCGGTTCTCCAGCTAGCTCACGTTGTTGGTCGTTGAGGTGCATTGATAGCGCAGCTAGTGCACCTTGGCTCAGCAGTCCCGCTTCAGCGAGCTGCTTCGCGACCACAATGTCGCGCTCGAGCATCGACTTAGGGGAGCAGTGGGGAGAGGGGTTTCGCGCCTCGGGTTGGCGCGGGTCTTCTTGATGTTTCCGCGGCTTCTCTGGGTTCTTCGGGGTGCTCGGCGCACCTTGTCGCTGGTCCGACTGGGGTTGTCGCTGCGCATCAGCGAGCGAGCCGCTCCCCGTCCCTCCAGTGGCCGGCGCGCCGGGCGCCTCGGTCCTCCGTTCGTCCTGGCTCCGATGCCTCGCGGAGCGCGAGCGCGAGCGCACCCGGCCGCTGCTGCTGGCGCGGTCCCGTGGGCGCGTGGTGTCGCGCGTCGGCGCCGTCGGCGGCGCGGAGGGCGTTGCAGGACGCTGTGGGCCCTTTGATGGGCCTCCGGTGTCCCCCGATGGGGGCATGCTGCCGATCCGTCTCTTCGGCGTCGCAGAGGGTAGTTTTGAATTATCCCCTCAACCGAGGGTAGTCTGCAAAAAGGAGACGACCGTCGGCGGTCCCTTTCCCTCACCAGAATTCTGAAAGAATTCGGGAGGGAACAGGGGGTAGTGTTGAAAATCCTCTTGTATGTAGGTAGTTAGACCGTGGTCGGCAAGCTTCGACGATCCTGGACACCCATTTGGGCCCCGCGCAATATTTATAACATCGCCGCGCGCAGCGCGAAGGAGAGCGGCGATGTTAGAACGAGATGGCAGTACAAAGCGAGAGGTACAGCGCTATTACTACAAGAGCGAACGAGACGGCATGCAAATTGACCTTGTTTATTTTATTACTTTTTACACGTGTTTTTTAATCCTCTTTCTTATTGGTCTTTCTTTTTCTTGTAAATTAATGTAGCTATTTTTATTGGATATCCTTCTTTACAATTTTTGTATATAAACCCGTTTATTTTGTCAATAAAATTATTCCTCGGATAACCACTCCAGCAGAAGTATTATTTCAAGCAACCTTCCTGAAGAATAAACATTAGTGGATTACATACTCCAATCCACTAAATTGGTGACCCAACGAAGAACCTCTGCATTCTGGACGAAGACCTCCTTCACAGAAGAATCCCTGCTGGACCAACCTGCGCCGGTGACTCTCAAGCAAGTTACCCGACATCGAGGAATCCCTGCTCGACGAAAACCTCGTCACTCGTCGAATCACTGCGAACGAAACCCTGCTGATCCGTCCCTGCTGAAGTAACGTTTCACACTAGGCCTACCTACCTACCGCAACCTGTCGTCAACCTATCGCCATGGAGAAGCACGCACAGCACACCGAAGCCACTTCCCAGCCACAGACCCAATCAGCATGTCCACAGCCGCAGCAACCCGAAATCGCTGGAATAGCTCTTTCCATGCGTATCCCGCCATTCTGGAGAGACAAGCCACGACTATGGTTTATTACTTTTGAGGCAGCGACCAGCGAACTCAAAAAAGGACAAAACCAACTCGCCCAGATGGTAATTGCACAGCTGGAGAAACAGGATATTGAACAGATTTCCGACCTGTTATACGACCCGCCAGCTACAGAACAATACACCACATTGAAGAATCGACTTATATCGGCTTACGAAGAATCTGACAACCGCCAACTTCAAAAATTATTATCCGAAGTCGAGTTAGGTGACCAAAAGCCTACTCAACTACTACGACGAATGCGAAGCCTGGCTCGAGACAAAGTCCCCGATTCAACCCTCCAACTCATGTGGTCAAACCATTTGCCGCCACACGTCCGTTCAGTACTTACCGTCAGCGAATCATTCTCCACGAAGACATCGCTCGACGAACAAGCACTTCTCGCCGACAAAATGATGGAGAACACAAACAATAACATCTCAGCCGTCGATTCATCAAAAAATCCTGAAACGCAATTTTTAATTGAAGAAATTCGAAAATTATCAATTGAAGTTGCCGCTATCAAGAATTCACAGAATAATTTCCATTCATTCAAGAATTACAACTCGTCACAAAATAGTATTACGCCGCATCCGCATAATAACAGTCGAAGACCATTCGCCCGCCAAAACCGACATCGATCTACAAGTCGCGACACATCGATACCTACACGCCAGCGAAGCGAGTCAAGATCGACCTACTGTTATTATCATCGTCGTTTTGGTTCAGAAGCCCGAAAATGTACGAAGCCATGTACTTATATGCAAGAAAGTACCAAGCCGGAAAACTGAATCATACGTTAGCCATGGCGGAACCTAGCGTATCAGATATCAATTACCGCCTATTTATTACCGACAAGAAAAACAATATGACGTTTTTAATCGACACAGGAGCCAACATATCGGTAATTCCTCCGTACAAAGGTCAACAACAAAGTCCTTTGAATTTTCAACTTTACGCGGCGAACAACACTGTCATACCTACCTACGGAGAAAAAACTTTGGAACTCGATTTCAACCTACGTCGATCATTTAAATGGAAATTCATCGTAGCGAAAGTTAGCAAACCTATTATTGGAGCCGATTTCCTACGACATCACCAACTCATCGTCGACTTGAAGAATAAAAAACTAATAGATGGTATTACCAACCTATCATCGCAGTCATACGTAGAAGCATCAAACATACCTACTATTCGAAGCGTCGATATTCAAGATAAATACCACAACATCTTAGCGGAATTCCCCGGTACTACAAGAATTTCATCAATGAAACTTACATCCATTCATAACGTCGAACACTATATTGAAACTACGGGCGCCCCACTACATTGTCGTGCACGCCCCATCGCTCCACATCGTTATGAAATAGTGCGAAAAGAATTTGAGAATATGATTGAACAAGGTATATGCCGCCCAAGCAAGAGCCCTTGGTCATCACCACTTCATATCGTACCCAAAAAGAACGGTGACATCCGAGTTTGCGGTGATTACAGAAGATTAAACGCTATCACAACGCCTGACAGATACCCAATACCACGTATCAAAGATTTCACGTATCAACTGTCACAAAAAAATATCTTTTCGACTATTGATCTCAACCGAGCGTATCAACAAATCAATGTTCGCGAAGAAGATATACAGAAGACCGCTATCATCACTCCGATGGGACTATTTGCGTTTCCCAAGATGCCACCTGGACTACGGAACGCAGCTCAAACATTTCAACGTTTCATTCACGAAGTTTTACAAGGATTGGATTTCGTTTATGCATTTATCGACGATCTTTTAATCGCAAGTTCCGACGAAAAAACGCACGAACAACACTTACGTACCGTGTTACGTCGACTGGAAGATAATGGTATCACCATTAACCCATCAAAATGTGTATTTGGACAACCTGAAGTCAAGTTTTTGGGATACTCAGTCAACAGCCAAGGAATCAAGCCGCCTGTCGAAAAAGTTATGGCAATTTCACAGTTCCCGAAACCGAGTACTATCGAAGAGCTCAGGCGTTTTCTCGGAATTATCAATTTCTATCGTGACCACATTCCGAAAGCCGCTGAACTTCAAGCTCCACTCCATGCCTACCTTCACAATTCAAAGAAGCGTGATAAAACTATCATTCAATGGACCGAAGACTCAACTAAGTCATTTGAAGCGTGTAAAACTGCTATTTCAAACGCTACTTTACTCGCACATCCATCTCATCACGCAAAGCTCGCTATCTTCACCGACGCATCTGATCTATCCGCTGGAGCCGTTTTACAACAATACATCGATAACAAATGGCAACCCCTGGGATATTTTTCGAAAAAGTTTTCAAGTGCACAGCGAAACTATAGCACATTCGATCGAGAACTACTCGCCATCTACATGTCTATAAAGCATTTTCGAAAAACTTTTGAAGGACGAAGCCTCATCATCTTCACTGATCATAAACCGTTAACTTACGTACTTCAAAAACCTCCTTCAACTTCAGAAACACCGCGCCGAGCGAGACAACTAATCTTCATTGCCGAATTTTCAACCGATATTCGACACGTTAGCGGAAAAGATAACGTAGTTGCCGACGCATTGAGCCGAATACCTATAGAGAGTATCACATGCCCTACAGCTATCGATTTCGAGAAGATCGCAGAAGCTCAACAAGAAGAGAAGAGTACCATAGATCAACTTTCAAAACAGAGTAATTTATCACTCAAACTAGTTACTCTGCCACATTCACAAAAATCTATTTATTGCGAGACGTCAACATCATCCATTCGACCATACCTACCAGAGAAATATCGACAAGTCGTTTTCAACGCGCTACATAACGTCAGTCATCCTGGTATACGAACAACTCGAAAACTAATAACTCAAAAATATTTTTGGCCGTCGATGAATACCGATGTCGCAACGTGGGCAAAACAGTGTATTCCATGTCAACAATGTAAAGTACAGCGCCATACAACGAGCAACATTACATCGTTTTCATCAGCTGATCGTTTTCAACACGTCCACATCGACGTAGTTGGACCGCTTCCACCATCACCCGAAGGTTACAGATACCTGGTTACAATGATTGACCGAGCAACCAGATGGCCCGAAGCGATACCTACTGACGACACGTCAGCCGACTCAATCGCTAAAATATTTTATGAGCAATGGATTATACGTTTTGGTTCACCGAAGTTAATAACAACCGATCAAGGAAGAAATTTTGAAAGTCGCCTTTTCAACAAATTACTTGACATCATGGGTACTCAAAGAATACGTACAAGTCCGTATCATCCTCAATCCAACGGTATGGTAGAAAGATGGCACCGAAGTTTGAAAACCGCACTGAAAACTCGCCTATCAGAACGTACTAAGTGGATAGACGAATTACCTACAGTACTTATGGGTTTACGCGCAATACCTCGTTCGGACTCAGGTATTAGCGCCGCAGAACTTACCTACGGTTACAACTTACGTTTACCATCCGATTTCTTCACTACAAGTATAGATAACGAACAAAATCTCGACTACGATTACGTTACACAGCTACGTAATACGATAAACTCGATGAAACCATCTATACCTACAACTGCACATAGTAACAAGAAACCTATTTTCATTCACAAGGATCTACAAAACTGCGAGCATGTTTTTATCAGAATTGACGCCGTAAAAACACCTTTAATGCCTACGTACGAAGGTCCATACAAAGTACTCGAGCGGAATAACAAAACTTTTAAACTTTTGTTACCTGAGAGGCGATCTGCAGTTATTTCGATCGACCGTCTCAAGCCTGCCTACACTATCAGTACTCCAGAGGACTCAACACCTGAAGCAAGCACCCAGGATACCACAGCTACATACTCACAGTCACCAGCGAAAACCAACGATGGAACTTCAAGTACCTACTCAAGCTCCAGTACATCGTCAAGCCCAGTTAAGTCATCGATTCTGAAGACCACTAGACTTGGACGCACCAGCAAGCTTCCGGTACGCTTTCGCTAGGGGGAGAGTCATGTAGCTGCCTGACGCAGCTAGCATTATACCTACCGAGTACCTCCTATGAATACTTACGCAGTTACCAATACCTACATATTTGCCTTACCACAACAATACCTGGATACCAATAGGAAAGAATAAATACAACAGCCTAACTTATATTTCAAGCTAAGTGAAACAAAACACCTCAAGGGAAATATATTTATTTGCTTTGACGTTCTGTTAAGAAACGAATGACGTCTGTTTAAGAAACAAGATAAGCGCAGTCCATCAGCTTCTTCCTCGTTCCTCTTCATCAGTCTTCAAGCCACAAGATCTCATCTTCAAAGCACCCGGCACCCAGCATTTATCTTCATTCTTCGTGCGTCCGTGTCGTATGTTCGCGCTCGCAGCTCCCAGGAGAATGGACACCCATTTGGGCCCCGCGCAATATTTATAACATCGCCGCGCGCAGCGCGAAGGAGAGCGGCGATGTTAGAACGAGATGGCAGTACAAAGCGAGAGGTACAGCGCTATTACTACAAGAGCGAACGAGACGGCATGCAAATTGACCTTGTTTATTTTATTACTTTTTACACGTGTTTTTTAATCCTCTTTCTTATTGGTCTTTCTTTTTCTTGTAAATTAATGTAGCTATTTTTATTGGATATCCTTCTTTACAATTTTTGTATATAAACCCGTTTATTTTGTCAATAAAATTATTCCTCGGATAACCACTCCAGCAGAAGTATTATTTCAAGCAACCTTCCTGAAGAATAAACATTAGTGGATTACATACTCCAATCCACTAAAAGGAGGAGGTTCTCAATTCGACTGTATTTTTTTTATGTTTGTTACCTCAGAACTTTGGACTGGGCGAACCGATTTTGATGATTCTTTTTTAATCGAAAGCTGGTTGCTGTCATGTGGCCCCACATAAATTTTATTGAGATATGACAATGGCATCTATGAAAAAACCACATAAGTCGTAAATTTGTGTTAAGATGTGCGCGACAAATTGACGAATAACTCAATATCACGCCAACCGATTTCGATGATTCTTTTTTTAATCGAAAGCAGGCGCTTGTCATGTGGTCTCACATAAATTTGAACGAGATCTGACAACTATGTAGTTTTTGAGACTTTGAAGTCGGTTATTTTTTGTTAGTAAAATTTAGATTATTTATGTTTGTTACCTCAGAACTTTTGACTGGATGAACCGATTTTGATGATTCTTTTTTTAATCGAAACCTGGTGCTTGTCATGTGGTTCCTCTTAAATAAGTCCGCGTTAGCAATCCAAAACGACTCTAGCGAACGATGTGCGCCTAGTATGTATCACGCTCCTTCATCATGTCGCTTTATGGCTGTCGCATCGAAAACATTTTAACTCTCATATTTTTTCCAAAAGCACCAAAATAAATATAAATTAAAAATTAAAATGTGTGCAATTCACACGTGTTATGGTGGCCACTCACGGTCAGTCCATCGCGTCATTTTTGGAGCCACGCCAAATGACATATATCAAAATGGCGCGATTTGACATACAGATTTTTTTGTCACGCCATCAGTTTTTCACATTCACGATCAAATGGCTGTATATCACGTGATTTGACGCGATGGACTGACCGTGAGTGGCCACCATTAGAAGTGAAACCTTCAAAATTTTTTTTTTCAAGATAATGATACGAATGTAAAATTTCGGGAAGATGATAATTGTAGGTTTTACTACACTCCACTCCACTGCACTCCACTCCACTCCACTCCACTCAACTCAACTCAACTCAATTCAACTCAACTCAAGTCAGTCTCCACTCATTTCTAGTCTCCACTGGACAGTTTCGTTTCATAAAATTTCAAGTCACCCCCGTACTAAAGTACCCCCGTACGAAATCACTTCAAAACTTAAAATGTGAGCTAGCTCTAAAATCAGCTATTACTTTACCTCAGCTAACTATCCGTGTGTAACGAATATGTACGTGAATACGTGTTCTAGTGGTGAAGTTTAATTTGTGGATTTAATTACACTAATCCGCATTTGTCGGCTCTGACGGTTGTAAGGGTCTAACCACATTTTATCTCATGCATCTGGTTTGCGGTTTTCGCATTATTATTGCGTTAAAGTAACACTGTATATGTATACCAAAAATAGGTATATGTGCTCAGTTACCATTTTAAAGGGTTAAAGTGGGGTTGATTTTTGAAGTGAACACTTCTTTAGTACGGGGGTGATTTGAAATTCGATGAAACGAAACTGTCCAGTAAAAAGAGACAGACACATAAAGTTCTAAAGTGAGATAGGAAGCATTGTACGGGGGTAGGGTAGAGGAGTGAGGGGTAGGGGAGCGGAGCGGGGCGGAGCGGGGCGGGGCGGAGTGGGGCGGAGTGGAGCGGAGCGGAGCGGAGCAGTGAAACCTACATTTAACTACTCGTCAGATCTAGCTCTTTAAGTGGGACCACATGGCAATCACCAGTTTTCGATTAAAAAAGAATCATCAAAAGCGGTTTACCCAGTCGAAAGTTCTGAGGTAACAAACATAAATAAAAATACAGTCGAATTGAATACCTCCTCCTTTTTTGAAGTCGGTTAAAAAGAAAAACTATCATGGCTATGTTAGCATAAGTAGTTAATGAGTAATAGTCGATAAACTTACTATTTCGGAACCGTACATTGCGCGTGGCCTGACACGCACTTGCCCGGTTTTTAAATCTGTTAAAAATGTTTACGTAAAGTGTGGAGACACGTTTACTTTCCCAATGTAATAACATGGATTAAAACTGCCTTGTTCCCTAGTAAAAGTTTTGTTATAGGATGTGTTTTAGAGGAAAATGCTCTCACTGTTAAAATATGTGTTTATGTATGTGAAGCAGAAAGGAGTATTCTATGGTTATTCAATAATATTCCTTTTACTTTGCACCATGATATATTTCCAGTTCTCCTAACGTTCACATCATTATTCCAAATTTCTTCAACACTACGTGATTAACAATGATGTATTAATTATATCATCCTCTATTTTATCCTCTATTTTATAATATCATTGGTGATTAATAAATCATCTGTTCTCCCTTATTGACAATTCCATAATTCAAATATGACATGACATTTCTTATATGCCAACTTCTGCATCGGACAAGCGTTGTAGAATAAAGAGGTCTGTCCCTGGACCTTCACTGGAGATTTGTGGCCTTGCCGACATAATGTATGTTGATATGGCTTGTTGAGTTATTTTATTTTATTTTGTAACTGGAATTTCATGGAAATCAGTACAACCATAGACCAGGTATCAGGTGGGAAAAGTATAAATCAGTACAACCATAGACCAGGTATCAGGTGGGAAAAGTATAAATCAGTACAACCATAGACCAGGTATCAGGTGGGAAAAGTATAAATCGACATTATAAATGGACCGAATATGCCTAATGCATTGTTTTAGTAGTCTTCGCATTATTATCTTTCAAATGAGACCAGTTTGGGGCACATCGGTTGGATGGTTTCAAAATCTATAAAGTACCAACATTTTTTGTGTTTTATATAATATAATTAATTATAGACATTGTAATTACGTTAAGTCCTACAACCAAACAGGGGGCTGGTTTCTGTCGCCTTTTACGACACTCTGGCATTATGGTCAGTATTCTAGCTCACTCCAATACGGCCTCAAATTCATGTCAAGTTGTAAATCATAAAATAACGGTTTTAGGTCAATTTGATAGATGTTACAGACAAAGAATATTAAGTCTAACCCATCCAAGAAAATGAACGAATGGAATTGAATCACAAGTGACCGAATGACAAATGGTTTTATTTCCTATGGCCATTGATTGATTGATTGATGATTGACTAGTAAAAAATTCTCCAAAATAGGTTATGTTATAAAATATGATGAATTTACAAGGAAAACTATCAGTTAGCATAAGTAGTTAGATAATGAGTAATAGTAGATAAACTTACTACTTCGGAACTCTACATTGCGCGGGGCCTGACACGCATTTGCCCGGTTTTAAAACTACTTGTATTCAAATTGGATTCAAATCTGATCCTAATATAAATAAATCTTAATATATTTAAATTATGTGTCACGTTGTTTGTCCGCGATGGACTCCTAAACTACTTAACCGATTTTAATCAAATTTGCACACCGTGTGCAGTTTGATCCAACTTGAAAGATAGGATAGCTTACATCTGCCTTAGAGCACACGGAAGGTTTTAATAAAAAAAAACTTTTGATAGAACAAAGTCTGTCCGAGCAGCTAGTATAATAATATCTTAATATATATAAATTACCTGTCACGTTGTTTGTCCGCGATGGACTCCTAAACCACTTAACCGATTTTAATCAAATTTGCACACCGTGTGCAATTTGATCCAACTTGAAAGATAGGATAACTTACATCTCAAAATAAAAAACTTTTGACAGAACGAAGTCTGTCCGGGCAGCTAGTAATAAGATATAAATAATAATAATATTTAGTAGAGGCTTGTTAATTTTTAAAGTGAACGATCTCTGGAAACATAATCTGATTATGCAAACTGCGTAATTATAGCTAAGCTTAGCTTAGCTCAAGCGATGCTAATTAGATCTCGGATGGTTTAATTACTGTCGAAATGTAATAAGATTAAGAGATATACAAACACATTCAGATTCATTTTACAGGGTAGGTACTCACCATTATACAAAAAGTACTCAAGATTATAGTGATCATCACCATCACAATCCATAATTGTCCCACTGCTGGGGTCGGGGTCTCCTCTCACAATGTGAGGGGTACAGGCCATAGTCTACCACGCTGGCCAAGTGCGGATTGTTAGACTTCACACACCTTTGAGAACTTTATTTAGAACTCTCCGGTGTGCAGGTTTCGTCACGATGTTTTCCTTCACCGAAGCAAGTGATAATTAACTTGTAATACGCACAAAATATTTGAAAATTAGAGGTGCGTGCCAGGATTTGAACAAGGGTTCCTTAGTTCGGAAGACCAACGTTCTAACCGCTAGGCCATCACTGCTTCCGCTATTATTATCTCCCTATTTATTGGTAATTAGGGTTTGTGAAAAAAAAACCCGGAAGTTTCTGGCTGATACTTCTCCCGGGCCCTCTCACAGTAGGGCCTAGTTGAAGCATTGGCGTAACTTGCATGACTTTCAAAGTGTTTGTAAACCAAACCAATTTTGAATAAAAACATTTGATTTGATTTGATTTTAAAAACACTCATTTCAATGTTATCAATATAATAGCGAACTGCTGACTTACTTGAAACCATGGAGGATAAAGTAGAACGAGGGCCATCTCATATGAGGGGAAAGTTGAAAAAGTGTCCAGCTGTTTACTGAAAATAGAGGTTCCAATAAGGGCCATTCCAGAATGGCGCTAGTGTGTGACAAATAGCGATATGAACATAGCTGTTGTAGAGGGAGTGAAGTTTGCTGAGTTATGCCACCCGTAATGAATGGCGCTAGTGTCTGAGAAATAGTGATATTCGAACATAGCTGTTGTAGACCGCACCGCAGCGCCCCCCGTAATTGGACGCGTTTTTACGGACACTTTTCATACACAGAGATGGCCCTCCTTCCACCTTCTATGCTCCATGTTTGAAACGCACTCTAGAAGTACACGCCTTAATTATTTTTCTTTCCTCTTAACATACTAAACATGTTATATTGCAGCAACGTGTAAACAAGTCAGTATGAGTGAACGTTTTAATTTCCCGGCTCACTGTGGTGTGATGTCGTGTCGCGCTTCGATGCTATTCGGGAGCCAAGAAACTGGCTAGTGATGTACTTTAATATTCTATCGATATTCTGCAAAACCTTTCTTACTTGTAGTAAAAAGTTGTACCAGGCTTTTGCAAGCTTTACGAGAGTAAGCGAGCCTTTTTTGCCCTTAATAATTTTTGAAGGATGACAGATATTCAAATGAAAACAAAATCATTATATTTTTTTAGTTTTTCTATATTTGCGTGATAGAATAAAAGATATCCTTCTTCAATATTTATTTCGGTGAAGTAAATTCGACGCTTGAAAGGCAAAAATTACCAAGCGACATGTTGGGCGATATTGAGTTATAAACATCACTAAATTGACAAAAAATTCTGCGTCGATTGATCATATATGAATTATATGATTGATTGACGCTAGGAAGAGTTTTGTTGTCGCTTGGTAACTTAAAAACAATTTCAGCGATTTTTTCCAATTCTTTTCTAAAATTAAATAGTGTAAAGTTTCCAAAATGTCGCTTGGTATTGTTTGCCTTTCAAGCGTCAAATTGTTTTTGAAATAAAAATTATAAAATCGATAATCGATACTCCTTTCCATCCCTCACAGTCCCAGTTTGCATCTTAGTTCAGTAATTAACGGCTTTGAGGTAAACCCACTCGCTGAGGGTAAGGGGAGGGGGAGGGGGAGAGAGGGGGAGGGGGAGGGGAGGTTCTTTTCAATTACTTTTTACGTATTACTACTAGGTTTTACTTACGGAAGGAAAACTGTGTCAACAACGATTAAAGTACAAATGTGATTAGATTAGCGCTTCCCGCGGCTTCGCTCGCGTTTTCCGGGGTTATAAATACCTTATATATTATTTCAGATCATGGTCTACCTTTGTGCAAAATTTCATCAAAATCCGGTCAGTAGTTTTTGCGTTTAAAATATTTTAAATCACATTTAAAATATTAAGAGGACAAGCAATAAGTCCCGCGGCATCGCCCGGGCAGATCATAATAAATTCCTACATCTTTAGGGTTCCGTATTATATTTCTCTAAGATAAATTGGAATTTGGAATTTGGGTGTCGATAGCCACTTAACATCAGGTGGATCGTCATCTCGCTTGCCGACTATTTACAAAATAATCTAAATTTTACTAACAAAAAATAACCGACTTCAAATTCTCAAAAACTACTTGTCAGATCTCGTTCAAATTTATGTGGGACCACATGACAAGCACCAGCTTTCTATTAAAAAAAGAATCATCGAAATCGGTTGACGTGATATTGAGTTATTCGTCAATTTGTCGCGCACATCTTAACACAAATTTACGACTTATGTAGTTTTCTCATGGATGCCATTGTCAGATCTCAATAAAATTTATATGGGACCACATGACAGCCATCAGCTTTCGATTAAAAAAAGAATCATCAAAATCGGTTCGCCCAGTCCAAAGTTCTTAGGTAACAAACATAAAAAAAAAAAAAAAAATACAGTCGAATTGAGAACCTCTTCCTTTTTTGAAGTCGGTTAAAAATAATACTTATAGTTATACTTCAGCTGTCTCCCTCTTTCGTGGCGCAGTCATAGCCCCGTGAAATTTTAATTCCCGACTCAAGACGCGAGACGCGAGGCACTAATCAACGACGTTTGAGTCGAGCGAGTCGCCAGCTCTTTTGACTGAGTTTACTGAGTACTGAGTGAGAGACTGCTGCTATTTCTACGGTGAATGCTCTTTGCTTGTTATGCTCGCCTGGTACTACGTACTAAGTACTACATATATAAAATTGAAGTTTTCTGTGATTAAAAAAAATGTGTTTCTTTCTTATTGTTAGTTTAAATTTTTGTTTGTCTGTCTGTCTTTCCGCTTGTCTAATCTCTACGTACTAAGTACCTACTACATAATATATCTACATAAAATTGAATTAACTTTCTGTGATTTAAAAAAATGTTTTTATTTCTGAAGTGCTTAGCAGTTAAAATTGTTGTTTGGCTGTCTTTCTGTTTGTCTAATCTCTGGAACGGCTGAACCGATTTTAGTGGGCCATTCACTTGAAGATATAGGAGGTTAAAGGAGAACTTAAAGGCTACTTTTTCATCCCGGAATTCCCATTCGCACTCGAACGAAGTCGCAGGCACAGTTTGTCATAAAATTCAGAAGTTTTTTCTTGTAGTCATGCTACGCGTAGTTATTTGTCAAAAATTAATGATTCTAATTTGAATTAAAAGCGTATAGCCGCTGCTATTTCTGCGGTAAATACTCTTTGCTTGTTATGCTTGGCTGGTACTTTTAACAAACTTTAATGTTGTTTTTCAAAAGATTTTTCGTGTGGCAATACTGGCAATACCGTTATACAATTTCGTTATTTTAAATATGTTTCAAAACATAATTTTAAAGCTTATTTCCTCAATGACTTGTTTCTTTTCTCTTCTTTATACGACGGCATAAACATTAAAAAATAAAACATCTACCGATTTAACCCCGTTGCAGTTTTAATATCAGTTATTTAATAAAACACGTTGGTATACATGCTTTTTAACCGACTTCAAAAAAGGAGGAGGTTCTCAATTCGACGGTATTTTTTTTTTTTTTTTTTTTATGTTTGTTACCTCAGAACTTTGGACTGGGCGAACCGATTTTGATGATTCTTTTTTTAATCGAAAGCTGGTGGCTGTCATGTGGTCCCACATAAATTTTATTGAGATCTGACATTGGCATCCATGAGAAAACTACATAAGTCGTAAATTTGTGTTAAGATGTGCGCGACAAATTGACGAATAACTCAGTATCACGCCAACCGATTTCGATGATTCTTTTTTTAATCGAAAGCAGGCGCTTGTCATGTGGTCTCACATAAATTTGAACGAGATCTGACTACTATGTAGTTTTTGAGACTTTGAAGTCGGTTATTTTTTGTTAGTAAAATTTAGATTATATTATGACTGTGCTGTAAAATTTCAACTCCGTAGGATAAGAGAAAGTAGCTGACAACTCTGTATCCTAGTTGGTAGCGACCCTGCCTGCGATGCGAGGGGTCCCGGGTTCGATTTTCAGCCGGGGCAGATATTTATGTAACAGATAAATAATAGTGTTATGATTGTCTTAGTGTTTATTATTATTATTATTAGGTCCAATTAGGGTTGCAAAATTTGACCCTTACAAACAGGGTGAGGGTATGTACGTGTGCAAGGCAAACCAAATAACTTGAGCAAATAATAGAGTTTGTAGTGAGTTAGGGACTGACTGCAACCGTTTTAGTTAGCGTAAGGACATACGATCCGATGCCATAAGGATCAACGCATCACTGCAGAATTTCTGATCCAGAACTGATCCGTGACAAAAAAATTCCAACCGTAAAAAAAATCATTCTCACGTTACCATGTTTTTGAATATTATTTTACGATTCTGGAGTTTTAATAAATATCAGTCATTTCCAAAAATTTCTACTTATGCCTTTCTAGCACTAAGCATCACGGGGCGCTTTGCTTCGGACAGACGCGTAGACGGATGGAGAGACGGACAGACGGACGGACGGACGGACATGACGAAACTATAAGGGTTCCGATTTTACTTTGGAACCCTAAAAACATCATATCCGATGCTACTAATATTATAAATGTGAAAGTTTGTTTTGTAAAGTGTTTGTTACACTTTAACGCAAAAACTAATGCATTGACGGAATCGAACACAGGTCGTAAGTTAGTTAGTAAAAAGATAGTTAGATGTTTAGTTAGTTTAGTGTCCGACCCTCCTAACGTATAAAATATGGCGGCCACTGTCGATGGCAATGGGTTGGGTTGTCGGTCCGTTACGCAGTACACTTTGGAACGATTTGACCGCAACGGAAACAATAGGAAATACTACGTTTTAAAAAATACCTCAAAATGTTGATTTTCCTAATAAAAAGCCACAAAAATATATTTCGGCAAAGTAAACACTTTTTTCCCGCAAAATAGCTGTCGGCTATTTTATTATTTCTCCATTGGGGTTCAGCTGGATAGCTACCACCCTTGAGCATGAGTCAGCCGCCAAACGACTCGTCGTGTTTCGGCTGGGGGCTTGAGAGCCAGTTCTTTCTTTCTTTTTCTTCTCTCTTGGCCGGCAACGCAATCAGTGATGCCTTTGGTGTTGCTGATGTCCATGGGCGATAGCCACTTACCATCAGGTGGATCGTCAGCTCGTTTGCCGGCTATTTCCATAAAAATACCCAGTAAAAAGAAGTGAGGTGTTAAACATACCTACACATAAAACAAATACAGTCGAATCGAGAATCTCCTCCTTTTTTTTGAAGTTGTTTAAAAAACCAGGGCGAAGCTGCGGGCAGAGCGATAGTTAATAAATAATAATATTAGGACTAATAGGATGAATAATCATAATTCACCATTTACTAACTAATAATTATAAAGACATAAGTATGAATATCATAATTCAGCATTCGCTAAATGCTTGCTCTGAAGATGAGTAATATCGTAAGTAACATTCGTCTCTGGGGCTTTCTCTGAGTGAAACGTATTCTAGCTCGGTCTTTGGTAAGGTGAATGCAGCAGTGATGGACTTATAACAAAATAATTCTTTATATCAGACAATTTTTTGAGTCCATCGATTTGGTTAGTACCTACACATGATTATATTCTTAAACCTATGTTAGTTGTAATTTACTTATATTTTGAAATAAATTAACTAATGGTAAACTCAAAATACGCTTATATACTCGTAGTGCTCTAAAAATCATAAAATAATCTGAATTTTACTAACAAAAAATAACCGACTTCAAAGTCTCAAAAACTACTGGTCAGATCTCGTTCAAATTTATGTGGGACCACATGACAAGCACCTGCTTTCGATTAAAAAAAGAATCATCAAAATCGGTTGGCGTGATATTGAGTTATTCGTCAATTTGTCGCGCACATCTTAACACAAATTTAAGACTTATGTGGTTTTCTCATGGATGTCATTGTCAAATCTCAATAAAATTTATGTAGGACCACATGATAGCCACCAGCTTTCGATTAAAAAAAGAATCATCAAAATCGGTTCGCCCAGTCCAAAGTTCTGAGGTAACAAACATAAAAAAATACAGTCGAATTGAGAACCTCCACCTTTTTTGAAGTCGGTTAATAATTTGACTTGTTCAGCTGTATTATGGAGAACTCTCAAGTGTGTAGGTTTTCTTACGAAACAATTCATTAATTTTTAATGCGCCTTATTTGAATAAGAGCAGTCAATCAGTTTTAAAATTATAGTGATAATGATGTCTAATCATTCCAGCTGGTAGCTTGAGATCCAGTTCTTTCTTCTCTCTTCTTTCTCAACAAAAAGAAATACTTGCCGGTACTTGCGTTCCATGAGTTGTCCATCACTGGAGCATTTGCCTTATACCGTATAATAAATGTGGGTCATGTAGGGTTAAATCTGCTTGCTTTAGAAATAAATACAAAAGAAATGAAAGTAATGGTGTAATAGATTTGTGGATTGAAATCCATCGATCCATCCATCAGCTCAAGGTTTTAATGATAACCAAAAATAGTGAAGGACTTTTAGCGGTGGAAGATTTTTCAAAAAAATCGGAATTATAAAGTTTATTAAGCACACTTTGTATACCTACTACAAGCACGAAACACGGAACTTTAAAAAGGAGGAGGTTCTCAATCTATATGTCGATTTATCGGGTGTATTTTTAGAGTTCCGTAGTTAAAAGGCAAACCCTTAAAATACGGTATCTATGCTTTAGGCTTAACAGAAGAGATCTGTGCTCAGTGGACCATTAATGAATTTTATTTTACTCCAATGAACAGTATTGATGATGCCTTTTCTGATGTCCATAGACCTGCAATCTTGTCTCATTTCATGGCGAATAGAGGTAAAGCAGAACCGATTTACATATATGGGGGGAAAGTTGAAAAAGTGTAGCTTTAAGCAGTAAATAACAGTTCAAAACCCTCCATATTGGCGCTAGCGTATGCCAAAGGTGGTATGAATATAGTAAAGCAATTATTGTTGACGGATTAAGGTATGCTGAATTGAACAGTGAGCAGTATGACAGACACTTTTGGGGCCATCCATAAATTACGTCACAATAATTTAATGACTTTTTGACCCTTAACCCCCCCCCCCCCACGCCCGTCCTTGTCACAGCTGGTCACATTTGTGAGACCTCGTCCCCTAGTGTGACGTCACATATTATGAAATTTTACACCTAGAAATTATTAAATTTCAACAGCAGTTCCGAAATAAGTTTTATTTCCATTAATTGTTTTTTAATATTTACCTATACATACCAATTATTCGATTTTGAAATGTGACGTCACAAAACTTAGAAACCTCTCCCACCCCTTGTCACACAATGTCACACTAGATCGACCCCTCCCCCCTCCCACCTAACGTGTGACGTAATTTATGGATGGCCAATTTGCAAAAGAGTCATTTCTCTTTGACTTCTAACTCCATGATCTCATTTGTTTGCTATTCACACATTCTGTTTTACTAGGTGCCGTGAGAAGTAAATAAAAAATTCTAAAGCATTTTTTTTCCATTACCAACTCTTCCCAGTCTCCCCTTATTACTTCTGACGAGTGAAGAACAGAGAAATTAAAACTACATACTTAGAAAACAAAAGACTTTCATTCCTTTGTGAGACGTGCATGAGTGATGTCTTATGAAATGGCTCGGGGTAACATAAAGGTTTTTCTTTTATGACTTTTTCAATAGACTGAATGTGCCTAATGCATTGTTTTAGTGGTCTCAAACCATCTTCGGAATATTGCATTTTAAATGAAACCATTTTGAGGCATATCGGTTGGATGGTTTCAGACTCAGAGTCTTCAAAGGACATCCGTACAAACATTTTTTGTCTATAAGATTTGAAAATGTGTAAGGATGTTTCTTACTCTTTCACCCAAAAACGACTGAACGGATTTTGATGATATTTAGCGCACAGGTAGACCATAATCAGTGGCGTAGGTAGCCCTAAGGAGGCTCCATATCATTATTTGTTGTAGGGCCCCTCGACGTTAGCTGTTAAATATAAAAGGAGTGTCAACTGTAGCGTTCGTAGGCCGCTGGCGAGCTTTTTTTGGACTCCCAAAGTGGGGGTCCCTATACGCTGGGGGCCCCGTATAATTGATACTTAATATCCCGGAAAACGCGAGCAAAGCAAGGACAGAATGCTAGTGGATGCTAGTGAATAACAATCACATTTATACCATACATTCGTTATAACAAAACAAAGCTGCAATTGCTCTCAACGACATTATCGATCGTTTCGTCATTCAGTTAGTTTGTGATTGAAGAGGGTGCATAGGGTTGGCACTTGGCAGTTTTATACACTTACACCTACGATCAGAAAACATGTGTACTTATGTATGCATTACTTCTCTTATGTATTACTTCTCTTGCGTTAATTATAAATGAATAATTACGAAGCTCTCACAGTTAGCAACTCTTGAGTTAAGCAACAGCGGTCGTTCGCTAGTTGGAAAGTTAAGCTAGTTGTGATAGAAAATGGCTAAATGATTATTTTAAAGCATACAACAATGTCTTGGAAAAGATTAGACGGTACTTTTTTAAAGATGTGCAGAGGAGTTTTTTACGGCTTTTCTTCTCCTCCATGACAAAGCACCTTTCCGAAAAGCTGGTACATAAATAATTACTTTTTAACAAAAAATAAAACCAACGAAAAAAAAACTGAAAAGCAAAAAATAAAATAAACCATTTAGTATTATAAATTAAGATCCGAAATTAACAGTAAATAAATAATTTTGAGACCGTGCCAAACAAACAACCAAAATTAATTACATAAAATTCATAATATTATGAGGGCAGCGGCATGCGATGCACACGGCAGCAGCAGCGCGGCGCACATCTTTTCGCCGTTTGTTTTTTCATTGGTTTGGCACCGCCTCAAAATTATTTATTTACTGTTAATTTCGGATCTTAATTTATAATACTAAATGGTTTATTTTATTTTTTGCTTTTCAGTTTTTTTTTCGTTGGTTTTATTTTCTGTTAAAAAGTAATTATTTTTTAATTTTTAGTTGCTATAATACTTATAATTAATAATAAATTATTGATTTTATGAATTATAGATTCAGTTACCAGGTAAAAATGTAGTAAATGAAATATCAATCATCCCCTATTTTCGTACCTATAGGGGTAAAATTTTGTTTCGAAATTTAAATAAGAGTAACGTCAAGGTATACACTATTCAATAAAAAAAGAATCATCGAAATCGGATCATCCAGTACAAAGTTATTGGGGTTAACATGTAAAAATTCGAGGTAAAAACGGGTGAATAATAAATCATTCCCTATTTTCGTACCTTTAGGGTGGGAATAAAATTTTCAAAAAAATATGGGACCAACTTCAGGACATACCCTATCCAATAAAAAAAGAATCATCCAAATCGGACCACCCTATGCCGATTTCTGCGTGATCATACATAAAAAAAAAAAAAAATATACGTGTCGAATTGAGAACCTCCTCCTTTTTTTTTCGTCGGTTAAAGAATGACGTGCATAAGTGTATCAGTGATATATGAATACAATATTTTGATTTTGATTTAAAAAAAACTTTAGTAACTTTAAATTACTATTAGTTAATTACTATTAGCCCACTCAAAATATCCAAAAAGTAGGGGTAAGGTTACATAAATTCCGGGACGACTGATTTGTAGGTATGAATGTTTGGAACACCATTATAAATTATTATTTTTTTGCAAATGTCGGATCGATGGGGACTTTTAATATTTGATTTATAATGGTGTTCCGAACATTCGCACAAATCAGCTGTCCAGGATTTTATGTAACCTTGCATGTCTAACTTGACTGAACTACAGATCTTACAAATCATTATCTTTGAAACGTCGGGCATAGAGATACGTCGAGGAGACGTGCAAAAAAAAAAAAATGTTTAACTGTGATTAAATGATTTATACTGTATTGTGACAACCCTACCGTACAACTCGTTACAGTTGTTAAGCCTCTCAAATGATATTGGAGTCCAATTTGGGGATTCCGTTCGTTGTTTTACATACTGGGAACACGGACCTACAAAAAAGACGGACGGAATCCCAAGAACAAATTCAGTGAAGCACCCATAGTAATACCAACTCTATATTCGTACAAGTACACACACCCACACATTGACACCATACTGCGTCAGTCGCGAATCAAAAGTTACGCACACATGGTAAGCGGGCGGCCATTGCTATGCTTCACTCTCGATTAGACGAGGTTACGTCCGTTTTTTTTTTCAGGTCCGTGACTAGAGATGATAAAATTTTTAAACAGACTTCAATAAAGGAGGTTCTCAATAATTGAAAAGAAAAAGGTTTTTTTGATTCATAGGTAAGGCCGTAAAATTCCTTCCATGTCTTTCAACCATAATAAAGTGTCATATGATTTTTAGCAACGCTTCCATCGACAGATTATTTAGTACATATAATAATTATTTTAATTGGAGCTCTGAATTACGAAAATTGTTACAGTTCCTTAATCTGGTTTAGGCGCAAAATGTCCCATTCGCATAATGTCCGATCGTCCTATTCGCAGAATGTCCTATTCGCAAAATGTCCTATTCTCAGAATGTCCCAATTCGCAAAATGTCCTGTGTTTGTTAGGAAGAAATCGCTTTTTAGCGATAAACGCCATTTATACAAATTGCAGTCTTCCTTATTATTGTATTCTCTTTTCCCTGGTGTATAATAATGACTAAATCTATAAACATAAATAAAATTGAAGTGTCTGTCCGTGATTTTACAATCGGATCGAGATTGGGATTTACGCGAGCGAAGTCACGGGCCAAGCTAATAAATAAATAAACATCTGTGACATGAACGTCTTCGAGAATCTCTACCAACTACCATATAAATAAAATAAAATAAACACTTACACACTCATATACCCGCAGTATGTTTTCTCCTGTGGCGGGTGGCATGGATGATACATATAACACATCACATTATCACCCTGCACCCGAGCACAAATATTTATCTGTCATATAAATATCTGCCCGGCCGGGAATCGAACCCGGGACCCCTCGCTTCGCATGCAGGGTCGCTACCAACAGTACCAACTAGGCTACAGGGTTGTCACACATACATATCTATAGACTATAGACCCGCCATAGGCCATACATAACATTGATATTTGATAACACATTAATTGCCCTGTCAGTGCAGTCACATTCACTGTTAAATTTATTCGCAATAAATACGACGAGATAACGCTCAGTTTACTGTTATTTAACCGAATAGTTAATTTACATTGCGACAAACAGTGCTCGTAATTACTGTGTTATTTTAACTGTAATCTGATCTTGATTCGCCTCTGGTTCCGTAGTTAAAATGCAGTGGCGTAGCTAGCCTAAGGGGGCCAATATCAATATTTTTGTTATGGGGCCCCCTCAACGTCAAATATAAAAGCCATGCCAACTGAAGTGGTCGTATCGTAGGCCGTTGGCAAGCTTTTTTTTTGGGAGTGTTAGTGGGGACCCCGTATAATTGATACGGCTGATATGGCGGTAGCTGCGCCCCTGTTAAAATGGAACCATTATAGTTTCGTTATGTCCGTCCGTCCGTCAGGTAACGATATCTGTAGGGTTGCCAGATGGTCGGGATTTGTCTAGGTTGTCTCGATATTTCACATGACGTTTATTTTTCGTCGTCAGCTCTTTTCGCTATTTCAAAAAAAAAAATTGTTTTTTGTCCCGACAAATCCCGATTTTTTGAAGTTTTGTCCAGATATTTCAGTCTTGGCAACCCTACCTGTAGAGGAGGTGACATGAAAAAATATTATTAAAGGTTTTATTCTACCGCTTTGTAGTATAAATAAATATGTATATCTATGTCAAATTACGGTTTTCTAGTACTAAGGATCTCTAAGCTAGGGCGCTATGCTGCGGACGGTTGGAAGGACGGATATGACGAAATTATAAGTTTGACGTTTTGAGTACGGAACCCAAAACTTGACTTCAAAAAAACAGTCTTCGAAATAATCGCCATGTGTGCCCATGGCCATGGGAGTTTCTTTGGGCATTTCTTATTTCTTCTCCTTCATGTCAAAACACCTTTCCGAAAAGCTTAAACAAAATTACGTGCACTTTATGAATAAATTATTTTGAATTTAGAATATAATATTTGGAATTCCCTTAATTCCTCCCATATTTATCAAAAGTCTTATCAAATATTATAGGAATATGGCGATTTAGATAAAGATGGTGTCCTTGTATCTATGTTTAGCGATAATTTTACATTTCTCATTGGCATTACTCGAACACTATTCCTTTGAAGTCGCTTACATTTTTTTTTGGTAAAATCTACCTTCTTTTAAGAACCTTGTACCCGGACCGGCTAGGCTGTGGGTTATTTGTTATGTCTGTCAGAGCACCGAGCGTGATGGATTGTGCGTAAACTCCATTAGCGAGGCTTTTTGCAATTGTTTTTTAGATAAGGCCCAATGTATTAACCTTTAGCTGTTATTTGGGAAATAAAGCATGTGTTTATTATTATTTAAAATATAATCCTTTTTATGACTAACAAAATAAATGACTTCAAATAAAATGAGATCATCGTCAACGTAGACGAAGTCAATATTAGGGATAACTCAAAAACTACTCGTCAGATCTCACTCAAATTTAAATGAGACCACATGATAAACACCAGCTTTCGGATATAAAAATAATCATTTAAATCGGTAGACCCATTAAAATGTAAAAAAATAAAAAAATATAATTACATAAATAATACAGTCGAATCATTGAAGTATTATTACTAGCGTATAGAATGGACACCGCGAACACAATGTATGTTCCAATGAATTGGCGCCGCGCGGCTTCAATTGCCAATGGATTCGTTCGATTTTGAAAGGAGAACGGGGGCCAAATTTTGAAAATAGAACCTCCCAGCGGGGACACACATTTTGTTCGAGATGTCTATTCTATGACATTATACTTCAATGAGTCGAATTGAGAACCTCTTCCTTTTTTGAAGTCGGTTAAAAAAATGGTTGTCTGTAAAGTCGGTTTACGGACGGTAGTTTAACGTGACAACGTCATGACAAAGCTCCGCTCCGCCCCGCTCCGCTCCACTCCGCCCCGCCTCGTTCCGCTCCGCCCCGCTCCGCTCCGCTCCACTCAACTGCGATCGCCTACGGCTCGCCTACAGCATTGGCTACGATACGCCAATCGTAGCCGATCGTGCCTCTCTATCGCTTGTTCCGCGCTCTCGCTCGCGCGGAACGGGACAATGAGTCATGATTTTTCGTAATAGACGTTATCACGTCAAAAATTGTGCTGGTGTCATGCATTGTACAAAATTCATAATTTTATTACCTTCTTGTTGATAAAGCCGTTAATCCCAAATTTAAGGGGATTGGCTCGCTCAAATCTCAAAAACACTGTAAGTTTGAAGAAGACTGCAGATGAATCCTTTTGTGCGATTTCCATATAAAAAATATATGGTATACTGAAGGTCATCACAATGATATTGTATTGTTTAAAATTTTAATAACCTCTCCCAAATATTGGGAAAAAAATTTGTTAAATAGGTCCTTCTTCAACCTAAATTGTAAACTTTCTTTGTAACGGATATATAGTTCGGCATGAATTTTGTACTAAAAAATATGTAATGACGTGTTTCACAATTTGTATTGTTGTTTTTTTCTTAATTCTTTTATTATTTTTAAATAATGAATAAAAACCCAAAACTTCACCAGTACCCCACTGGAGCGCCCCCGCTAAGCCCTGCGTCGCGTGCTCGATCAGTGTCTCGATGACTCTTGCGACGAGTGGGTTGTACGCGCGTTATGTTTTCCTAATAAAAACTAAAACTTCACGTTTTGAAAATTTTTTGAATGAAGTCATATTGTAAATAGTACAAATATAAATATTTCGTAAAAGAACAATAGAAATTAAGTTTGTAAATATATGTAAAGTAGATTATAATTTCGTTTAGTTTATTGACCCTATCATAGAGTAAGACTGACTGTGGCTAAATATTGTATGAAAATGTAAAGTGAAACACGTGACCGAGGTCTCCAAAACTATTGGTAAGTATATTGAGTACATTATTTTTAGTGTGTTTATTTTTTGAACGTTTTAGCTATCTTGAGAATTTCGTTTGACGGCGGATGGAGACCTAAATGATGATGGACTCCGAAGGTGGATATTAGCATCTCATTGACTGCACTACGTATAACCATCGTGTTTGGATTCATTTGAAAGGTCTCATGGAGACCTTGGTGAATAATGATGTCACCTACCTGATGGTGGACTCCGAAGGTGGGCAAAGGATCTCAGTGACGGCACTACGTAGAACCATCGTGTTTGGACTCATTTGAAAGCACTCATTAAGACTTTGGTGACTGATGATGTCACCTACCTGATGGTGGACTCCGAAGGTGGGTAAAGGATCTCAGTGACGGCACTACGTAGAACCATCGTGCTTGGACTCATTTAAAAGGTCTCATGGAGACCTTGGTGACTGATGATGTCACCTACCTGATGGTGGACTCCGAAGGTGGGTAAAGGATCTCAGTGACATCACTATGTAGAAGTATCGTGCTTGTACTCATTTGAAAGGTCTCATTGAGACCTTGGTGACTGATGATGTCACCTACCTGATGGTGGACTCCGAAGGTGGGTAAAGGATCTCAGTGACGGCACTACGTAGAACCATTGTGCTTGGACTCATTTGAAAGGTCTCATCGAGACCTTGATGACTGTTGATGTCACCTACCTGATGGTGGACTCCGAAGGTGGGTAAAGGATCTCAGTGACGGCACTACGTAGAACCATCGTGCTTGGACTCATTTAAAAGGTCTCATGGAGACCTTGGTGACTGATGACGTCACCTACCTGATGGTGGACTTCGAAGGTGGGTCAAAGATCTCAGTGACGTCAGTATGTAGAAGTATCGTGCTTGGACTCATTTGAAAGGTCTCATTGAGACCTTGGTGACTGATGATGTCACCTACCTGATGGTGGACTCCGAAGGTGGGTAAAGGATCTCAGTGACGGCACTACGTAGAACCATCGTGCTTGGACTCATTTAAAAGGTCTCATGGAGACCTTGGTGACTGATGATGTCACCTACCTGATGGTGGACTCAGAAGGTGGGTAAAGGATCTCAGTGACATCACTATGTAGAAGTATCGTGCTTGTACTCATTTGAAAGGTCTCATTGAGACCTTGGTGACTGATGATGTCACCTACCTGATGGTGGACTCCGAAGGTGGGTAAAGGATCTCAGTGACGGCACTACGTAGAACCATTGTGCTTGGACTCATTTGAAAGGTCTCATCGAGACCTTGATGACTGTTGATGTCACCTACCTGATGGTGGACTCCGAAGGTGGGTAAAGGATCTCAGTGACGGCGCTACGTAGAACCTTCGTGCTTGGACTCATTTAAAAGGTCTCATGGAGACCTTGGTGACTGATGATGTCACCTACCTGATGGTGGACTCCGAAGGTGGGTAAAGGATCTCAGTGACAGCACTACGTAGAACCATCGTGTTTGGACTCATTTGAAAGCACTCATTAAGACCTTGGTGACTGATGATGTCACCTACCTGATGGTGGACTCCGAAGGTGGGTAAAGGATCTCAGTGACGGCACTACGTAGAACCATCGTGTTTGGACTCATTTGAAAGGTCTCATGGAGACCTTGGTGACTGATGACGTCACCTACCTGATGGTGGACTCCGAAGGTGGGTAAAGGATCTCAGTGACGGCACTACGTAGAACCATCGTGTTTGGACTCATTTGAAAGCACTCATTAAGACCTTGGTGACTGATGATGTCACCTACCTGATGGTGGACTCCGAAGGTGGGTAAAGGATCTCAGTGACGGCACTACGTAGAACCATCGTGTTTGGACTCATTTGAAAGGTCTCATGGAGACCTTGGTGACTGATGACGTCACCTACCTGATGGTGGACTCCGAAGGTGGGTAAAGGATCTCAGTGACGGCACTACGTAGAACCATCGTGTTTGGACTCATTTGAAAGCACTCATTAAGACCTTGGTGACTGATGATGTCACCTACCTGATAGTGGACTCCGAAGGTGGGTAAAGGATCTCAGTGACGGCACTACGTAGAACCATCGTGTTTGGACTCATTTGAAAGGTCTCATGGAGACCTTGGTGACTGATGACGTCACCTACCTGATGGTGGACTCCGAAGGTGGGTAAAGGATCTCAGTGACGGCACTACGTAGAACCATTGTGCTTGGACTCATTTAAAAGGTCTCATGGAGACCTTGGTGACTTATGATGTCACCTACCTGATGGTGGACTCCGAAGATGGGTAAAGGATCTCAGTGACGTCACTACGTAGAACCTTCGTGCTTGGACTCATTTAAAAGGTCTCATGGATACCTTGGTGACTGATGATGTCACCTACTTGATGGTGGACTTTTAATGTGGGTAAAGGATCTCAGTGACGTCACTATGTAGAAGCATCGTGCTTGGACTCCTTTGAAAGGTCTCATTGATACCTTGGTGACTGATGATGTCACCTACCTGATGGTGGACTCCGAAGGTGGGTAAAGGATCTCAGTGATGGCATATCGTAGAACCATCGTGTTTGGACTCATTTGAATTTTTGTGTATGGCTTATTACTGACTGTAGCAGCAAAAACATTACGTTCGCTCACTTAAGTTATTATGTTTCAGGCAGTTCAGGAACCAGCAAAACTCAGATTTACAAAATCAGGAACTTCAGTCGTTAACAGAAACATATGATCTGTCTGGGACGGAAGTTGATGAGGGGGCAAAGCAAATTTTGCCGGTAACTTAGTCTGTTTGCTTACACTGTGGTATTTTTTAGATATTTGATAGTTTCCCTAGCTAATTTAATTTGACACTGCATTGTTTGTTTGTTTTAGGTTGAACAAGATGAAGAAGATTTACAAGATTTGATTATTGAAGAAGAATCACAAGCAGAAACAAAAAATATATCTGGAAGACGAGTTATAGATCTAACTTACTTTTTTCCAAAATATAAGAAATAGGCGGCCATGGTGCTTTGAAAGTTTCAATTACATGTCCCTGTGAATAAATTTTTTGTCTTTTTAACCCATTTAGATCTCAATACTTTTTTTTAACTTGGCTCTCATTTCACATTTATGTTTTTGATAAGATATCATTACTTTTTGTCTAGAAATTATTAGTGTTTATAGATAATGAATATACCTATTGTTATTTGTAAAATTACTCTACACAGTGGAATCGCTTATTCACTTGTTTCACTAATTATCATTAATTTTCAGTCTAGCAGTGACCAGCCGTTAATGTATCAAAAACAATTTTAGCCACATTTATGAAATTTTAAATTTTAATTAAGCTAAGGGGTTTTAATAAATGTGTCAAATTTCATGTATTTAGGTGAAATAAGCTACACATTTTTTAGACAAGCACATATTTTTTATATTATAATTAATTATTATAGTGACTAACAATAATTTATGCAACTATAATTTAAAATTTGCCATCTGTATACTAGTATTTTTTATTCATTTGATGAAAAGAACAAATAGATAATAATAATAAATTGCTCCTCCACCATTTCAATTAATGAAATGAAATGCATTTATTATTTTTAATTACGTGAACTTGTATGATGTAACTTTTCATTTCATATTCACAAAATTTTTGCTACCTTTAATTTGTAACAATGTCTGTGTTATTTTTTCAATTAATTTAATATCATTTGCTAATCTTACTTACATACAAAGAAATCATATGTAGATTATTTACTAAGAAAATATTATTATAATCACGAAAACTAAGTATCAGTATAAGTAAAGATTGATGTTCAATCCAACCTTATAAAAGGCCACTCATTTAGTCACACGCTGTTCTTCTCGATATCTTCTTGGTAGGATACAGACGTATTACTTGTACTTCCCAATCTATAAAGGATTAATATAACGATGATATTTAAAAATCCTAAACTCTGCAGTTTTCTTTACGCCCCCCGTAACCTTATTTCCTATAGAATTAATTAATTATTGTAATTTAGGAACAGTCACAATGGCAACATTAAAACAGGGTCATCAAACTAGGTCATCCGTTATTTCCGTTACTGAGAACCCATAAGCATATACCTGGTCATCATCAGACCTTCAGAATGTTTCATGTAGTAGCACCCGTGCTCAATTAGATAAATGTTGAAAGCTAGGTCATCCTAACTATTCCCGTTACTGAGAACCGATAAGTATATACCTGGTCATCATCAGACCTTCAGAATGTTTCATGTAGTAGCACCCGTGCTCAATTAGATAAATGTTGAAAGCTAGGTCATCCTAACTATTCCCGTTACTGAGAACCGATAAGTATATACCTGGTCATCATCAGACCTTCAGAATGTTTCATGTAGTAGCACCTGTGCTCAATTAGATAAATGTTGAACGCTAGGTCATCCTAACTATTCCCGTTACTGAGAACCGATAAGTATACACCTGGTCATCATCAGACCTTCAGAATGTTTCATGTAGTAGCACCTGTGCTCAATTAGATAAATGTTGAACGCTAGGTCATCCTAACTATTCCCGTTACTGAGAACCGATAAGTATATACCTGGTCATCATCAGACCTTCAGAATGTTTCATGTAGTAGCACCTGTGCTCAATTAGATAAATGTTGAAAGCTAGGTCATCCTAACTATTCCCGTTACTGAGAACCGATAAGTATATACCTGGTCATCATCAGACCTTCAGAATGTTTCATGTAGTAGCACCTGTGCTCAATTAGATAAATGTTGAAAGCTAGGTCATCCTAACTATTCCCGTTACTGAGAACCGATAAGTATATACCTGGTCATCATCAGACCTTCAGAATGTTTCATGTAGTAGCACCTGTGCTCAATTAGATAAATGTTGAAAGCTAGGACATCCTAACTATTCCCGTTACTGAGAACCGATAAGTATATACCTGGTCATCATCAGACCTTCAGAATGTTTCATGTAGTAGCACCTGTGCTCAATTAGATAAATGTTGAACGCTAGGTTATCCTAACTATTCCCGTTACTGAGAACCGATAAGTATATACCTGGTCATCATCAGACCTTCAGAATGTTTCATGTAGTAGCACCTGTGCTCAATTAGATAAATGTTGAACGCTAGGTCATCCTAACTATTCCCGTTACTGAGAACCGATAAGTATATACCTGGTCATCATCAGACCTTCAGAATGTTTCATGTAGTAGCACCCGTGCTCAATTAGATAAATGTTGAAAGCTAGGTCATCCTAACTATTCCCGTTACTGAGAACCGATAAGTATATACCTGGTCATCATCAGACCTTCAGAATGTTTCATGTAGTAGCACCCGTGCTCAATTAGATAAATGTTGAAAGCTAGGTCATCCTAACTATTCCCGTTACTGAGAACCGATAAGTATATACCTGGTCATCATCAGACCTTCAGAATGTTTCATGTAGTAGCACCTGTGCTCAATTAGATAAATGTTGAACGCTAGGTCATCCTAACTATTCCCGTTACTGAGAACCGATAAGTATATACCTGGTCATCATCAGACCTTCAGAATGTTTCATGTAGTAGCACCTGTGCTCAATTAGATAAATGTTGAACGCTAGGTCATCCTAACTATTCCCGTTACTGAGAACCGATAAGTATATACCTGGTCATCATCAGACCTTCAGAATGTTTCATGTAGTAGCACCTGTGCTCAATTAGATAAATGTTGAAAGCTAGGTCATCCTAACTATTCCCGTTACTGAGAACCGATAAGTATATACCTGGTCATCATCAGACCTTCAGAATGTTTCATGTAGTAGCACCCGTGCTCAATTAGATAAATGTTGAAAGCTAGGTCATCCTAACTATTCCCGTTACTGAGAACCGATAAGTATATACCTGGTCATCATCAGACCTTCAGAATGTTTCATGTAGTAGCACCTGTGCTCAATTAGATAAATGTTGAAAGCTAGGTCATCCTAACTATTCCCGTTACTGAAAACCGATAAGTATATACCTGGTCATCATCAGACCTTCAGAATGTTTCATGTAGTAGCACCCGTGCTCAATTAGATAAATGTTGAAAGCTAGGTCATCCTAACTATTCCCGTTACTGAAAACTGATCAGTACTTACCTGGTCATCATCAGACTTCAGAATGTATCATTTAGTATAATGAAAGCTATTTCAGCAGGCATAGTGCATAGCGTAGTTCAAAATAAATAAATTATTATCATGTAGGCAGAATGCAGATACTCGTACAAGACTACAAAAACTATAGGAACAAAATGTATTCGAAAATCTCTCAGAGAGCGAACAAAAATAGGCAAGAACGATGACAACTCTGTGCCACATGTTTCCTTGCTTTATCTTCAGTTTGTTTTATTGTAGTATAGTCGTTGGTCGGTAGATGGCGCTTAGTTAAAAAATACTAGTAGAGGGACCAAATCTTCAAGGTCATCGGGCAAGGCAATCCCCTTAATTTCCGTTGACTAATTAAGATATTTCAACAAATTTAATTATCGTAATAATTCGCCTCCCTAACATAATTATTTTGATGCGTAATTTTGCGTGTTGGCGGCAACACGGCTAGCGTTGTCGCGTTCTGCTTAAAAACAGCTAAAATATTAATAACCTTTCAAACAAATATCTACTTTATTTCATACACCCAAAGTTTCATTTAGCATGACGGCTTTTCAGAAAAGCGTTGCTTTTACTTTGACTTTTGTATTTATTCTACAGTTGACAATAAACCTTAACGCCTTTGCAATTAAGTTGAAATTACAATGAAAGCATTTGACATTACGACGTTTTATTAGAAAACATTTCGAGAACTTTATAATTACACTGCAATGCGATTTTAACTTTAAGCCGAGGTAATAGCGACGAAAACAATTTTCGCGAAGACAAAGAGAGGCGTCGTTTAAAAACTTTTCTAATGATAAATTGAATGGAACTCTATTAGGTAATAATTAAAGTTCAATTTAGATGAATGACGGATTTAAAAGTAGAAACGTAGGTAGAACGCAAGCGCGGTCTTGAGGCAGAGGCTTGCTTTTAATTTCAGTCTCAGTATTTCAGTAGACCTCGCGACGCGGACGCGAGCGGACGTCTTCGAAGCGGGTTGTACGTTACAACCACCTGTTTCTTTCCCGCGTTAAAAAAAATAAACATCTACTCAAATTACTATAATTAATTGCATCTAAAACAAATTAAAATCATCCATCATTTATTTTATTTGACTACAGTTTTATTTTCTAATATATTGTCGATGTTATTTTTAGTTTTTTAATTGATTTTCTTTGTTACAGGCATCCATTTTGGGTCTTTTTTTTTTAATACTGAGCCGTGTCTAGGCTGTGGTTTCTAGTGACGAGATGTTCTGATCGATATAGTATAACATTAGAAGCGCATTCTAATTCTATTGATTTTTCAGTCCTTGCTTATTACCTTTCTAGTTCGGAAGATTTTTCGATTTTTCCTGTATAAATAGATATTTTTTCCAAAAAGCAATACATACAGGTAAAATGATTAATGATTATAATTTGCAGTTGCAATATAATTTGTTGTACATATTCATGGAACTCTACAAAAAGGAGTTATTGATTATAAATCTTAATATATATATAAATTACGTGTCACGTTGTTTGTCCGCGATGGACTCCCTAAACTACTGAACCGATTTTACTCAAATTTGCACACCGTGTGCAGTTTGATCCAACTTGAAAGATAGGATAGCTTACATCTCAAAATAATTAAAAAATTAACAGAACGAAGTCTGTACGGGCAGCAGTATACTACATATATATTACAATTTTACACAATGCATATAAAAAATGGCTTTTGAAAAAACTAGCGGAAACAATTTTGTATTTACAAATAAAAATATAATGTTAAAATCTTTTTTTATTGATATTACACATTTTATTTGTCATGCTAAATATTGAGATTGTCGAGGTGAAGTAAACGCAGATATTTTGATAATATTATAAATTATTGAATTCATTCCAAGGAAAATATTATTTCTGACGAAAGGTAGCGTTCGATTCCAAAACAAAGAAAGGTAAAAGAAGGAGAAAAGAATATAGAGTAATTTATATCTATGGATGATAATAATCTCAACAAATGAATAAAGTAATTTTCATTGAAATAATTGAAAAGCAGTATATTTCATTTTTAATTAAGAAATTTGAAACTCAAGTCAAACTGAAACTTTGCTTATAAAATAGGATCTGAAGCGTATTGCATGTCTGCTTATAAGAAGCGTGACTAATGATAGGAATAATGGTCACCTAATAGGTGTTTATATTCTTCTTTGTCAATCAATGGAAATTATAGACAGAAGATTATGCATCGGTTTGAGTTACAAGACGTCACTATTTTAATTTTTTTCTTAATATAAATACATGCGCATTATTTACATTTTATGTTTTTATTTTAATATTTGTTTTGAATATTGTTTTCTTTTTTATTTAATGTATATACCCTGCTTGTAGTATAAAAATAATTAAACTGTCTTAATGTATGCGTAGTACTAAATTCAATAAATTGGAATACTTCAAAAAGTTAAAGAAGAATCCATAAGAAGAATCCAAAAGAAGACAATGGATCCTCACGGTGGTAAGATGTTTTTTCTCTAT
Organism: Thymelicus sylvestris; assembly: GCA_911387775.1. Taxonomy (NCBI): domain Eukaryota; kingdom Metazoa; phylum Arthropoda; class Insecta; order Lepidoptera; family Hesperiidae; genus Thymelicus; species Thymelicus sylvestris. Next base: position 7,346,936 of record OU426911.1, read on the forward strand.
TCTTCTATATTTATTTAACAAACAGTATTTATTACAATTTCTTATTCTGGGTACAAAATATCTTTTCAGAAAGGAATATTTACTTTTGTACTCTTTTATATTTCTTTATTAATATTTACAAAACCTGTTTATTGCAACTTAAGTATGTGTAGTAATAACAATATTAATGATTTTTTCAAATTGTATTTATTCTTCTCTACTCTCATATTCCTCTTCATTAAACATTCGTTTTAACAACCGCGTCTAATTCGCCATTATTATTTCTATGGTACCTCCTGTATATAACGTTAGTATTTCAATGATACTAGATGTAACTACAATGCTTCGTCTTCATTGTCGTCGTTCCGGCACATCTATGTGGGTGAATTTCCCAAGTGCATTTTTGAGACGGCGAGGTTGAAAATTAATGTGTGGATGTAAACTACAATTATGTATAATTTTATATAGGTAGTTTAAATAGTGATCTACATGATAGCAAAGTATTCAGATGTATTTAATACATAGATTCTTAATAAAAAAATATGTAAGACCTAAAATCTAATTCCGGTGTACTGTCCGACCTCCATTTATTTACATATTTTATAAATTTAATTTTTTTTGGTAAATAAATTTTATTAAAAAGGAATATTTTTTAGAAATACATTAAATAACACAACTAATGTATATTTACGGAGTAATTTAAGATAGTGCAACAGCTCTTAAAACATCTTTTAAAAATGTCCTACAAAAAAAAGCAATACCGGTGGCGCATTTTGTACACTTCATATCTTGTTACGAAACGATTTGGAAGACACCTTACTGGCTCTCCCCGCACCGTTCAGTTGTGCTCTTGCAAATTGCGTATTATGATGACCGATTGGCTGCGTAATTTTCCTGCCAAACACGTAAGTACTCACTGCGGTGGCGCAGGAATACAATATCATCCAATTCCGATGTCATGTATATTAGTAAAACTACAAAGCAGATTATCAAGAAATTTTATGGAGGCTTCCATTAAAGGTTTTCGGCCATAATTGTGAAATAAAAGTTAACCTGAGAATAACGGTGTTCTTTAAAATTCAAGTTTTGACTCTAATTCTAAGTCCGGTGGCCTAATCTCGGTGGTTCCGGTGGCAAATCAAAGCGCATAAGGACGTGTATAGACCAGTGCCGATAATTTTTGAAACGAAAAAAAATAATCGTAGGATGAAACCCATTGCAAAAGGAAGAGAATATAACGAAAATTAACGGAAAAATAATCTACGGGCGATCTGAGCTCGGGAAGTTGGGGAGGGCGGGGTTTAAGGGTAAAAAATAGTTTATCTCAATTTCCGGCAAAACTACAAGTCCTGTAGAAAAAAGTTAAATAGCAATGTTGTAAGTAATAAAAAGATCTACAACTTTTTTATTTACACTTTTTTTACGTTACCTCAAAATTTATGTGAAAAATTCAAATAACCAAGTTTTGGTTTTTTATTTTGTCTTTTACAAAAAAAAAAAAATTTTTCACGAAATTTGAAAATTCGAAATTTCAAAAACTTGGTTATTTGAATTTTTCACATAAATTTTGACTTGTAGTTTTGCTGGAAATCGAGATAAGCCGTTTTTTACCCTTAAACCCTCCATCCCCCCTCCCGACCTTAGATCGCCCGTAAATTATTTTTCCTTTAATTTTTGTTATATCCTCTTCTTTTTGCAATGGGTTTCATCCTACTATATATTTTTTTTTCACTTTTTACCGTTTTTGAAGCTATCGGCACTGGTCTAATAGGCCACAGAAACACAAGCGAAATCACCGCTAAAAAGAGTCCGTTCATCTAGACTCCTACTCTTCAAAATGTATTTTTAAAGCATTAGATGATCTTGCCTTTATTATTCCTCATTGGCATAATCAATTTCGGTGGATTAGATTCTAATTCCAGTGGTCCTAATTTTGGTGGCATTTGATGATGTAATTTGAAAATATCTCCAGAACTAATAATTTTTTTTCGATCTCTACTATGTGACTAATTATTATTACTATTTACATATTATTTATGCCAAATAAAATGTATTAGAAACAGCAGGTTTAAATTTAATCAATTTCGGTGGCTCGGATTTTAATTCCGGTGGTCCTTTAATAATTTCGGTGGCATTTGATAATTTCAAATGGAAATATCTCATGAACTAATAATTTTTTTTCGATCTCTAGTATATGATTAAGTAGTACTAATATTTACCTATTATTTAAGCCAAAAAAATTTATCAAAAACAGCAAATTTAAATTCGCCACTGTAATTAGGCAAAATCCGTGTTTGTTGAAATTGACCCATGTATGTTCCGGCATAAGGTGTCGATACAAGTTCCGGATTCAAGCCGATGCATGTATACGAGTACAATAGACTAGCAATCTGCTATATTCTCGCTTCATTATCTGTCTTGATTACCACGTACGCATGGTATAAAGCATGGGCGTAGCCAGGGGGGGGTTTCGGGGGTTCAAACCCCCCCCCCCCCCCCGAAATGTTAAGGACTGACATTTTTATGTGCTAATAAACCCTTAAAAAACATTTTTATAGACGTCATTCCGAATCGAATCAGCTATCGCACATATTTTTAGGAGATTTATTTCTATTTTCTTGAACACCCCACCCCCCCTGAAACTTGAACCCCCCCGAAACTAAAACCTGGCTACGCCCGTGGTATAAAGGTAAGGAGGAATAACTCTGTTGTGAAGAAATGTCCGTCAAACTCTGTTTATTAAGGAGGTGCAAAACTATTGCTACTTTTGGTTTTGGACTACGTAATCATTTGAATTTTGGTATACTCCTGTCACTGTCTAACTTCAATCTGTCAACAGCTGCTATAATTATACCACCTGAGGTTCTGTGCATCCGCCATATTGCCATCTGTATACTGTTTACAGCTGGACACCTTTCTCCTTATTTTTATGAACTTTTGCACACAAGTAGATTGATCTAAAATAACATACAAGCCGCTAGCAGAGAGCTACGATAGTTTATAGATACATCGACACGTACTGATCGACTGAAGTCATTACTAATCGAAGCCATTTTAAATCACTTCAGTGCGCCGGGAATACACTTATTCCAGGAGTAATCTGTGTAATTGGTTTTTTGCCTCATAGGCTTTGGACTATTATTACTAGCGTAAATCGACACCGCGAATCGAATGTTTGCGCAATGAATTGTAGCCAATTGGCTAATTTTCAGCGGATTCAGTCGATTTTGAAAAGAGAACGGGGGCTCTTTCGAATCAGAACCTCCCGGCGTGATACCGGGATCCCGGGTTCGATTCCCGGCCGGGGCAATATTTATGTGACAAATAAATAGTCGTGGGTGTCATTGTGATGTGTTATTATGTTGTCCATGCCGCCCGCGACACAGGTAAAAATATACTGCGGGGGTATGAGTGTGTGTTTATTTATTTTTAACCGACTTCAAAAAAGGAGGAGGTTCTCAATTCGACTGTATTTTTTTTTTATGTTTGTTACCTCAGAACTTTGGACTGGGTGAACCGATTTTGATGATTCTTTTTTTAATCGAAAGCTGGTGGCTGTCATGTGGTCCCACATAAATTTTATTGAGATCTGACAATGGCATCCATGAGAAAACCACATAAGTCGTAAATTTGTGTTAAGATGTGCGCGACAAATTGAAGAACAACTCAATATCACGCCAACCGATTTCGCTGATTCTTTTTTTAATCGAAAGCAGGCGCTTGTCATGTGGTCTCACATAAATTTGAACGAGATCTGACAACTATGTAGTTTTTGAGACTTTGAATTCGGTTATTTTTTGTTAGTAAAATTTAGATTATTATTTCTTCCCCTTTTCTTGTCCGGCAACGCATCAGTGATGCCTTTGGTGTCGCTGATGTCCATGGGCGACGTTAGCCACTTACCATCAGGTGGTTCTTCAACTCGTTTGCCGGCTATTTCCATAAAAAAACACCATTGGCTACAAGGGAGTGGCAACCATCCAGGCAGGAAAAATAATACTAGTATTAATATTCGTGAATTCATGAAAATAAATGTATTCACTCACGAACTATTCAGTATTAAAAATTATTCTTCTGTACAAAATTGGCTACATCAATATTTAGTTAATATAAAAGTCTAATCATAAAAGAGGTGTTTTATCTCGTACACTTTTCCACTCCATTACCTCATAAAGCGTTCTAGCTATCAGACGACACGCCGATACAACACTCTTTGTAAGTTCTACTTACAACGCATATGATAAGATTTTTGAAGTGAAAACTTTTTTAGCATCGTTGTCATTTGAAAGTCGATGAAACGAAAAAGGGACAGTAAAAAGAGACAGACATAAGATTTAACGTGGGAGAAAATGAGATGGGAAGCATTATACAGTGTTTCTTATGTTCATGGTTCTTGTTTTTCCGAAAAAAAATATCATTTGATTTATACTTTTTTGTAGCAAACAGAGATATAGTCTAGGATTTAGCCAGGCTAGACCTGGTAGGATTGGCAGGCACCATCAATTTTGCAGAGTAGTTATAATACGGAGTATTTTGCCGACTTTTTCGATTAAAAATAATCTAAATTTTACTAACAAAAAATAACCGACTTCAAAATTACTCAAAAACTACTTGTCAGATCTCGCTCAAATTTATATGGGACCACATGACAAGCACCTTCTTTCAATTAAAAAAAGAATCATCAAAATCGGTTCACCCAGTCGAAAGTTCTGAGGTAACGAACATAAAAAATACAGTCGAATTGAGAACCTCCTTTTTTTGAAGTCGGTTAAAAAACCGGGCAAGTTTTAAGTCTTTTAAGTCGCTACTTTTTTGATAACGTTTTTGTTATCCAATTCTAATAAAAGAGGTGTTTTGTGTTGTGTACAGTTGGCCGATGAAGTAGCTTAACATTATAGTACTTTGTAATAGTACCTAACATCTATGACAAATTCAAGAAATGTAATGTGACAAGGTATTAAAATGTTAAGCTACTTCTGCGGCCGACTGTACTCTCAATATCCACTTTTCCACTCCATTACTGTACAAAGCGTTGGGAATCGCGACACGTCAATACAGTTTGAACAAAGAATAGCAGTAAAGCAAAGTAGAACTTTACTCATGGGAACTTCGTGGTCAAATGTTTATTATCACAGATTCTTTGTACCTAAGTGAAAAAAATCTCATAAATAGGTTGTATAATGAATTTAGAAAGAAAACTATCACGGCTATGTTAGCCTAAGTAATTAATGAGTAATAGTCGGTAACCTTATTACTTCGGAACCCTACATTGCGCGTGGCCTGACACGCACTAGCCGGTTTTTTCATTTTCTTGGCAACACTTTATCGCGCACATGGCAGCAATTTCAAATCTTGCGCGAATTTTGTGATACTTCATAATTCTCACATAATCGAAATCGAATTTCACAGTAAGTTCGTTTGATTTATTTATATTTTTTATTTGTTTTATCACACTGTGAAAACATTGTAATAATGTGCGGAATCACTGAATGCAATTTACAAAATGGCCGCCTAATGGTGACATAAATTTCGTTTCGTGATAAATAGACAGCTATTTGTCTGCAAATGTAGATTTATTTGAATTAAGGCGGGGTTTTAGATTTGTTTTAATATAATATAACGTTACTGTATTTTGAGAGTATGCAGGGAGAAAGAAAAAGAAAGAAATAAAGAAGAATGGCAGAAGGGACGCAGGGAAAGGTCTTATCTGACAGTTAAAGAGGAATTATAATGCAATTCTATCTTACTATCCTACACTAACATTATAATTAAATGTGAACGTTTGTGAAGATGTTCGGTTTTTTTCTTTTTTTACATCATGGGCTAACCATTGTAAAAATTAGGATGAAACTTGGACTATTTAGTCCATGTCCAGGATAAGAAAATCACACGTAGTTTGTATAAGAAAGAGAGAGAAGGAGATAAAGAGAGAAGAAGAAGAGAGAGATAGAGATAGCGCTACTTTTTTCTTATTGTGTAAATCTTCCATTTAAATCATTGTTAATAATAGATTAACGATAATAATAATAAACGAGTACCCTTAGTTTGGTTTCGCTGTAGGCAGATAAATGCAAAGGATTTGGAAGCAAATAAATGGAAAGAAATAAATGATTATTTCACCTACATTATTTACAGCAGCAAATGGCTTGGATCAAGTTGTTTCTTTATTTGCCAGAAACTTTATCCAACTCTTTGCGGGATTTCAGGAGTTCTCTGTTTAAATCTAATCTGTTTAAAGAAGTAATGGCTTGGACTTAAGTAGTTCAAGATAGCTATATACTTGAATTATTGCGAGATTTCGGGATTTTCCCAGTGTATATAAACTAATGCATTCAAATTATCTACTCCACGGCATTGAAGTATTATTACTAGCGTATAGAACAGACACCGCGAACACAATGTATGTTCCAATGAATTGACGCCGCGCGGCTTCAATGTCCAATGGATTCGTTCGATTTTGAAAGGAGAACAGGGGCTTAATTTTGAAAATAGAACCTCCCGGCGGGGACATACATTTTGTTTGAGCTCCACGGATATATTTTGAAAGTAGCAATATAAAAATGAAGCAGGAAAAGAACAAATAAAGAAAAGAGGTAGGTTATTAGTTAGGGTTGTTAGGGTTCCGAAGTAACCTCCCAACTCTGAGTCACTAACTGTTACTTAAATCGCTCCTTAGTAAAGAATCACCATACAAATTCTGTACTAAGGAGCGATTTAAGTATACATTAGTGACTCTGAGTTGGGGCATAAGTTTATCGACTATTACTCATTAACTACTTACGCTAACATAGCCGTGATAGTCTTCCTTGTATATTCATCATAATATAAACTATTTTTGAGAATATTTTCCCTTGTCCAACACAATTGACTCTAACTCAACAAAATTAACACTTGAAAGCCAAATGTTTCGCAAACGGACCCCTAATTCCAAAAATGGTCTTAGAATACCCATACTATTTTTGAAAGACCTTTTCAACGATACCCCGCACTACATGGTACGTGACGAATAAAAAAAACATTCTCACGTTACCTGTAGGGGAGGTACCCTGAAAAAAAATGTTTTTCAATATTTTATTCAAGATTCTGGAGATTTTATCAGTATGTATTATGTATATCCATTCCAAACTACAGCTTTCTAGCACTAAGGGTCTCGGCGCTTTGCTTCGGACAGACGGACGGACGGACGGACGGACGGACGGACGGACTGTCGGACTGACGGACTGACGGACTGACGGACTGACGGACTGACGGACTGACGGACTGACGGACTGACGGACTGACGGACTGACGGACTGACGGACTGACGGACTGACGGACTGACTGACTGACGGACTGACAGACTGACAGACAGACGGACATGACGTAACTATAAGGGTTCTAATTTCACTTCGGAACCAAAAAATGCAACTAAATGGACTAATGCAATATGGGTATTAAGTTAAAAAGCTCACCATTAGGTTTTCAAAAGGTATAAACATGATCCTTTTGTTGTTGCAGTCGGGTTTTAGCCTATTCATGTATTGATTGAGGCTTCCGTATTGTAAATGAATTGCAAACTAATCTGACAGTAGAAAACACCCTCGACGCCCGAAAAAGATAAACAAAATGTCTCTCAGAAAACCAAAATAAAACGTTCTTGCGTTATTTTGTTCCAGGGCTTTTATATCTTACGATAACCACGACGAATTCCCCCGTTTGAAAAAAGTGTAAAAATATTTCTTGTAACTTGTCACATTTTTGGATGAAAAGTCCAAAGAAAATGTATGAATGAAAACAAAACTTAGCCTAGCAATACGTTGGGTCGAGTCCCACAATCGCCTGATAACTACATGCCCGATAGCGACAAACTTATTGGCCACCCTGAAGTTAGTCGCGAGTCGATGCGCAGAACGTAAAATAAAAAAAAATTAAAAATCCCAATTACATAAAAAAAATTAAAAAGAAAAAACAAGCCCAGTAGTTCAGAATGTTGTTAAAAGTAGGTAATACTGAACAACTACATCATAGAAGGATTAACAGTTGGGACCCAATTAAATTTTACAGGGTTGCTTGGGAAAAACACAAGATTTGATTGGTTGAAGAATGTATCGTATATGGTAGGTATAATATTAATTTACCAATGACTATTTATAACTGACTATAAGAAAAGGAGGAGGTTCTGAAATCCGTTCTATTGTTTGCATCAAAACTATGTCGTTTATCTACTCTAATGATATAATTACGAGTATATTAATTATTATGCTTCGAAGACAGTTTTTTTTGTAAAATTTATTTGAAGTTTAAACACATAGCTAAAATGTCGTATCACCGTACGTTAGATGTGTCGAATAGTGTAAATAGTGCTCTAAAGTTCTTTATTTAGTTCGGTCCTTTATTGGCTTCTATATTGCGTCTCTCGGGAAAGAGTTTTTCTTTTTAGAGAAATACCTCTCTGAATCTATGAGGTCACAAACGTTACTACGTTTGTGTCAATTTATTTACTGTAACTACACTAAAAATTAGAACATGAGTTCATGTATAATTCTTGAAAAAAATAACCTACTTCAAAATTAGGGATGCTTCAAAAACTACTCGTTAGATCTCATTCAAATTTAAATGGCACATGACAAACACCAGCTTTCGAATATAAAAAGAATCATCAAAATCAACCAGTAAAGAGTTATGAGGTAACACATAAAATATACAGTCGAATTGAGAACCTTCTCCTTTTTAGGGTTCCGTAGCCAAATGGCAAAAAACGGAACCCTTATAAATTTGTCATGTCTGTCTGTCTGTCTGTCTGTCCGTCCGTATGTCACAGCCACTTTTCTCCGAAACTATAAGAACTATACTGTTGAAACTTGCTAAGTAGATGTAATCTGTAAACCGCGTTAAGATTTTTACACAAAAATAGAAAAAAAACAATAACTTTTGGGGTTCCCCATACATAGAACTGAAACTCATTTTTTTTTCCATCAAACCCACACGTGTGTGGTATTCATGGATAGGTCTTCAAAAACGATATTGAGGTTTCTATTATCATTTTTTTATAAACTGAATAGTTTGCTCGAGAGACACTTTCGAAGTGGTAAAATGTGTGTCCTCCCCCCTGTAACTTCTAAAATAAGAGAATGATAAAACTAAAAAAAATATATGATGTACATTACCATACAAACTTCCAACGAAAATTTTATTGATTTGAACGAGATCTAGTAAGTAGTTTTTTTTTTAATACGTCATAAATCGTAAACCGCAAAAAACATCGATCAAAGTTACAACTAACTACAAGAACTTTTATATTATGTTACTTGCTGCTACGGAACCCTTCATGGGTGAGTCCGACTCGCACTTGGCCGCTTTTTTTGAAGTCAGTTAAAATATTTCAAACTCAAAATCAAAGTATAATCGTGTGGGTAGTATTTTTTTACACTTAAGAACGTAATTTTGTTCCTACTATCAACATTTTGGAAAGGTTCTTCGTCATGGAGAAGAAACGGCGAAATAAACTTCTCAACACTTATAATGTAGTGGGCAACTGTTAATCTTTTAATCATGATTACGTAGAAATATATCATTGTTCGTACGACTTGCCTAGTAGTTACTATAATCATTTGCAGTCTTGACCATAATTAAATAAAAAAATATAATTTACATCCATCACTTAATGTGAATCATGTAAAAGGAATGGATCATTGAATGTTTTTAAATGAAAATAGCGATTCAAAAAAAGAATACAGAGGCTATTTTAAAAGCATTAGATGATCAAAGCGTCGCGTCGCTCGGCCACGTGGAATCTAATTGTTTTAATTTGTCACTGTCCGACAACAAAGAATGGGACCGGTTTAATAAAGATTTTTCTTACGTTGCTAGTGAATTATGTCTTGTTTTATTAATGTCTCAGTTGTTTGTATACACACTATAGTTTTTTAACCGACTTCAAAAAAGGAGGAGGTTCTCAATTCGACTGTTTTTTTTTATGTTTGTTACCTCAGAACTTTGGACTGGGCGAACCGATTTTGATGATTCTTTTTTTAATCGAAAGCTGGCACTTGTCATGTGGTCTCACATAAATTTGAACGAGAGCTGACAACTATTGGTTTTTGAGACTTTGAAGTCGGTTATTTTTTGTTAGTAAAATTTAGATTATTATAGTTAATACCGCCGATACCAGCGTTACTTTGTGCATAAACACACACACACACACACACACACACACACATTATATTGGTCATGTATACACCTTGCACTTATTTCCGACTTCAAAAAAGCAGGAGGTATTCAAATCGACTGTATTTTTTTATGTTTGTTACCTCAGGACTTTCGAATTGATGAACCGATTTTGATGACTCTTTATGATATCTTTTCTTTTTTAATCGAAAGCTGGTGCTTGTCATGTGGTCCCACTTAAATTTGAGCGAGATATGACTAGTAGTTTTTGAGTTATCCCTAATTTTGAAGTTGGTTATTTTTTGTCAAGAATGATGCTTTATAATTAAACTAGCTGCCCGGACAGACTTCGTTCTGTCAAAAGTTTTTTTTGGAGATGTAAGGTACCCTATCTTTCAAGTTGGATAAAACTGCACACGGTGTGCAAATTTGATTAAAATCGGTTAAGTAGTTTAGGAGTCCATCGCGGACAAACAACGTGACACGTAATTTATATATATTAAGATTATGTTTATAATACATACATACTCCGATACATACTCCGTATCGGGTTTGAACCCGCTATCTCCGGTTTTATTATACCGAGCCTTTCCACCGTAGGCCACAGTCTAAATGTAGGCAGTCTAAATGTAAGGAAAATTAAATCAAATATTTTTTAAATTTCTCAATGTTGTTGTAGTAAATCTGGGGTAACAATTTAAAGTTTATTTTATTTTAATCAGGTCTCAAATAAAAGAAAGTTATGTAAAATCAATATTTTAATCCCCGACACATGGAGACTGTGTTATAATAAGGTTGAGGTGCCTGTATGTGTGTGTGCGTGTGTGTATGTGAGTGTGTGTCTGTGTGTGTCAGTGTGTCGGTCTGTGGAATCGTAGTTTCTAAACAAATTTGATTTGATGAGTTTTTGCTTTTGACGACCCGTGTGGTGCAATGGTTACCATGCCGGATCGCCGCAGCAAGGGTCCTGGGTTCGATTCCCAGCGAGGCGGAAATTTGAATGATGAGTTTGAATTTCTGTTCTCGGTCTGGGTGTGAATGTCCTTGTCTAGTGTTGTCCATGGCACCCACGACACAGGGAATCCTAGTGTGGGGCTATGAGTGTGAAGCGTTATTATTATTATTATTATAAAGATTAGATACGCTTGGTGGTTTTGAAATCTTTGAAAGCTGGTATGATCTAGATTCTAGATGTTTGTAAGCTATGCTTGGTGAAAATGAAAATTTCAGGGTTTTTGTTTTAAAATTTAAAGTTTATTTGAGTGAGGCGCAAAGTTACACAGAGACCGTTCATTAATATTAAATAAACAAAAGTTTCACACATTAATTCTATTAGGAGTATTATTTAGTGTCCCAAAGTTGCCCCAAGTTTAATTCCACCGAAACCATTTCAGTTTCTGACGAAAAACTTTTTGTTTTCCAAAGCAAAAGTTTTCAACACCCGTTATAACTTATAACTGTATTTTTAATGTGAAACATCTATTGTGACTGGCGAAAAAGTTTGGAAATTCACTTGAGGTTAGCGTCGCCAAACAACCCGTTTTTCTTTTGGTCTCTTGATTTTGAGAGAATCATGAATAAAATAAATACGCTTACACACTCATCCGCAGTAGGATTTTATCTGTGTCGCGGGTGGCATGGACGACACATATCACATCACAATAACATCCATGACCCGAGTACAAATATTTATCTGTCACATAAATATCTGCAAGATAATCGAACCCGGGACCCCTCGCTTCGCAGGCAGGGTCGCTACCAACTAGGCTACAGGGTCGTTCAGAACGGATGCGAGAGATGCTCTGGCTTTACCAGCGCTTTCCGGGTAATAAGTATCCTATATCTTGTTCCATACGATGTTGTAGCTTTGTGCTAAATTTCATGAAAATCCGTTCCAGTAACACACGTCCTTACCTTACAAACTCTCACATTATAATATTAGTTGAAAGTAGGAAGGGGTACAAATATTAAATTAATAACCAACTTCAAAAAAGGAGGTTCTCAGTTTGACTGTATACCCGCAAAGATCAAATTGTTCGTCAGAACCAATAAACTATTTAGTAGATAATCTAAATTTTACTAACAAAAAATAACCGACTTCAAAGTCTCAAAAACTACATAGTTGTCAGATCTCGTTCAAATTTATGTGAGACCACATGACAAGCGCCTGCTTTCGATTAAAAAAAGAATCATCGAAATCGGTTGGCGTGATATTGAGTTATTCGTCAATTTGTCGCGCACATCTTAACACAAATTTACGACTTATGTAGTTTTCTCATGGATGCCATGGATAGATCTCAATAAAATTTATGTGGGACCACATGACAGCTACCAGCTTTCGATTAAAAAAAGAATCATCAAAATCGGTTCGCCCAGTCCAAAGTTCTGAGGTAACAAACATAAAAAAAAATACAGTCGAATTGAGAACCTCCTCCTTTTTTGAAGTCGGTTAAAAAGGAGATTCTCAGTTTGACTGTATACCCGCAAAGATCAAATTGTTCGTCAGAGCCGATAAACTATTTAGCAGAAAAGTTATGAATTTTTCTCTGTTTAGCAGAGAATTTAGGATTTTTTCATCGAGAAATCAAAAAGATTTTCGGCTCTGATGAACTATTTGATATTTCCGGGTTACTACGTGTTTGCTTTCTAGCGTCGATGTGTTACCTCATAACTTTTTACTGTACCAATTTTGATGATTCTTTTTATATTCGAAAGCTGGTGTTTGTTATGTGGATCAATTTAGAGCGAGATCTGACGAGTAGTTTCTGAGTTATCCCTAATAATGCGTATTTAATTGTCTTCGACTTCGTTGATGTCGTTGTCATTTTATTTTGAAGTTGTTTTTTCTCTAAGAATTATGGATAGGTGTAGGCCACCCCGACAAACTATACTTCGAAACAATATAGATTTACTTCCTATCATAAAACGCATCACTACATAGACACAGCGCTCATACCCAGTCTAAAGTTCTAGTGTTGAATTACCTCAAACTAGGACGCAAAATTCTAGCCCAGAACTAAATTTCGTACAGAGCTAGAGTTTAGCAAGATTTCAAAGAATAAAGGATCGGTTTTATTCCACTGAGTTTGAAGTTTAAAACAAGTGAAGAATAAAATTGAATGTTCTTTACTTATGTAAATGGAAGACAAATAAACGTTGCCATCATAGTAATTCACTATGTATAGATATTATCATATTTGGTTTGACATGACATATTGAATACAAGCTGTTTAATAATTCTTGACAAAAAATAACCGACTTCAAAATAACAAAAAAACTACTGCTCTCCTCTAATATACTCATTCCTTACTTTATCCAATCTTTGTGAGCAAACTTACAGCAATATAACAACATCTTAGCAGGAAGTAGTTAGGTCTAATAAGGCTTGCAAGATTTGATTCAAACTGCGCTAAATAAAACCGTACAAAATTATAATACAACTGAATTGAGAACCTTCTTCTTTGATATCGGTAACCAGTGCTAAATCAAATATCTCCCGGGCCCAAATGGCAATATTGTCGCTGATATAATATTCATAAATATTTGTTGTAACATTTTATTTTGTCGTAAATATTGTAGTATCATGGAGAACACTGGGCAGTTCGCCAAGTACTCGTGATTGAAGTGCTTGGCTTATTGGCCGTGTTGGAGTCGCGTCTAAATATTTGTTTTTATGTTGAAAATTGTAACTTGTAAGAAGAGCTTGTAGTTATAGTTTCGTCATGTCCTTCTGACCGTCTGTTCGCAGCATAGCGCCGAGACCCTTACGCGGTACGCCCCAACTCAGAGTCACTAATGGATACTTAAATCGCTCCTTAGTACATAATTTGTATGGTGATTCTTTACTAAGGAACGACTTAAGTAACCGTTAGTGACTCTGAGTTGGGGCGTTAAAGCTGTAATTTGGCATGGATATAAGTATTTATTAAAAATCCAAAACCGTAGAATAAAATAAAAAAATGTATTGGTAACGTTGGCAGGTAACGATGGGATGAATTTTAAGCTAAATAAGGCATTTAAAAACCCTTTGTAGCCTTTTGAAATTTAATCCATGGGCAATAGTGACGACTTGCTTAGTTATGAAGAGACAGATACACTGTTGTACGCATAGCATACACACACACACACACACACACACACACAGACACACAGACACACACATGCACACACACTTACTCACAAACACAGCACACACAACACAGCAAAAAAATAATATGTTTAATTTTGTAAGTAGCTGAAATATTTTTTATTTAAACTTAGACAATTTATTTTAGGCATCGGAAGAGCAGAGGCCCCTAATACAGGCACTCTTGTGCTTAAAAGGAAGCTCTGGCCACTTACTATTGTAATAATGTGTTTATAGCAATAAAGAGTTATTATTATTAATAACAATGACGCTTCACACTCACAGCCCTACACTAGGATTCCCTGTGTCGTGGGTGCCATGGACAACACACTAGACAAGGACATTCACACCCAGACCGAGAACAGAAATTCAAACTCATCATTCAAACCGCCTCGCTGGGAATCGAACCCAGGACCCTTGGTGCGGCGATCCAGCATGGTAACCATTGCGCCACACGGGTCGTCTTGCAAAGGCCTGTCAGTGCTTTGTCGGGTTTGCATTAAAAATATTGTATTTCCGCAATGTTTTCAACTCCATTAGTTGATTGTAGACGCAATCAGGTCAAAGTAGCTTCGTTGTCGCTTTCAAAAAGCCGACAAACAGCGGTATCTGACTCAGAGTTCGAATAGACTAGAGATGTCATGGATATCACGGATGAGCGAAACATGCTTATACACTCAGAATAAATTCTTTAATCTGAGCTTTATACACTATTCCGAAAAATCTTTTGTCCTTATCAGAGTCTTGTTTGGCTTAATCAATATCTGGATGCGCGAGCTTTGCTTTCTATATCTTTATAGCGCGGATTCTATATCTTTATAGAATACTAGCTGCCCAGACAGACTTCGTTCTGTCAAAAGTTTATTTATTTTGAGATGTAAGCTATCCTATCCTATCTTTGATTAAAATCGGTTATGTAGTTTAGGAGTCCATCGCGGACAAACAACGTGACACGTAATTTATATTACGACAGACAACTGACGAAGATTCATTGTCAAAAGTCGAAGCAGAATTTTATTGTAAATGTGAAAAATTATCCTCTAATAACCTCAGTTCCGTAGCATTAACGATTCAAGTCGAGTAGGTTAGTAATATCAAGCAAAGCGGTTATTTTCTTCTACATTTCAATTTAGTCGTATAGCATTGTTTCTATGCCTTACAGGCAGAGGCCCGTTGCCATCTCTAGTCTTTTCTTACTCTGTTGTCTATGGACGTATATACCAAATGAATCGTGTAGGTTAATGCAGTATAACTTCTATATCTCTATATCTTCGTCAGGGTAAGAAGCGTACCGTCACTCTGTGTGACGTTTGACGTGTGACGTTTTGCCATCACGGGTGTTTACTACAACAACAAGAAAAAGAAAAAAAAGAAAAAAAAATTAAAAATCAAATATGTTAAAGTAGAAAAATTACTTTATTGAACACTATTTATTGCCCCAATTTCGTTACCGATGTTATACAACGGAATAAATCCTCTTCATACCGTATCCCATAGACTATAAAATACGATACTTGCACATCTAAATTAAAGCTTAAGTTAATTTATAGGTACGTTTGAATGTAGACAAGAGACATGGAAACCTGTCATGCAAAAGCAAAGCAACAATCCATAATTGACCCACTGCTGGGCTCGAGGTCTCCTCTCACAATGTGAGGGGTTTTTAGGCCATAGTCTACCACGCTGGCCAAGTACGGATTGGTAGACTTCACACACCTTTGAGAACTTTATGGAGAACTCTCCGGTGTGCAGGTTTCCTCATGATGTTTTCCTTCACCGAAGCAAGTGATAATTAACTTCTAATACGCACATAATATTTGAAAATTAGAGGTGCGTGCCAGGATTTGAACTCGGGCCCCTTCGTTCGGGAGACCAACGTTCTAACCGCTAGGCTATCACTGCTTTTTTTTCACC
Source organism: Thymelicus sylvestris (assembly GCA_911387775.1). Classification (NCBI taxonomy): domain Eukaryota; kingdom Metazoa; phylum Arthropoda; class Insecta; order Lepidoptera; family Hesperiidae; genus Thymelicus; species Thymelicus sylvestris. The sequence continues at coordinate 7,363,101 of OU426911.1, forward strand.
TGTCATGCACTCTAACACTACCAAATGCTAGCGTGGAAGACCATTATTGTCTCAGCAAGTACAGCGTCCGGTAGGCATCATAGCAAAACCTTTTACCTGTGGTAGAGTATTCAAAATCCTAAATAGACACTACATCGTAAGAAATATTGCAGATCTTTATATACTGAAAACAAACGCCCTGCCACGAGAACACTCAAAGAAATTAAAACGACCCAAGCTCCAACAGCCCTAGATATCACTTTTTAACCGACTTCAAAAAAGGAGGAGGAATTCAATTCGACTGTATTTTTTTTTGTTTGTTACCTCAGAACTTTCGACTGGGTGAACCAATTTTGACGATTCTTTTCAAATCGAAAGCTGGTGCTTGTCATGCGGTCCCACTTAAATTTGAGTAAGATCTGACGAGTAGTTTTTGAGTTATTTTGAAGTAAATTTTTTTTTCTTGGTGAAATTCAGATTATTATCTAATCGTGTTCAACAGTAATGGAATAGGTTACCTGAATCAGTGATAAGTGCACCAACTGTGAATTTTTTTAAAAACAGACTTGATGAACTTCAAAATGACTTCAAAACTTGATGATGTTCAAAATAATACCTACATAGCAATAACAAAACAATATCAAATTGAATTGAATGCAGTAATAAGCACGCATCAACTCAAGCTGCTACAAGTGCGTTATAAAATAATAATAATAATAATAATAATATCTGTTTTTATTTATTTATATGAAAGCTGTTGTTTTATTAACATGCTAAATATACTTTAGCTCTCCATCCATCAGCCCGAGATTACCTGCAGAGCTGGTTTGCGAAATAACTGTTTGGTTTAAAGGTTTTATAAATCCACTTTATTCCCAGCCTATGGGAAACAAAAATCCTTAACACTCTTGTTTTGAAGTTTTTCGCTTTCAGTTCTCTACTTCAAAGGGTTTGGGCTGGGTCTTGAAACGTCATTTAGTGAGGACTTTTCTTTTTGTTATAATGGCTTTGATCGCTTGGAAGTATTTTGGTTTAAATTTTAACTCCTTTCAAGAGATTTGTGCGATATTGTCCAAGTTCTATTTTGAATTTTCTTTTAAACTCCATATGCAAAAAACGGGGTGCTATAACTTTGTCCTGTCTGTGTGTCTGTAGCGATTATGATGCGGTTTTTTGTTTGAAAGCTAACGTATCATACGTTAGTTAGTCAAGGTGGTTTTTAGCTATGTTTACAGTAAATAAACTGTCGGGGATTTTCTAAAGTTTTTAATTTATAGGTAATCATTAGAAATTTCATAATTTATCCAAAGAGTGATAGCGTATTTGTCATAGCATAAATAATTATGTAAAAAGGCTTTATGCTTTATGAATGTTGTAAATTCAGAAATAACCAGAAATTCCAATGTTTCCATTTCGGCCAGCAACGCATTGCTGACATTACATGTCTCTAGGCGATGTGACCATTTACTCTGAGTAATCTCGTCTGTTTTTTCTCTCCTCGTTTTCCTTCGTCAGCTATTTACCTACATAAAAAAAGACATTTCTTTCTTTCTTAAAACAATCCGAAGTTAAGCGATCCATTGTCATCTCACTCCGATCGCGAGAAACAAAAGAAATGCTTTTAATTTAATACCTTAACTACAGCACAGATGGAGACGTTAAAACAAAGGAATTAAGATGATAACTCACCGTCAGCGATGAAAGAACACACATTATTGTAATCGTTTATATATTTATTGGATTACTAACACAAGATAGAGCAGGTACTTATATTCTAAAATATTGTATTACCAGTAAAATATGTATATAACACAATACCCCAACTCAGAGTCACCAACGGTTACTTTAATCGCTCCTTAGAAAAGAATCACCATACAAATTCTGTACTAAGGGGGGATTTAAGTAACCGTTAGTGACTCTGAGTTGGGACGTTGGTATTAAACTTGGATAAATAAGTAAAAAAAGCTACGCACTCATAGCCCCACACTAATTCCCTGTGTCGTGGGTGCCATGGACAACACACAAAGACATGAACACACACCCAGACCAAGAAGAGAAATTAAAACATCATAATTTCTGCCTACCTGGGAATCGAACTCAGGATCCTTAGCACAGCGGCAACGGTCGTTGCAACGGTCCGGTCCGTAAACCATTACGTCACAATGAGTTGACATAGATGGCGCCACATGCACCTCATCGTTCATCGCTCATCGTTCACGGTGAGGTATCGAACCAGTTCAATCGATCTTTAGTACGCTGGAAAAAGTATTTTTCAAGAATTTTTTTAAAACTTATAATAACTGGTACCGAAGTTATTACACTCGGCTAAGTGCTGGCGTAACGACGCTTTTAAAGAAACGAGGTTTTTATTGATAAAGTTTTTTGATTGGCAACCCGTTTGCGATCATTTTGTTCGCTTTTATGGGCTGTAAAAAGCTTCGTAATTTGAGTCAGTCCTCCCGTGTTGAACAAAAGTCATGGCCATGGTGCCTGGTTTCTACTATTATATTATTATTATGAGTGAGATTTATTGTGTAGTAGAGAGATATCCTTCAACATAAACTCAAAATATGTGCATTTTTACCCTTCTCAAATTATCTATGAACATATAATTATAACTAGCTGCCCGAACAGACTTCGTTCTGTCAAAAGTTTTTTTATTTATTTTGAGATGTAAGCTATCCTATCTTTCAAGTTGGATCAAACTGCACACAGTGTGCAAATTTGATTAAAATCGGTTAAGTAGTTTAGGAGTCCATCGCGGACAAACAACGTGACACGTAATTTATATATAGATTTTATGTTTTGACGACCCGTGTGGCGCAATGGCTACCATGCCGGATCGCCGCGCCAAGGGGCCTGGGTTCGATTCCCAGCGAAACGGAAATTTGAATGATGAGTTTGAATTTCTGTTCTCGGTCTGGTTGTGAATGTCCTTGTCTAGTGTGTTGTCCATGGCACCCACGACACAGGGAATCCTAGGGTGGGGCTATGAGTGTGAAACGTTATTATTTATTATTTGTTTTTATTTATTATCTTTTTATAGGACATGCTTACTTATGTGTTTTTTTCTTTAAATTTCAAATTTGTAGGTACTTGCCAACCCATTTTTATTTTTTTATAACATACTATACATTTTTATCAAAATTGTTTTTTAAGTTTTATGTACCTACCATGTACCTACTCAAGTAATTTATTCGTAATGTGTTTATTTTTTTACTTGAACTAATTTTTTTACATTCCTCTATTTACATTTTTGTACATACATACATCTATTTACATTTTATTGCTTTAGTATATAAAGGCCTACGCTAAGCTGCTTTGCGTGGGGCCACACTGGTCATTTCGCGGCCGCGGCGGCGGTGTTTTCCTTAATTCGTATTATCTTCTGAATGGAATGTCCGATTTGAGTAATTCAAAAATATGCTATAGGTACTGAAACAGTTTTGAATATGAAATGATTTATTTGGATAAGGATTAATACGAAGGTATGGTTTTCATGCTCTGATTTTGGTCATCTTTTTTATTAACTTTTAAAATGTAAAAAGTGGTTATAGTGGCATAACGACAATAGTTGGACATATAGTATCGCGAGGTTTTTTGTAGATATTGATATGTTCTCTAATATTGTAGAACATTTTTTTTTCTATCGTCAATAGTTTTCGCAGCGTATGCGATGAAAGTAATTTTTAAGCAAATTTTTTCACACCTTGGTTCACGTTACTGATGTTTTAGCAAGGATTCCTAATTTTTTCTAGTAATAAATATAGCCTATGTTACTTCTGAATAATGTAGCATTCTAATGGTGAAAGAATTTTTAAAATCGGTTCAGTAGTTTTTGAGTTTATTCGTTGCAAACATACAAAAATACAAAAATATAAAAATATAAAAATACAAAGCTTTCCTCTTTATAATATTAGTATAGATTACCTATATGGGTAGTTCTACGATAAGAGGTTATACGTCCATAGAGAACACGGCCACGGAAAAAAGTTGCTGTTTTTTCATTAAACACGTATATTACGATTTTTGTCCTATTTATGTATCTTTTCACGTAAGGGCAAGTCAATTTATGCATATTTTATTACTTTTTACAAGGCCAGGGTAAATACATTGGGCAGGGTAGAGACACCAACATCAGGGTAGATAGTTATTTGGCCAGGGGAGATATTTTGTGGCAATAAAAGTAACAAAATTGGTAAAATCAACTTTAATTAAACATTGTACTTAACATAGAATCAGACTATAATTTTTACCAATCATATTAAACATTAACAGACTATATTATTTCAACCTTCTCTGAAATTTAAAACAAAAGTGTCTTTAGTGTCATTACACAATAATATATAAGATTAGAGAATTTAATACTTATTCTACTTTGCTGTTAGGTGCGGTCACCAACACGCACTAGTCAAGCGTGGTGACTACCGGCTAAAACTCCCGTATGATTGCCACAAACAAGCTTTGGTCCCCAGTCCCCGGCAGCCCCGCTATTCCTAGTTACGGTAGCGGCTATGGTAACGGCGGGGCAGGGGGTGCTAAGATCGGGCTACCAATCCAAACGGAGACTTTTGCACCTGGCAACATACAATACCAGGACACTGAGGACAGACGACAAGGTAAAAGAACTGGAAGACGAGATAGACAAGTTAAACTGGAGTGCGACATATCTTGTCGTCCAAAACACTACCTCAGTGCCAGAAGTCGAAGGTTTTCGAGCAGTGTGTGTTGCCAGCGATGACATACGGATCCGAGACTTTGTGCTTTACTATTGACCTTAAATCTACAAGCTCAGAGTAGCGCAGCGGACTATGGAGAGGGCTATGCATCGCATCAGAAATGAGGATATCCGTAGGCGAACAAAGGTAACCGACGTAGCTCAAAGAATTAGCCGGCTGAAGTGGTAATGGGCTGGCCACATAGTTCGAAGAACCGATAGGGAAGATAGGTCCTCGAATGGTGCCACGTCTCGAAAAAAGGAGCATGGGACGCCCCCCGACCAGGTGGACTGATGACCTGAAGAAGACAGCGGGTATCCGCTGGATTCAGAAGGCTCAGGACTGGTCAGAGTGGCGCAAGTTAGGGGAGGCCTATGTCCAGCAGTGAACCTACAAAGGCTGATGGATGGATGGATGATCTGACATCGATGGCGTTAGCGAAAGATTAGTTACATTTTGAAGCGCAAGTAGTTTGCCTACGCTCTCTTGCTTTCTTTTTCCATATCTTTCGTGCCTTACGTTGCTCTCTAGGAGTCATTTGGTCGACATTCTTTATAATTCCTTTCTCCTTCTTTTTTAAATATTTTGCCTTTTCGTATTTTTCGGGATCATTTTTAATCTTTTCATATCATAGTCTCTCTGTTTCACGTTTCATCTGTAATTTCTCTTCCCGTGTTAACTTTTTCCGTGGTGCCATGATCTGTAACAATATTAGACAGTAATATAATAACAATATGAACGAGAACCTCCTTTATTTTTCAGTATTAAGAATTTACTAAAATTATTTAAATTTATTTAAAACTGCTTATTGATAAAAATATGCTTATATCTAAGTTTGTTTGTACTAACTTTATCTCCCCTGGTCAACAAGTCTCTCTTCTGACAGTTATCTTGCCAGGGGAAATATGGCAGGGTAGAGACGTTTTCATGATAAATTTTATTGTTTTAACTGACATAAGAAATGTTTCGGTACATTATGTATCACACTTTAACTATTGCATTATTATTAAATTAGACCAGTAAATGCAAATAAATTAAATGAATAATATAACTTTTATGACTTACCAGTGGAGAGACACGATGACCTCGCGAAACCATCACTTTGAACCAACGCGTCGCAACAACTAACAAATGACGGCGCTCTTAACGGCTCACGTGTTTGAATTGCTAACTTCACGTCGATAGATGACTTTGAGCCGTATTTGGAATATGGCCGTTTTATATTTGTGTGTGTAATAGTGGAATGAAATTTGCCAGGGTAGATACCCAAAAAACAGTGGGACAAAAGTTAAGTTTAAAAAAAATTGCAAATAAATAAATATTGTTCTATTTTTCCTTAACAATACTTAAATATATTTATTGAAATTTGTGTTTAACATGCTTTAGTTTAATAACTGATACAAAGAAGGTATGTATCGTTTGTAAATTAAACTGAAACCGACACGGGGACAGGCCAGGGTAGAGACTTTTTTGAGACTTTATAAGGAATTTCAGAAAAATATACTTTAATTAGGCATTTAATCGTGACGTTATTTAATAAAGTACATTTAGATAATGTGTTTCATTCCAAAAAATAATAGCATATAGAATAAAATTTCAGTTTTAAACTGATTGCCGCACAAGTTACCTCTTATCGTAGAATCACCCATATAGAGACAAAAAATGTTTGTAAGAATGTCCAATAGTCTTTGAAACCATCCAACCGACATGCCCCAAAATAATTAATAAATAACACTTCACACTCATAGCCCCACACTAGGATATCCTGTGTCGTGGGTGTCACGGACAACACACTAGACAAGGACATTCACACCCATACCGAGAACAGAAATTGAAACTCATCATTCAAATTTCCGCCTCGCTGGGAACTGAACCTTGGCGTGGCGATCCGGCATGATAACTAACCATTGCGCCACACGGGTCGTCAATGGTTTCATTTAAAAGGGAATAATACAAAGATGGTTTGAGAAAACTACAACCATGCATTAGGCACATTTTCGACTTTCAACTTTTTTAAAAATAATTTTTGCGTATTAGCACACGCCCGGTGAACTAGTAGGATATAAAAATTATAAGACTTTTGGATAAAAAATCTCTCAACTAAGCTGCGGAAAGGCCGACACTGCGAAATTTAATTCATAATTTACAACGGAACCCCAAAAATGGATATAATTCCTTAGCCATACACAAGGGTTATTATAGCATAGATAAATATTTAAATGTTAAGGATGCTTGGAAATAACCAGCTAGGCAACCAGTTCTGATCTGGTTAGAGAATACCTATTTTTGTAATAAATATAAGTTTTATTTTTAAAAGATGTGCTGAGGAGTTTCTTTACGACTTTTCTTCTCCATGACAAAGCACCTTTCCGAAAAGCTAGTAGATTAAAGAAATGACGTGCATAAATGTATCAGTGATATCTACATGAATAAAAGACTATTTCATTTCATTTTATTTCATTTCATTATACAATGATCAATTATTTGACGACCCGTGTGGTGCAATGGTTACCATGCCGGATCACCGCACCAAGGGTCCTGGGTTCGATTCCCAGCGAGGCGGAAATTTGAATGATGAGTTTGAATTTCTGTTCTCGGTCTGGGTGTGAATGTCCTTGTCTATGTTGTGTGTTGTCCATGGCACCCACGACACAGGGAATCCTAGTGTGGGGCTATGAGTGTGAAGCGTTATTTATATTTATTTATTTATTATACATGCATAATAATGATTTCGGGGTCAATTGGTCACCCCAATTTGTTGTAACTCGTCACGTACCAAATGGCCCCTTAAAATATTTCTTACAGCGCCAACAAATGCCATATTTTGAACCTAAACCACTGAGCCATAAGCATTCAAGAGTTCATGAGTAGGTACACACACGTATTCATTCGAAATGAGATTGAAATATGGAAATTGCGAATGCAGCAAGCTTGGGGAGATAGGGCTAGGGAGGGAGGGTGAGGTGAGAGCGAGGAGATTACAATTCCGTTTATATTTCTGTATCAATCACTGTATTGTACAGGAACTGAATTTACGAGAATGTAGAATATGTTAGTCTATTTTGTCACAAATATTCAAGCTTAACTTGGTAATGTGTTGCCGACAAAGAAATAAGCATTTTTGTCCACGCATGTCTCAAAATTTATACTTTCATACATGTTAACGGATTGTTGCAAAAAGCAACTAAATCAAAATAGGTTCATCCGTTCGAGAGGTACAATGACATGTAGACAGTTACAGACAGTGTTACATTGTGCTAAGAGGTGGGTCGGATGGCCGATATAAAATACGTAATTAATCACTTTCCGTATGATCATATTTGGGCAGAGTAACGCCTTACACCTCTTATTGTCACAGAATGATCTCGGCTCTACGTTACATGCGCTTATATAGAAAAATCAGAGTCAATACAGTGTCTCATTAAGACTTATTTGGTAGTGTTGCCAGTAGTTTGTAACAATTGTTACAGACACACACGTCCAACTTATAACACCCCTCGTTTTTGCGTCAGGGGTTAAAAATAGACTAATACTAACTTATTAACAATCAATTTCTACATAGAAATATAATAGAACTAGCTGCCCGGACAGACTTCGTTCTGTCAAAAGTTTATCTATTTATTTTGAGATGTAAGCTATCCTATCTTTCAAGTTGGATCAAACTGCACACGGTGACAAATTTGATTAAAATCGGTTTAGTAGTTTAGGAGTCCATCGCGGACAAACAACGTGACACGTAATTTATATATATTAAAATTTGGCATGAATAAACACATTTATTAAAACTCCAGAATCGTAGATTAAAACATTGAAAAATATTTTTTTCAGGGTACGTACTGTACACATGTAACGTGGGGATGAATTTTTATACGTCGCGTACCTTATAGTGTGGGATATCGTTGAAAAGGTCTTCTAAAAATATTAAGAGTCTTTTCAGACCATTTTTAGGGTTCCGTAGCCAAATGGCAAAAAACGGAACCCTTATAGATTCGTCATGTCTGTCTGTCTGTCTGTCCGTCCGTCCGTATGTCACAGCCACTTTTCTCCGAAACTATAAGAACTACACTGTTGAAACTTGGTAAGTAGATGTATTCTGTGAACCGCATTAAGATTTTCACACAAAAAGAGAAAAACAACAATAAATTTTGGGGGTTCCCCATACTTAGAACTGAATCCCAAAAATTTTTTTTTCATCAAACCCATACATGTGGGGTATCTATGAATAGGTCTTCAAAAATTATATTGAGGTTTTTAATATCATTTTTTCTAAACTGAATAGTTTGCCCGAGAGACACTTCCAAAGTGGTAAAATGTGTGTCCCCCACCCTGTAACTTCTAAAATAAGAGAATGATAAAACTAAAAAAAATATATGATGTACATTACCATGCAAACTTCCACCGAAAATTGGTTTGAACGAGATCTAGTTAGTAGTTTTTTTTAATACGTCATAAATCGTAAACCGCAATTTACCTCGATCAAAGTTACAACGAACTTCAAGAACTTTTATAGTATGTTACTTGCTGCTACGGAACCCCCTTCATGGGCGAGTCCGACTCACACTTGGCCGCTTTTTGAATTTAGGGGTCCGTTTGCAAAATATCTGGCTTTAAAGTGCTAATTTTGGTTAGAGTCAAGTACCCCCCCCCCCCCCCTGTTGGCAAAACGGGTGGAGTTGGACAGTGAAAAAATTCTCAAAAATCGGTTATATGATGAATTTACAAGGAAAACTATCATGGATATGTTAGCATAAGTAGCTGATGAGTAATAGTCGTTAAACGTACTACTTCGGAACCCCACATTAACCGAACAAAAGTGCGTGGCCTGACACGCACTTATTCTTTCTTACATATCTTTTATCCAGCTTTTTAAGGTAACAAAGAAAGCTCAAAATCAGCTTTCAATTCATCCCCATCCGATGACATCGCCTACTCCAATCTTTTGAGAGTAAACTTTGCAAGGTCTGAAAGAGCTTTAAGCACCATTGTGAGTGCGACCGTGTCTTTCGATTTTACGAATCCCTTTGTTTTACTTTTCAATGGATTCGTGTCCATTTTGCCGGATTTATTCTGGTTAGGCGTCATGAATCTTATTTCTAAAAGCATTAAGCATAGAATTCAATGTCGCAAGATGACATCTAGCGGAGGATATAATAACGAAATTAAACCAGAAAGAAAGATATCAAAGAAATTGCCTTTGGAAAAGGACCATCATCGCTGAACATAGATATCATAATCTAAATTTTACTAACAAAAAATAATCGACTTCAAAGTTACTCAAAAACTACTTGTCAGATCTGGTTCAAAATGTGGGACCACATGACAAGCACCTGCTTTCGATTAGAAAAAGAATCATCAAAATCGGTTCGCCCATTCCAAAGTTCTGAGGTAACGAACATAAAAAAAAACAGTCGAATTGAGAACCTCCTCCTTTTTTTGAAGTTGGTTAAAAATCACCATAATTTATAACTTTTGAGAAGACTGATTTTTACCTACTATACAATCTAAGGAGATCAACAATTCCTCATGGGTTCCATCAACAGAAGTTTATTTTAATGTTAATTTTGCTTATTGAGTTAAGGGACCAACCAATCTGGGAGAAACAATTTTTTATCCTTTAGTCTATCCAATCCAGTCGGTTTTCACTCACTCATTCAGTAAATCATTCACTCAGTCAGTCATTCACTTGGTCTGCCAATCACACACAAAATAAACTTACTCAGATAATTTGCTCACTCAGTAAAAAATATTCAGTCAGTCACTCACTCACTTCATCGGTCATCCAGTCACTCATTCACTCACTCAGTAAATCATTCCGTGAGTAAGTCCCTTTCTGACCAAAAACTCTGAACTGAAAACAAATTAGTTCCGTTAAAAACGTGCAAAGTTAAGATTTGAAAACTTTCATATTTTTGTTTGCAACATGGTCGGGGATTCCCCCCCTTCCGTTTCCGTCCCCCGTCCTACAGTCGGAAAGTAATTAAACACTACGAAATAACGAATATACAGTACATTTTCAGAACTCCAGATTTTTGCAAAGCTATCTACGAGTAAAGTTTGTCGGGTTAATCTGAAAACGTGTCAAATATCCTTTTTCTGAAAAAATACAATCCAATTCGATGGTAATGCAATTTACTACTAGTGATGACCTGATAGTACCCTTAGGGTTGACGCCACATCTATACAAATAAATAAAATTGGAGTGTCTGTTTGTAATATTAAAATAACCGCTATTTAGTAAGTGCATTTAGGTACATATACCAAAACAACATTTTTCACTATTTTTGTCTGTCTGTCTGTTTGTTCCGGCTAATATCTGTAATGGCTGGACCGATTTTGACGGAACTTTCACTCACAGATAGCTGGTGTAACAAAGAGGAACATATGCTATTTTTATTTTAGAAAAAAAAGTTTGTTAGGCGATACGAAGTTCACCGGGTCAGTTAGTACATAATATTTTACATACGTATTAAATTACGATGGCTCGTTCCAAAATCCATCATAAGCTGACTGCTACTGGCGTTACTGCCAGGGTTGGCCCCAGATAAATGTACTCCTCAACGGTAATAAACTTACTACTTCGGAACCCTCCATTGCGCGTGGCCTGACACGCACTTGCCGGTTTTAAAATGTGTGGAGTGAAAGACTAGTACAAAGTGACATCTGGCGGATTCATTTTAAATTAGCTTGTCTAGATATTTTATATACCTAATTATAGCTAAAGGTATTATTAATGTTAGCTAATATTGTTTGTTGTTGTTATAATAATCCCATTTTTGTGTCATACCATTTTGATGTGTATTAGTATGTTTTTCGTTAAGTCTTACATTACTTACGTCTTTTATGTGTACACCCTAATTTCTTCCACTCAATTTTTCCTTTCATCCTTTTGGGTCGTCTGAAAGCAATCGCTTGTAAGCGACGAGGCCGCCCATTGTACTAAGTTAAGTACTAAAATTTTTCTTAAGTATATTTCTTTTGGTGAACGATTATCGCGCTTTGGCGTTGAGATCGTTACAACAGCGGTTTGGGGTGATTCTTATTCCGGAATATATTTTTGAAGATTTTATCGAAAAAAATTAAACCTTGTGGCACAACAATTATTTTATGCCAGAATGATTTCTTGATTGATATAAGTGAAATTGATAAAAGAGGCACCATTGTGAAGTTAATATTTTCTGAGATAAATCCGATTAAAAACAAAATACTGATGAAGATAATGACAACGTGTGGAAGTTAATGATTTTGTGCTGAGGAAAAATGACGACTGATACGAATAATGAAAAAAATTAATTAAAAGTTACATAAATAATGAAATAAAACAACTCAATTAATAATCAACACCATATTTTAATCATAAAATCACAGATGGAACGTATATAACATATTATGTAAATTTTTTAGATGATTAATATTAAGTAATATATTATTAATTTTCTATTTAAAACACAACATATATGACCACATACACACACTGCGGCAGATTATACAGAAGACCGAGGAGTACAATCTGCCGCTATGTGTTGCCTATGTGGACTATGAGAAAGCCTTTGATTCTATTGAGACCTGGGCAGTACTAAATTCTCTTCAGCGGTGCCGGATGGACTACCGGTATATCGAGGTGTTGAAATGTTTATACACATCAGCCACCATGACCGTCAGAGTACACAACACAGCAACGAACCCCATCCAACTGCAGTGAGGTGTCAGGCAAGGGGACGTCATAACCCCAAAACTGTTCACCGCTGCGTTGGAAGACGTGTTCAAGCTGATGGAGTGGAAACGACGTGGCATAAACATAAATGGCAAACACATCACACACCTGCGATATGCCGATGATATAGTCCTCTTGGCGGGATCCCTGGAGGAACTTGGTACAATGCTCGGACTTGAACAGCGCTTCACAACGGGTGGGTCTTAAGATGAACATGGACAAGACGAAAATCATGTCGAATGTCCATGTCACACCCGTACCGGTTGTTGTTGACGGCGCTGCTCTCGAAGTTGTAGACGAGTACTCCAACTGGGACAACTGGGAGTACTGGGACAAGTGATCCAAATGGGTAAGTCCAACTTCGAGAAAGAAGTCACTCGTAGAATCCAACTCGGATGGGCTGCGTTCAGGAAACTACGTCATATCTTGTCGTCCAAAAAGTTACCTCAGTGCCTGAAGTCGAAGGTGTTCGAGCAGTGTGTGTTGCCAGTGATGACATACGGATCCGAGACGTGGTGCTTCACTATTGGCCTAATGCATAAGCTTAGAGTCGCCCAGCGGGCTATGGAACGAGCTATGCTCGGTATTTCTCTACGCGATCGAATCAGAAATTATGAATACCGTAGACGAACGAGGGTGACCGACATAGCTCAGAGAATTAGCAGGCTGAAGTGGCAATGGGCTGGCCACATAGTTTGAAGGACTGATAACCGTTGGGGAAGAAAGGTCCTCGAATGGAGACCACGCCTCGGTAAAAGGAGCACAGGACGCCCCCCGACCAGGTGGACAGACGACCTAAAGAAGACAGCGAGTATCCGCTGGATTCAGAAGGCTCAGAACCGGTCTGAGTGGCGTAGATTAGGGGAGGCCTATGTCCAGCAGTGGACCTCAAAAGGCTGATGGATGGATGGATGGAACATTTATCATCAAATCTTAAATCTTTCATTTTAAAACTTTTAATGCTAATGGCATTAAGAAATTTTTGATGAAGTATCTTTAGTGGAGCATTCAGATACCGTTTCTGCATCTAAACTTTATTTTTCGTCACAAACTCTTTTTTACCAGCACTTATTGAACTATTAGAATCATCATTATAAAATTTATGAACTTCTTCTACGTGATCTGCTATTATGCTTATAGATGATAATTTAGTTTTACCTTGTTTTACGAACTTGGAGATGTTTGTTTGACTATGTTTGTTAGTATTTTCTTGCACTTGAAGTTTTTTATTTAATCGTAGTATGTTTTTTTTTTGGCTTTCAATTTTCTTTTTATATTTATTAATAGTATTTATCAACACACACCTCTTCTTATACTGATTATAGCGTATCCTTCTTACCACCGCTTTCATAGCAGGAGAAAATTGATCACGTAATGGATCACGCAACTTTTCTATCTTGGTCTGTCCCTCTATCTTGTCTTTTGACTCTTTTGCATCTTCTAATACAATTGGCTCAAATGTAGGGCGCGTCGTTTGTTCTTGTTTTTTCAGAACTAGTCACACATTTTGAAGCTAATGATGATGATGAAAATGACGAATTGAAGAAAACAGGTTGTAACTTGTCAAAACCGAATAAATTCTGCTTTAAAACACATGGATATAAATAAGTTCACTTTCAATACATAATAATAGCACACAATGTGATTGATGTGACAATTAATCGCAACAACAGACGGCAAAAGTGTAATGATTTCTTTCATAACAAATTTGTAAGAACGAAATGTAAGCTTACCTGGTCGACAAATACGATACGTCCAGTCCGTTCAAAGCGTGCAGCTCGACTGGGGGAGGTACGAGAAGCGTACCGCATACTTCAAACTCAACATGAATTGGAAAACCACAGAGAATAATTCGAATCAATCCTTGCTGCGGATAATGATTTTTTTTCATAACAAACTATACGTCGTATTGGTTTCCTATATTAGAATGAATGAAATGTCTATAATTTACGGTAATTAGAAACTTTGATCATTTGAGGACGATTTTGCATTTACAAATAAAATGTTTCGGTATGTTTGATTTTTTTATTAGATGAAATATCCACGTGCAGTCATATAGGACATGCGAGATAATGACGTTTGAGGCAGATTTTGGCTTAAATTTCAAATTATACTATATTTAATATTCTTTTTTGGTGTGTAAATAGTTGTGCCGATAGTTAAAGTATCTTAAAACCTTATTGCTATTGATTATGGTTGTATAACGAAGAAGTATTTGGACTGGACACGTTTTATCCTCCCTTTTTAAGAATCACCCTTTGACGCTCTCCAATATAATTATGAATATTTTTTGAAGTTACACTTCATATGGGGAGTTTTTAAAATTACGTTTGTTTTTATTGTTTCCTTACATTTAAAATTATTCTGTCAAAAGTTAAAAAAGTATTTTTGATAGTAAGACACTTAAATGTTAATAGCCTGATTTTAAAAGTCTACTTTTCTTATTATCGAAAATGGGGTGCATATTTCAAGAATTTGTAGTTCTGTAAATGATTGAGATAACTGCAAACATTTTTATGAGATTTTGTAGGTAATATCATGTAATTTAATAATAATTGATAAAATAATAATATTCATAGGGCATTTTTCCAACTATTTAGCGAAATTAAATAAAAAGAGGTAATTTTTTTCATAAAAATTTCAGTTCAAAAAAATCTTTCAATAATCTAAATTTTACTAACAAAAAATAACCTACTTCAAAGTTACTCAAAAACTACTTGTCAGATCTCGTTCAAATTTATGTGGGACCACATGACAAGCACCTGCTTTCGATTAAAAAAAGAATCTTCGAAATCGGTTGGCGTGATATGGAGTTATTCGTCAATTTGTCGCGCACATCTTAATACAAATTTACGACTTATGTGGTTTTCTCATGGATTCCATTGTCAGATCTCAATAAAATTTATGTGGGACCACATGACAGCTACCAGCTTTCGATTAAAAAAAAAATCATCAAAATCGGTTCGCCCAGTCCAAAGTTCTGAGGTAACAAACATAAAAAAAATACAGTCGAATTGAGAACCTCCTCCTTTTTTTTGAAGTCGGTTAAAAAAACCCATGCGAAGTTGCAGCTTCTACTATACGCACGCACGGACGGACAGACATGACGAAACTATTCAAGGAATCTGTTATCTGCGGCGCCCCTTCAAACCTGGCGCCCTGGGCGGTCACCAAACCGCGCCCTACCTTAACGCCGCTACTGGTTCACTAAATAGCGTTAGTACTGCCTTACTTAGGCAAGTGTCGTTTCTGAATACGTGGGTAAAAGCAATTAACAGGGCACAAACGGATTCCATTTTCAAACTCGCTGTTCGTCTCCGATCAGAGTCAATGTAATATTAACACTCAGGGTTGTCACCACGTTGTCCTAATATCTTACAAATATTATTAACGACCCTGTAGCCTAGTTAGTAGCGACTGTGCCTGCGAGGGGCCCGGGTTCGATCCTGGCCGGGGCAGATATTTATATGACAGATAAATATTTGTACTTGGGTCATGGGTAATTTAATTTAAGCGTAAGCTGTCTAGAGCCGGGTTTGATGAAAGTAGAGTACAGACGTAGAGTAGCCAGGCTCTCGGTTTTCTATAGGACACATTTCGGAGAGTTTAATTCTTTGAGATAATTCCCATCCTTATATCGTGAACACCCCGCCGGTACGGACGACGCGGTTTGTCTCGTCATTTGTTATGCGCAAGCGAAGGATTGGAATTGCCTGCCTGCGTCCGTGATTCCACCCGCTTATGACGTGGCTGTCTTCTAGAAAAGAGTGAATAGAAGCATTGGCGTAGCTTGCATGACTTTCAAAAAGTGTTTGTGAACAAAACCAATTTTGAATAAAAACATTTGATTTTGATTTTGATAGTTAATACACGTAAGACAGCCCTAGGATCAGTATACAGTGACCTCAGAATCTAGAGCATTCAATTTAAACGCATTTCGTCTGACTTTGAAATGACTGCACTGTTTCCTATTACTTATCTATCCTTTACTGCAGTTAGCACGATTCTCAAACTGCTTTTATTTAAATGTATTGTTGGTTAGTTGGTTTGGGTGAAATCTTGTATGTTATCAAAATTTCACCAAAATTAACTGATTTCAAGAAGTTAGTCTGCGAAAAGCTTTTATCAAAATTGCAATAACATTTTTTATACCATTATAGGTATATTTAGAAGTTCCCTCAATATCTAATGAATCCCATCATCAGAACTCAAATATGGGTCCAATCTAGATTATCTATACTAATACATAAAGAGGAAAGATTTGATTTTTTGTTTGCATTGAATAGGCTCCGAAACTACTGAACCGTTTTGAAAAATTCTTTCACTGTTAGAAAGCTACACTATGCCCGGTGAACATAGGCTATATTATATTAAAAAAAAATTAGGGATCCTTAATAAAACTCCAATAACCCAAGGTGTAAAAAATAGGAAAACCGAAGCAAAGCGCGGGCGGTTACTCGTTTCAAATAAAAAACCGAGCTTTGCCATAAACTAAAATACAACCGAATTGAAAATCCGAGATTTTTGATGCTTGTTAAAAAATTACGAGTACATTTAATCAGTAATCAGAGCAATGGCTCTGAGGTTACCTAATGAGGTAATAACACAGGCCTTCAGACGACATAACTACATGCTTCCCCCTTGGACATTAACTCCCTCCACCACTACACTCTAGTAACGTGATTCTCTAGGTCTCTCTTCAAAAGGAGAAACCCGTACCCTGGACCATATTGAACAAAGCCAATAATAACCATCAATCAAATAATTGCAGTTTCTGACGTCACTCCATATGGTCACAGTCCATGACGTCACAGTCCGTGACACACGACCAATTAATCTATTGTAATTGGACAGACAATCAATCAGTTCTAGTTCGAGAGCTTGCGGTGAATTCCGAGTTGGTTCTCGACTACGGCTAATTGATTAATGTTGTGTCACAAAACAGATACATTGAAGGAAATTTCAATGCTAGCGTTCGGGGAACCGTTTGGAACTACGAGCGCTTCAACTATACTATACCATCTAGGTCTCAGATTATAGAACAAAGACAGATTGAGTCATCCGAATATTGTGTAAACCTACCACAGCAAATACAAACTAAAACACTAAATGAAATCTCGAATCAGTACTAAAGAAAGCGTCAAATATCGTAGCTTGCACGTCACAATTGTCAATATTTATTAAATAATTTTCTTAGATAAAATGCATTTGCATTTGCAACTATTGAATTTTTAAACACTACAAAAGTTGTTCAACACACACAAAGAATTACGTGTCCCTAGGATGCCACTGCTAGTTTTCAATATGGTTGTCAAGCATACAATGAAAAAGCGACTCCACGTCATTCATTGCATTTCTTTGCGAAAGTTCTATCTGTCTTTGCTCTTTAATCTGAGGTACACTATATTAATACTAAAATCTAAGTTACATAACTATGTCTAGATTCATCTAGGTCAGTTAACACTATCTCGTTGGTGTTCATAATTGATGAAGCTTTCATATTTGCATCTGTTATTAGATTTCGCTTTTAACCAATATCTATTAGAGCTGCGTATCTGAAGTTTATGCTCACTAAATGAAATTTTGGGTTAATGAAGTTACATAATTATATTCCGTCTTTTACGCCCCAACTCAGAGTCACTAACGGTTACTTAAATCAGGATGTTTTACTGAGTAATAAAGGTCGTTTAATACAATGTAAGTTGGAATATAAAATAGGCATAAAGTTAATAGCTTTCATTGCATAAATGTTAATGTGTAATTATAGATGTTATCTGTATACGTAGATGTATTTTTATGTGTTATTTAAGTAAGTACAAGTTTCTATGGCCTTTAGTTGCCAGGGAATATATGAATGGAATTGACAACGATTGCTTTGTCGATGGCAAGGCAAGAGTGAACAGGCTTTTATTAGTAAAGCACTTAGGTGCATCATACCAACAAATACTACATCGACACTCGCCACTTACCATCAGGTGGGATAGAATAGAAGTATGTATAAGGAGAGTCATCTCATATGGGGTGAAAGTTGAAAAAATGTCCAGGTGTATATCGAAAATAGAGGTTCCAGTATCTGCCACAATAGTGCTGTCGTCGGAAAAACTACGCTATGAACATAGCTGTTGTAGACGGAGTGAAGTTTGCCGAGTTCAAATATTTAAAAAAATTCATGACTAGATTAGTTAGTAAAATGCCAGTACACGAAACCTCAACTATTTACGTTGTCTAAAATGTTTTAGTAAATATAACCAAACTACTGTTCTGTGTGTTCTAAATGTATCTTTATAATGTATCCTAGACTACCGCAGCGCCACTCGAGATAGCTCTCCTTATCTCTACTCTCCATAAATAGAAGTCAAAAGTTTAGATTATAAACTTTCAATCCGATTTAACTCGAACGTATTAATATTAAGAGCTCTTACGCTTCCCGCCCACATAGACTTTTTGTAGGATAAATAATCAGGCCGATTTTTCCTTCCATATTATTTCTGACCGACTTTTTGTAGGACGTGTGCGTTGCACTATTGCTATCAGTACGTTCTATTTTTCTCCTACAAAAAATCGGTCACCGATTATCGGTCGTGGGCGAATAGCCTTAACCATGTTGCGTACCTACTTGAAATATTGTTGCTAAGTATTACAGATATATTTTTTCATACCATCCATTAAAGCTCCTTCAGAAAGGAGCTAGAAAGCAAATGTCAGTCCATTAATCTCCCTGACAGTAATTAACTATTAAAGAGTTACGTTGAGATCCATATTTCTTACCTTTTAATGTTTTTTGCGTCTATCTGTAATATAAGATTCGATCCGTTAGTATTCCATCGCATTTTTGAAGTGAAAACTTCGTGGCACTTTGAGGTAATTTTGAGGTGGAATAAAACCATATAATTCGCGACATCGAAGTAGTCATAAATACGTATAGTTGTTTATCTCATGTGATCATAATTATTTTCAACCGCAAGATCCCGAAGCGAAAGGGACGTTTATTTTACAAAACAGTGAAAAGACCAATAAAGGTATTTTGCTATTTGGAAACGCAGTAACGAAGATAAACCAATAATTAAAAAGCAGAACCATAGAGTTAACTATGTATATCAAATACTGAATTGAGTCTGTTGAGAAATAAAACACAATTCTGTTATTAAAAAAATTGCTAATCCCTGAACCCAACCTCCACTAAATATTAGCATTTTAAAGCCAAGTATACGAATCCCTAAATCCAAAAATGGTCTTAGATGACATATGCTATGATGATGACATATGACAGATGGAGTACGCAAAGAAAAAAATGTCATCCTCACGTTAAATACCTGTAGGGAGATCACGTGACCTGTATATGAAAAAAAATCATTATTTTATTCTACGAGTTTTGACTATTTATAAATATTTATATCCGTGCCAAATTACAGCTTTCTAGCACTAAGGTTCTCGGCGCTATGCCTCGGAGAGATGGACGGACCGACATGACGAAACAAGACAAAATAAGGGTTCGGATTTTGCTTCAGAACTCTAAAAATTCAGTAAAAGTAGAACATTAGTAGTGTCCCTAATAATTTAGCCAAGTAAAAGCGTTCTATTGCAATCATTACCAGTTACAGAAACTACATATAAATACAGAGGTTGTCCAGTAGGGGCAAAAGAAAGTTATCATTGGAAAAAAAAGCATTTTTAAGCTTAAATTTTAGATTGAAATTTTTACTGAATAGTCCAATGGCTCTGAATAGCATACAGTACATTTCTATTCACTACTCATTCTGTGGGGTGAAAAGAAATCAAACGTTGGTTATTTGCACGGTTGAATGCATTTGACTGGAAAATAAATATTTTATTGATAAACTACACACTTTTATGAATACAGTATGTCTGTATGAATTCAATGGTTTTATTCATCAGTAATAAAATATGCGAAAATTTTTAAAAATGCTTGAAAACCCGCTTCTATAAATTAACTTTTTGTAACCCGATTTTTATGCACAATCAAACGCGAGTAGACCAAATCAAGAGTTTTTCATTTGGTGCATTCAAATAAATAAGTACAATTTTATTTTTAAAGTGAAACTTTTATTACATCGTCTCAAACTTTTTCGTCTGTGTGTTGCATGTCGCGTGACGGTCGGCCGCGGAGTAGGGATAAAGTGAAAGGCGCTCGCCAGAGCAGCCAAGGCCAACATGGCGGCGCCTATAGTTTGCAGCAGCTGACCGTGTAGTGTATAGACTATTATTCAATAATTAAGTTAAGATTAAAAACGCGATTTTAATACCCTAAATTGAATAATTTTCTAGAAATTTTTAGATAAGTGTCTACAAACCGAAAAAAATTTCACTTGCATCGTGGTTTCATAAAACCAAACTTTCTCTTTTTTTTACTTTGAATTTTATATTAGTTATTTCTTGTTACTCACACACTTACATTATAGTTAACACGTACAGTAATACGAGTATAACCGCGTCAGTGTTAATGAGATGAGTTCCCATGACGCCGAACGAATTAACTTCGCTCGAAATTTTGCACATCGTTCCGACATTCAAATTACTAAAATTATTCCGCTGTATTTTAAACTACGAAGTCACCGCTCGCGCTTTGCTTTGGTTTTACATTAAAATGATTTTATTAATTAGTACATTCAAATTAACAAAAAATTAAATTATATTTTTATTAATTTTTTATATTAAAATTCAAACTTTTATTAAAATATGAGTAAATATAGCTATGTAACAAAGGATACAATAAATAATTTTCATTAAAAAATTAAATTCTGATTGATGATTCTAAAACACATTTTACGTGCCATGTCTAAATTAAATTACGACTAGATCAAGATCTAACTACCCATTTATCTGTCTGTCTGTTTCGTTTATACCCATTTTCATACTTGTAACAGCAATATTTTTATTTTAACCCATCGTAGTAATCGCTACGAAATCTACGACGTAGAAGCTTCGTAGAGTCTCCGTAGCATATTCGTAGCACGCTAGTTTTAGGGCACTAATTCACGTAATTTAAGAAGTTCGATTGCAGTGCAGTTGCAGTGACGTTCCGATCAAAATAACACTTTCGGTATTCTCGTAGCTTTCGCGAGCGCTGTCAAACAACGTCAACCAACGTCAACTTGATTGCCGCGTCACTGCAACTTGATTGCAGCGTCACTGCAACTCAATCGATGCGTCTTAAAGTTACGTGAATTAGGGTGATCACAGTAAACCATAAATTCAGAATAACATTATTATTATTGGTATTTGTTATCCGGAAAAACGCGGGAAAGCCGCAGACAGATCGCTTGTTTGAAAATAACTTCCCAAATCGGTTGATAACTACGTAGTATTTTTTTATGTCAATATGGGGCAAACTAGCTGACGATCCACCTGATGGTAAGTGGCTATCGTCGCCCATGGACATCAGCAACACCAGAGGCATCACTGATGCGTTGCCGGCCAAGAATACAGTACATAGTCATGGAAACATAACGAGAGTACTCTGTGGTGGGAGGTGCGCAAGTTGCGCATGAACGTAACGCATAACCTAACGTTACGTAAGTTTAATTTTACTCCCCATAAGTTTCTATAACCCGGGCTTATATGTATAGTTATGAAAATCGATTCTTAAACTCCAAAAAAAAACAAATGAATTGAGAATCCTCCTTGTTTTGAAGTCAGGTTAAATCATGTTAATTTTACACAGTATTTTGAGCTCATAGTTAATTTAATCTTAGTGTTTATCATACGTGACCTAGTTGGCAGCCAAACTATTTTATGTCTTTATTTGTTAATCTAGAAAATAACATGGTTTATAAATGTACTGTTTTGTGACTCTGACTAGACATACCTGTTTGCTAAAGAAAGAAAGAAAGAAAGATAAAACGTTTATTCCTGTGCCAACTAGGTACACACACGAACATAGATATCAAAAAATAATAATTGAAAAACAGATACAAAAAAATAATTGAAAAACAAAAATAAATATTTCCGACTATATTGTTAAAAAAACTTCTGAAGCAATGTTATTACTGTATTTATTTCTACGAAATTAGGCTAAGTATCGGTTGCTTATTGCTATATAGTTCAGAATCCTATATATTTTCAATATTTTTGACAACACTTTTCATACTCCTGTTTTTTATTAGTTTTCTTATATTGACAATCATAGCCAGTATTTTAATTGCAAGCTCACAATGTTATGCCACTATTTATTTCCAGATTATTTATTAATACAATTATAGTTGTGCTAATAATAATTAATATCTAACAATTGTAACGCTCGCATGTCTCCAGCGGCCCAGAAAATTGAGGTCACTCAGCATAATGCCGTAGTGATAGCTGCGGCGCTGATTTTCAGTGAGTCCATTTAGTGATGCACGGACGTCAGTCTGAATTAGAGCCTAGAACAGGTTTGAGTGGTGTGACGCATTCCTGGCTTGAAATCTCGCTAAGAAGCGACGAGGAATGCAGCAAGGTGTGAGGGGTATGCATTAAATACCATTCAGAACTTTTTGCGTGAAAGATTAACATACATCCATACTTCCTAATAAAGTCACATTTATAATATTAGTATGATAATTCAATTTTAATATTTAAAAAACTGTAAGTTTTGGGCCACCGAACATAAGTGGATGATTAGTGATTGCACAATGAATGATTGAATTACAATCCACTAATCGAAGGTTATGTAACTGATTTATAGCATCGGATTCGTATTGAATAGCACCAAAAATCCAGTCGAATAGCTCTTTGTGGAATGAAATATCGACTAGATTCTTTGGATGGCTATTCACAAGAAAAATAGCTCGGGAATTCTTCTAAATGGAGGAAAATAATAAAATCTGTCAATCTAGTTCGATAGATAAACTTATTGTTTGCAGAACACAGAACAGCAAGGCTATTCACTTTTGTAACTTGACAGCGGAATCCGCGATGAGTTTCAAAATTGAAGTTCGAGTCCGAGATCTTGATATGTGATTCTCTTATCATCTGGCACGCACTTGCGAGGTGAAGGGAGTCTCGAACTCTTATTTCAATTTAGAAACTCATCGTGTATTCCGCTGTCAAGTTACAAAACAAAAGCGAACTTGCATCGTATTGACATGTCATTATCTAATCATCTAGTACGCACTTGCGAAGTGAAGTGATCCTAGAACTCGAACGTCAATTTTGAAACTCTGCTGTCAAGTTACAAACCTGAATAGCCTTCCAGATTATAAAGAAACGGCTTTATCTGCGTTTTCTGGGATAAAAGCTAATCTATCTTATTTCAGATCATGGTCTACCTGTCTTCTAAATTTCATGAAAATCCGTTCAGCAGTGTTTAGCGTAAAAGAGTATCAAACATCCAAAAAATTTACAAATAAACAAAACATTATAATTATTTTAATTTATCTTACTTGATACTATAATCCCTTATAAAAAAACTTGAGAGGTGTCAAGGGACATCCGGGCGGAACGAAGTCCCTTGCAGTCTGTACTAGGATAGCAAAAACATGCAGCAATAAGCAATTGTTTAGCAATTGCTACTAGGTGAACAAAGCCGATGAGAAATTTAATACCCCAGATTTGTTTTGGCACACTCGCTTGCATTATTTTGCTATCCTAGTACTGACTGCAAGAAACGAAAATATCTGGCTTGCTTTCTATGTAAAAAAAACTACGACGGCAAAAAGTGTCGTTACAACTTTTCGTCCCAAAATTTTCCGCCTAGCCCCCTTTCGCAACGCGCGATAAGGAACTTCGTTCCAAAATTTGTGTGCTTTATTAGTTAAATTAAAGCAGGTGTTATGTATGAGTTACAAGTATATAACAAATATATTGCAGTGTTATTAATTGTGAAACTGATAACACTAATTAACTTAATGATCGTGAATTCAGTCATATTTGTTTAGGTTCGGGCCAAATGGTAATTTGTTGAAACTATAATTAGTTACGACGGGGTAGGGTTGTCAACTTTCAAACGAGAAATAAATTGTTATCTACAGAGTAATTTTATATCTTAATTTTTACACGTTATACGTATGTTGACAGTGACCACTTACGAAACGGTATACGTATGTTGACAATGACCTCTTACGAAATAAATTGTATTTACATACTGTAGCCTAGTTGGTAGCGACCCTACCTGTGAAGTGAGGGATCTCGGGTTCGATTCCCGGCTGAGGCAAATATTTATGTGACAGATAAATATTAATTGTTTGTTGCTGTTGTTGTGTTTGTACTCGGGTCATGGGTGTTAATGTGATGTGTTATAATAAAATTATCGTCCAAGCCACCCATGACATAGGTAAAAACCTACTGCAAGAGTATAAGTGTGTAACCGTTTATTTTATTTCTTTTTACTTTTAAAATAAATATAAAAAGTCGTCATATATAACCACTCGGGTGCCCCCTGTGCCCGGGTGGTATGCGTAATGCATTTTCCCCCCCGGAAAAAAAAAAAAAAAAAAAAAAGGTACCTCTTTAAAGCTCGTCCTCCAGATGTAATATAAAGTTCTTGGTCTTACAAATTTTAATATCATTTAAATCGTTCGCTTCGCCGACATTTTATAAAAAAGCTGAAACTTTTTACCAAGCTCTGTAAAACTTGTCACAGACATCTCGTTATTAGGTCTGGTCTAGACTGAATAAATACAGCTTGAATTTACGTAGACTTTAACAGAAATAAATTTAAAATTTGTTATAACCTGAAGCAATAAACCGACCAAGAGCGTCGGGCCACGCGCGATGTAGGGTTCCGTAAGTTTTTCAATAGCTAGTTTAAATTGCAACATTTTATTCAAACTATTTTAGTTTTATTACGTCGTAGTGTGTTATCAACCTGAGTGGTTATGTCGCATAGAATGTCCTACGTATGTTCCAAATAGACTGATATGTATATTCAATATTCTAAATATTTAGTTTTTCTTCATGACTCTTCTTGTATGACGACAGCACCTGTATCGGCCGATCGGAGAAGAACCAAAGAGGTCACTCGCCGACATATACATATTAATACGAGTATTTGTTCACAACAATAAATCGAATTAACATGCTGTTAGTTATGTAAAAAGCTGCAACAACTGTCCATGCTTCATGTCATTATTTGGAGTCAACTCTATGTAAATCTCTGTATGTAGGGCTGTCATATGTGGGACTCCCGTATAGGCTAATGAGACCCACGGTATACCCACTAAAAACCCCCCCATCTTCTACCTCGCCGCCTTGTGACGGAGTTACGGGAACGCTTCCGCACACATCCGCGACCCCGCCGGCGGCAGCCGCCCACAAGCGGCTCCATCACGGAAGCCCGAAGGCCCTCCACGATGGGCGCACCAGATGGTAAGGTGCGCTTCCCTCCTCGGCCTCCACCAGTACCGTAGCAGACTCCCCCCGAGTCTGCTACTAGGAGACCATGGGTACCAGATAACTGGTACCCGGTGGAAGATCAGGTCTGTGGTTCTTCCACCGACCACACCTCGGCCGCAGAGGATAGGGCAAGCGGCGCACCGCAATACCGACATGCCTCTCCCTCTGCGGCCCCACCAGTGCCGTTTCGACGGAACGGCCCCGCCAGCTCGCAGGGGGTAGGGAGAGTGGCGCACCGTAATACCAACACGCCTCTCCCCCTGCGATCCCTCCACGGCCGCAGAAGATAGGGAGAACGGCGCATCGCAATACCGACACTCCTCTTCTTCTGCGGTCCCACCTCCTAGCGCATCCGCAGCGGACTTGTTCAGTCCGCCGGGAGCGCCCTCCTCGGGCCAGCCGGCGGCCCAAACAGGCCGGCCCTGGTTGCCTCTTAGCTTCACCGTGGGTGACCAGTCCACGGTTACTAAGCCCCCCCGCCACGACAAGGCGGGCAACCCCCGGGGGGGAGCTTTAAAGAGGTACCTGGGGATGGAAGAAGGATGGAGAAGAGGTGTGCAAAGACCATTTTTCGATTCAGGAGTCCGTTTGCGGAATAATCAGCTTTAAAGTGCTAACGTAAACGCGCCTATTACCGCCTCCCAAAATTTGTATCCTATTACCGCCAGTTTTTTTAATCACTATTTTAAGGCATGTTATAGATTCCATGAAAGTTGTAGCCTAAAAATATTTTAGGTATGTATATTGAGAAACAAAAATAATAAAGTTTGTGTGCGTAAATAATCAGCAAACAGAGTAAATAGCCAATAATTGAGACGCGGCCGCAATGGACTTTTGTGTCATAGTGTTGTGCTCCCAGCTACATAAGAACACCTCGTTATTACTTAAGAGAAATTTACACAAATAAAATGTGTATACGTGCATGTAAATATGTAACTATAACAAATAATACATTGGTTTTTTAGATTAACATCTAATACTACCGTTCTGGCCATGGCTTGTCGTTTAAATCGAATTTTACATTGGAGCGGTAATAGAAACATAATTTTTATAAGTCGCTTCTATTAACGCCCCATGGCGGTGTTAGATGTTTTACAATAGTTGGTATTTTAGCTTTTATTTCTTTTAATACATCATTTTACATGTTTTTTTTTAACTTGTTTGATTCTAAAGAGTGTATTACATAATTGGATCAATTAACGCCATATATTTTGTCTTATGGATTTTTTCCTATTATTGTTTCTTTTTTGGGCGGTAATAGAATCTTCATACTTAATTCTATTACCGACCCATACGGTCTTATTTATAAAAGTCTCTTATTGTAGGTATGTAGCGTACTGTAGTTAAAATGCTGATAAGCCTGCTATAAGTTCCTGTGTTCATAAATGTTCTATAGGCCACACATAAGTTTTTAACCGACTTCAAAAAAGGAGGAGGTTATCAATTCGTCGTATATGTTTTTTTTTCTTTATATGTTCGACCAATTTGGATGGTTTAAACGGTATTAAATAGGGGATTGCTTCAGGGTGGTCTCATTAACATCATGGTGAGGATCTTATGATGGGTTCTGGACATATAGAGTGGAACACCTCAACGGTTCGTTGACATCTCAGGGTGTAATGATGTGAATTGGAGACGAAATATGTAACTCCTCAACGGATTGGAATAATTGAACCGTGTTAAAAGGTATATTTTGTTGTTGGTAAATATTTACACAGCAAAATCAGTACATCATTGACCATTCTATGGTCTGATGATGTCCCTTGGAGACAAAATGTGTAACTCTTGAATAGGAGAATCGGAACCGTTTTTAAGAAATTTTTTGCCAATAACTTTATTTTTGCAAAACTAATACCTACATCATAGACTATCTCAGGGTCTGATGATGCGATTTGATGGCAAAATGTGTAACTCCAACGGATTGGAATAACTAAACCTTGTTTCAAGATATTAACCTCCATCTTATAAAATTTCAGTAGATAGTGTTTTTAATAATATGTACTTTAACTACATTATTAAGAAGAAAGCTCAGTTTTTAATAGTAATTATTGATCTCAAATATTTTATACCAACTTAATAAATATTTATTTTGTTTTTTTATTATTTAATAGTATGGAGAATGTGTTCCTTTTTCAGTGGTCGGTAATAGAAACATGAAAAACGGTAATAGAAACAACATCATCCCATCGGGCGGTAATAGAAGCAGCCGCTATTTCAGATTAAATTATTATTTATTAAATATTGTGTCATTTAATACTAAATTTAAGTACTGAATGTCATAGAATATTTAATTATGATAAAGAATAAATTAAAACGCCTGTCCTAGCATAACGGCGTATATCTAATTTTCTGAAGTTCATCCATAGTCAGCTTAAACTGGCGGTAATAGGAGCGTTTACGTTACTTTAATTAGGTTAAATTAAAGATTATGGATATGTGAAATAATCTAAATTTTACTAACAAAAAATAATATATATGAGTATCATACTTCCTTACTATCCCCGACAACGCGGGCAAAGTGCTAGTTAACGAAGAGTTTTTTCGAATATCTTTCATGTCAACTACCGATTTCACGAAATGTGTTTTTCTAGACCGTTCTAGCCATTAGCAAAGCACTGAGCGACTCTTTGCTTCACCCCAGGCACCCGATTTTAAGCTTTAATCCAATCTCTAACGGTCTATTTTTCCTTGAAACACCTGACTTTCAGTACAAGTTGACGTCATAAATTTTAAATCGGTTCCGTACAAAGAAGACGAGGGCTTTGTTCCAATTTTACTTTAAGAAGAGTCGTCTTAGACAGGAGACTTGTCTTTAGTTTATGAACTGAAAAAATAGGTTAAGTTAGAATTAAATTCGTGTTAAGAGTTCCGTGAATACTAGCCATTGTTAACTTAATTTCGTATAATAAGTTATTATCTTAATATATATAAATTACGAGTCACGTTGTTTGTCCGCGATGGCCTCCTAAACTACTGAACCAATTTTAATCAAATTTGCACACCATGTGCAGTTTGATTCAACTTAAAAGATAGGGTAGCTTACATCTCAAAAAAATCTTTTGACAGAACGAAGTCTGTCCAGGCAGCTAGTTAACTTGTATATTAATAATAACTTATTAGGTGTCGTAAAAAGTAACTAAACCCAGCCTGCTGGAACGGCCGTATTGGTGTAGCTTAGAATACTAACCCCAATCCCACGCTGGATGAATCGTAAGAGGCGACTAAACCCGGCCAGCTAGTGGTAGGGAGACTCGGAGGGATTATATTGGTAATGAAATAAATAACTCGGCGTAATACTATGCTAAAATAATTTATGTAAAAACTAGAAAACGTGCCTAATGAATTGTTTTAGTGGTCTCAAACCATCTTCGCATTATTGCCTTTCAAATGAAACCATTTTGGTGTATATCGGTTGGATGGTTTAAAAGTCTATAAAGAACATCTGTAGAAACATAAATATGTACAAGATATATCAAATAACGCAGTTAATTAAGCTGCATTTTAAAGTTATTTATTTGAATTCCGTTAAAAGCAGTCATTTTATTTACTGAAGCAACGCAAATACCCTGATTGTGATGTTAAATATTTACAGCTGCACTATCGCTGTATATCGCAGTATATTTTTGTGTATCAAGGTAATTGATACCTGTATACTCGCATCCGTTAAGTGTAATGTACACAAGCCTTTGGGAATCACGTCATAATTTTGTTATACGTATTTTCATTGATGACCTTTTTATGTAATGGTTGTCGAACGCACAAACAAGCCACTGACGATGTTAAATGGTCACCATCGTTTATGGACACTTCCAATATAAAAATAACTAAATTATAATGAACACTAAAAAACCGGGCAAGTGCGTGTCAGGCCACGCGCAATGTAAGGTTCCGTAGTTGTAAGTTTATCGGCTATCAGCGATGTGGTACCGCATGCCAGCAGCTCAGGTGGAGGCGTGAGCCATTAGATTAATAAATCGTTATAAATATTACTACTACGCAGAAATTTCAAAGTTTAAAGGCATCAGCAGCATCAGAGACAGTTACTGTAAACAGGGAATGATAAGGATAAAAATACGGGTACGGATAGGTAAGAAGAATACAAATAGGTAAGAAGAATAGATACAATCCTACTAATGTGAAATTTTGTGAAGATGTTTGATGATTTCTTTCACGTAAAAACTCCTGAATGGATTTTCATGTAATAAAGCTACCAGACCATAACCTGGAATAAGACAATTTTTACTTATAATCCCACAAAACGCGGGAAAGGCCGCAGGTAGAGTGCTAACATTGCCTACGCCTCTATCCAAAATTATCCAAAAATGTTATATCCGATTCGACTACGAATCTGATAGTTTCGGTTACGGTTGCAGAACTCCTTAACATCCCTATCAAAATATGATTGAGCTACCCGTTACCCTCAATTAAGAAACTGGAATTGTGTTCACAACACCGTCACGTCGAGTCACGTTGTGTCACGGCCGTCATGGACATTTGCATGCGTGTCACGTGTCACGTCCCGTGCTATTTCATGCATGAAATTTGAATACGTTTCGGTGGCATCTGGGATTTTTGTACTAGATTTTAAGTGGTGTTAAATATTTATGTGTGTGTAACAGTTCTTTGTGTGCTATATTTATTTATTGGTGACGCATCGGTGATGTTTAATTACCAGTCAGCTCAATGTCAAAATCAACATGTCAAGTCAATTATTTATTTATTTATTTACATATTTATTTCACCTCTTAAAAGAAGAAACAAAGGGCAAACTTAATGCCTAATGGCATTGTCCACCAGTCAACCCCGGGTGGATGTGAAATTATTCTATTGCTTTGAGTTTTATGGCTTCAAACATGAGGAAGCTAAATTTTTCATTGTTATATAAAGTTTTTATTTTTATATTTTTAACTTGTTTTAGATTACATTTTCTGAAATGCATCGGATTTCCCTGAAGTTATCATATCTTGTTTCTTTTTAACAATATTCTTGCTAACGATTCGATCACGCCTTGAATTGCAAGCGAACTGTATTAATTATCCACGTTCTTCACCAGCTCGTTAGCTCTGAAGAGCTTCTCATTCTTCACTCATGAATTCAGCTCATAAATAAATCAGAATACAATATTATTCATTTTATTCCATCGGATCCTATCGTCATAATAAAATGACTATGCATTTATGTTATTGAAGACCCGTGTGGCGTAACGGTTTCCATGTTGTGGATAGTAATATGTAGGTTCAGTTCCCAGCGAGGTGGAAGTTTGAACGATGGGTTTGAATTTCTGTTCTCGGATTAGTATTAGCATCAAAACTACTAGGGTATTTTTGGTATTCGTATAAGTTCTTGGACATCTAAGATAATAGTGTCGAAAGTCAAAGTCAAAGAAAATATATTATGGATCAATACAATATTATATTTGATAGAGAATTAGAGAGATACAATGCAGTTCGCTCAGGGCCGGCCTGAGGTTTTCTGGCGCCCTAGGCGAAAAATTACAACGGCGCCCCCTTAAGAATTTTTTTTGACCAACTTATAATGTAAAAATAAAGTGTGCAGTTTTTAATCAAAATTATTGCAGAAACAAGATGAAATAACAAAAAATAACTTCTAGAAATATTTCAAGGTCATCAGCTGGTGTTACTAGGATTTTAACAACCAGGATGTGCACAAGGTTGGGTCGAAGCATTTCAAGACCCACCCCAGAGGTACTTAGATCTCAAATTCTCTTAGAACAAACTCTCGGTCTTATGAGGGATCGATGATCTTGACGTGCATGCAATGCGATTTGCAAAAATACAACAAAAATCGTGTAAAAAACACAACCAACCAGGCTGAAACCAGGGCTCCAAAGTGTTCGCCAGGGGTCGACAGATCCCTGTAATAGACATATTAAACAAAGTCAGCTTACGAGTTTGAAGACCGCATGCGGCACCATGGTTTCGTCGAAACCCGAAGTTCTGAATGAATCTGAGAGATACTACGGTTGTACGCCTTCTCTCAAGCTCCAGCTCTTCGGGAGGAAAGCAACAAGCGAGCTAAACTGACCCAATACTACAAAGAGGATATCCCGGACGTCAGCCTGTATGAGATTAGAGAAGTTCTCAAATAGCTTAAAAACAACGAGGCACCGGGAGATGACAGAATCACCACCGAACTAGTAATAAGAGCTTGAGAGAAACCCCTCCTAGTGGCGCTCGGAAAACTATTTGATTCCATCATCAATACTGAAAATACTCTGGAAGTGTGAAACAGAAGTGTATGACTTTGTTTTTAAGAAGAGCGACAAAGCCCTTTTAAAGATCTACAACCCCATTGCACTTCTGAGCCACGTTTATAAACTGATTTCGAGGGTGCTTAAAAATCGCATTGCACGCAGGCTTGACAACTTCCAGTTTCCCGAACAAGCAGGATTCTGAAGTATACTATACATACATACTATACATACATATATAATATACACACTCTGAAGCAGATTATACAAAGGACCGATTATTATAATCTGCTGTTATGTGTTACCTACGTCGACTATGAGAAAGCCTTTGATTCTATTGAGACCTGGGTGGTACTAAATTCTCTACAGCGGTGCCGGATCGACTACCGGTATATCGAGGTGTTAGTGTTTGTACACATGAGCCACCATGTTCGTATGAATACACGACGCAACAACGAACTCCATCCAACTGCAGAGAAGTGACAGGAAAGGGGATGTCATATCCCTAAAGCTGTTCGCCGCTCCGTTGGAAGTGTGTTCAAGCTGATGGAGTGGAAACTACGGGGCATTAACATCAACAGCGAATACATTACACACCTACTTTATACCGATGATGTAGTAATCCGGGCAGGTTACATGGAGAAACTTGGTATAATGCTCGGGGACTTAAACAGCGCCTTACAACGGGTGGGTCTTGGGCAACATGGACAAGACGAAAATCATGTCCAATTTACATGTCACACCCGTACCGGTTATTGCTGACGGCGCTGCTCTCGAAGTTGTAGACGAATACCTGGAACAAGTGACCCATATGGATAAGTCCCACTTCGAGGAAGAAGTCACACGTAGAATCCAACTCGGATGGGCTCGTTCGGGAAACTGCGTTATATATTGTCGTCCAGGACACTTCCTCAGTGCCTGAAATCGAAGGTGTTCGAGCAGTGTGTAGTACCAGTGATGACATACGGCTCCGAGACGTGATTCTTTACAGTAGTAATCCACAAGTTCAGAGTCGTACAGCGAACTATGCTCGGTATGTCTCTACGTAATCGCGACATAGCTCAGCGAATACGCTGGCTGAAGTTGCAATGGGCAGGCCACAGATCGAAGGACTGATAACCGTTGGGAAGAAAGGTCTTCAAATGGCGCCCACGTCTCGGAAAATGGAGAATGGACGCTCCCCGAAAAGGTGAACTGACGACCTGAAGAAGACAGCGGGCATCCGATGGATTCAGAAAATTAAGGACTGGTCAGTGTAGGGCAACTAAGGAGAGGACTTTGTCCAGCAGTATACCGCCAAGGGCTGATGGATGGATGGAAAACACGTGTAATATGGCTTAATAAATGAACACATGAATTGAAGCGCTCATAGCCCGGCGGCTTGTGTCGATCCTATGTGATCGACAAAGTTAAGCAACAGCGGGCGCGGTCGGTAGTTGGATGGGTGACCGCTAGTGGCAAAAATTTTTTGAGCGTTTCCGTGCTTCGGAGGGCACGTAAAGCCGTCGGTCCCGGTTATTATCATAAAATAACAGTCGTTAAGCCATGTCGGAGGCCCTCGGGCGGTTTGAAAACTTCCGACACTCGGGTTGGCCACTAACCCCTCCACCAATCCGCACTGGAGCAGCGTGGTGGAGTATGCTCTAGGCCTCCTCAAGAGGAGAGACCCGTGCCCAGTAGTGGGCCATTAATGGGTTGAAGCCAAATGAACACAATATGATTGATCTCAATCAAAACAGTTGTAATTAAACTAGTTTGTCAAACATGTTTGTCTAGTGAAAAGTGAAAACTAATTTTAACGAATATTCATTTTAGATTAGAATAGGTTTTAGATCTACAATGGCACATAATGAAAAATATTTTCATCTATTGAAAAAGTGTTTTGGCTATAAATGGGTTTGGGCTGTTACATACTTAAGTTTATTCATTCTCGTCTTAATTTTAGCAAAAGTGGAATCAAGATGGAGGGAGTTTGTTTTAGCTATTTCTTGTTGTACATAATTTGGTATTATTCGCAATAGTCGGTGCTTTGTATTTCTCCACATACTTCATTGTATCAACTCCTATCTAGGCTCTATGACAAAAAAAATATTTCATACACAGGGTTCTTGAACAGCTTAGGAAGGTTTTTCTGCATATCCTCAACGCTACAAAGACTTGCTTGAAAATAATTTTTCATATTCTATCTGTCTAAAACTGTCATCGATTTAAATTTTTTTCCTAATTTCGATACCGCCGTTTTGCGCCCCCCGAATCCCAGCGCCCTAGGCGGTCGCCTAGTTCGCCTATATGGACGGGCCGGCCCTGAGTTCGCTATGTCATACCTGTGATAGTTATACAATATGAGATGTCAAAATAAAATTAAAATTAATATCAGTCAAATACAAATAAAATTCCAATCTGATAGACAGAGCACGAAAAACAGGGTATGAAAACCCGTTAGGGGATTAGATATTTGGATCAGGTATCACGGACTAATACTAAACCTAGTATTTACCTAGTCTTTCCCATCTCTTACCACCGTGTATTCATGTCGTTAATGAGTCGTCAGCTCTCAACGCTAACGATGCAGTGACTCAGTATGAAATATACTTAATTGTAACAACACTAGTTATATACAATATATATTTTATGTATAAATCATCTACGAGTATCATCTATAATCACTATTATTACATAGTTTTAGATTTATTGTGATTTAAAATTAATAAATATGGTTTGATTGATTTGGATGCAATTTTCACATTACAATCTCGGGACGATATTCAGTGTTTCGTTTTATCAATCGATTCACAAAAAAATAAGATTGTTATGTTTACATTTTTTTTGATTGGCAACATTAGCAACATTTGATTTATCAAAATCCCTCATTCGCCTATGTAAACAAATTTCAGACGCCCGACTCGAGTTTACACCTTACGAACGATTACAAAATATATAGATTAGTAAATGAGGTTAAATGAACGCATTTTTGGAGTTTACTCCTTAAGAATCGATTAAGTATAAGCCCGGGGTATGAAAGTTTATGGGGAGTAAAATCAACTCCATTACGTTACGTTATGTTATGCGTTATGTTCGTGCGGAGACTACACAGGCCTAGTATAGACCACGGCCGTCGAACTCAAAGTAGTCAAATAGGTCCGTTGTTTAATTTATGGTTTATGGAGCCAACATTATTTGACAGTTCGTACCCCTCCCCCCGCCCGCACAACATGCTTCCCCCCGCGCACGAAATGACAGTTTGGTTAACCCTAGTTCTTCTTAGTAGTCTGTGGTATAGACCTTCATCATGTCGCGGTTTGTCTGTCGCATCGTAAAATTTTCTCTCTCATATTTTTTTCCAAACGTCCCATAGAAAGTATGTTTAACTTCAAAAACAAAACATATACAATTTATTGCATGCACGTACGATATCCGTGCCCCACATACGGTGCACGTCCAGAGAACTTGATATTTAGAAATCACATTACCAGGAATGTATCTTCACTCCCCGAAGAGTTCAAAATAATTCGTACGTGCCATAATAACATCATTTCAAACTCGTCGCTTTCAAAAGCACTTACAAACAAAAGAGTTACAAAATAAACAATCCGGCTCGCGTCACTTGACCGATTTAAAGCGAAACAGCCAATTACTGCCTTCCCTTTCACACGTATGCGTATCACAATACGCTATCTCGCTCTTCACTCAAGTGCTGTCTCTTTTGGTGCTCAAAGTTTGCTGAATTTCATATTTCTTTTTATTTCGAATTCCAAATGACTGCAGTATAATTAGTGTTTTGTTTTAAACTTCTGAATGTTATTTTTGTTTATTATTAAACGGTTTTAAATAGTTTTTTGTTGGCAAACGACAACATAACTCAATTATTGCCTCTTTCGTGTATTTTATATTTCGTTCTTTTTATAATAGCTCTAAAACAAGCAAAAAACTTATCTAATAATAATATACAATTACTTATAATTATATTAGATTAATAATATTTTTTTTTACAATATTATTTATATCTTTTCTTCTGCTTATGATACCACTCATCGTGTGTTTCTGTTTGGCCTCATGGTTAGCTGGCAGAGAATGCATTAAGCATTAAGCTCGCCATTTGTATCCTAATCCTTAATACTTTTGCAGTTATCATTTTACGTTGATAATAACACATACACTTCGGTAATATCAATAAAAATAATAAGGTTTTAGAATGATACTGCCCACCAAATTCTTTTGCCGACTGTACACTATTCATACGAACTGTACAGACTTTAGGATGGATGGTGCTGTTTACAATCCAAAAGTTATCTAGTCAATAATTTACAAACTTTAGAACACTGCCGAAGAGGAGACGAGCTCGAATGAATTTTAAAATGGATGCCATTTTAACCTTGTATTATTTTTTAAATGTCATCCCGGTTCATGAATATTTAACGTACTTTAAGAGACGGTGATGTCAAGTATTTTAATTTTTAATATAACAAAGAGTGGATTCAATCTTACTAATATTATTTATTTATTTATTGCCATAAACGTGTGATGATTTTACAAGATCTTATAAATAGACATAATGTACACACGACCCAGGCTGGGCACGGCAGAAAACAAGCATAATCCTTGAAACTATATATTGTTAGGAAAACCGAGTTAAATGAATTAAATGAAAACAACTTTCAAAAATAACACTTAATTTTAATTGTTAAATTTTACGGAACACAAAAATCTTAATTCACAAAAAGATAAATAAATGAAACGGACTTAAATCTTAAAAATAAGTAAATCAAACTGATTTTAAACGAATACAAGGCAAATTTAGGAATAAGCAGAATTGGCTATCCAAACGGGCAGAGTTTTCCCTTATCAAGTTAACCGCACGAAAAAGTGGTTCGAAATGAGAGCGCAGCGACTTATATAGGCGCTTGACGGCGATCCTCCGCTATCCTCTCTGCTTGTGTGACATCACTTCACCGCTAACACGGCCTCTCCTGACTGGAGGACGTCCCCGGCCTCCTGTACCAGAGGCTGTGCTGCAATGAAGGTGCTTGGGTCGGGTTCTGATGTCATCACATCACGAGGCCCATCGTTGCGTCTGGCAGCTTGCTCAGGCATGGACTCCGTGTCGTCATCGTTACTGTCTGCACCTGGAAACTGGAGAAACAGCTGGTTACTTTTTATTCTCAAAAATAAAATGAGAGTTATAAAACGAAATTGAAAAAAACATTTTTTTTACGTTCATGGTAATAAGGCAGTCGAACCGCTGCAGACAGCTCAACCGCACCATTACTACCACAGATTACTACCAACGTGAATCACATTCACGCACAACAAACGTGAGAGACATAGACACGACGTTAGCGTATCTTTCACACTATGTGATGTGGCATAGGCACGACGCTCGCGTACCACATGGCTCATGCCGCATAGGCACGACGTTAGCTTACGGACGACGCGCGCTCCTCCAGCACGCTCGACCATCTCTGATGTTCCTCATTTTTTTCTCGAAGAGTGTTCAACTCGGCCCGCAGCCTCCCCTCGAGCTGCGTGAGCGCCGCCGCCAGCAGCAAGCACAGCGCGCCCGCTACCACTGCGTCCAGCAGCCGACGCCGCTCGCCAGCGCCGCTAGCAGCAAGCACAGCGCGCCCGCTGCCACTGCGTCCAGCAGCCGACGCCGCTCGTCAGCGCCGCCAGCAGCAAGCACAGCGCGCCCGCTGCCGCCGCGTCCAGCAGCCGATGCGCGCGCTCCGTGCGCAGCCGCGCCACTGCGCGCCACGCGCAGCTGCGTCCACTGCACCCAGCGCCTGCAGCTCCTCCTCGAGGGTGCGCTTGAGGTCCGCGGGTCGCAGGGCCGCTGTGAGGAAGCCCAGCTCGAGCAGGAGGTGCCGTGGCCGCTGCACGCCTACGCGCACCCAGGCCTCCACCACGACGTCACTCGGGATCACGTCGTCATTTGTTGCATCTGTTCAGAAAGAGCATTGTTAGGAGATCTACGTCGTTTTCGGGTATGCCTAGAACGCGAGTTATATCGACAGGGATTCTTGTCATGAATAATAGAATGCGAATCAGGGCTTTTATGACGACTTCTTTACCGGCTATTGTTAGGCATATTTACACTTTCAGTAAAGTGCAAGGGCAGTAAGCAATACTTTAATAGTTTACTCAACAAAACAATTAAGAAATAAGAATAGCCATTAAATTGAGGGTAAACAAAAAATAATAATATTGAGCTAGCGACAAAGCTACGTTAGGAATATAAGCAAAAACACGTTGTCGTCTTCTACAGTAAGCAAATCGGAACGTACTCACCAGATTTTACCACCTTACCACGTAAAATACCAATACCACTTACACGCCAAGGCGGGTAGAGAGGTAAAAAACCGATACTTATTGAATAGCCAATCTGCTTCTATTCAGAGAAGGGCAAGTGAAAGTCGTATCCAACTTCTGATGTTAGGAAAACAGAGTTAAATGAATTAAATGAAAGCAACTTTAAAATAACACTTAACTTTAATTGATAAATTTTACGGAACACAAAAATCTTAATTCACAAAAAGATAAATAAATGAAACGGACTTAATTCTTAAAAATAAGTGAATCAAACGGATTTTAAACGAATACAAGGCAAATTTAGGAATAAGAAGAATTGGCTATCCAAACGGGCAGAGTTTTCCCTTATCAAGTTAACCGCACGAAAAAGTGGTTCGAAATGAGAGCGCAGCGACTTATATAGGCGCTTGACGGCGATCCTCCGCTATCCCCTCTGCTTGTGTGACATCACTTCACCGCTAACAATATTATATATGTGTTTGTAAAGATGTTTGGATGTTTGGGTGGTCACACACAAACCGTTGGACGGATTAAGATGAAACTTAGCAAGTTCGCTGGGTCAGTTAGTTTGTAATAAAGTTTTTGACGTGACAACGTCTATTAAAACGATGAACGCCGGGTACACGCACGAAAAAGCATGACTCACTGTCCGGTTCCGCGCGAGCGAGAGCGCGGAATAAGCGATAGAGAGGCACGATCGGCTACGATCGGCCGAAGTGCTCAATTTTATCTATAAAAGTATGCAATCATATCATCAATGTTTTGTCATGACGTTGTCACGTTAAACAACCGTCCGTAAACCGACTTTACAGACAACCATTTTTTATCAAAAAAAAAGATCTTCGGTTAAACAAATTCAAAATTGTTGATGAAATGATCAATTCTACGTCTGAACTGCGACTTGAACCAGAATTTTAAATAGCGCGATATAAACTTTAACTAGTTCCAAGTTTCATAACAAATTACTTGGTAAATTGAATGTAGAGGGAGTTTAGGTTGTTGTTAGAACATAGGCGATTAGCGAATTAATCGTAAACGATAGCGAGCATTCCACTTTAACCCCCTTCTTAAAACCCCTAGGGGTGCTACGGAAACTCACTATTCCACTTGGAGAATGTGAGTTTTTGTTTTTTGTCTTATAGTTGGATTTAAATTTGTCTTTTATGTAGGTATGTATGTATTTTATGTAGAATTGTTTGTATTGGATAAACTCAAAATTATAATTTGACTGTCTGTTTGAACAGATTAAATTAAAAGTATTGATTAAAACGATATATTAAAACGATTGGCATATTTGTAAATAACCGTATTTGCAATAAATGATGACATATTTTATTCCGATAAATGAATATGTTCCCAGGAAATATGATATAGATTTTTTGTCGTATTTTATTTTGTTCTACCGATGGAAATGTTTGGAGGTAAAACAGAATAAAGGAATGATATACAGTCAGAAAAAGAATAAGGTATGCGGGGCATGGTACAAAACGAGATGACGACTCACCTGATGGTAAGTGGCCGGATGGTAGGTGGTATCGTCGCCCATTGATATCAGAAACAATAAAGGCATCACTGATGCGTTGTTGACCAAGAAAGAGAAGAACAAGAAACAAATAATTGGCTCTCAAGCAATCAGACGGCAATTGGCGGCAGACTCAAAGGTGGAAGCTATCAGCGGACCCCATCAAGATATAACTAACTAATGCTAACGCTAACACACTCATACCCCCGCAGTAGGTTATTACTTATGTCGCGGGTGGCATGGACGACACATATAACACATCGCATTAACACCCATGACCCGAGCATGACCACACATTATAACAATAACACCCATGACCCGAGCACAAATATTTATCTGTCACATAAATATCTGACCTGGTCGGGAATCGAACCCGGGACCCCTCGCTTCGCAGGCAGGTTCTAATATAATAATAAAATAATAAAAGTAATAATGGTATAAATGAACTATTAAAATCAATTTTACCAATATAATATCTCCGAGGGCCCTACCATTTAGTAGCCTCTTACGAAATTCATCCATACTTCACCTCACTTTATCTCACCATACGTATACCCTAGATTATTTTTAAGCTATAAAATTCCTACGTAACACTATATGATCGTTGGAAGCACAACCAGTACCTAAAGGCAACTGCAAGCTTGAGCAGTTCTTGTGAAGACGGCAGTTAGTTAACTACTCGGAATTTATTTCCGCCACAGTTAACTGGATGTACGGCGCAGTTATTCAACGTTAACTGAACTAAACTTGCATTCAATTTATATGGGAATATGAAATGAATGTAGGATGGTGCTTCAGCAATTTACTAATAGATGGCGTTGTTTCTGAATTACGATGGAGTTTTTAACCTCAACTTACCCTACTTCAGATAACAGTGTTGCCCTTACTTATTTTTTTATATTTACTAAAATTTGATAAGTCTTTACATCTATCCGACGCAAATCAGATATCTCGAAGCAGCTGCTTAATTAAGCATCTGCGTTGTCAATCATCAAATTCACTGTGTATTTTTGTCCCCCAGATGATGACTTCGAGGAGCCTCTGACCCCATGGGGTCCCGGGGGCCGCTACCGACCGGAGCCTCCCGCGACTCTCGCCAAGGCCTCTCGCTTCACGCAGCACGAGATCAAGCTCATGTATCGTGGGTTCAAACAGGTGAGAGTCTAACTTAATATTAATTTGCTCGTGTTTTCGGGAACAATAAGTACCCTATGTAGTCCAGATCATGGAACTACTAGAGTTTATGAATTTATGAAATTTCATGAAAATTCGTTCAGTAATTTAAGCGTCAAAGAGTAACATTACTCCTTACACACTTTCACATAAGATTTATAGATTTGATGATGAATGCAATGGTCATTCTCAATCATAAGTAAGACAAAAAAACATGACTTTGAATAATCTAAATTTTACTAACAAAAAATAACCGACTTCAAAGTCTCAAAAACTACATAGTTGTCAGATCTCGTTCAAATTTATGTAAGCCCACATGACAAGCGCCTGCTTTCGATTAAAAAAAGAATCATCGAAATCGGTTGGCGTAATATTGAGTTATTCGTCAATTTGTCGCGCACATCTTAACACAAATTTACGACTTATGTAGTTTTCGCATGGATGCCATTGTCAGATCTCAATAAAATTTATGTGGGACCACATGACAGCCACCAGCTTTCAATTAAAAAAAGAATCATCAAAATCGGTTCGCCCAGTCCAAAGTTCTGAGGTAACAAACATAAAAAAAAAAAAAAACAGTCGAACTGAGAACCTCCTCCTTTTTTGAAGTCGGTTAAAAATAATTGTAGATCTCAACATAGATTTCGAATTGAAATTAGCTGTGTCTTTTAACGGTATGAGTCTTTAATTTTTAGGTCCAATCTCACTGAAACCAAAATAAATTTAAAATTAATTATACATTACACAGTAAGTGTAATTAAAATCCCCTTCGTTCTTCGTTTAATTTTATTATTCACAGTTTTAAGATTTTAAACCGAACCAATTAAGCTGGCTAGAGGTGTATTTAGAATCAAAAGACCTTAAGACTTACTGCCTTATTAATTACGGACCGTATAACAACGTTTTCGTAGCTGGAAAGTAATGAGAAAATCTGTGTTTATCTTTTTAATTTATTACACATACTTAGGAGTTTGGAATAACATTCCAACATCACTAATTGCATTGACTAAAATGATAGGTGAATTAAGTCTACTTAAATCAATTCACCTGCGGCCAGTAGATTTAAATCACCTAGGTGCATAGGTGAATAAAGTACACTAAAAGTAGACTTAAGACACCTGGGTGAATTAACTCAGGTGAATAAAGTCGACGTCACCTGATATTTTGGTATAGTTAAAGTCAGCCCTGGATGTACGATTTTTTCGAACCGGGGCAGAAACTTGATAGTGGCGTCCTTCTTTCATTTATTTGACGACCCTGTAGCCTAGTTGATAGCGACCCTGCCTGCGAAGCGAGGGGTCCCGGGTTCGATTCCCGGCCAGGGTAGATATTTATGTGACATAAATATTTGTACTCGGGTGTAGGGTGTTATTGTGATGTGTTATATGTGTCGTCCATGCCACC
The DNA here is from genome assembly GCA_911387775.1 of Thymelicus sylvestris. Classification (NCBI taxonomy): domain Eukaryota; kingdom Metazoa; phylum Arthropoda; class Insecta; order Lepidoptera; family Hesperiidae; genus Thymelicus; species Thymelicus sylvestris. The sequence continues at coordinate 7,405,454 of OU426911.1, forward strand.
CGCGACACAGGTAAAAACCTACTGCGGGGGTGTGAGTGTGTTAACGTTTATTTATGCGTCCATAGCTTTTTGTCGATTATATGAGTGATATCTATAAAGCGAACTTAGATTTGAACTTTGCTCAGATAAAATTAAAATGTACCTCATAGAGGACTGAAACTTTGTTAATACGAAAAAGGTTGATTTAAGATTATTTTTGTTCGGATATTTATTAACAAATAAAAAAATATTTAAAACGGCTAATGTTATAGTTAACATTTAGTTTCAATAATTTTAAGTGTCAGCTAAGCCTAATTACGATTTATAGATCACCTTAACGTCCGCACGCAGAGTTAATGGTTACTTAAATCGCTCCTTAGTACAGAATTCTTAATTTGAGATGAAATTGAAATTCTGTGCATTAGCACAACATTAGAGCTATTTAAGTAACCGTTAAGTAACTGAAGTGCGGCAGTAAGTGAGTTAAAGTTAATGGGTTGGAATGAAGACAAAGTTAAAGTTAACTAAATGTGTGTATGCGTCTCTATCTCCCTCTCTCTCTGTGTGTGTGTGCGTGTGTGCTATATATAAATAAGCTGGAAATTAATATTGTGTTATATTTTCAGGAATGCCCTACAGGGGTCGTGGATGAGGAGGCGTTTAAGAACATCTTCTCTCAATTTTTTCCTCTTGGAGGTAAGTTCTTATAAAAAATAAATAAATAACGCTACACAATACTTAGTCAGTTCCCTAAACCTACGGAACTCTAAACTTCTTATGGTACGACACGCATTTGACCGGTTTCTTGTACTTATTTTTCATCCCACATCCGTCTTTCGTAGCGACTACTACGCGATGGGTTAAAAATATGCTGCAAGTATGAAAGTGGGTAAAATGGTTGTCTGTAAAGTCGGTTTACGGATGGTAGTTTAACGTGACAACGTCATGACCGCTCCACTCAACTACGATCGCCTACGGCTCGCCGATGCCGTAGCCCACTCGCTACGCTACGATACGCCGATCGTAGCCGATAGTGCTTTTGCCGCTCTCTCGCTCGCGGAACACTACATATTTTCAAAGATGCGCCCGGCTCATCGTTTTAATAGACGTTATTACGTCAAAATACATAATATTCATATATTACTCTATAAGTTATTCCAGATCATGTCTACCTATGTAATATATATCTGTGTGCTAAATTTCATGAAATTTCGTTGAGTAGCTATTGCGTGAAAGAGTAAGAAACATGTATACATCCTCACAAAAAATTACATCTATACTAATATTATAAAGAGGAAAGATTTGATTGTTTGTTTGCATTGAATAGGCTCCGAAACTACTGAAACGATTTGAAAAATTCTGTCACTGTCGGGAAGCTACACTATCCCCGGGTGACATAGGATATATTATACTGTCAAAAAAATTAGGGATCCTTAATAAAACTCCAATAATGTAACCCAAGGTGTAAAAAAAAATTAAAATATGTGCAATTCACACGTGGTAGAAGTGAAACCTTCAAAATTTTTGTTTTCAAGATAATGAGACGAATGTAAAATTTCGGGAAGATGATAAATGTAGGTTTCACTAATCTACTTCACTCCACTCCGCCGCTCTGCTCCGCCCCGCCCCGCCCCGCTCCACTCCGCCCCGCTCCGCTCAACTCTAGTCTCCACTCAACTCCAGTCTCCACTCATTTCTAGTCTCCACTGGACAGTTTCGTTTCATAAAATTTCAAGTCACCCCGTACTAAAGAAGTTTTCACTTCAAAAAAATAAGAAAACCGAAGCAAAGCGAGGGCGGTTACTCGTTAATAATATTTGTAGGATAATTTACTGCTTAACATTAATCTGCCGTTACATTTATCACCGAGATAACATTATTAATACTGTATAATGTATATATATACATATACCGTACGTCGATCGTAAATTTATGTTGTCTGTCAAGTTGTAACTAAGGATTTGGAGGACACGCTTGTCTTGTCGTATTGTATACGTAAAGCGAAACATTAATATATTGTAGGGGCGTTTGAATACCTAACCTAACTTCAACCCATTAATGTCCCACTACTGGGCACGGATCTCCTCTTGAGAAGGCCTAGAGCATACTCCACCACGCTGCTCCAGTGCGGATTGGTGGAGGGGTTAGTGGCCAACCCGAGTGTCGGAAGTGTTCAAACCGCCCAAGGGCCTCCGACATGGCTTAACGACTGTTATCTTATGATAACCAACCGGGCTTTGGCTTTACATGCCTTCCGAATGTCAAATGTATGGTAGAATCTACTGATTCTAAATCTATGCTATGATAAATGTTACACTCATATAGCCTATATACTTGAATCAACTCTCTCACAATCAAACAGGTTCTTTAGCGAGAGTTCAAGTTTATACGGTAATCTATCCTTTGACAGAGTCATTCGGATATAGTACAGGAATTTCAACTTTATGCTGTTGATCTAAGGTTTATATACCTTGTAATTCAATAGCAGTTTATATTACCCGGCAGAATGTTAATTTAACTTTCAATTGTTTCTAAAGTTTATTACTATCTTGAGTGAATGAATAATGAACATGTATAAATCTGAATACATGTATGAATACATGTCATACATGTATGAATCTGTGTTTTAGTAATTAATTTTAATTTACCACGCTCGCTCACAGTCAACTAAATCAGTTGCGACTAGACCGCAAGTTAGTTACTGTTTTTTAGTATGGCAAAGCCGGTCTTTTTTGTAAGAAGAGGGCAACTGCAACGATAATATATTTATGATCATGGTCCGCAAAAATATAACGATTCATCCTAGTGGGAATGTGCCCTTACTGTTACCCATTCGTGACGGTAATTATATCGCACTGAACGAAGGAATTCGTTATTTGATCAAATCCCTAAGGGACTTGATCAAATCCCACATGTTGATAGAATGACGACTTCATTGAGATATTTTATTAGTGAATTTCAGTGAATATCACTAATCTGTCTTAGGGAAATGATTAAATAAACTGGTAAATACGCTAACAGTTGCATGTTTCGCGTCATGCCACATTATTTAGTAATCAAATGTATTTATTTTGTAAAAAAAAAATAAAAAAAATAACATTGTTTTGATGGTTCGAGTTTGGGCTTAATAAAGTCGTCTTTGTTAGCTGTTTTCATTTCACCTGTTGTTCAAGACCTGTTGAAGGTAAAAAGGGAATCCTGGAATGCATGAGTCGTTATTCTATCATCTTGCGGGATTTGATCAAATCCCTTAGGGACTTGATCAAATCACGGATTCCTTCATTTCCCTGCGACAATTACATACTCAAGTGTTTGTTTGTCTTGTTTTGTTTGTCAGTTATTCACAAAGACCTATTTACTAGCAAGGCTCGTGCCGGGGTCAAGCCTTCATTAAGTCAAGCCGGTTCAATTAATTATTTAAATTCATTCCTCATTAATATAAATGAGTCCGCTTTTCTATTGAGTTAAGAAATAAGTAATGAAAAGACTTTTTACAAACAAGCTTTTCTTTTATTTTTTATCTATGGATGGCATGTAATCCATTATTGGAACAACTGAATGACATATTTATTTAATAGATAAACTTCGCTACTCGACTACGCTTCGTAGACGGTTATTACAGCAACGGAAGTAGCGACTCTGTCAAATTTTAAGGCAACTCAAAACATTTCAAAATTAATGAGTGAATCAATGGACTACGGAACTCTACATTTTGCGTGGCCTGACACGCACTTGGCCAGTTTTTCGTAAATCGATTGAAGTAAAACAAACACTGAAAAATAGCCTTAGCATTCATTAAATGCATTGAATAAATTGCATCTGAATCATCCAAGGAAAAAATATTTTTATTTTCACACAATCTTTCGTCTTCTATTTAAAGCTATTAGGGAATGAATTTCCATATCCTTTACTAGCTGTGTCTCGCGGTTTCACCCACGTTAATTTGTGGAAGAAACTAACTACTAAAATATATGATGTTATATAGCCTATAGCCTTCCTCGATAAATGGAGTATCAAACACAAAAATAATTTTTCAATTCGAACCAGTAACTAGTTCCTGAGATTAGCGAGTTCAACCAAACAAACAAACAAACTTCAGCTTTATAATATTAAAGTATAGATTAGTGGTACTATATTCAATGTTCACACTTATAAGTGTTCTTATGGGTCGACGACCCGTGTGGCGCAATGCTTACCATGCCGGATCGCCGCACCGAGGGTCCTGGGTTCGATTCCCAGCGAGGCGGAGGTTTGGATGATGAGTTTGAGTTTCTGTTCTCGGTCTGGGTGTGAATGTCCTTGTCTATGTTGTGTGTTGTCCATGGCACCCACGACACAGGGAATCCTAGTGTGGGGCTATGAGTGTGAAGCGTTATTTATTTATTTATTTATTTATGTTTTCAGACGCGACACAGTACGCCCATTTCGTATTCAACACCATGAAGCCAAAACAACGTGGGACGCTTAATTTTGAGGTGAGTAAGCTAATTTATGGTAGTTAAGTTTCGTGACAGACCAAGGCACTCTCTCGATGCCCTCACAGCCCGGCGCGGCGGCTTTTGTCGATCCTAAATGATCGAAAAAGTTAAGCAACAGCAGTAGATAGGTTGTTGGATGGGTGACCGCTAGTTGCAAAAATTTCTTGAGCGCTTTCGTGCTTCGGAGGGTACGTAAAACCGATGGTCCCGGTTGTTATCATAAGACAACACGTTCCTATGTACTATTGATTTAAATAACGTTTTAATTTAAGTAATTTTAAATAAATAACAGTCGTTAAGCCATGTCGAGCGGCATGAAAACTTCCGACATTAGGCTGGCCACTAACCCCTCCACCAATCCGTACTGGAGCAGCGTGGTAGAGTATGCTCTAGGCCTCCTCAAGAGGAGAGACCCGTGCCCAGTAGTGGGACATTAATGGGTTGAAGTCAATATGTTTTGCCTTTATCAGTTTTCATAAGAGTGAAAGAAGCAACACACTTTATAAGCCTTCTATAACTTTACTTCTTTTTATAAATAACGGGATAAACTTACTAGATAGTAAAATGCGTCCAAAATTAGGTTTTCTTCAAAGCTTATCTTATTTCTTATAAATCGAAAGGCCCCTTCCTAATCATGGATCCGCATCTAAAAAATATATTTTAGTACCGAACATTGCAACCTTACCCTAGACAAGCCAACGAAGAAGGGAGAAAGAAACTTGTTTTTTGCCTACGACGTATCGCAGTGTTAGGGATAAAAAACCTATATTTTTAACCAACTTCAAAAAAAAAATTTTTATATTGTTTTTTTTATTGTTATTTTTTAATATTGTTGTTTTTAATATTGTTTTATTGATTTTTTTAATGTTTTTTTTTAAATTAGAATGGTACTTCTAGATTGTCCCATATTTTATCGACATTTTGTTCTGACGCGAGTGATTGAGAAAACTCCATAAATTATTTACTATAGCGATTTAGATTTTGTTAAGAGTTTTCGAAGACTGTTTCTTTGAAATTGATTTTATTGTATTTTGATTACTACTGACTACGGAGTCAAACGGAACTCTTACAAATAGTTTTGTAATGTCCGCCTATCCTTCCATATATCTGTCTATCTTTAATAGTTTCAATTTTTTCTATAAAAATGCACTCTTAAGGTGGCCATTCACGGTCGCGCCATTTGGCGTGGCTCCAAATGACATATTATGTCAAAATGGTGGGATTGGACATACAGATTTTTATATCACGCCATTAGTTTTTCACATTCACGATCAAATTTTGGCTGTATATCAGGCCATTTGACGCGATGGACTGACCGTGAGTGGCCACCATTAATTGTGTAAATTCTTTTCAAAACTGCAAGTGAGCAAAGTATCACACCGTTCAAGTTTTGACGTGACGCTTCTCTTTCTTCTTAGATCTATGGTGTCTTTTATAGCAAGACAACATAAAGTACTTGTCAGCCCTTATAGCAAACCGATTCCATTAACTTAAGTTCATTTTACTATAAAGAATAAGGGCGAATTCTGTTTTACTCCATTTTTTAACGAGTCCTTTTTAGTAAACAATTTTAAAGTGTCTTTTATCTTTATTTGTAATTTATAAATAAGGCTGATAAAAAATGAAAAGAGTTTGAGGACAAATAATAATTTAATGCCAAAACCAATTTCAATTTGCTATTTTTTTTACTATTATAATTCTACGAGAAAGGTCAAACGCGTAATTTCAAAATATCAAAATCTCAAATAATGCAAAATAGTTAAACGTTTAGTTCAAAACTTTTAATCAAAATTAATTATTTGCTTAACTTTTGAGGGTTACATCGTCGAAACGGATATTCCTTAATTTTCGGCATATTATTTGTCCATCTGTCTAGTCACTTTATTTATACACATCAAAGACATAACGGATGCGTTGCCAGCTAAAAAGGAGAGAAGAAAAAGAAAGAAAGTAACTGCTAGAAAATTTCGACCCTATTCACATGTGCATCTTTTTTATCTGTGTGATCTGAATACAATAGTTGTGTTCAAATTGAGTTATACATAATCATAACAACATGCAACAACAGATTTCAGTTCATAACATCCCTATGAGGAAATTAAAGCCATTTTGAGGCGAACATCACGTCATTACCGACCCCAAAAGGGTTAACACAGGAATATTAATGAATCATTAATGAATACTAATGATAATGACCGGATGTGACGCCACAGAGTAAATAACATGTTGACATGGCAATGGAAAAATCTATTGCAAATATTATTGGAATCAGGCATGTATGATTGTATATGGTTTTAAATGAAATGGAGTACTGCTCCCACCTTTGGGCTGGCCCAGCTAGCCAAGTGGATCCGTTCAACTGAATTCAACGGCGAGCCATTCGTCTTGTCGACGATCCTATGCTTATAGACGGACTAGTCGCTTGAGCCATGAGTTGAGGAGAGATGTAAGCTCTCTCTGCGTGTTCTACCGTCTGTATAATGGGGAATGTTCTGAAGAATTGTTTGGCTTAATCCCTGCGGTTAATTTCCGTCACCGCACATCACGGTGTGCCAGATTCCACCAACACCACCTGAATACCTGGCGTTCGTCCACAGTTCTGTTCTCGCGTAGTTTTCTACCCCGCACGTATAATCTTAATATATATAAATTACGTGTCACGTTGTTTGTCCGCGATGGACTCCTAAACTACTGAACCGATTTTAATCAAATTTGCACACCGTGTGCAGTTTGATCCAACTTGAAAGATAGGATAGTTTACATCTCAAAATAAAAAAAACTTTTGACACAACGAAGTCTGTCCGGGCAGCTAATAATATTAATAATGTTCATGGGCGGCGTTGATCACTAACCATCAGATGACCCGTCTGCTCATTTACCTGCTCTAGGCATAAAAAATATTTACAGTAGTAAACTATTTAGACTCTGAACAGAATTTTTAAAAATTTTTGCTCCAATAACATTATTTTATACTTTCTGTTTCGTGTTGTTAGCGGTACGCAAAAGTGATTGAACTGACCTCTGATTAAAGAAATAAAATGGAACTGACTTCGATTCGGATCTCCCTTTTGTATGTAAGTAGCCAATACTGAGAGCACGTGCAATAAGATTGTAAGTCACTGATGTCCATGGACGTCAGTTTTTATTTCGACTTTTAGGTTTTAAGCTTTTAGCTGACCATGATCTGACTAACTCGAAATATCCGTATAAAATACACAAATCGTGAGTAATTGTTTTCATTTAAATATTTAGTGCTCGGGATGATAAAAGTTTAAAATCATTGGAGGCAAGCTTTTCACAAAAACCTTTCATTCGACTGGTATTTCGAAGTGTAAAGATAGAGTATAATTTTATTAATTAAAAATAGAGATGATTTAGGTGGGATCAGGTATCGTGAGAGGAGGGTTAAAGAGGAGGTATATTATTTAAATTATCATTACGTTTTCACAGAACAGAATATATGGTTACATAACGCCTTTGTTCCATGAATATGCCAATATATCCACATACTGTTTCGCTGGCATATTCATCGCAATCTGTCTTCCGAAGCCAAATACACGAGTCACTCGGAGACTATTAAATTCAGCTAAATCATGTGTTGGATATGGGTCGGTTTGGGGCTGAAGAGACTCAATATGTCTGTAATAGCAATAATGGATTACTTCGGGTTTTCGGGTCAAAGTGAACCTGAAATAAATAATGGATTGACTACTGTATTGTGCTATAGATACATTTAATTTTGCTGTTTATTATGATGCGGTGTTACTAATAGTCCAGTCACATTAGCTAAAAATGTAGGTAAGCTTAAAGTAATTAAAAAATTTAATAATATGTTAGGAACACCATTATAAATGAAATGTGAAAAGTCTCCATTGATTTCATGTTTGAAAAAAATCCAGGTTCTAAGCAGTTTTTTACATTTTTCAGCCAAATGTTAAGTTTTATCAAAAAATTATGTAAACAAAAAATTACATATAAAAATTGTTCTTTCACTTTTTTTAAGAATCACTATTTCGGATTGAACGGATCTATGTCCGTCTGTCAGTTCGTAGTATAACAGTACAAAGCTAAACAATACTAAATAATTTTATCCTATGCGGCCATCTTTCTATACACACAATATCATTGTATGCACCTTAAATCACTTGATATTACATTTGCAATAATCTTCCAGGAGTACCTAGAAACCCTTTCCCGTGTGGCCCGTGGCTCTCGGCAGGAGAAGCTATCCTGGGTGTTCGCTCTCTACGACGCGGATGGAGACGGCAGGATATCCAGGGGTGAGATGCTGGCGGTGGTGAGAGCGGTGTATGAGCTGCTGGGTCGCGCTGCTGCACCGCCTGCCCAGCCGGCCACCGCTGAGGATCATGTTGACAGGATCTTTCATGTGAGTTGGTTTAGAAGATTATGCTTGTAGTGTTTGTACTGCTATTATAGTTATAGCAGTAATCATGTTATCTCGGGAGCACGGGTAGTGGGGCAACACTGGGTCAGTCACGAGACAGCCGTAGACGCGAGCAGACGTGTTTTCCCCACCTACTGGTGACGTAACGAGCTAATGCAAGTCAACCATATCACTATATCCAAATATTACGGAGCACGTAAGTACAACAACTACTACAATGCTGATAAGATCTTTCATGTAAGTTGGTTTGGAGGATATTTTTTTATAGAAATAGCCGGAAAAACAGCTGACGAACCACCTGAATGTGAACCACCTATCGTCGCCCATGGACATCAGCAAGTACGAGAGAAGAAAGAGTAAGAAGTAATGTTGACAGTAATGTGGCGTCTGGTAACGCTGCGTCAGCACGCTATCAAAGGTTTTTGCATCGGTTGTGTATACAATGCTCCGATAAGGTCAGTTTGGGCTTGGCCCCAGGCAGCACCATGTCACCTGACGAGAGATTTTCCTCAAAGAATCTTTCATGTGAGTTGGTTTGGACTGTGGTACGGAAATAAGTCGTTTTCATGCTGCGTTTGAGTCAAATCAGTGGGAGATGATGAGTTACGGTTGGTTTTAGGAAGAAATGTAACGAATGAGTTATCCAGGCAGGCGTAGCAGTAGAGCAGTAAAATGCTTTCATCATACGAAAAGTTTTGATAGCGTCAAGTTTAAAAATACTGATCTTTGTATTGTTTCTTGCAGCTAATGGACACTAACGCCGATGGAGTAGTAACTCCTGACGAGCTAGCCCGCTGGTGTGCTCGTGACCCCGCTCTCCTCCACTCCCTGGATACCCTGGACACTGTTTTGTGATCCTCAATCTCGCCGGAGAACTCTCCCAACAAGGGTACTTCTTCCGGTCTGTCTCTTCCCAAAACTCTTCCTTCCAAAGCTTCGCCCAAACCTTCTAAATCTGCTTCCAAGTCTACTAAATCTGCTTCTACACGTGAATCTTCTGCATCAATGGGTACGTCAGTGATGCCGAGTTCTGCTTTGCCGGAATCAGCGTCGGCTTTGACTGTGCTGCCAGTGTCGTCTTCAGTGACATCAGGGTCTTCAGCTGAGACGTTTGTACGGACGTCTGCTACGCCGCCGCCTCCTCCACCGCGAACTCGATGGTAAGGATTTTTTTCTCTGGATTTTTTGGGGCTCCGAAGTAAAATCGGAACCTTTATAGTTTCTTCATGTCCATCCTAAACGGTTGGATTTGGACAAGTGAAAAATTCTCAAAAATAGATTATACGAGTAACCGCCCTCGCTTTGCTTCGGTTTTCCTATTTTCTTACACCTTGGGTTACATAATTGGAGTTTTACTAAGGATCCCTAATTTTTTTAAATATAGCCTATGTTCACCGGGGATAGTATAGCTTTCTAACAATGAAATAATTTTTCAAATCGGTTCTGTAGTTTCGGAGCCTATTCAATGCAAACAAAAAATCAAATGTTTCCTCTTTATATATTAGTATAGATGATGAATTTACAAGGAAATTTATCACGGCTATGTTAACATAAGTAGTTATTGAGTTATTGAGTTAGTCGATAAACTTACTGCTTCGGAACCTTACATTGCGCGTGGCCTGACACGCACTTGTTTTTTGTATTGCGGATAGCAAATTAATTTATTTTTCTGCTTTTTTCCCTAGATCTTAGCCCTTAGTATTATGACCATCTACCACCTATAAAATAATACAACGTTTTGGCGTTAACTATTCCAGGAGTGTGGACTCTCAGGCTTCTTGCTCCAGCTCAAACACCAGCCAGCCTCCCCCACCGCCGGCCCGACACCAAACCACTGTGAGTATATATTTATCAAAATACTGACGATACACTTTTATCAAAATACTGAAGATACACTTTTATCAAAATACTGACGATATATGTATATGACGGCGAGCAACCTCTTTGGTTCTACAACGAGATGCTGTCATACTACAAGTCATGAAGAAAACTAAATAATATTTAGAATAAGGAATGTGTCAATCTATTGAGAACCATACGTGTGGGACATGGTGGGGGATTCGGATAGCGATCACGGAGTTGTAGAGATTGTTATTGATGTGAACGTTAGGAGAAATGGAAATATAATATCATGGAGCAAAGTAAAAGGAATATTATTGAATAACCAACACCGTAGATTACCCCTTTTGTTACATCAGAAGTGTTGGAAGAACTGATGCGCCCAATGATGTTGTATGTATAGGGAGGTAGATATGCTGAGAGGGCGTTGAAATTAAGTCAGTAGAATCTAGTCAAGTGTAGCGATTTCATTGTAGACAGTTGATAGATGCTTCAGAGTGAGGCTGTCTGTAGTTGTCACAAAAATGCCGAGATTTTGCAAAAATCATTTCTCCAAATTCAATAAGAATGATGGAGTTACATACCATAGGTAAGTACATAAAACGTTATGTTTAATTTTGTTACTAATATATAATATTTCTTTTAAAATTGATTAAAATATTAAATGTATTAAGGCACATGCCATTCGTCATAGACTATTATGGCAGAAGTGAAATCTAGGCATAAAAGTCAATTTAAGACATTTCGCAAATTGAACCAAATGAAATCTTTTTATGGCTTCAACTCATTAATGGCCCACTACTGGGCACGGGTCTCTCCTCTTGAGGAGGCCTAGAGCATACTCCACCACGCTGCTCCAGTGCGGATTGGTGGAGGGGTTAGTGGCCAACCCGAGTGTCGGAAGTTTTCAAACCGCCCGAGGGCCTCCGACATGGCTTAACGACTATGTTATCTTATGATAACAACTGGGAACGACGGCTTTACGTGCCCTCCGAAGCACGGAAACGCTCAAGAAATTTTTGCCACTAGCGGTCACCCATCCAACTACCGACCGCGCCCGCTGTTGCTTAACTTTGTCGATCACATAGGATTGACGCAAGCCGCCGGGCTATGAGCGCTTCGCCCTATGCAAACCCTAAGCTAATTTTATTATGATATCAAGTTTTAGATTGTTCGTAAAATAAAAAGGTTAAATATCCTTTTATCTTTCATTATTTTTAATTTTCCTAGATTTCCAAGTGATGAGCTTATGTGTTGTCGTTGGGTAAGCATTGTTCAAAAAGAACGCAGTGAAGCCAACTGGATGCCTACAAAAAATAGTACGATATGTTCTGTACATTTTAAAGAAGAAATAAGTATACCTACCTATTACTACGAAAGGATACTCGCGTCTGAAAAAAAAATGCAGTGCCTGTGGTAGCATCGGTAAATAAAAGCCCATTTTTCAGTTTTAGTATCAGTGTGTTTGTGAGTAAATAACAAGTGTACGTTGTTCCTTTACTAATATTATCAATGTTTTTTTTATATATTTACATATTTCCCATGGACATTAACGACACTAATGAATAACGAATACAATGACGCGCTGTCCTACGTGTTTTCTTCTTATCAAAATCAGACACAATTTCGTTTAAGTTATTGTATTTTTTACTTACTTTAAGTTTTTTGTTGTGTAATATAATTTCAAAATGTTAAATGACAATAATAATATTATGCCTAATATGTACTAACTATTCGTTTCATTCAGTGTCCCTTCTGCCTGACTACTCTATGTTATGCTTCGACAATTTATGACATGTCATCGCGGATCGAAAACTGAACCTCGTAATGTATGGACATAACAAATCTATGGTAAAAATCTTTGGATGCGCCCAATATATCGGAAAAGTCGGAAAATAAATGAGGAATGACACTAGCTTGGATGACATTTGAAGAAAATTTTGCAATGAGAAATGAAACAATCCAAAGCGCGATGAAGCGAGAATCATGGAAGTTTATAATATGATCAACGTGGAAAATGCCTCAGATGAAGGAATAAAAGGGAAAATGAAAAACCATTGCGGAGTAAGATGTGCACACTTGAGATGCACACTGTTCACGTCTGGGTTTGAGAACCTACACAACACGAGGTCGTGTTTGAAGGTCACGATGGCCGAAGGAGTACGGATCGAAGATAAGTAGCCCTAGTGTAGTTTGAAATGTAAATTGTGACATCGTACATGTGAATATAACTTTCCTTGTAATTTTCAGTTGTGGAAAACGATATAACGACGTGCCATCACAAAACAAGCGAACCAGCATTCAAGGGGTGGCAGTCCAGGTGACGGCAGCATGAACGCGGCCGGGAGAGAGCGACGTGCTGATGTATTCGGGGTACAACCATCTTCAGGCGTATTTAGAAAGGTGATTTTGTGAATTTGTTAAATGATAAAGTAACGTTTGAGAGCTGTCATTACTGTCTTGAGTGATAAAAATAATAGTGAGCTTTTGCAAATTGTTGAATTGAGTTTCCAAATGAAAGAGATTTAAAGGTCCATATAATCTGTTTGAGGTTTTCATGAATGCCTGTAAGTCATGTACCAGTCGAAGCGGATATTAACTGTGATAAGATGTAATTTGTGTTGAACTGGATTGGAGATGAGAACTTGAGTAAGAAACTTGTTGTGGTGAAATGACGTCGAATGAATAGAAGGGGAGTGTAATCAGGCTTCTTAGTAGCGGTGCACTCCTGTGGTTTAAGAGACTTACTCAAGATGTGTTGTTGTTGTTACGTCGGAAAATGAAATGAAACGACTATGGTACATGGCTCAAGGTAATAACATCATAAACTTGTAAAGTATTCCCCTGTTGAGGTCAGGCACGACTGAGCGAACAAGTACTGTCGTAAGATATTTCCTTGCAGAGTGACGACACATGAGACCGTGTCGGTGGCAGCCACAGCAGAAGGAAAGGCGTTCAATGGAGTCCATGAGGAGCACCCAGCGAGCAAAGGGGTCCACTGGAGACATGAGGCCGGAGACGCTCGAGGACGAGCGCACGTCAAGATAGCCGTGACGGCGAGCAACCTCTTTGGTTCTACAACGAGATGCTGTCATACTACAAGTCATGAAGAAAACTAAATAATATTTAGAATAAGGAATGTGTCAATCTATTGAGAACAATACGTGTGGGACATGGTGGGGGATTCGGATAGCGATCACGGAGTTGTAGAGATTGTTATTGATGTGAACGTTAGGAGAAATGGAAATATAATATCATGGAGCAAAGTAAAAGGAATATTATTGAATAACCAACACCGTAGATTACCCCTTTTGTTACATATATTTATCAAAACACTGACGATACACTTTTATCAAAATACTGAAGGTATACATTTACCAAAATACAGACGATACTCATTTATCAAAATACTGATGACACATATTTATGAAAATAGCTGTGCCACTGTACTAGACCTCGATCGCGTGGGAGGTTTTCCCGCGTAAATCTCAATAATGTTCCCTCAGGATTAAAATTGAAGTGTCTCTCTATGATTTCATAATAACTGAGTTTTCTCAAGTGCTTTGTTTTATTAATTGGACGTAGTTTAGGAAAAACGTTCCAATCCACACTCATGTTGAAATTGAATTAATACTTATATATTATTAATACTTAAGTAATTAATACTTAAGTATTAATAATAAGTAAGTATACTAAGTAAGGAAGTATTATTAAGTATTATTAAGTAATACACATAAGTATTAGTACTTAAGTATTAATTCAATTTCAACATGAGTGTCGATTGGAATTTGGAACGTTTTTCCTAAACTACGTCCAATTGTACGTCTCATAACGCGGAGCGTTTGAGATAGAAATCTTTAACTGTGCCTTTCGTACTCCTCCACGTTATTATCATAAAAAGGGGCATAAAGTTTTTGCGTCACGTATTAATATAATGATAATAAAACTAGTAGTAATGAAATGAAAATTACAATTCGTAAGTGTAATTTTATTTATTACATTTTTATTTTTCAGATTTGGACCATATTTTAAGATTTGGGCCATATTTGAGTAAAGTATAAATTCAAAATGTATTAGTGTGTCAACTACAATTAGCTTTCTATCAAGATTTTATCGCCACGAGTTTAGTAGCTTGAATAGAAATATACTAGCTGAGATTTTAATAAATTCCTTGTCGCGACGATTTTAATAGTTTCTTTAAAATATAATGTTGTTTATTGCAGATTAGATGACTAATTTAAAGTCAATGATGTTTTGGCATGACTTTAATAAATACCTACATAGTAGTAGGTATGTAACATACTATAATAAGTGCTATCTGTAACTGTGAAAAAATCACCTCGGAAGTTTCTTGCTGCTTCTCCCGGGCCCTCTCACAGTAGACACAGTCGGGCCTTGTTGAAGCAATGGCGTAGTTTGAGTTTCAAAAAGAGTTTGTAAACCAAACCAATTTTGAATAAAAACATTTGAATTTTAAATGAAAAGCTCAGTAGTAGTCAATGAACCGATATATATGCCTTGTAAAGCTCTAGGTTTCACTTTGAAAACTATTTATTTTATGTAGCAAATGACCGAGAATACATACTTTACTTATTAGTATCCTAGGAACATTTAAATAAAACATTTCAGATAGTATAGATTTAGCTCTAGTCACTCTAGACTTTGTGAGAGTGCAAAACTCTCTCAGCTAACCATTATATAAGAAAAAATATGTTTCTCAGCTATTATTGTAGTAATCTAGATGTGGCTCTGTGTGTATTCGTGTGTATTGCGCCAGAGTCGATAGATGGCGCTTTGCTTATAAAACAAATTGTTTAATCTCAGCTATTATTATCTATGAGTAATCTAAATCTCGCCCTGTGTGTGTGTGTTTGTGTGTGCATTTGTGTGTATTGCGCCAGAGTCGATAGATGGCGCTATACTTGAGAGTTTAGCGTTGTTACTGAACTATAACTATAACTAGAACTTATAGACTAGTTACTTAGCTACAAAGAGTACATGCTTAGCTACGAGACAAGTCAACTTAGTCAAGTCAGTCTCTGCTTGGCTGTCGGAGCGGACAGTCGTGTTGTGTGCCTCCTTATAATGAATATCGATTTATTAATTCAACGTTGACATATATATTGACATACGTCAATGAGCAATAACTAACCCCAATCTCCTTACAGGTGTCAGAGGAGAAGAGAAAGAGCAAAAGACGACAAAGCCGCGCGTCCCTCCCTCCACAGCGGTGAATTCGACCTTATGCTATACGAATAGGGATCAAATCAATATACGCAGCTTTATTCTTATGATCTTTTGTGATTGTGGTTTGTTTTATAAATGTGAAGACATGTCATTTTTTAATAAACTTTATGAATAAAATAAATTAATAAATGCTTACACACTCATACCCCCGCAGTAGGTTTTTACCTGTGTCGCGGGTGGCATGGACGACACATATAACACGTCACAATCACACCCTGCACCCGAGTACTAATATTTATCTGTCACATAAATATCTGCCCCGGCCGGGAATCGAACCCGGGACACCTCGCTTCGCAGACAGGGTCGCTACCAACTAAGCTACAGGGTCGTTATGAAATTGGATACGGCAAGATTCTTGGCTGTAATGCTGTATTTACTCGTATTTTTCCTTATCTGTCATATTTTGCTCGACCTTACCCTATTAAAAATAAGAGTGTTGCCAACAAAAAAACCAGATGTTTTTAAATTTTATTAAAATTTGACATGTATTCACATTTATATGTATACCTATGAAAAGTTTAACTTAAGAATCAGGACTATCAGGCTTTCTTAACTTCAAAACTATGGGTACCTTAAAAAGGGTTGCAGTTTTAAGGTTAGTCAAGTATTTTCCTTTGTTCTTTAACCGATTTAAAAAAGGAAGAGGTTCTCAATTCGACTGATTGTTTTTTTGTTTTATGTGTGTTGCCGCATATCTTTTTGCTGAGGGGCCGATTTTGATGATTCTTTTTATATTGGAAACTTGGTTCATTATATTTCATTTAAATTTGAACGAGATTTGACGAGTGCTTTTTGAGTTATTCATTAGGAAGTCGGTTATTTTTAGAATAATTATTTTAACAACTCTATTAAATTTTATTTTGTTACAGAAAATATATTATCTAATCCTAACACTGCAATATTTTTAAGAACATCCATAAAATTTCGTAGCCACTAAGTAAATCTGATTTTTGTTTTTAATTCATTGTAAACGCTTTGTTTAAAATATTGAACGGAATATATTTAAAGAACTTCTCTTTAACTATAAATTAAAATAAGTTACAATAAAAAATATAAAATTCAGTGAAGTTATCTTCCTCATTGGCTAAGATAATTATTGTTTAAGCTTGGATTAATCTAATGTAAATCAGAAAAATGGTCCATAACAAAACGAGCTCTTAATGCGATAATTTATAACTTAAAGTCCCAAGAATAAGTTTCTATAATATCTACTACTAATGAATGAAAAATGTTAAAAGCGATAGACTATCAAATTATCTTATCTTTTATTTGAAAAGTATCGTGTAACGGGAAATTGCATATTAACTATATCTTAAATAATAATTATCTATACTTGAAATAAATACATTTAAATATTCTTTCTACACAAATATGACACAATTATTTTGTTGCAAAGTTCACCGTAAGTCCAATGAATTAATATTAATCATTTCTACATATAAACGGTGAATTATTCCATAAATATTTGTTTTTAATAAGAAATCATGAATATTATCGAATATCTATTACAAACTTAGTTAAAAAATAACAATTGTGTCTTTTATCTACAAAGCTTTAATTTGTAGCGTAATTGGTCCAAAAATGCCTCTAAATGAGTCTTAACAAATCTTATACTTAGGGTACTTTCACTACCTTACCACCAAATATTCTAATGGTTATCGACCACTCTATCCCATTTCCTGCTAAAATATTTCAGTCATGCGGTAATGACCATTATTGGTGGTAATTGTGCCTCTTAGCTTTAAAACTTTAAAGTGTCATTATACCTATTATTTATTATCATTACGAAATACCCTTTCATCGCATGATTATTAAAAGCAATTTATTAATAACGTATTAAGTCATAAATACATTCCTTACTAAATTATAATAGTTTAAAATAAGTTATATTTAAGCGTTTATTAAAATTATAAAATTTACTATTCGTATATACATTTATATACCTACATTATTTAAAGTAAAATTTTCAATTATAAAAATATTTATAAAGAAATAATTAAATTATCATTATGATAATTATACTCAATAAATAAATAATTGGAGTAATAATAATGAACACATTTACTATATTATATATACTTGCATGTTTAATTCCATATAATAAACCTTAAATATTATAATACCATGAATTTATTTACATACCAAAGCACTCTATGGAAATAATATAATTATACTAACTTCTTTTGCCTTAATACCATTCCCAATAACAATCAAGATGAATTTATCACGATAATCACATACAACATATTAATTAATATAATAGTAACAAATTCGAATGCACATAATATATCTAACAGTACATATCTACAGGAATCTTACAGATAATAATTAGGTTTACAAGTAGCTTGGGTCATTTCAATAGTCTCATTCTTATTTTATAAAAATAACAAAAAAAAAAAGAAATCTTTTATTACGAAATTAAGTGATAAATTAACACATCAATCGATATTCTCCGAGATATTACAATACTATTTAAATGGTACCAAGCTGCTTGTTTACAAATAAAATGATTAAGCAATAAGCTAAACTTAGAATTTTTCTGTCTATTAATAGTGGAATTAATACTACACCTTCAGACTATCTTGTGACATCTTATTCTTGTTCAATCTTTTATGAGAAAATATTTTAATTATCATTTCAACGTTATTATTTTATTTACAATACAAGATTTTAAACTTAACTATCGTGGATCGTTGATTGAACACATTTTACTTTTGAACTATCTGGATCGAAATATCAGAGTACAAAGTAAATATCGTGCGTATTCGTAATATAGCAAAAAAATAGTTACAATCATATTCTTAGCTATTTACTAATTTACTTTATTGTATACCATAATTAACTGTGAGAAAAAGCATACTAAGTACTATATGTATAATTAATCATGCTTATATGCTTATGTAGTAAAAGGCGATTTAATCGTTAAATGGATAAGTCTTAAATAACTTTGAGAAGATGATGAAAGTTCAAAAGATATGCTGGGAGTTGTAAAGTGAATAAAGATTTACAGTAAGAAAATACTTGTTGTATAAAAAAAAATTCAAGAGAACATTATTGTATTTTTTTAATTTTACTATTACTAAATAATATGTAATAAAATTGTAATTAAGAACGTCATTAAGTTCAATCTCCTATAAGCAGAGTTTTTTTCCTAAAATATTTTCTCATAAAAATGAATGTTGTAGTCCAAAAATGTTCAAATTCTTACTGTTCTACATTCTTTAACGATTTTTGTCACAAATGTTTGATTAAAAAAGTTAATAATTTAAATTTTATAATTATAATTAACAGTGTAAACTACATTGACGTACTATACATAGACAGGCTATCTCAAACAAAATGTGTGTTCCACCGCCGGCTTGCCCTCCGTTCTCTTTTCAAACTAGGAGCCTCGTTTGCACACTTGCC
The DNA here is from genome assembly GCA_911387775.1 of Thymelicus sylvestris. NCBI lineage: Eukaryota > Metazoa > Arthropoda > Insecta > Lepidoptera > Hesperiidae > Thymelicus > Thymelicus sylvestris. The sequence goes on from OU426911.1 coordinate 7,424,810, forward strand.
ATAGAGTAACTTTAATTCTAACGGTAGCTCACATAAGTCACATATAAATGTTCAAATTTCTATGTTTGAAAATTACAAAATAATTATGATTTTTCATTTTTCCACCTTCAAAAATGACGATGATTATCTTCGTATAATATTGGCTTCCAACACCTATTTTTACCCTGATGGGGATGCATTTAAACAAATCCGTTCTTAGCTGACGTCTCCTAAGCATAAAATCTCCCTGTATAATAATATTAAATTATAATAATTTCATGTTCATCGGTTCAATAGTTTTTTTTTTATTAATTCAGATCTCTGACACAGACCGTAATCAATAAGAATTCTTGTTGTAAATATAAAAATATAGATACTTCTTGCATTTTGCACCCCGTGACATACTTGTAAAAAACAATATTGAATTGTCATTGTATTCTCTTCTTGAATAAAATGTCTGTCGATTTTGTTATCTGAAAATGTACGTTTTATTATAATCAATGATGTTGTTATTACAATTCTGTTATTTCAATTTGCTATTATATGATACAGATATCTTCAACACAGTCAGACAGTGTAGGAAAAAGTATTAGTAAAAAGTAAGAAATAATCATAAGTCTATGCAGTGCTGCCAGGAAATCCAGGTCCAAACTCTGGGTTTAGATATTTTCTTTCATGAATTGCGATAAATTCTGATAAATTTCAGTAGATTCTATTAGATTTGGGGTTTATTCATGAAAATATTAAACGGTTGATCGAAGCGAAATACCTTGAACCGTCGTGAATAAGAGTAAAATTAAACAAACTATACAATTTAATTTCATCAAGCTTTGGTTTTTATTGTAGTTCAATAGAAACACAAAAGTAAAATTGTATTTTTTATAGGTACATAGAGACTATTAGAAGTATTGGAACATTTTACAAAGCCGGTTTTCTTCTAATATCAATTTAATTAATACCGGTATTTCTATAACCGGTATTTCTATTATTTTTAAATGGTAATAATTGAACGAAAATTTATTAAAAGCAACCTAATTTATCACAAATCATTCACTGCAAATCGACACATAAGTCTGTCTGCCGTAATTACTACGTACCTATGTATATATATTTACCGTGAAAAACAAAATTAAAAAAAACCTGCCTTTTTGCACGTTTTTGAATTATTTTCAATCGTTTACCATTGATTCGTGTCGAAAAACCAACACCATAATACATATAATTGGTCACATCACAAGTAAGCTTATTTAGTCCATTATCATGCAAGTGACTTGCCAAGTTCAAACGCTCCTTATGATTTTTTCATTCAAAATGGCGGGAACATTTCTCAATAATTAAATTAAATTCGTTTTAGTTGATTTAAGTTAAGATTTTGTTTTCTTACTGATGATAAAGTGATAACATTATCTTTTTTGTTTTTTGTCGTGCAATTGTGACACGTTCTTATTACGCACGAACGGCATTTTTTCAGTTTTTTCGTAAACAATTTTGACATGCGGCCGCAATGAGCGCAGCCGAGTGACAGCCGAGTGACAGAATGTAATGCAGCCGGCCGGCTGCAATGCACACCCCCGTGCCCGATGTTCGCGGTGTCCCTTCTATACGCTAGTAATATTAATTCTATGGTAAACTATCATTTTATAGCGATGTTGGTAGTTTTATTTAACTAACTGAATTATGTACCTAAGTGGAAAATACACAGATTTTAATAGCTATTTATTTCAATAAGTTGTTAATAGATTTGAAATACTTATAATTTATAGTTTAATTATTTATTTTATTTATTTATCATTATGCACACTAACAATGAAATATGAATTATGAAGCAGTTATGTATCTTAATTAAAATTAATTTAAGTGATAAACGGAACAGTATTAAATATTTGTGATAAAAGTGGCTTGTACTCGTAGGTCTAAATCTTCTAGTTCTAGGTAAGCTTGAGTAAAAGATTATAATTATAAACAAACATTGTCCAAATACCTAGTACATTATAGTAAAAATATATGTCTAAATATGACTTAAGCTTATTGAAAATAAACGAATGGAAATAAAAAAAAATTAAAGGTCTTTTGATAATTACTAAGCAACTGAAAATATAACTGTATGTTATAATTAATGATTTGGGTTAATATGAAACTTAAAAAACTTATGATAAATCAAAAAGTTTGACAAAACAAATAAGTAGAAATAACAGCAAACAAGGAAGTACCTTATTATGAACCTTATTTTTATTAATTAAAATAAGCAACAAAATCTAACTTCTTCGATGAAAGACTCTAAGATGAGATAAACAAGACATATATGTATGTCTCTTGACGATCTTGCATGATGATCTGAAATAGGCTACTTAGTATCCCGGAAAACTCTGGTCAAACTGTGGGCAGAGTGCTACTGCGTAATAATTGCTTCGGGTATAATTTGTAAACAAGGTCACAGAATACATAATAGAAAAGGTGTGATATCCTGATAACATGGTTTGTAAACAAGGTGTCTTATCTTTATAAAGTTGTGCGCCAGTGTCGCTAGATGGCGCCTTACTTGATAGTCTAGTTTATTCACTAGTTACTCAGTTACAAGTCAGTTTTTACTTGGAACTCGGAGTGAACGGTTGTGTCCCTACAGTTGTGTGCCTACTTATTGTGATTATTATAATAATATTGGTTTATTCTAAATCGGAATACCTGTGGTTCGTTGAACATAACACAATGAATGTTATCGAAGTGAAGCGTACTAGAAATAACAATAATCTTTTACTCAAGTGTAGTGTTTCAACTTAACTTCAAAATATCTGTCTTACAGTACTGTGTGGTTGAATTTCTGAATTTTCTAATTCAAGATTGAAAATTTTATTTAATACCAGTATAAAACATTTGTTCTAAAATTAAGGTGAAGTCCCCTTATTAAAAAAAAAAATATGTATCTGATAAAAGCGATTAAAGTCAAGAAAATTGCTTGACCTTGACACTTTGGGAGTAGATCTACCTGAAACGCGTTATGAGACGTGTAGTAACAGACTTTGGTCATAAAAAACTGCAGCATAATTTGAAATTTATATCAACTCTACGCCTGCTTTATGATGATTTCTGCTTCCTGACTACTATGGCACGTTATAACAGCTTTAAGAAAGACTGGGACTCAAAGAGATAGATGCAGCATTCCGTCTCATATGTTTTTTATGAAAGAAATATTTAAGCAACTTCATAGAAATCGTAGAATCAATGTTATCTAAAACTGTCCGAAGTTAGGTCTACTCTCGTAGCAAAAACATTTCCGGCCAAGTATAAATTAGCAGGCTTTGAAAAAATAAATACGCTTAATAAAAACTTGTTTACACCTTTTTTCTCCTATACCACAATTTTTTCTCGTTTTCAATAAAATATAAAATTCTGATTTAAGTCTATTCGATATAAAACCGTGTATACAATATATAAAATATGTTCTGAATAATTTTGATCTGAATTGTACAAACGCGAGTTTCGAAACATGCAATTCGTGTTTCGTAAATATTTTCCTATTGGTTATGGGAAATTTTCGACCACTGGGAGAACACTCGTTATAAATAAAATTTTCAATCCATGAAACTAATGCAATATTAATTACGTTAATTAAGAAAATTCTATTTATCTCTAAGATATAAAATATTACGTATAAATAACAGAGGTATTTAATAAATTTCCTTCTACTCTACATTAAATGTAGTTTAATTTTATATCCTTAACCTTTACAAGTTATACTTCTACTAGTGCATTTGGAGAAAAATGTAAGAGTAAAATAATTTTTACAACGCACGCGCAATCCGACAGTCAAAAAAGCATCTTGATGAAGTTAGTGATAACTGATTCGTTTTACAAACTAAGAGTTGAAGCATACATACGGGATGAAATCTTAAGCTATTTTTGTTCTGTGATGCCAAAGAAGTATAACTTCTTACATGCGTACAAAAGTACACAGTACAGTAACACACACACACACACACACACACGATTTTTTATAGCCTGAAGGGCTCATGAAAGGGCCACCTGATAGTAAGTGGTCACCGTCATCTATTAACATGAGCAATACCAGAGGAATCGTCAATGCAATGCTTCAAGGCCAGCCTGAAGGAGAACTCTGATTACCTACACCTTTTTGGAAGACCCCCATGTCATAGCGCTCCGGGAATACCTCAGAAGGAAGCTCACTCCACAGTTTGTACGTGCGTGGAAAAGATCGTGATAATTGGACCGTAGAGGTTCTTCATGAGTCCAATGTCATAATAATATGTTATTTTATGTATGTATTATTTTTATTGTAATCACTGGCTGACCTAAATAAATAAATAAATTATTGCATGGTGCTAAACGGTTTGCATTAATAGATAAACTTAAACTCTTAGGTAATTGTATATGCAGTATGTCACTTACAGGAGTGCACGTCATTGAACAGAATAATAATAAAATTAATTAATAAGAATTATTGGTATTATAATAAGTAAATAAGTAACAGTTACTTATTTACTATAATACCAATAATTGTTTTTAACTAGTAACATAATGTATAGTTACTATACATTATTGTTACTGTTTAAGCAAGATAAGGAAGGCAGTAGGTAATGACAATTAGGTACCTATCTATTTGTAAATTTTCATGTATGTAGATTGTAGGTTTATCGCTGTAGACTACAAAATAATCAATTCCAATTCCTGATTGACAGATTGTGTAAGTAGCGCGTATAAACCACGGAACAGATTTTAATGATAACATTTGTAAATAATTATAATAATAACACAACACACTTCACACTCATAGGCCTCACACTAGGATTCTAAGACAAGACAAGAGCACACTCAGATCAAGAACAGAAACTCGAACTCATTCTTTCTGCTTCGCTAGGAATCGAACCCATGACTTGGCACGGCGGTGGTCTGGCATGGTAACCATGGTGTTACACAGGTCGTAATTAACCAACTTCAAAAAAAGGAGGTCCTCAATTTAACTGCATTTTTTATTAGGGTTCCGTAGCCAAATGGCAAAAAACCAACCCCCTTATAAATTCTTAAATTCCTTAGAACCCTTATAAATTCGTCATATCTGTCTGTCTGTCTGTCTGTCTGTCTGTCTGTCCGTCCGTATGTCACAGCAACTTTTCTCCGAAACTATAAGAACTATACTGTTGAAACTTGGTCAGTAGATGTATAACGTAAACCGTAAAAAAAACCATAAATTTTGGGGGTTCCCCATACATAGAACTGAAACTCAAATTTTTTTTTTCATCAAACCCATATACATGTGGGGGGTATATATGGATAGGTCTTCAAAAATGATATTGAGGTTTCTTATATCATTTTTTTCTTAATTGAATAGTTTGCGCGAGAGACACTTCCAAAGTGGTAAAATGTGTGTCCCGTCCCCCCCCCGTAACTTCTAAAATAAGAGAATGATAAAACTAAAAAAATATATGATGATATATGATGTACATTACCGTACAAACTTCCAACGAAAATTGATTTGAACGAGATCTAGTTAGTAGTTTTTTTTAACACGTCATAAATCGTAAACCGCAAAAAACAACGATCAAGTTACAATGAAGTACAAGAACTTTTATATTATGTTACTTGCTGCTACGGAACCCTTCATGGGCGAGTCCGACTCGCCCTTGGCCGCTTTTTTATGTGTTACTCATAACTTTTTACTGGATAAACCGATTTTGATGATTCTTTTTATGCTAGTATATTTCATACCGCTAGGTGTCCATAAGTAGTAAAATTTTGGCACAGCAACGTTCGCTGAGTCAGCTAGTATACGTATATAAGAGTCTTATGAATTTTCTATTTATCTTCTAATATTTTTTTTGTGTTTTGTCATTTACATTGTGCGTCTTTGATGTCGCGTTGTGCGGATTTAAATAGTACGCGTTTGATCTTAAGAGTATAATCCGTATCCTCCAATAGATACCGCATACAAGGCAACTGACGCGCGCCAACAAGTACATGCATTTGCAAGTCGACGACAATAGTGTCGACCAATACTGATGCGTCAAGTCCAAGTATGAATTAGAAATAGCCAATCACAGCGCGTTGTTTTGTCCCCCGCAAGCCGCGCCTTCCGCCAAATTTTGTGAGTTCAAATTCTAAGAAAATTTCCCTTATTGGGCGTAATCTATGGTATAATCCAACATAGCACTGTATACGAAACCACGGTCAAAAGCTAGTAAAATGTTTATTTATGACGACTATACATTATCCTCGAACAAATAATAAGGTCAAAACCAAGGTAAAATAATCTGGAAGCGACTTGCGTTGATTCCGATATAATTAATCATATTTATCTAAATCCTATTATTGATAAACAATGTCTTACTCGTATGCGTATTAATAATATAATGTGTAATTGATAACTAAACGAGAGTCATTCATTTATTGTTTTCAAATTAATTACTAACGCCCCAACTCAGAGCCACTAACGGTTACTTTAATCGCTCCTTAGTAAAGAATCACCATACAAATTACAGAATTTGATCTTCTCTTCTTCTTAAATCACTCCTTAGTACAGACTTAGGAGTGGTTTAAGTAACCGTTAGTGACTCATGAGTTGGGGTGTTAGAATGTCGTTATAGCTTTGTAAATGTGACAAATGAAAATACAACATTGAAATAAAATATAGAGCCCTCAATCCACAGCACATAATTTTTACTGTTATCAATGACGTACTTAAAATCAACCTTAGCATTTTAAGAACACAGCTGATAATCCCAGCTTATGACATCAATACCTGTTTAATCCTACGCTTATTTATTCGATAACTATTAATCTTACAAGGTAGTTAATTTAAGGTCAGGAAGGCTATTCTCTTTTGTAACTTGACAGCGGAGTTTCAAAATTGACGTTCGAGTTCTAGGATCACTTCACTTCGTAAGTGCTTACTAGATGATTAGATAATGACATGTCAATATGATGCAAGTTCTCTTTTGTTTTGTAACTTGACAGCGGAATCCACGATGAGTTTCTAAATTGAAGTTAGAATTCGAGACTCCCTTCACTTCGCAAGTGCGTGCCAGATGATTAGTGAATCACATATCAAGATCTCGGACTCGAACTTCAATTTTGAAACTCATCGCGGATTCCGCTGTCAAGTTACAATACTGAATAGTCTTGCTGATAATAACCACCCACGTGGGTAAAACCCAAATTTTTCATGGATTATGATTACGAAAGCAGGTAATCCCACTTAAATTAAAGCTGCACGCATAATACCACTATAGGATATCGTATATCATAGGTGCAATTAACAACACACAAAGATAAGACCATAAGACCAGACTCAGACCAAGAACTGAAATATTTTTAACAACACACAAAGGTAAGAACAGACTCAGACCAAGAACTGAAATATCAAACTCATCATTCTTTCTGACTCGCTCGGAATCGAATCCGCCGACGATCACCATTACATCTTTGTCGTTAATGTGCTCAAAAGGCCATGTAAATTCTTTTCATTTGCGTCTTAAAACTTGTTAACCTTGACTGTGTCTCTTTCTTCCTTCTTCCTTTTCCTATCTCTCTTGGCTACCAAAACATCGTTAGACCTTTGGTGTTTTTAAGATTTAAAAGCGACTCTGAGTTAAACCTAAAATGTTCGTCTGGTACTTTATCACCTATTTAGATATTCAAACCATTAAAAAATAATCTTATAATAAAAATTCAAGTCTGGCTTCCTCAATTACTAATCTGATAATATTAGGTAGTTTATAGTTTTTAGGGTTCCGTAGCCAAATGGCAAAAAACGGAACCCTTATAGATTTGTCATGTCGGTCTGTCTGTCTGTCTGTCTGTCTGTCCTTCCGTATGTCACAGCCACTTTTTTCCGAAACTATAGGAAGGAACTACACTGTTGAAACTTGGTAAGTAGATGTATTCTGTGAACCGCATTAAGATTTTCACACAAAAATAGAAAAAAAAGCAATAAATTTTGGGGGTAATTATATAATAAAAATAATAATAAAATAATAATAAAAATTGTTTAATACTTAGAACTAAAACTCAAAATTTTTTTTTCATCAAACCCATACGTGTGGGGTATCTATGAATAGGTCTTCAAAAATGATATTGAGGTTTCAAATATCATTTTTTTCTAAACTGAATAGTTTGCGCGAGAGACACTTCCAAAGTGGTAAAATGTGTGTCCCCGTCCCCCCCCCCTGTAACTTCTAAAATAAGAGAATGATAAAACTAAAAAAAATATATGATGTACATTACCATGCAAACTTCCACCGAAAATTGGTTTGAACGAGATCTAGTAAGTAGCTTTTTTTAATACGTCATAAATCGTAAACCGCAATTTACCTCGATCAAAGTTACAACGAACTTCAAGAACTCTTATATTATGTTACTTGCTGCTACGGAACCCTTCATGGGCGAGTCCGACTCGCACTTGGCCCTTTTATTATTTAACCATACTACATAGTACGGATTTGAATACGACAACTGTAAACCTAACCCAAACAATTACCGTCCTATAGCCCTAATTCAGTGATATTATCAAAAATGTCGAAAAGGCCATGTGTGACAGATTATATTATTTTTGTGAAAAATTTAATATGTTTGATAACGCACAGAACGGATGTCGTAAAAATCACTCCACAATTACCGCCACATATTATAAATATTATATTGACCAAATTTTAATAATTTTGAATTTTAAGCAATATGCCATGCCTACGTTTAACGTGACTAAAGCTCATGAAAAAGTTGACTTCTGTATCTTATTAAATAAACTATCTGGCATAGGAGTACATACGTGGCACAACACATAAATTATTCAACTCCTATGTATGTATTTTGTGCTATTATGTCAGGTGTTTGCAATGAATAAAGAATAAAGAACATTATCTATTTGATAAATGCAGTTAAAACTAACCTTTTCTAATAATAAATATTAACTAACTAAATATTAACACACACACACACACACACGCATAAACACACACACACACACACAAACACACACAAACACACACACACACACACACACACACGCAACAATGCATGCTGGACACAAACCTTATCTTTTAGTTTAGTATTTAAGTTTCTCATTTTAAGTGATGTAAAAATCTTATGAGAAATAAAGATTCTTTAAACCGAAACCGAACTGTAAATTTTCTTACTATCGTGCTATATTATGCTCAATTTTATCAAAATCCGTCCCGTAGTTTTCGCGTGATAGAGCATCAAACTTTCACATTTACAATATTTGTAGGAAGTAGGAGATAGCTTTATATCATCATCGTCATCATTATCATTATATGTCCTGCTGCTGGGCTTAGATCTGCTCTCATAATAACAATGTGATGCAGGTAGTCAACCACGCAGGCCAAGTGCGGATTGGCAGACTTCATTCACTTTCGGTAAAAATATGGGGAGCTCTTAAGTGCGCGGGTGAGGTGGTTTTTAATAATTTATTTGTATCACATTTTCTAAATAACATTTAGCTTTTTACAAACTCCGTGTAAACTGTAATTATACAAAGTCTCAGACTCCAGTATGAGTTGCTCTTTTAAATTGTACAAAAATTTTCACGTATTAATAATACATACTACTTTAATAAGTGCTAATTGTTACACTTTAAATTTAAGTTCTCGGCTTCAGTAAACAGTTCAACAGTTTCGATAAAGATCTCTAACCAAAAGGATTAAGATAACCATCTGTTTACCGCAACAAACTATAAAAGAACTAGTTTTAGCCATTCCTATCAATCAGAACCCAAAATGGAACTGTTCCTAACTCTTTTACTGACAACTGCTGCGTTAGCCGCACCAGGGTTTCAGCCCATACAAGTATATTATCATGAGACAGTTGGTATACCTGAAGCGGCGAGGATAAAGGCTGCTGAGGAAGCTATAGATTTCGATGGAGCCAGGATAATTGGGGGTTATCCAGCCTACTTAAGACAGTTTCCGTTCTTGGTAAGAAACGTTTTGATGTGAACCAACAATCTCATAACCTTAGTAGTGACCCTGCCTACGCAGCGGGTCCCACGTTCCTGATATTTGTGTGACAGATTATTTTTTCTCGGTTCGTGGGTGTTAGCGATGTTTTATTTGTGTTGTCCATGTCACCTGCTGTAGTAAGCTGTTACTGCGGAGGCGAAACTAGGAATCTAATACAGCTCTGTACTGTGAAAACCGTGGAAACTTATTGAACATACGAAATAATAATTTATCCGTAACCGATTAAAGTTCTGGATAACCAATTTCGAATTATCTTTTGTAATCTTGTTTATGCAGACACTGTTATTGATTTTGTACATACTGAAAAACAGTAGATTTATTAAAAAGATCACTTATATCTATTGTGATGCTGTCAGAAAAATTGTATATTTAGTTATATCCTTTCCCTTGATCATAATGTTTTAATTTTGTCGAAGTGTTTGTTTTTCGAAATGTTTATTTGCTTGTGATTAAGTTAAAACTGTAAAAATGTGTAACTTCTTATAAGAAATAAATTATTACTATTACTACTATTAATTCCTTTTCAGGGTGGTTTAGTCATTACTCTGGCAAACGGTGCTCTTTCAGTATGTGGATCCACGCTACTTACTACCACAAGATTGGTCACAGCTGCTCACTGTTGTTTTGACGGTCGACAAAACGCGCGTCAACTAACGGTAGTGCTTGGGTCATTACGTCTCTACTCTGGTGGTAGCCGTATTAATACCAATCAATATGAAATCCACGAGAGCTACGTTCCTACAACACATAATAATAATGTTGCTGTCATCAAAATTAGTCGTGTGGAGTTGAGCAGTAAGTTTTTAAATAGCAATCCAATATAATTCAACGGGAATAGTTTATCCCACTAGTCCCGTTGAGTTGTTCCGTGACGGGACAACATGCAATGTTTAGCGCATCTGCTTCACTGCACCCTTGACTACTGAGACTCATATTTTTATTACTGATATTATTTATCTTTCCGTGAAGCTACAGCCTAAGCTAATATACAGTTTTGAGTCAGAGTCAGCCACCAAACGACTAGTAACAGACCTAGTACTTTCTTTCTTTTTCTTCCCTCTGTCTTGGTTGGCAAAACATCAGTGAAGTCTTTGGTGTTGCTGCTGTCTACTGCTGAGCAACGGTAGCCAGTTACCATCAGGTGAATCTTCAGATAGATTTCCGGCTATTTCCATAAAATAATAAAGAATTAAATTAAATTATGTTGTAAACTTTTTCTTTATCTTAAAACTCATTGAGTACTCCGTATACTTAAAACCTTATATCTATCGCGGCGTGATATTATAATATTAAGAACTTATTATTTTTGTGTGTTGTTTTTTTTTCTTTGTATGGTTAAATTATTGATATAACTGCATTACAGGTAGTATTAACACAATTCCGTTGGCATTTGGTACAAATAAATACGTCGGAGATTCAGCGCTAGCTGCAGGCTTTGGGCGCACCGCTGACGGTAAGTATAATATTAATATAGAAAATATTTGTATGTTTGTTTGTGAGTAAGATATATCATAGATATGCCCCTGCTAGCCCATGCTATCTACGTATACATATATCATATCTATTCTATTTATCCAGGCGCCGACATCACCCAAAAACAGATCTTGAACCACGTGTCTCTCCCCGTCATCAGCAACGCTGAATGTCAACGCGTCTTCGGCAATATCGTCCGTGAGTCTACCCTCTGCACCAGTGGGGCTTATGGCAGGAGCATCTGTGGTGGCGACGGCGGAGGCCCGCTGACTGTTGGCAATACTCTGGTTTGTTTATTGAATTTGTGAGTGAATGATTGAGTAAGTGCACGAATGGATGAGTGAGCGAATGAATGATTAAATTATTGAATTATTGAGTAAGTGAGTGAATTAGTGAATGTATGAATGAATGAATAGATAAATGAGTGAATGGATGAATAAATGCATTAATTATGGAGATAGATAAATTATTATTCACGTATCTTTAGGTCTTTAGGTCTAAAATTCTGATTGGATAAATTATTATTTACGTATCTTTTGGACTAAAATTAACATTGCTTTAAATAATACTTGTAACGTTTTTTAAAGTTATGATTTTTTTGATGTGAAACATCTTTACGCGAGGGGTAAACCTGATTTTTGGCATGGTGACATAGGCCGTGCCGACGCATCGCCGGCAATATGAAAAGAAAATATAATAACACAATGTTATTATAATAACATAATAAAAGCGTGGGGTGCATGGTGTCAACGAGTAGAAGGGATAATCTTTAAAAGCACCCCACGCTTTTTTCACAATTACACGATTCTTAATTCAAAATTATTTTCTATTTTTTAATTGGATTTTCTATAAAAGCGTGTTTTTTAATTTTTTTAACTATTATTTATTAAATCTGTAATTCACAGGTTGGAATAGTATCATTCGTCGCAAGAGCAGGTTGCCAGCGGGGCTACCCCGCAGGATTCTCCAGAGTAACGTCTTTCAATTCTTGGATCAGTCAACGCCTGAGGTGAACACCTGAAATGACAGATAGTAATATCGGCATGGGTCAACTTACTCAGCATAATGATATCATCAATTATAATTAAGTTACAATGATAATAATCTGATTTATTTGAGTTAAAATTATTGATAGATTACTTGCAGTTTTATTTACTCAGTAGTATTAATATCCTTCTTTACCCTCGTAATCGTCATCCTGCCCAATGCCCAATTTTTTCTCTACAATTACATCATCATCTCTCCATCCATCCATCTTATCTTTGGTCCTTGGTCTTTGGTTTACAAACTCCGTGTAAACTGTAATTATACAAAGTGTCAGACTCCAGTATGAGTTGCTCTTTTAAATTGTACAAAATTTTTCACGTATTAATAATACATACTACTTTAATAAGTGCTAATTGTTACACTTTAAATTTAAGTTCTCGGCTTCAGTAAACAGTTCAACAGTTTCGATAAAGATCTCTAACCAAAAGGATTAAGATAACCATCTGTTTACCGCAACAAACTATAAAAGAACTAGTTTTAGCCATTCCTATCAATCAGAACCCAAAATGGAACTGTTCGTAACTCTTTTACTGGCAAGTGCTGCGTTAGCCGCGCCAGGGTTTCAGCCTATACAACTATATTATTATGAGACAGTTGGTATACCTGAAGCGGCGAGGATAAAGGCTGCTGAGGAAGCTATAGATTTCGATGGAGCCAGGATAATTGGGGGTTATCCAGCCTACTTAAGACAGTTTCCGTTCTTGGTAAGAAACGTTTTGATGTGAACCCACAATCCCATAACCTTAGTAGTGACCCTGCCTACGCAGCGGGTCCCACGTTCCTGATATTTGTGTGACAGATAAATCTTTTTTCTCGGTTCGTGGGTGTTAGCGATGTTTTATTTGTCTTGTCCATGCCATTACTGAAACTATGAATCTTATACAGCTCTGTATTGTGAAAACCGTGGAAACTTACTGAATATACGAAATAATAATGTATCCGTAACCGATAAAAGTTCTGGATAATTTCGAATTATCTTTTGTAATCTTGTTTATGCAGACACTGTTATTGATTTTGTACATACTGAAAAATTGTAGATTTATTAAAAAGATCACTTAACTATATCTATTGTGATGTTGTCAGAAAAATTGTATATTTAGTTATATAATATTATCCTTTCCCTTGATCATAATGTTGTAATTCCTTTCCAGGGTGGTTTAGTGATTACTCTGGCAAACGGTGCTCTTTCAGTATGTGGATCCACGCTACTTACTACCACAAGATTGGTCACAGCTGCTCACTGTTGTTTTGACGGTCGACAAAATGCGCGTCAACTAACGGTAGTACTTGGGTCATTACGTCTCTACTCTGGTGGTACCCGAATTAATACCAATCAATATGAAATCCACGAGAGCTACAGTCCTACAACACTGAATAATGATGTTGCTGTCATCAAAATTAGTCGTGTGGGGCTGAGCAGTAAGTTTTTTAATAGCGATTCAATATAATAACAACGGAAATAGTCTTTCCCACTAGTCTCGTTGAGTTGTTCCGTGACGGGACAACTGGCAGTGTTATGCACATCTGCATCACTTGTCCCTTGACTAGTGAGACTCATTATTTTTAATACCGGTATTATTTATCTTTCTGTGAAGCTACAGCCGTTTTGAGTCAGCCACCAAACGACTAGTCGTGTTCCTACTGGAGGCTTCAGAGTCTGAAGTTCAAACCCAGTACTTTCTTTCTTTTTCTTCTCTCTTTCTTGGTTAGCAAAACATCAGTGATGTCTTTGGTGTTGCTGCTCTCTATGGGCAACGATAGCCAGTTACCATCAGGTGGATCGTCAGCTCGATTACCGGCTATTTCCATAAAATAATAAAGAATTAAATTAAATTATGTTGTAAACTTTTTCTTTATCTTAAAACTTCTTGAGTACTCTGTATACTTAAAATGTTATATCTATCGCGGCGTGATATTTAGTACTTATTATGTTTGTGTGTTGTTTTTTTTCTTTGTATGGTTAAATTATTGATTTAACTGCATTACAGGTAGTATTAACACAATTTCGTTGGCGTCTGGTACACATAAATACGTTGGAGATTCAGCGCTAGCTGCAGGCTTTGGGCGCACCGCTGACGGTAAGTATAATATTAATATAGAAAATATTTGTATGTTTGTTTGTGAGTAAGATATATCATAGATATGCCCCTGCTAGCCCATGCTATCTACGTATACATATATCATATCTATTCTATTTATCCAGGCGCCGACATCACCCAAAACCAGATCTTGAACCACGTGTCTCTCCCCGTCATCAGCAACGCTGAATGTCAACGCGTCTTCGGCAATATCGTCCGTGAGTCTACCCTCTGCACCAGTGGGGCTTATGGCAGGAGCATCTGTGGTGGCGACGGCGGAGGCCCGCTGACTGTTGGCAATACTCTGGTTTGTTTATTGAATTTGTGAGTGAATGATTGAGTAAGTGCACGAAAGGATGAGTGAGCGAATGAATGATTAAATTATTGAATTATTGAGTAAGTGAGTGAATTAGTGAATGTATGAATGAATGAATAGATAAATGAGTGAATGGATGAATAAATGCATTAATTATGGAGATAGATAAATTATTATTCACGTATCTTTAGGTCTTTAGGTCTAAAATTCTGAATGGATAAATTATTATTTACGTATCTTTTGGACTAAGATTAACATTGCTTTAAATAATTCTTGTAATGTTTTTTAAAGTTATGATTTTTTTGATGTGAAACATCTTTACGCGAGGGGTAAACCTGATTTTTGGCGTGGTGACATAGGCCGTGGAGACGCATCGCCGGCAATATGAAAAGAAAATATAATAACACAATGATATTATAATAAGATAATAAAAGCGTGGGGTGCATAGTGTCAACGAGTAGAACGGATAATCTTTAAAAGCACCCCACGCTTTTTTCACAATTACACGATTCTTAATTCAAAATTATTTTCTATTTTTTAATTGGATTTTCTATAAAAGCGTGTTTTTTAATTTTTTTAACTATTATTTATTAAATCTGTAATTCACAGGTTGGAATAGTATCATTCGTCGCAAGAGCAGGTTGCCAGCGGGGCTACCCCGCAGGATTCTCCAGAGTATCGTCTTTCAATTCCTGGATCAGTCAACGCCTGAGGTGAACACCTGAAATGACAGATAGTAATATCGGCATGGGTCAACTTACTCAGCATAATGATATCATCAATTATAATTAAGTTACAATGATAATAATCTGATTTATTTGAGTTAAAATTATTGATAGATTACTTGCAGTTTTATTTACTCAGTAGTATTAATATCCTTCTTTACCCTCGTAATCGTCATCCTGCCCAATGCCCAATTTTTTCTCTACAATTACATCATCATCTCTCCATCCATCCATCTTATCTTTGGTCCTTGGTCTTTGGTTTACAAACTCCGTGTAAACTGTAATTATACAAAGTCTCAGACTCCAGTATGAGTTGCTCTTTTAAATTGTACAAAAATTTTCACGTATTAATAATACATACTACTTTAATAAGTGCTAATTGTTACACTTTAAATTTAAGTTCTCGGCTTCAGTAAACAGTTCAACAGTTTCGATAAAGATCTTTAACCAAAAGGATTAAGATAACCATCTGTTTACCGCAACAAACTATAAAAGAACTAGTTTTAGCCATTCCTATCAATCAGAACCTAAAATGGAACTGTTCCTAACTCTTCTACTGGCAACTGCTGCGTTAGCCGCGCCAGGGTTTCAGCCCATACAACTATATTATCATGAGACAGTTGGTATACCTGAAGCAGCGAGGATAAAGGCAGCTGAGGAAGCTATAGATTTCGATGGAGCCAGGATAATTGGGGGTTATCCAGCCTACTTAAGACAGTTTCCGTTCTTGGTAAGAAACGTTTTAATGTGAACCCACAATCCCATAACCTTAGTAGTGACCCTGCCTACGCAGCGGGTCCCACGTTCCTGATATTTGTGTGACAGATAAATATTTTTTCTCGGTTCGTGGGTGTTAGCGATGTTTTATTTGTCTTGTCCATGCCACTACTGAAACTATGAATTTTATACAGCTCTGTATTATGAAAACCGTGGAAACTTATTGAATATACGAATTATTAATGTATCCGTAACCGATAAAAGTTTTAGATAATTTCGAATTATCTTTTGTAATCTTGTTTATGCAGACACTGTTATTGATTTTGTACATACTGAAAAATTGTAGATTTATTAAAAAGATCACTTAACTATATCTATTGTGATGTTGTCAGAAAAATTGTATATTTAGTTATATATCCTTTCCCTTGATCATAATGTTTTAATTCCTTTCCAGGGTGGTTTAGTGATTACTCTGGCAAACGGTGCTCTTTCAGTATGTGGATCCACGCTACTTACTACCACAAGATTGGTCACAGCTGCTCACTGTTGTTTTGACGGTCGACAAAACGCGCGTCAACTAACGGTAGTACTTGGGTCATTACGTCTCTACTCTGGTGGTACCCGTATTAATACCAATCAATATGAAATCCACGAGAGCTACAGTCCTACAACACTGAATAATGATGTTGCTGTCATCAAAATTAGTCGTGTGGGGTTGAGCAGTAAGTTTTTTAATAGAAATTCAATATTATTCAACGGGAATAGTCTATCCCACTAGTTCCGTTGAGTTGTTCCGTGACGGGACAACTTGCACTGTTTAGCGCTTCTGCATCACTTGTCCCTTGACTAGTGAGACTCATATTTTTATTATTGGTATTATTTATCTTTCCGTGAAGCTACAGCCGTTTTGAGTCAGCCACCAAACGACTAGTCGCATTCCTACTGGTGGCTTCAGAGTCTGAAGTTCAGACCCAGTACTTTCTTTCTTTTTCTTCTCTCTTTCTTCGTTGGCAAAACATTAGTGATGTCTTTGGTGTTGCTGCTCTCTATGGGCAACGATAGCCAGTTACCATCAGGTGGATCGTCAGCTCGATTACCGGCTATTTCCATAAAATAATAAAGAATTAAATTAAATTATGTTGTAAACTTTTTCTTTATCTTAAAACTCATTGAGTACACCGTATACTTAAAATGTTATATCTATCGGGGCGTGATATTTAGTACTTATTATTTTTGTGTGTTGTTTTTTTTCTTTGTATGGTTAAATTATTGATATAACTGCATTACAGGTAGTATTAACACAATTTCGTTGGCATCTGGTACACATAAATACGTTGGAGATTCAGCGCTAGCTGCAGGCTTTGGGCGCACCGCTGACGGTAAGTATAATATTAATATAGAAAATATTTGTATGTTTGTTTGTGAGTAAGATATATCATAGATATGCCCCTGCTAGCCCATGCTATCTACATATACCATATATCATATCTATTCTATTTTTCCAGGCGCCGACATCACTCAAAACCAGATCCTGAACCACGTGTCTCTCCCCGTCATCAGCAACGATGAATGTCGACGCGTCTTCGGCGATGTCGTCCGCGAGTCTACCCTCTGCACAAGTGGAGCTTATGGCAGGAGCATCTGTGGTGGTGACGACGGAGGCCCGCTGACTGTTGGCAAAGATCTGGTCTGTTTATTGAATTTAGAGTGAATGAGTGCGTAGGTGAATGAATGGATGAGTGAGTTTTGAAGTAAAACTTCTTTAGGAGTGACTTAAGAGTAACTTAGATTATTTTTCGGATGGAGATAGACACATATTTCTGTTAAAATTAAATTGTATCTGTGACAGTTATAAGTAAAAGTATCACGGGGTAACGAATAGCTTTATATTATTGTTAATGAATATGAGTCAAGTGTAATATGATATAAATTTTCAATTAAGTTTAATTTTTTGGTAATACGTGTCACCAACGTCAAAAAAGTTTTACTTCAATCGCGCGTTTAGATTACACGGACACACTTTTTAATGCAAATTATATTTTTAAATCTGTAATTTTCAGGTTGGAATAGTATCATTCGTCGCAAGCGCAGGTTGCCAACGGGGCTACCCCACGGGATTGGCCAGAGTAACGTCTTTCAATTCCTGGATCAGTCAACGCCTGAATTGAACACCTGAAATGACAGATACAGCTTAATGATATCAATCATCAATTATAATTTAGTTACAATGATGAATGACCGATTGATTTCATTTCAAAAATATTGATAGATTACTTGCAGTTTTATTTGCTTTTAGTTTTAAATAGTATTAATATCCTCCTTTACCCTCGTCATCGTCATCCTGCCCAATGCCCAATTTTTTCTTTCCTATCGGCCGTCATCTCTACAATTACATCATCATCTCTCAAAGATTTTTACCATAGATAGGTTATGTCCATACATTACGAGGTTCAGTTTTCGATCCGCGATGACATGTCATAATTGTCAAAGCATAACATAGAGTAGTCAGGCAGAAGGGACACTGAATGAAACAAATAGCTAGTACATATTAGGCATAATATTATTATTGTCATTTAACATTTTGAAATTATATTACACAACAAAAAACTTAAAGTAAGTAAAAAATACAATAACTTAAACGAAATTGTGTCTGATTTTGATAAGAAGAAAATAATAAAAAGGGCTCGTTACTGTACGCGCTGAAAAGTTTGACCTAAAAGTTAACAGGCATAATATATTATGTATTTATTTTTATTTTGGTTCCTTTCCCCCAACCCTCGTGTAATAAGGAAGTGGCATGAAAATAGTTACATGAAATGAAATGAAATGAAATAATCTTTTATTTATTTAGGTATCACTGATACACTTATGCACGTCATTTTTTTAATTTACCAGCTTTTCGCAAAGGTGCTTTGTCATGGAGGAGAAGAAAAGCTGTAAAGAAACTCCTCAGCACATCTTTTAAAAATAAAACTTATATTTATTACAAAAATAGGTATTCTCTAACCTGAGCAGAACTGGTTGCCTAGCTGATCATTTCCAAGCATCCTTATCATTTAAATATTCATATATGTTATAATAACCCTTGCCTACTAGTTGAATTTTCACACGTTTCTTGAAAGATTCCACCGGCAAGTCACGTATTTGCTTTGGGATTTTATTATAGAATTTTACACCGAGTCCCATAAAAGAACGCTGCACTTTAGCAAGACGGTACGAAGAGGTAGCCAATTGATGCATCCTTCTTGTTTGCCGATTTGATAAGTCACAATTTTGTTTATATGCAGTTATGTTATTCCGTATAAAGACTAAATTACTATAAATATGTTGGGAAGCTATTGTAAGTATACCTATTTCTTTAAATTTGACACGCAAGGACTCCCTTGATTTTAGTTTATAAATAGCTCTAATGGCTCTTTTCTGTAGTACAAAAATTTGTTCAATATCGGCTGCTTTGCCTTTGTTAAATAGTTACAGTTATATTTAACCTTTTTATTTTACGAACAATCTAAAACTTGATATCATAATAAAATTAGTTAAGAGTTCAAAAAATTGGGGATATACCTCCATATTCATTATAAAAAGATTTCATTTGGTTCAATTTGCGAAATGTCTTAAATTGACTTTTATGCCTAGATTTCACTTCTGCCATATTAGTCTATGACGAATGGCATGTGCCTTAATACATTTAATATTTTAATCAATTTTAAAAGAAATATTATATATTAGTAACAAAATTAAACATAACGTTTTATGTGCTTGCCTATGGTATGTAACTCCATCATTCTTATTGAATTTGGAGAAATGATTTTTGCAAAATCTCAAAACACAACTCGGCATTTTTGTGACAACTACAGACAGCCTCACTCTGAAGCATCTATCAACTGTCTGCAATGAAATCGCTACACTTGACTAGATTCGACTGACTTAATTTCAACGCCCTCTCAGCATATCTACCTCCCTATACATACAACATCATTGTCATCTCTCCATCCATCTTTCAATCTTTTCTTTGGTCGTCCTCGTCCCCTTCATCCAACTACATTCGTATCCACATGCCCAGAACATGACATTTGGTTCCGTCATTTTTGCCACTTTCAAACTTCCTCTAATATACTCATTTCTTACTTTATCCATTACGAGTAACCGCCCTCGCTTTGCTTCGGTTTTCTTATTTTATTACACCTTGGGTTACATTATTGGAGTTTTATTAAGGATCCCTAATTTTTTGAATATAATATAGCCTATGTTTACAGGGGATAGTGTAGCTTCCCAACAGTGAAAGATTTTTTCAAATCGGTTCAGTAGTTTCGGAGCCTATTCAATGCAAACAAAAAATCAAATCTTTCCTCTTTATATATTAGTATAGAAGTATAGATTATCACTCCACACATTCACATCAACACTTCAACTCTGCGCGTATCATTTCTCATCCATTTTTGAAGCCCAACTTTCTGATCTATACATTACGAAAGGTCTTATGGCGGATTTGTAGATTTTACCGTTCATTTTAAGGGGCGGGTCCGTGGGTCGCAAAAAGTTCCTGTGACTATCGCCATTTCTTTCAACATTCTTTGATCCAATCCGATGTGATCTCGCCCTCATATTTGTCCAAAATTCAGTTCTGATGATCTACGAAATTGAGGGATTTCCTCACATGTGTGGGTATTGTAGGTGTAAGTATGGTGATTTAATGTTCAGCAATAACTTTATCGGTCCTTATTTGAATACTATATGTATTATTGAAGTCGATTTTTAACCGACTTCAAAAAAGGAGGAGGTTCTCAATTCGACTGTATTTTTTTTTATGTTTGTTACCTCAGAACTTTGGACTGGGCGAACCGATTTTGATGATTCGTTTTTTAATCGAAAGCTGGTAGCTGTCATGTGGTCCCACATAAATTTTATTGAGATTTGACAACGACATCGATGAGAAAACTACATAAGTCGTAAATTTGTGTTAAGATGTACGCGACAAATTGACGAATAACTCAATATCACGCCAACCGATTTCGATGATTCTTTTTTTAATCGAAAGCAGGCGCTTGTCATGTGGTCTCACATAAATTTGAACGAGATCTGACAACTATGTAGTTTTGGAGACTTTGAAGTCGGTTATTTTTTGTTAGTAAAATTTAGATTAAGTTTATTACTATTTATTATTTTGGTTGTGAGTCGATTGAAATAAAACAAAATGTTACCCTAAGCTTATTATACTACGCTAATATAAAATATCTTCATTGATAAATAAAAGTAGTTGATCGTAAAAATTTAAGGTATATGGGTATTAAATTAAAGAGCTCACCAAAAATATTTCGAAAAGGTATATCATGATCGCTTTTTTGTTAGCAGGCAGATTTTTGTTAATTTTTAAATTAAACGTCTTAATTTGGCCAGAACCTGTATTTGTTTTAAATGTTATGAATGAATATATCAGAAATGTTGTCTTAAGTATAAAAGTGAAATAACAATTTTTATAATATACTAGCTGCCCGGACAGACTTCGTTCTGTCAAAAGTTTTTTTTATTTTATTTTGAGATTTAAGCTATCCTATCTTTCAAGTTGGATCAAACTGCACACGGTGTGCAAATTTGATTAAAATCTGTTAAATAGTTTAGGAGTCCATCGCGGACAAACAACGTGACACGTAATTTATATATAAGATAACAAATTTTATATAATATTGTATACCTGTTTGTGGCGGGAATATAGAGATCCATTTGTATTTGACCTGTTACACCTGAATTTAATTGATTGATTGATAAATAACTAACATCCTGTCCGCGGCATTGCCCATGTATTCCACGGGATAGTAAGTGCCCTATAAGTTATTCTAGATCATGGTTGACCTGTGTGATAAGTTTCATACCTATTTCTTGTAGTTTCATAACTAGTTATTGTAATAGTTTTTTAATTCATATTAATGTATCTATTTTTTTTACGATGAGATGAAATTAACTAACGCATTAGGACGCTCCTGTTATGTTAGTTGTAATATTATGAAATAAATAAATAAAAATGTTTATTGTATGTAAGCATACGCCCACTTGACACATCTTGATAATCTTAATATATATAAATTACGTGTCAAGTTGTTTGTCCACGATGGACTCCTAAACTACTGAACCGATTTTAATCAAATTTGCACACCGTGTGCAGTTTGATCCAACTTGAAAGATAGGATAGCTTACATCTCAAAAAAAACTTTTGACAGAACGAAGTCTGTCCGGGCAGCTAGTATGAAATATTTTCCTTGGTTCTAGTGGTTCTAGGCCCAAGTATACACACAATAATGATTGTCGATCAACAAACATTCAAATTATGACGGGATTACGATGGATGTCATTTGTAGGAATCCAGGCTATAGTTTGTTTGACACAGGTTTGCACTTCCTCATTGAGAATAGACAAAAATATTTTATGTGTCCTGGGCCAATGATTGATAATTTCAAAGATGTACCTTAAATCACGAAAAGATCGATGTGTCGCTATATCTACATGGGTAAGGTAGCTAAAATTAAAATATCAATATGATTGATGATTACAGGTATTTATAGATTACATTGATATAATAATAATTAGACTAACATACTAATAAAACAGACGACGTAGTGAGGTAAAGTCTACATGCGCTGACGGATCCAAGTGTTGAAGGAAGTCACCCTGGCGAACCCTGCAGGGAACCCGAGCTGGCAGCCGGCTATAGCACCGAACGATGTAATGCCGATCTGGAACGAACGATAACAATCGGCAACATATAATGTTATACATCAACACATAATACTGACTGTTACTATACCAGGTCAGGAGTGAGCCAGGGCAGCAATTTGGGGCCTCTCGAATTTGTGATCATGATTAACGACTTACCACAAGTCGTTAAATATAGCACGTGCCTACTATTCGCAGATGACCTCAAGTTGTTGCTTCCAGTCAAGGACAGACAAGATTGTGAACGGCTACAGCATGACATTGATGGGGTATTGCAATGGAGTCGTGAAAATAAATTATATTTTAATACATCCAAATGCACTACAATCACATTCACGCGTGCTCGAACTCCATTGCATTACGAATATACGATGGATGCTGAGCCTTTGCAAAGAGTCTCAAAGGTCCGCGATCTGGGAGTGTGTGTCACGAGTGACTTGAACTACCGGGATCACGTAACAAATATTTGTAAGAAGGCATACAGGAACTTGGGATTTGTTTTAAGACAAACGCGCGGCTTTACCAACATAGCCACGCTCAAGGTGCTGTATGACTCACTGGTCAGGAGTCATCTGGAACACAGTGCAGTCATATGGTCTCCTTATGAAGCTAAGTACGTGACTATGTTGGAGCGGGTCCAAAATAAATTCTTGAGGTACCTGTATATGCACTTGTACGGGGTTTACCCATTTTACCCACTTATGTACCCCACGCTATTTGTGCTGGGGATGGTTGGGTACAATGAACTGAGAGTGCGTCGGGAATTTGCTCTTATTGCGTATATATGCAAACTTTTACGTGGTATAGCCCATAACCCAGGTTTGTTGAGTTCCCTTGCCTTAAACGTGCCGGAGCGCTACATTTGGAGAAGGCGGCGCCCACCACTGCTAGCTGTGCCCACAGCCAGGACCAATATGATGGCCAAGGCGCCTATCACCCGAGCAATTAATACGCTCAACCGGGCTCATGACAGACTGGACTTATTTTCGTGTCACCTGAGTGGATTCGCAAAGGTGATATTATACTTATTATGCTATGATAGGTAGTAAAGTTATTATTTAGTTTAGACTCAAGTTTTTATAATGTGTTTTTTAAATATTTAAGAGTTAAATTTATAAGGGCCACTCTGTCGCATTGGGTATATAACCTGTAATGATAGATGTGTGTGATGAATAAATAAATAAATAAAAAAATAATAAATACAGAAGCAAAGAGTACTTGAGCACACAAAGACACTGTTCATGGACAGGAAAAATTGAATCAGAAAGGGACATACTAGGAAAACTATTGAGCAGTTCACACTAACATAGCCGTGATAGTTTTGCGTGTAATTTATACATCATACAACATATTCTTGTGAAGTTTTGAATAGTTCATCTCCAACCATCTGCCAGAGCAGGGACACTTGACTCTAACCAAAATTAGCACTTTAAAACCACATTTCACAAAAGTACACCTAAATCGAAAGTTTAAGCTACAATAGTTACCATTTGATTGTTCAAGACCAGAGCACCACCAGAATCGCCACCACAAGTGCTTCGTCTATTGGCACCGCTGGTGCAGAGGGTGGAAGGAATGACGATGCTGCCGAAGATGCTGTTGCATTCCCAATTGGCGATGACAGGCAGGTTCACGTGGCTCAGGACTTGGTTCTGGTAGATGCCGGCATCTGCGAGCATGACGATTTGTTAGCATCACTAGTCTCCATGACAGATTTGTTACCATCACTAGTCTCCATGACAGATTTGTTACCATCACTAGTCTCCATGACAGATTTGTTAGCATCACTAGTCTCCATGACAGATTTGTTACCATCACTAGTCTCCATGACAGATTTGTTACCATCACTAGTCTCCATGACAGATTTGTTAGCATCACTAGTCTCCATGACAGATTTTAATTCTCATCGAGTTTTACAGTCGTCAATATTCTATTAATAATCTCGGCATAATTTAATTACTTTGTCAAGTTTAAACTAAATTCTATGATACGAGTACCTATGTTAGTTTCTAGCACACAAGCACGCTCAATGCAGCTTACTGTATAATATGTACTATGATATTTTGATAGTTAAGACAACTGAATTGAGGATTGTGGAAAAAATATTGAGAACTTGTTCATAAATAAATCAACACTCTGACGTATTGTCTGTTGAAGTTCCGAGGTGTAGATGTTGAAGCTACCAACTTCATTGAGACTAATAGTCATATCCTTTACTAGTTTGCTATCAACACAAATAATGTAAGTGTATAGTATACTCACTGTCAGCGGTACGTCCGAAGCCCGCGGCGGTGGCAGTCTGTCCAACAAACAGGTTGGAGCCAGAGGCCAAGGCAATAGGTCCGATGTTGTCTGCGAAGTTATTGACATTCATTAATAACAAGCCACCGAAATTATTTTCCAAAAAGTAGTAAAACATGCTAATGACATCTAAAATATGAATATGTTTTCAAACAAATCAATTGTGTCCAAATTCGATAGAGTTGCGTCGTTTCTTTTCAGAATTCCTATGGACATCTCTTCCATCTCCAATTATCAAACCCATAGAACACTGGAAAGAGTCAAAATTAACCTGCAAGATTTGGTCACGCCTAGACACAGGAGTCAATGTCTCGAAAAAAATTAATTAAAAAACAAAAAACCCGACTGAGTACAAAACTAAAAAGAAAAAAAAAACAAACCCAGTAATTCAGAATGTTGTTAAAAGTAACAACTACACCATAGAAGGATTAACAATCGGGACCCATTCTTCAACCAATGTTTGTTTTTTCCTAAGCAACCCTATAAAATGTAGTTATATCCTAAACTGTCACTTAAAATGAAAAAATATGAAAGGAACCTAAAAATTATTTTTTAATACCTATTAAACGATACCCCACTTGATGGAGTCTGGTTGTCCCTGTGGTGAATTTTAATTTTATTATTGTCATGTCTTTAGTGACACTCGCAAGGTTAAAACGAATCGATTGTCGTAAGAATCATCAAAATCGGTCAACCCGTTTGGTCTCTACAACCCCACATAGGAACACACATACATACATACATACATAGACTGATAAACATATCACCCTACTTTGCGTCGCGCAGTCGGGTAAAAAGGAGTATAAGTGACGCTCTGTCCAGTTGTACTGACGATCTGGAGAAAACAGCGCTCACTCACTAGATTCAGAAGGTTCAATACCAGTCAGAGAAGCGAAAGTTCTTGAAAGTTCAGTCCAGGAGTCGATCTCCAAAGGCTGATGGATGGCTGCGGATGGAATGGAAACAGGTTTAGTAGAACTTACTGTTGTAGTTGACACGATTGATCGTGATGACAGCAACGTCGTTGTGCAGGGTTCTGTAGTTGTAGTTGGGGTGCATTTCCACACGGTTGGCGTTGACGCGGGTACCACCACTGAAGAGGCGCGTGGAAGCGAGGACCACTGTAATCATGCGAACTTGCTGGCGACCATCCCACCAGCAGTGGGCAGCAGTGGTCAGTCTTGTGTTACTGATCAACGCAGATCCGCATACGGAAGTTTGACCGTTGACCAACGAGATTACTAAACCACCCTGGAAGGTTAAAGTTGTTAATAGATTTTACAGTAGCAATAGATACAAAAACATATAAGAAGGAAGAGCTCATGAATTGAATATACCAAAGCGTGTGTACGTTGGATAATTTAACGTATATCAGTCATATGAATCACAAGCTTCAGTAGGAGCGCAGTGTAATAGGGGTGACACAAGGATCATATTTGGGTCCTATTTCTTTTAATATGATGTTTATCCATTATCAACGAAATTAATTGACATTTCTGAATTTTCCATTATTTCCATTATTTGTTATAAATTATGACTACTACTGAAAAGAATGCAAGCCTAAGTTAACACTTACCATGTGAGGGAACTGTCCCAGTCTGGAATGAGATCCGCCAGAGATTCTTGAGCCATCGAAATCTAAAGCCTCTTCTGCTGCTTTGATGCGAGCAGCCTCAGGGATACCAACATTCTCGTGGTAGTAGAGCTGGATGGGCTCGTACTTCCCAGGAGCTGCGAGTGCCGCAGTCACCAACACCAAGACAGACAAGAGGGATTTCATCGTGGATGGATCCAGAATGACGCATAAGTGAAACTATCACTGTTTTTATAACATTTACTAATCGTATTTGCGTTTGTTTTGCTATCAGTCAACTTTTATTAACATTTCGCATCTTCATGTCATTAGGATTATGATCATAATCATACTAGTTAATCATTTCGAAATCTACGAAGGTGATATTTTTTTTTTGTACTTAATATGCGTATAATAACATTATTTAGCCATGTAGTCCTATTCTTGAAAAACAAAAACAATGAGTAAAATTTCGGAATTTGTTTTCCGTATACATTTATTTTTGACCATTTTGACGATTTAAATACCTACTTCCAAAGATATTTCTTGCCGTTTTAGCGAGCTTTCTCCGTTTTAGTCTCCGAATCTCTGTCTATGGTTTGATCTTTTCATAAGATACTTTAGAGACCAGTCTCAGTCATTTACACGTTTGACTATATCACTCTCCTGAAATT
Organism: Thymelicus sylvestris; assembly: GCA_911387775.1. NCBI lineage: Eukaryota > Metazoa > Arthropoda > Insecta > Lepidoptera > Hesperiidae > Thymelicus > Thymelicus sylvestris. The sequence goes on from OU426911.1 coordinate 7,452,387, forward strand.
GGCCGTGAAATATCTTTACATGTTTCAGCAGTTTGAGAGCCAGTAATGTTACGGGTATTGCGTTTTTAGGGCTTATTTTTTTGTTGCTTAAAACTACGTAATTAGATGAATTAGTGACATTTTAAATAAGTGATATTTTAAAAATGTTTTTCAATATTTTATTCTACGATTCTGAGGTTTTAATAAATATGTGTCAATTGATGCCAAATTACAGCTTTCTAGCATTAAGGGTCTCGGCGCTTTGCTTCAGACAGACAAACAGATGAATGGACAGACGGACAGACGGACGGACGGACATGACGAAACTATAATGTGTCACATAATTCATTATCATTCATCACTGATTAATAAATCCATAATTATTTGATAAATTTTCTTTACAGTACGAGAAATCTACAAATTATCCGTAGAAATCGAGCGATATGAAAATATCTGACAGTTGCTAACTTTTATTACCGACAGCTATCAAAGCGTTATTGAGACACCAGTATTTATTTTTGTATGGACCAACATATCTACGCTATGAATTGGCCCTTCGAACGGTAGATCATATTATCAGTAGACATGTTCTATCCACCAAAGGTTATCGAGATGCAAAAATTGACAGATATGGCAGATGAAACAGACTTCGGCTATTCGCCCACGACCGATAAATTATAATTGGTGACCGATTTTTTGTAGGAGAAAAATAGAACGTACTGATAGCAATATTATAGTGCAATGCACACGTCCTACAAAAAGTCGGTCAGAAATAATATGGGAGGAAAAATCGGCCCGATTATCTGTCCTACAAAAAGTCTGACGTGGGTGGGAAGCGTTCACCAGTGGGGAGGAAACCTCAACAATATACCTGTCTGGGTCGGTTGATATAATTAATCACGTTAGTCTGAATCTTATTATCGACTAGCTTATACCCGCGACTTCGTCTGCGTGGACTTGAGAATTAAATGAAAGTAATTAAAAAACATCCCGGGAAATGCGAGTTTTTTTGGCACCGAGGGTTTTGTACTTTAGAGAACCGAACATAAGAGCAATATTAAATGATTCAGTAACAAACTTAACTTTGCCGCTGTAAAACTGTCGTTCCTATGCATGGTCATAGTGATCAATTAACCAAATACAAATAAGTTTAAGTTTTTTTGGAATGATACCTCCACGCATTCCTGAGAAAATAGGGTTGATAGATAGATAGACTGACGGACAACGAAGTGATCCTAATAAGTGTTTTTTCTTTTGAGGAAAACTCTAAAACAATAATTAACCTGTAAACCCAACTTCCAAACTAAATTATACCCTTGATCTGATGAAGAAGCAGATCCATCTCCGACCTCGAACGACATGCACCCTGTTATTTGATGCGAGATATGAAATAATTGTGAGCCAAATTTCATCTAAATCCATTTAGCCGCTTTAGCGAGAGTAAAAAATATCTTATTATAGGCCTACGCCTAAGAAATATTAGTGGGATTTTATATACGTACACCATCAGATCTTGAATTGGTCAATGTTGTACTGGTTTTGCTATGTCAACGTGACCATCAACAAATATAAAACTGTTATTCCCACCCATTCTGGAGTTACATAGTCTGTCTTTAAGATACACAATCAGACCCAACCCAGCCCAGACCCTAATACAATATACTGTTACTTCGTAGCAGCTACCACACAACATTTACCATAATAATGTATTTTTTATACCACCAAAAAGTAGAGATTTCATGGAAAAAAATCCCACCGACTTTTTTAAAAATTAAAGCAGATATTTTGACTTGAGAATTTTCGATTGAAAATTAGTGTGCTTTTTAGGTGTTAAGTCAAAATAAGGTGAAAAAAGAAATATTTAAAATCAAAAAAATTACAGTGTGTTTGGAACATAAAAAGTTAAGTTTTCACCAAATTTCATGAATTTGTTTTTTGTAAAAGAAAAATAAAAAACCAAAAACTTGGTTATTAGAATTTTTCACATAAAGATCTTTCAGAGACAACTTTACCCTTTAACTTTTTTCCATAGGACTTGCAGTTTTGCCGGAAATCGAGATAAACCGTTTTTTACCATTAAAAACTCACCCCCCCCCCCTCCACTTCCCGACCTCAGATCGCCCGTAAATTATTTTTCTTTTCATTTTTATTATATTATTCTCTTCCATTTTCAATGGGTTTCATCCTACTTATTTTTTCACTTACCATTTTCAAAGGCTTCACAGCCCTGGTCAATTAAGATATATCTACAGAGATAAATAAAGACAACTGAAAAAAAAGGTTTTACTTCGACTACACCTCCTCGAAATTAAACCAGGACATTGTAGGAGTTAGAGATTATAAATGACAGTTTAATTCAGACTACGGGAATACTGGACTGCTCCTATTTATTCATAGACGTCGACAATTTTTTCCTGTACAAAAATAAATAAAACAAATAAAATAAACAGCAAAACCTAAAGTAATCGAATTCTTCTTCCATTTTAATTACGTAGTCTTTTATTGGCACTACTTCTTCCTTCTTTTCGACTTATTACCTATGTGTTTTCATCTGACCAAGTAATGTCTGTAAGACGGTCCCCATGCTGCTCACCAGATCACGCAAACTGCCACTGTCTCCATGATCAGATCGGGTGGTTTAGCAGGTAGCTGAGGTGTACCATGTCAGGTTTATCGGTCAATGTTAGATCGCGCCGACCACGGGCTACATGAGTCGTCAGGGACGTCTTGCCCCTCCATATTTGACTGCCTGAGAGCTAAACGCTTCTGCGCGAAGAGTCAAAAGAGCCCCCCCGACTATTTGGGGAGTTTCGCAACCGCGGTACCAGCTAGATTTACGGTAATGAACGGATCTCTCACCCGACAGCAGGGTCCGCCTCTCAACCGGGAGACTCTAGTTCTCCTGAGTTTATTCCTGAATAACTTTGGGATTTTAAGCGTCCAAAAACCTGGCCCAAATACCAGACGTATATTTTATACCTATAAAACGTTTCAAAAGAAACTCATTGTTTAAACTGATTCGCCATTTGTGGATTAAACAGCGTGCCTGCATTACCATAACATTAGTTTATTTTTCCTACTATTTAAATAATAAATATCTCACTGCTAAATCATAAATAACTCACTCTAAACTTGACATGGAAATTTAATCATCTTCATAATTTATTATTTTTTCATTCTTGTTTTCTTTCTTGGATAACAACCAATGGGTGATATGTCTTTAGTTTGATCTGATCACGGACGATGCTTTTAGTCATCCATGGAGGATGATGATGATTTAGCATCAGGTGGCTCATCTGCTTTTACGTGGCTATTTGCAAATTCAAAAGTATTTTAGTTATGTATTTGTATTGCACTTACATCCGGTCATAATTAGCCTATGCGGGGCCGCGCCGGCTTGGTACGCATTGACCAGTAGGTGACAGCAGTAGACGATTATTCGCAAATATTTTAATTTCTTACTCATTGTGATTTGTGTTTTTATTAATATCTACTTTCTTTTCCTACATCACAATAAGAAAATCTAAATTGTAATACTTTGTCAAAATTTAAGATTTTTATTTATCTGCAGGTAAAACAATATTTGATGATAAAATTTTCCTAAATTGTGTCATAATAATATTATTATCACTAACTCTGACCCACGCCATCATACAACGAATTGAATATAGGAACAGATTCCTACAGTTATGTTAGCACAATCTAACATATTTATGTGTTATTGATTGAGTAGGGTAACTAATTTCTTAAAAACCCAATGTTTTAAATATTGTAAATATGTATAGTTATACATTCATTTCAATAAAAGATTTGTTGACTCGTTCTCAGACCTACGTATATTTTTTAATTATGGCTTCTAGTTACCTAAACTGACATCTATTGTTGATTAGCAGAACTAATGCACAGCAAAATTATAAATTAAAAAAAAAAATTGGTACACATTGTTTTTTTGAAGAAATAACGTATATTTCCGATACTAAACAATCTTTTATATCCCTCTATCGGGCACTTTCAGTATTTCCTGCAGTTATGTGGCGTATCAAAAAGTCCTATTTATTGATATCTCGGCTTCTAAGCAACGTATCGCGATAAAACATACACCAGATTTTAAGTTAGACCACCAGTAATACAATTGTGAAAACCGCATTCAATTTCATACAGTGGTTTTGGCGTGATGCTGTGTCAAACATACAGACAGACAAGATTTTTAAAAATGACAGATTCGTAATCTATTGGTCCTATATAGTCCCCTGATACCAAATTTTCTTAAATATCTTCAATGTACAGACATTATCGAGTTACAGTTTTATAATATATATAGATAACCAATGATATTATATCTAAAATAATAATACATATACCTAATGATATCTATACTTCTATACTAATATTATAAATGCGAAAGTGTGTTTGTTTGTTTGTTTGTCCATCTTTCACGTCGTAACTGAGCGATGTTATGGTAAGATTTTTTGTGTGGAGATAGGTAGGAGGCTGGAGAGTAACGTAGGCTACTTTTTACCGCAGTAAAACAACTCATTCCCATGGAAAGATCCATTATGATGCGTATGTAGCTGCCTGACGCAGCTATCATTATACCTACCGAGTACCTCCTATGAATACTTACGCAGTTACCAATACCTTCTCAATACCTACATATTTGCCTTACCACAACAATACCTGGATACCAATAGGAAAGAATAAATACAACAGCCTACCTTATATTTCAAGCTAAGTGAAACAAAACACCTCAAGGGAAATATATTTATTTGATTTGACGTTCTGTTAAGAAACGAATGACGTCTGTTTAAGAAACAAGATAAGCGCAGTCCGTCAGCTTCTTCCTCGTTCCTCTTCATCAGTCTTCAAGCCACAAGATCTCATCTTCAAAGCACCCGGCACCCAGCATTTATCTTCATTCTTCGTACGTCTGTGTCGTGTGTTCGCGCTCGCAGCTCCCAGGAGAATGGACACCCATTTGGGCCCCGCCCAATATTTATAACATCGCCGCGCGCAGCGCGAAGGAGAGCGGCGATGTTAGAACGAGATGGCAGTACAAAGCGAGAGGTACAGCGCTATTACTACAAGAGCGAACGAGACGGCATGCAAATTGACCTTGTTTATTTTATTACTTTTTACACGTGTTTTTTTATCCTCTTTCTTATTGGTCTTTCTTTTTCCTGTAAATTAATGTAGCTATTTTTATTGGATATCCTTCTTTACAATTTTTGTATATAAACCCGTTTATTTTGTCAATAAAATTATTCCTCGGATAACCACTCCAGCAGAAGTATTATTTCAAGCAACCTTCCTGAAGAACAAACATTAGTGGATTAGACCCTCTGATCCACTAAACGTATTTGCCCATACTTCTATACTTCCATATCCATCCATACTATCCATACTTCCAAACTTCCATACTTAATTTGATTTTGGATCTGTTACTTATTTATAAATTATTATATATTGAAGGATAAAAAGTGGTCACCGTCTATAAGGACGTCACCACACTGAAGGAGTCGCCAATCCTTCGCAAGTTTTTAAAGTACTTGTGCAGTACATTTTTTTACCCAAGGTAGACGTTATTCTCTCCGTAGTCCCTAATAATTTCAACAAAATAACATACTGATAATTAAAAAGCAACTACATACTTATCTCAGAGTTGTTAGAAAAAATTTATTTGTAGACTCATCAAGAAAAAGAAAGGTAAAGGAGCCGATTTTTCGAATTATTTAAAATCTCGAAAACAGTGACACTTTTACTAAGGTAATTTTTTGACATGGTTGGTTCACCCTCAAGCTAAAGCTCAAGCCTCTGTAGTTGATCCTCTACTTACGGGCCACCCTGTAGACTTTGTAAATCCAGCCGAATGCGAAGATGGTTTGAGACTACTAAAACAATGCATTCGATCCAATCATGGAGTCGAATTTCACTTTTCCCCATACAAATATATTCCCTAAACAAAATGTAACTAGGTATTTCTTTACTTTACTAATCTTAATATACATATATAAACTAGCTGCCTGGACAGACTTCGTTCTGTCAAAAGTTATTTATATCTGAACAATAAACGACGATTAGTTACAAAAATAAGTTAATATTTAATATTTCTTAACATTACCGATCCTACTTTCCATTGAAGGTTATGAGGTGTCAATCCCGGAAAATTTAACGATTCTGGTGGATAGTTGACGACATCATCTTGATTAGTTGCCCAATCAACTGTATGTGAAATTTGTATGTCATTAATTCACCGGCAATTTCATTTTGAATTTTGAAGTTTATTTCATCTACATCCGTAATTTTGGCAGGTGATATAGCACGTTCGCTCAGCCACAAATGATCTTTGTAATTTTGAGAGACGTTTGGGAATACGTTTTGTATGAGCTCGATTGTTGTTTCCGTAAACTGACAAAAATATAATGCAGCCAGTCAAATCATTTAACAGGGATTTTGCCATTACCAAAGTCAATGAGTTGCTTTGAAAATATTTCTCCAGATTGATCATTTTGCTATCGTACACGTATATTCTTGTTTCAGTTTAGTATCTTTAAGTATTTCCACAAAATGGAGGACTTTGAATATGCGTTGAGTTCATCCGCTGGTGTTGACCGAGGTAATGTTTGACGGAAATCTCCTGGTAATAAAATCATCGCTCCACCAAATCGGTTTCGATTGTTTCGTAGATCTTTCATAGTTCTGTCTAATGCCTCCAAAAACTTTTTATGTGCTATCGTGCATCCATCCCACACTATCAACTTACATACCTTTGCCATTGCTGTATTCTTGGAAATGTTGGAGGTCGAAGTTTTATTGCTTTGAAATTTTAGCACTGAATCGGCTGTTTGACCGCCTTTCAATAACGTGGCTGCAATTCCAGATGAAGATGTACCACCTGGAGCGTCCAAATAGTAAATTCCTACAGTTCCATCATTTACAAATATTACAATCAATCAATCTGGTCAAGGTTGTAGGTATATAGTGGTTGAATAACTCATTGTAGTACGTTCTGTGCAGTGAAATGGCCAATTTCTAGGTTGACTGCTAAATGAACTACATTGGGATCTTTCATGAATGGGAAGAGAAAAAATGCGGGAAATTGCTTCATTAATACTAACGTTACGGCCCATTTGGTATTGGTTAAACTCCAATCACAGCCATATATCACTTCCTTTTGTTACATATTTGCAAATGTATTTTATAGATTTTACGGAATGGCAAGATTCAACATTGATGTGCGCCTTGAAAGTCTTTGATAGGATTGGTGAACCAACGATTATCAATTTCGATTTTTAGTTGATTTACTTTTACAACTGTTGATCTTCTTTTATCTGCGGTTGATCGGCGACGCGACGATATAGCGGTTAGCCATTGTTCCCGGTACCTAATTGTTTCTGCTACTAATTCCCGTGGATACCATTTCGAATATTTACCATCTACCATACATGTTTTTTTTTTTTTTTTTTATATATATTATAAAAACCTTCTGTGGACTCCAAGGAACATACAAAACAAATTTCAGCCAAATCGGTCGAGCCGTTCTCGAGTTTAGCGCTTAGCAACATCCATTTTTATATACAACGTATAACAGGATTTACGCACTTTGAGAAAGTATCTTCCTCAAAATCGGCAACTGAATCGATTCCACGTATTTTTAATTGTTTTTTATAGCTTAATAATTTTTTATTTAAGAAATAAGTTATACTCATTTCGAACGAAAAGTGTGAACATTCTACCCAGCGGCGCACGCACACATGAGAGCGAACGAGCGCTACAAGGTCGGTGCGCGCGTCTGTGTGAGTACACCCCGACGAAAACAGCAGAGCTATTAGCGATCGAGCGATCATTACATAAAATATGTAGTAGGTAATGGTACGAAGATTAAATAGTAAACAAATTATGATTCTCTCTTTCCATCACATTTTTCAGGCTTTGTACTGTAGACTGTGAACAATTTTGAACTCATTGATTAATAAACCTCAAATTAAAGAACAAAATTATTTAACAATGTCAGTAATAAGTTTAAGTTTATTTAATACCTACTACAGTGTCACTTTTCACTACATTGAATGCATAAATGACGTACACCCTTAAACACCCCAATTAGAATACCTATTCAGTTTTAATCATAATACCTACACTAAAATATTTTTTATTAGCTTATTAATTGTTTATTCAAGAAATTACTTGTTCTCGTAGAGGGATAAGAATGTTCATAATATTCTAAACAAGCATACAGACTAACGCACACATGAGAGTGAGACCCACGTCACAGGCCACAACGCGGGCCGCGGGGGCCAGCGCGGCGCGCGCGCGTCGATAACAGCTGATGCACGAAAACGAATTCGACATTGTACATACCTACATTAGACATTGTTAAACACAACATGTTTGTTACCTGAGTACTCATTTCATTTAATTGGTTGGTGTGTTATACTCGTATCACTTACTGAACACATCCAATTAGGTAAAGATTCAAAGATTTTATTGAACATAAAAACATTATTATTACCTACATATGCCTAAAATAATAGTTAATCGTACTAAGATAAATTGTTTCATAAACAAATTATGATTCCCTCTTTCAATCACTTTTTACAGCTTTTGGACTGTCGACTTTGAATCATTTTAATTAATACAATGTCTATCGTTTTGGCATTAAAATGATAAGATACCTATTTATTGAAATATTTATTGTTTAGAAGTAGATATGTAGATAACTAAATTTTAAGTAAATTAATAGGTGTAAACGGATAATTTACTACCTACTTCAAATTTTGTACGCAAGTAAACAAGTGATTTAGAAATTTTTCTATGGGCGGGGCATAACACTTAACACGTTTGAGCAGACATTTTTTAATTAAAATTTAGTAAAATGCATAAGTTTATTAAGTAGGTTGTGAAGAATTGTATGAACTAAAGAGCTTTACTAAATTATTCCGTTTGGGCGCGCACTAAAAATCATTCACATAAAATTAAGTTAACTGCCTACAATCTACATAATACGTTTAAATCGGACTTAAGTAATAATACAACAAAACAAAAAAGACTGCGTGTTTAAAAGCTGTGAATTATTAAAATATTTACAAATATTAAACAACCATTTAAATTTAGTTACTGTAGGTAACTTACAGGTCTGATAATAATTGGTTTCTTCCCTCTTCGTCCTCATAGACTCCTATCAACTCCTGCGGCGTCGTCATAAAATGACATTTTCAAAATGTCCACTACCTTGTTCGATACACAATAATGCACGTTTTTGTAATTGTCGTTTAAGTTTATTTAATACTACAGTGTCACTTTTCACTACGTCAAATGCAGCTATTATTCCATTTTTTAGATCCTCACCGCTAATGGAATGTTTGAAATAAACACGTCCCCACAGAAAAAAGTCTAGTTGGATCAAATCAGCTGATAAGGCCGGCGCGTGCGGTGTGACTGACTTTTTAATTTTCTAAATCGTAGATTACAAAAGCCGCCGGTCGCCGGGCCGATCACACCGCCGGCTGGGACACTCTCGTTACGTCTCGCTTCCTCCCGACTGTTTTTAAATATGCGGAAGAGAGAAAACGTATGGAAGTGTGCGAACTTTCTTAATAATATTTTTTTGATCTATTGCGTTTGTAGTGTATTTCTTTAACGTCGTACAACTCGTACGTTTGGCAGTGTGTGTTTGAGGCTGTGGCTAAGTATAATAATGCTTGAAAGGACCCTATTGCATTGACTTAAGTTTCATTTTTGTTTGTTTCGACTGTTTAAAGAATTGGGTGACATCATTTACTTAATTTTAATTTCTTTTAGGAAAAAAAAATTACCTACATTAAAAATACGTGGAATCGATTCAGCTGCCGATTTTGAGCCATGTACCCTCCTAAGTTACATATATTTAAGATACATATTGTATATAGATTACGTGTCACGTTGTTTGTCCGCGATGGACTCCTAAACTACTTAACCGATTTTAATCAAATTTGCACACCGTGTGCAGTTTGATCCAACTTGAAAGATAGGATAGCTTACATCTCAAAATAAAAAACTTTTGACAGAACGAAGTCTGTCCGGGCAGCTAGTAAATTATAAATTAATACTTGACTACAATCCCATTTGTACATAGTGCGATATAGTCCGAGTGGTAAGACGCACTAACTTAGAAAAAGTCTATTCACTCTTTCTTTGAAGACACCCACATTATAATTGAACGGAAACACCAACGCACGCAATTTATTCCAATCCAATTACGCATAGTAAATGACGAAGTGAAGCGCGTCGTCCATCCCATCGTGTGTATGGACGTTCAACTTCGGTGTTGTATCTATCAGTATGTAAAGAGATATACACAAAGGAACAATACGCAGAAAATGCATGTACCTAAGCCGAAAAATATGTTAAGATAATAAAAAGTGATTGATCTTTTGATAATTTTAATTAAATATAGATTCACATCAATAACATTAAGCTGAAGAATTTGCGTAATCTTATTAATAAATCAATAACGATGATTGATAAACTACACGAGCACACATCCTAAGCCAGTAGACCTAGAAGCATGAAACTGTATAGAGTTTCTACGAGAAGAACAACAATGAGGGAACAAGAAAGAATTTGTGATTTGGTGTCATCGACTTTATTCACCCAAGTTAAATAGTTATGCCGATGAGAATACTTAGTTGTGCCGTACCACTAGTTATGCGTATGTAGTTGGTCCGTTAGGAAACCGCGCACCCAGATGTTTTAAGTCACTTAATACCACCATAGGATTTCATATGTCGTAGGTGCAATTAATAACACATAAAGACAAGATCAGACCAAGAACTGAAAAAACTCATTGTTCAAATTTCTGATTCGCTCAGAATCGAACCCCGAACACTCCGGCGATCACCATTACATCTTTGTCGTTAATTTGCTCGAAAGGCCATGAAGTATCTCTTCATTTGCGTCTTTAAACTTTTTAACCTTGATTATGTCTCTATCTTCCTTCTTTCTTTTCCTATCTCTCTTGGCTACTAAAACATAGTTGGTGCCTTTGGTGTTGCTAAGATTTAAAAGCGACTCTGAACTAACACAAAATGCTTGTCTGCTACTTTGCCAAATATTTAGTTATTCAAACCATTCATGAAATTTTCCATCCACCAAAACATTAAAAAAACAATCTTATCATAAATTCAAATCCGGCTTCCTCAATATGATAATAGCAATTATTAGTTTGTTTATACTTTTAAAATTTAACCATAATATGAATTTGAAAACATCAACATTGTATATTTGATAAAAAGCAGTTAAAACTAACCTTTTCTAATAATAAATATTACCTGTAATTATTTCTGAAGTTCCGTATATTTTAAACTGGCACTCTGCTCGCGTTTTCAGGTATAATAAATACCCCGTATCTTATTCCAGATCATGCTATCTTATGCTCAATTTCATCAAAATCCGTCCAGTAATTTTCGCGTGAAAGAGTAACAAACATTCGTTCATCCTCTCAAACTTTCATATTTACAATGTTTGTAGGAAGTAGGAGATATCTTTGGGAAGTAGGAGATAGCTTTATGTCATCATCGTCATCATTATCACTATATATCATGTGTCCTGCTGCTGGGCTTAGATCTCCTCTCATAATATTATGCAGGTAAAAAATATGGAGAGCTCGTAGGTGGTTTTTAATAATTTATTTTCCTGGATAAACGTATTTGTATCACATTTTCCATTTAGCAGATTACACTTCTCCGTGTAAACTGTAATTATACAAAATCTCAGACTCCAGTATGCGTTGCTCTTCTAAGTTGTATATAAGTTTTCAGTTTAATTATGCCAATTGTAACACTTCAATTTAAGTTCACTGCTTCAGTAAACAGTTAAAAACAACGGTTTCGATACAGATCTCTAACCAAAAGGATTAAGATAACCATATTTTGATTATAGTTTGGTTCGGTAAACAGCCGCAACAAACTATAAAAGGACTAGTTTTAGTCATTCTTAGAAATAAGAACCCAAAATGAAACTGTTCCTAACTCTTTTACTGGCAACTGCTGCGTTAGCCGCGCCAGGGTTTGAGCCCATACAACTATATTATCATGAGTCAGAGGGTATACCTGAAGCGGCGAGGATAAAGGCTGCTGAGGAAGCTATAGACTTCGATGGAGCCAGGATAGTTGGTGGTGGTGCAGCCTCCTTAGGACAATTTCCGTTCATGGTAAGAAACGTTTTGATGTGAACCCACAATCTCATAACCTTAGTAGTGACCCTGCCTACGCAGCGATTTCCACGTTCCAGATTTGTGTCTTACAAATAAATATTTTTTCTCGGTTCGTGGGTGTTAGCGATGTTTTATTTGTGTTGTCTATGCCACCTGTGACAATAAATCCTTGTCAGCACGGTGCAGGAGTGCATAACACACTTTTAAACATTGTGATGTTAATAGAAATATTGTGTTTTTATTGGAACGAAGTTTCTTATCGCGCGTTGCGAAAGGGGGCTAGGCGGAAAATTTGGTAACGAAACTTTTTGACAGGTAACGACACTTTTTGCCGTCGTAGTTTTTTTACATAGAAAGCAAGTCAGAGTACTAGGATAGCAAAAACTACGATAGCAAAATCTAAGGTATTAAATTTTGTTTTGGCACACTTGCTGCATGTTTTTGCTATCCTAGTAACCTGACTGCAAGGAACTTCGTTTCATCCGGGTGTCCCTTGACACCTCTCAAGTTTTTTTATAATTCCTTTCTCTTGATCATATGTTTTAATTCCTTTCCAGGGAGGTTTAGTCATTACTCTTGCAAGCAATCTTACTTCAGTATGTGGATCTACCTTAATTACCACCACAAAATTGGTCACAGCTGCTCACTGTTGGTTTGACGGTCAACAAAACGCGCTTCAACTAACGGTAGTGCTTGGGTCATTACTTCTCTTCTCTGGTGGTACCCGAATTAAAACCAATCAATGTGAAGTTCACGAGAGCTACAATCCTACAACTCTGAGTAATGATGTTGCTGTCATCACCATTAATATTGTGGCGTTGGGCAGTAAGTTTTTTTTAATAGCAATTCAATAAAATAACAACGGGAATATTATATCCCACTAGTCCCGTTGAGTTGTTCCGTGACGGGACAACTGGCATAGTTTAGTACATCTGCATCACTTGTCCCGTGGGACTAGTGTGACTCATATTATTTTTAATACTGCTATTATTTATCTTTCCGTGAAGCTACAGCCATTTTGATTATCCGCCAAACGACTACATAGTCGTATTCCTACTGAGGTTTCAGACCCAGTACTTTTGTTCTTTTTCTTCTCTCTTTCTTGACACTCTCTCTCTAACAGAAACACCAAAGGCATCAGTGATGTTTCTGTTATATATGGGTAACGATAGCCACTTACCATCAGGTGGATCGTCAGCTCGTTAATCGGCTATTTCCATAAAAATAAAGAATTAAATTATGTTATATACTTATAACCTGTCTGCCAGGAAGGGTTATGTTTTTCGTGCGTCTGTTTGTATGCATGTTTGTATTTATGCATTTAATATTCTTTATTACCTCGTGTCTTCCAAACCACTAAACAGTTTTGTGATATCGTTGGATTTGTCTTAATAACCCAAGTGTTCTTAGAAAAGTGAAATTAAAAAAACAAATATGGTGGCTGTGAGATGCCATTGTTTAACGTATCAAAAAATAAAAATAAATCGAATAACGCAATATGGGTATCAAATTAAAGAGTTTACCTTAAGAATTTCAAAAAGTTTAAAATAAAAAAATTATTAAAAAAACATCCGACTGCTTAACACGTTCGGTGCGTTAGGGATCTCTACTAGATCCCGTGCAGAACTTTCATACTGTGCGGCGTCAAAAATCGTGTTCTTTCACTCTGTGCGGGAGGCTATAACATCTAAAGTTCTATGTGTATGATAAAGACAAATATACATATTTGCTTCCCGCTTAAATTTTGAATCAATGGTGTAATAAAATATTTTAGGGGTCGACGAGGTCCCTACCGCACAGAAGTGAAAATATATTCACTCCTTGCGTTGGGGGTTTCCTTTGATACCCGTGAATCGTGAGCCCCGTAGCCGCAAGGACGGGAGAGTTGGAGGCACGAGCACCACAAGTTTTGTTTTAGGGATGTTCATGTATCGATCGTTAAGTTCGCGCTTCGATATCAAATTATTACGCTCGTAAATACGAACAATGAGTTATTTTAAAATGAAAAAACTTGACAAGTGCGAATTAAACTCGCTTGGAGAGAATTCCGTACATTGATTTTATGTATTTACCGTTATTTTTCTATTTTATTAATTTTTGTCATTTTTTAAGACTTATTATAGGTTTTCCTGTAATATTTAAGTATATATTATATATATAAGTATATGTAATATTTAAGTAATTTTCGTTCTTTCTTTAATAACTTTAAAACTATCCATTGTAAAACTATAAAAAAATATGTATGAGATCATTACAACAAGCCCTTTTATTTGACATACAATGCGATACGGTTCGCAAAACAGATTTGTTAATTTTTTTTTCAAAATTCAGTTGTTTACTTTATACCTTCGTCTTTGGGTCACAAAAATGTACATGAGTACCAAATTTCAACTCATTTGGTCCAGTTCTATCGGAGTAAATTGGCTGTGAACGGCGGTCGCCCAAACGCACGAGTGATATAAGGGTTCCGTTTTTCGTTTTTTCGTACGGAACCCTAAAAAGTGCGGGAAGTATGTAAATAAGTCAACGTCGGATTATACAGGAACGTATACATCGGATGTTAAAATAAAAATTTTGCAAAACATACAAATATCCCGCCAGTGGCCACTGACCAGTGATAGTGATTCGGATTATGAGCAGTTTAATCGTCCTGGTAAGAAAAAAATAACATAAACGTGTACTTACGTACGCGCGTGCGAAGTTATACTTCTATGGCATCAAAAAACCAATATAAATTAAAAAAACCAATATTAAAAAATAATATTTTAACAATATTAAAAAAACAATATAATAATAATAATTTTTCAAAACGAGCGTTTTTAAAAACGCACGTGACGTTTTTTGGGTCACCGCCCATGTTACAAATCTTAAAATTTCACTCTCATTATTTTTTCCATTTATTTCACAACGCGCCTAAAGCAGTATAACTTCAAAAACCTTCATCACAAACTTTTCTTTATAACACTTTTTTTAAATATTAAATTATTCATATGTACCAATTTTTTTGACATGATAACGTCTATTAAAACGATGAGCGCCGGGCGATCGGACGATCGGCGTATCGTAGCCGATGCCATAGGCGATCGTAGTTGAGTGGAGCGGAGCGGGGCGGGGCGGAGCGGAGCGGAGCTTTGTCATGACGTTGTCACGTTACACTACCGTCCGTAAACCGACTTTACAGACAACCATTTTTTGTAATAAAACTTTTTTACCTATCGACAACTGGGATTTTATTTTATTCCCATCACTAGTAGCTACACATATTGAACCATCATCTGTTGCGGAACGGGATACAACAGATCCCTAATTTTTTTTTTGTAATAGCGATTTACCCTAATGTCAGAACTGCGTGCGAACCTACCAAAAGATAGAGTCATAGCCTATGTTTAAGCCACAAAAAACTCATAAATATATCATTGGTTTTGACGAAGATATTAATTATTTTCAAAACTGCTATTTTAGGGGGCTGAAGAGGTCCCTAACGCACCACAGGAAAGTTTAGTTAAGGGGTTTTTGAGGTCCCCTTAGCACAGGCTGAAAGTTCTTTGAAAGTGTTGACGCAGTGAACGTGTTAAAAAAGCTAGAAAGGAAAAAACAAGCCCAGTAGTTTAGAATGTTGTTAAAAGTAATGCTGAACAAATACTCCATAGTAAAACTTAAAACTCATTGAGTTACCTCCGTATAATATGTTTTATATACCGCAGCATGATGTCATTAAGTACTAACTTATTGTTTTTGTGTTTTTTTTCTTTGTATTTTTAAATTATTGATATAACTGCATTTCAGATAGTATTAACACCATTCCGTTGGCAACTGGTACAGATGACTACGTTGGAAAAACAGCGGTAGCTGTAGGCTTTGGGCGCACTGCTGACGGTAAGTATAATAATAATTATATAGAAAAGATTTGTTTTTTGTTTGTAAGTAATTTAAAAACTACGTTAACGATTTTAAAAGACCTTTTACTTGAGTCAGCCGCCAAACGACTTGTCCTATCCGTAGCAACCATAACTTACCATCAGGTGGGTCATCTGCTGGTAAGGCTGATATAATAATGTAAAAAAGAGGTAGATATGTCATTAGTGCGCCAACGATGAAGAGCGTAAGAACAGGCAATTGACCGTTCTGCTCGTAGTCGCTCTGTCAATACAAGACGATACGCACGTTTTTGTTGTTGTCAGAAGTGCTTGAGATTTGACATAAAGCGTTAAAATGCCTTCGTGTATTATACCAATGTGATTGGTGTAGTGAAAGATAAACGTGTGTGTGTTGTAGCTCTTTTCGGAACAGATTTTTTGGTTGATTTGTAAGGGCATAACGTATCTATATAAAGTTTTAAATATCATTGCTCGTATGTCGATGGCCCTCGGGCGGCATAAAAACATCCGACACTTGGGTTACTAGAGCATCATGGTTGGAGTATACTAAGCCTCCTCAAAAGCTCAGCCATGCTCATTAAAGGGCCATCAATGGGTTGAATTGAAGCCATTCCGGCGCAGAAGTTTAAAGTAACCAAAGTCTAGCAGAGGCATATCTATCTAGCATATCTATTCTATTTTTGCAGGCGTCAGCATCCCCCAAAACCAGACCCTGAGCTTCGTGTCTCTCCCCGTCATCAGCAACGCTGAATGCCAACGCACCTTCGGCAATACCGTCCTCGCGTCCAACCTCTGCACCAGTGGTGCTGATGGGAAGAGCGCCTGTGGTGGCGACGCAGGAGGCCCGCTGCGTATTGACAATGCTCTGGTCAGTTTATTGAGTATAAGCGTGAGTGAATGAGTGAGTGAGGAATGGGTCACTGAACGATTGAAGTATATAGTGAATTAGTGAATGTATGAATGAATAAATGAGTGAATGGATCGATAAATGAATGCGTTAATTGAGGAGAAGGTTCAAATATTTTTTTCGTATCTTTAGGTCTAAAATTTTGATTGCTTTATCTAAGTGTACATACAATTTGAACAAAACTGTACACAAAAAAAAACTTTCTGTAACAGATAGTAGTAACAGATTTTAAAGTTACGATTTTGTTTCTTGTTTTAAAATAGTTTTTGGGCTGGTTGGAAATACGTTTCCTTCCATCGCTTTAATATCTACTTTTTAGAACGAAGCTTTTTCATAGTCTACTTTTCCTTTTTATATGTGATGAATATATTGTTCCTAATTCGAAATATATTCTTTAATTCAAATTATTATTTTTAATCTGTCATTTACAGGTTGGAATAATATCATTCCGAGCACGCTCAGGTTGCCAAAAGGGCTTCCCCGTGGGATACGCCAGAGTAACGTCATTCCATTCCTGGATCACTCAACGCATGAAGTGAACGTATCAGTAAACGACAAATACAGAGGGCTGTAGCGTCGACAACTAAACCAAACGATTACTGTAAAATTTATATACCTAATAAAAATAAAATAAAATTCAAAATGTACTTTTCTTTTTGGCCTAATTAGCATAATCCCATATCGGCAGGGTGACTCATGAGCTGATAAATGCCAGCCCTCTCTTCTTGGTAGGGCTTCGCGTGTTATGTTATCAATATTATTATTAGGTCATTGATATAATTACTGGTATAAGTCTGTCAAGCCTACATCTATGTCGTTGTTATTGTCGTTAGTCTTGCTCGAGTCTTGAGCTTAAGTGCAAGATCTTTCTTTGCCTTCTTTCAATCAATCAATTTATCTTTGGTAATTTCTTTGGTGTCGCTGTTTTATTTGCATAAAAACATAAACGTGTACTTATGTACGCGTGTGAGAAGTTATACTTCTTTGGCATCAAAAAAAAAACAATAAAAAAAAAAAAAAAATAAAAACAATTTCAAAAAACCATTCAAAAAAAGAATCAAAAAATATATTGAAAAACGATATTAAAAAAACAATATTAAAAACCATTATTAAAAACCATTATTAAAAAAACAATATTCATAAAAAACAATATTCAAAAACAATATTCTAACAATATTAAAAAAGAATGTAATAAATATTTTAATAATCATTTTTCTCTCTCACTTATTTCACTCTCATCATTTTTTCCATTTATTTCATAACGCGGCTAAAGAAGTATAACTTCAAAAATATGTATATCGCTCATTATACAACGGCACATCTACGTTTGTCATATTTTACAGAAACGAATTTCAAAAATTTTATAAAAATGTTTAAAATTAATTTAATGGTGGTCACTCACGGTCATTCCATCTCGTCATTTTTGGAGCCACGCCAAACGACATATGTCAATATGGATGGATGCCAAACATGATGCACACTCACGATCATTCCAATTCTCTTTCATTTGCGCGTTTGACCTCATCGAAAGACGTTGACATGACGTTGCGTTCGGAAGCCATTTTGTTACAAAAAATTATACAATGACATTTGGAAGTGTCTCCTTCGTTCGACGTCTCGGCGCGAAACAGGGTTGGATTTTCTACTATAATAATTATAGTATTTACACTATAATTTCACCCTTTGTCCTATGTACTATCCACATCTAAGTATAGTACGCTAAAATACTATAATTTTATTTGGTCCCGAATGTTTAGTTTTAAGACATATTATGAATATTTCGACAGTGCGTGTATCCGACCGAATTCTGATCTTGCGATTCCTGTCTCAATGTCCTCAGCAGTAGGCTTCTTTTTTTTTACACGAATAAGTTAATGCTTGACCACAATCCCACCTGATGGTAAGTGTAGATGTGGTCCAAGGTGGTGTCTTTTGTTCTTTTCCACTAACAGTAACTAATCTCGTTCCTTATGATTCCTTCCATTCCATACGAAATTCAATCAAAGCGATAACAATCGCTTGCGAATTTGTGTGTAATAATACGTTTATTTACGAAGTTCTTCCTACTACTTGACTTGAAAGTAAAAGTATTTTTTCCATTTCAACAAATGGGGGGGGGGGTGCAAAAGCAGTTGATGTACCGATTTTGTGCTTGCAACACTGAGTGTACTATATTTTTTTTATAAATACTATACTTTTCATTGTTTTGTACTATATTTTTCAATGTACCTAAATCCAACCCTGGCGCGAAATGAACAAAAAATGGATGTGGGTTTGCGCATTCACGATCAGTCGGCGCGATGTTGCGGCGTGACGCCATGGCGCGATTGGAAATCCAGAGTTTTATATCACGCCATCAGTTTTTCACATTCACGATCAAATTTTGGCTGTATATCACGCCATTTGACGCGATGGAATGACCGTGAATGACCACCTTAAGGGTTCTTTTTACATTTTTTACAGATTGTATGAGTTTGGTTACTAGTATAGACATCCATTAATACATATTTACCACTATGTAGATTATGCACTTTTAAACACGTAGATATACCATATAAACTAAATTTCGCAATTTTTGCAGATGTGCCATAATATTATAGGTGAGCGATATATCTAGCACCTTTAGTTACAATTTTAAAATATGGTAGCAACAAATTAGTCTAATCAGAATAAAATTACACGAAATGACTGATAATAATATCGGCACGGGTCAGCTTACTCGGCTTATAATGATATCAATCATCATTTATATTTAGTTAATGATAATAATCTGACTGATTTGAGTGAAAACGTTTTTTTTTTTTCATCAAAAACAAAGTATTTCAGAACATTGTTATAAAATATCCGTAAAAATCACAAAAGAAGTTTTGTCCCGGATACTAAGAAATCTTTGAGCTGTACATATACATACTAATACAAAATATCAAAATAAAAAAGCGAGCTAAGTAGGTCACCCATACGACCGCAATGGCAAACAATTCTTGAGCTTTTCCGTGCTTTAGAGGGCACGTAATGCCATCGGTCCTTGTTATTATCGTGAGGTATCAGTCGTTGAACCATATTGGAGGCTTTCGGGTGGCATGAAAACTTCCGACATTTATTAAGTTAGTATTAGTCTACTTTGCAACAATCCGCGTTTAACATGTATGATGGTATATACTTTAAAACATGCGTGGCACCTCCCTCCCTCCCACAACGGAAACATGCACTACAATAATTAAACGTATATACCAACATACATACCAGCACCAACACGTGTTTCGCCCCGAAACGGAGCATCATCAGGGTAAGTTGACTCTACGATGGTTAGTCGGAAAGTGAGCATCGTTCACTGAGCGTGGCGTATTTATACCCAACTCGCCCACTGATTATCTAATGATGTTGTAATAATTAGTAATTAGTAATTAATTAATTATTCAATCAATTAATCAATCGATTAATTAATTAATCAATCAATTAGTGAATCACGCCGGCAGGAACCGGGTCTGACGTAATCTGGTGATGTGTACTGTTGAAAATCCTCAGTAAAGGCGAGTTGGATACATTTATTTGTTCATTCAGCAGTGTAAAACTTGGATTATTATTATGTTTTATTATTTCTAACTGCTCTAGTATACTTAATTTAAAACCCTTATCAGATTTATGTAATATATTATATGTATGGTTACTAGTTAAACTGTGACCTGATTCTATTAGATGTTTAGCGAAATTAGACTTATCCGCGTGACCATTCCTGTACGCGGCCATATGTTCCCGGTAACGTGTGTCAAAATTTCTACCAGTTTGACCCACGTACACGCCATTACAATCAGAACAAACAATTTTGTAGACACCAGATTGTTCATGTCTACCTCTTTTATCTTTACCGTTTGTTATAGATTGCAAGGAATTGTTTGTTCTGAATGCAACGAAGATGTTGTTACGACGGAGCGTTTTTGCGATTCGCTCTGAAATTGGACCAAGGTAGGTTAAACTTGAACGATATTTATTTGGTGTTATGTCGTTGGGAGCCGCGTACAAGAGATCACGCACCATTAAGCCTCTCCTCTTATGGATGAGAGTATCCACCATCTCCCTACCATACCCATTGGCAACAGCAATGTGATAGATGGTATTTAATTCTTTTTGATAGTTCTGAGGTGATAATGGAACACACATTAATCTGTTAACATAGCAGTGAAATGCTGCCATTTTATGTTGCCATGGGTGGCAGGAAGATGCCGGAATGACCGCATCCGTATATGTTGGTTTGCGGAAAATTCCAAAGTCATGTCTATTGTTTTGCCGAGTAATGGTAAGATCTAAAAAGTTCAATGAACAATTAACTTCAACTTCAAGTTTGAATTTAATTTTGGGATGGATTTTATTTAACTTATTTACGAAAACGTCCAGTTGTCTGTCTGTCCCCGTCCAGCACATAATTATGTCATCAACATACCTATAGTAATAAAATATATGTTTATGGCCTATAATATTCTTATTTTCGTAGTGGTCCATAAAAATCTCAGCAATTAATGGGCTTAATGGAGACCCCATTGCGAGGCCTTCTTTTTGAGAAAAATATTGATTATTAAATCGGAAATAGTTTTGATCTAAACATAATGAAGTGAGCCTTAAGAGATCATCCTTTTCTCCGGGAAGTAATTTTGATCTTTCAAAAAGTTGGGATAGTATAATTAAGGACTCTGTTCGGGGAACATTAGTAAATAAACTGTCGACGTCAAGTGAGACTAGTTTTGATTTGTGGGGTAGTATTATATCCTTTATATTTTTGATTAAATGGAGGCTATTTTTTAAGCCAAAAGTGGATGAAAAAGATGTTTTTGATTTTATTATGGTATTAAGTCGACGAGCCAAATTATATGCTGGAGCCCCCACATAAGAGACAACTGGACGTATTGGTATGTTATCTTTGTGAATTTTTGGCAAACCGTAAAGAAGAGGAGCGTGAGGATTCATAGGGATCATTGAATGTGGTGGGTTCGGAAAAACGTATGGGGTGTTTTTGACAGCTAACTTCAACTGAGCAGTATATTTATTGGTTGGATCTGTATTTAATCTTATAAAATCCTCGCTTAGTATTATGTCGTTAACTTTATTATTATATGAGTCTCGATCCATTACCACAATGGTGTTACCTTTGTCGGCTTTTGTGACAACTAGATTATTATCAACGATACGTTGTTGAATAGATTTTAACACAGCAACCTCCTTGTTGGCAATGGATCGAGATGGCTGCGCAGCAGACTCTATCTGATGCGCAACCAAGTATTTAGCCATGTTATTATTACCCTTGTTACTTAACACTGCCATCTCTGCATCCACGGCCAAACCCTCCAGCGATCTTTGTGACAAACTTGGGGTCAGGTTATATTTCAAACCCTTACCCAACAGTGACAACTCATCATCAGGTAACTGGACGTCAGTGAGATTCTTGACTCGTGGATGAAAAGAAGGCAAGCTAATTTGGTTATTGTTAGAGGACATTGATTCACTATTAGAGCGCTTTTCTCTTAAGGTTTTTAACTTTCTGGATTGAATAATATACTTATTATGGGCTTCTAACGAGGCCAATTCTCTAGCCTTGTAATCTAATAGATCAAATTCAACATTATGTAATTTGAAAGATAAGCTCATGTGAAGAATTTTTAAATGGGATTTGAGATTATCTCTAACAGTGAACCAATGTCGTGATTCCTCATTTAGCCAAATATATTTGGCCTTGTTAACAGCGATGTTAGCTGCCCGGCTATGGATACCTGTATTAATATTAATGTAATTAGGGATGACATTGTAATGTTTACACTGTTGATTGAACCAAACATTTTGAACTGCTAAGCGATGTACTTTTGTTAACTTTATGTAGAGTTTAGCCTGTACAGCTGTGCTAGCTGATTTGATATAGTTAATAGTATCAGGCGTTACTTTGCGGAAATCCATTGTTATTAAGTTAGTATTAGTCTACTTTGCAACAATCCGCGTTTAACATGTATGATGGTATATACTTTAAAACATGCGTGGCACCTCCCTCCCTCCCACAACGGAAACATGCACTACAATAATTAAACGTATATACCAACATACATACCAGCACCAACACGTGTTTCGCCCCGAAACGGAGCATCATCAGGGTAAGTTGACTCTACGATGGTTAGTTGGGTATAAATACGCCACGCTCAGTGAACGATGCTCACTTTCCGACTAACCATCGTAGAGTCAACTTACCCTGATGATGCTCCGTTTCGGGGCGAAACACGTGTTGGTGCTGGTATGTATGTTGGTATATACGTTTAATTATTGTAGTGCATGTTTCCGTTGTGGGAGGGAGGGAGGTGCCACGCATGTTTTAAAGTATATACCATCATACATGTTAAACGCGGATTGTTGCAAAGTAGACTAATACTAACTTAATAACAATGGATTTCCGCAAAGTAACGCCTGATACTATTAACTATATCAAATCAGCTAGCACAGCTGTACAGGCTAAACTCTACATAAAGTTAACAAAAGTACATCGCTTAGCAGTTCAAAATGTTTGGTTCAATCAACAGTGTAAACATTACAATGTCATCCCTAATTACATTAATATTAATACAGGTATCCATAGCCGGGCAGCTAACATCGCTGTTAACAAGGCCAAATATATTTGGCTAAATGAGGAATCACGACATTGGTTCACTGTTAGAGATAATCTCAAATCCCATTTAAAAATTCTTCACATGAGCTTATCTTTCAAATTACATAATGTTGAATTTGATCTATTAGATTACAAGGCTAGAGAATTGGCCTCGTTAGAAGCCCATAATAAGTATATTATTCAATCCAGAAAGTTAAAAACCTTAAGAGAAAAGCGCTCTAATAGTGAATCAATGTCCTCTAACAATAACCAAATTAGCTTGCCTTCTTTTCATCCACGAGTCAAGAATCTCACTGACGTCCAGTTACCTGATGATGAGTTGTCACTGTTGGGTAAGGGTTTGAAATATAACCTGACCCCAAGTTTGTCACAAAGATCGCTGGAGGGTTTGGCCGTGGATGCAGAGATGGCAGTGTTAAGTAACAAGGGTAATAATAACATGGCTAAATACTTGGTTGCGCATCAGATAGAGTCTGCTGCGCAGCCATCTCGATCCATTGCCAACAAGGAGGTTGCTGTGTTAAAATCTATTCAACAACGTATCGTTGATAATAATCTAGTTGTCACAAAAGCCGACAAAGGTAACACCATTGTGGTAATGGATCGAGACTCATATAATAATAAAGTTAACGACATAATACTAAGCGAGGATTTTATAAGATTAAATACAGATCCAACCAATAAATATACTGCTCAGTTGAAGTTAGCTGTCAAAAACACCCCATACGTTTTTCCGAACCCACCACATTCAATGATCCCTATGAATCCTCACGCTCCTCTTCTTTACGGTTTGCCAAAAATTCACAAAGATAACATACCAATACGTCCAGTTGTCTCTTATGTGGGGGCTCCAGCATATAATTTGGCTCGTCGACTTAATACCATAATAAAATCAAAAACATCTTTTTCATCCACTTTTGGCTTAAAAAATAGCCTCCATTTAATCAAAAATATAAAGGATATAATACTACCCCACAAATCAAAACTAGTCTCACTTGACGTCGACAGTTTATTTACTAATGTTCCCCGAACAGAGTCCTTAATTATACTATCCCAACTTTTTGAAAGATCAAAATTACTTCCCGGAGAAAAGGATGATCTCTTAAGGCTCACTTCATTATGTTTAGATCAAAACTATTTCCGATTTAATAATCAATATTTTTCTCAAAAAGAAGGCCTCGCAATGGGGTCTCCATTAAGCCCATTAATTGCTGAGATTTTTATGGACCACTACGAAAATAAGAATATTATAGGCCATAAACATATATTTTATTACTATAGGTATGTTGATGACATAATTATGTGCTGGACGGGGACAGACAGACAACTGGACGTTTTCGTAAATAAGTTAAATAAAATCCATCCCAAAATTAAATTCAAACTTGAAGTTGAAGTTAATTGTTCATTGAACTTTTTAGATCTTACCATTACTCGGCAAAACAATAGACATGACTTTGGAATTTTCCGCAAACCAACATATACGGATGCGGTCATTCCGGCATCTTCCTGCCACCCATGGCAACATAAAATGGCAGCATTTCACTGCTATGTTAACAGATTAATGTGTGTTCCATTATCACCTCAGAACTATCAAAAAGAATTAAATACCATCTATCACATTGCTGTTGCCAATGGGTATGGTAGGGAGATGGTGGATACTCTCATCCATAAGAGGAGAGGCTTAATGGTGCGTGATCTCTTGTACGCGGCTCCCAACGACATAACACCAAATAAATATCGTTCAAGTTTAACCTACCTTGGTCCAATTTCAGAGCGAATCGCAAAAACGCTCCGTCGTAACAACATCTTCGTTGCATTCAGAACAAACAATTCCTTGCAATCTATAACAAACGGTAAAGATAAAAGAGGTAGACATGAACAATCTGGTGTCTACAAAATTGTTTGTTCTGATTGTAATGGCGTGTACGTGGGTCAAACTGGTAGAAATTTTGACACACGTTACCGGGAACATATGGCCGCGTACAGGAATGGTCACGCGGATAAGTCTAATTTCGCTAAACATCTAATAGAATCAGGTCACAGTTTAACTAGTAACCATACATATAATATATTACATAAATCTGATAAGGGTTTTAAATTAAGTATACTAGAGCAGTTAGAAATAATAAAACATAATAATAATCCAAGTTTTACACTGCTGAATGAACAAATAAATGTATCCAACTCGCCTTTACTGAGGATTTTCAACAGTACACATCACCAGATTACGTCAGACCCGGTTCCTGCCGGCGTGATTCACTAATTGATTGATTAATTAATTAATCGATTGATTAATTGATTGAATAATTAATTAATTACTAATTACTAATTATTACAACATCATTAGATAATCAGTGGGCGAGTTGGGTATAAATACGCCACGCTCAGTGAACGATGCTCACTTTCCGACTAACCATCGTAGAGTCAACTTACCCTGATGATGCTCCGTTTCGGGGCGAAACACGTGTTGGTGCTGGTATGTATGTTGGTATATACGTTTAATTATTGTAGTGCATGTTTCCGTTGTGGGAGGGAGGGAGGTGCCACGCATGTTTTAAAGTATATACCATCATACATGTTAAACGCGGATTGTTGCAAAGTAGACTAATACTAACTTAATAACAATGGATTTCCGCAAAGTAACGCCTGATACTATTAACTATTCCGACATTTAGTTGGCCACTAAGCCCTCCAATCCACACTGGAGCAGCGTGGTGGAGTTTTAGGCCTCTTCAAGAGGAAAGACCCGTGCTCAATAGGGGGCGTTAGTGGCTTGTAGCCATATCAGCAAATACTTTGTTAATTCCTATGACGTTAAGTAGCAAAAAGCGAGCTAACAACAGTTCAAGAAATATCTGCCATAAAAGCCGCGAAATCCATTTTCTGGTTTTGTAAAAATGACTTGGATGTTACATACTTAAATTAAAATGGTTTATTCATTTAAAAAAAATGGTTGTCTGTAAAGTCGGTTTACGGACGGTAGTTTAACGTGACAACGTCATGACAAAGCTCCGCTCCATTCCGCTCCACTCCGCCCCGCCCCGCTCCGCTTCACTCAACTACGATCGCCTGTGGCTCGCCTACGGCATCGGGTACGATTCGCCGATCGTAGCCGATAGTGCCTCTCTCTCGCTTTTGCCGCTCTCTCGCTCATGGAACGCTACATTTTTTCCCGGCGCTCATCGTTTTAATAGACGTTATCACGTCAAAAATAATGTTTCCATTGTAGGTATCGTTTTTCATAAAATGCCCCACTAAACACTTGTCACAACTTACCTTAACCGTAGTCACAAGTTACCTCGGCACAAAATCAACATTACCAATAAATCGAGGGGCCCTACCACTAGCGGGCCGGATTTAGTCGCCTCTTACGACACTCATCCATCGTGGGATTGGGGTACGCATTCTAAGGCGCCCCAAAACGGCTAACACAATAGTAACATAAAAAAATGTAACCAGTTAACCACCAAGTATGTACTTTGATGGATGGCACTGGTGACAGGTTACACGGGTTTTTAACACATCGGGCACCATGTCTCTCACTAAGTTAGCTTTTACATAGAATTTAAGGGAATATTGTAAGCAACAAAGATCATCTTTGTTGAGGAAATAAAAACAATCTCAAATTTAATTTAATTTGATCTTTAAAAGCCTCAATAGTTTCACAAAAGCCCCCGGACATCATCGCCAAATCACCACATTAATAAAGATTAATTGATAACAAAATTATCGGACTCGCGAAATCCCTTATCGAGTATAAAAACAGTGGCCGATTCACTTTCGGATCAATCCGGATCCATCCACGATGAAACTCCTTCTATCTATCTTGGTGTTGGCGACTGCGGCGCTCGCTGCCCCTGGGCAGTACGAACCGATCGGTCTGTACTACCACGAGAACATTGGTATCCCTGAAGCTGCTCGCATCAAGGCCGCGGAAGAGGCTGCAGACTTCGATGGCGCCAGAATCGTGGGTGGATCTGCTGCGTCCTTGGGACAGTTCCCATTCATGGTAAGTTTTACGCTTACTATTTTACGCTAACACACTCATACCCCTGAAGTAGGTTATTACCTGTGTCGCGGGTGGCATGGACGACACATAAAACACATCATAATAACCATCAATCCATGACCCGAGTACAAATATTTATCTGTCACATAAATATCTGCCCCAGCCGGAAATCGAACCCGGGACACCTCGTTTCGCAGGCAGGGTCGCTACCAACTAGGCTACAGCATTGTTCTTTTAACTTTGTACGGTTGTAGTGTTTAGATATTTTTGGCATGGAGTCGGGAGATTGACTTTGGAATTATGTAACAATTAATGATTTCATGTGTCCAGTGTGTTTAAGTGAGAGAAGGGATGAGGACTGATATTGCAAAGAATAAGTAAACAAAAAATGGAGTACTGCTCCACCTTCGGGCAGAGTCCCAGCTGACCAAGTGGATCCGTTCAACCATTCGTCTTGTCGACGATCCTAAGCTTACAGACGGACTATAGTCGCTTGAGTTGAGGAGAGATGGAAGCTCTCTCTGCGTATTCTACCGTCTGTTTATTGGGGAATGTTCTGCAGAACTGTTTGGTTTAATCCCTGCAGTTAATTTTCGTCACCGCACATCACGGTGTACCAGGTTCCATCAACACCACCTGGATACCTGGCGTTCATCCACAGTTCGGTTCTCGCGAAGTTTTCTACCTCGCACGTATAACTTTGGAACGAACTTACTGCACGGTGTTCCTTCCAAACTGTGACATGGGGTCCTTCAAGAAGTTCCCTCCAAACTATGACATGGGGTCCTTCAAGAAGTTCCCTCCAAACTATGACATGGGGTCCTTCAAGAAGCGGTTCTATTGTTCTCTTCGAAGCCGGCAACGCATTGGTGACGCCCCCGTAGTTGCTAATGTGCATGGGCGGCGGTGATCACTTGCCATCAGGTGACCCGTCTGCTGGTTTGCCTGCTCAAGGCATACAAAAAAAAGTATCAATCCAGAATTAACTTTACGTTTCCGTAATTATATTTTGAATAAAATTTACTATCGAAGTAAATAATTGAATTTTATTGCTAATGTATACACGCAGTATTAAAGTAAATAGTACCCAATTGGGATCCTATTTATCCGTAGTTGAATTTTTAATTTACTAATAAAAGAATTTACTAACCACAGATACTTGTAAAAGTCTAGGTCACGGATCCTTGATATAATAATTGTATATGTCTGTGTTTTCATATCTATTGTCATTGTAAAATCTGATTACAATTTCATCCTTCCAGGGTGGTTTGGTAATCACGACGGCTGGCGGTCAAACTTCCGTATGCGGATCTACGTTGATCAGTAACACAAGGCTGACCACTGCTGCCCACTGCTGGTTTGACGGTCGCCAGAACGCTCGCCAGTTGGTTGTGGTCCTCGCTTCCACCCGCCTTTTCTCTGGCGGTACCCGCATCACCACCAACCGAGTTCAGATCCATGGCAGCTACAACCCCAGAAACTTGAACAATGACGTTGCTGTCATCACCATCAACCATGTCACATATACCCGTAAGTTATTTTAAGTTGCTTTATTTACTTTCACCACTTTATGTGCTATCTTTGGGAAAGGAAACACTTTTTGGAATGCGGTATTCGATTAAAACATAGTAAATGGAATATAAATAAATATGAATACATTTTATACCTGGTCTGATTATGGTCCATATAATATAAGATGTAAGGTAGCCGTATGAATTCTGGAAAGAAACAACGCAACCCTATAGAGTGGACGATGAAGTTGCTTCGGCTTCTACATAAAAAAGCATATTTTAAGTTTTTCAACTAAAATATTATTATTTAAAAATTTCCAATTGAAGAAAGTTTTCTGGTTCAGTGCATTGTTTGGAAAATAATTTTTGTGACATTTGCTTGATGGATGACAATTACTTCGCAGCCAATATCAGGGCCATGGGTATGGCATCTGGCTCCAACCAGTTCGCTGGTCAGATCGCCCGCGCTGTTGGTTTCGGACGTACCGGTGACAGTGAGTATACTATACACAAATACATTATTTTTACTGATAGGAAACTAATAAAGGAATTGATTATTGGTCCCAATGAATTAGTAGCTTCAATGATTTGGAAGTGATCAAGTATTTATTTATTAATCGTTTTCAAGTTCTCATCTGCTCTCGTCTACCCATAATTCTCAAGTTGTTAATTGTCATAACAGTCATGTTAGCTTATATTGACAGCCCTAAGACAACTAGATGAATATTATATAGCTATCAAGTGACGCTAACAAAATCCTGTTCCCAGACGTCGGCATTTCCCAGAATCAAATCTTGAGCCACGTTAACCTGCCCATCATCACCAATGCGGAGTGCCAACGTACCTTCGGTAGTACCATCATCGCTTCCACGCTCTGCACCAGTGGCGCCAACGGCCGTAGCACTTGTGGTGGCGATTCTGGTGGTCCTTTGATCTGGAACAATCAATTGGTAACTACCTTAAACTTTCCATTTATGTCTACTTTAGTGAAATATGTGGTTTTAAAGTGCTAATTTTGGTAAGAGGCAAACAATATGGTAATAGTCCATAGCGCTTATAAAACTAGTATAAAAAAATAAAATAAAAACCCGCTTGCTGTCATGAAACCTATTATGATACATCTTTTTGAAATCCATATGGTGACTTCTTTAATTTGATACCCATATTGAATTAATTTTCCCAGATTTAAGTTTGGAAAAGTTTCCAAGAGAACTTTTTCTTTATAATTATAAAGTGGAACACCAAGCTATATACTTAGCGATTAATGATTCCATTTTCTATCAACGGTGTCGATGTGTGCAGTGCTAAAATCTAGTATGGTAACATTTTCGTTATAATTAGAAGAAGAGTGAAAGACTTTAAGCTATTGTATGGAGATTCATTATGTACAACGTTACCGATTGTTAATATTGTTATTTCTGTATCTATTCCGTGTTCTTAACGATTGTTATCGTTCGTTCCAGGTCGGCATCACTTCCTTCGGCGCTGCAGCTGGTTGTGGACGTGGTTTCCCTGCAGGTTTCGCCAGGGTTACTTCCTTCAACGCCTGGATCCGCCAGCGCATGTAGACTTCAAACTGTACGCTCGTTCCACCATACAACTGTTGTATAATTTGAAATATATTCTAAACGATTATATTTATTTTCAATTTTACCTCTGCTTATTTTGATATTCTTGTAGTAGAGTTAACCTATTTTGATATCAGATATATCGAACTTTTTCGTCAAGTAAAAATAAAAAGATAAAATAGGAAAGCTTTATAATGATTTGATTTCACCTACTTT
The DNA here is from genome assembly GCA_911387775.1 of Thymelicus sylvestris. Taxonomy (NCBI): domain Eukaryota; kingdom Metazoa; phylum Arthropoda; class Insecta; order Lepidoptera; family Hesperiidae; genus Thymelicus; species Thymelicus sylvestris. The sequence continues at coordinate 7,483,282 of OU426911.1, forward strand.
TATTGAAGTGAAAACTTCTTTAGTACGGGGGTGACTTGAAATTTTATGAAACGAAACTGTCCAGTGGAGACTAGAAATGAGTGGAGACTGACTTGAAATTTTATGAAACGAAACTGTCCGGTGGAGGCTAGAAATGAGTGGAGACTGACTTGAAATTTTATGAAACGAAACTGTCCAGTGGAGACTAGAAATGAGTGGAGACTGGAGTTGAGTGGAGACTAGAGTTGAGCGGAGTGGAGCGGTGCGGAGTGAAGTAGATTAGTGAAACCTACATTTATCATCTTCCCGCAATTTTACATTCGTCTCATTATCTTGAAAACAAAAATTTTGAAGGTTTCACTTCTACCACGTGTGCATTGCACACATTTTAATTTGTTTTTAAACAAAACTTAATTTTTTAACCCCAACCGAATGAATAATCTTAAATTAAAATTTAAAAAAAAACTTGACAGGTGTCAAGGGACACCCGGATGTACTAGGTACTAGGATTGCAAAAACATGCAGCAAGTGTGCCAAAACAAATCTAAGGTATTAAATTTCTCATCGGCTTTGTTCACCTAGCAGCAGACACTTTTTGCCGTCGTAGTACTCCGGCTTGCTTTCTATGTAAAAAAAAACTACTACGGCAAAAAGTGTCGCTCGGCAAAAAGTGTCGTTACCAAATTTTCCGCCTAGCCCCCTTTCGCAACGCGCGATAAGGAACTTCGTTCCAAAAAACCCTGACAGTTTGATTTGTACTAAACATAACCATAACATTCTATTATGTCACCTTTCATACAAAAAAAAAAAACTAAATATAAATCTGTTCTTGCGTTTGGGAGCTACGATGCCACAGACAGATACACAGATACACAGAGAGTGACATATAACAGTGAAATTTTTAAAGTATGGAAAACAAGTCAGTAAAAAATCCCCTGGATTACAATGAAGTAAGTGTAATAAGTGGCTGCATTTTACATGTGACTTTCACCGGAATAGCTGGTTGCCCTCAACTCCACCGATTCAATCGACTGGAAGTGTAACCGCTCATTTATACGCGCGGCTCGCGGATCGTCTCGCAACGCGTCCGTAAGCCACGCCCCCTACGCGCGCGAGCGCTATCTAGTGTTTACACGCTCGCTGCGTTCAGATGCGTTCGAATGTTCAAGGATGGAGCACGTTGACGTAATACATCGGCATCCAGTCAGTGAAACCTTTCTACCATGATTTATAGGCAAAATACTCAATGTAGATTGAACTATGGGTAGATTTCTGTACAATTAGGCTTTTTAAAATAAAAAAGCTATTGGTATTCATTACAAACAAAACATCACAATTTTCTTCTTTATAATAATATTACTTTGAATATACGAGGTTTTGTTACTAGTAGTTTTAGGTTATTATTATTATTATCATTCAGTATTAACGTTCAGTATCATATTTTTATTTTGAAAAATACGAATCCAATAGAACACGTACGTATGGCGCTAGTAGACGTTGTCGACTGAAGCGCGCGCCGCGCGCGTGTGAACACCGCGCGAGCTCTCGCGCGAGCCCCTTTGGCGCGCGCCCAAAAAACCGCTCCCGACGCGAGCCCTGCGAGCCACGAGACGCGCCGCGGTCTGGTCCGCGAGCTCCCTGTACACACGCGCGCGTACGAGCGCGTCTCGCGGATCGTCTCGTGGCTCGCGCGCGCATCTAAACGGGCCATAAATCATGCTCGGGAGGAATTAAACCGAAACGAATTTCGTGTATCATGCCAGAACCATTAGAGGATGCTGAAGAAAACAGTGACAGAAGCCTCGTCGGCAGAGTTGCTAACTCGACAGTTTTAACTGTAGATTTACATTTTTTTCGATATCTTCACAGTTTTTAGTTTAGACCTCCAAATCTACAGTTTTTTCTTTATAATATAATAAGGTCATCTATTTTATTCGCTGCGTAATCCAAACTTAGGAATTAACGGTCTATCTCCACCATAAAAAGCATTTTTAATACAAAGTCAGAAATAAAAATTGTTATGAGTTCAATGCTACAGATATCCATTCAAAGAGAGAGAGAAAAAAAGAAAAGAGATGACCAAATAAAGATGAAACTGAAAATCAAGATGATGTGCAGATTGAAAACAAGTCAGTTTTAGTACAAATTGAGTATAATTTTCTTACTATAACTAGTTGCTTTATTGATTACAGTCATTAAATAATACAAAATAAGAAACACTGTAGATTTACAATTCTATGAGTAGAATTTTGCAGTTTTCTACAGCTTTTTGAAAGCTTCTTTGAAGTTTTAATCTAGATTAAGGTTGGCAACACTGCTCATCGGTGTTAACAAGCAGACACGAAACATACTCAGTGATATCCGAAAAAAGGAAACGAGATTGTAACAATAGAACTACACTATTCCTTGAAGTTTTTTTTTGATAAAATAGACGAATACAATGATGAAATAACAACATACGAATATAACATGAAACTATTGGAAAATTAATGTATTGAATTGAAAAATAACATAACTACGTAATCTAGGCCGAGAAGCCCGAGGAAAAGTTATTTCTCTATTAAAGTCTATGATTTTATTGAATAACTTATTTTGTGATGAGTGTAATGGAAAGTGTAACTAAAATAATTGTGAAATGTCGTTGTTTTATTAGGCTGAGCCTACACTTAATTCACCAGCAACATTAAAGAAATAACCGATGCATTGCCGGCTAAGAAAGAAGTAAGAAGAAAGAAAGAACTGGCTTACAAGCTCAACAACGACATAAATGTAAGCTTGACAAACTTATACCAGTAATTATATCAATGACTTAATAATAATATTGATAACATTAGTAAAGCCCTACAAAAGAGGGCTGGCATCTATCGCCTTGTACGGCACCTTGCCGACATAGAATTGTGATCAATACGTTATGGCCAAAAAAAGTCAAGGTTCTCTTAGGATTTTATTTTATTTTTATTATAAAGTAATCGTTTGGTGTGGTCGTCGATGCCAGCGCCCTCTTTATTTGGCGTTCACCTCAGGCGTTGACTGATCCAGGAATTGTAATACGTTACTCTGGAGAATCCCGCTGGGTAGCCCCGTTGGCAACCTGCGCTTGCGCCGAATGATACTATCCCAACCTGTGATCAACAGATTTAAAAATTTAAAAATTAATTTGCATAAAAAAATACATTTGTAATTTGGGACAAGATATTAAAAAAATATAACTAGACTACGACAAAATACGAGTATAAAAGTGAGTACATAGCTAAAATCCAATTTTTGAACACAGCCGAAATAGTATTTTAAAAACAGAAACAAAATCGTAACTTAAAAAGACGTTACTTATTATTTATAGCGACGTATTATTTATTAAGCATAATAATACGTATTATTTATAGCAATCTTAATTTTAGACCTAAAGATACGTAAATACTAGACCATAATTTCTCCATCTCCACGATTAATGCATTAATTCATTCAACCATTCACTCGTTTATACATTCACTAATTCACTCAGGACTCAATAATTTAATCATTCATTCATCCATTCATTCACTCACTCATTCACTGACAAATTCAATAAACAGACCAGAGTATTGCCAATACGCAGCGGGCCCCCAGAGTCGCCACCACAGGTGCTTCTGCCATTAGCCCCACTGGTGCAGAGGGTGGACGCGCGGACGATACCGCCGAAGACACGTTGACATTCAGCGTTGCTGATGACGGGGAGAGACACGTGGCTCAGCATCTGATTTTGGGTGATGCTGGCACCTGCAAAAATAGAATAGATATAATAGATAGATATGCTAGATCTTCGGTAACTTTAAACTTGTGCGCCGGAATGGCTTCAATTCAACTCATTGATGGTCTCTCCTTTTGAGAAGGCCCAGAGTATACTTCAACCGTGCTGCTCTAGTGCGGAGGGGATAGTGGCCAACCCAAGTGTCAGAAGTTTTCATGCCGCCCAAGGGCCTCCGACATGGCTTAACGACTGTTATCTGACGATAACAACCGGCTCCAGAATTGTTAGCCACTAGCAACCACCCATCCAACTACCGACCGCCCGCCGTTGCTTAACTTTGTCCATCACTTAGGATCGACACGAGCCGTCGGGCTATAAGCGCTGCGCCAGAATGTGCCCGTATTACTCGGTGTTAATGTCGCTTCCTACAGATTATAGAATGCCATTTTTAATGGAAATAACCGACAAATGAGCAGACGATCCACCTGATTGTATCGTTGACCATAGATACGACATGGATACGATAACGGCCGGTCTCAATAATTTACTAACAGATAAGAAACTGTAGATAAGGCTACCATTAGTATGTCATCTGTCATATTTGTCAATTTTTCAGACGCAAAAATTGAGAAATATGACAGATGACATCTAATGGTAGCCTTATCTGCAGTTTTTTATCTGTTAGTACACTATTGAGGCCGGCCGTAAGTCGTTTGGCGGCTGACTCAAAGTAAGACGGCTATTAAAATCGGTAACGTAGTTTTTGAGTGACTTACAAACAAACATACAAATGTTTTCTATATTATTATTATACTTACCGTCACGGGTGCGCCCAAAGCCTGCAGCTACCGCTGTTTGTCCGGCGTATGTATTTGAACCAGACGCCAACGGAATGGTTTTAATACTATCTGTAATGCAGTTACATCAATATATTAACAATACAATGAAAAAACAACACAAAAAAACAATAAGTACTTAATATACAGAGGTACGTACAGAGTATAAGGTACATAAGACATTATTTTTTATGGAAATAGCTGGTAAACGAGCTGACAATTCACCTGATGGTAAGTGGCTATCGTTACCTATAGATAACAGAAACATCAAAGGGATCACTAAAGTTTTGTCGACCAAGAAAGAGAGAAGAAAAAGAACGAAAGTACTGGTCTGAACTCCTAGTAGGAATATGACTAGTCGTTTGGCGGCTGACTCAAAACGGCTGTAACTTCACGGAAAGATAAATAATACCAGTATTAAAAATAATATGAGTCTCACTAGTCAAGGGACAAGTGATGCAGATGCGCTAAACATTGTAAATTGTCCCGTCACGGAACAACTCAACGGGACTAATGGGATAGATTATTCCCGTTATTATATAAAAAAAAAACTTACTGCTCAGCCCCACACGATTAATTTTGATGACAGCAACATCATTACTCAGTGTTGTAGGAACGTAGCTCGCGTGAACTTCACATTGATTGGTTTTAATTCGGGTACCACCAGAGAAGAGACGTAATGACCCAAGCACTACCGTTAGTTGACGCGCGTTTTGACGACCGTCAAACCAACAGTGAGCAGCTGTGACCAATCTTGTGGTGGTAAGTAATGTAGATCCACATACTGATGTACCACCGTTTGCCAGAGTAATCACTAAACCACCCTGAAAAACATATGATCAAGGAGAAGGAAATATACAATAAATAAAAATACAATCTCTATCCACATTACACTACAATTAATTACACATTACAATACATATTTATATCTATTGTAATGTGGATAGATATTGTATTTTATGACTTATAAGTCATCTATAAAGCTACTGTTTTTCAGTATGCACATACACAACAGATAACAGTGTATTCATAAACCAAATTATCCAGAACGTTTATCGGTTACGGATAAGTTATTATTTCAGATGTTCAATAAATTTCCACGGTTTCCACGGTACAGAGCTGTATAAGATTCATAGTTTCAGTAGTGGCATGGACAAGACAAATAAAACATCGCTAACACCCACGAACCGAGAAAAAATATTTATCTATCACACAAATATCAGGAACGTGGAACTCGCTGCGTAGGCAAGGTCACAACTAAGGTTATGGGATTGTGGGTTCACATCAAAACGTTTCTTACCAAGAACGGAAACTGTCCTGAGGAGGCTGCACCACCACCAACTATCCTGGCTCCATCGAAGTCTATAGCTTCCTCAGCGGCCTTTATCCTCGCCGCTTCAGGTATACCAACTGTCTCATGATAATATAGTTGTATGGGCTGAAACCCTGGCGCGGCTAACGCAGCAGTTGCCAGTAAAAGAGTTAAGAACAGTTCCATTTTGGGTTCTAATTTATAGAATGGCTAAAACTAGTTCTTTTATAGTTTGGTGCGGTAAACGATGGTTATCTTAATCCTTTTGGTTAGAGATCTGTATCGAAACCGTTGTATTGAACTGTTTAGTGAAGCAGTGAACTTAAATTAAAGTGTTACAGTTGGCATTTATTAAAGTAGTATTGTTAATAGTATCAGGCGTTACTTTGCGGAAATCCATTGTTATTAAGTTAGTATTAGTCTACTTTGCAACAATCCGCGTTTAACTTTCCGACTAACCATCGTAGAGTCAACTTACCCTGATGATGCTCCGTTTCGGGGCGAAACACGTGTTGGTGCTGGTATGTATGTTGGTATATACGTTTAATTATTGTAGTGCATGTTTCCGTTGTGGGAGGGAGGGAGGTGCCACGCATGTTTTAAAGTATATACCATCATACATGTTAAACGCGGATTGTTGCAAAGTAGACTAATACTAACTTAATAAAGTAGTATTATTTGTAATATGTGAAAACTTTTGAATCATTTTGTAAGAACGTATATTTTAGACTTTGTATAATTACAGTTCACACGGAGAAGTGTCAGAATCTAAATATTATTTAGAAAATTTGATACAAATACGTATGTATATCCAGGAAAATAAATTATTAAAAACCACCTCACCTGCGCACCTAAGAGATCTCCATATCTTTATCGAAAGTGAATGAAGTCTGCCAATCCGCATTTGGCCTGCGTGGTGAACTACCTGCATGCAGAAGGACATAATAATAATTATATAGTGATAATGATACGATGATGATATAAAGCTATCTCCTACTTCCTAAAGATATCTGCCACTTCCTACAAATATTGTAATTGTGAAAGTTTGAGAGGATGAACGAATGTTTGCTAATTTTTCACGCGAAAACTACTGGATGGATTTTGATGAAATTGAGCATAATATAGCATAATCTGGAATAAGATACGAGGTACAACTTATTATACCTGAAAACGCAGGCAAAACCACGAGCAGAATGTCAGTTTAAAATATACGGAACTTAAGAAATAACTACAGTTAATATTTATTATTAAAAAAGTTAGTTTTAACTGCTTTTTATCAAATAGATAATGTTGATGTATTCAAATCCGTATAATGGTTAAATTATAAAACTATAAACAATCTTATTAGATTGATTATTATATTATCAGATTAGTTATTGAGGAAGCCGGATTTGAATTTTATGATAAGATAATTTTGTAATGTTTTGATGAATAGATAATCTAAATTTTACTAACAAAAAAAAACCGACTTCAAAGTTACTCAAAAACTACTTGTCAGATCTCGTCCAAATTTATGTGGGACCACATGACAAGCACCTGCTTTCGATTAAAAAAAGAATCATCGAAATCGGTTGGCGTGATATTGAGCGCACATTCTTAATACAAATTTATGACTTATGTGGTTTTCTCATGGATGCCATTGTCAGATTTCAATAACATTTATATGGGTCCACACGACAGCCACCAGCTTTCGATTAAAAAAAAATCATCAAAATCGGTTCGCCAAAGTTCTGAGGTAACGAACATCAAAAAAAAAACAGTCGAATTGAGAACCTACTCCTTTTTTTGAAGTTGGTTAAAAATATAATGAATGGTTTCAATCACTAAATATCTTAGCAATACCAAAGGCACCAACGATGGTTTGGTAGCCAAGAGAGATAGAAGAAGAAAGAATAAAGAAAGATACATTCAAGGTTAACACGTTCGAAGGCGCACCAATTTTTTATTTCTTTCCATTCCTGCAACTTTCATTGTGGCGATACAAGGTATATTAGACCCTGTAACGCTTTAGAAACTAAATTCTTGTTTTAGCATACTTTACCAAAAAATATATTCTTTTTTGCCTTGAACATTATCTATATTGAAGTGATTTATGTAAATCTGAAGGCGTACGTCAATAGCTTATTTTGTTTAGAATCTATAGCTAAAATAAAATACAGTATCTTTTACACCCAGTACCGCACTGAACACGGGAAGTTGTGTACATATTTTAGGGTTGGGAAGTAAAAATATCGATAACCGATAAATATCGATAAAAGAATTGTATTGAATGTTCTTCATTAAAACATAGTAGACAAAAATATTTTTGGCACTGAGCACAAAGCATCAAAAAATTTTATTTTTTTCTGTCGGCCTCTCGGCTTGTTAAAAAAGTTCGTAGTTTTTTATAACATCCGACACAATTCCTTTTCTTAACACCCTTTACGAGATAGTGTTTACTTAGTTTCGGTTTCGGCTCTGAAAAAATAAATGTATTATTATCGAAATTACATATACGCACATTGAAAACATAAGTGGCATTATACAAAAAACCCGAATTCTCAGTTATGTAAAACGAGATTTAGATTACCTAAAATGAAGCGCTTCTAATGCAAAGACTGATATTTTAATAGTTTGGATACTTTTTTCTAGATGCCTCTTGTGTCCCTTTATACTTTTAGTAAAAACAACTGTGCGGTGAGTACAAAAGTGGCATTTTGTGTTTACTGTCGTTTTAAGCGTAATTCACGCTACTGAAGTAATAACCACATAAATTACATTTTGGATATATGTAGTGTCACTTAGTTAAAAGTAATAACCAAACAAATTTTATTTTGAAATGCAAATGAAGAGAATTTATATGGCCTTTCGAACAAATTAACGACAAATTTGACGTAATGGTGATCACCGGAGGGTTCTGGGTTCGATTCCGAGTGAGTCAGTAATGGGGTGTATAGGGTGCCTACAAAGAAAGAGTGGAGAATTATTATTTATAGGAGATTATAGGAGGTTGGCAAAAAGAACACTGAATAAGTTTTCGCGAATATGTCAATCAAATTATGACAATTTTGTCAACCTGTGTGGCGTATCGCCGTTCGAAGGGTCTTGGGTTCGTTTCCCAACGAAGCATAAATTTCAATTATGACTTTTAATTTATCTTCTCGCTCTGCGTGTGTCTATTCTTGTTTTTTAACCGACTTCAAAAAGGAGGAGGTATTCAATTCGACTGTATTGAATACCTCCTCCTTATTTTATGTTTGTTACCTCAGAACTTTCGACTGGGTGAACCGATTTTGATGATTCTTTTTTTATTCGAAAGCTCGTGCTTGTCATGTGGTCCCACTTAAATCTAGAACTGACGAGTAGTTTTTGAGTTATTTTGAAGTTTTAATTTTCGTCAAGAATTATCTGTAATCCATTTCTTGAAATAAACAATATTTATAGTGAAACCGGAAATGTTTTCATCGCTAGGATTAATTTGTTGTTGAATTGGAATATGTTTTGTTACCGGTTGTTATAATCTTGTTTATTCAATTTGTGGTGTCCCAGGTACATGCAAATGACAATAAATCGACGATAAATATATTTGTTCCCTTATCAATAAAAAAGGGTCCGTGTACTTTTGTACGCGCGCGAGAAGTTATACTTCTTTGACATAATTAAATATATATTTAACCCCCTCTTCTCCCCTCCCCCACTGTTTAACTTATATACAAATATAATGTATATAAAAAAACATTTCTCAAAAAAACAATATTAAAAAAAAACAACATTCAAAACAAATATTCTAACAATATACGTATTTAAAAAAAGTAAATTTCTGAATTAAAATGTAACTTATAGATTTTTAATTTTATAATACCTAATATTATACATACTACGATAGTTGTATGTTAGTTCAAATGTGCATTATATTAATCGTTAGTCCGACTAAAGGCGCAAAATGTCCCATTCGCATAATGCCATTATTATTAAAATTATTTGAAATGAAATGAATGAAATGAGTCAGCCGCCAAACGACTCGTTGTGTTCCGGCTGAGGGCTTGAGAGCCATTTCTTTCTTTCTTTTTCTTCTTTCTTGGTCAGCAAGCATCAGTGATGCCTTTGGTGTTGCTGATATCCATGGCTGACGATAGCCACCTACCATCAGGTGGACGGTCAGCTCGTTTGCCAGTTATTTTAAAAAATACAAACTTGATTTAACTTTGATCGCACCATTTTTTGTTGTTTGTCTTCATAGGCTAATCCTAATGACGTGAAGATGCGACATTTTTATAAACATGATTATAAAAATTAACTGATAGTAAACAAACGCAAATACGATTAGTAAATGTTATAAAAACAGTGATAGTTTCACTTATGCGTCATTCTGGATCCATCCACGATGAAATCCCTCTTGTCTGTCTTGGTGTTGGTAACTGTGGCACTCGCAGCTCCTGGGAAGTACGAGCCCATCCAGCTCTACTACCACGAGAATGTTGGTATCCCTGAGGCTGCTCGCATCAAAGCAGCAGAAGAGGCTTTAGATTTCGATGGCTCAAGAATATCTGGAGGAGCTCATTCCCAGCTTGGACAGTTCCCTCACATGGTAAATGTTAACTTGGAACGTGTTAATGTTTTGATATCTTTTAAATTATTGAGAAGGGAGAGGCTTGCACTCTTTTCAGCAGTAACTTATAGTTTAACTAACGCAGGCATCTTTTGTAACAAATAATGCAAATAAAAGTAAATTCATAAAAAAATAATTTCACCCAAATGGAATCCTTGTGACACTTCTATTTATCATACACAGGGTTCTTAAATTTTGATGTGATTCATACGACTGTTATACTCTGAATTTTCCAACATACCTTACCATACTTACAACACGCACAAGGAGACCTTATCTGACCTCTATTATTTTCTGCCGTACTAGAATCAATTTTTTTAATCATTTCATAAGCTCCTCATCTGTGTTCTCGTATCTATAGCTACTGTAAAATTTACTAACAACTTCAACCTTTCAGGCTGGTTTGGTAATCGCGTTGGTCAATGGTCAAACTTCCGTATGCGGAGCTGCGTTGATCAGTCACACAAAACTGACCACTGCTGCCCACTGCTGGTCGGACGGTCGCCAGGAAGTTCGCATGATTACAGTGGTCCTCGCTTCCACGCGCCTCTTCAGCGGTGGTAACCGTATCAACACCAACCGTGTGGTCACGCATCCCAGCTACAACTTCGGAACCCTGCACAATGACGTTGCTATCATCACGATCAATCATGTCAACTACAACAGTAAGTTCTACTAGATCTGTCCCCATTCATCCATCAGCCTTTGGAGGTTGACTGCTAGACTAAGGCCTAATTTTCGCTTCTCTGACTGGTATTGAGTCTTCTGAGTCTAGTGGGTGAATGCTGTTTTCTCCAGGTCGTCAGTCCAACTGGACTGGGTGTCTTCTATGCTCCTTTTTCGAAACATGGACTCTTCCCAGTGTTCTGTGGATCTGATGATGGGGATGGAAGTTGGTCATAGGAATTCTGAAAAGAAGCCACGCAACTCTATGGAGATTGGGCACAATGGATTTGAAAAGATGCTCTTAGATCTCATTAGCATGTTTTAAGTTTTTCAAGTAAAATTATGTTATTTGCTAATTTTCTGTTAAATAATGGCCGTTTGATTTGAACTTCGGTGACTTGAATTTCGCTGACTTATTATTAATGTATGTCAATAACTTCGCAGACAATATCAGACCTATTGCCTTGGCCTCTGGCTCCGACCAGTTTGTTGGAGAGATTGCCACCACTGCTGGCTTCGGACGTACCGCTGACAGTGAGTATACTATACACATACATTATTTGTGTTACTACGATCGGCCAAAGCGCTCAATTTTATCTATAAAAGTATGCAATCATTTCATCAATGTTTTGTCATGGAGTTGTCACGTTAAACTACCGTCCGTAAACCGACTTTACAGACATTTTTTTTTTGTTATGTTCGTTACCTTAGAACTTTGGACTGGGTAAACCGATTTTGATGATTCTTTTTTTAATTGAAAGCAAGTGCTTGTCATGTGGTCCAACATAAATTTGAACGAGATCTGACAAGTAGTTTTTGAGTAACTTTGAAGTCGGTTATTTTTGTTAGTAAAATTTAGATTATCTACTCTCAGCAGAACTTAGAAATGTGAAAATTAATATAATTATGTAAGCTTTTACTTTAGGAACAAAACATAATTAATACAAGGGGAGGGAGAGCGAGAGGGATGGAGGGAGAGGGAGGGAGAGGGAGGGAGACGAAGAGGGAGAGGGAAAGGGAGAGGGGAGGGAGAAGGAGGAGAGGTGATATGCACACACAAACTATAATGGCTAAGATCGGCTGTACCGATTTAAGTGATCTCTGATTTGTTGAACTAACTAAAAATATAAAAGCTTAATTAAAAGTTTAACTACATTCATTGATTGTTAGGCGATACAAAATTCGCCAGGTTCGCCAGTCATCTATAAAATTATGCAGAGATTAATAATAGATTATTGACAACTGTAAACTCGATAAGAAATGTTAAAAGTTAGGCGCTCCACCCACTGAAGACGCGTCCCGCCGCGGTGCGCAGAGCGACGGATAACACAACTGCGCGCGGGGCAATTTCCCGCGCGGTGCCGCGTCGGCAGTGTGTTGTGCTAGGCGTGATTTCTATATAAATTGACATAATTGCATACAATGGTAAAATCTGCCATCCCGCGCACCGCGACGGGGCGCGGTGCAGTGGGTGGAGCGCCTTTAATGCTAACAAATGGTCATGCTCCCAGGTGACGTCATCGACCAGAACCAAGTCTTGAGCCACGTGAACCTGCCTGTCATCACCAATCAGGAATGCAACAGAGTCTTCGGCAGCATCGTCGTAGCTTCTACTCTCTGCACCAGCGGTACCAATGGACGAAGCATTTGTAGCGGGGACGCTGGTGGTGCTCTGGTCTTGAACAATCAAATGGTAAGCTTCAACCTTCCCACTACTGACCACAAGTTTCTCCTGTTTCGGAGGTGGTGCTTTAGTCTTTCGCAATGAAATGGTTCTCAGGGTGTCGTACAATAAGATGCGACTAACTTGAACACAGCATTTATATTGTTTACAGGGTTTCGACGATCTCGTGAATCATAGACATAATACTACTAGACTAGACAAGCGGGTCTTCTTTGCGTCACGCTATTAGAAAGAGAAAGAGACCAAAGAGACTCGCGTAACTCGTAAGTAAGACAAGGATAGGTTTACCTCTTTCCTTTCTTCGCAGCGTGACGGTTTCACTTACTTAAGCTCAGATACCTTGCCTAGTCTAGTAGTATTATGTCTATGTCGTGAATGGGTTGTAGAATACGTCATCTGCTACAGGAAATCCCAATTAAGTTTTAAGTAAAAGTGTACCATTTCACAGATATGTTCATTTATGGATTTATGGAAAAAAAGCGGACAGGCCGCTTCAAAAGTGTATAAAAAATAAATTCTTGCTCAGAATCATATTTTTGGAGTCTGCTTTAGTTTCATACTTGACCAGTAGTTACATTTTTTTCAACCACCTCGCGTCAATATTGTGTCGAAGAAAATCAAAAACAAAAATATCCAAAGAAGACGTTATTTTCTCAGTAACTAATATGTAATTTCAACAAAATTACATACTGATAATTGTAAAGCAACTACCTGAGCGTTGTATAAAAAGTATTAAAATATCTGCTCATTTGTGGACTCAATAGGAAAATTACCCTAGTAAAGAAGCCGAATTTTCAAAATTTAAAAAAATGACTAAATCTCGAAAGCCTTGACGCTTTTACTAAGGTATTTTTTGACATATGATAGCATCACCCTCAAGTTAAATTATTCAAACATCATTTAGATAATCATTTTATTTTCGTCTAGATAACAAAGAAAAATATCTAAACATATTGATTACGTTTCTGATTAAATTGATAACGTTCTCCTTTTTTGAAGTCAATTAAAAAGTATGATCTGCTCAATCTATTCTATTTTTCCTTTTTTTATGTGAATAGCCGGCAAACGAGCTGACGATCCACCTGATGGTAAGTGGCTATCGTCGCCCATGGACATCAGCAACACCAAAGGCATCACCGATGCGTTGCCGGCCAAGAAAGAGAGAAGAAAAAGAAAGAAAGAACTGGCTCTCAAGCCCCCAGCCGGAACACGACGAATCGTTTGGCGGCTGACTCATTCTCAAGGGTGGTAGCTATCCAGGCAAACCCCATGGAGAAATAATAATAGTAATAATGGTATTAATTAATAATTAAAATCAATATTACCAATATAATCCCTCGAGGGGTCCTTCCACCAGCGGGCCGGATTTAGTCACCTTTTACGACACCCATCTGGCGTGGGATTGGGGTTAGTATTCTAAGCCGCCCCAATACGGCGAAAAAACCTCTCCATGAACAGTGACTTTGTGTACTCAAGTTAAAAGCTTCTGTATTTAATAAGTGTTGATGTAAGACATTATGTGTGCTCAAGCAGTCTTGAGCTTCCATATCTATTATGTGTTGATGTATCACATTATAATATGTTGACGATTGTTATCATTCGTTCCAGATCGGTATCACATCTTTCGTTGCTACAGCCGGCTGCCAGCGTGGGTACCCTGCAGGGTTTTCCAGGGTGACTTCCTTCAACACTTGGATCCGTCAGCATATGTAGACATTACGATAACCTTTGCCTCACTACGATACTACTCCTATGTTACTATGTTCTACTATGCTACTACTATGTTCTATACTCCTATTATTAATTTATCAATGATATCTATAAATATAATTATTAAGCACATTGGTATTTTTTTTTATTTTTTTTTACTTAAAATTAGTTAATGCTTGACCACAATCCCAAATTAATTATTTTAATTTAAGCTAGTAGATATAGCGACACATCCATTCGTAATCTAAGTAACATCATTTAAATGGTGATTTCTAGTGGTTCTAAACATTGGTGAATGTTTAGTACCGCTAGAACCCTGGAGTAACAGGTATATCTAGATTAACTTTACTCAAAATCCATTTCCTTATCACCAAGACCATTTTAATGGGATTTAACTTTATTAATCTTTTCATTATCAAATCCCTTTTTGTGCATAAATCGATGTATCATTGACGAATATCAGGCAGCTGTCAAACAAACTTAATTCTCACATATCTCTATTTCATAACGAAAACATAATGATTATGTATTATTTACATTCGTTACTAATGTTCCGTAAGTATTTTCATATTCAATATTTTGGATATTTGACAAAAAAAAACGAAATTCAAACAAATAGTCTTCGAGAAAGAACCACAAATTATCGTTCAACTTGATACGGGTAATACCTGTAATATTTTTCCCGAGTTTCCTCATCCTTCATTTTCTTTTTTTGAAGTGAGAACTTCTTTAGTACGGGGGTGACTTGAATTTTATGAAACGAAACTGTCCAGTGGAGACTAGAAATGAGTGGAGACTGACTTGAGTTGAGTTGAGCGGAGTTGAGTTGAGTTGAGCAGAGTTGAGTTGAGTTGAGCGGAGTTGGGCGGAGTTGAGCGGTGTCGAGCGGAGTTGAGCGGAGTTGAGCGGAGCTGAGCGGAGTTGAGCGGAGTTGAGCGGAGTGGAGTGGAGTGGAGCGGAGTAGAGTGGAGTGGAGCGGAGTGGAGCTGAGTGGAGTTGAGTGGACAGGAGTAGAGCGGAGTGGAGAGGTGTGGAGCGGAGTGGAGCGGAGTGGAGTGGAGTAGTAAAACCTACAATTATCATCTTCCCGAAATTTTACATTCGTCTCATTATCTTCAAAACAAAATTTTTGAAGGTTTCACTTCTAACACGTGTGAATTGCACACATTTTAATTTTTTTTTCTTCTAATCTTTCTCTCTCCTTACCATAAAAATGTAAATCCATAATTGACTTTAAGATATACTTCATATAATCTGTAAAGAGCTCTCCGTGGATTTTGTTAATAAATAAGTGAAATTATTAATCTTTGCACTTTATAATTAATAAAGGTCCAACTGAATTGAACCCTAAAAACGGCTCTTAGCAAAGATTAATAAATAATTGATAAACCAAATTATCTAAAACGCAAGACTCTATCAAATCAAGAGTATAAAAACAGTGAGTGAGAGTCCTTAACATCTATCTGGATCCATCCACGATGAACCTGTTCCTCTCAGTCTTGGTGCTGGCGACAGCTGCTCTTGCAGCCCCTGGGCAGTACGAGCCCATCGGTCTCTATTACCACGAGAATTTTGGCATCGCTGAAGCTGCTCGCATTAAAGCCACGGAAGAAGCCCTGGACTTCGACGGGTCCAGAATCACGGGTGGATCTCATGCTCAATTAGGACAGTTTCCTTTCATGGTAAGTGCTAATCTTGACTAAACTAGTACTCCACCTTTGATTTTTCCCGCGTTTTTTGGGACAATTATAAACCGTATATCTTATTCCAAATCATGGTCTATTTGAGTGCTAAGTTTCATGAGAATCCGTTCTGTAGTTTTTGCGTAAGAATAACAAAGAACCGAACATTCTTAGAAACGTTCACTTTTATGATAGCAGTGCAGTACCTGCAGTGCTTCTAAATTCTGTATAATAATGTTCTTGGGCGACAGTGACCACTTACAATCAGGTGGCTCCCCTGTTCATCATCAGTCATCGGATCTTCGTCAGATTGTATCTTGTGAGTCATAGTCTACAACTTCTACAAGTATAAAACATGGTATCATTATGGAGTTGTATGAATTTCCTCAGGATGAATTCCTTCACCGAAGAAACGTTATATATCATTTGCATTTTTAGCTTTTATAACTAACAAAACCCTAGGGCTCTTCTGCAATAGTCAAACTAAGATACCTTTACACAGTTTTATTGTATTCGTCAATAAGTTTGTTAATTTCATGATTCTTAATTTATTTTAATGTGAATTTTTCTTCTTTGGTTTATTTCCTTTAAATCCACTCGGCTTAAACCTTTCTGACATCTCTGTAATTAGTTCCTTTATAATTCTTTTTAGTGACAATTTTCAAATAAACTTTTTTAGAGACCTTTTTTTGGACAAAATTAAACCTTAGTTTTGGAAATATGAACTTTTCAAAATCTTCATCACATACCACTTTCCTGGGTCTTTTTCTTGGTCTTTTTACTGCGCTTAGACAGATTTTACAGCTCTGCTATCAAGCATTCTTTCAGGTCACCTTGACACTTCTTATTCAATTTGCATTATTTTCTCCTCTCTTCTATTTCCAGGGTGGTTTGGTAATCACACTTGCCAACGGTCAAACTTCCGTATGCGGATCCTCGTTGATCAGTAACACAAGGCTGACCACTGCTGCCCACTGCTGGTTTGACGGTCGTCAGAACGCTCGCCAGTTGGTTGTGGTCCTCGGTTCCACCCGTCTCTTCACCGGCGGTACCCGCATCACCACCAACCGAGTCCAGATCCATGGCAGCTACAACCACTTGAACCTGAACAATGACGTTGCTGTCATCACCATCAACCATGTCGGATTCAACAGTGAGTTCTTTGTATCGATTCAATAGTCGTTCTAACTTTATTTAAGTATAAATAGGCTTTATTTACGAAGCACATATCATGCCATCCTCTAGTTCATTGCCATTACGATCAGATGAGTTTGCAATCAAGCATTAACTTACCACGTACAAAAAATCTTGTAAGTATTTGCAAATAATACTCGTACTCGTAATATTTGCTACATTATTTTTATCTGACTTTGATACATTATATTCAACAACTGTTTTTAAATTCTAATCTGACAATTGATGAATTAAGTACTTGACACTTATCGATTATTTAATCCAGTTATTTTTGTAAATGATAAATCGCGCAAACGGATTTGTTGCCCATTAATTTTCAAACGATATGCAAAGTTATGTTGTTTATTTTATTATACTCATTTTAAACGCGAAAATAAGGTGTTTTTTATATACCTAAGGATCTACACTCTAAACTCTATAATTTATATATTTTCCCATTTGCCTTTCATTAGTTAACCTAGGTCACCTATATAATACTTTCGTCAAGTAGCTTCAAATATATTCGTCAAATAGTTATTCCGTTTTTTTTTTCATATGAGTTTAAAAGCTTTGGTCCTTTATGGTTTTTTTTTAATTTACAATGATAAATACTTGCTCTCATTTTTTTAGACAATATCCGGGCTATCAACTTAGCGTCAGGTTCAGCCCACTTCGCTGGTCAAAACGCCCAAGCCGCAGGCTTTGGACGCACCGGTGACAGTAAGTATTACTCGTGTCTGTGAAAGTCTTGTTCCCAGAGACTCCAGCAAACATGGTCAATCTAATATAGTCAGACACTTGGACTTAACATGTGGTTACACTTAGTTATCTTGATTTTAATCGACTCTCTTTCTAAAATCTCTGATCACCATGTCAGAGTGGACAAGAAAAAAACCTTTTTTTTATATCGCTGGAAAATCCCTCATGGATACCCGACAGGCGCAGGGGGGCGCTGTCGGGTTATGCCGGACTCTTACCGGCTAAAAATCAGCGGTGTTCCTCCTCACCGTCTTCCGGCGGAGCGGCGGGAACACTTACGCACACTTCCGCTGCTCCGCCGACGGTTGCCCGGGACTCGCGGACCATCTTGTGGGCCGCTCACTTGAGGCGCCACTCACCATTCAACCTGGTGTGCCAGAACACGCGACACGCCAGCCGTCTCGGGGGTCTCCTCCAACTGGGCGATGGTACCCCCCGGTTCCACCGCCCGGAGACCCACGTTATGGGGGAAGGCGGCGCTCATGCGCCAGGCGCCTCCGACCCACTCTCTTACGGCGGATTAGGTTTGACAGAGGGTAGTTTACCCTCACCCGCTCCGCCGCCTCCTTCTGCGCCATGACCGCCTCACGAGAAAAAAAACCTAACCTAACCCTATAAATTGTGAAAATCCTAAAACCTGTCCATCGTGGAGTCAAGGGTTTCTGCCAGAATCCAGATAATTTTCCTCGATAACGTTGGTCAGGATCATGGCTACGCTTAAGAATTCTTCTGTACACCTCACAGTTTTGGTAACTTCCTGACCTAACATAATTTAACCTAATCAGAAAAAATTAACATATCACGGCGAAATGCACTGCTAACAAGATCACAGTCTCTTATGATCTTGAAAGCAAGAAAATCTTCCATGTAAGGGGACAAAGCTAGAAAAAAAAGAAACCTAACCTAACCCGAATTCAATTGCTAATTAAATCTAATTTCTTTCTCAGATGTCGGCATCAGCCAGAACCAAGTCTTGAGTCAAGTGACAATGCCTGTCATCTCCAACGCTGATTGTCGACGCACCTTCGGAAACGCCATCATCGCTTCCACCATCTGCACCAGCGGTGCTGGTGCTCGCAGCACTTGCCCTGGTGACTCCGGCGGCCCTCTGCGTATTGGCAACACTCTGGTTAGTCCATAAATACTGAACCTAGAACCTGAATACTTATGGCCCGTTTAGATGCGCGCGCGAGCCACGAGACGATCCGCGAGCCGCGCGTATAAATGAGCGGTTAGAATACTGAACACAATCCCAAGCCAACAGACCAGGTAAGAGTCGAGGCATGAATTAAAAATGTTCATTGTTGTCGATTGACGTCAATGACAGCAAAGTTTTTTATGGAAAAAGTCAGTAAACTAGCTGACGATCCACCCGATGGTAAGGGCTATCGTCGCCCATGGACATCGGCGAAACCAAAGGCATCACTAGCACTGGTGCGTTGACACCCAGCCGAAGCACAACAAGTTATCTCCAGCGCATTTCAGATGAAAATTCATGTAAGATTTTTTTTATAATTCCGTTTGTTCCTTCCAGATCGGTATCACATCCTTCGTCGCTGCAGCTGGATGCCAGCGCAGTATGCCCGCTGGTTTCGCGAGAGTCACTTCTTTCAACACCTGGATCCGTCAACGCATGTAAACTAAGGCCATCTCTTAGAAACACAATAAATCTTGAAGCGTTATAAATACGTTATTTTACTTTACACGGTACAATATCTTTGTTGCAAATTACTACTAGATGGCGTTATTGGTGTATGAAAGATTTTATAATTATTTATACAAATGAATGCCTGAAGTGCTATAGCAGCACTTATTTTTATAGGCAAAAACTTCCAGCTAAAATATCGAATTTAATTTAACTTGCTTTTTAGGGTTCCGTAGCCAAATGGCAAAAAACGGAACCCTTATGGATTCGTCATGTCTGTCTGTCTGTCTGTCTGTCTGTCTGTCCGTCCGTATGTCACAGCCACTTTTCTCCGAAACTATAGGAACTATACTGTTGAAACTTGGTAAGTAGATGTATTCTGTAAACCGCATTAAGATTTTTACACAAAAATAGAAAAAAAACAATAAATTTTGGGGTTCCCCATACATAGAACTGAAACTCAAAAACAAATTTTTCTTCAAACCCATAAGTGTGAGGTATCTATGGATAGGTCTTCAAAAATGATATTAAGGTTTCTAATATCATTTTATTCTAAACTGAATAGTTTGCGCGAGAGACACTTCCAAAGTGGTAAAATGTGTGTCCCCCCCCCCCCCCGTAACTTCTAAAATAAGAGAATGATAAAACTAAAAAACATATATGATGTACATTACCATGCAAACTTCCAACGAAAATTGGTTTGAACGAGATCTAGTAAGTAGTTTTTTTTTAATACGTCATAAATCGTAAACCGCAATTTACCTCGATCAAAGTTACAACGAACTTCAAGAACTTTTATATTATGTTACTTGCTGCTACGGAACCCTTCATGGGCGAGTCCGACTCGCACTTGGCCGCTTTTTTTCGCTGGAAAGATGGTTATAAATTGCCAAGTTGTAAGGAACGTATATTATCTAAGTGCTTGTTCACACTGAACGCGCGGGCGCGGTGGACGCTACATACACCGCGCGCGCGTTTTGGTGTGAACACTTTCATAGTAGGTCATATGTTTGATATTTCGCGACCGCGCCTGCGAGTTCAGTGTGAACAAGCACTAAGTATTTGTGATTAAGAAGTTCCTAGTATGATCAAAAGTTTCTAATGGTTCCATTGTAATTAATCGTTCTAACATCTACTAGAACACCTAACATCAGAAAAACGTCTGCTTATCCATCGGCTATTTGCACAGTAAATACATTTTTAATGAACAGCTTCATATCACTGATATAAAGGCACTCTACAACAAGTAACAAATGGGTTCTTGATACAATCTTTACTTTACAATGTTTGTTTATTCAGCTGTCCCGATGTATATTTGCAAGTTATAAAATAATGCGGGCCACTAGTCGACCTAAGGTGATCGCACATAAATTGTCAACATCGTACTCATAGCACGTGCCGTAAGCGCCGCATTTACTGAAAGCCTCGCACATTACGCACCGTACGCGCTCTACATGCCGCACGTAAATTTAGTATTGCGTGGTATTGTCAACAATTATTGCAGTTTTTCCTAACTTCTACTGTGAAACGGTGACATTGATTCAGCTCATTCAGCTATGAAAAAAATGTTGTAATAGCCTGCATATTGGCAGAGGAAGAAGAAAGTAAATTCGAAGAAAAAGAAGATTCTGGGTTCATAAATTTTGAAAATCTGCTACAGTACACTCTTCTTGACATCTATTGGCATAGTATTGGACACCTCCCTTGTATTAGTAGTCTTCACGTAAGCTCCTCACTATTTTCCAACACAACACCGTTATTCTAACTGCACCATTATAACGTTATTCATCAGGAAGTAAATAATAATCACACTTGGTATAATTGGATTATACTCATAAGGTCAAAAACGCAAAAAGTCAAACACGCAAAATGACAAAAAGTAAAACGCTTCAGGCAAAATGTCAATTACGCATATTGTCAAACTCGGAAATTGACAAAGACGCAAATGGTCAAAAACGCAAAAAGTCAAAATTATCCTACCAAGTCGCTTTAGAACGTTTCTTCATTGGCCGGTATGATACTGATAATTTTTTTTAAATTTCGGCTTCCAAATCCGAACCCAACTCCGAACCTGACTCCAACTCCGACCCCAAACCGTATTGGGGCGGCTTAGAATACTAACCCCAATCCCATGCCGGATGGGTGTCGTAAGAGGCGACTAAATCCGGCCCTCTTGAGGTAGGGCCCCTCG
Source organism: Thymelicus sylvestris (assembly GCA_911387775.1). Taxonomy (NCBI): domain Eukaryota; kingdom Metazoa; phylum Arthropoda; class Insecta; order Lepidoptera; family Hesperiidae; genus Thymelicus; species Thymelicus sylvestris. The sequence goes on from OU426911.1 coordinate 7,505,234, forward strand.
AGAGATTATATTGGTAATATTGATTTTAATTATTAATTAATACCATTGTTACTATTAATTATTATTATTTCTCCATGAGTTTCGCCTGGATAGCTACCACCCTTGAGCATGAGTCAGCCGCCAAACGACTCGTCATGTTCCAGCTGGGGGCTTGAGACCCAGTTCTTTCTTTCTTTTTCTTCTCTCTTTCTTGGCCGGCAACGCATCAGTGATGCCTTTGGTGTTGCTGATGTCCATGGGCGACGATAGCCACTTACCATCAGGTAGATCGTCAGCTCGTTTGCCGGCTATTTCCATAAAATAATAATCTAAATTTTACTAACAAATAATCTAAATTTTACTAACAAAAAATAACCGACTTCAAAGTCTCAAAAACGACTTGTCAGTCAGATCTCGTTCAAATTTATGTGGGACCACATGACAAGCACCTGCTTTCGATTAAAAAAAGAATCATCGAAATCGGTTGGCGTGATATTGAGTTATTCGTCAATTTGTCGCGCACATCTTAACACAAATTTACGACTTATGTGGTTTTATCATGGATGCCATTGTCAGATCTCAATAAAATTTATATGGGACCACATGACAGCCACCAGCTTTCAATTAAAAAAAGAATCATCAAAATCGGTTCGCCCAGTCCAAAGTTCTGAGGTAACAAACATAAAAAATAAAAAAAAAAAAAAAAATACAGTCGAATTGAGAACCTCCTCCTTTTTTTGAAGTCGGTTAAAAATAACCGACTTCAAAGTCTCAAAAACTACATAGTTGTCAGATCTCGTTCAAATTTATGTGAGACCACATGACAAGCGCCTGCTTTCGATTAAAAAAAGAATCATCGAAATCGGTTGGCGTGATATTGAGTTATTCGTCAATTTGTCGCGCACATCTTAACACAAATTTACGACTTATGTGGTTTTCTCATGGATGCCATTGTCAGATCTCAATAAAATTTATGTGGGACCACATGACAGCCACCAGCTTTCGATTAAAAAAAGAATCATCAAAATCGGTTCGCCCAGTCCAAAGTTCTGAGGTAACAAACATTAAAAAAAAAACAGTCGAATTGAGATGAGAACCTCCTCCTTTTTTGAAGTCGGTTAAAAAAGCGGCCAAGTGCGAGTCAGACTCGCCCATGAAGGGTTCCGTAGCAGCAAGTAACATAAAAGTTCTTGTAGTTTATTTATTTACATGTTTATGTCACCTCTTAAAAAGAAGAAACAAAGGGCAAACTTAATGCCTAATGGCATTATCCAGTCAACCCTTCGTGGATGTGGAAATAACTAGTAACTAATAGTAGTTCATTGTAACTTGCGGTTTACGATATTTATGATTCGAATAAAATAAAATGAATGAATGAGTTAATGAATGAGTGAATAAAAGGCTACTTTCACATGACCGCGCGGTGAGTCGTTCCGTGCGGTCATATGAACGTTAGCCTTTTATTGGTTACATCTTGTACCGCACGGTCATGTGAACCTAGCCTCCATTCATTCATTCACTCATTCATTAACTCATTCACTTACTCATTCATTCATTTTATTTTATTCGAGTGTGGGTTTAACGAAAGTTTTACCGAAGCGAAGCGAGGGCATTTACTAGTATATAGAATATAGTACAATGTAACCTCCATTGTTCAGCTGGTTGGACAACGAGCAGGGAAAGTTTGACCAAATGAGGGTTGACCAAATGCGTGTTTGACTTTGAGCGTGTTTGACATTGTGCGTGTTTGACATTGTGCGTATTTGACGTTGTGCGGATTTGACATGGTGAGTGTTTGACTTTATGCGTGTTTGACTTTATGCGTTTTTGACCTTACGAGTATAATCCGTATAATTATATCACTTTTATTTGCCAGTACAACCTCCTAGTTCGGTCTCTAGCAAACGAATGGCCAATTTTACCGATCTTTAATCAAAACTAGACTTCCGAGTTTTGACAGAAGAGAGAGGAAGTCTGTATCTTCAAAAATATTTCGATATTTTCACCGGAAACGGATCAGAGACGGAAAGAAAAACAAAAACGAAACGGAATTGATCTTTAACTACAATATTTTGTACAACATCATATATTTCCGACTCATTTTAGAACTAGAATAGTTTTAAGTTGGTAACAATAGTATATGGGAGGTTAAATAAAATACCAATTATGCTGAAAATTTATTTACCTACTCAAGCAATAATCGTAGAGCCTTTGGAGGTAATTTGGTTTACAATCGCTGGCGAATCCAGGGAACGAATGACGTTACTCTAGCGAAGGCTGAAGGATTGTTGCTCTCACATCTAAACGATCCGAAAGATGTCACACCGATCTAGAACAAATATCAAAGTTAGTTGCAACGATAGATATTTTTTCTTCAAATATGGTGTTAGCATAAGCGATGGAAAACAAATGTGAAAAGTTATTATAATTAAAATCGGGAATAATTTGGAACAGAGAAGATGAGGGTAGTAGGATAAAGGATTAGGTAAAGGAATTTCCGAAATGATAAACAAAGATCCACCAGAAGTCCACTAACTTAAGGGACAACCAGTACAATATTTGGTTGCAACTGCATGGGGCTATTCTCACGTGGATTTCTAAATGGCCGGGCTAAAGTGATGAATATTGTTGATTGCTGACAAATCCGTGTCTTTACTTTGTTACACACATCCAGGGACGTAGCTACCGCCGTATCAATTATACGGGGCCCCCAGCGTATAGGGCCCCCACTAACACTCCCAAAAAACCAGCGGCCTGCAACCGCTATACAGTTGCCAGTCCTTTTGTATTTGACAGCTGACATCGAGGGGGCTCCACAACAAATATTGATACGGGGCCTCCTTAGGGCTAGCTACGCCACTGCACACATCTTAACATCTTCACAATTAGCTTTAATTTTGTAAGTTTTGTAAGTAAGTTCAAAACTCACGAGGGTATTTCCAATCACCAACGGTCCCCCTGAGTCACTGGTGCAAGTATTTCGTCCAGTTGGACCCCACGTGCAAAGAGTGGAGTCAATTATCACGTGGCCGAAAACATTTCTGCACTGCGCATTTGTGATGACGGGAAGGTCAACGAAAGCCAGAAATTGGTTCTGTGTGATAGTGTGACCTGTGGGAATAGAGCCATTCTTGAGACTAGACGGAAGAAACTGGTAAACAGTAAAAAAATCCAAAAATCATTGTTATGGGATCCATTGCGTTTTTTTATTTTTCTTCTCTCTTTCTTGGTCTGCAACGAATCAGTGATGCCTTTAGTGTTGCTGATGTCCATGGGCGACGATAGCCACTTACCATCAGGTGGATCGTCAGCTCGTTTGCCAGCTATTTCCATAAAAAAATAGTTTTTTCTCAAATAGTATGTATGTACAGACATCGATCAGTAATAGTTGTACTATAATATAATAAGTATTGATGATGATAATGATGATGATGATCCGAAAGGTCTGAGTTTGATACCCAGTGAACCCGTTTAAATAATGAGTTTGAATTTCTATTCTCGGTCTGTTATGAGTTCTTATCTTTATGTGTTGTCCATGGCACCTAGCCACCAACAGAGAATCCTAGTGTGGGGCGGGTCTATGAGTGTGTAATTTGTTTATCTATGTAACCTCTATTGACCACAATAAACATATCACTAGTCGACTTTATAAAGCGTGATTTTTCACACGCCAATTTATAATATTTCAGGTCTCAAAATGGAGCTAGCTACACTGGTCGATATTATTGATGAGAGCTCTCTCTTAACTCACCATCGCCAGTTATCCCGAAGCCGGCAGCTCTCGCAGTCTGCCCAGCATAGGTAGGTGCGCCGGACGGCAGGTTGATAGCTCTGATGTTGTCTGCAAGAGATAGATACATACAATATGTAGGTATAATTACATATGTTTATTTTATTGTTAACAAGCTTTATTTAACTTGTTTTGTTCGTTAATTTGTTACCACTTAGCATATATGGGTTGCAAGCTGCATTAGTACTACTTCTTATCATACGGAGTTGAAACTTCGCATATTGCTTTAGTTCCAATGACAATGTTTTTATGATAAAAATGACCTGATACTATTCTCAGGATTGGCTCCAAAAGAGAGAACTCTTCGACGGATTACATTACAGGCATGGAATTGTATCCATCTATCCATCCCCTTGAAGGTCCACAGCGGTCCACTGCTGGACATACACCTCCCTTACCCTGAATCACTATGACTGGTTCTGATCCTTTTGAATCCAGTGGTTGGCCGATGTCTTCTACTGATCGTCAGTTCTTTCCTCAGCCACCAATAGCACAAACACAATTTGTAATGTTATTATTGAAGTGAAAACGTCTTTAGTACGGGGGTGACTTGAAATTTTATGAAACGAAACTGTCCAGTGGAGACTAGAAATGAGTGGAGACTGACTTGAGTTGAGTTGAGTTGGAGTGGAGTGGAGTGGAGTGGAATAGTAAAACCTAAAATTATCATCTTCCCGAAATTTTACATTTGTCTCATTATCTTGAAAACAAAATTTTTGAAGGTTTCACTACTAACACGTGTGAATTGCACACATTTTAACTTTTAAATATTTTTAATATATGAACTTTATAACTTCTGCAGAACTTAAAAATACTTACTATTAAAATTGACGCCCGAGATCGATATCATGGCAACATCATTCGCAACAGTCTGTGGATTGTATTGATGATGGACGGCAACCTGGTTGCTATTGATACGGGTACCGCCAGAGAAGAGACGCGTGGAGGCGAGGACCACTGTCAATTGACGAGCGTTGGTGCGACCGTCGAACCAGCAGTGAGCGGCCGTGATCAGTCGCGTGGGTGACAGTAGCGAAGACCCACAGACGGATTGCTGTCCGTTTGCCAAGATTATGATTAAACCACCCTGCGAAGTGCGAGGATAAATAAAGTCATCATCAGGCTATTTGCTAAGTAGATACATATTAATCAGGCTACATTCTACATACACAATTGCTTTAACTGACGACCCTGTAGCCTAGTTGGTAGCGACCATGCCTGCGAAGCGAGGGGTCCCGGGTTCGATTCCCGACCGGGGCAGATATTTATGTGACAGATAAATATTTGTACTCGGGTGCAGGGTGTGATTGTGATGTGTTATATGTGTTGTCCATGCCACCCGCGACACAGGTAAGAACCTACTGCGGGGGTGAGTGTGTAAGCGTTTATTATTATTATTATTAACTAACGTAGATCTCTCGCTTACTTGGACCAGCGTAGCTAGAGTGTTCACCAGTGACTTCGACCAGTGAAGCAAGACGAGCTCTTAATACAAATGCAATTGATGTGGATGAAACTTCAATCTTTCTCAATGGCAGTATCGAATTTACGAATACAGTGCCGCGTAAACCTGCAGGAGGACGAGATAATGGAGATGAAGGAATCTATGAATTTTATTAATAGTCAATATGAGGATTTTAAAAGGGAGCATGATGCTAACCAGGAACAAATTCTTGATCTCCAAGGCAAAAATGCTATTATGGAAAGTACCATAGAAGAGCTCGGAAACAAAATCAATTCTTTAGAACAAAGAGCACGTATGAACAACTTGGAAATACAGTGTGTTCCTGAAAATAGTAAAGAAAACCTAATATCCATCGTAATGCAACTGGGCGAAGTGATAGGAGCTAAAATATGCAAAGAAAATATAAATAATTGCACCCGTGTTATGAAGTCAAATCGCTCATCACAAAGACCGCGTAACATGATAGTGCAATTTACTTCCCAATCCATGCGGGACACATTCTTAGCAGCTGCCATCAAATTTAATAAAACCAATCAGCACGATAAATTAAATACATCGCACATAGGAAACGCTGGTGAAAAAAAGCCTATTTATATATCGGAACATCTGTCTCCTGCCAACAAGGCACTGCATGCGGCAGCTAGAGCGAAAGCAAAAGAATTAGGATACAAGTACGTGTGGGTGCGCAACGGAAGAATTTTCATGCGAAAAGATGATTTATCTGACTATAAATTAATAAAGGACTCTAATTCTCTTGATAAATTGAACGCATAATTTTTGAAAACATTTTTATCTTGTATGTCAGTAATGCTTAATTCCGTAAAATTCTCTCATCTAAACCTGTATTACCAGAATGGTCGTGGGCTTAAAACAAAAACTCACGAAATTTATTGCAACGTATCAATAAATAATTTTGATGTAATAATTTTTAGCGAAACATGGCTTAACGATAATGTTCAAAGTAGTGAATTATTTAATGAAAATTACATAGTCTATAGGAGAGATCGCAGTTCCACCAGACTCAACTGGAAGTCTGATGGAGGTGGGGTACTTGTAGCAGTGCATAAAAAATATAACTCGCGACGCATGCCGCATTGGGAGAGTGAGAACGAAGACCTGTGGGTTGTTATCAAAAGCTCAAAAGATCAAATAGCAATTTGCGCAGTTTACTTACCGCCTCCGGTAGACAAGCGTATGTTGGATTCTTTTCTCTCTAATTGTGACAGGGTGTCAGAACTGCATGACATGAACACCTGCATCATAGGTGATTTTAATTTAAGTTTCATAAATTGGTCCTCAGTAAATGATGTTACCAAGTCTAATCAGAGCAGTCTAGCCCAAATGCTTTTTGATTTTTTGCGTATGAATAATCTATCACAATCAAACCTTGTTGTCAATAATAGTAATAAGGTTCTCGACTTAGTTTTAACAGACATACCGTCTGTTCATACCTTCGATGGTGGAATTTGTAGAACACATAACAGAAGCTATAGATGCCCAAGGCCAAATTGATGCTGTATATACTGACTTTAATAAAGCCTTTGATCGCGTTCCGCATAATATCCTCATGCAAAAATTGGCAATTTACGGTTTTTCTGGACCAATGATAAACTGGCTGAAGTCCTATTTAACAGAACGTACATTTTACGTAGTGGCAAATGGCTACAAATCTGACACACTAAGAGCAACATCAGGTGTTCCACAAGGTTCACACTTAGGACCTTTATTGTTTAATATATTTATTAACGATATAACAGGCTGTTTTCAGAATTCAACTCCATTTCTTTATGCAGATGATCTAAAGTTTGTTCGTGCCATTACGGCAGTATCTGATCAAATACTACTTCAAAGTGGCTTAGACAGATAACGAAATGGTGTAAGGCTAACGGAATGAGCTTAAACCCCTCGAAATGCGTACATGTTAAATTCACCCGTAAAATCCGTTGCACAGCCACTTCGTACAATATTAATGGCAACGAGCTTCGGGAAATTAACTCCATAAAGGATTTGGGCATAACCGTGGACAACAAGTTGACATTCGTGGAACACATAAACAACGTAGTACAAAAAGCAAACAAAATGTTAGGTTTCTTAATCAGAAATACAAAAGTTTTCAAATCCCGAACAAAAATTTTTCTTTACAACTCAATCGTTCGAAGCATATTAGAGTATAGTCCAGTCGTTTGGCGGCCTCACTATGCTACACATCTTTTAAGAATGGAGAGGGTGCAAAAAAGATTTTTATGGCATCTAACTTTTTCTGATGGTTTAGCTAAACGCATTCCTTCATACGGTAAACGCTTGGAACATTATAAAATGTCTTCATTAGGAAATCGACGAACTTCATTAGACTTAGTTTTCTTATATAAAATACTCAGAAACCAAGTAGATTGCCCTGACCTCTTAAAAAAATTTAAATTTAATGTGCCTCGATGGAACAACAGGAAACTTGTTGCTCCTCTCCATATACCGATTCGCAAAACTGTACTAGGAACGAACTCAGCAATCCCACGTCTATGTAAACTGTACAACAGATGCGATGGATCAGTTGATTTGGACGTCAATCACTTGTCTTTATACAAGTAGGATAAAAAAAAACTTAGCCATAAGTACAAGTAATGTCAGTGTTAAATTGCATTAAGTTATTTGTGTAAAAAAATAATTAAAATGATTGTGCAGGTGGTGTTTGCCTTAAAAGGTTATATACTTAGTTCCTAACTAGATATAAGTAAATTGTGTTAATGTAGTATAATAACAACTGGCAGACCTTAAAAATAAATAAATAAATAAATCTCCTGTAGAGAGTGTAGAGGTATAATCTGATGATGAATGTCACCACAATCTTCTTACCATCAAATATTTTCCTTTACTAATATTATGAAGAGGAAAGATTTGATTGTTTGTTTGCATTGAATAGGCTCCGAAACTACTGAACCGATTTGAAAAATTCTTTCACTGTCGGGAAACTACACTATCCCCGGGTAACATAGGCTATATTATATTTTCAAAAAAATTAGGGATCCTTAAAAAAACTCCAATAACGTAACCCAAGGTGTAAAAAAATAAGAAAACCGAAGCAAAGCGAGGGCGGTTAATCGTTGTATTGTATTATAAAAAGTGTTTTCATTACCATGTAGGGAAACTGGCCCAAGCTAGCAGGTGATCCTCCAGCTATTCTGGATCCATCGAAGTCGGAAGCCTCTTCAGCGGCTTTGATGAGAGCTGCCTTAGGGATGCCAACTTCCTCATGGTAATTGTACACTGATAGCAGGCTCCCTGGAGCTGCTAGAACCGCGCTCACCAGTAAACTTACTACCACAAAGACTTTCATCATAAAACAATGAAAGTAAACGATTATCAGTATTTTTATACTTTGAATTCGATAACGATATGAATTAATCGGAATCAGGAATCTGATATAGTTATCGATTAATCTTTTAATTTAATTACATAACATTTAAATACTTAAAACATAATGATTTAGTTCTGATAATAATACATTTTTGTGATACTGGTGACATAATACTATGTACATTCAAGTTTGGCTCCTAGCGAAGGAATTCCTTAACGGTTAACACTTAACAGCGTAGTCACAATTTTTTGACGTGACAACGTCTATTAAAACGATGAACGCCGGGTGCACGTACGAAAAAGCATGACTCACTATCACGTTCCGCGAGCGAGAGCGCGAAACAAGCGATAGAGAGGCACGATCGGCTACGATCGGCCGAAGCGCTCGGTTCGTGCCACACTTTCTCTCGATTCCTATACAAAATAATGGTAATTTAATAAAAATGATTAAATTTTATCTATAAAAGTATGCAATCATTTCATCAATGTTTTGTCATGACGTTGTCACGTTAAACTACCTTCCGTAAACCGACTTTACAGACAACCAATTTTTTTTCTTTATTACCTAATCCTACTAATATAATAAATATGAAAGTTTAGATGTTTGAATGTTTGTCACGCAATCACACAAAAATGGTTACTTAAATCGCTCGTTAGTACAGAATTTTATGGTGATTATTTACTAAGGAGCGAGTTAGTGACTCTGAGTTGGGGCGTAAGAGCGGCAGAATCACTAGATCGGGCGAATTTACGACGCCAGCAACATATTATAATTTCTGATTTTACTTCGGAAGCCTAAAAGAGATTTAATATATTTCAGCTTTTCTCCACGCGCAAAAATTGCATCAAGATACTATTATGTATGTAATATATAGATATGTGTGCGTGGCTGCGTCCACCATCTTGTCTTTTGCCTTGACAACGACTAAACAATGCGTTGGTAACCAGATTGCGTTTCACTTCTTCCGATATCTATCTGCATATACGATATTTTAACAATTGGGCTTCCAAAGGCTCAAACAGATGGGTTCTAATAGTAAGTCTTTGTAGGGGTTCATTTAAACTCAATGGTAGCTTCATATTAATTTAATCAGTTGTAATTAACGTATTGTCGCAGTTTACAAGCGCTGTCGGATCCAGGAATTGAAGGAAGTGACTCTAGCGTACGCTGCGGGGGCGTTAGAACCGCATACAGCCGCACCGAATGACGTCACACCAATCTGAAATAGACAATTACAAGTCAGTCTTAACGCCATTCGCGGATAAAACTTTTTACTACCTAAAGTTTATTTATAATCTAAATTTTACCAACAAAAAATAACCGACTTCAAAGTCTCAAAAACTACTTGTCAAATCTCGTTCAAATTTATGTGGGACCACATGACAAGCACCTGCTTTCGATTAAGAAAAGAATCATCGAAATCGGTTGGCGTGATATTGAGTTATTCGTCAATTTGTCGCGCACATTTTAACACAAACTTACGACTTATGTGGTTTTCTCATGGATGCCATTGTCAGATCTCAATAAATTTATGTGGGACCACATGACAGCCACCAGCTTTCGATTAAAAAAAGAATCATCAAAATCGGTTCGCCCAGTCCAAAGTTCTGAGGTAACAAACATAAAAAAAAACAGTCGAATTGAGAACCTCCTCCTTTTTTTGAAGTCGGTTAAAAATACTACCGACTGTTTTTTTCCGGACCGGTATTATAAATAGTAAATAGGGAATAGATAATCTCAAAAACACCGATTTCAAATAATAATATTTTACACCATCTATGCTAATGAAGAGCTAAAGAGTTTGTTTGTTTGAACGCGCTAATCTCAGGAACTACTGGTTCGAATTGGAAAATTCTTTTTGTGTTGGATAGTCCATTTATCGAAGAAGGCTTTAGGCTTTATAAAATTAGGTACGCTGCGACCAATAGGAGCGAAGCATCAATGGAAAATGTTGCAAAAACTGGAAAAAATATTCCTTTTTGAGAGCTTCCATTGCGTCTGCTGGGTTAACGGTTTAAGGCACTGTATGACTACGATTTAAAAACGTTGATTTCACTCACACAACCGCATATCTGCGCTAATCTAATGTTACATTTACGTGACGCTGAATAGGGTTCAAAGTAGTTAGATATTAAGGTCTCTGGATCTGGATCAATCAGAGATCCAGATCCAGAGCCCTTAATATCTAACTTTTCACTATTCATATATCAATTTTAATCTTTTATTGTGGTATGTGTGTACTTACTATTCATCTATCAGTTTTAACTTTTCATCTATTACTTCTAACATTAAATAATTAGCTTTTTTAATTTTAAATAAAACGAAAAAAGGTGTTTATTATTATTATTATTATTTATTATCTATTTATTATTCTTTAGTGTATGTACAGAAATGCTACCTATATGTATAAATCGAATGAAAGGAAACTTGTATAAAATGTGTAATAAAAACTTAAATAAAACATCTGTTAAAGTTTCATTTATATATTTTATTGTATTTTTTTTTCACATTATACATAAGTATATTATTCAACTGTTACTGTTTTATAATTTTTCCATACTGTTTTGTATTTTTATCATCAAGCTTTTTACAGAATTATATATTTCATCAAAGTACATATTATCGTTATCTACAACATATTGCATGCATACTCCCGCATTACATTCACAAAATACTCTACTTTGAATATTATCAATTTTGTCGACATCATATATCTCCAGTCTAACAATTTTTGTTCCGTATTTAGGCCTCTTAATGTAGGAATAAATTGTTTCATTTTCCTTTTTCTTCTTTTGGTTTGCGACCGCCTCAACAGCATTATCTTGCTGCTGCATGTAGTTGCCTACGCGCTGTGCAAGAACACTTTGATTTTTTAATTGAAATGGAAAAATATCTTCCGAGTCCTGAAAAGTAAGTACATTAAACATGTTAATATTGTAGATAAAACTGTGTAGTATTATTAATTTCTTATTGATGAGTGATTTTATTATTTATTTATAACTAACTGTCTCCACACAACATTAATACTTCTTCTTATTATTTATTATAACTTTGTTAAAAACTAATAAGTTAAGACTAACACGAAATAATAATTTTAGTACTTACCGACATTTTAATAAGAGTTTACACGGAGCGTTGTGAAGAATGAATGAAATTTCGATTTTTAATGCGTATTTATATTGTTTCCATATTATATATTTATATATTTGAATAATGTTAATAGAGTTTATAATATAATGTTAATAGAGTTTAAAATTGAATTTTTTCGTAACCTATTCAACGCTGTTACAAAAATGGTGCGGGTGAAATAGGATTCTCCCGACAGACAGACGCCGGAGCTGGGTATTTGCTGGCAGAGCACTTTCCGCTCTAGAGTCAAGCGCACAGGCGTGCTTAGACCGCGGGCTGCATCATCGCTTGATCCGTCGAGCATCGATAGGCCTACCGATCGAGCCCGCAAGTCTAAGCATCCCTGCCCCAGTCCATACTAATATAATAAATCTGTAAATAACTTGCATTCGTCTGTTTGCGTCTGTCTGTCTGTCTTTTATGCTTTCACACTTAAATTGATGAACCAATTTTGTTGAAATTTGTAAGATGAGGGAATATAATATGATAAATAAATAAATGCTAGATTTCTTTTAATTACAATGAGTACGAAAATAACCATGCTAGGTAACCTAAATTAGGTAACCTGCATATAGTACGGGGCGAGATATATGCACATCAAGTAAATATCAACCGAAAATTTTGTTACATGTCAACGAGTGGCACTTACCTACTCGTACACACACTTTTTCAAATCTAAACGTGGAACCGATTTTGATGAAATTTGGTACTTTTTTTTTACCTAAAATATTTTTAATTAATACAAGTATGAGCGTAACATGTCTAATCGAATTCCATACGGGTGAAGCCGCGGGCAGAAAACTAGTATGAACGATACAAGACTATCTCCTTATGATTATTTTTGTCGGCAAAGCATTTTCCATTTTGGGTAAGCTTGGACTTTGTACTTTAATCACGTGGATTTAATGATATTTAAGTCATACGAATGCACAGGAGCATCACTGTGCTTTCTGGAAGCGGAACACCAACAGTTAGGATCTCAAAAGTACCAATTATTCTGGAAAAAAAATGTAAGTTATGTTTTCGTTTATAAATTAATATACTTATTTATTTAGTTATCAATGTTCGTTTTTCTTAGATTCAGTATTCATACATTCAGTATTCATAACTTCAGTATTCATTTAGGTACATCAGTTTTAGTTTTAATCAATAATGATCATGATTGTTGATCGATCATTTATATTCTGTGTATAATATTGAATGTACTTGATTTAAAACACGGGGTATATTGTCTAATTGAAAATGCACTGGTTCTGGACACTTGGTTTAATGTAATCACTTCACAAATTATATTACAAACGGAGCACCACAAAACACGTCTAGTTAACACAATGACCGAGAAGGAAGAGAGCGAGACAGAGAATGAAACAGCATACATTCATTTATTAGAATAATAAACATTCTCGCCCCTTTTTAAAGTGCAAAGCTTACTATCTAAGTTTACACAAAAATAAAGTTGACTTTAAGAGTCCTGCTTTTTATTTAATTAGTTAGAACCTATACTCCAATAGCTAATCTAATAGGTAAGTATATAAGCAAAGTTGAGTATGTATTAAGTACATAGCTCTACTCATTAAAAAAGTAATTAAGAGTACCTAGGTAAATGAATGTGTTAAGAAGTAAAGTTAAGGTAAGTAGCTGGTTTTACAATACTTAGTAGGACTATAGATAGGTAGTTAATACAGTTGACTTTCTACAATAATTAAGCAAAATAATTTAAAGGTAGATAAGTACTTATGTCATATCATCAGACTTATTTGGTAATAAAATTAACTTATGTATAGGTCTAGTATAGTTACCTTTAGAAGTACGAACCAGTACTGACCTGATTAGGCCATCAGTTTTGTTTAAATTCGTAGAGATAACTCTGCCTAGGGGCCAAAAGGTAGGAGGAGTAGCCTCATCTTTTATTAGAACTAAATCTCCAATATTTAAGTTTTTTTGAATACCTAGCCATTTATTTCTGGTTTGTAGTTCTGACAGGTAGTTAAAATAAAATTGTTTCCAAAATCTTTGCTTGATTTGAATTATTCTTTTGTAAACATTCAATCTAGATTCATTAAAATCTAGCTGGTTAGGTTCTGGCAAGTCAGTCAGTGTTGTCCCTATAATAAAATGAGAAGGAGTTAAACATGTTAAATCATTAGGTAAATCAGTAATAGGATATAAGGGCCTAGAGTTGAGAACCCCTTCAATCTGAACTAAGACAGTATAAAGTAACTCATATGTTAACTTAGTATTAAATAAGTATCTCTTAAGCAGTGATTTAACTGACTTTATACCAGCCTCATATATGCCACCCATATGGCTTGCTAATGGAATAGAAAACTTGAACTCAATGTAGTTTGAGGCACAAAAGTCATTTATTTCACTGTAACATCTTTCATTAACAAACATCTTATATAAATCATGAAGCTCAGATTTTGCACCCTTAAAATTAGTTGCATTATCAGTATATAAACAAGTAGGTATACCACGTCTTGAGATAAATCTCTTGAGAGCACAAATAAAAGCCTGAGTAGAGAGGTCAGTGACCAGCTCTAAATGAAGTGCACGAGTAGCTAAACACACAAATAAACATATGTAACATTTAGAGTACCTACAGTTTCTAGTCATAGTACTTCTAATGGCTATGGCGCCACTGAAATCTATCCCTACATGGGTAAATGCTCGAGTCAATGTGACCCGGGGTGCTGGTAGGCTAGACATTTGTTGTCCACAGACCGTTCCTCGATACCTAATACATCTGGTACAAGAATGAATACATTTTTTAACTTCACGCCTACCATGTATAGGCCAGTAGGTAAGTCTTATATTGTATAATGTATTTTGAAGACCAGAATGTAGTAGTTTGTAATGATAGTGACGAATGATAAGAGCAGTTATGTGATCTTTGCTTGGTAGTATGATAGGGTGTGCTTGATTGTATGGAATGTCTGAGTGATGTATGCGACCTCCAACGCGTAGGATGTTATTTTGATCTAGGAATGGGTTTAATTTTTTGAGAGGGCTAGAAGTGAATGTGAATAATTTATGTGTGTTTGTAGGAGATTGTATGTCAGTGTTTGGTTGAATGTTAGATAATTCTAGAATTTCTTTAGCATATGTGTTATATTGTATAGTTTTTATGATAAAGTCATGAGAGTATTTTAGTTCTGTCACACTCAGGTAAGAAGTAAGTCTGTTGTTTTTGTTTTTCAAGTTATGTAAGAATCTAAACAAGTAAGCCATTGTTCTTGTCAAGTTAGTAAAGCTTGAATGTTTGCAAAAATATTCATAGAAAAAGGAATAATTAATACCTACATTGGAGCAGATATTAACCACTTTTGAGTCAGATGAGTAATTGTTTGTGTCAGGTAAGTAATTGGTATCCTGTTGTATGTCTGTCTTTGTAGTAGTTGAAGTAATGGGCCAATGTTTTTGGTCTTGTCTTATCCACTGAGGGCCTTGCCACCACAGTGAGCAAGTAGGTAGAATATTAGGCATAACTCCACGTGTGATCAAGTCAGCTGGGTTTTGTTTAGTATTAACATAGTACCAATCCTCACTTCTAGTAGTGTCGATGATTAGCATGAGACGGTGTGTGACATATGTATCATATTTATTTTTGTAGGGTGATTTGATCCAACTCAGTACAATAGATGAGTCAGTAAATAAATAGACTATATATATATATATAATAGAATCTATTTACTAGTTTAGATAGGAGAAGAGCTCCACAGAGTTCTAGTCTGGGAATAGATTGTTGTTTTTTAATAGGAGAAACTTTAGATTTAGCAGTCACAAGAGTACAAGTGGGTTTACTATTAGGATATGTTGCTTTTAGGTATAAGCAAGCACCATAGGCTTTGTGAGAGGCATCACTGAAACCTAGTAAAATAATATGTGTAGGTATGTCAGAGAAATAGTACCTAGGGATATTTATAGATTTCAAATCATGAAAATGAGAAATAAACTTGTTCCAAGTTTCTTGTAAATCAGAGGGAATTAGAGAATCCCAATCAGTGTTTTGCTTCCAAATATCTTTCATGAGTATTTTAGCCAAGATAGTAGAGGGCGCTAGAATACCTAAAGGGTCAAAAATTTGGGCAATTTTAGATAAAACACCTCTTTTGGTACAAGGGACATTTTCTTCAAAATTAGGAATAGAAATAGTCAACGTATCCTGTGTAGGTAGCCACTGCAAACCTAGGGTTTTTACTGATTCATTTAGTGTAAAACTGTATGAATTATTTTCAGTTTCTAGTGTAGGATTTTGTGTAGTTGAATCTAAACTCAATATGTGTGAGTAAATGTGGGGGTGATTGGCTGACCACTTATGTAGTTGGAAACCTGCTCTACTTAGCAAGTCAGTCAGTTCAGAACATAATTGAATACATTCCTGTAAGGATTGTGCTCCACATAGATAGTCGTCCATATAGGAACTGGACTTTATACAGTCAGCTGCTCGAGGGTGAGTGACCATATGTTTGTCAGCTAAGTCTAGCATTGTGCGACAAGCAAGGTAGGGTGCACTTTTAGTACCATAAGTGACAGTATCCAACTCTAAACACTGTAGTGTGTCGGACTTAGAGTCTCTCCAAAGGACTCTTTGGAGGGAGGTGTGTTGTGGGTTGATCCAAATATTTCTAAACATTTTAATAATGTCACAAGAAAAGGAATATTTGTAAAGTCTGAATCTGAGTATGATATCAAAAATATCATTATAAATGTTAGGACCTTCATAGAGTATGTCGTTCAAAGATAAACCACTGGAAGTTTTAGCACTTGCATTGAAGACAGTACGCAATTTAGTTGATGCACTATCAGGTTTTATCACAGGTAAATGAGGCATGTAGTAAGCATGTGGGTCAGTGGGAGAGAAGTTATTTACATAGTGAGCATGACCGAGGTCAATGAACTCATTGATGAAAGACCTATATTGAGAGTAAAGGTCAGTATCCTTTGTCAGTCTTGATTCTAACTTTAGTAGGCAATGATAAGCAGTATTATATGAATTTCCTAAACTGTCAAGTTTGTCTGTCTGTATAGGTAAGTTTACAACATATTTACCGGTGTCATCTTGAATAGTAGTAGAAGTAAACAAGTCTTCACAGTACTTGTCATCGGGGGATAGCAACTTATGTGTAGGTAGTATTTCCTCTTGGTTCCAAAAAGACTGTAGTATGTCATCAGAGGAAGTATGAGACAGGTGCATGCTAACATGTGTGTTGTTGTTAGATGTGTGTTCATGAGAATCAGGGACGAAAGAGCCTGATACAACCCATCCAAAGGTAGTTTCAATTAAGAAGGGTAAACTTAAGCCAAGTTTCAAACGACCTGTCTGTAAAATGGTATAGAAAAGTTCAGCTCCGATTAATAAATCAATTGAGCTAGGTATGAAAAATGTTGGGTCAGCTAGTGAGTTTGCTTGTTGTGTAGGTATGTGCCACGTGTGAGTAGGTATGTAGTTATGTGGTAAGGGAACAGCAATGTTGTCCATGACAATGAATGTGAGATCGGCTGAGTAGTTGTTGTACCGAGATGAAATGATAGTATGAACACTTACTTGAGAATGTTTTAGAGTAGTACCAATACCAGATATATTATTATGATCTTGCTTGAGTTCTAGCTGTAGTAAGGAAGCCAGTCTGTGGGTAACAATGTTGACCTCGCTGCCCGCATCCAGAAGAGCTCGAGCGTTCACCCACTTTCCTGATGCAGATTGTATTCTGACGATAGCTGTGGATAATAATATTTGTTGCTTGTTAGCGTTAGACACTAGTACAGTAGAAGGTGAGGTTTGAGATGCATGTTGAAAAGTAGTATCAGGTGCATGTAGTTGCGATTGAGCTGTAGTTGCATGTGGTTGCATTTGAGCGAGTGGTGCATGTGGTTGCAATAGAGCGATTGGTGCATGTGGTTGCAATAGAGAGGTAGGTGCATGTGGTTGCATTAGAGTGGTATTTTCAATGGGTGTACCCATAGCCGAAGCGTAATTTGTAGTATGTAGTTGTGGATTAGCAATGTCATTTTGCGTAGTGGGTGGTGTAGGTAATGAATTGATAGAAGCAAAGCTAACCTGTTGTTTAGTTTTATCCATATGGATACTTGTGTGATGTCTACCATTGCATGTTAGGCACCTATATTTAGAGCACTTGTGGCTAGCTTGATAATGCTGTAAGCAATTGTAACATAAAGATTTAGCTTTAATTAAGTTTACACGGTCATTAACAGATAGCTCAAGATAGCTTGGACACTTATGCAAAGAGTGTTTGCCTTGACATAATATACAAGATGCAATTGGTTCAGTAGAAGTGACATAGGAAGACTTTACATTTAGTTTATCACTTGGTTTATCCGCATTAAGCATTTCAAAGGCAGTTCTACGTGCATTAAGGAATTCGAGCAACTCGCACATAGTGGCAATAGTATTTTCCTTTCTGTTTAGCTCCCATGCAGCTCTTAAGGAGTTGTCCAATTTTTGCGAGATAATGAACACTAATAAAACGTCCCAGCTGTCAACTGGTAGGTTGATAGCCTTTAGTGAATCTAGACTTTGTTGCAAAGTGACTAAGAAGTCTTTCAAATTGTATCTAGTAATAGTGACAAAATTAGTTACAGCTTTTAAATGAAAGTTTACAATGATGGTTTTGTTCTCATACCTTTTAGTAAGGATTTCCAAAGCTTTTACATAATTTTCCTCCGTGATGAGTAATGAAGAAATGAGCCCCGCTGCTTCTCCAGTTAGGGCTGACTTCAGGTACTGTAGTTTGTTGACAACGGGTAGATCAGTGCCGTCTACAGAAGCCATAAAAATGTTTCTAAACGCAGGCCATTGTCGAATGTCCCCATCGTATCTAGGGAGTTCTAATTGTGGTAATTTTACGCGAGGTTTCCTGGAAGTGCAGGTATCGTTAAACATTGTCGTGCACAACGGATCGTGTCCGAATGACGAGCGCAATGTAGTCGCAGGCGCTAGTAAAGCATCAATTTGCGCTTTGGTAGAAAAGTATTTTTCTTCGAAAACAGTACGTTCTTGCTCATGAGCTCCAGCTCGTTCTGGATCAGCGTCCAACAGTTCGATCGCGTTTTGTAAGTCCTCAAATTTGGAGACGATTTTTTCCATCTCCGCTTGCCGCGCAGTTAGCTCATGGGCGTTGTTGACTTGTGGATTGTAGTTTTGCACGAAGTTGAATAGGCGTGTTAGTTTTCCCTTCACTGTGCTTCTTTGCGTCTTCAGAGCATCCAAAGACGCTGCCTGTTCCTGGTCCGGCGTAGACATCGTGGCAGTCCGCTGGTGGAACTTCGAAGTAACGATGAAATATTCGTGGATTTCACTAATCCGACTATGTTTAAGAGATTTGCTGTGTGCAGCTTAGAAATTTTGGTGTGTACACCGAGATTAAATAGGATTTTTTTATATTTTGAGCTTAGTAGAGATGCGGTGTTCCGCCATGTTACACACGTAAGAAAAAGAGAGAAGTCTTGAACGAATGTCTTCGAATGAATGTCGATAAAACAGTACAGTGACGTGTCGATAAAACAGTATGGAACAGTTGCACTCTGTTGCCGATAGATGGCGTATGCGCCGCGAAGTAATCAATATTGTAAATTGGCGTGTGCGCCGAGAAATATGCCAGTAGGATGGCAGAAAAGTATGGTAGGTAGGATGGCGTATGCGCCGCGTGGTTGTTGTAGGTAGCAGTCACTAGTTGGCGTGTGCGCCCCGAAGCGGTGTTGGTGACGATGTAGTACGTCTCGTAGTAATGTAGATGTCGCTGTGTAGGTTCGACTTGTAGCTTCTTCCCGCCCCGGCCAGAGTGCAGCACAAGAAAGATGAACGAAATTGATCGAATGAATTGATTGTCCGTGACACGGTCGATAACGCGCGACGATCTCCTTGCACAAAATGGCGATCTTGTTCGCGATCCGAGCACAGTTTTTCAAGGCAACGAAGGACCACTTTAATGTATAATATTGAATGTACTTGATTTAAAACACGGGGTATATTGTCTAATTGAAAATGCACTGGTTCTGGACACTTGGTTTAATGTAATCACTTCACAAATTATATTACAAACGGAGCACCACAAAACACGTCTAGTTAACACAATGACCGAGAAGGAAGAGAGCGAGACAGAGAATGAAACAGCATACATTCATTTATTAGAATAATAAACATTCTGTTTAGTCTTACTGTACCTATTTATTGTTTTGTGCAGTTTTCTTTTTTAATTAAGTAAACTTTTCGCTCATGCTAATCAATCTGGTACAATCATTAAAACTGTAGGCCTTTTTAATTATTGTTTTGTGTAAATAAATGAAATATACCTATATATATATATAACTATATATTTTTTACAGGTCCCACGAACGAGCAAATGCCGACTTATTATTCCCGTCCGACGATGAGGCTTCGCGTCCGCGAGTGGAAAAGAAGTACAAACGAAAACATTCACCGGAAGCGAGCACCTCGAGCGCGAGTCCTGCTCGCTCTCCGATTCCTAAGAAGAAGAAGAAGCCGGTGTTCAAGCCGATCGAACCCGTGAAGAAACCCTCTGCTCATGATCTCTTCGGGAGCGACAGCGAAGAAGAAGAAGTCATTGTTCCGGCAAGTTCTGGTAAAAAACCACCACCTCTCCTTTCATATATAACGCGTAGGCTCGCCAACGGATATTCCCGCCAGGTGTTTGATGAGAAACCCGGAACACATTACATTGACTTACGAATATATAAGTGTGATGAAATCGAAAAAGTACAGCCGATGAATCGTTGGCGGCACTCCATAATATGCGTGAAAAACCGCACCGATGAAAACTCGGATGCGTGGCAACATCTGACCAATTTCATAGTGGCCACACGCAAAGAGTTCCGGGGGTGTCCCCCTACATTCATAAGCAATTATTATTAATTTTGCATAAAATATTGCTCAAAAGAAAATAAGAGCCATTCGTAATCCTACGAAAAGCAATAATGTTTTTTTTGATGTTAATAATTATGATAAAAATGTAATTAAGGTTTTTCAAACAATTCAATAACACTTATTAATCTTCTCGACTTAAAAAAAAATAGAAACAAACTAAGCAGTTATCTAAAAAATCAACATAATTCAGATGTCCCTTATTTTCTTTTGAGCAGTTTATCATCGTTTAATAAAATGTATTAACTTCACTATTATTATTATTATTGTAATGTGGTTTTATTATGCTATGTAAAACTCTGTATGTAATATATACTCAACTAGATTAAATACATACTTGTTTACTCAATTAGATATAAGGATTATATTCAATTGATAAATATAGGTGCCAACCCAATATAAAAAGAATAATAAAATATTATATAAATAAACATTAATTTGGCTTGTCTTTTTTTTTACAGTACAACCCACCGCCAGGCCAAGATCTGATTATAATTATTTATTGAATAATGATTTAATGAAATGTGAATACTGTCAAACTGAAATGTCTAAAAATAAATACCGATTTCACCTCAGAACTAACTTACATAAATCTAATTGCGCACTGAAATCAGAATTTGAAAATGTAAATATTATAGCTACAGCATTTAAAAATAGAATTTTGTCTTACAGGCTAAATCCATTAGAGGAGTACCTCATGCCAGAGGCTTTCTTAATGGACAGCCAAAAGGACATTATAAAATTAATTTCAGATTGTCTTGCGAAGCATAAGTGTATTAAACTGAATTTCGAACTGTTTGCTTATTTTATGAAGTCAACGTCAGATGAGCAACATCTCAAATCATTTATGACAAAATATGAAATAGTTTGCCAAAATACTGATATCGAAGAATTATTTATGAATGCTATTTATACATTTGAAAGAAAAATATCTGAACTTGAACATTGCGAATCTGGTTGGTCTTGTGTTTTAATGAGTCATTTAGAGATAAACATAAATAAATATTCTCCGTTAAGGGGTGGTTCTTATATTGGTTTACCAAGTAAAATAAAGAATACTAAGAGTTGTATAAATATTAAAAACAATGATAACCATTGTTTTCTATGGAGCGTTGTTGCGGGTCTATTCCCTCAGAACAAAAACGTATGTAGAACTAGCTCATATCCATATTATACTACAGTGTTAAATACAGACGGTATGACGTTTCCGCCAACTTATAAAGATATTAAATTGTTCGAAAAGATTAATAAGGAAGTGAGTATAAATGTGTATGGATTAGATAATAAAGATAATGTAACTGGCCCTTTATATGTAACTTCATCGAGAAAAATAAATCATGTAAATTTGTTGTATATTGAGAAAAATGGAAGCGGTCACTACTGTTTAATAAAAGATTTATTACGTTTGGTTAAACGTCAAATAACTTTCAATAAAGGTAAATTATTTTTATGCGAATTATGTTTACAATTTTTCACGAGTGAGATTAAATACCGTTCACATATGTGCAATCAAATATTAACAGTCCTTCCAGAAAAAAACACAACTTTGCGTTTTAAAAACTATGAAAGAAAACAAAAAATTAATTTTGTTATATACGCTGACTTTGAAAGCCTTCTTTTGAACCATGATGTATGTAAAACTGAAAATACAAGACTTTATAAACTACACAAGCCTTCTTGTTTTGGTTATTACATTTGTTGTTCGCATGATTCTAATTTGAACAAGTATGTTTCATATAGAGGATCAGATTGTGTAAAAGTGTTTATCGAATATTTACTAAGAGATATAGAAAATATTTATCATGAATTAAGTTTTAAAAAGCCTATGGCCCCTTTATCACGGATGGAAGAAGAAAACTATAAAAGCGCTTCTAAATGTCACATCTGTGGCCATTTCCTCTTTGACGATAAAGTTAAAGACCACGATCACATTACATCACAATACAGAGGTGCCGCGCATTCGCGTTGTAATCTGATATATAAAGTTTGTCAATTTGTGCCTGTTATTTTCCACAATTTAGCCGGTTATGATTGTCATCTATTCATTCGTGAATTAGCGAATTATGAGGGTTGTTTTAAAATTATACCTCAATCAAAAGAAAAATATATATCTGTTACCAAAATTATCAAAACAAAAGAAAGCTCATATCCCATACAAATCAAATTTATTGATTCTTTTCAATTTTTAAGCTCAAGTTTGAATGACTTATCTAGAAATTTAAATGAAACAGATTTTGTTTCTCTTGCAAAAGAGTTTCACGATAAAGAACAGATCAAATTATTGTGCCGCAAGGGTATTTACCCATATGAGTATATGGATAACTTTTCTAAATTTGAGGATGATGTTCTTCCTCCTAAGAAATCGTTTTACAATAGCATTAAAGAGGAACATATAACTGACGAAGACTATGAACATGCACATAATGTATGGCATAAGTTTAATATTCAATCTCTAGGTGAATATACTGATTTATATTTGAAAACAGATGTCTTACTACTTTGTGATATATTTGAAAATTTTAGAAACACTTGCTTACGGCATTATAAACTTGACCCTGCTTATTATATTACTGCGCCAAGCTTGAGTTGGGATGCCATGTTGCTTTATACAGGTGTTCAACTAGAGCTTATAAGTGATTTAGAGATATATGAGATGATAGAAAAAGGAATACGTGGTGGTTTATCGCAATGTTCTCTCCGTAATGCTAAAGCAAATAATAAATATTTATCAGATTTTGATAGCTCTCAACCATCAACTTACTTGATATATCTTGACTGCAACAATCTTTACGGTTATGCAATGACAAAAAAATTACCGATATCAAATTTTCGCTTTTTAACCTCCCAAGAAATTGATGCATTAGACATTGTTAACGTACCTGATGATTCACATGTTGGATACATTCTAGAGGTTGATTTAGCTTACCCGAACCGACTACATAATGCGCATCGTGATTTACCTTTCGCACCAGAAAAATTTATTCCTCCCGGAGGAAAGGCTCCTAAATTAATAGCTAATTTATATGATAAATTTAAATACGTAATTCATTACGTTCATTTAAAGGAATGTATAAAAAACGGATTACTTTTGAAAAAAATTCATCGCGTCATAACATTTACACAAGAAAACTACTTACAAAAATACATAGATTTAAATACTCGCTTACGTCAAGCTTCATCTTCAAATTTTGAAAAAGATTTCTTCAAACTATTAAACAATGCTATTTTTGGGAAAACTATAGAAAACAGACGCAAACAAGTAAATGTCAAGTTAGTAACAAATTGGCGTGATAATCAAAATGTGACAAATAAAAAAATTGGTGCGGAGAAACTAATTGCTAAACCTAACCTAAAAAATATTACAGTGTTTTCAGAAAATTTCGCAGCCATACATTTGACTCCTGAAAAATTAATTCTTGACCGACCAATATATATCGGGTTTACAGTTTTAGAATATGCAAAACATCATTTATATCAATTTCATTACGACTTTATTAAAAAAAAATATCAAAACAAAGCAAGACTGTGTTACACTGACACTGATAGTCTTTTATACTTCGTAAAAACTAGAGATTTTTATAATAATATGAGAGAAGAAATAGCAAAATTTGATACTAGTAATTTTGAAGTTAATAACTGCTACCAAATACCTAGAATTAACCCAAAAATTCCAGGACTATTCAAAGATGAATTAGGAGGTGAAGTTATCAGTGAATTCACTGGATTAAGATCCAAGTTGTATTGTATAAATACTTTGAGAAGGGAAATTAAAAAGGCTAAGGGTGTAACGAAATCAGTAAAGAATAGACTACATAAGAATAATTACAAAAAAGCACTTTTATCTGATAAAAGTTTCAAATGTAAAATGAATGTTATAAGATCTATAAAACATGTATTGTACTCTCAAGAATTTGATAAAGTAGTAATAAATCGAAACGATGACAAGGTACAAGTTCTACCCAATCAAATAGAGACCATACCTTGGGGTCATTGTAGTACTATATTTTAAGTTGATTCAATTAAAAATATATAAAAATTAAGAAATGTAAACAAATTGTTTAAGTTAAGAAGATGATTTTATATTTTTAATACAGATTATGATTATAATTAAAAATAAATGTAGGTAATATATTTTTTATAGTTGGAAATAAATTTAATATAAATATAATGCATATTATCTTTATAATACAATAAACATGTTAACGTACTACCTTTTGTTTTCATTTATAATCTCACGTTGACCTTTTTCAAAACGCAGACCATCGTCAGGCTTTGAATCGAGAACACCATGAAATTTGTGAAGCAGTCGTTAGATCTTGAAGTTCACAATATTAAAGTCAACAAAAAATCTTGCAAAATAAAACATAGTATTCTTTTACCTAGCACAATCCGGTGTATCATCTGTGGTCCTTCAAACTGTGGCAAAACTAATGTTATGTTAAATCTTTTATTTCATGAAAATGGTCTTAAATTCAAGCATGTTTACTTGTACTCGAAGACAGCCTTTCAACCAAAGTACCGTTTTTTGAACGAAGTAATGAAGAAAATTCCCGAAGCTCGATATTTTATATTCGATGATAATAAAGAAGTGATTCATCCTAATGACGCTTTAAAAAATTCAATCATGATATTTGATGACGTTGCATGCGAAAATCAAGTAAATATACGCAATTACTTTGCCATGGGCCGGCATAAAGGAATAGATTGTTTCTATTTATCACAAACTTATTCGAAAATACCTAAACAATTAGTGCGTGATAACGTGAATTTCCTAATAATATTTAAACAAGATGACATTAATTTAAAACATATTTACAACGAACATGTCAATACAGATATGGAGTGGTTAAAATTTAAAAAACTGTGTTCTTCTATATGGCAAGATTGTTTTAGTTTTTTAGTTATAAATAAAGATTGCAGTCTTGACAAAGGACGATATAGAAAAGGTTTTGATACATTCATTATTTTATAGAAATTCAATATAAACTGCATTCTATTTCAAATTTGTCATTTGTGTTTATGTTTCTGTAAATAACACTTGCACATCATATCCTTATCTCAGATGGATACCGACATTAAAGAACAATTGTTAAAATCAGTACATAACATAAAAAATAAATTAAAAATAATTCGTAATGAAGAAGATGCTTCTAACCTTAGGTATAAAAAAGTATTCAAACCTATAACTGAACCTTTAGAAACTCTTATTAAAGTGAAAGAAAATGATATTCCAACTTTAAGAGTAAAAAATGATGAAAATTTAAATTCTTCTTTCGGATGTGACGAGATTAAAGAAGCGATCATCCCAGATTACAATACAGGTTCAGAATACTACAGTGATGATGACAAAAGTTTGATAAGAAGTAAGAACGACACATTAATGTCACTTGATAAAGAAGACATTTTGGATATTTATGATGATATAAATATCCCATTTGGAATACGTAGTGAAAACAAAAAATTGATGATAGGAAACTCTGGGGTTAAGATTTCTTTGTCAAATAGTTCTACAAACACAGACAAGGTGTACATAATAAGCATAAATAATAAGCATTATGAATTAACCCCTGGCTTACAAGAGCTCTTGATTCGAAACAAACCTAATCTTAACTTAGTATCCGAAATGGATAAAATAGTTTACAAAGATATACTGTCTATAACAAATGTACACAAAATAGGTTTCAATCCTAATGGAAAAATAAAAGGTGATAAGGGATTGAAATACCGTCAAATTATAAAACCTCTATTTAATCAGATAAATGAGCAAGGAGGTGAATCATCCCAACCTAAGATTGGAGGTTACATACCGATGGTCAAGAAATATAAAAAAAACACTGATTACGTTTATTGGGATGACCCAAATGAATTAGTTGAAAGGTTAAAATTATTAATTGCATCACAAAGTGCTGGCAATACTAATCATGACAATGAAATTATATCAATTATTGAAGAATTAAAAGAAGCCGGTATTATAAAAGACTGAAATCTTAATATAAATTTCATTAGCAATATATTCATGAACATGAATACTCATAAAGATAAACCTCATATTCATGTTAATAAAAATAGTAAAAGTGATTATGTTAAATTAACATCAAAAAACACTACATGTGGAAATATTCATAATGAGAATTGTACCAAAATAACTGATAAATGTATTTATGAGAAGCTAAAAACTATTGATAAACATTTAGAAAATTTAAGTGAGCGCATAAAAAATCTTGAAAAATCAATATTTTTAAATGAAATTGTAGGGAAATTGAAGAATTATTATGAGCAAACTAGATGTAATAAGTGAAATTCACAAAAATGTTCGAAAAAATTTCCCTCGTAGAAAAGTATTACTCAAAGATATTGATGACCTTTGGCAAGCTGATTTAATTGATATGCAGAAAATCTCAAAAGCAAATGGCGGGCATAAATACATATTAGTTATTATAGATTGTTTTTCAAAGTATGCATGGGCTGTTCCACTTAAACAAAAAACTAAAGAGCTTGTGTCAAAGGCTTTTAAAACTGTTTTACTTGAAGGAAGGGTTCCGAAAAATTTACAGACAGATTTAGGAAAAGAATTTTATAATAACATGTTTAAAGAAATGATAAAAACTTTTAAAATTAACCATTACTCTACATATTCCACAAAAAAGGCTTCAATTGTGGAAAGATTCATAAGAACATTAAAAAATAAACTTTATAAAGAATTTCATTTGAAAGGTAACTATAAGTGGATAGATGGCACGCTTGAGAACAAAGTTTTTGAGTACAATCATACTTTTCACAATACCGTGAAACAAACACCGGTATCAATAAATCAAGATAACAAGGAAATAATTCTGCAACGATATATTAAAAGATATAAATGTATGAAAAAAATTAAGAATGTAAAATTACAACTAGGTGATTATGTAAGAATCAGTAAATATAAAGGATGCTTTGAAAAAGGTTTTACCCCAAATTGGTCTACAGAGATATTTAAGATTGTAAAAGTACAAAATACTGACCCTATTACGTATCTATTAGAGGATGCCAGAAAACGTCCAATATTAGGAGCATTTTATAGCCAAGAACTTCAAAAAACGAAGCATCCAGATATTTATCTAGTTGAAAAAATTATCAGAAGAAAGGGTAACAAGGTTTATGTAAAATGGTTAGGGCTATCGAATACAGAAAACAGCTGGATAAACAAAAATAATGTTGTATAATTTATATAGTTCATTTATGGTATGCATATAAAGAGGTACTTAATGTTTTTTTAGTCAGTAAGATTAGATTGTTACTAAAGTAAACAGTTTCGTTGGAATTTATCACGTACTAAAAAAATGTCTAAAGAAAAAAAAACTAATAATAATAAAACCCATGAAAACCATACCATACCTTCAAAAAAACGTAAGTCTGGAGCTGGTTTTAAGAAAACCTTTAAACGTATTGTTGCACACACAAAAAAGCATCTCAAAAATCTGAAACCTAAATGTAAGAAGGCGGTCGTGGAGCTAGCAATGGCAGCTGCAAAGGAAATGTCTTCGAATCTACCAATAGAGGTGCCAAGAATTATACCAGTACCGAAAACTGGAGGATTTCTTCCTTTAATACCCATATTTGCAGGCTTATCTGCTGCTGGCAGCTTAGCTGGTGGAGTTGCTGGTATCACAAAAACAATTAATGAATATAAAGCGGCTAAGAAGCGACTAGCAGAGTTAGAAAGACATAATGAGAAAATGGAATCATTATGTATCGGAAGAGGATTACATCTCAAACCTTATAAAGATGGATTGGGAATATACGTTACGAAGAAAAAAAACTAAATAATCGGCTACCCAAAAGACCTTTGACAAATATAGACTTAACAAGATTCTCGAAAAACATTCCTTTTTTTCGAGGTGTATTTATGAGAGATGAATTACCATGCCAGCCATTACCAATAGAATGCGGTATTATTAACTTAGATTCATCTAAAAACTCAGGTACTCATTGGGTAGCCTATGGGAAAATATATGATTATATTCAATACTTTGACAGTTATGGTAATTTGAAACCACCAAAAGAATTCATCAATTATATGGGGTCAAATATATATTTTAATAATGAAAATTTTCAAAAAAATAATTTATACAACTGTGGACATTTATGTTTAAAATTTCTCAAATCATTTTGGTTAAGAAAACAAATTTAATATTTATACAGAATAATATTGCACTTCTCATCATTCTAATCCTTGCATTCATGGTAAACGTAAGTACACATTTTTCAGGGACAAATATTTAAAGTAAAAATATGATTATCTTCAATAAAAACCCGAGTGATAAAAAAAAACTGAGTATTTTACTCTCAAAAGCGAAGGTGAGAAGACGGGTGAACAATAGTAAGAATTTTAATAAAAAAATTACTAAAAATAATAAAGAATTTCTTCGTGCTCTTGGATTTAAAATTTAAAATGCTGCAAATCACAGAATTACCACAACATGATAATTCCATTGAAAGTTACGAAATACATACGTACAATCCATATAATAATAGCTTTAAAGAGAACGATGAAATCAGAATACCAATTCACCAACAAGACATATACTTGCTGCCATCAGCAAGCTCTATTTACATTGAAGGATATGCCAGTGTGTTTACAAAAGATACGACTGGAACAATTACAAGAAAAGATGTGCAATTTATCAACAATCCGTTTTCATTTTTATTTCAAGATATAAGATATGAATTAAATGGTGTTGAAATAGACCACATTAAAAACGCGGGAATCACAACTACAATAAAGTCGTATATATCTTTGAATGATGGAGAAAGTAAAGCTAGTGCAACATGGGGGTGGAATGTAAACGGCACTAAACAAAAAAGTGGAAGTTTTAGTGCCATTATTCCATTAAATAAAATATTAGGCTTTGCGGAAGATTACAACAAAATAATTGTTAATTGTAGACATGAACTAATATTACAAAGAAGCAGATCCATCATGAACTGTATAACTATGGAGAAAAATGATAATTTTGAATTAGATATACAAAAAGTACAATGGCGTGTACCACATGTGCGAGTGGGTGACCGCAATAGATTATCACTACTTAAATTATTAGAAAAAGATCGACCACTACAATTGTCATTTAGAAACTGGGACTTGTATGAGTACCCAGTATTACCTAAAACAACTAAACATTCCTGGTCTATTAAAACAGCTTCTCAATTAGAGAAACCAAGGTTTGTTATACTCGGTCTGCAGACCAATAGAAAAAATAATGCTACTAATAGCTCTTCTATATTCGACCATTGTAAAGTAACAAACGTTAAATTGTTTTTAAATTCTCAATATTATCCGTATGACTCGCTAAATTTAAAATTTGACGAAGGCAAATACAGTATATTATATGAAATGTATTCATCTTTCCGTCAGTCCTATTACAACCTTCCTGTGGACCCGCTGCTTGATCTGTCCACATTCAAAGAAAAAGCTCCGCTGTTTGTTATTGACTGTTCACGACAAAATGATTCACTAAAAACCGGGCCAGTTGATGTTCGGTTGGAAATTGAGTGTTTAAAAGATATACCAGATAACACAACAGCCTACTGTTTGATCATAAACGAGCGTCTATTTGAGTACAAGCCGTTAAGTAACATTGTGCGAAAATTATCATGAATGTTATTGTCGATGTCCAAGGATTTAAAAATGAAAACAACGAGTTTATACCCAAAGAAATAGCAATTCAAAATGCAGGACAAATCTTTACACTCTTGATAAAACCTCCATACCCGTTTTATGATTTGACTAAAAAAGAACGTTTACAAGTAGCCTGGATTGAAAAAAATAGAGGAATATTATGGAATGAGGGATATGTCCCTTATTTAAATTATAAGTTCATTATCAGTGATTATTTTAATAACAAATATATTTTTACTAAAGGTGTTGAAAAGGTGGTTTGGCTAAAAAAAATATTACAAACTGATAATGTGTACAACTTAGAAGATAAAAATTGTCCTAGTTTAAGTGTATTGTATGATAATTATAAATTATCTTCAGATATTTTAAGATGTATCTATCATAACAAAATATGTGCATTAAAAAATGTATCTTGTCTTTATAAGTGGTGTTTAGAAAATAATATACTTGTATGAATATATTGTATTTTTTAAGATTTCCTTGTATTTTTTTCTTCAATAAATAATAATAAAAAACATATTTTTCGTTTTATTTAAAATTTGAAAGCTGATAAATTTAATGTTAAAACTGATAGATGAATAGTAAGGACATACATACCACAATGAAAGATTAAAATTGATAGATGAATAGTGAAAAGTTAAATATTAAGGGCTCTGGATCTGGATCTCTGATTGATCCAGATCCAGAGACCTTAATATCTAACTACTGTTCAAAATTGCAAAGCATATTTTTGCCAACAATGTAACTAGACTGCGAATAAACATTTAATTTGAGGGTTTTCCTTAGATAATTCAGAATATACACATTAAATTCAATATCTGTCCGGTTAAAGTTTTAATAAAACCATATGACTATTATATTCTCAAAAAATAATATGTTGTTACCGCTGATAATCTAAATTTTACTAACAAAAAATAACCGACTTCAAAGTCTCAAAAACTACATAGTTGTCAGATCTCGTTCAAATTTATGTGAGACCACATGACAAGCGCCTGCTTTCGATTAAAAAAAGAATCATTGAAATCGGTTTACGTGATATTGAGTTATTCGTCAATTTGTCGCGCACATCTTAATACAAATTTACGACTTATGTAGTTTTCTCATAGATGCCATTGTCAGATCTCAATAAAATTTATGTGGGACCACATGACAGCCACTAGCTTTCGATTAAAAAAAGAATCATCAAAATCGGTTCGCCCAGTCCAAAGTTCTGAGGTAACAAACATAAAAAAAAACAGTCGAATTGAGAACCTCCTCCTTTTTTTGAAGTCGGTTAAAAATACTACCGACTGTTTTTTTCCGGACCGGTATTATAAATAGTAAATAGGGAATAGATAATCTCAAAAACACCGATTTCAAATAATAATATTTTACACCATCTATGCTAATGAAGAGCTAAAGAGTTTGTTTGTTTGAACGCGCTAATCTCAGGAACTACTGGTTCGAATTGGAAAATTCTTTTTGTGTTGGATAGTCCATTTATCGAAGAAGGCTTTAGGCTTTATAAAATTACGCTGCGACCAATAGGAGCGAAGCATCAATGGAAAATGTTGCAAAAACTGGAAAAAATATTCCTTTTTGAGAGCTTCCATTGCGTCTGCTGGGTTAACGGTTTAAGGCACTGTATGACTACGATTTAAAAACGTTGATTTCACTCACACAACCGCATATCTGCGCTAATCTAATGTTACATTTACGTGACGCTGAATAGGGTTCAAAATTGCAAAGCATATTTTTGCCAACAATGTAACTAGACTGCGAATAAACATTTAATTTGAGGGTTTTCCTTAGATAATTCAGAATATACACATTAAATTCAATATCTGTCCGGTTAAAGTTTTAATAAAACCATATGACTATTATATTCTCAAAAAATAATATGTTGTTACCGCTGATAATCTAAATTTTACTAACAAAAAATAACCGACTTCAAAGTCTCAAAAACTACATAGTTGTCAGATCTCGTTCAAATTTATGTGAGACCACATGACAAGCGCCTGCTTTCGATTAAAAAAAGAATCATCGAAATCGGTTTACGTGATATTGAGTTATTCGTCAATTTGTCGCGCACATCTTAATACAAATTTACGACTTATGTAGTTTTCTCATAGATGCCATTGTCAGATCTCAATAAAATTTATGTGGGACCACATGACAGCCACTAGCTTTCGATTAAAAAAAGAATCATCAAAATCGGTTCGCCCAGTCCAAAGTTCTGAGGTAACAAACATAAAAAAAAAAAAAAAAAAACAGTCGAATTGAGAACCTCCTCCTTTTTTGAAGTCGGTTAAAAATACAGAGAATTTCGACGCTAAAGTTTATTTTTGTATAGCAAATTACGATTTTTTATTGGAAATATTAAACAACTATTTATTTTGATATTCTATTCGGTTAACATTTTTCTTTAGACCTTTTTTTATGCTCTGTATTTTTTGCGTGCGATATTTTCATTGGGTTTCCTCATACTCGAGCATCAAAGAAACCCAGTTTTGTGAATATTGAGATCACACCGCGCCTTAAGTTACGCAAAAATCATGTATGTCGGAACTGTTCTGGACAGGGAAAGTGGGAGGGGAGGGAGAGGGAGAAGGAATTTAATGGTATCTAAATTGTTGAACCGACCAAAACTGTATAAAAGTTAAAAGTAACATCAAAGTGCATTCAACGATTGTTAGGCGATACGAAGTTCGCCGGATCAGCTAGTATAATATAAATGAATATCTTAGGAATTCAAGAGCGTCAAGAGTGGGAGAAGGAAAGGAGATACGCATACACAAATCCCAGCAGTGGGATAATAAAATTATGGGTTGTTGCTTTGCTTTTATGAAAGCTAAACTATGAAAAGGCTATCATGATATACCTTTTTGATATCCTTATGGTGAGCTCTTTAATTTGATACCCATATTGTCTTGTTTTTATTTTTTGATGCTTCAAACAAAGGCATCACATTTGTTTTTTATTTCAGTTAGGTATCAAAGAACACTTGGGTTATCAAGACGAATCTAAAGATACCTTAATTATATAGATCCGTTCAGCGGTTTGGAAGATTACATGCATACATACAAGATACGCGCAAATAACATAAACCTTCCTGCCCCCCCCCCCCCCCCTCCCCTACGGATTCCAAAAAATTGCCCAATGTAAAGCAACCACAGTCTTTGACTTGACTTGCTTGATCGATCATTCCCATACGTCGAAACTCGAATTCACCAATTCCATTCCTAATATTTCATACGCTTAACTACGCTCTGCTCTATGCTATTGTTAAAGCTTCATGTGCTCTCGACTTTACCTACAATTCATACTTTTCTCATTCTCCATATCAAGCACCTATCATATCAGGCTCCTTGGGCCATCAGCTGGCAACTCTCTTGTTCCTGGCAGTCGAGTAAAAAACGTGTTGACGTTAAAACTTACCAAGGTATTTCCAATTGCCAACGGTCCTCCAGAGTCGCTGCTACAGATATTCCTTCCAGTCTGTCCCCAGGTGCAGAGCGTGGAGGCGATGATGAACCGAGACCCGAAGAAGTTGGAACACTGCTGGTTGGTGATGACGGGGAGGTTCACGAAGTTGAGTGCCTGGTTTTGGGTGATCTGGTGCCCTGAAAAACACACAAAAAAAAGAATCATGAAGTTTCCCAACACAAGATAGAAAAGAGAATATTTGAGAGAAAAATTGTTTGGCAATGAATCAAGGAAGAGGATGAAGCGTGGCGGCCTTCACGGAAAGGTAATAAAAACCGACCAAGTGCGAGTCGGACTCGCGCATGAAGGGTTCCGTACCATTATCTATACAACATTAGACACTACATTATAACCTTTTTTTTTAGTTTCACCTGTCATGGTCTTTCTGTAATCAAATCTTGCAAGTTAAGTTCTATGTGTAGCCGTTATTAATATCGTGCAATAAACGGCAAAAAAATCACGTACCCGACTTCAATATTTATTTTATATTATTGTTTTTAGTATTTGTTATTATAGCGGCAACAGAATACATCATCTGAGAAAATTTCAATTGTCTAGCTATCACGGTTTATGAACAGCCTAGTGTCAGACAGATAGACGGACAGTTCAGTCTTAAAACGGGACCCTAATACCAAACAATTTTGACCAACCATAGGCCTGATTGGCGTTGACCTTGACACTCGAAGCAGTAACCACTCATAGGATGCCGGCGTGGAACTTCGACATGAAATGAATCATTCTATCATCTTGTGGTATTTGATTAAATCCCTTAGGGAATTAATTAAATCACGCATTCCTTCCACGGGCGTAGCCAGGTTTTAGTTTCGGGGGGGGTTCAAGTTTCGGGGGGGGGGGGGGGTGTTCAAGAAAATACAACGACTAAAAGTACTTAAAATAACCCTAAAGAAAATTGAGACTTTATTTTTTCTCACGACGTATAGAGTGCCGTCTATGATTACTTTTGTCAAAAAGTTCAAAAACGTGTTTAATAGAAATAAAGCTCCTAAAAATATGTGCGATAGTTCATTCGATTCGGAATGACGTCTAGAAAAATGTTTTTTAAGAGTTTATTAGCACATAAAAATGTCAGTCCTTAACTTTTCGGGGGGGGGGGGTTTGAACCCCCGAAACCCGCCCCCCCTGGCTACGCCCATGATTCCTTCATTTCCCTGCAACTAAGGCTTACCATGTCCAGTGATGCCGAACCCGACAGCCGTAGCAGTCTGCCCGGCGAAGTTCCCTGAACCTGATGCTATGTTTATCGGCCTGATGTTATCTGTAAAAAAATACAATACATGAATTACATCACTTAATTTTCACGGCGGGTATTCGTTGTCTACATCCCTTTGGTACGGATGACGCGCTTTGCTTCGTCTTTCGTTATGCGTACAGTGAAGGACTGGAATAAATTGCCCGCGTCGGTGTTCCCGTTCTTGGTAGGTAGGTACTTTAGGTCCTAGAAGGGTATATCAAGTTCCTAACTATAACACCCGAACCAACTTCCTACCTAAACGTGTTCTCATGGTACACTCATTTATAATTTCATACGACGCTATTCTCGCGCCCCTACACTAGCATGATGACGTCATGGCCGTAGGTATGACAGATGCGTAAAATATGCTCTATCTATAAAAACCTTCAATTGTGCAATAGTGAATGAATGGATTGACGTAAGTATGAAAACACGAATAAATTAATGAATGATCGAATCAGCGAATGATCAAAAAAACTTACTGGTAAACCGAACGTGCGGTACGAAAATCATAGCAATATCGTTAGCAATAGTAGTCAGGGTCCGAGCCTGTTTGACGACCGTCGAACCAATGAATGAATGAATGTGTGAATGAATGAATTAAGAATTAAAGAATTAAAAAAAATTATTGGTCCAAAAAATATTACAATTTTTACGTTGTTGAGACCCACCTTTTAGCATCAGTAATGCCTGTGTTAGGGAGTCCCGCTCTTCCATTTTGTACATCAAGATTTATTGGACTAATGAGCAAATAAATGAATGAAAGAATGAGTGAATGAATAAATGAATGAACAAACGAACGAATGAAATAATTAAAATGAGTGAATGAACGAAAGAATGAATAAATTTTATTTAAAACAGACTTACTTGTCAACGCAACGTGCGGAACCATTATCACAGCAATATCATTCGCAATAGTATCGACATTGTATTGCGCGTGCATCTGCACTTGATTCGTGTTGATCCGGGTACCACCCTGGAACAATCTCAAGGACCCGAGCACCACGGTCAGAGTGCGAGCTTGTTGATGACCGTCGAACCAGCAGTGGGCGGCTGTGAGGAGTCGCCGGTTGTTGAGGAGAGAGGCACCGCAGACGGAGTTGGAGCCAGTTGTGAGGGTTATTATCAGGCCAGCCTGGAAGGGAGAATTAGTGTCAGTTTTATCGAAATTCAATTCTGATGAGGTGATTGATCCTTGATAAGCCGAAGGAACTCGTCAAATATGGCGATATTGAAATACTTAAATTATATTGATACGTTTAGTGGTCCTTTTACAAAGACTTCTTCTTTGAAGTCAGTTTTTTTGGTAAAACTTTGATTATGTTTTAAATAGAGCCGACGTTAGGATAGGGCGACGGGATTAAAACTCTGTGGGCGACGGCCTAGGACCCTAAATTTGGAGGGGGGGCACATTTGGAGTGAGAAGCAAAAAAAAGGAAAAATAAAATTCTAAACGTTCCCATTGGTTCAGTAAAAATTTTTCGAGCAAAAAGGCTCGATTTTTATATTCTTATGTGGGCGTCACAATATTCTTGCCTAGGGCGTCAGTGGCTCTAACGCCGGCACTGGTTATAACTATCAAGTCCATGATTGCATCAAGGTTATCAAAACTTTACCATCAAGGTTATCAAAACTTACCATCATGATTATCAAAACTTACCATAAAGATTATCAAAACTTACCATAAAGATTATCAAAACTTACCATAAAGATTATCAAAACTTACCATAAATATTATCAAAACTTACCATAAAGATTATCAAAACTTACCATAAAGATTATCAAAACTTACCGTGAAGGGAAACTGTCCCAACCTCGCTTGAGATCCACCAATTATCCTTGCTCCATCGAAATCAGAAGCCTCTTCCGAGGCCTTAATGAGGGCTGCCTTAGGAACACCGACTTCCTCATGGTAGTTATACACTGAGGGCTGATACCCCGGAGCAGCTAGAACCGCACTCACCAACAACGCAGCTAAGAGATAGACCTTCATCATGGAATGATCCAAAATGATGCGAGAGGGGATAATACGACAGTTTTATACTGCTAACCATAAGATAGCAATATCGATAGCTAGATATTAATACTCGTAATTATGCGATTCTCAAATTATATTATTTACTAGCTGTTTGCCCGCAGCTTCGCATACGGAAATTATGTTTTACCTTATTTGTACCTCTTGTAGAAGGAAATTTAAAAAACGGTGAATTTATATTGAAGTACTTATATTTAGTAATTTATATACTGAAACCCACGATAAAATCAAAAAGGATTCCTCCAGGAGCGGGTTTTGAAAAATAGGTAAAATTCACATTAATTTGTATTTTTTTCTTTTTTTTGCAAAATTTTGAAAAACTGAAAAATATGTGTTCAATAAATTTAAGCAAGGAACATTTTTTGCAAATTTGAAGCAAATCGGTTGATGTTTTAAAAATATTCCATACAAACTTTCATCCCGTTTCCCGGGGAAACCTTTTAATTTTCGGGGATAAAAAGTATCCTAAAATATGACCCGGAGTATTAGTAACAACTTTACCAATTTTCATCGAAATCCGTTCAAGGGTTTTCATGTGATGCCCGGACAGACAGACAGACAGACAATAATTCTAAAAAAAATATTTTTGTGCTCTAACACGTTATTGAAGTGCCCCCCTAATCAAAATTTAAAAAAAATATTCAATGTACAGTAAATTTGCTCTTTGAGTTTTATTATAGTATAGATAGCTCTTACCCGCGACTTCGTCCGCGTGGTATTTAACAAAAAAGTTATTGTTCAGTTCGCAGATTAATTATTTATTGATCCTATTTTTTTTTCTAAAACTATTTTTTTTTTTCTAAAATAAAAGTAGCCTAAGTTACTCCTTGTTACATCAGCTATCTGCTAGTGAACGTTTCATCAAAATCCGTCCAGCCATTTCAGAGATTAGGCGGAATTAACAGACGGACAGACAAAAATTGTAAAAAATGTTGTTTTGGTATATGTACCGTGTATACCTACATCCAAATGCACTTGTAAAAAGCGGTTATTTTAATATTAAAACAGACACTCCAATTTTATTTATTTGTATAGATTATACTTCGCTGATTATTGTGGTTTTTACATTAAAATGAAATTGTAAAAACTTGTAATTATCCAAATTCCGATATTTGTTATCAGTTAAAAGTGTAATCTACTTAGATTAATTACCTATCTTAATTGGTATGTACGCCTACCTAATACTTCTCTCTTGTTAAACCTAGCATAAGGTGAATACAATAAATATTTTAAATAAATTAATTAATTAACTTATAATACTGTAGCATTTTTTAAATGGCGTTATATTTGTATGCTACAGGTACTTTTTAGGGTTCCGTACCTCAAAAGGAATAAACGTAATCCTTATATTTAAGATCACTAGGTTGTCCGTTTGTCTACTTTCGATACCCTTTTTCTCTGATACACGTAGAGGTAAACGCTAACACATTCATACCCCCGCAGTAGGTTACCTGTGTCGCGGGTGGCATGGACGACACATATAACACATCACAATCACACCCTGCACCCGAGTACTAATATTTATCTGTCACATAAATATCTGCCCCGGCCGGGAATCGAACCCGGGACCCCTCGCTTCGCAGGCAGGGTCGCTACCAACTAGGCTACAGGTATCGAGTTGAAATTAATATCCGATGCTCCAGTTTTGTACTACTGCATTCAACTCGCGCGCGTACTGTATATGCTTCTAAGATACGTATTCGGACACAATCGACCTGAGAAATGGTGTCCCACAAGGCAGTATTTCTTCTCCTATTTTATTTTCTATCTTTAACTCTCTTTTTTAACCCAAAACGGGTTCAGTTTTAAACGCAGCAGACCCCCAGCTTTATGCACAATCTAATATTAATGAAATAAAGGTTATATGTAACACAGATGATGCACAGAGAGTGCACGCACATAGCTTATCAAAATTAATTATCGCTTGCTTTGAAGAAGTGATACTGAAAAATCACAAATAAAAACTTTGAAAATATATATATATTTCTTCTTCATTTAGCACCGAACAAATTCGTTCAATTAACAATAACAATATCACTAAACATAACTTAATTACTTAATAGAAAATTCATATACCATCTAAACAAGTTAACATGATTTTTTAGTATTGATGTAGGTACTCAAATAAATTTATTATAATAATAAGATTAAAATAATCTTGTGCAACTAAAATTATTCTGTACACTACATATTATAAATAAACAGGCATTTAAATGTATTACAATAGGTATTATATTTTAATAGTAAATTAATATGATTACAATACAAAATAGGTTCACAGAAAATATTTAAAAAGACTTAATTATTATAACCAAAAAAACGGGACTTTCAATATTTTCACTGGCAACAAGATTAATTATTTCGTATTTTAACGTTATGGGAAATTTAAATTATCCATTCCATTAAACCTTATTTTCCAAGAATAATGAAGTAGCTGCAAAGATTTGTCTTTTGAACCGACTTTAAAAAAGGAGGAGGTACTCAATTCTGACTGCATTTTTTTATGTGTTACCTCACCGATTTTGATGATTCTTTTTATATTTGAAAGCTGGTGCTTGTCAAGTCGTCCAATTTTAATTTGAGCGAGTCTGACGATGAGTTTTTGAGTTGTCCCTAATTTTGAAGTCGATTATTTTTTAGAAGAATTATTTAGTTATATCACACATATCATGTACTTTTTAAATGACGATAATCTTTTGTTTATTAATCATCTTTATATTAAGGAACTTAATATTAGTATTAGTTTACTAATGGAATGTTAATATTACTTTATGGTCAGTTTTTTTCATATTATAATACAATACAATTGTACACCAACCAACAAATGAAAGATTACATGAAATAGTCACATACTATTAAAGACGATATACAAAATGTGGTCTTATCGTCAACAGCGATCTCTTCCAGACAACCTTTAGGTGGAAGAAAAGGACAGTAACAAAAGGAAAGAAATAGGGCCAGAGGTGTATGAGAAAGGTAAAATCTAATATAAAACAAAAATAGTACATATTATAATATAAGACTCAGGTACATACATACATAGGATATAAACAATATACAGATCTTTTACTTTAAAACCAGATTAATCTGATATTTTTTTAAATAAACATTGTATGTGAATGAGGCCGCCAAAAATGTTTATTTTAATGAAGGACAGTATAATAAAATTTACCTTCAAAAATTCAAAAATTGTTGTGATTTTAAGCTACTTACCATGGAGGACAGAGGTAAATGAGAACTGACTTATATGGGGAAAGTTGAAAAAGTGTCCAGTCATTAAAGTAAATTGGCGCTAGTGTAGGCAAAGGGTATGAATGTAGCAGTTGTTGATTGATTGAAGTTACGCTTCCCGCCCACGACCGATAATCGGTGACCGATTTTTTGTAGGAGAAAAATAGAACGTACTGATAGCAATAGTGCAACGCACACGTCCTACAAAAAGTCGGTCAGAAATAATATGGCAGGAAAAATCGGCCCGATTATCTCTCCTACAAAAAGTCGGACGTGGGCGGGAAGCGTGAGGCTGACAGTAATGTACCAAACTTCAACTGTTTACATAGTCTACATTAACCCTGTTGCTTCCGTGGCGCCATCTTATTTAACAGTTTGATGGTCATTTTTTCACAACAGAGTTATTCCACCTTACCTCTACTCCATGCCCATAAATCAATGTTTTAGAACTACCCTCCAATATAATAATTACCTTTGTCAGTCCCTCATGCACTTTCTCTTCTCCAAAACGATAACACTCTTCAAAGCACATGCAATCGTATATCTGAGCTCATGAAACTTATTTATGGACAACCTGTATATGTTTTTCTGTCCGTCTGTCAACTCAAACATGAGTATAATATATGTATCCCGATGTAGAATCTCTTTAACTCGTTCTGTGTTTGCATTTTCTGTCTGAATGCTGTTTTGGCTAGAAAAGAATAGAAGTTAGTTTAGAAAAAGAATACAATGTTAAAAGATGCATTGGTAAATAAATTTATTATCTCATACATGGTAATATTTTCATGCAGATATTAGAAGGCATGGATCAAAAGAACAGTCTGACAGAACAGAACCATCATCATCATCATCATCCTGCCCGTTTATTAAAGAAAATAAATATGGAATAATAAAAACTTTTTTTAGAAGAATATTCTTGATGGAATTATTACATTTGAATAAAACTCACGTTAATAGTATCAGGCGTTACTTTGCGGAAATCCATTGTTATTAAGTTAGTATTAGTCTACTTTGCAACAATCCGCGTTTAACATGTATGATGGTATATACTTGGTATATACGTTTAATTATTGTAGTGCATGTTTCCGTTGTGGGAGGGAGGGAGGTGCCACGCATGTTTTGAAGTATATACCATCATACATGTTAAACGCGGATTGTTGCAAAGTATACTAATACTAACTTAATAAAACTCACGTACCTTAAAGACACATCAATTTTCCATTGCATATTAACAACACCAGGTTTCACTCGTAGATGTGTGGGTATGTTTGCATAAATATCATCGGTACACAGTAAGGTTGTCAATTCCTCCACGCATTCTTGTGATAATCTGTGAAAGAAATATTATTCAATGCTACTTGTAATATGAATACAATGTTAAAACAATTAATTAAAAAAAAAAACTAAATTTTACCGAAAAAAAAACCAACTTTATTGAAATTAATTTCAAACTTTTGAAAACCATATTATTATATCATAATCATATAAAAATATTTGAGAAATTCACTCAATACCTAATGGATTTCATCATCAGAACTAAAGGCAGAAAGATATTGAGACCATTCTGGAAGTATATTGTTTTAAAAAAAGGGTGCGTGTACTTTTGGACGCGCGTGAGAAGTTATACTTCTTTGACATAATTAAATAAATATTTAACTTCCTCCCTTAACAGGGATTAATAGTAAGTATTATTATTAGCCGACATAGTAGTGGTAAATATACCTCAACCCTTCTAAGAACGTCTTCACGTCATCTGGGTTCCAGGGCTCCCGAGTAGCCGACCGCAGCCTCGCAACATGCCTTACAATCCTCCTCACAGCCGAGAACTTGTCTGCATTCATCAAACTTGATGTTCGACTGTCTGGTTTACCTTGTAGCTCTTTGAATGCTACTGTAAAGAAAATAAAAATATTTTAACCAACTTCAAAAAAGGAGGAGGTATTAAATTCAACTGTATTTTCTTTTATGTCTGTTACGTCAGAACTTTCTGCTGGGTGAACCGATTGTGTTGTGATCATTCTTTTTTTAATCGAAAGCTGGTGCTTGTCATGTGGTCCCACTTAAATTTGAGCAAGATCTGACGAGTAGTTTTTGAGTTATTCCTTATTTTAATGGATACAGAAGTGCCTTCTAATGGTAAATTATATTGGAGTGTTTCCGTTCGGGGAGGGCACGCAAAGCTGTCGGTCCCGGTTGTTATGCATGAAAACTTTCGACACTTGAATTGGCCACTAACCCCTCCACTAATCCGCACTGGAGCAGCGTGGTGGAGTATGCTCTAGGCCTCCTCAGTTTTTACTATCGGAGATTTATCATTTAAGTGTCAAGTGCTTTATTTACGATAGTTGGACGACTTAGTTATTCTATTCGTGCGTGTAGCGGTCGACTAGACACTAGGTTTAAAAAATCAGTTAATACACAAAATAATAATAAACTTACGTGCGGCAAAGGGTTTGATTTCCTTTTTTTGTAATTCTGGAGTAACAAACAACACGGGTACCCATTGTGCTGGACTTTCAGTTAATAATTCTAATTGCTGTGACATTTTCGTTGTTTCTTTACACACTATTAGAATTAGATTTGTTTTTTGTAGATATTGGTATGGTACAATCCTGCACAATATTTACTTTTGGTTTTGAGTTTTGACTTTTGTCAATCAAAAGTTTTGATTGACAAAATACAAATGACAGTTGCATTGACATTTTCTTTGATTTCAAAGGATCACAGATGTCAAAGTACTACAAAGCTCACTTTTTACCCTACAGTTTGTTTTGTCTGTGATTTACATTACATATCCTGTGGATATTAAAGTTTACATCTGTAGTTTGTGTTTGTGTCGTCTATGGTTGGTTATAATTAGGGTTACGCAAAATTTCAAAAGTATCGATACTTTACTCGATACCAGTATCGTATCAAAAGTATCGATACCAAAAAAGTATCGAAACAAAAGTATCGATACCTTCAGGTATCGAGTACTTTTTAATACATTTATAAAAAACCTGAACGGAATGTTGTGTGTGTTGCAAAGTTTCGCAAAAAATCTAACAGGAACGTGTCTCACAAAATAGTCACTAATATCCAATCTATATACACATATTATATACTTATAACACAAAAAATGTTTGCACGGATGTCCTTAATAGACACTGAATCCATTGAACCGATATCCCTCAAAATGGTTTCATTTGAAAGGCAATAATCCGAAGATGGTTTGAGGCCACTAAAGCAATGCATTAAGCACATTCAGTCCATTGATAAACTCGATTTTCTACTTTTACAATACAACAATTTGAAGATAATTTGTAACTATGGCGCATCAACGTCAACACAAAAATACTGATCGGTCATATTTATCACAAACATAAAGTGTGGTT
The DNA here is from genome assembly GCA_911387775.1 of Thymelicus sylvestris. Lineage (NCBI taxonomy): Eukaryota > Metazoa > Arthropoda > Insecta > Lepidoptera > Hesperiidae > Thymelicus > Thymelicus sylvestris. Next base: position 7,548,866 of record OU426911.1, read on the forward strand.
TTATGAAACCACGATGGCCGATGCAAGTGAAACTTTTTTCGGTTTGTAGGCATTTAAATAAAAATTTTTAGAAAATTATTTGATTTAGGGTATTAAAATTGCGTTTTTAATCTTAATTTATTGAAACAAACAAAATAGCGTGGAGCACTGGCACAAATGAGTAATAGTCTATACACTACACGGTCAGCTGCTGCGAACTATAGGCGCCGCCATATTGGCCTTGGCTGCTCTGGTGAGCGCCTTTCACTTTATCCCTACTCCGCGGCCGACCGTCACGCGACATGCAACAGTCAACACACAGACGAAAAAGTTTGAGACGATGTAATAAAAGTTTCATTTTAAAATAATGTATCTTAGTGGAACATGCCGAGTATCCACTAGTAGATATATATTATGAAACTGCCAGACAGTTAGTTCATGGAGTACAGAGGGTAAGAAGAGCCATCTCATATGGGTGCAGAGTTGAAATAGTATCCAGTTGTATACTGATAATACAGATTCCAATACCTACCACCATCCTGCGACAATAGCGCTGGCGTCGGAATAACTACGATATTAACATATTAACTACGATATTAACGTTGTATACGGAGCTGGGGAGTGAAGTTTGCTGAGTTCAATAAAATTTATCCTAGGCTACCACAGCGCCACCCGTTATTGGACGCGTTTTTACGGACAATTTTCATGCACAGAGATCGCTCTCCTTACCTCTATACTACATGAGTTAGTCATGAGCGTACCGTTGTCAGAAAAGTACTTTCCTTTAACTAAGGAACAGAAAGATGCTTTGCAAATAATGCAATAATACTTTTAAGGGCTGCAATTATCAGAAAACTGAATAAGTGAAATAGTTTAAAAGACAAAAAACACTACACAGATTATTCAACCCGTAAAGGTTACTCGTAGAAAAACTCCTAAAATAGTTCAATGAAATAAAATGGTAACACACATAAGTGCTCGGCAATGACTGGGAATTCACCGAATAATGTTTTACCTTTCATCGATTAATAATTGTTATTTTTCATAAGCTAATAATTTATTGGAAATGGACTAAAGAAAGTATCGATACTTCTAGAAAGTATCGATACCTCGATAGTATCGGAACAAAAGTATCGATACCAAAAGTACTTGGTATCGAAACAAAAGTATCGATACCTAGAAGTATCGATACTTTTTGCGTATCCCTAGTTATAATGGCCACCGGTTTTTAATAGACATGGGTAACTCAACGAAAACGCGTGAGCTGCAAAACAGGTCCTGATTCACAAAGGAGATCCGGAGCTGTGAAGCGGTTCGTGAATCAGCTCAAGGACCTGAAAGATTCATAAGAGCCGACAAGACATTTCAAATTTCAACCTTATTACTATTATCATTAGGGTATATTATCTTAGTCGACGCGAACATTTCAGGTCCAGGTACGGCTCGCAGGTCGCGGGATCTGCTTCACTCTTTAGGTGCGACATTCAAATTTCAACCTTATTACTATTATCATTAGGGTATATTATCTTAATCGACGCGAACATTTCAGGTCCAGGTACGGCTCGCAGGTCGCGGGATCTGCTTCACTCTTTAGGTGCGACATTCAAATTTCAACCTTATTACTATTAACATTAGGGTATATTATCTTAATCGACGTGAACATTTCAGGTCCAGGTACGGCTCGCAGGTCGCGGGATCTGCTTCACTCTTTAGATGCGACATTCAAATTTCAACCTTATTACTATTATCATTAGGGTATATTATCTTAGTCGACGCGTACAGTTCAGGTCCTTTGAGCTGAATTGAGACCTGGTAGATCTGTTTTTGAGCTGCAGGTTAACAGGTCACTTTCGTGGGACCTGAATCTTTGAATCAGATCAGATCTGAGTTACACACCTTTAGTTTTTAATGTCACGCGTCGCTTGATCCCGTCTGTCATTGTTTTATCGTGTTACTATTCAATAAATACGTATAAAACTGACTTTTGTTCAGATATAACTAGAATCTAACTACTAGCTTGTGCTAAGACTGTTAAGTTAACTACGTGTTCATAAATCTCATCGAAATGGCGGCGGTGCAAGGGCCTGGCAACAAACCTTGGTCGCGACCTAACATGCAGCATCAGAATAGCCAAAACAACGCGAGCCTGACACTGCATAGGACGATAAATCTATACCCGCTAACTAATTACACTTTTGGTACTAAAGAACCTTTGTTCGAGAAAGATGCATCAGTACCGGCGCGATTCCAGCGAATGAGGGAGGAATTCGGAAAGATTGGCATGCGGAGGTTAGTTTGTTTATTCTTATAACTAAACTATAATAATAATTTAAAGAGATCTTCATAATCTTGATTTGTTTGTTTGTTTGTAAACTCAAAAACTACTGTACTGATAGCAAAATTTATTTCACCGATGCTCTTGTTTCTGGGTAATTTATGCTCTATGTATTTTTTTTTTATTTGGGATCTATTTGAAAACTGAAGCAAAGGGGCCCTCCCTTTGCAAGTAAACCAGAGCCCAGTTGTGTGAAGAGAGACTGTGTTGAACTTAATTCAAAGTTATACTTAAACAAATTTAATATATTTTTTGGGTTTACAATTTTATTGTTTGGTAGGAGTTGAGACCTTGGAGTGGTGCTGGTAAGAGAGGAGCTTGTCTCCTTGTTTTGTTCTGTTTTTCGTTTTTTTCGTAAACCCTTTCAATAGTTCATAAATTAATTCGGAACCCTTAAAATAATTCAAACTCAATCTAATCTCATTTAGCCATGTGGGTATTTTTTCAATACACTCATAATTGTCATATTATTAATCTACCACCATTTTGGGAAAGTGCTTAGTCAGAGAAGAAGGGGAAAGTAGCTCCTCAGCACATCTTTAAAATTATAACTAATTATTACAGAATAAATTGCCAATTCTACATTTTACCCTTATTTCCACTGAGTGCACAAGACTAATAAACCATTAATAACCACTAATTAACCACTAATAAACCATAAAAATGACGTGCATAAGTGTATCAATGATACCTACATGAATAAATGATTTTGAATTTGAATTTGTCTTCCGCAGGTCAGTGGAAGGTGTCCTCCTGGTCCACGAGCATGGTCTCCCGCACGTACTTCTGCTGCAGCTCGGGACGGCATTCTTCAAGCTGCCTGGCGGAGAACTGAATCCCGGAGAAGTGAGGAATTATAATTGATTATAGTGAAAGTAAACTTACTTACGTATAAAGTAAACTGATTTCCAACCCCTGCTTTTAGTTTTAGATGATGATTCAAAAATTCGTACTTGGCTAATGTCTCCTATGCATAATGTTATCTTCATAGGTTTAGTTTTTTTTGATATTTTGTGTTTAATCAGTAATATGTGTCCTTTCCTTTTTATAAATTGAGAGTTCTCGACATCATTTCTCATACTGGTTGGATGTTCAGTAAAAGAGGGTGACAAAGATTAGACAAATTGGCCAATAAAAGATCTTTGGCTTTAAAATAAACGTATAATTTCTTATCTGAGATGTAAAATGTATATGTAAAATTGTAAAGTGCATTTGTAAAGGTGTGAAGTGTATTTGTAAAATTATAATAATAATAATAATAAAGTAAAGACAGTGAAGACAGTACCTATCATCATATCATCTACTGGAGTCATACCTTACACACTACACACAAGCCTTAAACTCTTAGATATTCATTCGCTTACATACATTACCTTACAGAAAGCAGTCGTACTCAATACGTGTAGAATAGTTAGGAAATTTTTTGCCTCTGACAATACCACATCGGCTCTCGCGCTTGGTTAAGGCCCGCACGAGAGTTTGGAATTTACCCTTACGAGGAGACAATCAATATGTATATAAACATAATAATAATAATAATAATAATAATTTTTATTTCAAGTAACCAAGACTCATATTTGTTAGTATTACAAAAACCTATAACCTATGTTAGTACTTAACCTAGATACTTAAAATAAAATAAAAATTAAATTAAATTAAAATTTGTGAGTCACCACTGTGTCATTCCATTTGAAACGGCACAGCAGTGTCCCACATATCTGCAGTCCAACCTGCTAGCAATCATATTCAGGATGCTGTTGGAACTGCCCCGCAACCGGCGCACCAGGGAGCCACATCTTTTGCGCATAGTGGCATAAAAACAATCGACACGATAGATAGCGAACATACCTTATGCGAAAATGAAAATTGTGAAGTGTATTTGTAAAATTTTCCAGGATGAGATAGAGGGTCTGAAACGGCTTCTCACCGAGACTCTGGGCAGGCAGGATGGCGTGAAGCAGGATTGGCTGATTGAAGATACCATTGGTAATTATGTTTTTAAACTCTATACAAAATTAAAAAATCATACATATTTATTCATGTGGGTATTTTTTCTATACACTAAGAACGTAATTTATTTAATCTACCACCATATTTTAGCCAAAGTGCTTTGTCATAGCAGAAAATAAACTCATCAGCACATACATAATACGAATGCATTTCATTCATCGTAGGCTGATCATTTATATAAAATCTTACTGTTGAATTTTTTGATTAACTGATAAATGTCTCCTGTATTGACATGTCTATTCAACCTCTCGTTCAAGAATGGCAGGTATGCTGACCTCAGCCAAGTATCTGCCTATTTAAATTACTGTAATTGTTGTTATAAGCCTATATTAATCTTAATATATATAAATTACGTGTCACGTTGTTTGTCCGCGATGGACTCCTAAACTACTTAACCGATCTTAATCAAATTTGCACACCGTGTGCAGTTTGAACCAACTTGAAAGATAGGATAGCTTACATCTAAAAAAAACACTTTTGACAGAACGAAGTCTGTTCGGGCAGCTAGTATAATTATATAAATTACGTGTCACGTTGTTTGTCCGCGATGGAATCCTAAACTGCTGAACCGATTTTAATCAAATTTGTACACCGTGTGTAGTTTGATCCAACTTGAAAGATAGGATAGCTTTCATCTCAAAATAAAAAGCTTTTGACAGAACGAAGTCTGTCCGGGCAGCTAGTTTATTATAAAAAAAAATGAGAAACCACATAAATCCATCTGCACTCACACACCCAAACACTGTGTAACCAACCCATTTTGTTTATAAACCATCGTAACCGTTTTATTTCATACCGTTTAGTAATTGGATAACCAAATTTCCAGGAAACTGGTGGCGTCCCAACTTCGAGCCACCTCAATACCCGTACATCCCTCCGCACATAACGAAGCCAAAGGAGCACAAGCGACTCTTCCTCGTACAACTGCAAGACCGCGCGCTCTTCGCTGTGCCAAAGAACTACAAACTCGTGGCAGCACCTCTCTTCGAGTTGTATGATAATGCTCAAGGGTACGGACCGATCATATCGTCTCTATCTCAAAGCTTGTGTCGGTTTAACTTTGTGTATATGTGAGTGGAGCGACATCGTGGGAGACAGAGGCAGAGACGACAGTGTAAAATTAGATATGGGAAGTTTAAATTTCAATATGTGTGAGTGCAGTGAAGTGATTTTGACGTTGCTTGGTGTGTTCAAAGGATTGGTACGTTATATTTTTTTTGGTGTGATGTGACAGTGTAGTCATGTGATGTCCTATTTTCATGAGTTAGTAAAAAAATATATGTATTCACATTTATTTTCACATCAAAATTCAATATATTAATGTTAAAATTTAACAAAACTTGACAGTTTTATGTTCACGACTTGATCACTTTAGCTTTGAAACAAAATGCATCAAAATAGTGAGTTATAAAAGAAATACAAAAATGTATCAAACTTTGGACACACCACATCAACGATTCAATATGCAAAATGAACCAATATCTAGATATATACTAAGTTTATTGTCATGATATTAGATTAAGCGTTTGACTAAAGAACAAAACTAAATAAGGGTGTTTCATTTATGTACCTCAAGAAAGAAGATTGTACTAGATTTAAGCGTACGGAATTACTTGGTAATGTATGTTGTCCTGTGATATATTTATTTATGAAATTGTGATATTTTTTTTAGATTGATAATTTTACATGTTTAACAAATAATTTACAATGTACATAATAATTTTATTAAAATCATTAATTTTTCCAAACAACTCAAATTGGGTAGTTGCAAAAAGTTAATTTTACTCTATAAATAAAATTGTGTTTGTTGAATCTTTTCAAAATGTACAATGACATAGTATCAGCTGTTACTTTGGGGATATCCATTATTTTTTAGTATGACTCTGCTATAAAAATCTGGGAATATACAGTACGGCCTTGAACGCCATATCTATGCCATACGTACGATAAAAATGAATCCTAGCTAGATCGATACCCCCTGAATACTTTTTATGAAAATCTTAGGCACCGTTTCCAAATATTTGTAGGTTTAAAAATATATGTAGGTCATTGTAGGTACATATACAAAAATTGTTCGTTTAAAAGTATTAGATTATGGTCGAATTTAGACTGTAGAAATGTAAAAGTGATCTCAAGTAGGTAATAATTCTTAGTACTATTCGTAAACCTATCAATACTCAATACATAAATTTAAAACTGTACCTGACGGATGTCTATATATGGAAGATATTTGAGAAAACCATTTATAATGCAATGGATCCCATAAAATTGGGTTTTAGAATTTTTGTCTGTTTGTCTTTGCGTTTGTTCCAGCTAATCTCAGGAACAGCTTAACAGATTTAGATGCGGGTTTCCTTGATATATTGTAATGAGCTTGGGAGCATTTAACGTTTGTTTATTATTTAATTTGAATCGGTTCACAAATAGAAAAGTTAAGTCAATTTAACACATAGAAATAAAATAATTTTAAAAATGGGTTTACAGAAATATTTTCGAAAGCGATGCGAGGGTTTTCACTAGTTGCATAGGATAATTGTAATAAAACGATATTCGATTTACTGGACATAAAATGGTTGATTTTGTTGCTCATAAAATGAAATGATTTAAACGTATAGTTGCTTTGAACAATGCGAGGTTTTGTTGTGAGTTTGGTATTCTTAAATGTATGTTATTGTATGCTATGGAAGAAAGGTGTCGTTTATTTTACTATTAATAAATTAGATTATGGTAAGTACATTTGGTCCGTCGAATTTTGGATTCCACATTATGTCCAAAGGCATGCAATTTTTGATAAACTTAGAAAATGGATAGGGCAATACTTATCTGAAGTAGGGTAAGTTGTGGCAACTATCGCCCCAACTCAGTCACTAACGGTTACTTAAATCGCTCCTATGTAAGGAAACACCATACAAGTTCTGTACTAAGGAGCGATTTAAGAAACCGTTAGTGACTCTGAGTTGGGGTATATGTCAAATATAACAAATTAAACTAAATAAATGTAATATGTCGTGTTTTGCCCCGCCTTACTTCAGATAGTGTTGCCGTATCCAATTTCTGAAAGTTTATTAATATTAACTCTAAAGTCACTGCTAAAATTTTAATACTATACTTATACATTCTATATTTAAGTATAGATGGCGCTTTGTAATATTTTTTAAAATTTAACGATTTTTCCTTCATAACATAATTTTAAATAATGTTCGTGAAATGCTAATAAAAATATTATAACATTCTACAGACATCCATTCCCAGGACGAAATAACTTCGACACTGTCAAAGCTTCAAGACGAAATATGCATAAAGTTCTTTCAGCTACCGCCTGGGAACCAAACTGGCGTGAAGCTATTGTTTATTACCAACCCGGATAAGATCAAGAATTGTCAACCAAATACTTATGACTTTGGTCGTGATGTAGTTGTGAGTCAGATATGTATTTATTTATTATATGGAAACAGCCGGCAAACGAACTGACGATCCACCTGATGGTAAGTGGCTATCGTCGCCCATGGACATCAGCAACACCAAAGGCATCACTGATGCTTTGCCGGTCAAGAAAGAGAGAAGAAAAAGAAAGAAAGAACTGTCTCTCAAGCCCCCAGCCGGATCACGACGAGTCGTTTGGCGGCTGACTCATGCTCAAGGTTGGTAGCTATCCAGGCGAACCCCATGGAGAAATAATAATAGTATATAGTGGTATTAATTAACAATTAAAATCAATATTACCACTATAATCCCTCGATTACCAATATATTTCGCTCAAAAAGTGAAACCACATGACAAACACCGGCTTCTGAGGAAACAAACAAAAAAATACAGTTGTATTGAATACCTCCTCCTTTTTTGAAGGAAATCCTTAAACGGTTAAAGCATAGACATGAAATTTTATACACGCATTCAGTTATGATAGCTCTTTCCAAACTCCCTTATAACGCGACCACAGCTCCCAGGGTTGGATCCGAACGAGAGAACTCTTCAACGATGAACAGCTCCTCGCCAAATTGAAACTATATATTTATGTTATGATTCCAGTCGATGCCTATAGGGTACAAATGTCTCAATGAGAAGGCTATAGCCAGATTGATAGCTGGAATGTTAAAAGCCAGTATTGAGCAAACAGGTAGGTTTCTATGTATTTATTTTCTTAAATAACTAGCTATCTGCCTACGACTTTGCCCGCATTTTTTGGGCTAATAAGTACCTATCCTATACGTTATTCCTCGTGGTCTATATGTGTGCTTTTGAATGAAAATGCGTGAAAGAGTAAGAAATATTCATAAAAACTTTCACATTTATGTTTGTAGGATATCTAATTCGGTTGACGATAGCTCTGCAATATAAAGCTTGCATTGATGGTAACATTTTTTGCGTCAATATGTGAGTTTTATTGTAAGAAAATGTATTCGTTATTTGGATAGCTCAGAACATACACTGCTTTTCTATTACTTACCATAAGGAACAGTCCAGTATGTGCCATTATAATGTTTTTTTTTTTTATTAATTCGAAATCTTTTATTTTTTCAGTTTCCAGGGTAAACAGTTATGATTTGGTCGAGAAATTTCGTGAAAAGGTACGTTATGGTATTCAAGCTTAGCAAGGATTCATCATAGAGTAACTTATATATAGGAGGATTATAGTCCAAGAGGCCGCAACGGTCAGGCCTAGGTTATTTTATACAACTCGCTAGACAACAGTTGCAAGTGCAAACCCCAGTTACACTTATAGTATTAAAGCTGAAAGGACTCCGCAAAATCTGTATGGAAATTGGCTCTCGGCTAAATTAGCTGAAATTTTGCACAGAGGTAGCTTTCATCATGCTGATCAAAAGTCTCAATGGGCGCAACCTCCCAAAATCAAACCCACACCCACCACTCCCCCCCAAATCGCAAAATACTCCCCAAAGCTGATTGGATGAAAATCACTGCATAAGGGATATATTCATATGAAACTTCGCACAGAGGTAGCTTTCATCATGCTGATCAAAAGTCTCAACCCCCCAAAATCAAACCCAGACCCACCACTCTCTATTTTCCACAAATCCCTAATGGCTATTAGGGATTTGTGGAAAATATTATGTATATCATCAGTACCAATTGACCACTGGTGTTGAGATTTGGTGGTCAGAACTCAGACGGTCCGGAGCGCAGTTATCTATATATATTATAAAACTGTAACTCGATAATGTCTGTACATTGAAGATATTTATGAAAATTTGGTATCAGGGGACTATATAGGAGCAATAGATTGCAAATCTGTCATTTTTAAAAATCTTGTCTGTCTGTATGTTTGACACCGCATCACGCCAAAACCACTGGATGAAATTGAATGCGGTTTTCACAGTTGTTTTACTGGTGGTCTAACTTAGAATCTGGTGTATGTTTTATCGTGATACGTCGCTTAGAAGCCGAGATATCAATAAATAGGTATTTTTGATACGCCACATAACAGTAAGAAATACTGAAAGTGCCCGATACAGGGATATAAGAGACTGTTTAGTATCGGAAATATACGTTATTTCTTCAAAAAAATCAATGCGTACAATTTTTTTTTAATTTATGATTTTGCAGTGAATTAGTTCTGCTAATCAACAACAGATGTCAGTTTAGGTAACTAGAAGCCATAATTAAAAAATGTAAGTAGGTCTGAAAACGAGTCAATAAATCTTTTATTGAAATTAATGTGTAACTATACATATTTACAATATTTAAAACATTGGGGTTTTAAGAAATTAATTACCCTACTCAATCAATAACACTATGTATGTTAGATTGTGCTATCAGATTCCTATACAATTCGCTGTATGATAGTGTGGGTTAGAGTTAGTGATAATAATGACACAATTTAGGAAAATTTTATTATCAAATATTGTTTTTTCTATAGATAAATAAAAATCTTATATATTGACAAAGTATTACAATTTAGATTTTCTTATTGTGATGTAGGAAAAGGCACATAGAAAGTAGATAATATTAAAAATACAAATCACAGTAAGTAAGAAATTGAAATATTTGCGAATAATCGTCTACTGGTGTCACCTACTGGTCAGTGCGTACCAAGCCGGCCCCGCATAGGCTGATTATGACCGGACGTAAGTGCAATACAAAGAGTTATTTATTATTTAAATAGTAGTAAAAATAAACTAATGTTATGGTAATGCAGGCACGCTGTTTAATCCACCAATGGCGAATCAGTTCAAAGAATGAGTTTCTTTTGAAACGTTTTATAGGTATAAAATATACGTCTGGTATTTGGGCCAGGTTCTTGGACACTTAAAAATCCCAAAGTCATTCAGGAATAAACTCAGGAGAAGTAGAGTCTCCCGGTTGAGAGGCGGGCCCTGCTGTCCGGTAGGGGATGCTTTCATTACCATAAATCTAGCTGGTACCGCGGTTGTGAAACTCCCCAGATAGTCGGGGGGGCTCTTTTGACTCTTCACGCAGAAGCGTTTACCATTTAGCTCTCAGGCAATCAAATACGGAGGGGCGAGACGTCCCTGAGCGACTCATGTAGCCCGTGGTCGGCGCGATCAAACATTGACCGAGAAACCTAACATGGTACACCAGGTACCTGCTAAACCACCCGATCCGATCATGGAGACAGAGGCGCGGCGGCGGCGGCAGTTTGCGTGATCTGGTGAGCAGCATGCGGACCGTCTTACAGACATTACTTGGTCAGATGAAAACACATAATAAGTCGAAAAGAAGGAAAAAATTGTGCCAATAAAACATTACGTAATTAACACTCCAGTAGTCGCGCGTTCTACAGTTGTAGAACAGTCATGCATTTCTTTTTATTACATTGTGAATAGTGGACCGGAAATGCCCAAAGTCGTATTATTCTCCTATGACTAATTTGTGAACACAATCAGTGTCTCTGCTACAACCGGCGCGACTGCATACGTGAAAAATTTCACGTCAAAAGGAAATTTCTACGATCGTAGAGCGCGCGAGCACCCGCGTAACATTTCTGACAACACTTTGTGTCTCTACTTATTTTAGGTAAGTGTTTTTTGTCTTTATTTGAAAGGTGTTATTGAGTTGTATGTTACATGTTATATATTATACATATTATATGTATTATTATTACATCATTGATAAATCAGAAAACTTTATTTCACAGAATAATGGCCTTACGCAGGGAGTCAAATATTTTAAAATGGTTGGAAGAAGTAAGTTATGATAAAGAAGATCAGATAGCAAGTGACACTGATGAGGAGTTCAGAAATGAAGATTGCTTATTAGAATCCTCGCACAGTACGGACACTGAAGAAGAAGAATTTGGCGAGTGATCAGAGTGTGAGCCTAACTCGAGGATGACATGCCCTTAATTTCTCTGAGAAACGATTATTGCATCTCAAAAAATGGTACTAAATGGAAGAAGCATCCTCATCCTATTACTAGGACACGAATTCCAAATATACGAAAACAATCCACAGGACCTACGAGTATAGGGGCAGCTTAAAAGTTAAGTTGGTTTGGCCTCCTGGCCCCATGTATAAACTGAATAATTACAACTGAGTGTATTCCTAAATCCTTAAGAATGAAAGGAAAAATTATTTTGAGTCAAAATGAAGCACCTGAGCTACATCCATATCCAGCACCACTCTCAAATACTGTTCGAGTAGGAAAATGTTCCTTCTGTGTAGAGCGCGCAATAAGTCCACCAGGAAAAAACGTCACACATGCAACAAGTGGATTTGTCTACAACATTAGTCACTTCAATGTCCCAGCTGTTCTAGAAGTGATGAAATTCAACTGGAGGATATGAGCGAATGCAGAAAAAAGACTGAAAAGATTCACTCGCCAAAAATAGCAGATTTTTCTTATGATTCTCTAGAAGTCTGACATTATGTTCCTAATTAGGAAAATAAACTATGTTTTGTCGTTTTTTTAATTTTTAATAAAGTATATTTTGATATGGGATAAGGCATTTCATTTATTTGTTTAATTTATCTGTAAAATTGTACAATCAATATTGTATTACACATGTGGAGCGCGCGAGCACTGGTGTACCAAATAGGGGCGCGTGTACTGGAGTGTTAAAATGGAAAAAGAATTCGATTACTTTAGGTTTTGCTGTTTATACTTACGTGGAAAAAATTGTCGAAGTCTATGAATAAATAGGAGCAGTCCAGTATTACAGTAGTCTGAATTAAACTAGCATTTATAATCTCCAACTCCTACAATCTCCTGGTTTAATTTCGGGGAGGTGTAGTCAAAGTAAAACTTTTTTTTCAGTTGTCTTTATTTATCTCAGTATATTTTAATTGACCAGGGCTGAAGCCTTTGAAAATGGTAAGTGAAAAAATAATAGTAGGATGAAACCCATTGAAAAAGGAAGAAAATATAACAAAAATGAAAGGAAAAATAATTTACGGGCGATCTGAGGTCGGGAAGTGGGGGGGGGGGGGGGTTGGGTTGAGTTTTTAATTGTAAAAAACGGTTTATCTTGATTTCCGGCAAAACTACAAGTCCTATGGAAAATAGTTAAAAAATGGCAAAGTTGTATGTAGGTAATAGAAAGATCTACAAGTTTTCGATTTACACTTTTTTCCATATAATCTCAAAATTTATGTAAAAAGTTCAAATAACCAAGTTTTTGGGTTTTTATTTTTCTTTTACAAACAAATTCATGAAATTTGGTGAAAACTTAACTTTACATACCTTATTTTTACATAACATCGAAAAAGCACCCTAATTATTTTGAATCGAAAATTCTCACGTCAAAATATCTGCTTTTTTAAAAAAGTCTGTGGGATTTTTTTCTTTGAAATCTCTACCTTTTGATGGTATAAAAATATATTATTATGGTAGCTGCTACGAAATAACAGGTGGTAAGGCCCAACCATAGGCCATATTGTATTAGGGTCTGGGTTTGATTGGGTCTGGTGGTGTATCTTAGAGACAGACTATGTAACTCCAGAATGGGTGAGAATAACAGTTTTAAAAATATTTGTTGATGGTCACGTTGACATAGCAAAACCAGTACAACATTGAACAATTCAAGATCTGATGGTGTACGTATATATAAAATCCCACTAATATTTCTTAGATAAAACGGCTAGATGGATTTAGATGAATTTTGGCTCATAGATATTCCATATCCCGCATCAAAGAACAGGGTGCATGTTCGTCGGGAAGAGGTCGTTCGAGTTCGGAGATGGATCAGCTTCTTCATCAGGTCAAGGGTATAATTTAGTTTGGAAGTTGGGTTTACAGGTTATTTATTGTTTTAGGGTTTTGTTCCTCAAAAGAAAAAACATAACCCCTAAAGGATCACTTCTATGTCCGTCTGTCTGTCTGTCTGTCGACCTTATTTTCTCAGGAACACGTGGAGATATCATTCCAAAAAACTTAAACTTATTTGTATTTGGTTAATTGATCACTATGTCCAAGCATAGGAACGACAGTTTTACAGTGGCAAAGTTAAGTTTGTTACTGAATCATTTAATATTGCTCTTATGTTCGGTTCTCTAAAGTACAAAACCCTCGGTGCCAAAAAACTCGCATTTCTCGGGATGTTTTTTAATTACTTTAATTTCATTCTCAAGTCCACGCAGACGAAGTCGCGGGTAAAAGCTAGTCAGGAATAAACCATAATCTCAACTTAATCATTTCAGGACTTAGACCCATCTCGCCCCACGCTCCTCTCAGCAGTTGACCGTAATTTCATCAACGCGCATTACAACACGGAGTGCGGCAGTTTGGCACAACGCGTGGCTCAGAGCTATAGGCGACACCAGGGGGATGATAGCTTGCTAACTGATGCCAATGTCGAGTATTATAAAGATAAATTGTGGCCGCTTGGTATTATTATGTATGGGGTTGAAGAGACGCTACGTAAGTTGAAAGATTATTTATTTTTGAAGTTGAAATTTTAAAATTTGTAACACGGACGCGACGGTGACACAAAGGCCGCGTTCCACTAGACGCTCAAAACGTTCACAACGATCAAATTAGTATGATATTTTGATCGTTGTGAGCGTTGTGAGCGTCTAGTGGAACGTGCCCAAAAACGACGGTCACGAAAAACGTCACGCGCGTTTTTAAAAACGCTCGTTTAAAAAAAATGATTGTTATTATATTTTTTGAACCAATGAACTAATATACTCTGGTTTGGACATTGTTTTTTTGAATATTGTTTTTTTAACATTGTTTTTTGAATATTGTTTTTTTAATAGTTTTTTGAATAATGTTTTTTTAATATTGTTTTTTGAAAAAACAAATAAAAAAAAATCAGTTGGCTGGATTTAAGTTTTAGTAGTTTATATTTCTTTTTCTTTTTGTTGTTGTGTGGCAATAAAACATTATTTTTAACCGACTTCAAAAAAGGATGAGGTATTCAATACGACTGTATTTTTTTATGTTTGTTACCTCAGAACTTTCGATTGGGTGAACCGATTTTGATGATTCTTTATTTAATCGAAAGCTGGTGCTTGTCATATGGTTCCACTTTTTGAGCGAGGTGTGACGAGTAGTTTTTGAGTTATTTTGAATTCGGTAATTTTTCCTCAAGAATTATATTTTATTTTATTTACCAGGGGACTCCAAAGATTACAAGCTCCTAAGACACGCAATGACTTCGATAGAATTACCTACCTGTATAGTGTTTGAAGAGGTCAAGGATGAGGTTTTGATCCCCAAGAACTTACTCTGGTTTGGCAGTGAGGGAGGGGACACGCCATTGTACGGCTTTCAACAAGGAAATCAGGTAATATCTGCCTCGGCCGGAAATCGTACCTGGGATCTGGTTTGTGTATTGAATTTAATGTTTTTCAGTCCATAAAACTAGATGCAATGGTCCACGGTGCGCCAGGGCATACAGCGCACGCCCTGAACAACATATTGCGTGCGCTGGGCATTCACATGATGTCCAACCGCTTTGATAGAGACAACTATGTTAGTATCAACTGGAAGAATGTTGTGCGAGGTAAGTGCTATTGTCATCTATACAAATAAATAAAATTGGAGTGTCTGTTTGTAATATTAAAATAACCGCTTTTTACTAATTGTAAGTGCATTTGGATCTATACACGATACATATACCAAAGCAACGTTTTATCTGTCTGTCTCCCAAGTAGCACGCGGGGCTGAATAAGAGTTCACATTTAGCGTACAAGTGAACTTAAAGCATTAATTCACTCTTATATGAGTTCACCTGTGATGTATTAGCTGTATAAAGGCGAAAAATACGCTTAAAGCTGTTTAAGGTCTGTATAAGAGTGTAATGTTAACCTAATATACAGCTAAGGTCTGTATAAGAGTGTAATGTTAACCTACTGCTATTTAAATGCTGTTATACTGCTACTCGAAGCGCTCATAGCCCGGCGGCTTGCGTCGATCCTATGTGATCGACAAAGTTAAGCAACAGCGGGCGCGGTCGGTAGTTGGATGGGTGACCGCTAGTGGCAAAAATTTCTTGAGCGTTTCCGTGCTTCGGAGGGCACGTAAAGCCGTCGGTCCCGGTTGTTATCATAAGATAACAGTCGTTAAGCCATGTCGGAGGCCCTCGGGCGGTTTGAAAAACTTCCGACACTCGGGTTGGCCACTAACCCCTCCACCAATCCGCACTGGAGCAGCGTGGTGGAGTATGCTCTAGGCCTCCTCAAGAGGAGAGACCCGTGCCCAGTAGTGGGCCATTAATGGGTTGAAGCCATACTGCTACTATGCAGCTATGTGAACTTAAGGCTGTATAACTTGTGCCCAAATCAGTCGTATAAGGGCTGTAAAGCGTGCTCTACAGCTCATATACAGCTGATTTACCGCTTATAGTTCACATGTGAACCCTTAGACAGCCCTTATACAGCCCCGCGTGCTACTTGGGCTGTTTGTTCCGGCTAATCTCTGAAATGGCTGGACTGATTTTGACGGGACTTTACTGGCAGATGGCTGATGTAACAAGGACTAACTTAGGCTACTTTTATTTTACAAAAAAAATAGTTTTAGAAAAAGAACAATAACTTTTTTG
Source organism: Thymelicus sylvestris (assembly GCA_911387775.1). Classification (NCBI taxonomy): domain Eukaryota; kingdom Metazoa; phylum Arthropoda; class Insecta; order Lepidoptera; family Hesperiidae; genus Thymelicus; species Thymelicus sylvestris. The sequence continues at coordinate 7,565,155 of OU426911.1, forward strand.
TTAAATATTACACCGCAGACGAAGTCGCGGGTAACAACTAGTTGATTATATGTTACCCTCAAATACCGAAAAACCTCGTATTGTATAAATGAAAATTACTTTGTAAGTAGGTAAAAATCTGCTAATTGATCGCAATTTTTAAAACGTCACTCATTTTTTTCACTGCACGCCAAATCAAAACGTTTTTTCGCCACTCTCTTTTTGGGTGGGTCTAGCGTCAATACCGGTATATACCGGTAATACACATTCCTATTTATTTATTCAATACACAGCACCTGCTTTATTTTTCATTATATTCCGTCGAATTATTGATTTGAGTATAGGGTGGAGCTTGAGCTACCCTTTTCCCCTGGATGCCGTAAAAGGACATTTTTTATGTATTGTTTTGTAATTGAATATTTTGATTTTAGGCCAAGAGCGTCTATTAGTCAAGGCGCCGAAGGAATCTTGGCTAGAACAGATGGCGTACGACTTTAAAAGTGCGAGCCACGCGCCAGCCAACTTCGCTTGCAAGGCGTGTGGACTTGGCGCTACCACTGTACAACCTTTGCAGGTAAAATTATGGAAGAGCTAGAATTCGTTTAAAGGTGCTCCCTCACCGGGAGCATTCACGTGTAATGTAACATTATAGATTCGACTTTGAGCATTACATTACAATACTACCTCCCTGACTGACGAGCATTCGCGTGTAATGTAACATTATAGATTCGACATTATTATTGGTGTTACAAGATATTACACATTGTATCATTACAAGGCGCGCATTGAAATGCTCGGTTCTCCTCCTTCACTGATGTATCCCCGTTTTGTATCATTACAAAGTGCGCATTGTAATGCTCGGTTCTCCTCCTTCACTGATGTAATGCTCAAATCTGTGACGTTACATTACACGCGAATGCTCCCGGTGAGGGAGCACCTTAACGTAAAAAAATTGTCAGCTCCGACGCGCGACTGGAGTTTAACGCCATCTAGTTAGCGATCGTCAAATCAGTAACAACGCCATCTAATTACAAGATTATTACAACGTCATCTAGTTCGATTGTCAAATCAGTAACAAGATTATAGATGGCGTTGTGACTGATCAGTACAGTCACGACGAGTCGTTTTGGCGGCTGAGGATGGTAACCTCACGCCGCACGGCAAGATACTCTTACGGCCGGTCTCAATAATGTACTATCAGTTGAACTCTGGTACATATCAGAGATAAAAAGTAAAGGCTGATCTCCCGGCAACTGCCGTCTCTCAAATCAAAAGTAAGCCAACAAAAGTAAGATCATGGGTAGATAATATTCCAGTGACATTTCTCCCTCTGGTTTGTACGTCCCTCTGAAAATTTCGTTTTCGCATAACAATAAAAAAAATTATACTTTTATACTTTTTTTTATAGTTTTTATTATAAAAAGGAACTCAATGTTTTTGATTATAAACTTATTTCATTTTAATATTAAAATGATAATTTGTTCCAAATGTACTGTGAATTTCACCGATGAAGTTAATAAAATAATGTTATGTGTAACCTGTAACAATGCTCCACTAGTAACAAAACGCAGCATTTGACGTTTAGCACTCCGACGATGACATGTTATTGTCATTTGACAATTGACATTCGTTGATGTCGCTTGGTTACGAAAAATATAAACAAGGTGTATTTTCTCATAATTTTAGTAATATTAATTAGTTTTATGAATAAATGAAACACATAGCTCAATAATTACCGTGAGTATAGACTTTATTTGTTGATAAAATAAAATATATTATTAGATTTAGTAAACAAAAAAATGTAGTTATTGTAAATTGTTGTAACAATTGTATCAGTGATAGCCTAGCGGTTAGAACGTTGGTCTCCCGAACGAAGTGTTTATTCCCACTTGACCGTGGCCCGAGTTCAAATCCTGGCACGCACATCTAATTTTCAAATATTATGTGCGTATTAGAAGTTAATTATCACTAGCTTCGGTGAAGGAAAACAATAAACATCGCGAGGAAACCTGCACACCGGAGAGTTCTCCATTAAGTTCTTAAAGGTGTTTGAAGTTTACCAATCTGCACTTGGCCAGCGCGGTAGACTATGGCCTAATACCTCTCACATTGCGAGAGGAGACCCCGAGCCCAGCAATTATGGGTTACTGCTTCTTTTTGCTTTTAAACAAAAAATTGTTGCCAAATGTACTAAAGGAAGTTTCTTTTCAGATGAAGTCCAGACCCTTCACAAAAGATGAAGTACCTTTCTTCATAAGGCCAAAATAGTAGCCAATAGCTATTGAAATAGCAGGGATACACCATTATTTCTGAAAAAACGAAATGTTTTTGTTATAATTTCAAAATAAATCTAACTTAAAAAGCTTATTGTTCTTGTTTTATTAAAATACCTACTTACCTAAAACTTTAAAGATAGGAATTGTTATCAATTCTCATTCACTGCCGCTTTTAACCGACTTCAAAAAAAGGAGGAGATTCTCAATTCGACTCTATTTTTTTATGTTTGTTACCTCAGAACTTTGGACTGGGCGAACCGATTTTGATGATTCTTTTTTTAATCGAAAGCTGGTGCTTGTCATGTGGTCCCACATTTTGAACGAGATCTGACAAGTAGTTTTTGAGTAACTTTGAAGTCGGTTATTTTTTGTTAGTAAAATTCAGATTATGGTTTATGTTTAATCTGAATCTAGGTAGTAATAAACAAAATTGGATTCACATAATTCAGTCATATATGTAGTCATATATTTTATACGAGGACAATTTCGGCGATCTTGGTACCGTATTAAAAAGGCGGAATCAAATATACAGGCTTCACAAAATTCATTATCACTCATCACTGATTAATAAATCCTTGATGTTTTGATAAATTTTCTTTACAATATATGAGAAATCTACCAATTATCCGTCGAAATCGAGCGATGTGAAAGACTCCGATAGTTGGTAACTTTTATTACCGACAGTTAGCTGTCAAAGCGTTATTGAGACGCAAGTGTTTATTTTTGTATGGACCAACATACCTATGGTATGACTTGGCCCTCCGAACAATAGATCAATGTCATCGGTATATATTTTCTATCCACCGAAGGTTATTGAGACGCAAAAATTGACAAATATGACAGATGACATACTAATGATAGCATTTTCTACATTTTTCTAACTGTTAGTACATTATTGAGACCGGCCGTTAATATTTACCAGTAATAATATTATCAGCGACTTAATAATAATCATATTAATATTATATTATAAAAAACCATTTTTTCCTGTCACGCTGCAAAAAATTCTCGTGTCTATAAGTACCTATCCTGTCGCCTCTTAGGACACCCTTGTATGCTGATGTGTTTTTATTGATTACCTTTTTGACGTGATAACGTCTATTAAAACGATGAGCGCCGGGCGCATCTATGAAAAATGTAGCGTTTCGCGAGCGAGAGAGAGGCATTAACGGCTACGATCGGCGTATCGTAGCCGATGCCGCCGTAGGCGATCGTAGTTGAGTGGAGCGGAGCGGAGCTTTGTCATGACGTTGTCACGTTAAACTACTGTCCGTAAACCGACTTTACAACAAATTTTTTTAAAATTTCAGGATCTTCTATGGCAAAAGACGGTCTCAATGGGCCACAGGACTGACTTGAGCGAATCGGATGTTCAGTTATTGAAAATATTATACGCAAAAGAATGTCGAAATCGATTTTCTAGAGACAATATAAAGGAATGATAATAAATCATGTTTTGTTTACTTACCTGCAATTATAGCTTCCAGTCTATCGATTATACCAAATATTAAATGGTAATTTTAAAAGGTTATAAGGTCAGGTTAAAACTGTCGGGGTTTTTAAAATTTTATAATTTTTAGGTTGTCAACAATTACAAAAATCATACTTTTCATATGGTCATTTTAAGTTTAAAATACGAACTTTAATAAAAAGCAAGCTTAAAATGACTGCGCTGAAAAATACACTTTTTCGACTTATTACTCTCCCCGTACGAGTACTCGTACATTGTGCTGACGCAGCGTCCTTGTTCCAAGCACGAGAGACCTAGTTGGGCGCACAGCGCCCGTGAACACGTACAAGACGTGACTTAGCAACAGTCTGACACCAATAAAAACCTGTCAATTAGCAATACTAAGACCTTGTCCAGAAGGGACGAATTCGCTGCGAATCGTTTCGCGCGAATTCATTCGCGCGTTAGCGAGATACTAGACGCCAGTACATCGCGTCCACAAACATCGCGCGAATTCAAAATACGCGCGTAAATCGCGTGCACTACGCCAGACTCTCGACTCGCGCGTTTTTCGCGCGAGTCGAAATACTAGAGGCTCCTTGTTGCGTCCAGTCAACGCGCGAAAAAGTCGAACAACAGAGTGAGGTGCAAGTATCGAGGGAAATGGAGCGCCTACATTTTCGTGCGTGCGTGTGCATTTCGTGCTGCGCTCCTTCTGGACGCAACGATCGCGCGTTATACGCACGAGAGAATCGCGGCGAATTCGTCCCTTCTGGACAAGGTATAATTTAGTGCAGTAAACATCTTGAGTCAGCTCGGTCGCGTGTTTCACTACCGAAACCCCCGCGGATACATTCACGGCGGCCAGGCTGCGCCTGCACTCACCAACCTCCTCAGTCACTCCCCGTGTACGGAAAAAAACAATTGCCAAGTTTTAATTATTTTATTTTATAGCAGTCTGTCGATTGCTACTTTAATGCATATTTTCTACATTTAAAGTAAACACTACATTTCCGAAGAAAATATTACATAACTGTTCTAGACCAATTATATTTTTGAAGAAATATTTAATTGCGCGCGAATATACAATCTATAGACAATAAACGATCTATGACGCATTCTCAATCTACGAAAAAATACGTATTATAATTTTATTATTCTATTTAAACATACACAAATATTTTTATATTACAAAATGGAAGTCGTAAGCATTTTTGATTTTGAATTTTAACATTTATCCATCACAATTTCTTACACACATTTGTAGGTAGACCATAGACTAACAGCCTTACTAATAAAGTTTTATACACGACGTATACTAGAGGTATACCACTCACACTACTAATAAAACATATTTGACAGTTCAGTTGTATACGTCTGTTGTAAGGAGTGTTTAAATAGTATGAGAAATTACACAGATGTTATTCAGTCGCCAACCCTTGTTTAACAAGCGCATAACCTTAAATTTGACTTGATTTGTTTTTAACAACAATGGATTTATTTACATTATTTCGATATTTTTGATGAAATTGATCGTGAAGAACCAAGAAGGAAAAGAAAACACTATAAGAAGCGTTTTGATCCATTTACTTTAGAAGAAACAGACTTTCGAATGAAATATAGATTTAGCAAAATTTATATAAGGAAAATAGTCGAGTTAATTAGAAGTGACATTGAACTACAATAAGACATGAACTAAAATACAATAAAACAGCCAACTATTTTAGGATCATGTAGGTAGGTACACTGAGCAAATAACCACTACGGTAGGTACCTACCTAGTAATCATGAATTGTCAAAATATGTCAATTGACGTTTCTAAGGCACGTTCGAAAACTTAAAATTACTTGATAGATTTTTCAAAATAAATTTTCGTTTTAGCCATAGTAAGTACAAAAAACTTGTTTCTATAGATATTAAAAAGACTATTTTACATAAATATGTAAATTTTTCACTAAAAAGTAAATAAATAACATTTTTAGACTTGTATCAAAGTGTTTCTTTAATTTGGTCATCTAGTTTCAAAACGTGCCTGATGAATGTTGCCAGAGGTTCTTGTAGTAACTAAATTATAACTATGCAATGCTTACACAACTATTATTAGTAGAGGGAGTGTGTAACCCTTACACAGGGCTTATACAATGTGTAAGTATACAGTTGTTTAACAGTCGTTTAAATTATTTTTATTAGTAAGGCTGTAAGTTTGAAAAAAGAAATGGTAATATAATGTATTCAGCCATTTTTTTTATTAATTATTTCAAAGTATTTCATGTTATTATTATTATAAATGAACATAAAAAGTTAATTTAACAGACAATTCGGTATTACAAAAATAATTACAAGGTTTACACGATAATTTTATTTCAAATACTGCATCTACACATGATTTCATGCTATTTTCATGGTCATTTTCAATCAACTTCAGTAGATATCATCACGTAATAAGTACTTCTTTGTCATTACATGTCCAAAAAATGGTCTATATTTGATTGTTGGTGAATAATATTTGTCAAATTGTCCATGTGAAATGCATTCCTAAATAACAATAGGCATGAGCTTACTACGTTGTCCAAAAAAAAGCGCTCATTTATTATGCATTTAACCAGAGATTCTAGAGTTCGATTTCAATCCAAAAACTATTTGATTGATTTGAAAAATCACTTATCCGATTTAAATAACGCGCCAAAAGTAATAACTTCTCAAACCACATTTTCACATGCAAAAGTTAAATGTATGTAATATATTAAATCTAATTCGAGCCGAAAGCAATAGTAACGTATGTACAATAAGAAATCATTAAAGATAGGTCAGTCAATTCTCTACTCTTAAATAGAAGACATTTTTTCACATAATTCATAGCTTATGGAAGAGTTCTTGTATGCACATTAAAGCACTAAGGGTGAGATCTTTAAAATAGTCAAATCACTCCATTAGACCAAATTGACATTTAAATGTAATCAGTTTTTGATGAAAAATAATCTGAATTATACCAAGACGAAAATAACCAAATTCAAAATAACCCAAAAACTACTCGTCAGATCGAGCTCAAATTTAAGTGGGACCACATGACATTGGCTTTCGATTAAAAAAAGAATCATCAAAATCGGTTCACCCAGTCGAAAGTTCTGAGGTAACAAACATAAAAAAATACAGTCGAATTGATAACCTCTTCTTTTTTTTAAGTCGGTTAAAAATGAATAGTATCACAAACCAATTCTGATGTGAATCATTAATACATTATGACTTAGTATCTTTTAGGGACCAAAAAGTCACTATTACTACGACAATATTATTTCACAAAGTGACATTACTTTCTTTCAGTTTGGTCTAGTGGAATAGTGATTCGAATTTATTTAGGCTCTGGTCAGACTTAAAATTATCCGAACAATAATGGTTCTTAATCAAAGTCAGCCATTTTATATGACTTTTCAATGTTTTTATTAACAAAGTGTCTCATCTAGTACATTTGAAAATTGTCTGAGCAAAGTCCAAATCTAAGATCGTAGATATAATATACTTATTACTGATGTAGAATCGCATATTATCATATTAGATATTCTAAAAGGAATGAGGGCGAAGAAAAATATTCAAATATATCGAGTTTTTTAAGAGATAAATATACCATTGCTTTCAATATTCTATCACTACATATCTGTCCATTATCTCAGTCAGTTGTCTAAAGTCGGCGCACGAAGCAGAAGGAAATTCGTACATTGACTTGTTAGTACGTGTCTCTGTCACTCCCGCGTAAATATAATGCGTCTCGCTCGCATAGAACGGCGGCCATTGTACTATGTACATTGTACAAGTCAATGTACGAATTTCCTCCTGCTTCGTGCGCCGACTTTAGTAACTGTTATAATGTCACACAGAATAAGTTATTTATGAAGATTATGAATATAGTTTTTCAGATAAATGTTAAAGACATATATTTTAATAAACTCTTAAAAATCAAATAATGCAATAGATATATTATTATAATATTATCTGTAATGGAGTAAGTGGAGGCACAATATGACATATGTTACATGATGCTGTAATATTGATCTTACATATTGTCTTAATTTCCCCGACTTACCCTTCTTCAGACATGTTGCACTAGGGATTTTAATGTTTATTAAAATTTGACATATTTTCACATTTATCCGACGCACTACAGATAGATAATTGAAAACTGATAATACTAATCTATCTATGTTTACTATCACAACATCGACTACTAATATGACGTTCCAAACTATCTTTACTAAGCGCCTTATATCTACAGATGTCACAGACGTATTGTTGCATCTTTAATAAGTAGTCTGTGGCGAGGTTTTTATTATCTGTGCTACTTTTTCTATAACAATAATTGCATTGAGCTGTATCGAAGATAGAGGAACATTTCATGCAATACCTAATTTGTTTTGTGTTCGAGACAATAATGCATTTTTGTTCTTTAGAATCAGTAGTTAAATTATTATTATGATTTACATAACTTTCGACGTTTTCGGATTTTTTTACTTCTTTCTCTGAGCTGCTAGTATCAGTTACTTTGATATTTTTTACATTATCTGTGGTATCTTTGTAGTATTGCTTGATGTTTGTTTTATCTCTTTTATCATTATTATTCACATTGCTTTCAGCATTTCCGGTTTCTTTTATTTCTTTCTCTTCGGAGCTACCAGTATTCGTTACCTTGATATTTTTTACAGTATCTGTGGTATCTTTGTAGTATTGTTTGATGTTTGTTCTATCTGTTTTATTATTATAATCCACATTACTTTCTCCGTTTCCGAATTTATTTCTTTCTTTCTCTTCGGAGCTGTCAATATTTGTTACTTTGATAATCTTTACATTATCTGTGGTGTCATTTTTGTATTGTTTGATGTTTGTTCTATCTGTTTTATTATTATAATCCACATTACTTTCTCCGTTTTCGAATTTATTTCTTTCTTTCTCTCCGGAGCTGCCAGTATTAGTTACTTTGATATTTTTTACATTATCTGTGGTATCTTTGTAGTATTGCTTAATGTTTGTTTTATCATTATTATTCACATTGCTTTCTGCATTTCCGGATTTTTTTATTTCTTTCTCTTCGGAGCTAGCAGTATTCGTTACCTTGATATTTTTTACATTATCTGTGGTATCTTTGTAGTATTGTTTGATGTTTGTTCTATCTGTTTTATTATTATAATCCACATTACTTTCTCCGTTTCCGAATTTATTTCTTTCTTTCTCTTCGGAGCTGTCAATATTTGTTACTTTGATAATCTTTACATTATCTGTGGTGTCATTTTTGTATTGTTTGATGTTTTTTCTATCTGTTTTATTATTATAATCCACATTACTTTCTCCGTTTCCGAATTTATTTCTTTCTTTCTCTTCGGAGCTGTCAATATTTGTTACTTTGATAATCTTTACATTATCTGTGGTGTCATTTTTGTATTGTTTGATGTTTGTTCTATCTGTTTTATTATTATAATCCACATTACTTTCTCCGTTTCCGTATTTATTTCTTTCTTTCTCTCCGGAGCTGCCAGTATTAGTTACTTCGATATTTTTTACACTATCTGTGGTATATTTGTAGTATTGTTTAATGTTTGTTCTATCTGTTTTATTATTATAATCCACATTACTTTCTCCGTTTTCGAATTTATTTCTTTCTTTCTCTCCGGAGCTGCCAGTATTAGTTACTTTGATATTTTTGACATTACCTGTGGTGTCATTTTTGTATTGTTTGATGTTAGTTCTATCTGTTTTATTATTATAATCCACATTACTTTCTCCGTTTTCGAATTTATTTCTTTCTTTCTCTCCGGAGCTGCTGGTATTAGTTACTTTGATATTTTTTATTATATTTGTGGTGTATTTTATGTATTGTTTGATGTTTATTTTATCTGTTTTATTATTATAATTCACATTTATTTGTCCGTTTTTAGATTCTTTTATTTCTTTCTCTGACCTGCCAGTATTATTTACTTTGATATTTTTTATATTATCTGTAGTATCTTTATTGTGTTTGATATCTGTTCTATCTTTTTCATTGACAACTATTTTGTTTTCAATTTTATCTGGGACTTTGTGGTTCCAATACAAATTTTTACATTTTTTGAAATAAAAAGCCATTTTATCTCTGTTACTGTCAGGTTTTTCTATAGAATCATTCGTATTTTTTAAATCCTTGGTTACATTTTTTGGGCTTTTTATATAAGGTTCAGTTTTTGGTTCATCATTGCCTGAATCATCTGAAACTATTTTATAAACTGTAATACATTCTGAATTTTCATTTTGTATTTTGCCGATTTCATTATGTATTAGTGTACTGAATTCAGGCTGAGCACATTTCTTAGATTCAACAGTTAAATCAGTCTTTCTGTTTGTTTTTCTTTTTTTCTGTTGCTTCTTTTCACAACTGATTATTCCTGCATCTAATTTATTTTCTACTTTACAACAACAATTATCACTAACTTTTGTAATCGTTAAGCTTTGGACTTCCAGTGCATTACAATCATTGCTTATAACGTCATTAATGGTCGTGAAATTTCTATATAAAACTTCATCTCCAGTAAATCGTAGCTCTGTTGGCAGAATATCACTATTACATTTCTTTAGAAATTCATTGTTTGGGGTGTGAATAAAATTTAAGCTTTTATTTTTACGAATATCATTACTAGACTTTATAACTGTGCCTTGAAATTCATCTGTTTTTTTCCCATCACAAAAATCATCGTCGTCTTCATTTAAAAAGCAAATGTTTGTATCAGATATAGAGTCCATATTATCTTGTAACACACTGCTATTAGAGTCAAAAGACGTTGTGCTTTTACAAGATTTTGGTGATACGGAATTTAAATTAATAACGCCAGGATTTCGCCTCAAAGGAGGTAGATTTTCAGGCATACAACCTACATTGCTTTTCCGTCTATCAGAAGTCTTTAAAGGTGGTAGATTCTTAGGTACAACACTCTCAATCTTAAAAACGTTAATGCAAGTATTGTCGGAATTTTTGAATTTAATTACACTCGATTTCAGATTGTTCTCTTTCTGTTTACCGTTTTCACACTTTATGGGCGTAGTTGGAACTGGCTTAAATCCACACTTTGAGTATTCGTTTTGTTTTTTATTCACTATTGTATCTTCTTCTTCAAAAAGTTCCATTTCAAAATAATCTTCTATTATGGAAGATTTTTTATCACTGTATGTTGGATCGATGGGACAATTTTTTAGATTTATTGGACTGCATTTATTTAAAGAACAGTTACTTATTGTGCAATCTACTCTATTATATTCATTTTCAGGCTCGAGAAAAATTTCAGCTTTTTTTTTTACTTCCGGAAGTACAATCAAAATCTCTGTCTGATCTGTACTTATCTTTTCAACTTCTTTTTTTGGTGCTGGATCAGTAGCACCTTCCATTGGAATGTCCATATTTTCAAGATCGTTCAGAAAAGAATCTTCTTGAAACGATATATCAGTTAAATGTTCATCGTCTGTTTCAAGATCCGTTGCCATGGCAACAGGAGCCAGTTCTTCCTTATCTACATTTACTTGTGGCTTGTCTTGTACCTGATTATCACTGAGACCACTTTCAGATTTCCCATCAGCTTTTACTTCTTTTGAACACAAGTTTTTTATAACAGACACTTTGTTCGACAAATTATCACTGTTACTACCATCAACTACAGTAACCTTTGTAACTTTGCTATTCGAATCAACTGTTTTGTTTTTTAAATTTCCCAAAACACTTTCTAATTTACTACGTTTTTTGATAAACTTTTCATCATGTTTAGTCAATGTTATTTCTAAATCTATATAATTATCATCATTATTACTGCTCGATTCCTCTTTTTTATCTTCTGTCTTAGTAACTTCAATTTTATTAGGAACACTTTTTCTATCAACTCTTTCTCTTCTAGACAGGACATTAGGAGTGCTGGATCGTTGTCTCTCTTGCAAATCTTCTTGCAGCTGTGATCGGATACTGGGATACATTTCTGCTGCAGAGCGAGGCCTCGTGAACAGAGCATCTGGAATTTACAGACAAAAATATATTTACAAAGTGAAGTGATTAAATATCCCTATATAATGTAATTTATACTGCAAATGTTCTATGGGAAAACACTTTTAACCGACTTCAAAAATGGAGGAGATTCTCAATTAAGACTCCATTTTTTTTTTGTTATGTTACCTCATACATTTTTACTGTTTTTTTTTAATTTGAGTGATATCTGACGAGTAGTTTTTGAGTTATCCGTAATTTTGAAGTCGGTTATTTTGTTCGCCTATGGACTTCATAATATATTATTCTAAGCTTACCATTTCTGGCTGTAGTTGATGCACAATATTATTGTATAATTTACAGATAAGTTCAGATATAACGTTTTGTCTCCCAGAATCTGACTCATAAAATATTCGAACATCACCATGGGCGACGATAGCTACTTACCATAAATGCTGTGCGCCTAGCACTGCCAAGTATCACACACCATCATGTCGCTTTATGGCTGTCGCATCATACAAATTTTACTCCTATATTGTTTCCAAACGCCCCATAAGAAGTATAACTTCAAAACCAGTAGTGATTTACCTTCAATATACCCATCAGGCGGATCCTCCCACCACACCGGACTGGGGCACGTGAGTATCTCCAGCAGATCTTCATCGTTCAGACTCCCGCTGTCCTCAATCAGCTGAATCATTTCCTCCATGGTCATGTCCTGGTGTGGCCTCAACCGCTTGGCTTTGGGGCTCGTGTCTCTTGATACACTGCTGTCTGGTTCTGGGTTGTCTTGAGGGCATGAACCTGGAAAGAAATCATTTACTTTGTTAAGTGATATGCAAAGTAATTTTTAGCTTAATATGAGGAAAAATTATATGAGCATTATGATTAGTAGGGTAAAATATATTATGCAGTAAATGTGACTACCAAACTAAATTGCTCAGATTTTATAAACTAGCTGACTCGGCAAACTTTGTTCTGCCAAAAATTTTGGGGTGGATCACCCTTAACATTTAGGGGGATGAAAAATACATGTTGTCCGATTCTCCACCCTAGCCGATATGCACGCTAAGATTCACGAAAATCGGTCGAGCCGTTTCGGAGAAGTTCAACTTCTAACACCGTGACACGAGAATTTTACATAATATATTAATTTTATTAGATAAATAAATAATTGCTAACACACTCATACCCCCATACCTCATACTCATACCCCGCAGTAGGTTATTACCTGTGTCGCGGGTGGCATGGACGACACATATAACACATCACAATCACACCCTGCACTCGAGTACTAATATTTATCTGTCACATAAATATCTGCCCCGGCCGGAAATCGAACCCGGGGCCCCTCATCATAGTATAATGAAAAATAATATGAATCCACGTGGATATTTATCTCATAGCTATCCGATAATTATCTGATAAATAATTATCAAAGAAAACCCTGCCAGTTTTTTATGTAAATAGCCGGGAAACGAGCAGACGATCTACCTGATGGTAAGTGGCTATCGTCGCCCATGGACAGCAGCAACACCAAAGGCATCACTGATGAGTTGCCGGACAAGAAAGAGAGAAGAAAAAGATAGAAAGCTAATTTACATACCTTTCTGCGGCACCGATCTTTTCCTCTTATTCGTGCTAGCTATTATCTTCAAATCACGTTTCGGCTTCAATCTAACCTTGTTCAGAACTACATGACGTTTTAACTTCATCGGACGGAACTCCTCATCTACTTCTGTCCCATTCTTAACTTTGTTCTTCGTACTTCTCTTGCCTTCTTCATCTTTTAATGGTGTAATACTGCTCAATCTCTGTTCTTTTCTGTGTGGTACCTGGAATTAGATACAATAATTTTTTACTAACAATAAGTCATAGTTACAGTATACATATAACATGAAATACGCAGCATCCGAAATACACAAAAGCATTAAACATTGATTATATAAGTAATATGTTTATTATAAGTATTACAGTCAGTCGAATTCGGTAATAGGCTAGGTAGCCATCTTGGAGTGATGTGTAATGTGTATGTCTACCTACATGTTGTACTGACATTATCTTATTATTTAATAAGGCAAAGGAGTACAACTCATTCTTCCTATACATGACAATAAGTTAAAGACGTCACCAATGTGTTGCCAACTAAGACAAAAAGCAAGTACTGTTCAAAACCCTCAACCATTAAAAAAAATTTAAAAACATGACAACAGAACGAAACTATGTAATTATTGTAAAATACAAATTGGTGAAAATTACATTGAAAGATTCCGTTACATAGATACAGGTCAAGGTAGTAAAAGCGTGCTAAAAAAATATTTTTGATAGTTCTTATTCCAATAAGATATTGAAGAAGGCCAAAAATTGAGTACCTCAACATATATTGCATATATTTTAGACGACCCTGTAGCCGAGTTGGTAGCGACACTGCATGCGAAGCGAGAGGTCCAGGGTTCGACTCCCGGCCAGGGCAGATATTTATGTGACAGATAAATATTAGTACTCGGGTGCAGGGTGTGATTGTGATGTGTTATATGTGTCGTCCATGCCACCCGCGACACAGGTAATAACCTACTGCGGGGGTATGAGTGTGTTAGCTTTTATATGTAAGGTTCATTAAAGAATAAATAAATAGTTTTCCTTATTCCAATAAGATTAACGCCCCAACTCAGAGTCACTAACGGTTACTTTAATCGCTCCTTAGTAAAGAATCACCATACAAATTCTGTACTAAGGAGCAATTTAAGTAACCACTAGCTGCCCGGACAGACTTCGTTTTGTGAAAAGTTATTTTTTTTTGAGCTATAAGCTATCGTATCTTTCAAGTTGGATCAAAATACACAAGGTGTGCAAATTTGATTAAAATCGGCTAAGTAGTTTAGGAGTCCATCGCGGACAAACAACATGACACGTAATTTATATATATTAAGATTAAAGACTGAGTTGGGCCCAAAAAGATAAGAGTAGTAAGACTGAGTACCTCAGCATATATTGCATTCAAAATGTTTGGTGTATACGATGATAAATTATAAAATCATAAATTTTGTATCAATTTTAATGCAAAAGAGTACCTTCTTCTTAATTTTAGATTTAACAGGATTCTTCAGCAGCTCGGTGACTTTAGTCATGCTGCGGTCCATCTCACGAAGCTGTCGTTTCTGTTGAGCCGACTTAAACCTGGTGATGATGGTCTCCACCGGCATAGCCCGGGGGGAGCTGTTGCGACTCGAGTTACTGGATTTGGACATCCTGGAATACGTCAAAAACCATTATGGTTATAAAATAATAACAATACAGTATGTAACAAGTGATATACCCTCACATGTTATAAAGCACACTTTGTGTTGTATATTTTTATTGTGATGCTTTATTTTCTGGTAAACAAACAATAAAGAGAATAAATAAATAAATAATATCTTTTATTAAATTAAAAAACAAACACCCTTCTTAAATAAATCCCTGGATAGCATAGCACATACTGAAAACGCAATAGCATACCAACATCTATCTATCAAATAAATAATTGCCCTGATCTGGAATCAAACCTAAGACTTCCATAGGACAGTCTCTAACACAAATGAGTAACAATAGTGTCTAGAAGGTTGGAGTAATAAATAAACTAGGTTCTAGAAATAAAAGTGCTTTAGCAACTAAACATTTCTTACCAGTAATAAACCAAATGTTTTAGATAGCTGCTGTTTTTTATTAACAAGATAAATGCAGATATTTCATTGTGCAATGCATATTATTTTTTAGAAATTACCACAGAGTACTTAATCACTACGTTTTGAAATTACTTTATTATTTATGTCACAAATATTTTTTATACAACTTGACAGTACCTATAGCTGGCTATATACTAAACTGATAAAGAGGTACACTTCGAAAAAAATAACACATTTGTCAACATGAATTATTAACAGTATTTATGTATTCATTACACTTGTAACTGCGTAATTTAGTATTATCGAAAAGCGACTTTTATTTTTTAATTACATACGGTACCTAATTAAGTTAAAAACAAATAATTAAATAAAAAAATTAGCAAAGAAATTTCTCATGCAGCCAATAAAAAGTAGTGTTTTTTTTTAAAGACACAGAGTTTCATCAATAAGTCCAGGCTGGAATCAACGAGTAAAAAAGAATAACAGTCCATTTACTAATTTACATCTCAACTCTCAAGGATACGACACATATTATTAATATCATTTCGTAAATGCTTCGCGCTACACAGTTCAAGATGCTATGCTAAAATTAACACAAGCAATGCACTAAAATGTGTGATAAGCTAAAATAATATAATGTTATTACCTTAGGTATTTACAATAAATTTTTTATCTGTTTCCACAATAATGAAACACGAAAATTTGGGAATTTTAATAGAAATTTTCATTAATATTTGCACCTACCTGACCTGATAGAATAAAACGTCAAACTGGGAGTTAGAACCTTGTCACATTCGCACAATCACATCTCGTTTTAACCAAATTCAACCAATGACGAAACGATGATTTAGTTATTCTAAACAAAGGAATACCTATTTACATTATAATGTAATCAATAAAACTTATTCTAAGAAAGTCCGTCACTCACATGCACAGAATTTATTTGTAAGGTACATACATTGTACCTACCAAAATTCACATTTTACTTAAATGCATGCATTTAAATTTTTTTACAACTGGTAACACTGTGATAGTTACATGACCTTTTCTCTTAGCTTCACTCGATACATTTCAACAGTCGAATCATCATTTCAATTATTTAAATAAGTTTTTAATTACCATAGTGAGATTAAAAACCCAATCACGTCTAATATAAAATAAAAATACCTCACATTTCAATTCCACAACAAAATCAAGATTACAGAGTTGCCATATACAAAGCGATACACATTGAAAATTAAATCAGCCTCACAATCAGACTGATCAATATAGACAAGTCAGTAACCTAAGGGCTTTTACAAATTAGCGTTTTTCTGCGTATTTTTTGTACTTGTTTTTCGTTTCAAATGCCCAAACAAGCGGAAAACGTTTTTAACATTCACGAAGACGTGCCTCAGTGTGCTTAGTACGAGTTTTACTTGACATAACTGCGGCGTAAAGTAAACGCACGTTTACTAAAATTTGTATGGGACCGATTTTTTTTTTTTACTGCCGCTAGATGGCTCTGCTTCGGTACTTTACGCCGCCGTTTTGTCAAGTAAAACTGGTAATAAGCAGTGGCGTAACAATAGGGTGGCAGGGCTGGCAAAATGCCACGGGCCCCCGACCCAAGAGGGCCCCGGCCCAAGCGGCCACGAGCTCAAAAATATTTTTTTTACATTGTACCTGAGTACTGTATTTTATTTGAAAAGTATATTTTTGTAAGTTCTGCTTAAAATCCAAAGTGAGACAACTATAGACCTTAATATTCTATCTATATCTTATTGAAATTAAATTGTTATTTTTATTTCATTGTAAATGTATGCAGGTTTCCTCACGATGTTGTTCCTTCACCGAAAAGCTAGCGAATAGACGATAAATGCATTGAGATATTATGTTCTATGGATGAATGTGAAGTCCCCAATACGCATTGGGCTAGCGTGGGGACTACAGACCATTCCCTCTCGCCTAAGAAAGGAGGCCTATGATCAGTAGTGAGACATATACAACGTGTAATTGAGTACGCTGAAAATCTCGAAGTTTATTAAAATTAAACTGACATAGAGACGGCAAGGGTGTGGATTACTCAAATCGAACGGTGGTTCCGCGTATACACGTACGCGTACTCGGTAAGTGTATCCATATCCTCAAAGGCGCAAAAAGTAGGCGCACTACTTGGTCATTGCCGAGAAAAAAAATCCTAAAGTACGAAAAAAAAAATATTTTTTATTAAAATTTAATAATTCGTTATAAACAATTTCTTTTCGACTTTAACTTTTATAACTTTTTAATAATTAAAACTTATAACTTAGTTATATAACTTTTATGAAATAAATAATTTTCATTTTCATTTTCATAAAGGACAGAGACCCCATCATCTTAAAAAAAATCTTGATAATAAGAAGAAATTTTTCTTTGCCCACGTAAAGACGTAGTACCTAAGTTTTCCGGATCTTGACGATGTGACGACAACATTTTCATATTTTTTCATGTAGATCAACTTGCTTTTGAACGCTGGGTCGAAATGTATCTGTTTGCTCTTGCAAACAGACAAATACTTGAGGGAGGATGCACCCAGTGTGCAGTAGATATATGAATGTGTTTCAATTTCCATGCGATTAATGTTTAAAGAGTTATAAATTATTAAATCCGCGGTTCACTACTGTATAAAAGTCAAAGTAATTGTTTATAATGAGTTATTAAATTTTAATGAAAAAAATTTCATACTTTAGGATTTTTTTTCTCGGCAATGACCAAGTAGTGCGCTCTACGGTTAGAGGATATGGATACACTTACCGAGTACTACTTACACGCGGAACCATAGTTCGATTTGAGTACCCCACACCCTTGCCGTCTCCTTTGAGTACAACGTGACGATTTTTACTGATAGGGCCCCATCAAAAGAATTTGCCACGGGCCCCAGATGATATAGTTACGCCACTGGTAATAAGTACACTTTTGTATGCATTTTTTCTCATTCGTAAAACGGTGTGTGCCTGCTCATTTGCGTTCATTTTTTATAGGTACAGACACCTGCAAAGAAAAGTAACCCATCTGTTTATAAACACACTAACAGATGGGTTACTTTTCTCTGCAGGTGACTGTACATACTGCTTTTAAACTATCAAGACTAAACCAATTAAAAACCAACCAAAGGAGTTATATTTTTGAACAAAAACCTAACCGTAACCTCGCGTTTTGGTAATGCGCCTGACCTTGGTCTAAGTGACGTCAGAGCCAGAGAGGCCAGAGAGCCGAAATGAAAAGTTGGTACAGTCAGCTTTCACAGTGGAACTGTTTTGTTGATGTTTATTTATGATTGGAAATTTATTTAATGTATAATATATTTATAATAGATGATTATTTTTAACCGACTTCAAAAAAGGGGAAGGTATTAAATTTTGACTGTATTTTTTTATATTTGTTACCTCAGAACATTGGACTGCGTGAACCGATTTTGATGATTCTTTTTTTAATCGAAAGCTGGAGCTCATCATATAATTTTATTTTATTTATTTGACTTTTTATTAAGGCAACAAATTCTACAGGCCCATATTGTGTTAGTAAGACTTAATAGCTAGGGGTTAGTAACAAATAAACAAAATAAATGACATCACAATTACAAATACAAACATAAAACATATATGTAACTACGAAGAACAAAACAAGTGGCATGCAAGCCCCCTCCCCCCCTCACACAGTCTACACTACAATAAATGGAGACGTATCCAGTGTGAGAGGAATGGAGAGTCCCATCTGCCAGCTAATGACTTCAGGATGCTGTTGGAACTGCTTCGAAAGCGCCTCATCAGCGATGCACATCTCTTTCTTTCGTCATATGGGTTGTTGGGTTATTTTGAAGTCGGTTATTTTTTTCTTGGTAATAAAGACAAAATTGCTTGGACATGAGTTTTATAATTACATACAGTAATATGCTAGTAGTTGACAAGTGCTGTCTGTAACTGTGAGTAAGAAAAACAATATCTTGGTAGTTTTTACTGCTTCTTCTCCCGGGTCCTCTGACACTAAGGCTTTGTTGAAGCAATGTTGTATTTTGTGTTTAAAAAATTGTGGACCTCAGCTCTGACTCACGACTGGAGTTTAACGCCATCTAGTTTGCAATCGTCAAATCAGTAACAACGGATGAAGATGATAGGATGTAGTACTTACTTACCAAGATTACTATTATCATTATTCAGCCATCCAACGCCATCTGGATTCTGAATCATTAGATTCAAGTGTCTCTTTAACGCGTCCTTGTAGCGCAAATGCTGGCCACCGTGTTTCCGCTTGCCTTCAGCTATTTCTGAATAGAATACAGTCTTAGGCAAGCGTTGGTTTTCCATGTTTTTCACTGGTACACACAATCACATCTTTTTAAACCTCGTTTCGCGTTCACCACGCGGTTTCAGCTAGTTTGTTACGTCTTGTGTGTAGAAGGCCTAAGAAGGGTGTAGTGTAATGTCCTAGTAGAGGGTGTTTTGACAAAGGACGCGATAGGACGATCCCTGTGAGACCTTCTCCTAAAAAAACGTGTTGTGTTCCTACAAAATTTACCGAACAAACTATTGTCTTATACCTGATAACAATATTTTATAGTTATATTATGTTTAACTGTAGGTTAAAAATTAATAATATTTAGAACTTCAGTTCGCGAGCTTTTATTGTTGCAAACATGATCAAACATCGTTTGTCTCTCTCATATCTACAAGAAATGAAATCGTGATAGGTACACTTTTTAGGGTTTCGAAGTACCTAAAATCGGAATCCTTATAGTTTCGTCATGTCTTTCCGTCTGTCCATCTGTCCGTCCGTCTGTCCGAAGCAAAGCAATATATTTTACACACACACACACACACACACACACTCACACACACACACACACACACACACACACAGTAAGAAAGATACACACGCTATTACATAAACTCACACTTTGCACTGATTTATTTTAATTGCGCCGAATATATTATTGTTTATAGCTATTAAGTTTCTCGTTTTATGAGACAATGTACTTATAATAATAATAAGTATGTCTTATGGGAAATAAAGAATCTTTAAACCGAACCGAAATCGGTCCAGTAGTTTCTGAATTTATCTATTACAATCAAAAACAAAAAAACAAAACTTTTCGCTTTACTGACGACCCTGTAGCCTAGTTGGTAGCAAACCTGCCTGCGAAGCGAGGGGTCCCGGGTTCGATTTCCGGCCCAGCACAATCAAATAACACATCATTGTGATGTGTACTAAGCTAGGATTTTTGTAATATCTAATAAAATCTAGGATTTCTATATCGATATTAAAATAAAATTTTCTTTTAATTAATTAATTTATTAGATACATTCAGTATCTTCGAGGACTTCGAGTATATCATTAATAATAAGTATGAATCACAAATACAACCCAACAAAACGAATGCGTAAGAACAATTTTATTTATGTACAAAAGGATGAAAAATATGAACATGAAATTGCCTGGAAACCTCCATTCATGTTTAGATCTTTCCTCAATGTAAAAGTGACGCACGTAGCTGACGCAGTATTCTTTTATTCTTTTGAATTTAGAATTTATTTAAACAGCAAACAGATAACTAATCAATTGTTGTGTTTTACGCGCCATTTGTAATTGTCCAGCCCTAAGTCCGTACGCGTATTGTCTTTGTTTGTTCAAGGCTCAAGTGACAACCACGAAAATTTGAAAAACATATTTATGTAAAATGAGTTCATTATTAGTAACTTATTAGTCTCAAATGAGTAATATGTAGTATACTAATAATAGTTTTAGCTGTCTGTTTGTGATTTTTTTTTGTTTAATATTACGAAATAAAAATGTATTTAACAGCTTTAGCAGAGCTTGCAAGTCTTGTGAGTTTCACATTCCGGGAGAGACCTATTCGCATTTTATTAGTTTTTTTTTATTTGTAACTCAAATTAAAGAACAAGTAAGTAGGTAATAAAAAACTACCGAATTTTTTTCTTTCATTCTTTCGACGTAAAAATTGGCAATCTATTGAACCAATGCAGCACAAAGCAAAGCAATCGATATTAATATTTTCGTTCAGGTACAGCTGATTTTAGGGACAAGCGGACTTAAAAGTCCTCGTATGAGGTAGGTAAAATATCTCTCTGATGCTCCAGAATCTGGTAAAATTGGTTGTCTGTAAAGTCGGTTTACGGACAGTAGTAGTTAAACGTGACAACGTCATGACAAAACATTGATGAAAGATTGCATACTTTTATAGATAAAATTGAGCGCTTCGGCCGATCGTGTCTCTCTATCGCTTGTTCCGCGCTCTCGCTCGCGCGGAACGGGACAATGAGTCATGCTTTTTCGTGCGTGCACTCGGCGTTCATCGTTTTAATAGACGTTATCACGTCATAAACGTTATTGAGTCCATTGAAGTATTATTACTAGCGTATAGAACGGACATCGCGAACACAATGTATGTTCCAATGAATTGACGCCGCGCGGCTTCAATGTCCAATGGATTCGTTCGATTTTGAAAGGAGAACAGGGGCTCAATTTTGAAAATAGAACCTCCCGGCGGGGACATACATTTTGTTTGAGATGTCTTCTCTATATATACTTATACCTCAATGATTGAGTCACAGTTTTTATTAAACTTTTTCTGTTGGCCCTTTTTAGACCCAAGGGGTTACGCAGCATTTATATTCAATAAAACCCCCTGGGGGGCTCGGCGGTTTTAAATCTTCAAGGGTACGCGCGATGCCAAAGGACCAACCCGAGATTTATTGAGACTTATTGAGAATTATAATATTATTTGGTGTATCAGAACAAAATAGCGAAAGATTTCATCCCCTATACCACAACTCTTCGTTTGTAAAAGTAATCAGTTAGCAGCTAACGTCAACATGTCGCTTTTTGGCTGTCGGTGTGCGTGCGCATCGTATTTTACTCTCATACTTTTTTCAAACGACCCAAAAGAAGTATAACTTCAAAAATATTCGAAAACGATTCCACGACATGAGGCTAGTGATATTCTGATGTCAATAATAAATGAGCGTTTTTGGCCTTTTGTTCTAATACTGATGTTTTTGGTATATAAGGTGAAGACAAACAAGTGAAGTCATATTCGAGTTACTGTGAAGTGTGAAGTCGAGTCATAACGAGGAGTCACCAAGAGACGTAAACATGAAATTCCTATTCGCAATTTTTGTCGCTGTTGTAAGTACATACCTATTTTTCATAGCTTACTTTTTTTTTTATTGAAAGGACTTTGTCGCAACCACATCGTCCCGTTAAGTCCACAAACCATACAAGCCTAACAATAGTAGCTACCTAATATAAATTACAAAAATAACATTATTCAAAACAAAACAAAAAATAGAGAAAAAAAAAACAATTAATTAACATTTCTATTTTTCTTTGGGGGGCGTCCTATACCTACTCCGTTTTCCGAGACGTGGACGCCATTCAAGTAGAGGACGCCCCCCGACATCCAGGTGGGCGTCCACTGGATTCAGAAGGCTCAGGACCGGTCAGAGTGGCGCAAGTTAGGGGAGGCCTATGTCCAGCAGTGGGCCTCCAAGTGCTGAAGGATGGATGGATGGATTTTTCCTTAAGAAAACTTACACCCTATTCAAAGTCATTTTTTAATCTACCACCGTTTCGGGATTGCTTTGTAATGGAGGAGAAAAAATGCTGAAAGAAACTCCTCAGCGCATCCTTGAAATCCTATGATTTCAAATAGCACTATTAGCAAGCCGAATTGGGGTGGCTTAGAATACTAACCCCAGTCCCACGCCGGATAGCTGTCGTAAGAGGCGACTAAATCTGGTGCGTTGGTCGAAGGGCCCCTCTAAGGGATTATATTGGTAAAATGTATTTTAAAGGTCATTGATACAATTGTTATTATTATTGTATTTCTTCGTGGGGTCCACCTGGATAGCTATCATCCTCTTGCATGAGTCAGCTGCCTAAACAATTCGTTGGCCCCAAAGCCCCCGGCTGGGGGTTTGAGAGCCAGTTCTTTCTTTTTCTTGGCCGGGAAAGCATCAGAACTGCCCTTGGAGTCGCTGATGTCCATGGGCGACGATAGCCACTTTCCGTCAGGAGGGTCGTCAGGTCGTTTGACAGCTATTTGTATAAAAAAGCAAGGCTAGTCTAGCTCCGATGACCTCACAGATGGTCCCCTAAGATGCTATGCTATATCTCTCAAATATCTCAAATCTATTGCAAAAATCGTTTTCTCAGCTGCTTCTAATCCAAGGTTGCAACACTTGTCCTTGTCTAGTTTAGTGTGTCCATGGCACCCACGACACGGAATCCTAGTGTGGGGCTATGAGTGTGAAGCGTTATTAATAAAAAATTAAAATGTGTGCAATTCACACGTGTTAGAAGTGAAACCTTCAAAAATTTTGTTTTCAAGATAATGAGACGAATGTAAAATTTCGGGAAGATGATAATTGTAGGTTTTACTACTCCACTCAACTCAACTCAAGTCAGTCTCCACTCATTTCTAGCAGTGTTGCCAATGCAAGTTGCAATTCTACGGCTTTCGGGCCAAAAAATCACAAAATCTACGGTCTACGGCCGGAACCTTATTACCGTAGCAAATTCTACGGCTTTTCGCAAATTCTCCGGTCTTTTTTTATTTACTTGTCTTGAAACATTTTACGAATGTTAAAACCCATAAAACAGCGCCACTAAGCAAATGTTGATGTTAATTTAAGCTAATGAAAAGTGATTCCTTGTTTTGTGGACATCATATTCCCTGCCTATGACCTTTTTTTTTAGGTCGAGCGCTGAACCGATGGTATATAATGGCGTATTTGCATTGCTTCGGCCCACACTTGATCTTTTCCCATATAAACACGGCTTTTTTATCTAATGTACACGGCCTTCCAAAAATTTTCACTGGCAACACTGATTTCTAGTCTCCACTGGACAGTTTCGTTTCATAAAATTTCAAGTCACTCCCGTACTAAAGAAGTTTTCACTTCAAAAGAAGAGAGAAAAGAGATGTATATATATGCAGTCTTCACCTATAGTACAGTTGGCTTGTTTAAACTCTTAGGTACCTATTGTTTCTTTTCTGTAAATAATTATTCTGACGGCGTTAACTAAATAAAATGTTTGTTCCAGGCCATTTTTGCCGTCTTCTTGACGAATCCGTGTGAAGCGAAGCCTGGTATGTTTGCAAGTTTTATAGCACCAGGTAAGTTTATCTATACATCTATACAAATAAATAAAATTGGAGTGTCTATGGCCGCGTTCCACTAGATGCTCAAAACGCTCACAACGATCAAATTAGTATGATATTTTTTTGATCGTTGTGAGCGTTGTGAGCGTCTAGTGGAACGCGCCCTATTTGTAATATCAAAATAACCACTTTTTACTAAGTGCATTTGGATGTATACAAAACAACAATTTTTGTCTGTCTGTCTGTTTGTTCCGGCTAATCTCTGAAATGGCTGGACCGATTTTGACGGGACTTTCACTGGCAGATAGCTGATTTAACAAGGAGTAACTTAAGCTACTTTTATTTTAGAAAAATATAGTTTACGATACGAAGTTCGCCGGGTCAACTAGTGAATAATATAATAAAATTAATATCTAATGACATAACTAACTCTGAAGTCTGAAAATTGTGAATCCGATTCATCTACTTTAATAAGTATTTTTTTATTTTTTCTTTACAGTAACAAGTGTCGTCAACAATACAGAAGAAATGGCGACGGGAATGTTTAAAAGTGTAAGTAAATAACACGGAATGCCAAGAAAAAAGTCAGTGAAGCACCCATAGTAATACCAACTCTCTATTCGTACAAGTACACACACCCACACATTGACACCATACTGCGTCAATCGCGATTCAAAAGTTACGCACACATGGTAAGCGGGCGGCCATCGCTATGCTTCACTCTCCATTAGACGAGGTTACGTCCGTCTTTTTTTCAGGTCCGTGGTAAATAACAATTAATTACAAATCGGCTGATATTGAAACAATCTTTCTATCCGTACCTGGTTTATTTGAATCCCTTTAGGAACTGATCTTTCACAAAAAATTAAAATGTTTAGTAGAAATCTAGGGTGTATCCCACTTTTTCCATGGAAATACAAAATGGAAATTGTGGGAGACCCGTTTTTTCCTACAGTGCCACCAACTTATCTGTGAAGTGGCGAAAATTGGAACTAATGAAAATTCATTCATAAGTTCTTTGTGGTCATTCATTTATCAGATTGGTCCAATGCGTCCTATAGCGCCAAGTTACTTTAATTATATTTTCATAATTCGACGGACCAACTTGACAAATAGAGTATTGCTATGTATTGAAAAAAATTAATAGTCAGGAATAAGTGTCGATATTTCAGTATTGACGCTATTCACCAAGATCTTTCAAAAATATTATGGGTCTTCCAAGACCATTTTTGGAAGGGACCGTTTGCGAAATATTTGGCTTTAAATTGCTAATTTTGGTTAGAGTCAAGTGTCCCGCCCCCCCCAGTTAAACAACTGAAACAATTCTCAAAAATAGTTTATATGATGAATTTACAAGGAAAAATATATACCTACCTATCACGGCTATGTTAGCTTAAGTAGTTAATGAGTAATAGTTGATAAAATTACTAGTTCGGAACCCTACATTGCACGTGGTCTGACACGCACTTATGTTCCTCGAGTCTACAAATATTTGCACTCATGTTCTAAGTATTTATTTTTTTCAGTGGATGCCTAAAGGATAACTTCAGAAAACCGACCCCCGCATGAAATACTGGCCAACGATTTTTTTGTCATTGTAGTAATAATAAGTAGAACAGCATAAATAAAATTCTGCAGAATTTAAGTTATTTTTTATTGATATCCCCTGATCCCCTCAAGACACTTTTACTCAGTCTGTGCATGTAAATATGTTTATGACTTTTTAAGGTGCGTTTCAAATCGGCACTTCACTTGGAATTTTAAAAACATTCATATCAATGCTGCCAACACTAAAGCGAAAATCACACTATATTACCGCCATAGACATACTACTAGACTAGACAAGCGGGCCTTTTTTGCGTCACGCTATTAGAAAGAGAAAGAGACCAAGGAGACTCGCGTAACTCGTAAGTAAGACAAGGATAGGTCTACCTCCTGCCTTTCTTCTCAGCGTGACGGTTTCACTTACATATGCTCAGATACCTTGCCTAGTCTAGTAGTATTATGTCTATGGTAACCGCTCTCGCTTTGCTTCGGTTTTCTTATTTTTTACACATGGGCTTACATTATTGGAGTTTTATTAAGGATCCCTAACTTTTTTGAAAATATAATACAGCCTATGTTACCCGGGGAGTGTGTATCTTCCCAACAGTGAAATAATTTTTCAAATCGGTTCAGTAGTTTCGGAGCCTATTCAATGCAAACAATCAAATCTTTCCTCTTTATAATATTAGTATAGAGTATAGATAATAGGTATTTCGGACCACAGCGCACTATCTAAAAATAGAGCACTATAACATTTCAAGTATAAAGCGTCTTATACACGGTCCATCTTGCTGTACGTCCCGCCAAGGCCATGCTCGATGCACGATGCAAAAGTACCGTGAATAGGCTTGACGTACATCGATAATTATTATTTATCGACGTACGTCAAGCCTATTCACGGCACCATGTATAAGACGCTTAAGGTAACAAAATTAATCAGTTACGTTATGAATAAGTTGACTAATAATTTCTGTACAAAAAGTAATGATATCCCATCAAAAACATAAATGTATAGTGATAGCCAATTAAAAAAAAAAAGAATTGAGATCTAAATGGGTGCCAAGTTCTGTGTAGAAAAGCCTAAAATTTTAGTCACAAGAACGAGTAGGTAATGCATTTGACTTGGTTAGTTTTCACGTACCTACCTAGACTATATTATATTTGTGTAATTATATTCGTATTTTACCCGAGCGGAGGACCCCAGCATAGATGACCCCAGTGGGGCTTATAAGTATAATACAGCACTTCATACTGAATGGTACTAGGTATATCATTAATAAACGATTGCGAATTATAGTTCAAAGAATTTATTTAAATATTTAAAACAGAATTATTGGGCGTTACAACAAGCAGTAACAGTTACTAAAGAAGTCGCAGTATCTCGATGCACTCGTTGACATATTTCGCACTCACTCGCACTTAGGTGTTAGGTCTAAGTGCGAGTGAGCGCGCAATATGTCAAGGAACGCAGTGAGACACTACGACTACTATAGGGTAATTATTGCACAGTCGTTTTACTATCAAGAGGTGTTTATGCTCCGGTGACTCGCAGTGGATACTGGATAGTTTGATCGCGCCACTTCTTCCGCTTGTCCGGTGTTCGCTACTCGGCAGATTAACAACAAAGACCGCGTTTCTCTCTGTGAATTATTAATTGTATTAATGTTCCGTAACATGTTTTATTTTCTACGAGTAACCGCCCTTTAATAATTTTCTTATTTTTTTACACCTTGGGTTATATTATTGGATTTTCATTAAGGATTCCTATTTTTTGAAAATATAAATAGCCTGTGTCACCCGAGGATAGTGTAGCTTCCCAACAGTGAGAGAATTTTTCAAATCGGTTCAGTAATTTCGGAGCCTATTCAATGCAAACAAACAATCAAATCTTTCCTCTTTATAATATTAGTATAGAGTATAGATATGCTACATCTTTCCCAAACTGGACTTATAAATTGTATTAAATTTTTTGAGGTTATAAATCAAAATGTAATAGGTATTTCGGAACACAGCGCACTAACGACAGATTTAGTTGAGAGCACTAACATTTCATGTATAAGGTAACAAAATTAATCAGTAACGTTATGAATAAGTTGACTAATAATTTCTGTACAAAAAGTAATGATATCCCATCAAAAACCTAAATGTAAAGTGATAGCCAATTTCAAAAAAAAAAGGGGCCAAGTGCGAGTCGGACTCGCCCATGAAGGGTTCCGTAGCAGCAAGTAACATAATATAAAAGTTCTTGTAGTTAGTTGTAACTTTGATCGATGTTTTTTGCGGTTTACGATTTATGGAGTACTACTTACTAGACCTCATTTAAATCAATTTTCGTTGGAAGTTTGCATGGTAATGTACATCATATATTTTTTTTAGTTTTATCGTTCTCTTATTTTAGAAGTTACAGGGGGGGGGGACACACATTTTACCACTTCGAAAGTGTCTCTCGAGCAAACTATTCAGTTTAGAAAAAAATGATATTAGAAACCTCAATATCATTTATGAAGACCTATCCATAGATACCACACACGTGTGGGTTTGATGAAAAAAAAATTTTTGAGTTTCAGTTCTATATATGGGGAACCCCAAAAGTTATTGTTTTTTTTCTATTTTTGTGTAAAAATCTTAACGCGGTTTATAGAATACATCCACTTAGCAAGTTTCAACAGTATAGTTCTTATAGTTTCGGAGAAAAGTAGCTGTGACATACGGACGGACAGACAGACAGACAGACATGACGAATTTATAAGGGTTCCTTTTTTTTTTAGTCACAAGAACGAGTAGGTAATTCAAGCTTTGCATTTGACTTGGTCAATTTTCACGTACCTACCTAGACTATATTATATTTGTGTAATTATATTCGTATTTTACCCGAGCGGAGGACCCCAGCATAGACGACCCCAGTGGGGCTTATAAATATAATATAGCACTTCATACTGAATGGTAGTAGGTATATCATTAATAAACGATTGCGAATTATGGTTCAAAGAATTTATTTAAATATTTAAAACAGAATTATTGGGCGTTACAACAAGCAGTAACAGTTACTAAAGAAGTCGCAGTATCTCGATGCACTCGTTGACATATTTCGCACTCACTCGCACTTAGGTGTTAGGTCTAAGTGCGAGTGAGCGCGCAATATGTCAAGGAACGCAGTGAGACACTACGACTACTATAGATAGGGTAATTATTGCACAGTCGTTTTACTATCAAGAGGTGTTTATGCTCCGGTGACTCGCAGTGGATACTGGATAGTTTGATCGCGCCACTTCTTCCGCTTGTCCGGTGTTTGCTACTCGGCAGATTAACAACAAAGACCGCGTCTCTCTCTGTGAATTATTAATTGTATTAATGTTCCGTAACATGTTTTATTTTCTACGAGTAACCGCCCTCTAATAATTTCCTTATTTTTTTACACCTTGGGTTACATTATTGGAGTTTTATTAAGGATTCCTATTTTTTGAAAATATAATATAGCCTATGTCACCCGGGGATAGTGTAGCTTCCCAACAGTGAGAGAATTTTTCAAATCGGTTCAGTAATTTCGGAGCCTATTCAATGCAAACAAACAATCAAATCTTTCCTCTTTATAATATTAGTATAGAGTATAGATATGCTACATCTTTCCCAAACTGGACTTATAAATTGTATTAAATTTTTTGAGGTTATAAATCAAAATGTAATAGGTATTTCGGAACACAGCGCACTAACGACAGATTTAGTTGAGAGCACTAACATTTCATGTATAAGGTAACAAAATTAATCAGTAACGTTATGAATAAGTTGACTAATAATTTCTGTACAAAAAGTAATGATATCCCATCAAAAACCTAAATGTAAAGTGATAGCCAATTTCAAAAAAAAAAAGCGGCCAAGTGCGAGTCGGACTCGCCCATGAAGGGTTCCGTAGCAGCAAGTAACATAATATAAAAATTCTTGTAGTTAGTTGTAACTTTGATCGATGTTTTTTGCGGTTTACGATTTATGACGTACTACTTACTAGACCTCGTTTAAATCAATTTTCGTTGGAAGTTTGCATGGTAATGTACATCATATATTTTTTTTAGTTTTATCGTTCTCTTATTTTAGAAGTTACAGGGGGAGGGGACACACATTTTACCACTTCGAAAGTGTCTCTCGAGCAAACTATTCAGTTTAGAAAAAAAATGATATTAGAAACCTCAATATCATTTATGAAGACCTATCCATAGATACCACACACGTGTGGGTTTGATGAAAAAAAAATTTTTGAGTTTCAGTTCTATGTATGGGGAACCCCAAAAGTTATTGTTTTTTTTTCTATTTTTGTGTAAAAATCTTAACGCGGTTTATAGAATACATCTACTTAGCAAGTTTCAACAGTATAGTTCTTATAGTTTCGGAGAAAAGTAGCTGTGACATACGGACGGACAGACAGACAGACAGACATGACGAATTTATAAGGGTTCCTTTTTTTGCCATTTGGCTACGGAACCCTAAAAAGAATTGAGTTCTAAATGGGTGCCAACTTCTGTGTAGAAAAGCCTAAAATTTTAGTCACAAGAACGAGTAGGTAATTCAAGCTTTGCATTTGACTTGGTCAATTTTCACGTACCTACCTAGACTATATTATATTTGTGTAATTATATTCGTATTTTACCCGAGCGGAGGACCCCAGCATAGACGACCCCAGTGGGGCTTATAAATATAATATAGCACTTCATACTGAATGGTAGTAGGTATATCATTAATAAACGATTGCGAATTATGGTTCAAAGAATTTATTTAAATATTTAAAACAGAATTATTGGGCGTTACAACAAGCAGTAACAGTTACTAAAGAAGTCGCAGTATCTCGATGCGCTCGTTGACATATTTCGCACTCACTCGCACTTAGGTGTTAGGTCTAAGTGCGAGTGAGCGCGCAATATGTCAAGGAACGCAGTGAGACACTACGACTACTATAGGGTAATTATTGCACAGTCGTTTTACTATCAAGAGGTGTTTATGCTCCGGTGACTCGCAGTGGATACTGGATAGTTTGATCGCGCCACTTCTTCCGCTTGTCCGGTGTTCGCTACTCGGCAGATTAACAACAAAGACCGCGTTTCTCTTTGTGAATTATTAATTGTATTAATGTTCCGTAACATGTTTTATTTTCTACGAGTAACCGCCCTTTAATAATTTTCTTATTTTTTTACACCTTGGGTTATATTATTGGATTTTTATTAAGGATTCCTATTTTTTGAAAATATAAATAGCCTGTGTCACCCGAGGATAGTGTAGCTTCCCAACAGTGAGAGAATTTTTCAAATCGGTTCAGTAATTTCGGAGCCTATTCAATGCAAACAAACAATCAAATCTTTCCTCTTTATAATATTAGTATAGAGTATAGATATGCTACATCTTTCCCAAACTGGACTTATAAATTGTATTAAATTTTTTGAGGTTATAAATCAAAATGTAATAGGTATTTCGGAACACAGCGCACTAACGACAGATTTAGTTGAGAGCACTAACATTTCATGTATAAGGTAACAAAATTAATCAGTAACGTTATGAATAAGTTGACTAATAATTTATGTACAAAAAGTAATGATATCCCATCAAAAACCTAAATGTAAAGTGATAGCCAATTTCAAAAAAAAAAGGGGCCAAGTGCGAGTCGGACTCGCCCATGAAGGGTTCCGTAGCAGCAAGTAACATAATATAAAAGTTCTTGTAGTTAGTTGTAACTTTGATCGATGTTTTTTGCGGTTTACGATTTATGGAGTACTACTTACTAGACCTCATTTAAATCAATTTTCGTTGGAAGTTTGCATGGTAATGTACATCATATATTTTTTTTAGTTTTATCGTTCTCTTATTTTAGAAGTTACAGGGGGGGGGGACACACATTTTACCACTTCGAAAGTGTCTCTCGAGCAAACTATTCAGTTTAGAAAAAAATGATATTAGAAACCTCAATATCATTTATGAAGACCTATCCATAGATACCACACACGTGTGGGTTTGATGAAAAAAAAATTTTTGAGTTTCAGTTCTATATATGGGGAACCCCAAAAGTTATTGTTTTTTTTCTATTTTTGTGTAAAAATCTTAACGCGGTTTATAGAATACATCCACTTAGCAAGTTTCAACAGTATAGTTCTTATAGTTTCGGAGAAAAGTAGCTGTGACATACGGACGGACAGACAGACAGACAGACAGACAGACAGACATGACGAATTTATAAGGGTTCCTTTTTTTTTTTAGTCACAAGAACGAGTAGGTAATTCAAGCTTTGCATTTGACTTGGTCAATTTTCACGTACCTACCTAGACTATATTATATTTGTGTAATTATATTCGTATTTTACCCGAGCGGAGGACCCCAGCATAGACGACCCCAGTGGGGCTTATAAATATAATATAGCACTTCATACTGAATGGTAGTAGGTATATCATTAATAAACGATTGCGAATTATGGTTCAAAGAATTTATTTAAATATTTAAAACAGAATTATTGGGCGTTACAACAAGCAGTAACAGTTACTAAAGAAGTCGCAGTATCTCGATGCGCTCGTTGACATATTTCGCACTCACTCGCACTTAGGTGTTAGGTCTAAGTGCGAGTGAGCGCGCAATATGTCAAGGAACGCAGTGAGATACTGCGACTACTATAGGGTAATTATTGCACAGTCGTTTTACTATCAAGAGGTGTTTATGCTCCGGTGACTCGCAGTGGATACTGGATACTGGATAGTTTGATCGCGCCACTTCTTCCGCTTGTCCGGTGTTTACTACTCGGCAGATTAACCAGCAAGACTGCGTCTCTCTCTGTGAATTATTAATTGTCTTAATGTTCCGTAACATGTTTTATTAGGGTTCCGTAGACAAATGACAAAAAACGGAACCCTTATAAATTCGTCATGTCTGTCTGTCTGTCCGTCCGTATGTCACAGCCACTTTTCTCCGAAACTATAAGAACTATACTGTTGAAACTTGTTAAGTAGATGTATTCTGTAAACCGCGTTAAGATTTTTACACAAAAATAGAAAAAAACATAATAACTTTTGGGGCTCCCCATACATTGAACTGAAACTTAAAAAAAATATTTTCATCAAACCCACACGTGTGTGGTATCTATGGATAGGTCTTCAAAAATGATATTGAGGTTTCTAATATCAGGGATAGTGTAGCTTCCCAACAGTGAAAGATTTTTTCAAATCGGTTCAGTAGTTTCGGAGCCTATGCAATGCAAACAAACAATCAAATCTTTCCTCATTATAATATTAGTATACGAGTATAAGTAAGTATAGACAAATGACAATCATCAAAACAAAATGTCAATCGTCAAAACAAATCTCAATCATCAAAATAAATGACAATCATCAAAACAGCAACATTACTACATTAGTAGGAATAACAGTAGGATCATCCAAAAATCGCCATAAAGAAAAAAACAGAAAATATCACAATTACCTGGGTTGGGTTCTATAGGCTTCAAAACATTTGAATAGATTTTCTGCAAAAAATACAATACATTAAAACCGTGCTTCAAAAGACAGTCACTCGCCATTTTTAAGCCGCGGCCGCGCGCCTCTAATTTTGACTTCTAAGTACGCGCACTGAACAAATATATTTGTATTTATAAGTACAACTACATATAAAATAATATTATAATAATTTACTTACCTATAATTTCCAAAACGTCCGCAAGAGCCTCTGTAATATTTAAATCTTTGTTGAGATCATACAATTTTACATGCTTAATACTGACGGTGTTAAGTTAAATAATCGCTTTAATTCCGATGATAATACATACATTTTACTGATAAATGTAAAAAAATATATGAGCTGTGTTGGAATACCATGGAAGAGTTATGACGCGTAAGAATTAATAATAATTATTATTTCTTAACGCATTATATCCAGAGTATGTTCACGAATAGCATGGCTGTAAGTAATCGGTTACTGATTTTCAGTGGAACCAGTTTAGGTAAGACAAAATGACACGATAACTCCTTCATTATCTCTTTCTCATCTTAAGTAACTCTTCCTCGCTTATTTGCCGCTAAATTCATTACCACGTTGGTTGAAATGAGTACCTATAGCATGTCGTGTAAGTACTTATAATATGTCGTTTTACTTTACCTGTTAACTAATGTTAAGAGGTGGGTCGGATGACCGAAATAAATTAGGTAATTAATCACTTTCCGTATGATTATATTTGGGCAGAGTAACACCACTAACACCTTACACCTCTCATTGGCCGCGTTCCACTAGACGCTCAAAACGCTCACAACGATCAAATTCGCGCCCATTGTAACAGAATGATCTCGGCTCTATGTTACATGCGCAAATCAGAGTCTCATTAAGACTTTTTTGGTAGTGTTGCCAGTAGTTTGTAACACTAACTATACTTTTGTTATTATTATTACTACATTCATTAACTTCTGTACACCCTCACCCACGACTTCTTACTTAGTAACACTACATCGTCTACCGAAAGGTTGTCTGGAAGAGATCGTTATCTGAGACCGACACCACGAACTCGGTTTTTGCGCAATGAACTGTCAAATTGGCAACTGTTTTTAGTGGATTAAGTCAATTTTGAAAATAGAACCTCCCGGCGCGAAACCAATTTTGTTTGCGATGTCTGTTCTGGCAGTTTATACTTCAATGTGTACACTTAAATTAATTAAATTAAAGATAAATCGATACTTACTGCTTATATGGGCATCTTGTTTATCCTGACTAAGGTCTGAAAAAACGTTGCTTTCGATTTAAAAATTATATAATTCACACACAAACGTACCTACAGTCCATTTTCTTAAACGAACCCTATTTTAATAAATAAACTTGCAATCTTTTTGCCCTAAATTGTAATTTAAAAATATGGCAGGTGTAAAATATACAGAATTTAAGGATCGAATTATCATTTAATGCTAAAATCAAATTTCAGTTTACTATTGATTGTTTTTTAAACCAAATTAAATAAATATTTTATTCAAAAGTAGTTACATATACATATTCATAATCTCGTGTAAAGAAATGGACCATAGGGACCATAGGTACATAGGAACAGATACTGAGTAATAATAACCGTAGTTCTTGCTGAAGGGTTATTTCAGAATTATATCTATACTAGCTGACCCGGCGAACTTCGTATCGCCTAAGAATGTAACAAATCAGAGATCATTAAAATCGGTACAGCCGTTCTTATTTCCGTGTCCTCCCTCTCACTCTCTCTCTCCCCCTCTCCCTCCCCTTCCCCATCCCCCTCCTCCCCCTCTCCCTCTCCCTCTCTCTCTTCCTCTCCCTCTCCCGCTCCCGCTCCCGCTCCCGCTCTCGCTCTCGCTCCCGCTCCCGCTCCCGCTCCCGCTCCCGCTCCCGCTCCCGCTCCCGCTCCTGCTTCGCTCCCGCTCCCGCTCCCGCTCCCGCTCCCACTCCACTCCCCTCCCCTCCCCGTGTTACATAATCGGGATCCGCGGAACATGCGCGAGCTGTCCGGCCGCGGGGCCGGTGATGATTGTACTACTCGTACAATCACGTTGTCACGTAGTTTCTTTACTACGTAATATCTTCCGAATGGAATGTCCGATTTGAGTAATTCAAAAAGTTATCTATAGGTATTGAAACAGTTTTGAATATGAAATGATTTATTTGGATAAGGATTAATACGAAGGTATGGTTTTCATGATCTGATTTTGGTCATCTTTTTTATTAACTTTTAAAATGTAAAAAGTGGTTATAGTGACATAACGACAATAGTTGGACGTATAGTATCGCGAGGTTTTTTGTAGATATTGATATGTTCTACAATATTGTAGAACAATGTTTTGTTCTATCATCAATAGTTTCCGCAGCGTATGCGATGAAATAAATTTTTAAGCAAATTTTTTCACACTTTGGTTCACGTTACTGATGTTTTAGCAAGGATCCCTAATTTTTTCTAGTAATAAATATAGCCTATGTTACTCATGAATAATGTAGCATTCTAATGGTGAAAGAATTTTGAAAATCGGTTCAGTAGTTTTTGAGTTTATTCGTTGCAAACATACAAAAATACAAAAATACAAAAATATAAAAATACAAAGCTTTCCTCTTTATAATATTAGTATAGACTATAATAAAACTCAAAGGGCAAATTTACTGTACATTGAATATTTTTCAAAAATTTTGATTAGGGGGCACTTCAATAACGTGTTAGAGCACAAAAATTTTTTTTTTTGAATTATTGTCTGTCTGTCTGTCTGTTTGTCTGTCCGGGCATCACATGAAAACCCTTGAACGGATTTCGATGAAAATTGGTAAAGTTGTTACTAATACTCCGGGTCATATTTTAGGATACTTTTTATCCCGGAAAATTAAAAGGTTTCCCCGGGAAACGGGATGAAAGTTTGTATGGAATATTTTTAAAACATCAACCGATTTGCTTCAAATGTTCCTTGCTTAAATTTATGGAACACATATTTTTCAGTTTTTCAAAATTTTTGCAAAAAAATGAAAAAAAATACAAATTAATGTGAATATTGCTTATTTTTCAAAACCCGCTCCTGGCGGAATCCTTTGTGATTTTATCGTGGGTTTCAGTATACAAATTACTAAATATAAATACTTCAATATAAATTCACCGTTTTTTAAATTTCCTTCTACAAGAGGTACAAATAAGGTAAAACATAATTTCCGTATGCGAAGCTGCGGGCAACAGCTAGTTTTGTCCTAAAAATACTTACTCAAACAGTGACATTCACTGATCCATTTGGAAAGGTTCTCTGAAAAAACAATAAAAAAACATGTTTATTGCGTAGGTACTTAAGTGCGCACGTAAAATGCAAAAAGTGCGTTTCACATGTTTTTTACTAATAGTATGGTGCTGAGGGGAACTCTTACGTGAAACGCACTATACTTCTTTGGTGATAAATAGAATAGAAAAGATTTTTTTTATTTCCACAGACATAAACATGACAAAAGTTGTCATGCATTGCTATTATAATAACAATAGGATGACAATATACCGGCACTTACAATCATATTGCTTTTAACAATCGAAATTCAACTGTCACAATCACAGAACACCTAATAATTAGTTAGAAAGGCGTTGTGGGCGTGGCAGGCGCGCCAATATTAGGCGCAAACGAGCACAATCCTCAAAAACACGCGATCGCGCTGTTTAGTGACTCGCGAACTCCAACGGAGAAAAGTACTGCGAAATACTGCGACTAAATTACTTATAAATGCCTACATGTACGGTAATTACTTGCCGTACAAGAAGCGAAATTCTTAAAATAAACAAAGGAAGCGTTTCTTTTCATCGTTAAGTAAAAAACTAGGATATTTTAGTTTAAATCTTTAAAAATGTCCTTCAAATGATTCTTTGCCCAAAAAATATACATTGCGGGCTTCATGCGCTCGTCATTTTTAACACATCAATGAGAACGCGTAATGTATCACGTATGTACGTTAGTATATTAGTTCATTGATCACGTAGCAGTAGCTCTAGCGTTGGGCGTAGTAAAAGATGACATCGATATTCGATAGATTCTTTCGAAGTTATAATAAAAAACAACTTTCTTAAATAATGTACATGTGGCCAGATAAATTTAATATTTTATGCATTGAAATATAGTTTGAAAGAACATTGACGTATTTTACATCCTATTTTTTATATACCTATATATTTTTTTAATCCTATTTTTTATATCTTATAAGTTAATGCTTGATGGTAAGTGGCGATGTAGTCATGGGTGGTAAAACGCACTAAATTAGCAAAAGCCTATTCACTCTTGCCTTGAAGATAAGTATATTTAATAAAATAAGTATGATGAAGAACAAATGAATCTGAATCTGACATACGTAGCAAGTTTCCTATATTATTTTCCAATAATTATGATATTTTACCTTTATTTTACATATCTGTCGACCTTACGACAATAAATACCGATAAAAGTTTACGTCAGTCAATCCTTAGCTACAGTGTCACGCCTCTCACGCACACATTACGACCCTCGTGCGTATTTGATCATTTTTGTAGGAGTAAGCAAATGGAGGGGATCGGAACGGCGACAGTGGTTCCCATACAAATTACGCGCTATGCCCTTTCTAACTAATTATTAGGTGTTCTGTGGTCACAATGATGCTTTTCAGTGTTTTTTTCTTAATTTTGTCAAATATTAATATTTTACATTACATTTAGCTTTCTGTAGTTCTTTTTCTGCACAACTTTAACTTTATTTAACAAATCTGAGACTTCGCAAGCCTCCATTTTTCTTGTAAAACGAGCACAAAGGTTTTCACTTCATGTTTTTATGTAATAAAATAAATAAATAAATAAATATTTATTTTTTATAAAACTTATTTTATATAGGTAAATAAATATTTATTTATTTAATATTTATTTAATAAAATAAACAAATAAATATTTATTTATTTTATTACTACATTAAAAAATGTAATAAAATATGTAGATTTAAAGTAAACTTACGGAAAAGAGTATTGACGTCCTTCTCAACATCTGTAAAATAAAATAATTTATTTCAATATTCCCAGTAGAATAAAATCTTACTGGAGTAACGTTACCGCAGCAGGAAACGTTTTCGTTGAATAACTTACATAATCATAATCATAATCATAATCATTTTATTGCACCATGCTTACATACAAAGAGATCTTAAAGTATATTACAATATTAGTCTTAGCATGAACCCTGTTAGGGCGTAGCAATATTTACAATATTATATTCCGTAGGTATTCTAATTACAATTTTATTCTAATAATTCTATTGTCAATATATTTATAATTATTTAATTGTTAGTTACAAATTATTCTAATTAAGATTATGTTAGTTATTTAGATTATTCTAATTACATAAAACAATGTCAACAAAATTATCGATTAGGAGAACTTAAATACATAATTTAATTCAATTTAATTTAATTTAATTTAATAATGATTTGTCAATTTATAAATTCATTCGCTCATTTGAAATATTCCTGCAGGGAGTAGTAGCATTTAGTTATAAGATGTGTTTTTAATTTATTTATAAATACTGGTAATGAATTTTCAGATTTTATATCTTCTGGAAGTTTGTTAAAAATTTTTATACACATCGAGTATGGTCCAGATCCATATAACGCCATGTTGGATTTTGGTAGAACGAGTTTATTTGGGCGGCGGCTGCTACAATAATAATACAATAATAATGTCATAAAACTATTAATGCCCAAATTTCAAAATTTACTGCACAATTGAGAGGGTGGAGCACTAATTATCTGCATAATTTTAATGACAATATTCGGAAATATCTGGCTGGGGTAACGTACTGCGGTTTTCTGGACCCTATTCACTGGGAGACCCAGTTTACAGGTTTAAAAAAGTATGGCAACGTTCTAAATGTTTATCCATGGAGGCGACAATTTTACGATGCACTTAATAATATAACGTTAATAATAAGTGGATCTTTTTTATGGAAATAGCCGAAAATTGAGCCGACTTTAATTTTCTTTAATTAATCTAATAATTTAATCTTACCGTCCAAAACCGGACAAAAAATAATTTATTATTATTTATTTAAAACTTTATCTAGGGTTTTGCCTGAAAATAAAATAAGAAAATTGTAAAATTAAATTAAACTTCAAATTAGTAATAAAAATTAATAATTAGTTATATTTGTATAAAAGTAATTTATTTTTAAAGTAACGACGACGATGTTCTTGTTGTCATGCTGTCGTTGCCTAAAATATAATTATTTTGACACTTACCACCATCTTTTAAGTATATTCGACAGATTTTAGAAACTTTAAAAACCCAATAATATTTAAACTTACCGTCCTCAACTTTCTTTAAGGTTTTGCCTGAAAATAAAATAAGGAAATTGTAAAATAAAATTCAAGTTCAAATCTATACTTACTATAATAAAACTCAAAGGGCAAATTTTCTGTACATTGAATATTTTTTTTAATTTTGATTAGGGGGCACTTCAATAACATGTTAGAACACAAAAAAAATTTTTTTAGAATTATTGTCTGTCTGTCTATCTGTTTGTCTGTCCGGGCATCACATGAAAACCCTAGAACGGATTTCGATGAAAATTGGTTAAGTTGTTACTAATAGGTAGGTACTCCGGGTCATATTTTAGGATACTTTTTATCCCGGAAAATTAAAAGGTTTCCCCGGGAAACGGGATGAAATTTTGTATAGAATATTTTTAAAATATCAACGAATTTGCTTCAAATTTGCAACAAATGTTCCTTGCTTAAATTTATGGAATACATATTTTTCAGTTTTTAAAAATTTTGCAAAAAAAAAAGAAAAAAAAATACAAATTAATATGAATATGGCTTATTTTTCAAAACCCGCTCCTGGAGGAATTCTTTGTGATTTTATCGTGGGTTTCAGTATATACTCGTAAATTACTAAATATAAGTAGGGGAGAGGGGGGCAGTTTAGTACAGGGGCAGTTTTGAATTATTCGATTTATGAACGCATTCTTTAACTTTCCCAACCTCCATAACCTTTTTCATACTAGTAGACCGAACTACACATCTGTCAGATTCCAACTACCGTCAACGTCAGGGTAATTTTACAAAAAATTTGCCGGCTACTTTACGGAGACGAAAATAAACAAATATTTTTTTGCTTGTAAGCAAATTAAATTAATTATTTTATGAAAGTATAAGGAAGCGATTTCATTTTTTATTGTCTTTACAATCATTGAGGACCGCTTTTTGAGATAGTTTACTTTATATTCAACACTTTTAAAGTAGGTATCTTCCTAAGGCTCTTTAAAATTTCATATTTTTTTAAGATACTTATGAATGTTATTACTTTTTAATATTGCTACGGAATATCTAATTTGATCTTGGTTATAGAAATAAGTTTGTTACCTTTGTTCAAGACTGCCCCAGGCCGTTCAGAATTTTATAAAGTTTATTCAATTAATAGTTATTGTAAGAAATAAATGACAGTGTACTATGATAATATTAGATACAAATAACATAAATATACTGTTGATTATATTCTAAGTTATATGGTTTCCATTTAATCCTGGTTTTTCAAAACTGCCCCTAGGGGTTTCAAATGTGCCCCGCGGATGGGGCACATTTGAACAAAATAGAGCTAAAAAGAAAAACGAAATTGTGTTACTTTAGCAAGTCAAAATAAATTAATATCATCTTTGGTATGTAGTATAAACCCCATATGTAATATTAAAATAAAATAAATCTTGATTGG
Organism: Thymelicus sylvestris; assembly: GCA_911387775.1. Taxonomy (NCBI): domain Eukaryota; kingdom Metazoa; phylum Arthropoda; class Insecta; order Lepidoptera; family Hesperiidae; genus Thymelicus; species Thymelicus sylvestris. Next base: position 7,606,388 of record OU426911.1, read on the forward strand.
TAATACTATACGAGAAATATAATAATTTATTTAAAAAGTGTTTGAATGTGCCCCCCTCTCCCCTACTTCAATATAAATTCACCGTTTTTTTTCCTTCTGCAAGAGGTACAAATAAGGTAAAACATAATTTCCGTATGCGAAGCTACGGGCAACAGCTAGTTAGTAATAAAAATAAATAATTATTATAGTTATATTTAAATAAAAGTTATTTATTTTTAAAGTAACGACGTCGATGTTCTTGTTGTCATTCTGTCGTTGCCTAAAATATAATTATTTTAACACTTACAATGATCTTTTATGTAATATTTACTTGAATATTTAATGTTACAGAATTTTGACGAACATAAAATAAATAAACAATAACTAATAGTTCAAAAACTTCCAAATGTCACATACCTGATTCACATGCAAGTGATTGTTGGGACGAGTGAACCAAAGCGAAGAGGACCTGCAAGTACATCATCATAACTCATCTTCATCATCACATCACTATCCCAATACTGTGCTCCCTCTCACAATGTGGGACAACCATAGTCCCACCACACTAGCCAAGAGTAGGTATATTGTTAGACTTCACACACCTTTGAGAACGTTACGGAGAACTCTCACCGCTCATTTATACGCGCGGCTCGCGGATCGTCTCGCAGCGCGTCCGTAAGCCACGCCCCCTACGCGCGCGAGCGCTATCTAGTGTTCACACGCTCGCTGCGTTCAGATGCGTTCGAACGTTCAAGGATGGAGCACGTTGACGTAATACATCGGCATCCAGTCAGTGAAACCTTTCTACCATGATTTATAGGCAAAATACTCAATGTAGATTGTACTATGGGTAGATTTCTGTACAATTAAGCTTTTTAAAATAAAAAAGCTATTGGTATTTATTATAAACAAAACATCAAAATTTTCTTCTTTATAATAATATTACTTTGAATATACGAGGTTTTGTTACTAGTAGTTTTAGGTTATTATTATTATTATCATTCAGTATTAACGTTCAGTATCATATTTTTATTTTGAAAAATACGAATCCAATAGAACACGTACGTATGGCGCTATAGCCGTTGTCGAATGAAGCGCGCGCCGCGCGCGTGTGAACACTACGCGAGCTCTCGCGCGAGCCCCTTTGGCGCGCGCCCAAAAAACCGCTCCCGACGCGAGCCCTGCGAGCCACGAGACGCGCCGCGGTCTGGTCCGCGAGCTCCCTGTTCACACGCGCGCGTACGAGCGCGTCTCGCGGATCGTCTCGTGGCTCGCGCGCGCATCTAAACGGGGCATCACCGCTCATTTATACGCGCGGCTCGCGGATCGTCTCGCAGCGCGTCCGTAAGCCACGCCCCCTACGCGCGCGAGCGCTATCTAGTGTTTACACGCTCGCTGCGTTCAGATGCGTTCGAACGTTCAAGGATGGAGGACGTTGACGTAATACATCGGCATCCAGTCAGTGAAACCTTTCTACCATGATTTATAGGCAAAATACTCAATGTAGATTGTACTATGGGTAGATTTCTGTACAATTAAGCTTTTTAAAATAAAAAAGCTATTGGTATTTATTATAAACAAAACATCAAAATTTTCTTCTTTATAATAATATTACTTTGAATATACGAGGTTTTGTTACTAGTAGTTTTAGGTTATTATTATTATTATCATTCAGTATTAACGTTCAGTATCATATTTTTATTTTGAAAAATACGAATCCAATAGAACACGTATGGCGCTAGTAGCCGTTGTCGAATGAAGCGAGCGCCGCGCGCGTGTGAACACCGCGCGAGCTCTCGCGCGAGCCCCTTTGGCGCGCGCCCAAAAAACCGCTCCCGACGCGAGCCCTGCGAGCCACGAGACGCGCCGCGGTCTGGTCCGCGAGTTCCCTGTTCACACGCGCGCGTACGAGCGCGTCTCGCGGATCGTCTCGTGGCTCGCGCGCGCATCTAAACGGGCCATCAGATGTTCAGGTTTCTTTGAACAAAGATCCTTAATGAATGACTATATAATTATAGGGGAAATCGTCTGCTGTCTATGGCGGAAGTGTGAAATGTGAAGTAACGGAAGGTGCAAAGGGGAAACACATTCATAACATAAAAAATAAAACAAAATTACCACCAATAATAATTAATGGTATTATATTAATTAATGTAATATTGTATTCCTCCAAACAGAAAAAATAAAATTGCATTAATTTAACGAAAATTGTAAGGAATTTATACTAAGAGGTACCAGGACGTCATAAATATCGAGGAGACATCTGAAGATCTAAAAGTATTGGTTGAACAGGAAATATTTGTCAATATGTAGGGCATATATTTTTTTAAAAGCAGATGTTGAAAAATTATTTTAATTTTTTTGTAATGAAGATTTTTAAATGGTATAGAATGTACTACTTTTGGCGCGTTATGTAAGTCAGAAGAGAGGGAATCCTCCGAATGAACCAAAGTTTTATTAGTGCGTTTCTATAAGTCTGCACTTCGCTATAATTTTGGTAGCATTGAAAAATATAGAAATTACTTACCACAACAACGAGGATTTTGAAAGACATTTTTTATTTGATAGTTAGAGTTTTTAATATTGTAATAACTATCGTTAGTATAATTTTTACTTAACTGAATAATTCGGTAAATACTCGCCATTTTATACTCAAGTAGAGTTTGATAAATAAGGCACCAATTTAGTAAAAAATAAAATAGAACCATTTGTCACTATCATTTACTTACATGCATTTAATATCGTGTTCTAATTAAATATTTATGGTTTTATGATTAGATTATGGACGCATGTAACATTTTTTTGTAGTTTTGCTGTTGCAATTGTACGAAAATAAAATGTAGGTACCTATATTCGAAAGTACCTAATATAAGAAGACTAGCTGCAAGGACAGACTTTGTTCTGAAAAAAAAACTTGTGGACCTCCCTTAACATTTAGGGGGATGAAAAATAGATGTTGTCCGATTCTCCACCCTAGCCGATATGCACGAAATCACGAAAATCGTTCGAGCCGTTTCGGAGGAGTTCAACTTCCACTGTGACACGAGAATTTTATATATTAGATTAATGTTATATGATGCGGTGCAGACTGCAGTGCGGCCCACCCAACATAATGTGCACGAGCCTTTAGAATATTTAGGTACTTTGATTTATTTTTATCACCTCATCCGTGAATTTTATCAGGTTTTATTAATTTTGTTTTTGAATATCAGTGGTAAACCGAAAGCAGCTCATCGCACAGTAATTGCAGGGTGGGATACGGCCGTAGCTAGGGGGAGGGGCATTATGGGGCAATGCCCTACCTTGAAATCACAATGCCCTACCTTAAAAATACCATAAACTAAGATAAATTATTATAATTAAATTGTTTGTTCGTAGTTTGAGATAAAAAAATTGTAGCGATATATAGGTATCCAAACATTTCCGAATATACCACAGTTTGTGACATTCATCATAATATAATAATTCTTTGTTCTGTGACTTAGAGGTCAGTGATATACATGGTGATTGATTTAGCCAGGTTTTAGTTTCGGGGGGGGGGGGTTCAAATTTGGGGGGGGGGGGGGTGTTCAAGAAAATACAACGACTAAAAGTACCTACATAAAATAACCCTTAAGAAAATTGAGACTTTATTTTTTCTCACGACGTATGTAGTGCCATCTATTATTAGTTAAGTCAAAAAGTTCAAAAACGTGTTTAATAGAAATAAAGCTCCTAAAAATATGTGCGATTGCTCATTCGATTCGGAATGACGCACACAGGTGAAATTTATCGAAAACTTGGCCAATATTACATTGAGTATGTTAAAGCCTGTATATTGCTGTAGTTAATCTAAAATAATAGCTTAAATGTGTATTAAGAAAATAGAAGCTTTATTGATACCATATTTATAAGAAAACAAAAAAGAAAATACAAATTTAAATCATAACTTGAGGTTCTTTCAAGAGTATCATAACATCGTGAGGATAGGACTTTACTTGTCTTTGTAGTAGTTTTCTGAGACCTGTAATGTGTGGATCTGAAGATATTAAAAGCTGATGAAATAAATCTTCCATAGTTTATTTTCTGGAGAATTTTCGGGTAAAACCTTTACGATATTTCTTAATAGTTTTGTTCTTACTTTCTTGGGCCTCTTCAGATAAGAGGCCTATGGAAACTACTGCATTCTGTATTATAATATGTCCATGAATTATTATTCTGTGAATGACAGTCGGAATATTATACCAGGGATACCATTTTAATTAGAGCACAGCAGTTTTCAGAGCGTCTATTTTGAATTTATCTTCATATATTGCTAGCCCACTCGACATTGTCATCAATATTATCCATAGCCTATAAATCAGATTTTTGCTTATGCCAGTTATTTCTGCAGATATTTCATAATTGCTAAAAAATCGTCGCGCCGAATTCCCATCATTTGTACTCCCATAGCCATGTTTAGGCTGATCATCTTTGTTGATATAATTTTTCGCTGAGTCAGGACTTATAGCAATGTCAGCTAAAAGTTTTGCAACTTGAACATTACCTTCTGATCTGACCTTCATTTCAGCTGCTTATGTCAACTCCATTGTTCCTGTACTACTTCTTAATTCTTTAGTTTTTCGTCGCTTTGACCTTTCACTGAATACCACAAAATCGTTTTGCGGCCTTCCGCAGGTCCACTAGAGATTTTTAGTCTTTCTTGCAAAAGGAAATTGATAGATGTATCTAGCCAGCTACTATATTTATTTTCGAACCGTTTTTTATTTCTTGTAACATATTGCCACTTCTTTTTATATTGATAAATAACTCTTGTTTGATATAATCTGGTAATTCGTCTTCACATTGTGTAATTTACCGAACTTTTGTTATTAAGCATTGAAATCGAGCCTCGTGATCATTAGATACACCCATCAAATAAAAACTCACTAGATTTCTTCGTCTAATTGGTATGATATGCTGAGAACTGCCTAAAATTGATTTTGAATACATTTACAATTCTACGTTGTTAAATTTTGTATGTAACATTTTGTTCAGGTAACGCAAGTAGACGCAGCTAAATTTAGTATCAAATTGAAGCCAATGAATTGTACTTTTTACATAATAAAACAAAACGGGTTGAGTGTGGTTGATTCTAAACTTTTTTACTATGAGAATAAAAATAAACTGATAAAAAATAGGCTTGTGTTTAAAACGATATATCTTCACTTTCGTAAGTGATGTAAACGTTGTAGTTATTTGTTAAAAAAGTCATTTAACTGAAGTATGGAATCCATAATATTTTAATCCAAATATTCACTAAACAAATATTAAACGTGGATTAAAGAGTTATTGAAAATAGTAACAAATTATTCCACTAAACAACCACTACCTTATTAAAATATATAGGGAGTAGAATAAAAAGTGTCAAACGTTTTGCTAGTCACTTATAGATGGCGCTATATACCTGGATGGTAATTAAGGTTACTACTTTTGAATACGAGAAACTTCATTTTTATCAATTTTGGCCATAAAATGCGCAATTTTCACCTGTGTGTGACGTCTAGAAAAATGTTTTTTAAGGGTTTATTAGCACATAAAAATGTCAGTCCTTATCTTTTCGGGGGGGGGGGGCTTTAACCCCCGAAACCCCCCCCCCTGGCTACGCCCATGCCTGTAAATGTACCTGTAACCAATGCTGCTCTACCTCAAATTCGACTCTAGCTACCGCCCTGGGGTGGGATAATCTATGTAGATTGTTATTGGAATGCGGACTGTTTGCGCCACCTGGCAGTGTACCGTGGCATCTAATAATTACTTTTTAACACAAAATAAAAGCAACGAAAAAAAAACTGAAAAGCAAAAAATACAATAAACCATTTAGTATTATAAATTAAGATCCGAAATTAACAGTAAATAAATAATTCGAAAGAGAAGACATCTCGAACAAAATGTGTGTCCCCGCCGGGAGGTTCTATTTCCAAAATTGAGCCCCTGTTCTCCTTTCAAAATCAAACGAATCCATTGGACATTGAAGCCGCGCGGCGTCAGTTCATTGGAACATACATTGTGTTCTCGGTGTCCGTTCTATACGCTAGTAATAATACTTCAATGGTCGCGTCGGAAGGTTTCTGTTTTCAAAATCGAGCCCCCGTTCACTTTTCATTTTTTCATTGCATTTTTTCATTTTCATTGCACAAACATCTGGTTTGCGGTGTCGGTTCTATAGGTACACTTAAACATTAGATGAAATCAAGAACTAGGTATATAGGTATCTGTCAGAGCGCTAGATTTAAATACCTACTGATCTTAATTAAAGCTTACATTTAATGTGAGGATTTTGGACTTAATAATTTTAGAACATGACCGCTAAACCTGCTAACCTTGGCCGAGTCGCCTGGTAGAGGGAGAAAACAGATGTGCGAGCGAGATAGATAAACTAGGGAACCAGGAAAGAGTGAAAGAGAGGGATTTTTCAATTTACATAATTATATGCTTCTTACTAAATCTTAGGTATTGTAGTTTACAAATATTGCTATTTTGTATTCCCGTGTATTTGTGCATATTTTCTTGAGTTTGTTGTTGATTTTGATATTTTTATGTTACTTTCGTTAAATTATTTTTCTATTGATTTATTCTATTTTACGTTCGTTGATTTTTGTCGCTACAATGACTAAATTAGAAAATGTTTTACACAGTGGCAAACGTAATTTGTTATTTATGTTAGTGAAATTATTTGATTACTTTTCTGTCTAGAGTACCGTAACGGTCGACGAGGGCAAACTTGAAGTGAACGCGTAGTATCTTTATATATAAGAAGTTCCTTGCATTGCATTACGTAATTAATAGTATTTATCTGATAAACTTATCATTCGACATTTAACAAGCGAACGCGTAGGATGTTTCTTATCACTATAATTATTACGTTATTAGTGTATTTACTATGGAGATTTGGTACGCGAAATTTCGGTTATTGGAAGGAGAAGGGCGTAAAATATAACGAACCAGTGTTTTTCTGCGGCAACTTATACAAGCAGATAATGCAGCGAACTAGTCTTTCAGAACAAATCGCGGAATGGCACGAGAGATTTCCTGACGAAAAATATGTTGGTGTTTACTTGGCAAACAATTTGGGGCTGGTGCTTCGAGATCCAGATCTGATCAAACATGCCCTCGCCACTGACTTTAAATACTTTCACCAGAGAGGTGTTCATCTCCACAAGACTGTCAGGGAACCGCTTTTCCAGAATCTCTTCACAGCCGATGGCGATGTTTGGAAACTCATGCGCCAACGCCTAACACCAGCTTTCTCCAGTGGGAAGCTCAAAGCCATGTTTCCTTTGATTGTTAGAACTGCTGAAAAGATGCTCTCAGTCATTCAACCAGGGAGCCATGACGTAAAGGAACTTATGGCGAGGTACACCACTGACTTTATAGGCACCTGTGGCTTTGGCCTGGATCTTGACAGTATTAACGACGAATCTTCCATGTTTCGACGTCTTGGGAAGCGTATTTTCGCTGTAACGAAACGGGACGCGATAATTCAGATACTAAAGCGAGTTGCCCCAGAATTGTTTAAGCATTTCAACTACTTTGCACCTGAAATTGAGGAAAGTACACTTTGTATTATAAAGGAGATTTTGGCGAAAAGGAATTATCAGCCATCGGGAAGGAATGACTTTATAGATTTGCTGCTAGAACTCAGACAGAAGGGGAAAATAGTTGGGCAGTCTATAGAGCAGTTCCATCCTGATGGAACGGCGAAAACTGTGGAGTTGGAGTTGGATGACCTGATGATCGCAGCTCAGGTGTTCATATTCTTCGCTGCTGGCTTCGAGACCTCCTCCGCTGCTAGTAGTTTCCTTCTTCATGAGCTAGCTTTCAACCCAGAAGTGCAGGAACGTTGCCAACGCGAAGTGGATGAGGTTTTAAGTAGATACGACGGTAAAATTAGTTATGAAGCTGTCAAGGAGATGAAATATTTGGAAATGGCTTTCAAGTAAGTAATCTACATTCTTGCCGTTACGACTTACGTAGACAGTTTTGTTTATATCGATGTTTTTACATGTCACTTGTAAGATAAGTTTGAAAAGTAATAAAAATGCATTTATGAAAGGAGAGACCCAATTTTCGGCCACAAACCATATACCTATTATACGAGTATACTCTGTGCTAGAAGCTAGAACATAAGACTAGACAAGAGTAAACTCTATACCAAAAAAATCGTCTTATTTACTAGATAAATCTTAGTCTCATCTGTATTTTTGTTAAATAAACCAAATAATGCAAAAAGTTTTCATAGTAATTACCTCATTAATACAAACGATTTTATAATCGATTAAATCGATTGATAATGGAACATAATAATATACTTTATGAATTATTTATTGATTAAAAGTACAATATCAATTCCTAGTAATATAATGGCACATCTGCAAAAAATGCGAAATTGAGTTTTAAATATGGTATACGTGTTTAAAAGTGCATAATCTACATAGTGGTAAATATGTATTAATGTATATACTAGTAACCAAACCCATAAAATCTGTAAAAAAACGTAAAGAACCCATAAATTAGTTTTAAACATTTTTATAAAATTTTTGATCCTCGTTTCTGTAAAATATGACAAACGTAGATGTGACGTTGTATTAATGGGTGAGCGATATATTATATCATTTATATAGCTAATTATAGCTAATTATTAGCTATTATAATAATATAGTTTAGCTATATATATAATTATAGTATTTTACATATATATAGCTTAACTATGTAGGTAATAAGTTTATAATTACGATTCCTATTTGCTATTGAAGCCTCATCGACAAGCACACATAGTCTGTGTGACAGTTATTTTAATTTTCTGTTGCTTTCGTACTCGTGTTTTGGTGAATGTGTGAAATATGGACTCCGAGATCGCCTGTTTTGTGACTGACAAAGGTTCAGGAAAAGTAGGAAAAGTCCTGAACACTGGATAACGTACCCTATACATCTTTAGAAGATCCTTAATTTATTATTAGTCTAATCTATCTGGGCCTGAGTTTCTATGGAAGCTGGGTCTCTCCTTTTCCATGTTTGTAATTATAACTAATAGATTACATACCCAAATACGTGTTGAATTAATAACCTCCTTTTTCCATGCCGTAAGATTAGAAAATGCTAACACTTATGAATAAGCGTTTAAAAAAACGTGTTCCAGAGAAACCGTTCGCTTATATCCGTCTCCTGGTTTCCTCATGAGGAGATCTGCGAGAAAATACACTTTCCCCGGGACAGACCTCACCATCGACGAAGATGTCTTCGTCTTGGTATCTTTACAAGCTTTGCATAGAGACCCCAGATTCTTTGAGGATCCTGAGACCTTCGATCCGGACAGATTCGCTTCTGATAGAGTAGATGGTGTACCAAAATACGCGTTCATGCCTTTTGGAGAAGGACCTAGGGCTTGCATTGGTGAGTAGGTATATTCTTTAAGATATTAAATTGCAGGATATTCTGTCAATTGGCATTCATGGCCCAGCTTGTGTCAATCCTAACCGATCGGCCGAGTTAAGCAACAACGGGCGTTCAGCCACAGTATAAGGAGATATCTAATATTTATACTGTGGTTCAGCCGTTGGATTGGATGGTTGACTTAGCAAAAAATCTTGAGCGCTTCCGAACATCGAAAGGTTGTCGGTTTTTGTTGTTTTTGTAAGATAACAGTCGTTAATTCATTCGATCGTCAAACTAGTGGGAATTTTTTTAATGATGGGTTCCCCTGAGCGAACCCCTCTAAATTAAGGGCTCTTACTGGCTGGGAGTATTTATCAATATGTAAGGTATCTTAGGTATCCTACCTTATAATAATATGCCGCGCTCGAATAAATCCAAAAATCTCTTCTTGGGCTCCCCTATTATAATAGTATTGTAACGGATCACGGAACCTCGTGCGGAAAAACGGAACCCCAAATTGTCCGAACGACCTCGCTATTATTATTGCGGGTGAATGACCTTCGTTCCTTTGATGTTTCGTCCTTGAGCTATTTTTGTGATTGTGTTTCGATATTTATCTGGATTAGTGTGGAATGTTCTAGCAAGCCCGCGAACTGAGTTCGGTCACGACCTCACGACTCACGTATAAAGTTTATTGTTACAGGTGAACGCCTTGGCATCCTCCAATCGCTAGCTGGTGTCTGCACGGTGCTCAGCAAGTTTACTGTGAAGCCAGCGCCGTCTTCAAGACGCCAGCCCCTGATTGACCCGCAGTCTCTCTTCGTGCAGAATGTCATTGGAGGCTTGCCGTTAACGCTAGAGCTTCGGGAGATCTTTTAACCAATGGACGAAAAATGACGAAATGTGATGTGGAATGGTGTAATTAAGCGAGCGAGCAAATAATGTTTCTTTTCAATTGTGACTCCTATTTTATTTCATTTAAATAGTATTTTCACCAAAATTGTTTTATACGTAGAAGAAGCGCACAAAGCTTTATTTTTCATCCCCTTACCCCTCAATTTTTGGCAGAACAACGTTTGCCCAGTCAGCTAATTTTAATATAATATTATCTATTATTACATAATTAATAACACATTAACTAGAGGCAGGGTTCCTAATCTCCCTCCCCTCGATAAGCCCATACCCCACTAATAGTTTTTCTAATAAATATATCTTTCACGATCCTGTTTATAAACATACCTACAACATAATTGCACGATACCTATTAAATTATACCTACCTACTGTTATCGTCAAATGCATTCTGTGTTTCAAAAACTAATAAACTAATAAAAACAGATATCAAACTGGTTTTAAACTTGTATATTACTACTTTTTAGGGTACCATAGTCAACCAAAACCGTTTAGTTTCGTCATTCTTTTTGTTACTTAAAATAACGTTACGTACAATAGCAACAGCAAACCTACAAAAAAGCGGCCAAGTGCGAGTCGGACTCGCCCATAAAGGGTTCCGTAGTAGCAAGTAACAATATAATATAAAAGTTCTTGAAGTTCGTTGTAACTTTGATTGAGGTAAATTGCGGTTTACGATTTATGACGTATTAAAAAAAAACTACTTACTAGATCTCGTTCAAACCAATTTTCGTTGGAAGTTTGCATGGTAATGTACATCATATATTTTTTTTAGTTTTATCATTCTCTTATTTTAGAAGTTACAGGGGGGGACACACTTTTTACCACTTTGGAAGTGTCTCTCGCGCAAACTATTCAATTTAGAAAAAAATGATATGAGAAACCTCAATATCATTTTTAAAGACCTATTCATAGATACCCCACACGTATGGGTTTGATGAAAAAAAAATTTTTGAGTTTCATTTCTAAGTATGGGGAACCCCCAAAATTTATTGTTTTTTTTTTTCTATTTTTGTGTGAAAATCTTAATGCGGTTCACAGAATACATTGACTACTTACCAAGTATCAACAGTATAGTTCCTATAGTTTCGGAAAAAAGTGGCTGTGACATACGGACGGACGGACAGACAGACAGACAGACAGACAGACAGACAGATAGACATGATGAATCTATAAGGGTTCCGTTTTTTGCCATTTGCTACGGAACCCTAAAAAAATGTAACACGCGTCCATAATGTAATCATAAAACCATAAAATATTTAATTAGAAGACGATATTAATGCATGTAAGTAAATTACAGTGACAAATGATTAGCTATATTCTATTAATTTTTTTTGACAAAAATTGGTGCATTATCAAACTCCGCTTGGATATAAAATGGCGAAAAACCTTCGAATTATTCAGTTTACTAAACGACTAACAAAAGCTATTACAATATTAAAAACTAAATACGAAATAAATAATGTCTTTCAAAATCCTCGTTATTGTGGTATGTTTTATTTTGTCTTTTTTGTAAGATTACACCGATTTTTAAATCTGGGAATAAAACAGACCTTAATAATTACAGTCCTATTTCTATTTTATATATATAGGTATACAATAAAAAAATATTATATTATTTAAAAATTATATTCGAAAAAATTATATTAAATCAAATGCTGATTCACTTCAACACGTCTTGTAACTTACTCCACCCTGAACAATACGGCTTTATCAAAGAAAGTAGTACAACAGATGCAGCTGTGCTAGGCTTCTCAAACAAAAGCAAAAAGCCTAGGAGAATTCGCACGATCAGTGGAAAGAAAAGCTTAAGTCGTGTTACTTTGAATTTTAGTTATTAATATGATTGGAAAGAGGGACAAAAGCTGCATATTATGCTGATTTTTTTTTTCAAATTTTTATCATTAATCTTGATGGTTTTGTCCAAGAAATCGTTATGTAAATTCCTTATTTGACTACTTACCTGATACTGGTAATGATATTTTAACAGTTTTTTTGCTCTCCTGTAAAATTGCAATTTTCATCTTATGTCTTTTCTCCACTGAGGGTGCGAATTAACAAAATGCCATGGGGTGTCTTGTGACCTGTCTTAAAGCATTTGACTGTGTTGAACACGAAACACTATTACTTAAGCTTAGTCACTACGGCATCAAGAATAATGCACTTTACTTGATTGCGTCGTACTTGAAGGGTAGAATTCAATGTGTTTGAAAGTGATTTAGGTCTTTACTCTTTCGCATCGGAGACTAACTTTAAGAAATTCTATAGTGCGCTTCTATAAGTCTAAACGAAAACGAGAGAGTTCAGTTCTCCATAATGTTATCAAAGGTGTGTGAAGTCTAACAATATACCTACTCTTGACTAGTGTGGTGGGACTATGGTTGCCCCACATTGTGAGAGGGAGCACAGTATTGGGACAGTGATTTGATGATGAAGATGAGTTATGATGATGTACTTGCAGGTCCTCTTTGCTTTGGTTCACTCGTCCCAACAATCACTTGTATGTGAATCAGGTATGTGACAATTGGAAGTTTTTGAACTATTAGTTATTGTTTATTTATTTTATTTTCGTCAAAATTCTATACGTAACATTAAATATTCAAGTATATTACGTAAAAGATCGTGGTAAGTGTTAAAATAATTATATTTTAGGCAACGACAGTATGACAACAACAACATCGTCGTCGTTACTTTAAAAATATTATTAATTTTATACAAATATAACTAATTATTTATTTTTATTACTAATTTGAACTTGAATTTAATTTTACAATTTTCTTATTTTATTTTCAGGCACAACCCAGGATAAAGTTTTGGACGGTAAGTTTAAATTATTGGACTTAAAAAAAACATTAAAGTCGGCTCGATTGCCGGCTATTTCCATAAAAAACATCCACTTATTATTAACGTTATATTATTACGTGCATCGCAAATTCGCCTCCGTGGATAAACATTTAGAACGTTGCCATACTTTTTTAAACCTGTAAACTGGGTCTCCCAGTGAATAGGGTCCAGAAAACCGCAGTACGTTACCCCAGCCAGATATTTCCGAATATTGTCATTAAAATTATGCAGATAATTAGTGCTTTAATTTTACGAAATTAAAAGTGCTTTAACTTTACGAAAAATACCTTAGATTTGTTTTGGTACACTCGCTTGCATGTTTTTGCTATCCTAGTACTCTGGCTTGCTTTCTATGTAAAAAAAACTATGACAGCAAAAAGTGTCGTTACCGGCAAAAAGTGTCGTTAGTCGTTACCGGCAAAAAGTGTCGTTACCAAATTTTCCGCCTAGCCCTCTTGCGCAACGCGCGATAATGAACTTCGTTTCAAAACTTCGTTCCAATAATTAATAGTAACCTGAAATTAGTTTTAGCATTAAATTATTATTTATCAGTAATAAAATGTCGAAAGTATATCACTTACGACATTTTATCACTGAATACTTTTTGATTCTAATCACTTATTCCGTCGAATGACACATGTTTCATCACTGGCCGGAGAAATGAAGTTCTTTAAAATTGCGGTACTTTTAGGTATACCTACCAACTATATACCTAGGTTCAATACAATAAACTAGGTACAAATACTTTGCTATACAAACTTAAACTATTTTGCATAAAAAACAGATGGATTTTAACAAAAATATTTGTTTGTCAAATTCATAACATTGATAAATAATTGTTAACTTAAAATACATATATGTATAGACATACACCTGTAACAGTTGTTGAAATCGAGTGACTCTGATTGAACCTGAACTGAACTATTGACCTATTTTTCCACAGTTGATACAGAGTCTGTGACGAAACAGAAGAAAGTCCTGTCTCTCTTCTACGTTCCAACTCAAGTACATGTGAATGCTGAGTACTACAAGCTTGGGACCGAATACAATGTCGAAGCTAACGTTGACAACTATACCGTAAGTATTTATTTAATCTTAAAAAAACCGTGCAAGTGTCAGGTCACGCACAATTTAAGGTTCCAAAGTAGTAAGTTTATAGACTACGAGAAACCGCCCTCGCTTTGCTTCGGTTTTCCTATTTTTTTACACCTTGGGTTACATTATTGGAGTTTTATTAAGGATCCCTAATTTTTTTTTAAATATAGCCTATGTTCACCGGGAATAGTGTAGCTTGAATTTTTCAAATCGGTTCAGTAGTTTCAGAGTCTATTCAATGCAAACAAAAAATCAAATCTTTCCTCTTTATATATTAGTATAGATTACTACATAAGCTAACATAGCCGTGCCAGTGTGGTAAGTTGAGAAAAAAAGCTTCCCACTTCATCACTGGTGATGAATTAGGAATGAATTGCTCCCAATTGACCTCCAGTAGTCAGATGAGAAAATTTTCGTCTCAATTGACCACTGGTGTTGAGATTTGGTGGTCAGACGGTCCGGAGCGAGATTTTCGTGTAAATTCATCATTGAAACCTATTTTTGAGAATTTATTCACTTGTCCAACTCTAACCGTTTCCTCCACGGACACTTGACTCTAACGAAAATTAGCAATTTAAAGCCAAACATTTCGCAAACGGGCCCCTAATTCCAAAAATGACCTAAGATGACCCATAATATTTTTGAAAGAACTTTACAACGATACACGATACACTATTAGCCCAGTCATTTTAGTCAAAATTAGGTAAGAATTGCGGAATGAGAGATACCCAGCTGATTTTTTTGTATAAAGTTGTATTTTGGCATTCTAAAACTTGTCTCAAAACCTGCATATGGTAGGGTGACCGCGTCTATTAAAAATTTGAGGACAAAGGTCACAAAAATCGTTTTTTTGCAAATATCTCATTTCCTATGAGTTTTTCGCTATTTGTATCTTCATCAATATTGTAGAGAATTAAATTCCCTACAACTTTTGTATCAAAAAAATTTTTATACGTTGAATCGTTTTCGAGATAGAGGGCGGAGAGCGCGCGGTTAGAGCACAATGTAAAGTCAACCGGTACAGTCCCGGTCAAAACATGCTATATTAAGTTTATTGATTCTATCTATCTAACAGCCTTTTAAAGTCCACTGCTGGACATAGGCCTCCCTAATTGGCGCCACTTCGACCGGTCCTGGGCCCTCTGAATCCAGCGGCTTCCCGCTGTCTTCTTTAGGTCATCAGTCCACCTGGTCGGGGAGCGACCAGTGCTCCTTTTACCGAGACGTGGCCACCATTCGAGGACTTTGCAACCCCATTTGTTATCTGTCCTTCGAACGATGTGGACTCAGAGGGCCCAGAATCGGTCGGAGTGGCGCTAATTAGGGGAGGCCTATGTCCAGCAGTGGACTTTAAAAGGCTGTTAGATAGATAGAATTAATAAACTTAATATAGCATGTTTTGACCGGGACTGTACCGGTTGACCTAACATTATGCTCTAACCGCGCGCTCTCCGCCCTCTATCTGGAAAACGATTCAACGTATAAATTTTTTTTTGATACAAAAGTTGTAGGGAATTTAATTCTCTACAATATTGATGAAGATACAAATAGCGAAAAACTCATAGGAAATGAGATATTTGCTAAAAACCGATTTTTGTGACCTTTGTCCTCAAATTTTTAATAGACGCGGTCACCCTACCATATGCAGGTTTTGAGACAAGTTTTAGAATGCCAAAATACAACTTTATACAAAAAAATTAGCTGGGTATCTCTCATTCCGCAGTGAATTCCTAAGATGACTGGACTATATAGAGTACGCGACGAATAAAAAATGAATCCTCACATTACCTGTAGGGAGGTACCCTAAAAAAATGTTTTTCAATATTTTATTCTACGTTTTTGGAGTTTTAATAAATATGTAGGTAGTAGTAGGTACATAATATTTATTTATTTATGTGTGATCCGGCTCGAAGAACCAGACCTTGTGCTCCAGTTATTAGCCGAAGCACCCTTCGATACGATAGAGTGGACTGTATATTTGAGTTAGAGACTGATAGCATACAGAATTAGGTACAGATACGGGTACGATTACAAAGGTACTCACCGAGGTTTCTTCTTAGTGTATATATGAGCTAACTGACGCTGCGCAGACTTACACCAGTGTTTCGCTCTCCAAACTCCTTGACGATAGACCCCTGTATCTTCCACGTGAACTGTCCTTCTTCGCCACTATCAGTCCCATACGATAATGTATTGTTTAACGATAAATTAGCCCGTTTGGACTCGACAAAAGATATAATTAGGCTCCTGCACTAAGTGCTCGCCACGACAAACGATAAACGATAAAATACGAAAACGACAATTTGGAATTAGCACGTTCGCGCTCCCGCCATGCTAACTTCTCAACGACAAGAGCAAGACTCTCCATAGACAACAACTGTCATAGAGTAACAAAATATTTTTAACCATCGACAAAAGTGAACATTCCGCCCACCTAAATACTAGATATTTACCGAAAATCGACAAAATCTAACGAAAATATTTAATTATAACTAACGATAGCGTAAACGATAATAATATGAAAACGAAAACGAGAGGTTATGCAGCCATTGGTAAAGGGCAAAGCTTTACCAATGGCCTTTTATATTGCCCACAGGCTGTCCTCACTGTGGCTACTCGAGAGATCCCATCGGAGCCGGGATGTAGAGCCACGATCCGACCGAGGTTCCACTTAAGTGGACTTATTTGTTCATTAGTGATAAGTACTAATGAACCGACAGTAATATTATTTTGGTGGATATTCCATTTTTGTCGCTGTTGGAGCGTATGGATATATTCTAAGTGCCAGCGACGCCAAAAATCCTGGTGCATTTTTTGAACTAGTTTCCAGCGTTGGAGAACACTAATATTTTGATCGACAAAATCCTCTGCTGGAAGAATCGAAAGGGGTTCTTGAGTCAGAAAATGACCCGGAGTTAAGGCCGAAAAATCATTGGCATCAGAGCTTAGAGGTGTTAAGGACGAGAATTTAACAACGCCTCTACCGCGACCGAGAGCTATATCGAAAGATCCACCAAAAACGATAACGACAGATGAATAAAAAGATTTAATTTAAAAGCGAAAGTGTAGGATGTTTACGTCGAACTCTACATTGGCTTTAGCCAGCCGACCGCCCACCCTGAGAACACCCGCGCTATCTACGAAAGGCGACAACTTACGCAGTGGTTTAGGTAACGCATTAGGCAACTCCTTACCTAAGTTCTGTAATTCTTGTGGGAACGAATTTAGTTGAGTGTGTTTTACCAAAAACATGAAAGCTCTATTAAGCTCACATGGCTGTAATGAACCAATTAATTTATTTTTACGACAAGATTTCCTACAATTCTGCGAAAAACGAAAACAATACGACAAAACTCGCTTTAATTTTGAAAGCGACGAAAATTTATGAAGTAATTCATCGACAAAATTTAAATTTTGAGATGTCACAAGGCTATGTATCCGCTGCTCCTGTTCGATAGAGTCTGTGTCCTGTAGGGATGACGACAACGACTTCGGCCATTTTTCTTCTGACTCTACAAGCCATGAAGGGCCCTTCCACCACATGTCACAGTCTGCTAGATCAGCGGGAAGCATTCCACGGGAACCACAGTCAGCAGCGTTAGATGTAGAGTTGACATGACGCCAATTTTCTGGAGCTACTTTACTTTGAATGTGGCTGACTCTATTAGCAACGAAGGTTTTCCAGTTAGATGGACAAGACTTGATCCATGCTAGAGCGACAGTAGAGTCAGACCACGCGAAAATATTTTCAACTGCGTGAAACGGTTCTAAAGCAACCATCACCGACTCTACCAGAGTGGACAATAGGACAGCAGCTAAAAGTTCCAATCTAGGAATCGGCAACCTGCGCAAAGGTGCAACCTTTGTTTTAGCACAACAAAATTGAACGGATACAGTACCGTTGACATCGACACAACGAAAATATGTGACTGCACAATAGCCACGTTCGGAAGCATCACAGAAACCGTGTAACTGCAATGAAGTATTCGAATTTATCATACGACGAGGAATATTTATGGTAACTAACGACGACAGTTGAGACTTAAAGCGCAACCACTCATCTGCAATGTGAGAAGGCACAGGATCATCCCACGAAACACCCGAAGTCCAAAGTAACTGTAGTAGGTATTTAATATAAAAGGTGACTGGGCCGAGAAATCCTAACGGGTCGTAAATCCGTGCAATGTTCGAAAGGATGATACGTTTCGTGCACCTAGACTCATCATTATTACTGACACGAAAACGAAAACTGTCAGATTGTGGATGCCATAAAAGTCCTAAAATTTTGAGCGACAAATCAGTTATTTCTTCGAAATGCTTAAAGTCTTCTGAATATAAGTCAGACGATGGAAGGTCAACAAAAAAGTCATTACAGTTAGACGTCCACTTTCTTAGATGAAAACCAGCTGATGACAAAATATTTGTGAGCTCGGATCGCAATTGTAGAGCTTGCTCCACGGAATCAGCACCTGA
This sequence comes from Thymelicus sylvestris, assembly GCA_911387775.1. Lineage (NCBI taxonomy): Eukaryota > Metazoa > Arthropoda > Insecta > Lepidoptera > Hesperiidae > Thymelicus > Thymelicus sylvestris. The sequence continues at coordinate 7,625,083 of OU426911.1, forward strand.
CACAATATCGTCTACGTAAATGTCTCTACCAAGGATGGTAGAGCCAGATGGAAAGTCTTTAGTAGAGTCCAAGGCTAACTGTGCCATTGTGCGAAGCGCTTGAAATGGGGCTGATGATATGCCGTAGGTAACTGTGCGAAGCCGGTAATCCCGTATAGGCTCTTTAGGAGAGGGGCGCCAGAGGATGCGCTGATAATCGGCGTCTTCACTACGAACTAATATTTGCCGGTACATCTGTTTCACGTCACCAGTAAAAACGACAGCATGCCAACGGAAACGTACGAGCAATTCGAAAATGTTAGCCTGTAGCTTAGGACCTGCATGTAGAGTTTCATTTAATGACTGGCCTCTCGCGTCTCTACAACTTGCATCGAATACCGTGCGAAGAGGAGTGCTCACCGAATCTGGTCGCAAGATACCATGATGTGGTATGTAATAGAAATTTCCTACATCTGTTGAAGGTGGCGCTACTTCTTCCATGTGACCACATGTTAGGTAGTCCGTCATGAAGTTGACATAAGCTTTCCTATATTCAGAATTTAAATTTAGCTTGCGCTCTAACGACGAAAATCTTTTTAAAGCTATTTCACGAGAGTTCGAAAAGGTAGGTCTATTTGTAGAGTCGAGAAAGGGTAAAGGTACTACAAATCGACCATCAAGATTACGATAATAATTTTCGACAAAATAAGTTTCACATGCCTGTTCCTCCTTCGACAAAATTTTATTATTTGGAGAACAGACATCTTCCACTTCCCAAAACCTTTTTAAGGAATTTTCTAACGACAAATTCGACAATAGTGAAACGAAAAAACAATTTTTATTATTATTATATGTGTTGAGAGGGGTGTCAACACTTCCCATCAATATCCAACCGAAAATTGTATTTAATGCATTTGGTTCACCCCGCCCACCATGCTTAAGACCAGGCAGTAACGAAGACGAGAAAATCTCTGCATTCAAAAGCATGTCTATAGGACCAGGCGTAGCAAAATCAGGATCAGCAAGATGCAAGTTCTGTATGTGTGACCACTGCGAGAAGTCGATAATTTCAGAAGGTTGGTCAGCACATATTGATGGCAACACTAAAGCTTCAAATCTGAATTGATTACTTGAATGTGAATTTAATGGTTTTATGTTACAAGTTACTGAACCCAAATGTTCGGTCACGGAATGGCCAACCCCATTCACAGTGAGCATATTTTGTTTTATAGGTAACCCCAATAGCTTAACACATGATTCAGTAATAAAATTGCATGCACTAGCACAATCAAGCAATACTCGAATGGGTCGATAAACACCCTTTAAGTCCAAAATTAAAACTTTTGCCGTCGAGAAAAGAATATTATTTGTGGAGTGTGCCACCGATGTCAAAACAATGCTACTTTTATTAGGATCTTCAGTACAATCTTTGCTGGGAACTATTTTACCAAAATGCAACAAACTATTATGCGAGAAGTTGCAATGATTACAACGATGGGTTGAGCGACAACTTTTAACACGATGAGATGGAGAGAAACAAAGGATGCAGAGGTTTTTCTGTTTGACAAAATCAAAACGAGAACGAGAATCTAATTTTAGAAATTTTTCACAAGTGCTGAGGACATGTTGGCCCGAACAATAAATACAATTTAATTTAGGCTGCGATACGACAAGAGAAGGTTTATTTTTGCTATTATTTTTACCAACAACAGGGTCACGACTATTTGGCAACTTAGTAATCTCTAAAGCCCGGTAATTCTTTTCAATAAAATTTTGAAGTTCTGAATATTCTGGAATTTCATCAGAATTAAATTCCAACTGAAACGATTCCCGAGTTGCCCTATCCAATTTTGACCACAATAATTGAAATAGCATGAAGTTTCTATCAGGTAAATTGTATTTCTCCAAAACAGCCAAATTATCCGAAAACGTACGATAAATTCTTTCAAGTTCTGAACGAGACTTATTCTTAATAGGTTCACAATGCAACAGCTTATCATAGTAGATCATAGCCATTTGACGCTTATTATTATAGTATTTCGACAAGGTATTATATGCATCAACATAGCTATCATCAGTTAAAGGAAAGTTTTTGATCAAATTATATGCCTTACCTTGTACACTTGACATTAAGTAGTGAAGCTTTTCAATGTTTGAGATGTTTCTTTTGTGTATCAAGGAGTCATACAATTGGATGAACGATACCCAGTTTTCAATTGAACCATCGAACGGTTTTATATTAATCTTGGGTAACTTTGCCGACAAGGAACAATCCTGAAGAACCGGTTTATTATCTACTACGGGTACTACGGGTCGCATTCTATTTTTGATGTTCTTAACTTTTGCATCAAAGACTACAGTAACAGATTGTTCATGCTTTCTCTGATGTTGAGAACTAAGCGACAACAATAGATTACGTTGAGCACTATGAAATTCTTCAGATAATTCTTTGATATCCAATTCAGTATAACCAAGCAAGTCACTTTGTTCCATTAACTCCACTCGAAACAGAGCATAATCCCTCGCAATACGATTAACATCGGCTCCATCATTATCACTTTGGCTCTCCATCGACATTATGATGATTTTTAAACGAAAATTAAGTTAAATAAACTAAAAACAACAAACGAAAACTAAATATTATTGTTTACTTAACCTCGATATGTCATACGACAATAACATTCGACAGAAACCTCAAACTCAAATGACGGATATGTCAAGTTGTCAAAACGAAAAGGTGACAAACTACTTGTCATTTGACAATGACACTACGATGATACCGGAAAACGTTATGGCGGATGGATGATGCAACAAAATCGAAACGAAATAATTTACGCGTCTATACCAATGTACCCTCAACTTTTTGATATTTACGTATTTAACTTTTACATGAATATTTAACGAAATTACGACAAAATATACTACGAAAAACGATACAATTATGATTACGACGACAAAAACTAACAAAATTGTATCACTTTAGTATGATTCGATAAATAGTTCGTGTAAAATCACGATCGAAAGTTACGACAAAGTATGATACCCAAATTATCTATAGCCGCCTATCAAATTATGCGGCTCGAGGACCAAAATAAATGTGTGATCCGGCTCGAAGAACCAGACCTTGTGCTCCAGTTATTAGCCGAAGCACCCTTCGATACGATAGAGTGGACTGTATATTTGAGTTAGAGACTGATAGCATACAGAATTAGGTACAGATACGGGTACGATTACAAAGGTACTCACCGAGGTTTCTTCTTAGTGTATATATGAGCTAACTGACGCTGCGCAGACTTACACCAGTGTTTCGCTCTCCAAACTCCTTGACGATAGACCCCTGTATCTTCCACGTGAACTGTCCTTCTTCGCCACTATCAGTCCCATACGATAATGTATTGTTTAACGATAAATTAGCCCGTTTGGACTCGACAAAAGATATAATTAGGCTCCTGCACTAAGTGCTCGCCACGACAAACGATAAACGATAAAATACGAAAACGACAATTTGGAATTAGCACGTTCGCGCTCCCGCCATGCTAACTTCTCAACGACAAGAGCAAGACTCTCCATAGACAACAACTGTCATAGAGTAACAAAATATTTTTAACCATCGACAAAAGTGAACAATTTATTTTATTTATTTATTTATTTATTTATACAAGCTGCTTATAAAAACATGACAGATAATATTTATCCAATGCGTTTTTAAAGCTTTGCTAGGTAGTTTCCTGCCGCGCTGATAAGATCGACAACAGGTTAACAAAATATATCAATGGACGGATCCCATGCCACTAAGCCATTGAGTAAGGTGAGTGCCCGCATCAGAGGTGACTCCTTTGCAAGGACTAGTCTGCACCTTGGTACTGCAAACAGCTTATGACGCCGGCGTCTAATTTGAACATAGTTGTCTGGGACATTATATTCTAGCACTAAGGGTCTCGGCGCTTTGCTTCGGATAGGCAGACGGACGGACAGATACGGGCGGACAGACGGACGGACATGACGAAACTGTAAGGATTTCGATTTTACTTCGGAACCCTAAAAAGTGCGAAACATAGTAAATTGATATACCAGAAGCTGAAGTGAAAACTTCTTTAGTACGGGGGTGATTTGAAATTCGATGAAACGAAACTGTCCAGTAAACAGAGACAGACACATAAATTCTAAAGTGAGATAGAAGCATTGTACAGGGGTAGGGGAGTTGAGTTGAGTAGAGTTGAGTGGAGTTGAGTGTTGCTGAGTGTTGCTGAGTGTTGCTGAGTGTTGCTGAGTGTTGCAGAGTGTTACTGAGTGTTGCAGAGTGTTACTGAGTGTTGCTGAGTGTTGCTGAGTGTTGCAGAGTGTTACTGAGTGTTGCTGAGTATTACTGAGTGTTACTGAGTGTTGCTGAGTGTTGCAGAGTGTTACTGAGTGTTGCTGAGTGTTACTGAGTGTTGCAGAGTGTTGCTGAGTGTTGCTGAGTGTTGCAGAGTGTTACTGAGTGTTGCTGAGTGTTACTAAGTGTTACTGAGTGTTGCTGAGTGTTACTGAGTGTTGCTGAGTGTTACTGAGTGTTGCTGAGTGTTACTGAGTGTTGCAGAGTGTTACTGAGTGTTGCTGAGTGTTACTGAGTGTTGCAGAGTGTTACTGAGTGTTGCAGAGTGTTACTGAGTGTTGCTGAGTGTTGCTGAGTATTGCTGAGTGTTGCTGAGTGTTGCGGAGTGTTGCAGAGTGGAGTGGAGTGGTAAAACGTACAATTAACATCTTCCCGAAATTTTACATTCGTCTCATTATCCTGAAAACAAAAATTTTGAAGGTTTCACTTCTAACACGTGTGAATTGCACACATTTAATTTTTTTTTACAGAACAAGAAGGCAGTTGAAGAGTTCTTGGCTCTGTACAAGCTTGGATTTATGCCCAAGAATTATCCTTTCTCCATCTTCTACGAGAAGCAGAAGCAGCAAGCTATTGTATTGTTCCACTTGTTCTACTACGCCAAGGACTTCGAAACCTTCTACAAGACCGCAATTTTCGCTCGTGTATATATCAATGAAGGCATTTTCCTCTATGCTTACTACATCGCAGTCGTTCATCGTCCAGACACACAGGGTATTGTCCTTCCTGCACCCTATGAAATTTACCCAGAACTGTTTGTGAACGCACCAACATCGTACAAAAATTACCGTGCAAAAATGCAAGAAGGTGTATGGGACAAGGAAGAAGCTTCCCGATACGGTTTTGTGACTGAAAATAACAACTACATATTCTACGCCAACTACTCAGACTCCCTTGTCTACCCTAACGACGAATACAAAATGTCGTACTTCACTGAGGACATTGGTGTGAACGCTTACTTCTACATCTTCCACGCCTATTTCCCCTTCTGGATGGACGGCGAAGAATACTGCGTATTGAAGGAGCGTTTTGGTGAAGTTAACTACAACTTCTACCAGCAACTTATCGCTCGTTATTACTTGGAGCGTCTTTGTAACGGTCTCAGTGAAATCCCTGAATTATCATGGAAAAATCCCATCAAGACTGGTTACTACCCTGCCATGGTTTACCAGCTTCCATTCGCCCAAAGGCCAAATGACTACCAGATCCCTTACAAGAAATACAAAATGGAATTGCAATTCCTCGACGCTTACGAAAAGACTTTCATCCAATACCTCGAGAGCGGCCACTTCAAGGCTGTGAGTAAAGTCACATGTATTTTATTTAGTATTGATGATCTCCTGCAGGCTGCAGTAAATATTATTTATAACATCCTTCTTTTGGTATTTTAGTACAACCAGGATGTCGATCTACGCAACTCCAAGTCCATCAATTTCGTTGGTGACTACTGGCAAACGAACTCCTATGAAATTACTGCCCGTCATCTTCTTGGTGCTGCCTCAGAACCCGTTGACGCGTGAGTTTTCATCTTCAATATCAAATATACAGCGTGAAATTGAAATCGAAGGTGAACGCCTCCCTGAAAATTTTCCGTCGATTTCAATTTCATAATTAATAACTAATTTCATAATTAACATAACATACATAATAATACACAGTCTCAGCTATAAGTCTGTTAAAAGAGACTGTGTATACGAAGCAGAAGGCAGTGATATCGATTACCACATAGAATAGAAATTACCGATTAATCCTTTTTCTGGGATCATATTAATGCAAACAAATATTTTCCTTTCTACGAGAATGTATAAAACTATGTTTAATACAGACTTCAACACAGTGACGGATTAAGACTCGTCTGCGGAAAAAATATCGAAAACATTTCATCGAATTACAATTCGCCGAACACAATACATCGAAAAAACATTTCGTCGACTAACAAAACGTAGAACAATCAAGTCATCGATTGACATTTCTTCGAATAGCATTACGTAGAACAACCATTTAATCGCATGACAAATAATCGAATTACATTTCGTCGAATGTCATTTCATCGAATGTCATTTCATCGAATATCATTTCATCGAATGTCATTTCATCGAATGTCATTTCATCGAATGGCAAATCATCGAATGGCGATTCATCAAATGGACTGCCATTCGATGAACTGTCATCGAATGGCAATTTTTCTCGTTTAAAAGATTTTGTTATTAACAGAAACAATTTTATGCTTTTTATAACTTTTTTGTATTTCTTAGTTTTTGATCAATAACAATTTAATATTTTTCTGTACATAAAAATTTTAGGTTTACTTTCTTCCTTGAATCATTTTCTTTCAAAACGTTTACGTTAGTGACAGAAACGAATCGCTGCAAAACCGACTCCACGTAGTCTTGTTTGCCCTACCCCTAGAGTGTAATGTGAACCCGCGTAGGCGCGGAGGGGCGAGGCGGCCCGCGAGCTAAGAAGCAGGTGGTTTTAATGCTCGTCGCAGCAGCTGAGGCTGGCCGGCGCAGCCGGCCAGCAAGCCGAAGCTGCGGTGGTGAGCATTAAAAGCATCTGCGACGATAAGCTCGCGTGGGACCGCCGGAGCCCCGCAGCGCCGGAGCCGTGACAGAAACTGTGCTTGCTGCATGTTGCATGCTGCTTAAGTCTTAGTGCTGCCTTTCAAGGATGTGTGACGTTTGAAATAATAAAAAAATATTTAATAATGATCATATGAAAATTATATCATTCGATTCGGCCAATTGTGATTCGATATATTGTCATTCGATATATTGTAATTCGATATATTGTCATTCGATATATTGTAATTCGATATATTGTCATTCGATGAACTGTCATTCGATGAAATGACATTCGATTAATTGTTTTCGATGAAATGTTAATTCGATTAATTGTGTTTTCGATGAAATGATCATTCGATTAATTGTGTTTTCGATGAAATGTCGATTCGATTAATTGTAATTCGATGAAATGTGTTCGATTAAATGTAATTCGATGAAATGTTTTCGATGATTTTTCCGCAAATCATTAAGACTACTTGATGCCCTAAGCAATCCACTCCTGTGGGCCCCCCTATCCTATCTATATTGTGCTTTTTTGTGCTTCTTCTGGTGCCCCCCCAGACGTGATGCCCTAGGCAATTGCTTAATTTGATTAAGGGTTAATCCATGACTGCTTCAACATGATAATGTCTAAATTTATAATTGCAGGTACACCTTCCAGCCCACGGCCCTTAGCTTCTACCAAACTTCCTTGCGTGACCCAGTCTTCTACCAAATGTACAACAAAATTCTCTCATACATATATAAGTACAAACAGTACGTTACTCCTTACAGTCAGGATTCTCTTTATTATGATGGAGTTACTATCAATGATGTCAAGGTCGACAGGCTAGTGACCTACTTCGACTACTACGACTTTGATGAATTAAACGGCATTTCTTACACGTTGGAGTACGAATCCAGCAACTTCCCATCCTTCAGGGTCCGCCAACCTCGTCTCAACCAGAAACCTTTTAGCGTCACCGTTGATGTCACATCTGATATCACATCTGAGTCCGTATTCAGTTTCTACTTAGGTCCCAAATACGACAGTAATGGCGTCCCTATTTCTCTGGAAGAGAGCTGGAACTGCTTCGTTGAGCTAGACTGGTTCGTATATAAACTGAAACCTGGCCAGAACATAGTTGTGCGTTCATCCACTGACTTTTTCTTTTACAAGGAGGACTCCATGTCAACCACTGAGCTATGGAAGAATATTGAGCAAGGCAAGATTCGCGTTGACATGTCCAAGAAACACGACTTCATGCCAAGAAGGCTTATGTTGCCAAGGGGTACTCAGGAAGGTTTCCCCTACCAACTGTTCGTTATGGTCTACCCATACCAGCCATCGACTGAAAAACAAGAAACCTACGTCAGGAACTACTTCATGGACAACAAACCTCTGGGCTATCCATTCGACCGCCCTGTCTCCGAGCCCTACTTCAACCAGACTAACATGTTCTTCAAAGACGTCAAGATCTACTACGAAAACTAACAGTTAATTCACAAATACAATGTTCCTTCCTATACTTCTCCCTACAATGAAGTTACTAAGCAATCGATACATTTATTTCTTATGCAGCCTTTGCATAACAACGGGGTTGACTCGATAGTGGGGCAGTTGTAAAATGACTTTCCTGAAGGTTTTTTATTTATTTATAACAGATGCTTGCAGTACTAACAGCAGCGCCAAAGCATATTGCAAGCTATTGGTATCTTATGTCTATGTTATAATAATTATTGCTTATTATTTAAAAGTATTTTACACAGATGCTTATAAAACTGTTCAAAGACGTGTGGAATATATCTGTATCTGGTGCATGAGCAATCAGACTGTTATACAGTGAAACAGCTTGAGCTGTCGTTGCGTACCGCGCGGCGTGCGTGCGCGCCGGGTGGCGGGTATGCCACGAACAAGCGACGCAAGCTCGGCCGCCGCAGCCGGTCCGGTAGGTACTGACAATACAATAAACAGCGAGACAGAGTGGTGGGGTTATCTATCTTATTAATAAAGAGTAGATAATAGTGCAGAAGTATCGCACACTTACGTCGCGTCTCCAGCGTGTTAATGCCTACCATGCCTACTACGAATAATGATGGATATAAATAAGGATAATATCCATACAATTTTTTATACATATACCTAGCGAATTTCTTTTGTACCTTTTCTAACATAAGTTTATATTTATGTTCATGTGGATCCCAAACGATTGAGTTGTACTCAAGTTTGCTTCTGACAAACGCATAATACAAATTGATAATCGTGCTTCTTTCTTGGAATCGGGACGCCTGTCTAATTACAAAACCAAGGGACTTATAGGCACGATTGCACAGTTCGGATATGTGTATGTTAGAGTTGGACCTAAATCACAAATACGATGCACACATTCGAGAGGAAGACCATTAATGGAGTAAGTATATGGGATTGGTGAGCGAGAACGTGTTAAAGTAATACTTTTGCACTTGGTGGCATTAAATTCTAGATGGTTACGTTCGCTCCACTTAACTATACTATCGATGTCCCTCTGTAGTGCCTCGTAATCTGCAACATTTTGGATACTCATGAACAATTTTACATCATCGGCAAACATGAGACATCTAGCCGATTAATTAAAACAATTCAATAATTTAAAACAATATCTGAAAAAACTGTCAGTGCCATTACCAAGGAAGGCAAAGTTGCTGCTTCTACATCCCAAAAATTATTTTCACCTCGAAGAAACGAAATCAACAAAAGAAGATAAAGTTAGAAGATTTTGATCTGTGTGCAATCCAATGATGTTGTATGTGGTAAAAATCTTTGGTGCAATCAGAAATTTATTACATGAAATGTACACAGTCAGAAAAGAGATTCCAACTTTAGGAAAGCTATTAGCTGAATTAAAAGTTGAGATCTACTTTAACATGAAATATTTCATGTAAGGGAATCGTACAAACTAAATATGACAACACACAGCTAAGGTTAGACAACTTAATAGCCAGAGGTAAAATAACTTTGAACGGACTGTAAATCTGCAGTTGGGTAGTTGGTAGCATTGAAATAAGTGTCTTATAATCTCAAAAACTATTTTAAGGACATAATACTTAGTAGCGTTGTTATGGAAGTTCATCAAAGGTAATTATGATTTTATATTACGAGATAATGTAAAACAATACATTTTAATTTTTACACTCCTATTTCAATGCTACCAACATTACGCCCAACAGCAGATTATGTGGTTAGTTCTATCGTAGAACTAGTGGGAACAAAATGTAGATACGGTTTTTGTTCCCACTAGTTCTATGGTAGAACTAGTAGGAAAAAAAATTCCCACTAGTTCTACGATAGAACTAAGCAGTAGAACTAGTGGGAATGAACGAGTTGAAAGGCACTCTTTACCTACTATCGACTGCCCCAGGACTGCTCATTGCACGACAATGATAGTGATTCAATTATTTAATGCGGCACCATGTACCCACGACCTAAGCTAAATAAACCTAATTATCTTTTCAACTGCTGTTTTGACGTGATAACGTCTATTAAAACGATGAGCGCCGGGCGCACGCACGAAAAAACATGACTCATTGTCCCGTTCCGCGGAGCGGAACATGACGTTGTCACGTTAAAGTACCGTCCGTAAACCGACTTTACAGACAGCCAGATTTTTTTTATATATCACCTGCAAACAGTGGATCGATGGACGTATAAATAAATAAATAAATGCTTTCACACTAATTGGATGGAAGTTTGTTGCTGCTTCACGCAAAACTACTGAACGGATTTTCATGAAATCTTGCACACAGGTAGACCATGATCTTAAATCTTAATATGCTTAATATATATAAATTACGTGTCACGTTGTTTGTCCGCGATGGACTCCTAAACTACTTAACCGATTCTAATCAAATTTGCACACCGTGTGCAGTTTGATCCAACTTGAAAGATAGGATAGCTTACATCTCAAAATAAAAAACTTTTGACAGAACGAAGTCTGTCCGGGCAGCTAGTAATATAATAAGTATTGATGATGATAATGATGATGATGATCCGAAAGGTCCGAGTTTGATACCCAGTGAACCCGTTTAAATAATGAGTTTGAATTTCTATTCTCGGTCTGTTATGAGTTCTTATCTTTATGTGTCGTCCATGGCACGTGGCTAGGTGAAGACACAGAGAATCCTAGTGTGGGGCTATGAGTGTGTTATTTGTTTATCTATATAACCTCTATTGACCACAATAAACATATCACTAGTCGACTTTATGGTCCAAGATCCCAGGGCCACCAGACGTCACGTATTTTCTGACGGACGAAATGTGGACGATTGAATAGTGTTAGTGTATACTACGGTCGTATGCCTACCTGCTAACTTGGTCAAACGGCCAATTTCCAGGTATCAGGTGATCAAGGTACATAAAAACATTATAAACTTCCCGTGAATTCTCATGGCTGATTTTCACGATGTTCTAGATAATATAGTTAAAAGTAAGTCGTCAATGCTCCCAGATACTTTCCGTTGGCCATATTGCTCTGTAGACACTTTAAATCTCCCAAAATAATTAGTTATGTGCGCCTACACCAAAACAGACACTTTTACACCGCGCAATTTGATTGCTCTTCGAATTCTACAGGAGTCGATTAGTGTTGATACCTTATTATTTTGAGAGCTTTAAAGCGTCTGGCAAGCAATATGGCCGACGGAAAGTGTCTGGGAGCATTGACGACTTATTTTTAACTATATTATCTAGAACATACGTGAAAATCAGCCATGAGAATTTACGTGAAGTTTATAATGTTTTTATGTACCTTGATCACCTGATACCTGGAAATTGGCCGTTTGACCAAGCTAGCAGGTAGGCATACGCTCATAGTACATACTAACCCTACTCAATCGTCCACATTTTGTCCGTCAGAAAATACGTGACGTCTGGTGGCCCTGGGATCTTGCTCTAAAAGATAGGATAGCTTACATCTCAAAAAAAATCTTTTGACAGAACGAAGTCTGTCCGGGCAGCTAGTAACATATAAGAGTTTAGAGTTTAAAAGTTTAGATATTAACATGTACTATTCACCCCATACTTTTTATCTTCGGATCTGTTGAAACATATAGTCTAGTCAACAAGTTCAAAAACGTGTTAAATAAAAATAAAGCTCCTAAAAATATGCGCGATAGCTCATCCGATTCGGAATGACGTCTAGAAAAATGTTTTTTGAGGGTTTCATAGCACATAAAAAATTGCGATTATTATTAACAAAATATGATAAAAAAGGTATTTAGTTTTTCGTTAATAACTTCTAAAATAATGATATTTAAAGAATTTTGAAAAAAGATCCTGAAAGAGAAGGAAATTTCCAAAAAAAAGTCCCAACTCCTGGAACTCTATATTATTTATATTTTTTTAACGCTGAAAATGGGGCTCCGCGAGGTCTTTACGGCATAGACGCGCTGCCAACTGCCGGTATAATATCATCTAAAATATTTTTTTATAGTATTAAATAACTATTTAAAAATTTGAATAAATTATGGTGTAATCTAAACCCAGGACCCTTGGTGCGGCGATCCAGCATGGTAACCATTGCGCCACACGGGTCGTCAAATACATTACATTGTATCTGCTGGAATATATATATATGTATACATATTCTGTCAAAATATATATATTTTCATCCGCGTCGCTCCTCCGCGCCGCGGCGCCGCGGCCGTCCACGTGAGGACGCTATACATATCTACGTTGTCGTTTAGTGCCACCTGAACGATTTTCATCCGCGACGGACGCTTGCGCACGATCCGCGTCGCACTGTGAGGGGCCTTATTTTGTAAAAAAATGTTCATCATGTTTATGTACTCTGTGGACATATTCTACTCTGTGGATCTATCAATCTATCATGACAGCAGACATATTGACAGTATTGTCAGTATTTGGTATTTGAATATTTTGATTATGTCATTTAATTTTGTTTCGTTTTTGTTGCATGTCAAGTTCTTTATTTTCGTAACTTTCTTGTTAATTTTGTGTTTGCTTCCGTTTTTATTTATAAAAATAAATAATGCTGTTTATTTAGCAACTTTAGGGAAGATAAAAGATTTACGTGCATGGTTTACGTAAGATAAAAACATGACAAAGGAAACCAACAAACAGCCTATGGAGAAGAAAAAAAACTATTGCAAATATTGCAGTAAATATATAACGGGTAGTTCTTATAAATTTAAAGCGCATTTATATGTCCACAGAGCTGTCGAACCCAAATACACATGCAAGCATTGCTTGAAGGAGTACTATAGATATGACATATATTACCGGCATATGATTAAGCATGGGACTTTTAAGAAATATAGAAACGTTTTTACATGCGACTACTGTGACCGAAGTTACATGGACAAGCGAAATCTCATAGTACACTTACGTATACATGACGATAGTATCGCTCCTAATTTAATAAGGTTTGAATGTAAGGCTTGCGGAGCAAATTTCTGTGAGAATCGGATCCTACAAAATCATATCCGTCGTGAACATTTTAATCACATTGATGCTGATGAACCGTTACATGTTAAGCGGAATGTTAACGACAGCTGGTTCGAAAACGTTGAACGTACAGACACATGCGTCCAAATAACCAAAGTTAACAATAACGTTATAAGCATCAAAAAATGTGGAAAGATTAAAACTGAAAAGAAAACTAAATGTAAAAAGAATATTAAAAACAATGTTCTACGAACTGATAATTATACGTCATACTCAAAAGCGATATGTGATTATTGTAAAAAGGAAATGCTGAAGAAGAGCATTAGAAATCACATTAGAGAACGACATTTGAATATACGGAAATTTACGTGCAATGAGTGTAAATGTAGCTTCTATCGACACTATCAATTAAATGACCATATTTGTGGTCAAGTAACAAGAAGAAGACGATCTAAGAAAGTTAAATCTTCTGAATTAAAAGAAAAACCAAACTAAATAAACAAGGATCACTTTTTCAATGTAAAAGATGCTATTAAGGATTAGTAAGGATAGTCTCTTAGCATGCTTATATTTGAGGGTTGAGACGGACTAAAAGCCTATTAACATAAATGTGGAAGTCGGTGAACTGCTGTTACTCTTTCTTGAAAAAGAATAAAAGAAAGAATGAGAATTTTGCATACAAGCAAACCATGTTTTGGAATGATACAGAGTCCTTATTTTCCTGGAAAACGCACACTCAGATGCAGCCAAAGTTATGCTCTTTCCATGGTTGAACCGAGGGAGGAAGATAAATAGGGGTAACGACTAGCCCCTACCCTTGGATTTTAAATGCTCACTTATAATTTACTTTTGTTGTTTGTTTGTAGTTGTCCTTTGATATGGCATACAGGAAAGAAGTTTGTATATTTTTAACGGATACAGCAAAGCCAAAAGGAGAGTAATGATTTTATCTGTATGCATGTAAATTGGCGCCTAGGCGCTTGCACAACGTACTTATTATTATTTGACAAAGAAGGTATTTGTCATATATAGGAAGAAGCTAAGCAGTATTTGATGTTACATTAAATTCTATATGGTGCCTTCTAAAGGATTAAGTGGAATGCCGTTTTCGTCTTCCAAAATGTACGAAGTGCCTAATTAAGATGTAATCACAATACATATGTATAAATATTTTACAATGTTACAAATTTTTATAACGAGACTGATACTACAGTGCCTTTTACTGACAATTTTCTACCAAGAAAGTTTTTTCACAAATTTTTTTTTTTTACATGATAAAATAATACTAAGTACTCTACTGTTATACAAAAAATAAAAATGCATGTTGAATCTATTGGTAAAGAAATTAGTTTAAATTTTAGTAAATAAGAAATTTATTTTCAAACTTAAAACAATGGTTATGTGGTTTTAAGAAAATATTGTTAGTTTCTGTTAGTTATTTCATTAAATAAATAAAGTATTTTTAATACTCATCGTATTCACTTTCCTCATATTCTTCTTCAGACGGAGTAGCTAGGAAATGCTTACAACGTAAAGTTGAAGTCTTTATTACTGTATTTCTATGAATCAAATTTGGCTTTATAGTCTTTGAATTATCTTTTGTTGAATCTTTTATAGTACTTTCCTCAGTTCTAGCACTAGTGAAGTCATTTCCCGTATTGTGTTTATACTTCCAAAATGGCGGCGTTTTCTGCTCTTGTAATTTAATTTGAGTAACAGGTGTATTTAAATATGCATAATTCCTGTTGCCATTTCTCATAACTTTCGAATAAATAATATGATTTGAAGAGTTGATTATTTTGAATGTGACACGGTCTGGGAAGATCTGTTGAAATTGTAGCAAGTATAGTATATATTACTTTGTGTTATAGTGTTCATGTGTTATAGATATAAAAAAGACGCGTGATAATGGCAGAGATCAACCCAATGTTATAGTTTTAGTGTAACTACACAAATTAATACAAAAAATTTGAACTAGAGAGTACTATTACCTAATAATGAGATTACGAAACTATACTCTATAAATAAGTACTTTATATACGTAAGAATACCATTGAAGTATAATATCATAGAATAGACATCTCAAACAAAATATTCGCCGGGAGGTTCTATTTTCAAAATTGGGCCCCCGTTCTCCTTTCAAAATTGAACGAATCCATTGGCAATTGAAGCCGCGCGGCGCCAATTCATTGGAACATACATTGTATTCGCGATGTCCATTCTATACGTTAGTAATAATACTTCAATGAAGAATACAAATATTTTTATGGTTATTTATTTTATGTCGATTTCATTAAGTCCAACACAGTTTTTTTTTTCATTCGGTAGTAGTTAAAGAATTTATGAAAATTATTAATATTTAATTTAATAGAAACTTACGGAATAAATGGTTGAAAATCCACAATTTTCCCGCGCTTTGCAAATGACATTGACATTTCGTTCGGAAATATCCGTAGATCTATGCAGGCGATTAATGCGCCATCTAGTTTTTAATGGATTATCACATTTTCCCACTTCTCTGAAGCTTATTATAGAGGGACAGTTAGAATTTAAATTCTTGAGTTGATTGTAAAAGGCAACACAAATATTCGTTTTATTTAATACCGAATATATTTCAAACGGGCAAGGCGGACTTTCTTCAATTTCCTGCGAAATATTTCTAAACGTTAACAAAATATATTTTTTTAATCTAGAATTTAATATCGACATTAAATTTCCTTAGCTTTGGGACTTTTGAGTGCCTCTGATGTAAAGTGGTAGGTAGGTATAATAACTTTGCAATTTCGTATATGTGGCGCCCTCTGATAGACGGATTATATCATGATGATCATTTACTATATTTTATCATACTACGTTATTGCAATATTCTTCATAATAATTATTGGTATTTTTATCTAACTGATGAACTACGTGATGGTGATCGACTGACGGCTACCGTTGACAGCGTTGTATCTTCCAAAACAAACGCATCGAGCGTTGCAGCGTTGCCGACCAAGAAGAGACAAAAAATTAAGAACTACTCAAATCTTACCCAATACCCGCATTTACAGTTCTTACAAGTAACATTGAAAACATTTTGGCATCTATAACACACGAGTTTTGGTTTTCCCTCAATATCCTCTACTTCTCTCCAGGTTCGCCAGTAAAAAGATCTTTGAAAAATATTTCTGGTGCCGTTCATAGCTAAAATGTATTTGTAGGTGTCCTCTATTATTTTAATTTTGCTAAGATCAGGGTTCAGTTCATTTATTTCAAAATGAGCGAGCCCATCTTCGTAAATGATTTCATTAAAAATCTGAAATTCATTAAAAAGATTTTTTGTAAACCACTTTATTATAATTCTTTTTCTTTTCTCTTTCTTCCAGCAACGTATCAGTTTTGCTTTTGGTAATCGCTGATATCCATGGGCGACAATAGCCACTTAACGACATTTTTAAGATTCCAATCTTGATGCTGTAGGTGCATGGGTAAACACGAATTACCCGTGCACCCACCGGTGGGTGAAGCCAGTGGGTGCAACGGCCCTTGATATTAGGTGGTTTGGGTTCTTCTGCTCATTTGTTGGTTGAATCCATTTTTTTTTAATCATACCTGAGAATTCCTTGAGGATGATTTTATAAAAGAGCTGTTCAGATCCAGTAAATTATAAAAATTTGCTCCTAGAGAGTTTTCAACTAATTCCAAACATATAAAAAGTATGAAAATGATTGAAGCCATTAATTTCACAATCCTATAAGGCCTCATGGTGGTCTAAAGCTAAACTAGTAACATTACAACAATGTGTTCGTATACATTTCGTAAGTAAACATTAAACAAAAGATTGATTAATCCGTTTACATGACTTGTTTCGTAACGGCAAAAAAATTATTCTAAAAGGTTTCTTTTTAGGGTTGACGAGTCAATATCGATAATAACTCCTTTTCAAATTTACCACGAGACAATAATTTTGTGCCATCTCAATGCATGAAAAGTATTCCCACGCCAGATGGTGGTAGGTACTGAAACCTCTGTATTCAATATACAGCTAGACACTTTTTCATCTTTCCCCCCATATGAGACGGTTCTCCTTACCCCCTATACTCCATGATTTTATACCTACTTCAAGCACAGAAGGCAATAGTACCCTTCAAGTGGCTGTTCTACCCTAGCAAAATGAGTATTTAAAAATAAAACAAACATATTTGATAAACACTGGTTGCTGTGAGTGAATGCTGCCCTATTTACCCTCCGGTCATAGAAAATAGAGGAGAAGGAATTCAAGGAATGCAATCTCTGTATATGAAAAGTGTCTGTAAAAAACTAAAAACGCGTAAAATTACGGGTGGCGCTGCGGTGCCGTATCTACTTATTTGGCGGACACTAGCGGCACTGCTATTCATTACGGGTGACGCTGCGGATGCACTAGACATAACTCAGCAAACTTCACTCCGTCTACAACAGCTATACTCATGGTTCGCTATTTGTAGCACATTAGCACCATTTAGAAATGGTTAATGGCCATTATTGGAACCTATATTTCCTGTAAACAGACACTTTTTCAACTTCCGTTCTTAAGAGATGGCGCTATGCTCCATGCCCATAGACATAATAATACTACTAGACTAGGCCAGGTATCTGAGCTTATGTAAGAGCCCGTACACAAAACTGCGATTCGACGCGATGCGAATTCGCAACGCAAAAAGTTGCGACACGAATTGCTGCGATGCGATTTCGTGCGGCCAAGGCGTGTCCCTTCCACGATAAGGTGACCATTCCTTTGACGACCGTTGAAAACTAGGTCGTGACATGGATCGTAAAAAGAAGTGTGCACTTTTGTTATTGCTTAGGAGATACAGGCAAAAGATACAAAGAAGATTTTGGGTTCATCCATTTATTACTATTATGAACGCCGAAGGGAACTATTTTCATCGAAAATATGAATTTTTTATTAAAAGATTTGATTTTTAAATGAAGAATCTTAGAAGAAAAAGAAAAAACGTTCCATTTTAACGTAACAAAAAAGATTTCGTATTTTCAAAGTGATCTCAAACTTTATTTGATGTGTGTACGTCTTGCCAACACGCTGTCTCAGAGCCGACATAAAAGTGTTGTCAACAAGTATGACGTAACATCGCAGGAATGCGCGATGCGAATCAATTCGCAAGTTCTTGCGACGCGACGTGCGAGCTCGCAGATTTTTGCGATGCGACGTCGCATCGCAGTTTTGTGTACAAGCCCTAAGTGAAACCGTCACGCTGCGAAGAAAGGCAGGAGGTAAACCTATCCTTGTCTTACTTACGAGTTACGCGAGTCTCCTTGGTCTCTTTCTCTTTCTAATAGCGTGACGCAAAGAAGGCCCGCTTGTCTAGCCTAGTAGTATTATGTCTATGTCCATGCTTCCGGTAAAAAAATATTTTGTCTATGGTCTACGGTCATCCATCTTTACTAAACTTTTTTAGTCTGTGAATAAAATTGCCATAATGCCAATCGTATACTCTTTGTACCATTGATTAAGTCTGCGTACTTATCGTATCTATGGTATAAGTGTTCTGTGCTGTGATCTATGCGTATTTCATTCAATTTTCATTTCATTTTGTTTCATTCATTTCTGAATCTCGCGAAGTGGTGGTCACGTTCGCGTTTTGTTATGGAATTATTCCTTGTTTGTAAAACAGTGCCTACAACAACCGCCGTGGAATGTGCTAGTGATTTTATAAGTGTTTGTTTATGATTAAATTTGTGACGTTGTGGGATACTCCGTTGTCGCTAGCTCAAACATATCGGTAAGTCAATGTTGCATTTGATACTTTTCATCATCTTGTATAAATATTTAGTAAGTTTAGTCTTTGTGCAAAGGATAAGGAATGATTCTTCTTCTTAAGATCTAGAACAAAGACGGATATTTTTTATCAGCTGTTATTTGAGCAAAGATCCAATGGTCTTGGTTGAGAGTCAATACTCTCATTTATGTTTTAAAATTACTTTGTTTTACAACCAAAAGATTGACAAAGCCTACTACAAAGTAGATTAATACCTTGAAGACAAGACAAATTACAAAATAAACCATAATATTTTGATAATAACATAATACTATAACTATGACAATAATATATATATTTAATTCCCTCCTTATAATTAATCTCTAAAATAATCTAAAAAATCTTATAATTAATCTCCCATTTCTAGAATGGTCAAATTGTACAACAAATGTGGTGGGTCTCCGGACACCGATATAAATGCTGTTACACTGTCCAAATTCAAAAGTTGTTTGTTCAAAATTCACAATCTTTAATTGTAATTACTATAATTATATTATATTTATCTTTTATCTTTTTAATGTAAAATTTTGTATTTTTTGTCTTTTTGTAAAATATCTATCTTAAACACGTCTATGTTTTAAAGCTCGTTATGTTCATCTGTAATTGACTGTCCATTTATTGCATGTTCTGTACTCTCAATTTATTTGTTTGTGTATTCAAATGTATCAGTTGTTGATGAACTTTAAAATAAAATAAAAATAAAATAAAAATAATTTATTTTTACGATAAAACTACAACATACGAACTGCACAATGTCTGCCTCTTCTATCCAATTGCTATACCTTATCAAGGTACTTACATGTGTTCACTCTGACCATAATATAAAGTAGATATTTATTATGTGTGTGAATACCTAATGTATTTTTTTGCTATTGTGACATGTGTTTGCAATGAATAAAGAATAGTTTTTCTCAGATATTTTCCACATACAGACATTTAAATTTACAAGCTTTTTATTTAAATTGTCTTGTTCATTACTTTGTTAGCACTTAGCATGTTATTATCTCTATGAAATGCAAGTAACATTAAAAGTACTTCTACTTGTTATGGAAATGAAAAGAATTAAAGAATTTAGTTTTAAAAAAATTTACATGCAATGAAATGAAATAAAATTAGTTTTATTCGAAGTAGGTTTGTTACAAACACTTTTCGAAAGTCACTCAACGCCATCGCTTCAACAAATCCCTACCGTGAGTGGTCCCGGTAGAAGAAGCGGCAAGAAACTCCCGGGATTATTTTTTTTCCTACTCACAGTTACAGACAGTACTTACTACTACTTATTACATTATTTAATTAAAAAAAAAACTCATGTCCAAGCAGTCTTGTCATTTAAATACTCATCAACTTTGTAATATGCTTACTTCATGAGAATACCTTTTACATGAGTTTTTAATTTACAGTATGGCATTTCTGTTAATTCTAACGGGATTTTATTGTAGATTTTTACACATCTACCCATGAACGAGCCACCAGTTTTGTTGAGTCTAAAACTAGGCACAATCAGTCTAGCCTTATTTCTTGTGTTAATATTGTGAACATCACTCTTTTTAAGAAAAGTATCGGAGTATTTTTTAACATACATAATATTTTCCAAAATGTATTGTGAACTAACAGTTAGTATATTGATTTCTTTAAAGAGTTCTCTAAGAGAGTCCCTAGGCCTGAGGTTGTAAATAGCGCGAACTGCTCTTTTCTGTAATACAAAGATTGACTCAATATCTGCAGCTGAGCCCCACAACAACAAACCGTAGGACATTATACTATGAAAGTAGCTGTAATAAACTAATCTTGCTGTTTCTACATCAGTTAAGAGCCTTACTTTCTTAACTGCATAAGCAGCGGAACTGAGCCTCCCTGACAAGGCTTCAATATGAGGACCCCATTGTAGTCGAGAGTCTATGGTAATGCCGAGAAATGTTGTAGAATTTACTAGTTCTAATACTTCCTTATTTAGGACAATTTGAGCTGGGATCTGTTTCACATTAGGTAAGGCAAATCTGACACATTTAGTTTTTTTCGCGTTTAACATCAAGTTATTACATGTAAACCAGTGTAATACTTGCGAAACAGTATTATTTCCGTCGTCATAACATTTTTTCCTCCTATCTACTTTAAAAATTAGAGAAGTATCGTCAGCAAACAATACCGTTTCACACATGTCCTTAGTGAAATAAGGTGGTCATGTGCACTCCAGGTGACTCTATTCCATTAATAACTACTTTTTGACTACGTTCAGATATATAAGATTTTATAAGACTAACTGATTGTGTTGAGACACCATAATGCCTAAGTTTGTTTATTAATATATTAATCAATCAACAGTGATAGGCGTGTCGGATTACAAGGGACGCAGGATTAGACAGGGTCCGGGTTACCGGGGGTTTACCGTAGTCTATGTTGAGGAAATAGATGATTGGATGGATACTAATTACCTAATAAACATATTATTGATATGGTTTTAGTCCTCAGCAATAGGGATGTTGACTAATTTTAGGATTCAATTTGATTTTATAGATAGAACCTTAATATTCATGAAAAAAATATTATAAAAATAATAATCTTCAATTTAAAGACAAAAATTGATAAATAAAAATCATTTTCAAATTTCCCACCAAAAACGTCACATGACGTCACTAGCCGATATTCAATACTATCTGTCGACTGAAGTTAGTTGCACTTGCATATAAAATAAGAACAGTGACGTCATAAGCTCAAAATGACGTTTGTGGTCACGTGACAATGAGTACTATTTTTAACATTTTAAAATAATTATATTTAATTTATTGTGATTGATTTCGACAAAAGAATAATATTTTAGGTGTTTAAATGTTTTCCTTCATACTTTAAACATTTTATTTTAATTTACTGATAGTGTCAACATCCCTATTATGACAAAGAGAAATAAGTTAGTAACAATAAAAAACAAACTTGTTTACATCGCTGACATGTATAAACCTACCTAATTTTTTGTAAGCGAAATATGAGCTCATGAATCATGATATTCATGATAGTCATGATAAACAAAACGTCGAATTCTGGGAAACAAAGAGTATGTAGGTATAAGTTGGTATTGTGAGATAGCTTGCAACACTACATATAAAACTTATGTATGTGTATACATACGTACCTACATAAGATAACAGTGCCCTACACTACATAACATAATAAAGGTATCATGGGAATGATTTTTTTTATGTCGCATACCCCATAGTGTGGGGTATCGTTGAAAAGGTCTTTCAAAATACAAAATCCAAAATAATTTTCATATAGGTATCACTGATACACTTATGCACGTCATTTTTTTATCTACCAGCTTTTCGGAAAGGTGCTTTGTCATCGAGGAGAAGAAAAGCCGCAAAGAAACTCGTCGGCATATATTTTAAAATTAAAAAATACATTATATTTTAAAATCAAAAAGTATATTGATTAAATTCGTTATTTATGTTATTAGACAATTTATTATATATTTTAATCAATCAAAAATATTATTGGTCTGCTAAAACCCCTCCTAAATCCAAAAATGGTGTTAGTAGTAGTACTTGACCTGTAGGGGAGGGTACCCTGAAAACGGAACCCTAAAACTGAGACAGACACAAAATGAAAACAATTGAATGCTAAATGTATAAATGTAGTTCTTTACTTTTTACTATTAAGTAATATTTTTTCTTAACTAATTTAAAATAGTATTTCAATTAAGACTCTCCAATAGCCGACTATAGAGACAACATTTGTAAACAAAGAATATTTTGTTAGTGCGATATGAGCGGACGTAATGGTAATTGGTTATAGCAGATGATGCAGATCATGGTCATCTGTGAAAATAATCATCATTGCGTTGTGCAAACGCACAGCTAGCAGATAATGACGTCACGTCAGATTTGAATCATGTTATTGAAGTTTTAACAATGTAAAAAAGAGATAGATATGTCACTAGCGCGCCGACGATGAAGAGCGTAAGAACAGGCAATTTACCCTTCTGCTGACTTCTGCTCGTAGTCGCTCTGTCAATACAAGACGATACGCACGCTTTTGTTGTTGTCAGAAGTGCTTGCCATTTGACATACAGCGTTAAAATGCCTTCGTGTATTATACCAATGTGATTGGTGTAGTGAAACAAAAGATAAACCTGTGTGTATTGTAGCTCTTTTTGGAACAGATTTTTTTGTTGATTTGTAAGGACATAACGTATCTATATTTAAATATCATTGAGTTTTAAGAGCAATCAGTGCACTACAAAATCTACAAATAAGTACCACAAATATTATAAAAGTTAAATGTATTTGCAATTTCTGGTGTACATTATGTTGGTGTTCTAAATAAATAAGTTTGTATGAATTTTGTTACTCTCTCACGCAAAAACTACTAAACAGATTTTGATGAAATTTAGCACAAGAGGTAGACCATGATCTGGAATAACATATATGGTACTTAATATCCCGGGAAACGCGGGTAAAGCCAAGTAGAGCGCTAGCCTAGTAATGACGCAACAACTTTATGCGGTATTCCTGCCAAAATTCCGAATTAAAATA
The DNA here is from genome assembly GCA_911387775.1 of Thymelicus sylvestris. Lineage (NCBI taxonomy): Eukaryota > Metazoa > Arthropoda > Insecta > Lepidoptera > Hesperiidae > Thymelicus > Thymelicus sylvestris. Next base: position 7,648,749 of record OU426911.1, read on the forward strand.
CAGAATAAAGGTTAGTGGGAATTGGGTTATTCGGCGTTCCCTTAAATCTGAAAATTAGGAGATATGGTGGAAATCAGGTTATTTGGCAGCTGACTAACTGCAGTCAGTACGACGCCAGACTAAACGGCACCTATTTGTTGGCTTCAAGCCACTGATGGCCTACTACAGAGCACGGGTTTCTTCGGGACGACCCGTGTGTGTGGCACATATCATGGGGGCCATCCGTAAATTACGTCACACGTTAGGGGGGTCGATGTAGTGTGACATTGTGTGACAAGGGGTGGGAGGGGGTTCTAAATTTCGTGACGTCATATTTCAAAATCGAATAATTGGTATGTATAGGTAAATATTTAAAAAAAAATAATGGATCTAAAACTTATTTCGGAACTGCTGTTTTAATTTAATAATTTTTAGATGTAAAATTTCATAATATGTGACGTCACACTAGGGGGAAGTCTCACGTAGGCAATGCAATCTCGTTCTCGAGATCTCATTCTCGCGTGCCCTCCAAAGCAGGAAGTAAGGCCCAGAAAAAACAATTTCATTGTATTCCATATAAATGGAAGTACGTATTGCATATCTGGTGTTGTCTTGTAGGAATAATTTTGACTTTCCGTGGAAAATAAGACAGTTTTCCGTTATTTGATCTGGAATTCTGCCAACGTTCCGCACTTGAGCTTGGAAGTGATGACTGATCTTTACTAGTATATTTAGACATTTCTTGCTATATCAGCTGTTGTCCGCGACTTTTCGAGAATAGGTAGGTAGTTATTATAATCCTATTTAATTGGCTGTTTGTAATGGAGATAGCCTATACCCTAGATTAACACATAGGTACTTTTTATCCCGGAAAAGTTCAGGGTTCCCGCGGGATTTGTAACAAATTTATCTCTACCGCAGACGAAGCCACGGGCAAAAGCTAGTTAGTAATACTTAAAGAAAACTTTATCCCCTCAATTTACTCTTATGGGGATGAATATTGAAAAATCCTGTAATTCGCGTTTAATTAATTGCGTTAAGAAGAATAAATATTAAGTTTCAAGTAATTTACGTATTTAATTTTCAAGTCGGTTGTTCAAAATGTAAAGGCCACTAAGGTCAACAGCGACTGTCCATTCCAAATAAATAGAAATATCTGCACTAATAAATAAAAATCTCATAAAAACAATATTATAACATAAAAAACGGAAGTCATAAAAAATTACATTTGATCAGTTTCTGCCCAGCCGTATATAAAAACCGAATTCGAGAGGGGAATAACCTTTAAGATCTGCCAACGACCGCCCGGTGTCGCTTACCTTTGTTAGGCCCGCTGTCCATATACGCATGTACGCACGCTATCTTCAATTGGACGTAGTTTCTGAAAAACGTTCCAGTCCACACTTATGTTGAAATTGAATTAATACAGTATTAATTCAATTTGAAAGTTGAAGTTTCAAGTTGAAATTGAATTACTTAATACAGACTATTAATTTAATTTTAACATATGTGTGGATTGGAACGTTTTTCAGAAACTACGTCCAATTGTCGCTGGCTTGCATCTTGCGTGGACTGATTTCGTACTTTTAGGCCTTCTGTCCACTTTGACACACTTTATATCATATTCCATTGTCGATTGTCGTTTGCTGGCATTCAGTTTACACTTGTCTTGTTAGCATCTTTCGTAGTTAAAGAACTACTGACGCTAAAATTTTGAAAAAAATACAGAGAATAGTTCTTTACTTAAATATTACAGGAAAACCTATAAGAACTAAACCTATAAGTCTATGGTCTTAAAAAAACGGCAAAAATAAATAAAATAGAAAAATAACGGTAAATACATAATCAACATACGGAACCCTTTCCAAGGGAGTTTAACTCGCACTTGTCAAGTTTTTTAGTATAGCAGCACACACCGGGTATCCACTAGTATAACAATGTAAACAAACATAGTCACGAATAACATTTTAAATATTGGTTACAATATTTCCGTAAACAAGTTACTTATTATCTAAGTAGGCTGTGTTTAAGGAAGGATAGTTGGAAAATAACTTTGTTGCGATCTAGTTAACTGCGTTACTGAGTCGAAGGTTTGATATGGGACGTGGCAGTTTTTTTTATTATTACGCTTTATATTAGCTTCACTTTTATGTTTGTAACCGACTCCTTTGGACTTGTTTTTGACCAACTTCAAACGGTCAGATTTCATTTCAACTTCGTAGACTTATCAAAGACCGATGACAATTCGATATTTAAAAAGAAAGAAAGAAACATAAACGTGTACTTATATACGAGTACGTGTGAGAGAAGTTATACGTGCGAGAGAAGTTATACTCTTTGGCATAAAAAAAAACAATTTCAAAAAAACCATTAAAAAAAAATAATTAAAAAGCGTTTTTAAAAACGCGGGTGACGTTTTTCGTCACCGTCGGTTTTGTGTCACCGTCACCGTGTTACAAATCTTATAAAATTTCATACATTTTTTTTCCATTTATTTCATAACGCGCCTAAAGAAGTATAAGTACACGTTTATATAAATGTTTTTAAAGTAATGTAACCTAATATTTCAATGAAAGGTATTGCCAAGATTTACCAAAGCTATGCCCCGACTAATATGTAATACTGCAGAGCTGATTCAGCATATTCTTTCAATAGTTGGATAACTACAAGCCTGGTATTGTTGCCAAAAATTGAACAATAGGAAATATTATGATAGATAGTGTAGTGTTTGTACTGCTATTATGGTTATAGCAGTAATCATGTTATCTCGAGAGCACGGGTAGTGGGGCAACACTGAGTCAGTCACGAGACAGCCGTAGACGCAGGCAGACGTGTTCCCCTACCACTGGTGACGTAACGAGCTAATGCAAGTCAACCATATCACTATATCCAAATATTACGGAGCACGTAAGTACAACAACTACTACATAATGGCGACGAGGTCAAAAGGTCAGTGCAATAAATATTTTATTTTGTGTTGATAAAGGAAGAGTTGAAGGGAAAATAACACGTCGATGCAAGAAATAATCAACAGACGAATGTTAATATTAGTGCCGAATAGTTAACTCGAGAATTTGTTTAGGTGTGCTGTAACTTTAAATAACGTATTGAGCAAAATCATCATAATTATCGAAGTTCTCTCTCTAATTAGGTATAAAAATTGCCGCCATTACCGCTACCTACACAATTCCCTTTATTTTCTGAAAAATGGCATTGATTGACATTGTAAAAACAACTGTGCGGTGAGTAAAAAGTGGCATTTTGTGTTATAAGCGTAATTCACGCTACTGAAGTAATAATAACATAAATGACATTTTGGATATAGTGTCACTTATTTAGCTGAAAGTGATAGCGAGGCAGGTTTTGTTTTTAAATAAGAAGTGATATTTAGTGTTTAGCTGTGTCGTTTTAAATATAATACACAGTATCATTGAAGTATTATTACTAGCGTATAGAACGGACACCGCGAGCACAATGTGTGTTCCAATGAATTGACGCCGCGCGGCTTCAATGTCCAATGGATTCGTTCGATTTTGGAAGGAGAACAGGGGCTCAATTTTGAAAATAGAACCTCCCGGCGGGGACACACATTTTGTTCGAGATGTCTTCTCTATGTATACTTATACCTCAATGCACAGTATCGATCTGTTGGAGGGATTGCTACATAAATGGAGTATTGCGTGTGGTGCCGCGTGTTTGGTTAAGGTTGCGTATGTGTGCCAATGAGAAAAAGTGGCATCATGCGGAACTTTTTCTGAATATATTTTTTGAATAACTACTTATTTACTAGCATGTTTTTAGTGCCTAACTAAAAGTAGGTTGGGCGAACTGACGAGAGAGGCTAATTGCAACGATATATTTCAGTTTTCTTCATAGATAGTGATCGCAATATTGAGTTGAAAACTTTGAATGGCTATACTGAAAAACTACTATTTTGTAAAGCGCCATTTTTTGTTTTAAATGAGCGAATGGTGTCCGGCATCCACTCTTGCGTGTGTGTGTTGCACAGCAACACTTAGTACTAAAAAGGAGATAACATTATACAAATTATGAACTTAAATAAAGGAGTAGGGACTTTAAAATATTCAAGAATAAAAGGGTTCCCTAAATTAGTGAAATTTATTTAGGACTAGCTGTTTATTTAGCACTCTTCGGCTTTATAAAGTATAGATTTTACTACCATTATAGATGGCCGCACATGCAAGTTAAGTTTAATTGTTGAGAGTGAGTTTGCTTCTTCACGGCCATAAAACTATAACAGTAAGGGTAATTGTCAATAAAATTAGCTGTTTTTATGACTATTAGTTATATTCTACGCAGGTCCTGGGTTTCATTCAAACGTAGTTTTGCTTTAGTTACAAAGTACATGTGTAGGTATGATAAACTGAAATAATTGCAGTCGTTTTGATATGAATTCTGATAAAAAACGGAACTGAAGTTGTTTGATAAAAATTATGTTCTGTTATGAAAGTATTGCATTGGCAGTATCAAACATACATACATGCCTAGCCGCCTTGGTATACATGCAGCCATGCACTTGTATTTCTTTTGAAAATAATATACATAAACTATCACAAGCTGTTGTAATACGGTTAACGTAATTTAACGTTGCGGCGCCGGGTCCCTATTTCAGCTTGTAAGTTCTTTGTGATTCTTTAGCAGTCTTTCCTTTTGGTATTTGACTATCACGGCTGCACTACACGGCTGAAAATATAATAACATAATGTGGGTAATCATAAATAAAGTCGGTTTGATGGGCGGTAGCGTAAGAAGGAAAGAAACATTTATTCCGTCATAAGAATAGCAACATCGTTAGGGTTCTATGGTGGATGTGTCACTGGCGCGCCGACGATGAGGAGCGCGGGAGCGGGTAATTGACCGTTATGGTCGTGGTCGCTCTGTTAACACATGACGCTTTTGTTGTGGTCAGAAGTGCTTGACATTTGACATACAGCGTTAGAATGCCCTCGTGTATTGTACCAATGTGATTGGTGTAGTGGAGCAAAGGATGGGCGTGTGTGTGTGTTGTGGCTCTTTTCAGAACGGAGTTCTTGGTTGGTTTATAAGGGCATAACGTATCTATATTTTGAATATCATTGCGTATTGGGAGATGATAGGAAGTTCCTATCATCGTTCCTATTAGGAACCATTATACAAGCCACGACACCGAAATTCAAATCTTCGCGATGAGACAAGTTTATTTTTCTAATTTAGTTTTTGTGTTGAATTTTATAGAATCTATTGAGGCAGTGAGGGTCAAAAGCGCTTGCGAGCTAGACGCGTTCTTGTGTTGTTACTGTGATTAAACTAAGTTTTGTCACGGAAATCATATTATATATTTATCATTGAGTTATTCGTGCACAAAAGGAGTAAGTTTTTATTTTTAAATTGAGAACAATAATTGTATTTGTTCGAATGGGTGCAGCAATGTTTAAAATGTTGCTATTTATTATTGTAGCCTGAGGAAAGCGCCCTTTTGAAGACGCACGATTTGATATGCTGTAGTAAATTCATAGCCCTGGAGAAGCCGAGCCTTGGTTTTGACAGAATTCCACAAAAATCGTGAAGGAGAAACTCTCCTGACGTCCAAAAAATATTTATTAAGCTGGATGTATTTAGTTATAAATCGAGAAGTCCTCTTTAAACAGATTTGCAGATTATACCAATGCTATGACCTTAGTAATTAATAATTTTAATAGATTACAATTAAAGTTTGGTAATCTAATCTAATTAGCTATAATGGCGCTACCAATTATTGATCTACTTAGGTTGATTTCGGGGTCATAAACTCATAATTAAGTACTTACCTGCCTGAAGGATTGTTGACGTGAGTAATTTGATGGACTTGATAGGTCATAAATTTTGGTGCATAATGTACTTATTGCAATAACTATAATGTGTGTGTTAGGTAGTACGAACTACGAACCTACATGAAATTGTAAATCGTGCGTGAGTGTGTGTGTCAGGTAGTACGAACCTACATGAAATTGTAAATCGTGCATAATTGTGTGTGTCAGGTAGTACGAACCTACATGAAATTGTAAATCGTGCATAATTGTGTGTGTCAGGTAGTACGAACCTACATGAAATTGTAAATCGTGCATAATTGTGTGTGTCAGGTAGTACGAACCTACATGAAATTGTAAATCGTGCATAATTGTGTGTGTCAGGTAGTACGAACCTACATGAAATTGTAAATCGTGCATAATTGTGTGTGTCAGGTAGTACGAACCTACATGAAATTGTAAATCGTGCATAATTGTGTGTGTCAGGTAGTACGAACCTACATGAAATTGTAAATCGTGCATAATTGTGTGTGTCAGGTAGTACGAACCTACATGAAATCGTAAATCGTAAATGATTGTGTATTAGGCAGCAAATGCCTTACGATACCAATTAACGTACATACCTTTTGTGACACGGAGTACTACATGTGTGTGTATTATTATTGATGCGTGTTTTTCGGTAAGATGTTAAATAATCAAGTCCGAACTGATATATATTTAATTATCGTTTACACATATATAATAATACATGTGTAACACATAAAGATAAACTTTCAGATTAATTTTATTCTTTCACAAAAGGCAACCCTGACATTGCCAGAGAGGATAAGCGACAGTGTTAGAAAGGAAGGCAACTCATTACGCGTTTTGATTAGCACTGTGCGATCAGAATTACACTTTATTGCGTTGGAGCCAGAGTCACTATTTATTTAAATGATTTTTCGGAATTTTTCTTAGTGCACCTTCTATAATTATTTATAAATACTATTATTTATTCTGTGTTTTTAGTTAAATTCAGAGTTAAAGAAAAAATTGTATTCAAGCTAAAGTTACAATGAAAGTAAAATTTAAAAGGCACTCTATCTCGAAGAGTCATAGAAATCAGAGTAAAATCAACCAATAATAATGAAGTTTAGTTTTGCTTAACATAAACATACGTTACTGTGTTGTGGGCAGTATGAGCCCTCATGAAATTGAAAATCATACGTTACTGTGTTGTGGGCAGTATGAGCCCTCATGAAATTGAAAATCATACGTTACTGTGTTGTGGGCAGTATGAGCCCTCATGAAATTGAAAATCATACGCAACTCAGTTGTCGGCAGTATGAGCCCTCATGAAATTGAAAATCATACTTTACTGAATTGAAGTGAGCTGTCGGCAATATGAGCCCTCATGAAATTGAAATCATACATTACTGAGTTGTCGGCAGTATGAGCCCTCATGAAATTGAGATTGATACATTGACTTGATGGAAGTAGTAACCTCATGAAATTTAGAATCATACATACATTACTTGACTAGACGGCAGTATAGGTCCCATGATTTGAAATCATAGTAACTAAAGTGTGTATGGACCTCTTGAAATTGAAATCATTACTGACTAGACAGCAGTATGGGCCCTCATAACTTTGAAAACCATACAAAATGTAGTTATTTTGTGAAAATATTAGTTATTTGGCGCGATGGAGTTGAGATGTAGAATAAAGATAATGAATAGACGAGGTATTTCAATGAATGACTGGTGTGTGAATGATTGGTATCGGCAGTGTCTGATTCATATGTGACACCGTTGGGTCCGTTGGGATCCGTTGGATCCGTCCATTCAGGAAGGACGCCTAAATAAAGGAAATTCCTGTTGCGAGTCTAGCCATGGTTGGCGTGTTATGGTCGTCGGTGGGACCTAGTTTATATTACGTATATAAGAGGATTGTCTCGCAAGTAAAACTTTAGTCTTTAAAAAACGAAAGCAGGTTGTAAGCTGTACGTAATCTGTTGTTGACAGTAAACCACTTTTAGTAATAATATAAATTTTCATCGAGTTTCTCATATTTCCTGTGTTTGTTTTACCAGTAAGTTGTCTATTTAAAGACAGAAATGACGAGGTTTGTTTGAATGTTGGTATGAAACCTAATAACTTGGCGATCTTGATCAAAGAGAGAAGAAAGAGGGAAGTATGAAAAGCTAAGAGGTGATGTAAATAATTATTATTTAATAAAGATAGAAGGAGAACGGGTGTGAATGGGAAAGGTGTAAGACGAAAAAAGTCTCAGGTGTTGTTTCAATGTTTAAAATAATTGCAGTGAAAGTATAATCTACATAAGTAATTCTATACGAAGCATGCATATGACAGTTTGAGTTTGTTGAGGCTAGTGAAGGCACCCAGAAGGCTCAAGTTTACAAACCGTAGCCTGCTTCATACATATAGTGCGTGTTACAAATGTGTTTGTCTAAGTAACTGGAATATTGAATGGTATAGACGTGGAGTGGCCTTTGAAGGCTTGAGTTGCGATCAACTGCAGAGTCGACTGTGGATCGGGCTCCATATTAAATAAAGATTTTAATAAGGAAGGGATGTAGTGTTTGTACTGCTATTATGGTTATAGCAGTAATCATGTTATCTCGAGAGCACGGGTAGTGGGGCAACACTGAGTCAGTCACGAGACAGCCGTAGACGCAGGCAGACGTGTTCCCCTACCACTGGTGACGTAACGAGCTAATGCAAGTCAACCATATCACTATATCCAAATATTACGGAGCACGTAAGTACAACAACTACTACAGATAGCTATTCACCAGTTCTTTATTCACCAGTTTTAGGGTGAGTACAAACGAGCGTATTTTTTGAGTTGTGGGTCGTGTGAAATGTCATTTAGTTTCGTCATGTCCGTCCATCTGTTCGTCCGTCTGTCCGAAGCATAGCGCCGAGACCCTTAGTGCTAGAAAGCTGTAATTTTGTATGGATATAGGTACATGTTTATTAAAACTCCAAAATCGTAAAATAAATATTTTTCAGGGTACCTCCCCCACAGATGGGTTGCGTACCCCATAGTATGGGGTAACGTTGAAAACGTCTTTTAAAAATATTATGGGTCTCCTAACACCATTTTTGGATTTAGGGGTTCGTTCGCAAAATATTTGGCTTTAAAGGACTAATTTTGATTAGAGTCAAGTATCCCCCCTGCCGGCTAAACGGTTGAAGTTGGACAAGTGAAAAATTCTCAAAAATAGGTTATAATTATGATGAATTTACAAGGAAAACTATCACGGCTATGTTAGCATAAGTGGTTAATGAGTAATAGTCGATAAACTTACTATGTACTTCGGTACCCTACATTGCGCGTGGCTTGACACGCACTTGCCTGGTTTTTTATTAGTCATTTGTCAATTTCATACTTAAGTCCAAACTCATTTTTCGTCGCCTTGTGCTACAAACAAGACTTTAGTTTGAACTACGAAACCGAATGTAAGCGACTCATTTTTCGCGACTCTCAGCTCAAAAATTACGCTCGTTTGTCGTGACCCTTAGCCTGTAGAAATTTCTTTTAAAATACAGTTAACCAAAGTTTCGTCGTTAGCGAAAATACTACTTGTGATGATGTCAGGTATTGAGTTATACAAAATCTTTTCCTTATTATTGCTTAGATAAGATAATTTTTCATAGCACTGTAATCCTAACCGAAATTGCGATAAACATTCTATACCTAAGTAGGTATGATGTTTGTCTCATATATTAGACATTTTCGAATTTTTCGATAATAATCTGCTTAACTAAGATATAATCTGATAATACCAGTGATCATATTAATGATTTAAAAATAGTGTTGATAATATTATCCTTAGGTGAAGTCTTACCACCAAGAGGGCCGGTTTGTGTCGCCTTTACGACACCCTAGTAGCATGGGATTGGGGGTCAGTGTGCTAAGCCACCCTAATATAGCTAAAGACTCCTAATACTATTAATATAATAAATGTATTACATGCATACATACATACAAGATACGCGCGGAAAAGGAAAACATTACCCTTCCTGGTAGTCGGGTTAAAAGTTTAAGAACATGCCATATGGAATTATCTCGAAGGATGTTGCAATGTGAGTCAGATGCATCTTTCAATTCATATTGAAGTATGTATGAGGAAAGATATTTAGGTCATCGCGTATCTACTTGTCTCAACTTCTCAAGTGGCATCATATTCGCTTGTTATATCTATCTATATTCTATAATAATATTAGCTATTACCCGCGGCTTCGCTTCGCCCGCGTGTTCAAAAGAAAGTAACAATGAGTTGTTTAATATGCATAACACATGCTGGTGCAAGCAGCAAGAGTAAATAAGTAACAGACCCAAGAGGAACCAGTTGTAAAACCTAAACCCTCTTCAACCTTCCAACTATAAATATAAAGTTATATCATATTTATATCTTTTACGAACTTATAGAAGGACCAAAACATTGTACAGTCACCTTCAGAGAAAAGTAACCCGTTTGTTTATAAATATACGAACAGCAATGTTTCCGTTGCCTGTTGCGTTGTGAACAGATGGGTTACTTTTCTCTGCAGGTGACTGTACATTACTTTTAGTATGGAGTGATTCAAATACGCATGTGGATCTATCTACCCATGGGTATGAGATGTTTTACCACGGTAAAAACTAGTAAAAAGTAGCCTATGTCACTCTCCAGCCTCCTAACTATCTCTACACAAAAAATCATACCACAACATAGCTTCGTTACAGCGTGAAAGAGGGACAAACAAACAAACACACTTTCGCATTTATAATATTAGTATGAATATGAATGTTGTTATTTAGTCACCTTTAGTATTATGTCACCCGGGGATAGTGTAGCTTTCCGACAGTGAAATAATTTTTCAAATCGGTTCAGTAGTTTCGGAGCCTATTCAATGCAAACAATCAAATCTTTCCTCTTTATATAGTATAGATTATATTAAAATCTAGTATTAAACCCTGATGATAAGAGGCTAGTAGTAATTAGCCGTAACGCTCAACTCATTACTCATTATTCGTTTTAGTAGTGAAAGTTACTTGGTAATTGTTGTTAAATCAAGGTAACAATAATTAGCACAGACAATCAATGCAATGATTCATCTGAACCGTGGTCCGTGACCTGTGGATAATTAAATTAAATGTGCTAAGTAATGACACGGGTACTCACGATTAGTGAATCGAGACGCTTGGTTACGGTTACCGTGCTGTAGTGCCGGGTTCGATTACCAGGGAGTCAAAAATTTTAATGATTTTTAATTTCTGTTTTCTGACATGCAAAGACATTTACATGCACATCCAGAACAGAAATTCAAACTAATAATTCAAATTTCAACCTCGCTGGGAATCGAATCCAGGACCCTCGGCATGTCGCGGTCAATGCGGCATGGTAATTTAGGAATGCCATACGATACCGGTCATCTTAAGTGACAGTTTTGTCTGACTCCAGCAAGTGGTTAACTTCGTTTCGTACCACCTTTATCTACTACATGATTGCAATAAATATGTAAATTGAATTGAATTGAACAGATTTTCATGAAATTTTGCACACGGGAAGACCATGATATTGAATAACATATAGGATATTTATTATCCCGGAAAACGCGAGCGAAACTGCGTGAAAAGCGCTAGTCTGTACTAATATTATAAAGAGGAAAGATTTGATTGTTAACCGACTTCAAAAAAAGGAGGAGGTTCTCAATTCGACTTTTTTTTTTTTTATATGTTTGTTACCTCAGAACTTTCGACTGGGAGAACCGATTTTGATGATTCTTTTTTTAATCGAAAGCTGATGGCTGTCATGTGGTCCCACATAAATTTTATTGAGATCTGACAATGGCATCCATGAGAAAACTACATAAGTCGTAAATTTGTGTTAAGATGTGTGCGACAAATTGACGAATAACTCAATATCACGTCAACCGATTTCGATGATTCTTTTTTTAATAGAAAGCTGGTTCTTGTCATGTGGTCCCACATAAATTTGAACGAGATCTGACAAGTAGTTTTTGAGAATTTGAAGTCGGTTATTTTTTGTTAGTAAAATTTAGATTATTTGCATTGAATGGCCTCCAAAACTACTGAACCGATTTGAAAAATTCTTTCACTCTTGGGAAGCTACACTATCCCCGGGTGACATAGGCTATATTATGTTTTCAAAAAAATTTGGGATCCTTATTAAAACTCCAATAATGTAACCCAAGGTGTAAAAAATAAGAAAACCGTAGCAAAGCGAGGGCGGTTACTCCTAGATACTTGAAAGTATCCCTCAGAGCGCCTAGAAACGTTATTCTCACAATTTTCCTGCTAGGCATTAAAAGACCGATTATACGTATTTGCGACTTACAAAGGATACCGCACGTGATAAAATTAACGCGACAAGGTCATTGGCCTTGGAAACATACGAGGTGATAACATATCGAACGGTGCTCACGCCACTTGATAGGTACGTGTGTGTCTGTTATGACTGGTTTGTGTAAGGATTGTCTATGTCTACCGTAAATGGAATTATTGTGTTGTAAGGTCCTGCGCCTTCGCCGGCACAGCGTATAAGCATTTTATGTGAGGAATATAATATAGAACAGGGTATCTTGCCGGTGAAACTAAATATTTTTGAAGTTATACTTCTTTAGGCGCGTTATGAAATAAATGGAAAAAATGATGAGAGTGAAATTTTAAGGTTTGTAACACGGTGACGGTGACACAAAAACGACGGTGACAAAAACGTCACGCGCGTTTTTAAAAACGCGTGTTATAAAAAAAATATTATTATATTTATTACCTGTATTTTTTTAATATTGTTTTTTTATTTATTATTATTTTTTTATATATAAAAAATGTTTATTTTAAAATTATTTTTTATATTTTTTTGAATCTTGTTTTTGAAATGGTTTTTTTGAAATTGTTTTTTTTTCATGCCAAAGAAGTATTACTTAATAACTTCTCACGCGTGTACATAAGTACACGTTTATGTTTTTTTTTTAATAAGTATAGTATAAGTTAAGCTGTAAAAGGTACCAAAGACCTTATCTAAGGTCTCCTCGAGGTTGTGGCCTTGGTAAGGACTGCCTGATGAAGGGTAACGATGCGAAACGACTCACGTGGGACAAGCGAGTGGAATGTCCTCGCACATGCAATGGGTGAGTGGGGTGCAAAGGGGTGCACTTGCACTTTTTTATACACGTTCTTCGATACATTTAAACACGTGGCGCCCCCCAAAAAATGAGGCTGCTGTTGGCGCCCCTTTTTGTCACAAGTACACACTACCTCATTCACTTGAGTATTCATCAGTGGCGTAGCTTGCTCTAAACAAGTGCTGTACTCCAAAAGGTAACAAATATTGATGTTATTAATACATAATAATATGTATCAATAAATATTGAGAGAAAAATGGGGCGCCAACAGCGGCTATAGCTAGCGAGCTTTTTTAGGGGCGCCGCGTTTTGAAATGTGTACGCTGTAAGTCGGGGACCCTGTTAGCTGGGGCCCCGTATAATTGATAGGGTGGTAGCTATGCCCCTATCAAAAAGATTAAGCGGTATACATAATACAACTTAGGTGAATGACTTATTGCTAATATTGATAAAATATCGTACGATTATGATTTATATGATTTTCTATCGTAAGATAAATATGAGTTGCTTATCAAAGCTTTAAATTTTAATAATCTAATAATCGGCAGATTAGGAATTTAGAATAATTTCTGGATATAATATGAAGGATGGAGCCTGTCGGTACATTTCACACGAATGTTCTTCATACAAGCAAAAAGTAGCGCCATCTGTCTCTTTAAAACCGACATTATGTTTGTTACCTCAGACTGGGTGAAATGATTTTGATGATTCTTTTTTTGATCGGAAGCTGGTGCTTGTAATGTGGTCCTACTTAAAGAGCTACATCTGATGAGTAGTTTTTGAGTTATCCCTAATTTTGAAGTCGGTTATTTTTTGTCAATAATTATGTTGTTATTCTCTTTTACGAACCGTAGTAATACGTATAAGAGCGGCGTTGTCGCGTTGAATAATATACATACTGAGCTTTGGTCCAATTGGACCAATAGTGCCACGTTTTGAGTGCGTCGGCCTTGGCCTTATGCAGTACAAGTAATATACTCGTACTACATAAGTAATTATTATTATTCAGTGGTGACCCTGCCTGCGAAGCGAGGGGTCCCTGGTTCGATTCCCGGCCGGGGCAGATATTTATGTGACAGATAAATATTTCTACTCAGGTCATGGGTGTGATTGTGATGTGTTATATGTGTCGTAAACACTTACTGCGGGGGTATGAATGTTTTAGCGTTTATTATTATTTATAGTGCATTTACAAAGTTAATGGTAATAATACTAATTACCTAGAGATAAACGATAATCATCGAATACCATAAAGTTATCGGCCTTGTAAATGTCTACTGTTATTATCTAATTATCTCGTTAGTATAACTAGCGGCTGATAATGTGCCGTTCGTTAAACAGTTAACTAGGTACTTGTAATCTTTTGATGATTTGGGAAAACAAGTTCGAGGTTATTGACCTGGGGGTTAAATTTGGTTTAGTTTTGTATCTTTAGAAACGGGAAATCTCCCTGCCGTCCTTTAAAATGGACTATAGCCATCTCTCCGACTTTCTGCATTCTGTGTTGGCCAGTGCGCCTTGTATTTTTTTATGGACAGTTGCTTTTGCCCCTGGCTACTAGGAGGTTATATATTGTGCACAGGAAATCATGGGCGTAGCCAGGGGGGGGGGGTTTCGGGGGTTCAAACCCCCCCCGAAAAGTTAAGGACTGAAATTTTTATGTGCTAATAAAACCCTTAAAAAATATTTTTCTAGACGTCATTCCAAATCGAATGAGCTATTGCACATATTTTTAGGAGCTTTATTTTTATTAAACACGTTTTTGAACTTTTTGACTAAACTAATAATAGATGGCACTATATAATTATGTCCTGAGAAAAAATAAAGTCTCAATTTTCTTTAGGGTTCTTTTATGTACTTTTAGTCGTTATATTTTCTTGAACACAACCCCCCCCCCCCCCCAGAAACTTGAACCCCCCCGAAACTAAAACCTGGCTACGCCCATGCAGGAAATAGATATCAACAATTCGATATCGACAATTATACACGTCTACTTGTCAATAATATAATAGTATAATCGCTGTATTTAGTTTGATAACGAATGAGCTCATTATGTAATGATAATAGCAATATGCTGATAAGTTATTGATCCGTTTTTGATAAAACTTTTGTGGAAAATCAACCTTGAATGTTTGGCTGTATTATTGAAAGTCTGGCAGATTTGATCTCATTTATCTACTAGGATTTGTTAAGTGTTAATCATATTTATAACAAACTCTGTTTGTTTTGTATGATGATGACAATGATGTCGACAAAGGTAATGATAATAATGAAGAAATATTTTCAATTTGTTTCAGATAAAAAAACGCCAGCCAAATAATAAGACTGATAATATTTTTGTACATAGAATTATGTAGTAGTAATATTGACGCAATAAAAAAACATTCCAAAGACGAGATGTCACTGAGACATTGACAGATACGGAAACCGGAATGCGCCATTTTGAATTGGGCGACCATTTTGATTTGGGCGGACATTTTGTGTGATCCAACATGGCGGTGAGTCCTGTACGGGCTGGCGAGGAGAAGCTTGGTGTTGATGAAGCAGAGGAGAAACTGTTGAAGGAGAATGAGGTTCTGATTGTCCCGCCGGTACAGCATCCTGATGATGGATTGGTTTCGGTCAAGAGTTCGAAGAAAGGTGAGTGTTGATGATATATTTTTTTAATATATAAACAGCCGAAATGACATAAGAACCACCTTGTGGTAAGTTGGACTTGGACTTCAGTAGCACCACGTTACCAATTCGTTGGTGGCCAAGAAAGGCAAGGTCATTCATAATATTGTGATTTAATCACAGATGTTAGCGGTACCCCGCTGAGCTGGGTTCCTTTTTTCCAAATTTGGCGGTACCCCGCTAAGCTGGGTTCCTTTTCTTTCCGTTAAAAAATGCCGAACCCTAACCTAATCCAACTTTCCTGTCAATGTATATACGTAGGTTGTTATACTTCGCGTCAAAGTTACAATAAGACGCCCCGGTGTTTTGAGACACTGAGACAGAACAATGAGAGCTCTCGGTTTCTGAAATTGATACGGAAGCGTGACGTTCCATGGATTGACGTCACGGAGATGCGTGACGTTTGTGTGAGAGTAGGAAGAGTGCGTGGCGTGACATATGATGTGATGTACAGTCAGTTTTTAAGACGAGTCATAATAAGTAAACAATCTAAAAGCGTCTGTGTACTATTAATATTTTTTTGAACTAATATTTCAACAAGAAAAAAAATAACCGACTCCCAAATAACTCAAAAACTACTCGTCAGATCTCACTCTAAAAGTGGGACCACATGACAAGCACCAGCTTAAAAACCAGCACCAGATAAAAAAAATCATCAAAATCGGTTCACCCAGTCGGAAGTTCTGAGGTAACAAACATAAAAAAAGCTACAGTCGAATTGAATACCTCCTCCTTTATTGACGTCTATTAAAAACAGACCATAGATGAATGAATTTTATCTACAAATCCTTTTTATCAATAATCACCGACCCCGTAGAGTACACAATTTTCTGAACGCTAAGGCGTAGTTTCGCTTGGATTAAACTAGTATAAATAAATAAAAAAACCGACTGCAAAAATAACATGAAACTTATTTTTAATTGATGGATGGTCAATAATTATTTGTTCATTTCCATTGAAGTATAATGATATAGAACAGACATCTCGAACAAAATGTGTGTCCCACCACCGCGCCAGGATGACCCCTCCCCCTCCGTTCTTTCAAATTCTAGAAGGCGTCTTTACACACTTGCTACAGAGTAACTTTGAACCACAACAAGCAGTCATCAAACCTTTTCAAGCGCATTGAGCGCAGCCGAGTGACAGGCGAGTGGCAGAATGAAATGAAGCCAGCCGGCTGCAATGCATACCCCCGAACCCGATGTTCGCGGTGTCTATTCTATACGCTAGTAATAATACTTCAATGTTCACTTCACAGTTTTTACGTTGTGGTATTTTACACTCATGAATGTAGGTAGTTGCAAAATAAAGTGGGTAGTTTGATACATGATTCTTAAGTCGTGATTTGATTTGTGTCGAGCTTGTTTTAGTGATTTAAACAATGTCTAAACCGAAATATAAGAAAGTGAAGACCGGTGAGTTAATATTTAGTTAAAACTGTTATAAATTAATGAAATACCGATGAGGGAGGTAAGCAAAGTGATTTTGTAACTGACTTCAAGAGAAGACAGGTTTTGGTTCGATAGCTTTCCAGAACATACCTTTTTAATTTAATTTAATGCATTCTTTCTTTGCCAGTTCTTTCTTTCTTTTTCTTCTCTGTCTTGGCCGGCAACGCATCAGTGATGCCCTTGGTGTCGCTGATGTCCATGGCCGACGATAGCCACTTACCATCCAGCCACATACCAACAAAAAAAAAGTTCGTTAATTGCACTACTATTTTATTTCGTTACTTTTTGTTTAAACTTTAAATCAAACAATAGATTTTTGGCCAGGAAAAATTGTACACCAAACAATAAAAAATAATGGTTACAATCCGAATATTATTTTGGAGAAATCCGTGGACAAACAATCGTATCCATCCATTATAACTCATAGTTATTGACACACTCAGGGTTTTGGCGAATGATGACAATATAATTTGACAAATTATCAGTAAGGTGCGAAGTCACTTGGCGCTGTAGTTAACGCATTCATTTGAACGGCATAACGATGTGCTAAAACTCAAGGTTTCCAGCATTTGTGTACTAGATTAGGGCACTGTATTTATCCTATGTCTTATCCTATGTCCTATTCTAAATCATGGTATATTATATTTAGCACACAGTTGTTTGTTACCGTAATAACTTTTTACTGGGTATACCGATTTCAATGATTATTTTTGTATTCGAAAGCTGGTGCTTATCATGTTGTCCCATTTAAATTTGAGCGAGATTTGACGAGTAGTTCTTGAATTATCCCTAATTTTGAAGTTCTTTCAATGCGAATGTTATAAAGCAACGTTTCCGTTGCCTGTTGCGTTGTAAACAGATGGATTACTTTTCTCTGCAGGTGACTATACATTAATATAGCATCTCATGTCATTAGCAATCGTTTTCCAGCGCTGGCCACTAGCCAATACAGCTGGAAGTTATTTATAACACCTGTGTCTGCTTTGGTTAAATTTAACCGCTTTAGGTTGAGTATCCGCCAGAGATATGCGAAGGAAACGGTGCGAGAGTAAAAAATAAAACAAAAAAAATCTGACAAGCGCGAGGTAAACTCGCGTGGAACGAGGGTTCCGTACGTTGATTATGTATTTACCGTTATATCTCTGTTTTATTCATTTTTGCCGGTTATTTAAGACCATAGACTTGTTATACATTTTGCTGTAATATATATAAGTAAATAACTATATATTCTGTATTTTTTTTCAAAAAAGGGGGGGGGGATGGTCAATTTTCATATTTAATTTTCGTTCTTTATTGAAAAATTTTAAAACTATCCATTGTAGTACTATAACAAAAATATATTTGAGATTCTTGCGACAAGCCCTTTCAATTGACATGCCACACGATACGCTTGAAGAAGTTTTTTTATTTTGATTTCGTTAAAAAAAATTTTTTGATGTTTAACTCCTTTGGCATCGATTTTCATATTTAACCCTATCTAGTGAAATATGAGGAGTACAATCAAACTTCTCCGTTACGTTATGCGTTATGTTTGTAATTCGTAACACAGAATCTAGATGGCGTTGGATGGCTGATCAGTAACAACGCCATGTAATGATAATATTAATACTGCTAATAACTGCTCGCACGCACACACGATTGACCAGTTTTATAGTTAAACTGGAGGGGACTTCTGAATTGAAGTCGACGGAACCCCGCTGCGTGGGATTCCTATATTTTAATCTGGACTTAACCGAAAACTTGATACTGTAAATTCTGAAGGAATAACTGTTTGCTTTCATTTCTTTCTCTTTCGTTTCTAACATAATTGTTTGTCCACAGTCAAACTACCGGAGGATGAAGGCCCAGCGGTGGGCGGCGGTCGGTTCACCATCGGGCCGGCGCCGGAGCGCGACTGGGAGATGGTACCGCCGGACGGCAAGTGGGGGTGGTGTGTACTCGTAGGTAACTATGGTTAATGTTTTGGATGGTGGGTTGGGGGATAAAGTGAGTTGTAACGGGGTCACCACTTTTTTGGCTAATCGTAGGAAGTGCTGTTCAACCTGCTGATAAAGAACAAAGAGTTTGGTGTGGAAATCATGTCGGGGTCACCATATTTTCAAACAATTTTATGAGCACATTGGTATCTATGGACATAGTCTGATCTACTTGGTTGGTAACTTGTAGGTAACTATGGTTAATGTTTTGGATGGTAGGATTGAGGGAACGAAGTGCTGTGTGAGTTTGTGTGGAAACCATGTCGGGGTCACCATTTTGATATCCAATGTGTTCTACGATCGGTCGGTAACTTGTCGGTAACTATGGTTAATGTTTTGTTGTCACCGTTGCATGGATTGGATGGTAGCCTTAAGAAACAAAAGATGCTGTTTGAGTTTCCCCATACACTGCTCCCCTGTAAACAAATTAATAATCGCAGATGGGATGTATAGTATAACACAGATATACATATGTCCCATAGATATCATTTTCATCTTGATCCGAGAACAAACAACACCCATTTAGATAAAGACATTCGTAATGTCTTGTTGTTGCTGGTCAGACGATTTTATCTGTCTGTCCGTTTGTCGGTTTTGCGTCAGATCATATGAGAATGCGTTGTTTAGGCATGCTATCTGAGTCACAGCTCATCGGTACACAGGGTTTGTGAGCAACACAACTAATAGGGCTTGATTGGGACAATCTACGCAATGACGTCATCAATGAAATGCGTAATTGATACCCGGCAAACAGATCGGGAGTGCAGTAAAGTTGATGAGTTTTGACGGTTAATGGAAGATTTTAGTAGTTTACGACTCAATTTATTCTCTCTCAATTTACTCTCTCTCTCTCTCCCTAATTCGGCCACAAAGCTTACCATGATGTGTGGTAGTGGTAGACTGTAGCGACACCAAACGGTGCATTGGCAGCTAATCAGGGGCGTAGCTACCGCCGTATTAGTCGTCATCAATTATACGGGGCCCCCAGCGTATAGGGGCTCCCACTAACACTCCCAAAAAAAGCTCGCCAGCGGCCTAGGACCGCTACAGTTGGCACTGCTTTGACAGCCGACGTCGAGGGCCCACAACAAATATTGATATGGGGCCTCTTTAGGGCTAGCTACGCCACTGCAGCTAATAAAGATAATCTGAATTTTACCAAGAAAAAAATAACCGACTTCAAAATAATTCAAAAACTACTCGTCAGATCTAGCTCTTTAAGTACCGACTGTATTGTTACCTCAGAACATTCGACTGGGTGAACCGATTTTGATGATTCTTTTTTTAATCGAAAGCTGGTGCTTGTCATGTGGTTCCACTTAAAAAGCTAGATCTGAAGAGTGTTTGAGTTATTTTGAAGTCGGTTATTTTTTTCTTAGTAAAATTCAGATTATTTGAAGTCGGTTAAAAAGTATGGAGTCTAAAAAAGGTCGGTTAAAAGCCTAGAGCATACTCCACCACGCATACATTACAGGAATTAATTAACCTATAATTGTTTCACATTCCAGGCGCGACGCTAGTGAATATCCTGATACCGGGCACGATCAAGTCCTTTGGTGTCCTGCTGGTGGAGTTCAATGACATCTTCCAGGCGTCACCGTCGGCGTCTTCAGGCGTCGTGGCGCTGTGTTACTTCTTGTACAGTAGTCTGGGTGAGTGGGGGAATGATGGGACATGTCTGTACATGCAGGTAACTAAACCTGCAGAGAAAAGTAACCCATCTGTTTACAACTTAACAGGCAACGGAAACGTTGCTGTTCGTATATTTATAAACAGATTGGTTACTTTTCTCTGCAGGTGACTGTACAGTAGTATGGGTGAGTGATGAAACACAAAAAGAGAATTTTTCAATTCGGACCAGTAGTTCCTGAGATTAGCGCGTTCAACCAAACTCTTCAGCTTTATAATCTTAATATATATAAATTACGTGTCACGTTGTTTGTCCGCGATGGGCTCCTAAACTACTTGACCGATTTTAATCAAATTTGCACACCGTGTGCAGTTTGATCCAACTTAAAAGATAGGATAGCTTACATCTCAAAATAAAAAAAAACTTTTGACAGAACGAAGTCTGTCTGGGCAGCTAGTATTAGTATAGATTTTATGAAGGTAATAATAATATTAATGGTATATTTTGTCCTATTCCAGGTCCTATATCGTCAATTCTATCAGTGAAGTGGTCCTATCGGACGGTGACTCTGATAGGGGGATCGTTTGCGGCGTTCGGCATGATATTTAGTAACTGGGCGTTCAATATAAGTTATTTGTACTTCAGGTAAGTTATTTTTATATTGAATAACTGTTTTTTAAATTTAAAAATCACTTATTTTCATCAAAAAAGAGCTTATGACCTTGAAACGCCTAATCAGGTCTTCATAAATTAAGGAGTTAAATATTTATTTAATGATACCAAAGAAGTATAACTTCTCACGCGCCTACAAAAGTACACTCACGCATTTTTGAAGTGAAAACTTCTTTAATACGGGGGTGACTTGAAATTTTATGAAACGAAACTGTCCAGTGGAGACTAGAAATGAGTGGAGACTGACTTGAATTTTTTTTGAAAAATGAGAGATGATTTGAGAGATGAGTTGAGGGATGAGAGATCATTACTAAAACCTACAATTATCATCTTCCCGAAATTTTACATTCGTCCCATTATATCTTGAAAACAAAATTTTTGAAGTTTTCACTTCTACTACGTGTGAATTGCACACATTTTAATTTTTTATTGTTTATTCCAAATGCTTAAAACCACCCCCCTTCCAGTTTCGGCGCGATGGTCGGCACGGGCGCAGGCCTGGCCTTCCCCCCGACGGTGTACATCGTGACGTCATACTTCGTCCGGCTGCGAGGCCTGGCCAATGGTATCTGCATGTCGGGGTCCGCGTTCGGGAGTATCATCCTGCCGCCCGTGTTGAGATACCTGTTGGAGACGTATGGATATAAGTGAGTATGTTTATTTATTTATTTATTTATTTCCATCGAAAAGTTACAGAAATGCCTTACTTTAAAAAAACTCATATTAAAAGCATTCTTATGACGAAAGGATGTTACAAACTAGATGATTATTTTAAAGACAAGACTGCTTGGACATGAGTTTTATGAATATAGATTGTAGTAAAATATGATAAGTGATATCTTTAATTGTGAGCAGGAAAAAAACAAACTCGGTAGTTTCTTGCTGTTTCTTCTCCCGGGCCCTCTCACAGTAGGGCCTTGTTGAAGCATTGGCGTAACTTGCATGACTTTAAAAAAGTGTTTGTAAAGATTTGATTATTTACGAGTAACCGCCCTTGCTTTGCTTCGGTTTTCTTATTTTTTTACACCTTGGGTTACATTATTGGAGTTTTATTAAGGATCCCTAATTTGTTTGAAAATATAATACAGCCTATGTCACCCGTGGATAGTGTAGCTTCCCGACAGTGAAATCATTTTTCAAATCGGTTCAGTAGTTTCGGAGCCTATTCAATGCAAACAAACAATCAAATCTTTCCTCTTTATAATATTTGTATAGATTAAGTTATTACTCATTTATTCCAGGGGTGCAGTTCTGATCTTGGGCGGAATAATGCTGAACGTATGGGCGGCTGCTCTGCTGTTCCAGCCGGTTGAAGAGCACATGGTGCGCAAGTACAAGACACCGGAAGAAGACGAGGACGGGCCACAGGTTAGTAAAGTATACTGATAGTACAGGAAACTGATAAGAGATGGCGCTGTTTGCGTTGAATCGTGGTATCAATTTTTTGAAGGTTTTTTTAGCTTGTTAAATTAGTGTGGGTTGCAACTTGATTTTTAACTTCACAAGGTTAAGCTCACATTTGCAATACGCAACTTAAGGTATACAATATAATTTGTAGCTATTTTAATTGGTTGTCATGTCAACGCATTGTAGACTATTGTTGTGCAGATATTAATCGTCACTTACTTAAATAAGCTTAATTAGCGTGAGGCATTTCATATCCAAAAGGTTACTTACACCCCAACTCAGAGTCACTAACAGTTACTTAAATCGCTCCTTAGTACAGAATTTGTATGGAGATTCTGTACTAAGGAACGGCTAATTAAATCGTTCCTTAGTACAGAATCTCCATACAAATTCTGTACTAAGGAACGATTTAATTAGCCGTTAGTGACTCTGAGTTGGGGCGTTAAACTTTAAACATAATTTAGTGTTGTCAAATATATAAAACGCTACAATCCAGACAAAAATAGGTTTTATTATCCCAAGTATCATCCCAGGAATGGGACAGTGTCGCGTTAGTTTTTGTATTAGCACACAAGAAATGGATAGATCTTTGTAAAATTGTTATGTATATACATTATCGTATGGATAACCTCAGGGATCTCAGATTTTTTACAAATAAAATACAATTATATTCCTTCTCTTTGCAAGTTTATATTTTCAATATTTACAATATTTTGCTATTTTTTTAGCTTGACAATGAATGTCAGTTTATTCTCAATTAGTTGTTATTAGGGATGCTCATCTACAATGGTAAAATGTAGGGTCGCTACACATTAATTTATAAAATAGGCTTAAAATTGTGACTCAGAATACAAATAGTGCCATCTTTTATTAGTTTATTATTATTTTAGTGCCTTGCAACTTACTTAAAATTCATTATGTGAAATACTATATTCGTATACATTTACATATAATGACTTCTTCATTATTATATTACTGTGGATTAATATCATCTACATTATTTAACATTTTCAATTTCAATTTAATATTTGATATTATTATGTGTCGGTGTTAAAAATATTTTGAGGTTTACTTACGTTTAACTATTTTATGTTAACTAAGTCGGTTTTATCTTGTGCGGTATGCTGGCGGCAAATACTTGTTAAAATTGTAAAATATATCAGGGATATACCGTCACAAAGTTTTACTTTTAAGAAGCCTTTTATATATATATATATTTATTTAAAGTTAATAAAATAAATTTAATGAATATTATTTCAAAATAAACTGGGAACCACTAGGATTTATAGAATTTAATCATCATTTTTTATGGATTAAAAATTCGTTTTCTTATCGGTTATTTATATAATTGTGAAATTATTATACACGTGGCGCCATCTATTATTCTCCCCTGAAAAATAAACTAAAGTTTTTGCTGCAAGCATAATGTTTTGCGTATCTTAAATTTCGGAGTGTTCGCTTTATCTTCTATTTTTAAAGTGTGTTTTTTTGAAAATGAAACAAGACATTCGCACCAATGTATGGGCTCATGCGGTGACGACAAAAGTAAGCTACACCCATTTTTTATATATTAGTATTGTATACGTGCGACGTATATGCGTCTCTGTCTTACTGTATGTGCTTTTGTTGCTGTCCTTGTTCTTTCACTAATCATTGCATTTGTAGTTGGTGGTGGATTTTATTTATCTTATTTATAACGTAGGCTATAGTTATCGCAATATCTTGCTGCACTCGTTGACATATTGCGCGCTCACTCGCACTTAGGTCTTAGATCTAAGTGCGAATGAGTGCGCAACATGTATATGCAAATTAGTTGAAATTCGTTTGAATTCATTAAAGTCACTTTGATTCATAATTAAAAACATTTACCATCGCCTTAGTAAGTTTGTTTGTGAGGATGTAGGGATATTTGTAACTCTCACGCAAAAATTACTGAACAGATTTTCATGAAATTTCGCATACAGGTAGACCATGATTCGGTTAATCCCAGAAAACGCAGGCATAGCTAGTACATATATTATAATCTTTTGAAGAGTAAAGAAGTGTTTTGGTTTTATAATAATTGTTTATAAAATCTAATACCTTTAAACGACCAATTCTTGTATATGTGTTGAATCTCGGAAACGGCTTCAACGATTTTCATGAAATTTAGTATGCAGGGGGTTTCGGGGGCGATAAATCGATCTACCTAGGATTCATATGTAGTAAATGTCGTTTTATCCGTGTTTTCAGGCAATGAAAAATTGCTACAATAGACTCTTCCTGACATCTATTGGCGAGTAGTTACACTAAAAGCTACCTCAGTAGATGGCGTTGTTTGCTAAAAAATACCAAGCAAAACTCGTTCATCCTGGGTACTAATATTTATGATAAAAACCTCTTATATTTTACCCGCTTCCCATGCGAATGGCTGAGCTTGTAAATAGCGCTTTAATTATATTAAGTAATAAATCGCGCTTGCTCTTGGCTTGAGGAAACCCATGCTTACTCGAAAATGTGTGCCCGTAAAAATATTTAGAGGGAATTAATTGATTTTTTTTTTGTGAACAGTTGAAATAAAGCAAATTCTAAATGTTATCACAAGACATAAGAAGTTATAAATAAATGTTCAAAACCGCATCCAACGGTAAAGCCATTTCTAATTGTAAGATTAAAAATAGATTTTTTCAAATTTCATCCATACATTTTATCGATCAATTAGTTTTGTTATATTTACAGATTATTCTTCTTACACTTTTAAGTATACCCCAAATCCTTTTTATGAATATATAACTTTACAGTCTCTAAATTTAGTTACCAACCATTCCCAGGCATTCAGATTACTTAAAAAAATAAGCAATTTTAAAATTGACGATAGAATAATAAATTCATACTCATTAAAATTAAGGGTAGTTCAAAAAATATTGTTTATTATTATTTTATGTGCTGAGGAGTTTCTTTCGGCTTTTCTTCTCCTCCTTGACAAAGCACCTTTCCGAAAAGCTGGTAGATTAAAAAATGACGTGCATAAGTGTATCAGTGATACCTATATGAATAAAAGATTTTGATTTGATTTGATTTAAACAACAATAATTGTTGTTTATAAAAATAAATATTTAATAAAATTAATAACTGTCGCTTTGACGCCATGTTCCATTGTAATAGTAACAACGTAGTTTGAGTAAATAATTTAGTTATTCATCAAGCCCTCCCATTCCATTTTCATAACCGTACGTGTAAATAAAATGAAATGCCCATTCGCGCCGAACTTACGATCATTTGAGCTTAATTCATAATCATAATTATCAATTCGACATTTAAATATGTACGTAATAAGTGCAGTACAATTTTCTTTAATTTTGTATATGCAATAGTCTATGAATTGATTTGATATCCAAAATCCTATTCAATAACAAATACCTTTAACATATCGCTTGCCCATCACTATATAATCACTTTCCTTAACGAGAACGGTGTGTCATGGTTTCATTTTCAAAATAAATACGTTTTATAATAACTGCTATTTTAACGCTATTTAATAAGCTATTTCGATAACGTTATTTTAATTTAACGAAAGTGGTTATTGATGTGGTGTGTCGTTTTTTGTATTTAGAATGTTTTTAGTTGCTATGTTTTCTTAGTAAAGGAGAACCCCATCTTCCATAGAGACACCGGCCCAGAATAGACAAGAATGAAAATTGGTGGTCAATTAGATCATTGTAAAAGCTTTAATTTCTCCAATTTTCACGTCTGCTAGCAATGGCCAACTAATGAAATCCTAATGAATCACCTTAAATATGGGTTATGATTATGTCACACTCGTGTCACAGTGCTGATGAAAAAAATATGTTTTTGATAAAGTTCTCGTTTATTATGGGTAACGTAAGGTCGGTTGGTCACCGGTTGGTGAGTACCTATCTACTGAATATGCGTTTTACTAGGCACTTACTACCTCTAACACCTACGAGTATATAGACAATGTCAGGAATATAATGAAGACCATAAATAAATAAATACTACTTAAACCATAATGGTTAAAACTGAGTAGGTGGGTATAATATTACCTGGTCTACCCACTTTAATGCGTTTTACCCAAAAAAATGTCAAAAAGGTTGTGTAATACAGGCATTTTAATTTTTTAAAGATATTTTATTCATTATCATCAAAATATATCAATATTTCGTCAAGAAATTGTGCAGGAGGCGCTATACTCCTATTTCCAATATTCGGGCAGTGGTAGTAAGAAAAGCAAATCTAGAAATTGTATCAAAAACACATTCACCAACGCACGAAACGAAAAGCGAATGCAATAAAACATAGTGATTAAGTACTCTGTGCAAAAATTAAATTGTCATAAATGTCATCATAATATTCTTTTACTTTTTTACACAGATAAGTTAAACTCAAAATGTCTTTTAATAAGCGTAAAGATGTCGTTAAAGGATTTTATGGTAATTATTATATATTAAATAGTTTAGCTTTATATAGAACATGAAAACATATCAGAAAGGAATAAATATTGTTTTTATAATTAATAAATAGTTAATTAAATACATATGTTCCTTAATCAATCGATTATAAAATCGTTTGTAATGAGGTAAATACAATGAGAACTTCTTTCTTTATTTTGTTCATTTGGCGATTGCAAATGAGGCTAAAATTTAAATATGTTTATTTAGTAAATAAGACGAATTTTTATGTATATAGTTTACTCTTGTCCAGTCTTATGTGCTAGCACAGATTACATATAATTCGTGGCCGGAAACCGGGGTTCTCCTTTATATTTTGTAAATAGCTTTGTAGAATTGAGTAATCCAATATATACAATTTTATTTGATGTAGTAATTGTGTATTTTTAGGGTTCTGAAGTAAAATCGGAACTTTTATACGTTCGTCACTTCCGTCCGTCCGTCAGTCCGTCCGTCCGTCCGTCCGTCCGTCCGTCCGTCCGTCTGTCCGATGCAAAAAGCGCCTTAGTGCTAGAAAACTGTAATTTGGCATGGATATACAATGTATATTATACATATTTATTAAAACTCTAGAATCGTAGAATAAAATATGGAAAAACATTTTTTTCAGGGTACCTCCCCTACAAGTAATAGTCAATAAACTTACTACTTCGGAACCCGACATTGCGCGTGGCCTGACACGCACTTGCCCGGTTTTTTGCTTATTAACTATTAGACCTAAAAAATTTTGTTATAAGTCTAGCGGTGAACGAAATGTGGAGGGGATAGCTGAGCATCTGTCAAGTGTAAGAGCCAATTAGAGCTTAGAACCGATACAGACGCCCCGCGCCCCGCTAGCTCCCCTATGATAGCATATTTTCGATTTCTGCCATTTCTGGGCAATAAAGTCCGATTTACACGTATTAAGTAGTTCGTATTAAGTAGTTAGGTAGATAACTAAATTTTAAGTAAATTGTACGTGCAAACAGACAATTTAGTAACTTTTTAGTTAAAATTTAGTTAACTACTTACTACGTATAAATCGGACTTTACGGTCACCGCTAGACTTCAGTGCCAGCTGCTATAGTACTTGCTTACAAATTAGAATTAATATAATTGGCATTTATTTATTTCATGTTCTAAACGGTATTGGTATTCGCAGTTTCTTAATAGTAACATTGAAATACAAATTTAACCTTATAAAACAGTTTATTTGGTATTACCAAAGAGTAGCTAATGCTTTTGCATTAAACTGTAGAAAAAAATGGCCTTTTCGAATTTATACGCTGTAGTTATGTCTGTGTAGTGCCATGGTTGCTAGTTTTTGTAAACGTAGATATGTTAATTTTTATTATAAGCGAGTATTATCAATTATCTTCTCTTTCAGGACGACATCTTATTTGAAGAAGAAGAACCGATAGAATCATTCAGCATGTCGCCACAGAGCATTGGAGAAAAGAACGGGTTCGAGAACGGACTTAGCAAGGAAAACTCGCAGCGAAATCTATCCCAAGCTCATATACATAACAGTCAAAGTTGCATGAACTCTAGCCAGAATTTACGTAATAATGTTTCTAAACGCAAACTATCGTATACTAAACCTATAACTAAACCTACGTATAGCTCAGTGTCCATAGCGTTAGATGACAAGAAACTAGGTTCGCAAGAAGCGTTTGGTAGAAAACTAAGCACAGCTGGTCCGAGACGTAATTTTTCTACTTCAAGTTTCGCTCATATTTCCACACCTTTCCACGGTTCAACTTTATCAGCATTTGAAAAGCCAAACGAATTCGCATCTCAGTTTTCCCTAAAATCCGTCACTGAAAGTGTCGCTGATGTCGCCTATTGCTGTTTCTGCTGCAAGAAGAAGAAAGAAGCAGAGGGAAATAAAAATAAATTCTTTGATATATCATTGCTTACCGATCCAACGTATCTAGTCATCTTACTGTCCAGCAGTACGGTGGCGATTTCGTGTACTAATTTTATTATCTTACTACCCTCACATGCGAATACAATCGGGTTTGATAAGGCAAAAGGCGCGTTACTCCTCAGTACGGTCTCAGCGCTCGACCTAGTCGGACGTATCGGTGGCTCAGCGCTCTGCGATTTGAATTTCATGCCCAAATCTTTTTTCTTCGTCGGTGGATTACTATTTTCGGGTATTACGTTAGTGATTATACCGTTTTTAGAATCGTATACAATGATAAGCGTTTTCTGTGCGTTGTTCGGGTTATTTTCTGGTGTCAATAATAGTGTTACAACATTAGTAATGGCAGAGAGTTTGGGCGTTGAACGATTAATGTCTACGTATGGGATCAGTCTGTTCGTTAATGGTCTGTTGCAGCTGATAGGTCCGCCGATTTGCGGTCTGTGGTACGAGCGAGAAAGAAACTATAAGAATATGTTCGTTACTTTTGGTTTTATATTTATCTGTGGCGCGTCGCTTTGGTTGTTCATGCCGTTGATTAATAGGAATAAGAGGAAAAAAGCTCAGAAGGAATTGGAGAAGAGTGTGAAATTGTAGTTAGGTATAACTTTGGTAAATCTGGTAAAGTATTCAAATTTTTGAGTTATTGGTTTTAAATAATAGGAATACTTCCGGTATTTAACGTAACGGAAACAAGCCATTAATTTAATTTTCATACAGGTAATTATTGTGTTATTTTTCTTGTTTTTTTTTTATGTAATGTAATAAAAGATCGTTTTTTGTTAGTCTGCCACAACAAGTTTAGTTATCTTATAATATTTTTACTCATATTTTTTTAGTATCGGTCACTGCACTGTAATACTAAAAAATTGAATTACTGTTAGTTAAATAATAAAGTTAGTGCCAAATTCCTTCACAATCTTATTAAAGAGGTTGGATTGATAAAACTACTAGCAGAAAAACAACATAAAACATATTTAATTAAATCGATTAAATATTACATTCAGTCGTGTTATAATTTTTTTTTGTATCGAACTTTTTAACATTTGGATCTGGATCAGCCGAGGATTAAGACTATTTTAGTAACTTTGTTAATGAAAATAACATTTATTTCTGTTTCTTGGTTTGTTATGTTTGGTTCAATATAGATAGCAATTAGATAGAGCGGCTGACGAAAGATGTTAACTTCTATCTCAATCGAGGCTTAAGGTCATCATAAGATCTCTTTCTTTCTTTTACTTCTCTCTTTCTTGTCCGACAACGCATCAGTGATGCCTTTGGTGTTGCTGATGTCCATGGGCGACGATAGCCACTTACCATCAGGTGGATCGTCTGCTCTTTTGCCGGCTATTATCATAAAAAAAATTGCATCAGCTCCGACGCACGGCGGAGTTTACTCCTTACGAACGATTATAAAATATATAGATTAGTAAATGATGGTAAACTAACGCATTTTTTATATTGAAAGCATGCTTGATACATTATTTGAATTTGTTAACGCCATCTAGTTTGCGATCGTAAAATCAGTAACAACGCCATCTAGATTCGGTAGTCTGCGATCGTCAAATCAGTCACAATCTAGATTCTTTGTTAGGAATTTAAAGATTTATTATTATTACAAACATAACGCATATAGCAACAGAGAAAGTTTGATTTTACTATCCATAAATTTTCATACCGCGAACTAAAATTTAAAGGAGTTAAATTCCAAAAATTCCTTGCTATGCTATGCCCTAATGCACAATCATTTTACGAGTATAACTAATCATTAAACACAATAATGTAGGTCAATTCTTTAAAACTAATTTGCACAATTTAGACTTCCTCTAAATTTCGTTTAATGTTTAGGTACCATAATATTATTATGAATTTTAAGATTTTATATTTCTTATTAAGTTACCTAGAGGCTTTATTCGAATCCTCATAATTAATTGTAAATAAAATTATATTTTAATTTTTATATACCTTTGAATCCTTTGATAGTATTTTTAATTCTTTGATGTAAAATACGAAATATAAGCACGTTATTAAATGTTCGATAAAATATTCTCGCATACACCCGAGAATATCTAAACTACATAATATTATAAAGAGGAAAGTTTCGATTTTTTTTAGTTTTTTTTATTTGTTTTTAATGGATAAACAAAAACTTCTGGACCGATTTCAAGAATTCTTTCACAAATACAAAGCTCTTTTCTTTCCGAGTAACGTAGGGTATATCCTATTTAAAAAAAAATTGAATTCTATACGAAAACCGAAGCAAAGCAAGAGCAGTTACTAGTATTTTATAAAGCAAGCGTAATGATTGCTAAAAGTGTTATAATTTGATTGATTTTAGTTAATGATTACACTTTTAAATCTTTATATATATATATATAAGTTACGTGTCACGGTGTTAGAAGTTGAACTCCTCCAAAACGGCTCGACCGATTTTCGTGAACCTTAGCGTGCATATCGGCTAGGGTGGAGAATCGGACAACATCTATTTTTCATCCCCCTAAATGGTCCACCCCTAATTTTTTTATTACTATCAACTTTTCACAGAACGAAGTCTGTCCGGGCAGGTAGTAACTAATAAATTTTAAAGTTACCCTGTAAATTATTTTTTTATTGACAATCACTTCTATTTTAGAATTATTTTTTGTGTTAGCGTTTTAATAAATAATAAACGTTACAAAATATATTAATAGTTGTCAGTCTTAATATTTTTATATACAAAAACATTTTCTCATACAAGTAAATATTAATTTAGTATTTTTTTTACTTAATGTTCTATATTTTTGTTAATTATAGTATTTAAGGTTTTTTACCATTAGTTAATGAATTTTAAAATTGTTTAATGATTTTATTTCTGTATTTTTATATTGTTATAATTTTTGTATTACTTGATTGAATCATCATCTTATGTCACGACTAAATCATATTTTATTATTTTTTATAACTAATATATTTTATTTTTGGTATGTTTTTGTATTATTTCTTTAAGTAAATATTAATTTTTATAATTTTATACACAAGTAAATTAAAAAGTACTTAGTACAGGAGAAAATAGGTAGCTAAATACTTTAAAAATCTTAACTACAGCCGAATTATATTAAACTAGTTGCCCGCAGCTTCGTACGCAGAAATTATACTTATCATATCTATCCCTATAGTTAATAGTATCAGGCGTTACTTTGCGGAAATCCATTGTTATTAAGTTAGTATTAGTCTACTTTGCAACAATCCGCGTTTAAACGCAGATTGTTGCAAAATAGACTAATACTAACTTAATATCTATACCTTATTTCAACCCCTTGGGGGTTGAATTTTGAAAAATCCTTCCTTAGTGGATGCCTACGTCATAAGAGGGATACCTGTGCGAAATTTTAAGTTTCTAGCCTTAAGGGTTTGGCCTGTGATACATCAATACAGTCAATCACTTTTACCTTTAATATTTTTTATTATTAAGCTGAATGTATGTTTGGTTGAACGCGCTAATCTCAGGAACTTCTGGTTCGAACTGAAAAATTATTTTTGTGTTGGATAGTTCATTTATCGAGGAAGGCTATCGGATTTTTGGAAATTCATCTCCTAAGGGGTTAAAATAGGGGTTGGAAGTCACTTTCATACAAACTAACTTCGTCAGTTTTAGAGTTATAAACATGATTTATGAGTTTTTAACAAAAAATGGTGTCTGATTTGTTAAATCTTCCAAAACTATAGAAGTTGAAAGTAACAACAAAGTACATTCACTGATTGTTAGGCGATACGAAGTTCGCCAAGTCAGCTAGTATATATAGGTTAGCGCTAAATACTAGCGATAATAATATTGTCCCACCAGTCCCGTTGAGTTATTCCGTGATGGAACATCTGGCACGGTTTAACACATCTGAGTCACTTGTCCAAAGTGTTATCCAAAATCACATATAGTTACTCTGCTACATATCATATTAATATTAAATGATCTAGGTATACTGCTACAATAATTATAAATTATAGATAATAATATATTATTGCAATATTTGAAATAATGTGATGTTTGTATGATAGTTTGCTAAATATTTAGAATAAAGTCCAAATTAGATTTACTGTAGTTTAGTCCTTTACCATAAAATAATTACACAGAAGGATAACTCCATACAAGTGTACTCGAGCAACGCCACGAAGACAATGTTCGCGGACATGAAAAATAAGATCGATTCGGATCAGCAAGGCTATTCTGTAAGGATGTTTTTGTAACTCGACAGCGAAATCCGCGATGAGTTTCAAAATTCCTATTGTATAAAACTCGACAGTACAGGTGGCGCCGCATTGTAGAATGCGGCGGTGAGAAAAACTACTTGTTCAGGCTAATTTGACATGTTTGGTATTCGGTAAGGGATTTATTTGTCTCGATCATCAAATTACGCCACCGTCGAAGCTCGTGTCCAATTGTAAAACGAAAAGTGAGCTTCGATTTCGAGTTCGTATTTTAGAGAATAGCCCTCCAGAACAGTGAACAGATCACGCTTAGAGCCAGCTTTTCATGCGTCGAAAAGAAATATACCTTAATTATATGAGGATAAGGTTAATATTTCAATGAAACTCATCGTAGCTACAGAAACAGTGACAGATGTGTCTTGACATTCATTTCAACCTTATCGTCATACAATAAGATGTATTTAATTTTGTCGAATAAAAATATCATGTTATCTATAAAAAAATGTCACTCGCGCCTGTGTGGTGTTATACTTCTGTCTCTCTATTTTGTGTCTTGATCTTAAAGGTTAGTTCTATACTTTTTCCACAGATGGCACTGTTACAAATTGAGAAAGAAACTTATAATTTGATTATGTATTGTACAATATTTTGGCAATTAGGACTGTATTACATACTTTTATACTCCGTTCTTACACGAGTCATATTTGTTAAATAATCTTACAGTACTTAACTTAATTTCGTTTAATGTTACTTTATTTTTAAAGTAATAGAAATTTGTTTTTTCATTAAAAATGCCAAGATTTTTTATCCATTAACACCCCAACTCAGAGCCACTAACAATTACTTTAATCGCTCCTTAGTAATGAATCACCATACAAATTCTTAACTAAGGAGCGATTTAAGCCATTAGTGTCTCTGAGTTGGGGCGTAAGACTCGTGTAAAAACGTGCGCCCTTATTCATGAAAACAAGCAAAGATAGAGGATGTGACAAGTATTTTGTTTCTTTCACTCTTATGAGAAACGATAAAGATAAAACATTATATATAACAGTGCAATAGCTAAAATAGGTTTGTTAAGCGTTTAATAAAGGCCGATTGACTACAATTTGTCGATGTTACCGATATTTTGAATTTAGTCCTAAGATATATTGCACAAATTGTTTAATATATAAACGTAACAAAAGTTAATTATGGTGTAACTGTATTTTGTACATAATAAAAGTGTATTTTTAGTAATTGTTGTATTATTTCATTCCCTTTTGTATGTTAGTAATGGATATGTTTGCAAGTGGCTCCATCTATATTCGAGTTCGTGTTACATTTTAACAGCAGTTGAGATTGTAGATTTTGACCATCGTTTGGTAGCTTTTCTCCTATTCTTTGGTAGCTTTTTTACGGACCTCTCTTGAAGAGGCCTAGAGCACACTCCGCCACGCTGTTCCAGTGTGAGTTCGTGGAGAGGAATGGCCGACCAAGTATCAGAGGTTTCATATTTCATTCCCGCTCCGATAGAACCTAAAGAGTAATAATAATAATATCATTTATTTTGCAAGAGCATAGTGTCATACAGATTCCTCTCTGCCTCCATATGCGTGCAAAAATGTAATACCTAATCTATATTTTAGTAGTGTATGAGTACTTTCTTTCTTATGATAAGAACCGGGACCGACTGTGCCCTCCGCAGCACGGATACGTAAAGAAATCGTTGCTACTAGCGGTCACCCATCCACCTACCGACTCATGGACATAGCAACACCAAAGTTATCAATCACCAATGCATTGCTGACCAAATAATCTGAATTTTACCAAGAGAAAAATAACCGCCTTCAAAATAAGTCAAAAACTACTCGTCAGATCTAGCTCAAAAAGTGGGACCACATGACAAGCACCAGTTTTCGATTAAAAAAAGAATCATCAAATTCGCAAGATTTGGAAGATTTTGACTGTAACAAAGCTTTCCAAAGTTATGAATAGATTCAAAATAAATACATGTTCTATAGGCCCCCTAATTATTAAATTGGTTTACCGACACACTTAACAATTAAATAAGCAAAATTTATTGGGTATGATAAAAAGAAAGAAAGAAAGTCTATTCCAACAGTTACTACAGATAACAGGTATGTATGGTTATAATTAAAAAAACCATTAAAACTTACAATTTACAATTATTCTCTGTAGTAAGCACTAAGGAAACGGATCAAGATATAATGTAATCAATTCCAAAAAACTTATGACATCTTATGAGAGAGGGGTGCTCTCCGTTAACCCCTTAATGGGGATTGATATCTTTAGCACCTAGATTTTATTGCCTTTAAGAAAGACTTTTACAAACTTTACACTTGTTACAGATGGAAGTGTTCCCAGAAGAAGACATCAACGAATTAGACCAGAGTAATCCCAAGCTGGTCTTTACTTCCGAAGACACTACGCCAACGGGAGACAAATTCGCGAATGGTTCCCCTCCAATCTTCAAACAGCAATCCAATGCCAACTTCGAAGACAGACCAGGTAACTTCGCGAGATCTGCCAGCGCAGTCATGGCTAGGAGCATTGAGGAGGGGAGATTGAGAAAGATCTCAACCCCAGCGTCTTCTAGACATGGTCTGCAGCAGATATCCAGCAAAAACCACCTTCCAAGCAACCCATCGTTGTTGGAATCGGTGCCAGAAGGGAAATCCAGCAGGGTCAATTCTCAAGAAGCGTTCGGCAAAAAGCTTCTGGTCGCAAAAACTCCAAAACGTAGTCCTTCTACAAGCAGTTTTCAGTACATGTCCACACCTTTCCATGGTTCGACGTTGTCAGCTTTTGAAAAACCCAGTGAATTTACCTCCCAGTTCAGTTTAAAGTCTGTCACGGACAGCCTAGCACCAATAAGCTACTGCTGCGGCTGCAAGAAGAGTAAAGAAGAAGACGCAAAGAAGGAACCCAGTAAATACTTCGACGTACAACTCCTCAAGGATCCCATCTATTTAGTTGTTCTGATTTCTAATTGCACTTGTGCTATTTCGTATACGAACTTTATAATCTTAGTTCCGTCGTACGCGGAGGAATGTGGATTTGATAAGTCTTTGGGAGCATATCTTTTGTCGATAATTTCGGCGTTAGATTTAGTTGGGAGAATAGGCGGATCTGCGTTATCAGATATTGTGGAGACGCCTAAAAGATACTTCTTCATTACAGGCTTATTACTATCAGGGATTAGTTTAGCGTTGCTACCTTCAGTATCGAGTTATTCAGCTATAAGCGCGTTTTGCTCCGTTTTTGGATTAGCGTCGGGAATCAACGTAGGGGTTACAGCTTTGGTAATGACTGAAATGTTAGGTTCGGAAAGACTTATGTCTTCGTATGGTATTAGTTTATTTATGAATGGAATCCTACAGCTTATAGGACCACCTATTTGCGGAGCGTGGTTCGAGTATACCAAGTCTTATAAGTCTTTGTTTGTAACCTTTGGTTTTATTTTAATCATGGGAGCGTCTTTATGGGGATTTGTCCCTCTCATTCAAAGGAGGAGGAAAAGAGCAGAGAGATTGAAAGACGCTGATGTGAAGGCGTGATTCAAAGCATTCGATTAGTGTAGTATCGATGTTAAATCGATTTCTCGTGATGGGTCCAGTAATGAATGATTTAGTGCTAAGTAGGAGTGATGCGATGTTTCCTATACATGATTTTATCTACAAAGTAGGAATGCCAATTTTATAACCTGTATTTAAGGTCCATTTTAGGTTAATGGCAGCATGGCAGCGTTTGAAAGTGTGTGTCGTAGACAGAGAAAAGGGTGGAAGTATTTTAATATTTCGTTTAGTTCGAACACTTAAGAAAATATTTTTTCCTTTGGTTTTTTGCTAAAGATAAAAGTTTGAATAGTAAATTACAATGAGTTCTCATACAAGAATTAGAACCGGAACGCCTCGCAGATGTGAAACATCGAAGCTGTTTTGTACAAAAATATCAATTAAAGGTGGTTTTTATAGGAAACAAATATGGCATATTTAAAACCAAAATATTCAGATTTATTTCGGAATAATAATTGTTCTGTAGTGAAGAACAAATACATTGGTAATTATGGGGTAAGTGTAGTCAGAGGGGAGACCGAGCCGTGTAGGAAGAAAATTGGTTAGCAGTTGTCCCAGTCGAAAGGGGGTAAAATAAAAACCATCTTCGATTTTCTTTTATGGCCGCTATCCAGTCTGAAATATTCTTCCAATTAGTTTAAGAAATCCTGCTAATATAAACGTGGAAATTGTGCGAATGTTTCTCTTTTGAACACGCGCTTACCGATGTACGGATTACGATGAAACTTTGCACACAGATAGACCAAGAGTCAACTAATTCAAGAAAAGTGGATAGATTTTATTCCGGTTATATGTTCCTCTGGCATTGGGACGTTTAGATGTTTTAAATTTCGTTTTGTTTAAACACTCTTAGACAGGCGAAGCCGCGGGCGGAAACTAGTGTACGATATAAACTTAAAATAAACCATGCTTTTATGGTGCTTTTAAAGCAAGGAAAACAAGGGTCGTTGATTTTATTTTATAAAATTTCTTTTAAGAAAGTTTCAATTATTACCTTACAGAAATTTTATAACCGCTACTACGCTTTTACTAAACACTTCACAATCTTAAATGAAAACAGGTTCCAAAAGGCTACTTATTATTATCTAAATTTTGTTATATAAATCACACTTTTTTCATATACATATCTAATTACTCGTATCAATCGCAAATCAAAAAAACTTCTCTGTTTTCGTAAAATCTTAATTTTACTTAATTTAATATCTTTTCATAATGTTTAAAATTAAATAGTTTTAGTATTGGTAACACATTTATATGTACAGTACGGCCGACGTAT
The DNA here is from genome assembly GCA_911387775.1 of Thymelicus sylvestris. Taxonomy (NCBI): domain Eukaryota; kingdom Metazoa; phylum Arthropoda; class Insecta; order Lepidoptera; family Hesperiidae; genus Thymelicus; species Thymelicus sylvestris. Next base: position 7,686,849 of record OU426911.1, read on the forward strand.
CTTGGCGCGTCTGAACATAGGCTCTGCGAACTTTAGCGCATGTAAGACAGAGATAGCGACACGGACATGCTGACGTGTGACTGAGACATAATACGCCGCGTACCGAGCATTGCCGAATTATGTTACTGCGCAGCCTTCCGCGCGAAGTTCAGACGCGCCAAGATACAGCGGCCGTATTGTATTTAGGTACTTTTGGGTGTTACTTAGTAAATTTTTAGTTAATTTTTACTTAATTCATTTATTATTGTTATATTCATAATCGTAATTAGAATTACTATTATTAATAATATACTTAACGAATATGATTATAGACTGGCATACAAGTGTCAAATTTTTGAGGTTAATTTATAGTAAATATCCAGTGGTTCATATTAGTTTTGGATTATTTTTAAAATATTCACTGTCAATAATATTTTTTTTATTAATGAATCTAAATTCCACTTAACTATGCCTTAGTATTCTTTAAGTACTTATTCCTCGAATTTAGTATTTAACTGATAAAATTGATGTCATGGAGCTAGTGAAAAGGCGCGAATTGAGATACTTAATTTCTATCATTATTCTAGCACAGTTTTTTATCTTTGACATTTCTTTTCTTTTTTCGCGAATTAATTTAGTTTTGATAAATATAAAAACGGTACAAGGGCTTCCGTGCTCTGGAGAGCACGTTAGATACATTTGTTTTCAATATGCCATTCAAATTATACCAAGTTATTGTGTTGTTGGCCTCATTAATAAATAATAATAGGGATAAGTGCCCTGCAAGGGACAGATAATAATTTACTTAAACCAGAATTATAGGACGTCATAGAACCGAACTAACTTGTAGTATTCCGTCATATAATATTAAGAATATTATAGCCGTTATACCCTTAGGTTGCGAATCCATTAAAGATATCAGAATTGGGGAGGGCAGTGCGCGAGAAAATAATTCACCAATGGATTACTTGGTTACGTGAGGGCAGGAAAATAAGCTAGTGCTCCAGAGGGCACGTTAAGCCATTGGTCCCGGTCGTTATTGTCACCGACCTATCGTCCGTATACCTATGCCGTCGACTTCCGCTACTGAGTTGAAATGGTTGAAGCCAAAAAGATTAAGTGTTAATCCTTTAAGTGGATTTTTTCCTAACGCATCGCCTAGCTGACTTGACATCTATAGTGGAATCACACCGTGAAGTATTCATAACGCTTGCCATTTATATTAACAGTTCCTGGTCGTATGTTTTTTACCTCGAATACATCGCCACTCAATTATTAGGTATATTATATACGGGAATAGATTATGCCTATAGCGGCATATTCCGATTAATAATTATGATTTTATTAATTACATTACAAATATTACTTTTTATATTTATCTGTGAAAATTATTTTTATGAAAATTAAATTCATAGTACCCTTCTTGGTTTTCGGGTAAAAAGTAAGGTTCATTTTTTCTATTTCATTAACACAGTTGATGATAAAAGACGTCCAAATATAAAATATAATTTATAATTAATAAAATAATTATAATTTAATAATTATTAATCTGAATAACCGCATCGGAATAATTGCACCGTAAGAATTTATACTTTTATAAGAAATTTAGAATAAGATTTCGTAACCTATGTTTAAGTAGGTTAATAAATAATGAATAAATTATATTTTAATTGTCTCTTTTTGTAAGTACTATAAATTGTGCGTGGGAGAAATATATCAGTTAATGTACTTTTTAGTTTGAATTTTTGTACTTCGTAATTTGTTTTCTATAACTATAGATCAGAAACAAATTATTTTACAAACGTATTTCTAAATGATGAAGCACCGTTTTTAAATTCAAACCTGTCTTCGCGTTAATATACTAACTTACTCAGTATTTCAGATACTCTGATATTTGATGACTCGAATCAAGAAGTTTTATTCAAAACTTTCATCTACTTATACCACTGTATAATTTGCAAAATTATTATGATAATGTATTGTTGAAAAGTAAACGAATAGGTTATTAAGGTAATAATCAAAGTATATTTTAACTGAATGATAACTATGTTGATAAAATTATAGCTTTCAACGGATTATTATTCCGGATAATAATCCCTTCCAACTTACCAATTCAATATTGTTTTATGCTAAACTTAATTTAGACTTATTAATTTTGAAGTTTAACCAAAACTAAATTTTAGTAATTAATAAAGATCCCTCAAACTTAGTTCAATTTTAATTAAGAATATATATTTACGAGTAAATGAATAACTTACTCTAATTTTAATCAATATCACAAAATTATGTTACCCATTGTTTTATTTAGTATAATTTTATCGATTAACTTACTATTTATAATTATTAATTACAAAGTTAACTTGTATGTGATAATTATGCATTAACAATGTTATTGTATGAAGTAATTAATTGTATTGAATAAAAATATTATTGAATAATGACTATGTTTTATTTATGGATTGCACTATAGTTTTTAGTGGGAAAACTATTGCTCCACACAGTATCATTTAAGTGGGGGTTTGTGGGATAAATGTAAAATTTTAATAAACTCTTAAATAACTGGGCAATAGAGTAAGGTGGGGCACAATATGAATGACATTTGCAGGAATTTTTGACGACCCTGTAGCCTAGTTGATAGCGACCCTGCCTGCGAAGCGAGGCGTCCCGGGTTCGATTCCCTGCCGCAAGATATTAAGTGACGGATAAATAAATATTAGTACTCGGGTGCAGGGTGTGATTGTGATGTGTTATATGTGTCGTCCATGCCACCCGCGACACAGGTATACACCTACTGCGGAGGTGTGAGTGTGTTAGCGTTTATTTATTTATTTTGAAGCCATTAAAATAGCGGAAAATGGTGAGTAAATAAATGAAACAACAATTGTTTTAAAATGTATAATTCTGTAGTAAATCATCACAAGTTAAGATATGTTTACATGGTAAGTATATCAACCAGCTAAATAATCTATAAATTAGCTAATTATATATATAATTTTACACCGGGTATTTACAGAACACCTTACTAACATTTTTTTCTTGGTACAAATCAAGAACTTTATATATAAAATGGAGTCCAAGCTTCGATGTACCTGAAGACTGATCACGTGATATATTGAATGATGAATTTCAACCAATCATAGGCCTGATTTACATTGAGCTTATCGGTTTAATTACCGATTTAATACTCGTAGCCAATCGAAAGGTGTTTTGTGCAACTTCGACCAATGAGGAAAGATACACATCCAATGTCACGTGATCCGTTTTCACCTCTTCGAAGCTTGGTCTCCAGATGTACATATAAATTTCTTGGTACTTGGTGGCCTTGGGTAGTAAAAACACTTAACTCAAAATACCTATAAAGTTCACATAACATCAAATTATGAACATAAATATATACCGTATCTTTTGTCTCTTTCATTTAAATGTCAGCTGCCGAAAGAAAGAGAAAGAACGCACTTATTTTGAATTGTAACGTTAGTAAGGCGAGTAAAATGAACTTACTAATTAAATCAGTCAAAAGTATAAAAGCACCGGTTTACATAATTGTAAAATTGCATCCAAAAGATCTACACTAGAGTTACTAGTAAACGTGTACAAAGTGTAAAATTACTAGTCAAAAACAATAGATTCACTAGTCAATACAACTAGTATCCCTAAATTCCCTAATCCTTAACTGGTTTATAATTTATATGCTGAACTAGTGAATTAAAAGAGAAAATTCTATAAAATATGAAATTACTCCTAAAACGAGCCAGCCATAAATAATAATATAATAATCACATGACCTTAAAAACTAAAAAGTAAATATTTTTCACAATTTCGTAATAAATACCAATCTTTTACAAACTAAAAATTTAGAGTAAAATTTCAGAGATCCTTTTAAAAATAGACATAGTTATTTATATCTTTTACGCCTCTTACGTAACTTAAGATTGATATTTTATTGATATGTTTTCGACGCCACGCATACTATAGAGAAGGAATGTTATGAAATTTTACCAGAATTTTGTTTAGTCTGTTTTTTTTTAATATCATACACATATCGTAAAATATCGTACAAGTTACAACCAATATTATAAATATACTTTAATACTTCCTTAAAATTAAATAAACATACGTAATTTAATTCAAACATAATTAAATAATTAAATCACATAAGAATTCTTCAAACTCTTTATTAAAAGATATTCGGGTTATAATTCAGATGATTATTATTATAGCAAAAAAAGCGTCACATAAGTGTGAGTATATGTGATAATTGAATAAACTTCATACATCAGATGTCGTAACACTCTCTGAAGTGGGGTTTTCTACTTCAGATAAAAGTGTTGCAAATCCAATTTCATAGTTTATTAGATATACATATCTTCACATTTAACCGACAAAATATTTAAATATGTGAAATGAAATCATGACAAAGCACGATATATTTTCTGCAAACGACTAAAATAAAACATTAACCACCTTACAGTTGCTATTAGGTCGATGCATACGTAACGTGGACGGGACGGGACGTGAAGTTTGGAAAACATTGTTTCATAGAAAATGTAAACGATATCGCATACGTCACGGAGGCACGCACGTATATTTGTGCCCTGTCCACGTTACGTATGCAGCGACCTTAATATGCGACTCTAACGAACACCTAAATCGTAAGCTCCTTTGGTAACATCAAGGATATTATACTATACCTGGATTGCAATCTTCGTAGAGGTACATGAAGACGGATGACGTAACATTGAATGATTATTATAGACGAGTAACCGCCCTCGCTTTGCTTCGGTTTAATTATTTTTTTTACACCTTGGGTTACATTATTGGAATTTTATGAAGGATCCCTAATTTTTTTTAAATATAATATAGCCTATGTCACCCGGGGATAGTGTAGCTACTCAACAGTGAAAGAATTTTTCAAATCGGTTCAGTAGTCTCGGAGCCTATTCAATGCAAAAAAACAATCAAATCTTTCCTCTTTATAATATTAGTATAGATAACACCATAGAAAAATGGTCATTCAATGTTACGTCTCAGGTTTTTACGAAGATTGCAATCCAGTTATACTATAATATCCTTGGGTAACACCCATTTTTAGTTCACATGGTGTAAAATAGGCATATTACAAAATGAGTGATTTTTAAAATACATCAAAAACTTGCTACAGTCTTCATTTTATCACCTAATTTTTACTTTAATTTTATAATTTTGATTTTAGATTGAAAACCACGTTTTGTAAGGTGTAAAAAGGTGTCGCATTGGGGACACCTGTTATGTTAGATGTAGTGTGATTTAAAAAAAAAAAAAATAAAAAAAAAAAAAAATGGATTTACAAAATGCTTGATAACGACTGAATGATTTTGAGTATTATTCATAATAAGGATCCTTGACGAAGGCTATTACATAATGAGTACATATTAAATGACTTATACAGAATATACAATAACTTATAAGCATTATTTTATTGGTAAATAACAATTGTATATCTAAAAACAACCTTGTTTTCTTATGTTATTATTGTGGACAGATTATTTATTGATGTAACAAGAATAGTATCCTACAAATATAAAATGTGAAAGTATGTGAACTACGGAACGGATTTTCATGAAATTTAGCACATTATTACGGTCAAAATTTGACTAATAAGGCTCCCTTTTTAGTGTATTATTTTAATAGCAGAGTATCTTTCAGTATTTCTATTATCACTATATTATAATATTATTCTTTCATATGAAAAAATTGCACTCAATATTATAGTTATTAAAACATTAGTATATGGGCTCAATAAAGCATTATTATTAGTATAATATTCACTATTATTACTTATTTCTTAATAACTTCGTAACATACCCTCATCTCGCTTCAAAAAACTATACCTTTAACCGATTAAAATAATGATAAAGTATTTACATCTTCAGGAGTACGTTAAAAAATACGAATCCTTAATATTTGTAACATATCGACATATTAAATCACAATTTGGCTCAAACTTGTGAACATCAATCAATGATATTTCAAAAATATAGATAGGTACGTTATGTCCTTACAAATCAAGCAAAAAATCTGTTCCAAAAAGAGCTACAATACACACAGGTTTATCTTTTGTTTCACTACACCAATCACATTAACATAATACACGAAGGCATTTTAACGCTGTATGTCAAATGTCAAGCACTTCTGACAACAACAAAAGCGTGCGTATCGTCTTGTATTGACAGAGCGACTACGAGCAGAACGGTCAATTGCCTGTTCTTACGCTCCTCATTGTCGGCGCGCTAGTGACATATCTACCTCTTTTTACATTATAATATCATTGACATCGATTCGTCTTTAACGAATCATTATTAATATGGAATCAGCAATAACTGATATATGACGCAACTGTTATAAGACTTAAGACGTTATTTGAAGCGAAACGAGGGTACGTTACAATTAATACTTCTATACAATAAATGGTTAAATTAATAATTGATATCTCAATCTTGGCGAAGGGGTGAAGCGAACAAAAAATTGACTTACATATTGTGCGTTTAGATTTAGAAGTGAAACTGTTATATCAAACTTAGGGTTATAAGTTTCACTGACTGCCAGGAAGGGTTATGTTTTTCGAACGTATCTTATATATATGTATGTATGTAATATTCTTTATTAGGGGGCGTCCATAAATTAAGTGAGGTGTTTTTTTTTAAATTTTCTACCCCTCCCTCCCCCCTGGTGAGATATCGTGAGATTTTATTCAACCCCCTCCCCCATCCCTCAATCTCACGTGAGATTTTTCAAAATGTGGGTTTCTTACGTAAACGCGTTGGATTATTATTGTAAAAATAAAAATAAATATGCTTCGTGCTTTTATTTAGTGAATGATCTTAATCGTATTACGATTACGCTTAAGATTAAAATAAATCTTAAGCATGTACAATCTGGATTAAATGGACCAAAATAGTATAATTTCTTTTTTTGTTTCAATCAGAAAAAAAATTGCGTGATATTAGCCGAGACCCCCCTCTCTCCAACGTAAGATTAGATGAGATTTGACTCGACCCCCTCCCCCCCTTAAAAACCTCACGTAATTTATGGACGCCCCCTTACCTCATATCTTCCTAACCACTGAACGGATTTATACAATTAAGATATCATTAGATTCGTCTTGACAACCCAAGTGTTCTTAGATATGTGTAAACACTTGTAATAACAGTCATTCCTCCTTACCTCTATTCTCCACGTACAAACGGTGAAAACTATCTGATACCCAACAGCGGTTTGCTAGACTTGATGGCAGACCTCATCTTCTTCACCAAGCCCGCTGGCTGGATCAGAATGGACACCTCCGTCCCGTGCATACTTAGCCTGTTGATTTCTTCTTCACCACCCTGGAATGGAGAAGATATGGTGAAACATTGAATACATTGACAATTTCAATCTAGCTTCAGGTCTTGCTAGAATATCTGTAGGTTTAAAAAAACGCTTGCACACTCATACCCCCGCAGTAGGTTATTACCTGTGTCGCGTGTGGCATGGACGACACATATAACATATCATATAATATTTATCTGTCACATAAATATATGCCCCGACCGGGAATCGAACCCGGGACCTCTCACTTCGCATGCAGGGTCGCTACCAACTAGGCTACAGGGTCGTCAAATGTTGTATGTTACATATTGAAAATTTAGTATGTATACTCAGTTTTTTAGACGAATCCTATTTGGTTAACAGTCTTACACCCTAACTCAGTCACTAACGGTTACTTAAATCGCTCCTTAGTATAGAGTTTGTATGATGAAATAAAATAATATAAAAATAATAAAAATTGTTATCAAGGACATATAAATAAATTTCTCCATGGGGTTCGCCTGGATAGCTACCACCCTTGAGCATGAGTCAGCGACCAAACGACTCGTCGTGTTCCGGCTGGGGGCTTGAGAGACAGTTCTTTCTTTCTTTTCTTCTCTTTCTCGGCCGGCAACGCATCAATGCCTTTGGTGTTGCTGATGTCCATGGACGACGATAGCCACTTACCATCAGGTGGATCGTCAGCTCGTTTGACGGCTGTTTACATAAAAAAAATAATAAAGAAATTAATTCACCTTAACCAAGTTAATAGACCGGTTATTGACTTCCGTGATGCACCACTTGCCCGGCGGGGGGATCCCCACGCGTGCCGCGGGGGAATTCCCCTCCACAGACGTTATAGTACACTCACTGTCTAGTTTTATACCTGTGAAAAAGATTTGTTTGTTGTAATTGTAACACTTTTGCTTGCACACTAACTGATAGAAAAGAAACGCGTGTTATTCTTAAGAATGTTTTAATGCGACTGATTGACCAATAATTTTTTTCCATGCAAATAGTTACTTAACAAGATTTAATTATTAGACCCGCTTACTAGACAAAAATGGGTTGTCTGTAAAGTCGGTTTACGGACGGTAGTTTAACGTGACAACGTCATGACAAAACATTGATGAAATGATTGCATACTTTTATAGATAAAATTGAGTGCTTCGGCCGATCGTAGCCGATCGTGCCTCTCTATCGCTTGTTCCGCGCTCTCGCTCGCGCGGAACGGGACAATGAGTCATGCTTTTTCGCGCGTGCGCCCGGCGTTCATCGTTTTAATAGACGTTGTCACGTCAAACATCGTTTGTGTTCAGTGTGTGTTAACTCCAAAAACTAAACTTTGTTATTACTTACCTAAACTTTCATTCTCTCTTCTATTGACTACATATATCTTTCCTAGCGGCACTCTGTGGAATAGTATGTCAACCTGAAAACGAAAAACAATAGTTTAAACATCATTCTAGCACTCCGCTATAGACAACTATTCAATGGTTTCACGAGAAAAAAATAATTTGCTCAAAAGCGCCATCTATTAAGAAAAACCAGAGTGTCTATAGTCGAATCCATAATTTGACGTACCACTTTGACAAATATAATATTGCTATCTATTGCAGAAAATTAATACTATGGGGTCATCCATAAATTACGTCACACGTTAGGGGGAAGCGGGGGTCGATGTAGTGTAACATTGTGTGAAAAGGGGTGGGAGGGGTCCTAAATTTCGTGACGTAACATTTCAAAATCGAATAATTGGTATGTATAGGTAAATATTATAAATAATTAATGGAAATAAAACTTATTTCGGAACTGCTGTTTTAATTTAATAATTTCTGGGTGTAAAATTTCACAATATGTGACGTCATACTAGGGGGGGATGGTCTCACAAATGTGACCAGCTGTGACAAGGACGGGGGGAGGGATCAAATAGTCATGAGGCGTTTGGCGTAATTTATGGATGGCCCCTAAGGGGTAAGTGTCGATATTTAAATTACATCACCAGTAGAAGGCTACATAATTCCTAAATGACTTAGGCTATATTTGATTGTGATGAATAAATATTTTTTACTTCGTCACAAGTGAAAATGTACGACGCCCAGAGAAGTGGGTACGGGTCAGCTAGTACACTGTACGTATTATAAAAACATCACCACCCTGGGGTACCACACGACCCCATACACTGACACACACTGTATGTAATAATAAAAACATCACCACCCTGGGGTACCACACGACCCCATACACTGACACACACTGTATGTATAATTAAAAACATCACCACCTTGGGGTACTACACGACCCCACACAATAAACTCACCAATGGGGTCCTGGTAGCCTTCAGCACTGCTCTAGCCTGCTGCACTGTAGCTACCTGGGCACCCCCCAAGGCGACCACGCGGTCCCCCTGCCGCCCGCCGCACCGCACGCCGCTGCGACCCCAGCGCGCCACCCTGGAGGTATTGTGGTTTTTTATTTATTTATTTAGACTCATTTAAAAAATTACATGTAACGCAAAGTTACAAAACTAAACTAGGCCTTATAATTTAATAAAATGCAATTTATTTTTATTGAATATTTTAATGAATTAATACGTTGACAAAACTAACATCAGAATTCAATAAAAGATGGCGCTGCTCACAGCCAAACGCTTCAAATTATGAACCCTTCTCTTCGACGTTAAAACTGATCTTAACCATTGACTACAACGCTCTCATTCGAATTCGTGTTGCTAATGTCCATGGACGACGATAGCCACTTACCATCAGGTGGATCGTCCGCTCGTTTGCCGGATATTTACATAAAAATTAAAATGTGTGCAATTCACACGTTCACAATTAACACTTTTTAAAATAACACAAAGAGAACCATGAACATAAGAAACACCGTACAATGCTTCCTATCTCATTTTCTCCCACGTTAAATCTTATGAATTTATGTGCCTCTCTTTTTACTGTCGCTTTTTCGTTTCATCGACTTCACTTCAAAAACAACTCACCACAACGCCCTCTCGTGTTCAAACAACACAGGCGGGTCGGCGACGCACGCGCAGCCGGCGACGCACGCGCCGCGTCGTTGTTCCGCGCGTAACGCGGCCGCTTGACGCGCGCGGAGAGGTTGCAAGGGACCCGGGTAGGGCGGGGACTGACCTGTTAAATAAATTGTTAATACATAATTATTGGTAATAGTTTACGTGGTTGTTAGCGATATTATTGGTTTGTGGAAGTATTGTACAACCTTCTTAGTGGAATAGAGAATAGAGAGCTCATCGGTAACATCAGTGGTATCCTTTTGAACCCACGTACCTGACGAACGTAACAATATTATATTTTCAAAAAATTAGGGATCCCTAATAAACTCCAATCAAAAAAAATCAAAAATCGTTTATTCTACAAGAATTTACATTACATTAAGTATATGTGGGATCTTTCCATTTAAGTGATAGTAATTGTGTTAATGATGTAACCCAAGGTGTAAAAAAAAATAAACCGAAACAAAGGGTTACTCCTCATTTATATAAAGTTATCTATCCCAAACTATTTAATATCTCATTACTGCTATTTATGGGATAATCCATTAATTTCCAATCAAATCATCTCACCATTATTCACATTGCTGAGCGAGTTACTTCTCCGCCGCGCGCTGTCTACCCTCACCTCCGGCCGCGAGCGACGGACCACTTTAACGGGGGATGTTACTAGCCTGGAGACAACATAACCATTAATAATGGGTGGCTTCAACCGATTAATAGACCACTACTGGCACGGGCATCTAGAGGCCAGAGCATACTCCACCACGCTGCTCCAGTGCGGATTGGTGGAGGGGTTAGTGGCCAACACGAGTTCGAGTGAGGAACGGAAACGCATGGATAATATATTGTTGGGCATTCTTTTGTGGCAATTTACAGCCGATTTCTGGCTGATCAAAATCAATCAAAATCAAATTCAACTTCTTTAGAATTAAATGTAGTGTTTTTGACATGTCATTTTGAGGTATAATTTGACAGCTCTGTTAGTTGAAATGTTGTTCAAATAATCATTCTTTCAACAACCCGATTGACGTTTGACAATAGATTTGACATTTGATCAGTTAATTTTTAGTCGATCGACCTTTCAGAAACCAATGGTAATTTTCTTTTAAACATAAAAAATCGGATTCTTATGGGATATTGGTCTTGGACGTCTATATGTCTCTACCTACCTCTCATTAGCATCATCGTGTCGCACGGGGCTCTCCTGTCGTCTCGGGAGCCCTATCCCACGCAGCTTGCTCAGCAACGAGAGCTCCGTGAGACCGCGCTTCCAGATCGGCTTCGGTTGCACCGTTTCCGTTTTATCTGGTCAATGCAAAGGAAAGTAATCCATACTATACTAATATTATAAATGTGAAAGTGTGTTTGTTTGTTTGTTTGTCCGTCTTTCACGTCACAACGAAGCTGTTATATGGTATGGTTTTTGTGTGTGGAGATAGTGAGGAGGGTGGAGAGTAACGTAGGCTACTTTTTACCGCGGTAAAACATCCCCATGGGAAGATCGATATTTTGTTAGTTGCTAGATATTTAGTTCCGGGTGTTGTTAATAGATGGCGTTAGTAAAATTCATTTGCAAGTTCTGAATCACGCTATCAAATGATACAAAATATGTTTACTTAAGTCATAGCCAACTAAATGTAACTAAGTAAAAGTAAGTAGAATTTGTAAAAAACCGATCTCTACCGCGGGCGAAGCTGCGGGCAAAAATCTAGTGGGATTATGTTACAAGAAATAGGTGCAGAGAGGAGAGGGGGCTGTGAGGAAAAGTGAGGTGAAAAGGGGGAGGTAAGGAAACGTGATAATTTAATTTGCAATATCATTGCTGAAGAAATGTAATGTTACAATTAATTAATGAATATTTTAAATACACTAACGTCATGGGCGTAGCCAGGGGGGGGGGGGTTTCGGGGGTTCAAACCCCCCCCGAAATGTTAAGGACTGACATTTTTATGTGCTTAAAAAACATTTTTCTAGACGTCATTGCGAATCGAATGAGCTATCGCACATATTTTTGGGAGCTTTATTTCTACTAAACACGTTTTTGAACTTTTTGACTACATGGACTAATAATAGATGGCCCTACATACGTCGTGAGAAAAAATAAAGTCTCAATTTTCTTTAGGGTTATTGTATGTACTTTTAGTCGTGGTATTTTCTTGAACGCCCCCTCCCCCCCCCCCCCGAAACTTGAACCCCCCCCGAAACTAAAACCTGGCTACGCCCATGACTAACGTATTAGGACACGCATATTAGAGATGAAACGGATATCTGGTAACTATCCGGTATCCGGCCTATCCGGCCTTGTCTTCACTATCCGCCGGATACCGGATAGTAATTCAGTATCTGCCAGATACCAGATAGTAAAATTTAAAAAATTCTCATTTTACACAAGGCCATACCACAATAGGTTATGGAAACGATTTATTTATACACGACAACATGATTTTTTAAGTTAAAACTCAAGCGAAATACATATTATTGGATTCACTCACCATTCTTCCCGTCTCTTTTAGGACTGTCATTCTGCACTCTTCTAACTTCCCTCCTCGGTGCAACGTCATAGGCATTTTGACTATGAGACCGTTCGACATTTGACCTTACTTCCCTTGTATTAGAGTCCACAGCAACTCTTGTATTAGACCTGTTTTGGCTGTTCGACCTACTAAGAGCCCTATCATCATTGATATTAGAGTTAATTTCGTTTACATTTCGAGAACTTTCCCGACTATTCGAGTTACTTCGACTTGTATTCACTGGAATAGTAGTATTATTATTAGGGAACAGATACTCATAAGTCGAATCGTCTGCTAATTCTAAATTAGGCAACGAAGATTTGCGCATTTTTTCCGCCATCTTTATTCTTCTCACCGATAATGGCGACGCCCTTTCATTATTCGAAGTCGACGCCATACACAATCTCTCGTACACGCAATCTGCCATTCTGACAGTGGCATCTGTCACTTTGACAGCTGTCGAGTCTGTCGATTTGACATTGACAGTTGTCGTTAGGCTCAAATGGCCGTAATCTGAGTCTGGGGGAGTAAATACAGTGCCGTAACTGTTCGAATTAACAGGAGATTCAGTGTTTACGATATTGATAAAGTCTTGTTGATTCGTCTCCGTTATTTTTAACTGTTGTTTGAAATTGAAATCGAAAACGTCCGTCTCTGGTCCTAATACCGGTATTGCTGTGTGAGGAGGTTTGTTTGATACCTGTATAACTGTTATGTTTGTTCTTTGGGGCTTGCTGGAAAGAATAATAAAAAGACAGTTAAACAGAGTACTTAAACATAATTTAGATGACTAGTAACTTTTTTTTTTGCAAGGTGTCATCTATGCTTGAATCCACAACTTCTTTCCTTTCATATCGCACTGAATAAAAGGCGAAGCAACCAAGAACGTGTAATTCAAATTCAAAATCATATAGGTATCACTGATACACTTAAGCGGGTAATTTTACCAATATTAAATAAAATGCTTTCTTTTTAAGGAGAAATGGTGAAAAAAACTCTTCAAATAGTTCGAAAAATCGGTATAAATTACAAAAATCTTCAGTAACATGTAACAATTATTTTTATTTACTTACCTTTCAACACTTTCCGTGCGCGTAAGAGTTCTCTCACCATCTGTCACCATAACCCTCTGCTTATAATTCCCAAAATCCCCATTAACACTCAAATTCTCCGCTGAATCGTGTATCCTATCAATTTCAGCAAAGAATTCCTCATCGCTTTCAGTCGTTGGCCTTTTCAAAATTGAATCGTCCAAACAAACATTTTGGCCACAAATCTTGGCTACACTCTTCTTAGGGTTCAACTTTTCTTGGCTCGTTGATGGTAAGGAAGAAAATGAGGGATCCCAGCTTGATATGTCAACGTTTTCCGTCGCTGGAATATTAATTGAACTTGGCCCATTGTTTACGGAACTCTGACTATAATTAATTGAATTCTGAGATGAATTAATTGAACTTTGGGATACTGTAATTGAATTCTGAGCCAAGTTAACGCAGTTTTGAGAGGTGTTTGTCGTTTTTTGAACTGGTTTCACCGAATTGGAAGTACTTGGAGAAGATTTGATTGTGTTGAGAGATGTTACTGAATTCTGTGTAGTGATAATTGAATTCTGAGTAGAATTAATTGAATTTTGATTAGAATTAACTGAATTTTGATTAGAATTAATTGAATTTTGATGAGAATTAATTGAATTCATAGAATCTGAATTAGAGGCACTAGGGACGGATTGAGTATTAATGTTGCTTTCTGAAGAAAGATTTGAAGAATTTTCATTATGAACAGGTTGAGATTCTGTCACTGGAGTTGGTCTGGTAACAGGGGTATGGAGTTCGATTCCAGGCACTCTGAAAAAGATAATAAATAATTAATATTAAAACAAGTTGTTATAACTATAGCTAAATAGTACAGCGGGATGAACGCACTTTTTACCGACTTCAAAAAAGAAGGAGGTATTCGATTCGACTGTAATTTTTTTATGTTTGTTACCTCAGAACTTTCGACTGGGTGAACCGATTTTGATGATTCTGTTTTTAATCAAAAGCTGGTGCTTGTCAAGGTCAAGTTCCCACTTAAATTTAAGTGAGGTCTGACGAGTAATTTTTGAGTTATCCCTAATTTTGAAGTCGGTTATTTTTTGTCAAGAAGCCGCCCTCGCTTTGCTTCGGTTTTCTTATTTTTTTACACCTTGGGTTACATTATTGGATTTTTATTAAGGATCCCTAATTTTTTTGAAAATAATATAATACAGCCTATGTCACCCGGGTACAGTACAGCTTCCCAACAGTGAAAGAAGTTTTCAAATCGGTTCAGTAGTTTCGGAGCCTATTCAATGCAAACAAACAAATCTTTCCTCTTTATAATATTAGTAAAGATAAAGTCAAAGTTAACTCACCGTTGCGGCGGGTGAGGCGGTGTCGGCGGGAGCGGTGACGTGGGATCGCGGGCGGCCGCGCGGGGGGCGGGCGGGACGGGGGGCGAAGCGTACACGTTTTGTCCACGAGACACTATTCGCAGCTCGTATAGCTTGTCGCGGAGCGTCGTCACCCATTCTTGCATTGAGTCCCTGCAAGAACAGCCATTGTCAAAATCAAAGTCATGTAAATAAATTCAAATTCAAATTCAAAATCATTTATTCATGTAGGTATCATTGATACACTTATGCACGTCATTTTTTAATTTACCAGCTTTTCGGAAAGGTGCTTTGTCATGGAGGAGAAGAAAAGCCGAAAGAAACTCCTCAGCACATCTTTTAAAAATAAAATACATTGGTATATTTCTTACAAAGAAGTATCACTAGCCTGTACGGAACTGATTGCAGATCTGGTCATTTCCATGCGTCTTTGTCATTTATGTACTCATCTACAGTATAGTAGCCTTTGCCTAAAAGTTGAGATTTTACATGTTTCTTAAATAATTCCACTGGCAAATCACGTATTAACTTTGGGATTTTATTATAGAACTGTACACCACGGCCCATAAAAGATCGCTTCACTTTAGAAAGACGGTAAGATGGCGTTACTAACTGGTGCATTTTTCTTGTTTGGCGATTAGTGATATCAAAATTTTGTTTATACGCGCTTATATTATTCCGTATAAAAACCACGTTACTATAGATATATTGTGAGGCTACTGTAAGTATACCTATTTCTTTGAACTTGTCACGCAAAGTTTCACGAGATCTAAGTTTATAAATAGCCCTAATAGCTCTTTTTTGTAGTATGAAAATTTGTTCTATACTGGCTGCTTTGCCCCACAGCAAGATGGCATATGACATAATACTGTGAAAATATGCAAAATAAACCATCCTAGCAGTTTCGACGTCAGTATACTGCCTTATTTTTCTAACAGCGTAAGCAGCCCTACCGAGTTTAGTCGCGAGATTTGTTATATGTGGGTCCCATTGAAGTTTATTATCTAAGGTCACCCCTAAAAATACGGTGGATTCCTCCATATTCAATGTTTCATTATTAAGTTTAATAAGTTTATTGACTTTTTTAACATTAGGTAGTACAAACTCTATACATTTAGTTTTTTTTGCATTTAACAGTAAATTGTTAATAGTGAACCAACGCGAGACATACGAAAGAGTACTATTTACGTCGTCGAAATTTTCTTTATTCCTATCACACTTAAATATTAATGATGTATCATCAGCAAATAGTACAATATCCGCTTGGTTTTTTACATAATGAGGTAAATCATTTATGTATACCAGGAAAAGAAAAGGACCTAAGATCGAGCCCTGTGGTACACCCATCACCGCCGGTGACCCCGATGACTTAATATCATTTATGCTGACTTTTTGTATTCTATCACTCAAATAAGACGCGATCAAGCTAAGAGCCTTATTTTTTATTCCGTAATGACCAAGTTTTAACAGTAATGTTTCATGTTCAACACAGTCAAATGCTTTAGATAAGTCACAAAATACACCTATTGAAAGGTGATAAAAAAATATAAAATATATATAAAATAAAAAGAAAAAAAAATATAAAGGTGATAATGTATAGTTTTTGCTTTGTCCTGCCATACGGCGTACAATATAATTGATCTACTAATTAATGTAATACTTATAAGAATTACAAGTCATATACCATCGACTTGATCAAATCAGTTCAATCAATGTCTCAGTGTCTTTATCAGTATAGTTGTCTCAGTCTGACTCATTTATTTATACTAATCGTTAAATCGAATGTGAGTCATGAATTTTACAAAAAAAAACGACTTCAGCTACACAGTCATATCAACATGTCATTGTGTAATAATCGCCACATGTATACATATAACATTTTAAGAGTTTCCAGTTCTTATTTGAATACATGTGGTACAGTACGGCCGACGTATCTTGGCGCGTCTAAACGTAGGCTTAGCGAACTTTAGCGCATGTAAGACAGAGATAGCGACACGGACATGCTAACGTGTAACTAAGACATAATACGCCGCGTACCGAGCATTGCCGAATTGTGTTACTGCGCAGCTTTCTGCGCGAAGTTAAGACGCGCCAAGATACGTCGGCCGTACTGTCAAACGCTACGCTTATGTCAAACGCTATAGCAACGAGCAAAAAACAACACCAACTCACCAATCCGGAGCCCTCATCCTCACGGGCCCCGCCTCCGTATCAATCTGAAAGTCGTACTGATCTCCCGCGCGCGGCTGCACGCTTGCCGTCACGTGCCTCGCGGTGGACAGACATGCGCGCCACGCCGGACGGTGGGCCAGAGTGGACCCGCATTCCGCTGCGGGATACTGCTCGAGGAAGGGGGTCGTGCCGTTGTGAACGCAGAATAACGTCCACATCGGTTTTAGCTGTGGTTTCTGGAGGCAATGAACCATTCATTGCATTATTAAAAGGTTTTCACTTACCGTGTTTGGGCCAAATCCTGCAATTCTAATTAGGGGCTATCCATAAATTACTTTAAACGTTAAGGGGAGGGGGGTCGATGTAGTGTGACATTGTGTGACAAGAGGTGGGAGGGGAGACTAAATTTTGTGATGTCACATTTCATAATTACTTTTTAACAAAAAATAAAACCAACGAAAAAAAAACTGAAAAGCAAAAAATAAAATAAACCATTTAGTATTATAAATTAAGATCCGAAATTAACAGTAAATAAATAATTTTGAGACCGTGCCAAACAAACAACCAAAATTAATAACATAAAATTCATAATATTATGAGGGCCGCTGGCATGCGATGCACACGGCAGCAGCAGCGCGGCGCACATCTTTTCGCCGTTTGTTTCTTCATCGGTTTGGCACCGCCTCAAAATTATTTATTTACTGTTAATTTCGGATCTTAATTTATAATACTAAATGGTTTATTTTATTTTTTGCTTTTCAGTTTTTTTTTCGTTGGTTTTATTTTTTGTTAAAAAGTAATTATTTTTTAATTTTTAGTTGCTATAATACTTATAATTAATAATAAATTATTAATTTTATGAATTATAGATTCAGTTACCAGGTAAAAATGTAGTAGGTGAAATATCAATCATCCCCTATTTTCGTACCTATAGGGGTAAAATTTTGTTTCGAAATTTAAACAAGAGTAACCTCAAGGTATACACTATTCAATAAAAAAAGAATCATCGAAATCGGATCATCCAGTACAAAGTTATTGGGGTTAACATGTAAAAATTCCGGGTAAAAAACGGGTGAATAATCAGTCATTCCCTATTTTCGTACCTTTAGGGTGGGAATAAAATTTTCAAAAAAATATGGGACCAACTTCAGGACATACCCTATCCAATAAAAAAGAATCATCCAAATCGGACCACCCTGTGCCGATTTCTGCGTGATCATACATTAAAAAAAAAATATATATACGTGTCGAATTGAGAACCTCCTCCTTTTTTTTTCGTCGGTTAAAAATCGAATAATTGGTATGTTTAAAAGTAAATATTGAAAAAAAAAATGGAAATAAAAATTTATTTCGGACCTGCTGTTTTAATTTAATAATTTCTAGGTGTAAAATTTCATAATATGTGACGGCACACTAAGGGGAGGACACACAAATGTGACCAGCATGCAACAAGAACAGTGGAGGGGTCAAAAAGTCATGAAGTTAGTGTGACGTAATTTATGGATGGCCCCTAAAACCCTTCCCCTGTTATAGTTCTGATGATGATGAATTATTGTGACAAGCTTGGCTGGAACTCCTTAATGGTTAACAGCACAGTCACAATGTTTTTATTAGAGTATAAAATTTTATAAGGAGTACGGAATCAAACTTCTAAGCTGAAGGTGCCATTTATTTACAAGTCACAACAAAACAAAACCACGAAATACACATACCTTTTGTCCCAAAGCTCGGAGTTTACTAGTGCTCACATCATTGGGAACTCTTTTCAAATACGCATTCTTCTGGATCTCCCGATAATACACCGGCCCCTCGTCAGGTTCCAGAGACATGTTGCGATACTTGGTTAAATAGCCTGTAAATAAAATGTAATAGTTATAGTAGCGTATAGAACCGACACTGTAAATCTGATGTTTGCGCAATAACCTGTAGCCAATTGGCAACTGTTTTTAACCGACTACAAAAAAACGAGGAGGTTCTCAATTCGACTGTATTTTTTTATGTTTGTTACCTCAAAACTTTCGACTGGGTGAACTGATTTTGATGATTCTTTTTTTAATCGAAAGCAAGGTGCTCGTCATTTGGTCCCACATAAATAATGAGACACAAGTAGTTTTTGAGTAATTTTGAAGTCTGTTATTTTTATTAGTAAAATTTAGATTATCAGTGGATCAGTCCATTGGTGAGGCGATCCGGCATGGTAACCATTGCACCACACAGGTGGGAACTTAAGTAAAGTATGCTATTACCGGTGCTGATGGCTTAAATAAGCAAAAGCATATGCAGTCCCTAATTATTAAAAACCAGTGGATACATGGCGTGTACTACTATACCAAAAAATTTTATATGGGAAAAGTCAAAAATCGAAAATGTCCCTAACGCATTGTTTTAGTAGTCTCAAACAATCTTCGCATTATTGCCTTCCAAGACAAACCAGTATGGGGCACAATTGGATGGTTTCAAAATCTATAAAGGACACTTCACATACATTTTTTGTGTTTTATATATCGCTGACCTAGTAATATAATGGCACATCTGCAAAAAATGGGAAATTAAGTTTATAATTTACATAGTGGTATAAATTAATTTTAAACATTTTTATAACATTTTTGAAATTTGTTTCTGTAAAATATGACAAACGTAGATGTGCCGTGGTATTACTGGGTGAGTGATATGTAGTTAACTATGAATCATTGGAAATTTTAGGGTATCCTTATACCATTTTCAAAGTTCAATACAAGAACAAAACTGAATTCCATAACCAACTCAGTACAAAGCTATATGTATAAGGCGTTACCGTACATGTTTTGTTTTAACAATTGGAACGCGGTGCGTCAATTAATTAATTAAGCAGAACATGAAGGACAAAATGACTCAAAAGTTAAGAATGTTTACATTTTTGAGCAAGGCGAATTTACAGACGTGTTTTAAAGTCCATAACTTATTTTTATGGTACCAGACCGTATTTAGAGATGAATAACGGTAGATAAGCCATATTTGAGAACGTAAAACTGTTTTATTCGCTTATATTTGTCATCTGATGCATGCAAATGACGAAAACTGATGAAAGAGAGAAAGGACTGAAAGGAGTTCCGGGTTTTAAGCAAGAAGTTTATTGAGATATTGGTACTTACCGTCACAGTTTTACCTTCATTCCTTTGCGTAAATGTTCTTAGTATCCTTTATTATTGTCACAAAGTCACTGTACTTTATTGATTATTGTAATTTGTGCAAAACGATTGTACTTAACAACACAGCTTTGATGTAAAATTTGTTTGACGCCATTATTTTTATACTTTGACTCTGACAGCTTTACGTCAAAAAACTTTGACGTTTCTCACTCACCATCCCTACGTTCCACTAGACGATCACAACGACCACACTCACGACCGCGATTTTTCCGTTCCACTAGCTTGTGAGCGTTACAATCATACACCCAAGTGGAACGGGTATAGTGTGCGACGTGAGCGTTCAAGCCACAGAGTACTCACACGTTTTAGCCGTTGATACAAAATGTACTCTATGATGTTGAGAATAAGATAAGTCTGAAACTTAGATTATAGGATAAGTTATAATTTTTAAGCTATAAATAAACGTTACATAATTAATTATCAATTTTATTTTTATACTGGCAAAAAAGTATATCTACAAACAAAACATTTTTTTAGTGAAAAGACAAATATAATAAAAAATTGCATATTTTATAATTAAGTTTATGATATTGACCGACGAGGAAAAAATGTATACATGGCTATATGTATAGTGAATTAAACATTAGAGTCTGGCCAACGAAAGTAGAAAATCTTAAAATGCCGACAATTTTAAATGGCAGCACCAATTTTATGTCAAAATTACTGACAACTGTCACTACTGTCAGATGTGTGACTGTCATGTCATGTCATTATTATTTTCTAATCGCGAAATAAGCTGCGTTATTTAATAAAACAATTAAAAGTGGGTCGAGAAAGCTACTTTTTAGGATAATATCAAAGTATGAAGAGCGTCAACAAGAAATTCATAATGTTTATATGAAAAAGTGGAATGTTTACATGTCGTAACTGCATTTATTGGTGAGTTGGATCAACTGTAAAAGATACTTGATACTTTTGTGCTATTTTTATTTAAACAACGCGTGAAATATAATTTAAATGAACATCTTTTGTGTTTTTTTTCACAGACAAGTGGAAGGGTGCAAATATTGAAAAAGGAAAACGGAATACGTGATAGAATCAAAGATTTGTCAAATCTAGAAGATATTGGGTACATAAAATCGAAATAAATACATAGAGAACTAAGATTATAATTATCTTCACTAACAGATAATTTTTTATGCGTTATTCTATTACTGAATTTTAGAGTAACTATTTACCTACAAACAAAATTGAGTAGGTATGTTAAAAATGAAACAAATATTTTATTTATCAGGAGTAGGTAATCAAATAATGGGGTATGGAGTACTCTGGGAAAAAAACGGCCTCCTGACTGACCATGTTGTACATTTAAAAAAAGCAATAATAATTTAAGAAATGTGATAGAATCACAGAAGAAGAATTGAATAATTTTATTATAAATGTTAGAAACAGTGATTCGAGAAATATTGATGAATTTTTTGATGTTCAATTACAAATTACAAAAAATAAATTGTATAGCGACATTTGCGCTTATTTTTCTATTGATTCGCCGTACTTGACAATAGTTCTCGGTTGTTGATTATTTATATGACAAATTCATATAATATGTTATAATATTAATAGGTATGTATAATTTATAATATCACAGATAATTAAAGGATTTTATTATATTATATTAATGTATATATGTATATGATTAACTATTATCTATATACATATAAAATTGCTTTTAGTTAAATCATAAATGTTATTTATTTTACTTATTACTTACTTATTATTTATTTACTTAAACTCTATACAATTTATTGGGTTAAAATTCAATCTTATTTATTCTACTCTTACTGTAGTCTACTTGGAGCTATCCATTAATAATATCACACTAATTTTATGACTTCGTCCTTCGACCCCTCTCCCGTCCTTGTCACAGCTGGTCACATTTGTGAGACCCCACCCGTGTGACATCACATATTTTGCACCTAGAAATTATTATACCCTGTTTACAAATCTCAGAGACTAAAATGACAACCACTAATGTCAAAGTTCGAAATAATGATACCAGCTAAATTTGTGCGATCTTATTTTCCGGTTTTTTGAATCGTAAACTATGTCGTAAGAATAGTGACATATTAGTAGCGACACTCAATATCTACCTAGATATTTAGTATTTGGCTAAATAGTATAAAATTAGCTGTATACCGAATGTAACCATAACTAAATACTCGTTCTTGTTAGCAAAATAACTTATAAATTTAGTAAGTAAGGGCAAATATATTATGGATATATGAATGATAATGGTTGCTTAAACTTGTTTTTATACTAGTTTTAGGGACTCTTCAATAATCACACAAATAGTCGACCTTCCATAAAAGCTGTGAAAATTTTTCCGATTTACTTTTCGGTTTATGGTCATCACTATTTAATTTGGACCCGAAACTGGTCACCCATCAAACGTCAATTTAGTCTCTAAGATTTGTGAATGGATTATAATAATAATAATAATAATAATAATTTATTTAATTCAGATCAAGTCCATAATTGTTAGTATCGGTGAAAACTTACAACTAATGTTAGTAAACAAATAATTTAAAATATAAATAAAGAACAATTTAACAATTTAACTGCGCCGCTACCCTTTATAGGCGGCATGCAAGCGCGCCCAGTGGCGGAACATCGGCGAGTCCCAACGGTCAACAAGCGCATTCAGAATCCTGTTCGGGCTGGCGCGCAGCCGCTGCAGCAGCGAGGCGCATCGTTTGCGAATGATCGCCTGGAAACCGTCCACCCGCCGTTCCGCAAACATTGTTGACGCACTGCAGTGACGCCGCAGCCCGAACAGAACTCTGAACGCGTTATTGTATTGCACCATCAGGGCTCTGTAAGTACGCTGCGTGTACTTGACCCACAGGCTGCAGGTATAAAAAGTTTGGCAGAATGCCTTAAAAAGCGTCACCTTCACCTCATCGGTGCACCGAGCAAACCTGCGGGCCAGCATGTTGCATCGCACAGACAGCGCCCTGCGTTCCCTCTCCATATCAGCATTGTCGCCTAGATATTCCGAAACCCAGTGACCCAGATACTTGTAACTGTCGACTTTCTTCAAGGCGGTTCCGCATAGAAGTAACGGGGGCGGATTCGAGTAAACTGTTTTCCCCGCCTTGAAGATCATCATCTCACTTTTGTTCACATTGTATCTGAGTCCCTGGGCTCGGGCGTACTCCTCACAAATATGAAGGAGCTGACGCATACCTCTAATCGAAGGGCTCAGCAGCACCATGTCATCGGCGTAACTGATGTTATTTAAGCACACCCCGCTTACATGACACCCAACCTTGGTACTGCTTAGCTCCCCGATCAGCTGGTTCATGTATAAGTTGAATAAATGGGGCGAGGTCAACCCCCCCTGCCTCACTCCGCATTTCAACCTGTACACATCCGAGTATGCGCCAGCCCACTTCACCACGTTCTGTTGACGACTGTACCAATATTTTAATATTGCTACAATGTCACTGGGCACATTAGCCTCCTTTTTGAGTTTTTGCCATAGAACATTGTACGACACCAGATCGAAGGCCTTAGAAAGATCTAGATAGCACGCCAGTACTGGTGTCTTTCTATTTGTGTAGTACTGGACAGTCTGCTTCAAACACAGGATGGCACTCTCCGTCGAAAGACCTGGTCTAAACCCAAATTGGGAGTCATGTAGCTGTATGTGCATATCCAGGTGTTTGTCAATCAGGCTATCCAGTACCTTGGCGATGACATTTGCTAAAGATATAGGTCTATAGTTCGATATATCTGATACATCACCTGTTCTATTTTTAACGATCGGGACAACTACTGTATACATTAGTTCATCTGGTAAGTGGCAGTGACTGATACACAAGTTAAAAAATAATGCTAGAACTCGAGAGAGGTGAGGACCAGCATATTTCAGATGTTCGATGCTGAGGTTGTCGTGACCGGGGGACCTTCCTCTCACCATTTTATGTATAACGGAAGCTATGTCGCTGGCTGAAAATCTAATACTGACGTCCCCCGTCAAGGACTCAGCATCGAACATCTGATTACTGGAACAGTTATTCGCTGGTTCCACTTTAAACTGTTGCAGGAACAAATTTGCAACCTGTCGCGGCTCATGAACGCCTGCCACGCTCGCAGGGCACCTCGGTTTCAGATTTAATTTATTAGTTTGTCTCCAAAACTTTCCAAAATGTTTATTCGAGTGATGTTGCGCCATAATGTCTAGTCTAATTTGCTTTTCGTTGTCTTGGCAGTATTTCAGCTTTGATTTAAAAACCTGGCGTGTTTGACACATATCAATATAGTCGGGTCCACTAGTGGGCTTCCCCATTAGTAGCCAATTTTGATAAGCCGACCGAGCTACCCTATGAGCGCCGCTGACGTGTTTATTCCACCCTGGAACAGGTCTATATTTTTTCAAGGTAGGTCCTGCATAACTAATTTCAGAAGCACGGCTGAGAATATGTATAATTGTTCTGTATATTTCATTAATTATTAATTTGTGACCCTCGTTACAACAAAATTTATCGGCGCAGTTATTAAAGTCCATAGGAAATACAATTTTACTTAATTCTAAGTGACAAATCTCCCAGTATTTATTGATCTGTTCTTGGTTCCTGTCGCCCCATAGGATTTTATTACATGCGGTGACAGGCGCGGTTATCGTAGGTCGAATTAACTGAATATCGCATTCAATCTGCAAGGGACAGTGATCAGACCAGTAAACACCGTAAAGCACAGATATACTGCGCATACATAGTGTCGCCGCGCTCGTAGTTAAACAATGATCGAGCCACCGGCGACAGCCGTGCGCATCGCTTATAAACGTATAGCTATCCGCAGGCAACACATCCATATCTATACACGTCCATGACTGCTCACTACAAAAGTTAGTTAGTTCATTGCCAAATAACTCACCCGGGTGCGCGTTAAAATCCCCCAGTATAAAAACAGATTCGATACCACTACTTTCAATTATTGCACTTATTTCACTCAAACACTCCGTGAACTCGCATAGGTTGTCTACACACGCGACCGGCATATACACTGATATGACGAGAACACTGATATGAGTTATAATCTGTCCAGCCATTTTGAAGTCCGTAGAAATATACTTTCACACTTAATAATAATTGAACTATGTATTTCCTCGGTTTGTTCGTTGATGTAACACATGAAACTCTAATTTTAATAATAATAATTGTAATAATATGAACCACTTGTATTTATAAATAGTAATATTCTACTTTTCAAGTATCAACATCAGTTATAGCTCTAATTTGTGTGTTGCCATCTACGAATTTTTCAAATTTCGCGGGCTTACCGATTTTCTACTTTCGTTGGCCAGACTCTAAAATTATTTACATAATATAACATATTTATATCAACTTGTGATCCCACGTCGAGCATCTGCTGGAGAAACTACTAGTTCCACTAAAGTATCTCTTGTCGAATCTTATAAAGTTATTTTTTCCATCAACATCCTTAACTTTTATAAAATTGCGCCAAATTTTATCACCATCCATTTCTACCCAGTATTGCCAGGTCTAAAAACTGGCGAGAGTAACTTCGTCGTATCTGGCAACACTGCAATTCGACCACTTCGACCCACCCCGTGAGGTGGGTTGTTTTGAGCGTGCCGTGAGTGAAATTAATGACGTCATCAATGACGTTTTCACCGCGACCATGACGACCGTGGTCGCCATGTGGAACGCGTTTTGATCGTTGTGAGCGATGTGAGCGTCTACTGGAACGCAGCCCAATACCACAGGTTAATTTTTTTTTAATCCATATCCCTTCTTCATTAGAATAATTATCGACCTACGTCAAGCCTATTCAAGGTACTTTTGCATCGTGCATCGTGCATGGCCATGGCGGGACGTACAGCAAGATAAACCGTGTCTAAAGGGTATAATAGTATTTGCTAAATCTATGGGTTCTAAATCTATGATTGGACCATGAATGGAAAAAAAAGAATCTATGATCAAATTAGACAATTGTTATGTCAGTGTCAGTCTGTCTGAACTGATAACTCTGACAAGTGACACTTGACAGTAGTTGAGGTGTTGTGTTGTTTCTGATTAGTTCTGATAGTGATTTATTGAAGAAAAAAACAAAAAGAATTGTTTTGAAGACGTTAGATCAAGTAAGTTTAACTCTAAATTCTTCCACTTTCCCTTCATTACAAGTGGCTTTACTTGAATGTGCCTACTGATTTGCAATTCAGTGTGGAGCTGTCAAATTTAGTTTTTAATTTTTTATCATAGTACAGTTTCACTCCGCAAAGTGCAAACACGTTGCGGCGCTACAATCGCAAAAAAATATTTTGCTCACGTGACCAAATTAACCGCCAAAATGATTGTCATTTGTTTTGTCTGTCACCTTCGTTGCCGAACCAACAGATTTTTCCGTGAACAAAACGTGTAATTTCCATCATTGTACCGTAATAAAACAACAATTATAGTGTTAATAAGTTGTTAAAAGTCGATAAAGCGTAGAGATTGACAATAAAACGCGAGAAGCGTCCATTACAAAATGGCAAAAGTGCATATAACCAATGTGGTGGTACTTGACAACCCCAGTCCGTTTCTCAATCCTTTCCAATTCGAATTGACCTTCGAATGTCGCGAGGAGCTGAAGGAGGATGTGGAATGGAAGATGATATACGTGGGATCAGCGGAGACAGAGGAACACGACCAAGTTTTGGATACCATTTACGTGGGACCATTACCGGAGGGAAAACACATGTTTGTATTCCAAGCGCCCCCTCCAGACGTGACGCGGATACCTGAAAACGACGCGTTGGGCGTCACAGTGGTGTTATTAACGTGTTCGTACAGAAAACAGGAGTTTGTTCGAGTTGGTTTCTTTATAAACAATGAGTATAGTGAAAGCGAGCCGGAGTTGCGAGAAAATCCGCCAGCGAAGCCGCAATTCGACAAAGTAGTTAGGAATATTCTAGCATCTGAGCCAAGGGTAACCAGATTTAAGATTAACTGGGTGGAGTCGGACGCAGCAACTGCTGATTCTGGTGAGAACCTGGAGACATCTCATGCGCCGAGTAATGACTCGTACGCCGCCTCCTTCAATGCTGATAGTCAGTTCAGTGGAATGGAGTTTCAGGGAAGTTTGAGTGGTTACGGAGACAATTCCAACTCCATTGCGCCCATGGAGTGCTGAGGTTAGTTCAAACTGTAAACTTATAGCTATTGCTTACATATTTAGGACGAGTAACCGCCCTCGCTTTGCTTCGGTTTTCTTATTTTTTTACACCTTGGGTTACATTATTGGAGTTTTATTAAGGATCCCTAATTGTGTAGCTTCTCGACAGTGAAAGAATTTTTTATATCGGTTCAATAGTTTCGGAGACTATTCAATGCAAACAAACAATCGATTCTTACCTCTGTATAATATTATTATATGTAGGATACTCCATAAAAAAAAGAAGCAAAGTAAAGTTCTGGCATTAAATGATCTCTTCATTTTGTGCTCTTCATTTTGTCTCAAAATAGACTATAAGCATAATTTTGTATATATATACTTAGTTAAAAAGTAAACTGATGTAGTAAAACTTTACATTTTCAATTACAGAGATCTAGGTGCTTTAAAAGGAGATTGAGATGATGCAATGTCGATAAGAGACGTTAACTCCAGAAGTTAATAGAAGAGAATATTAAAATGGACTCGAAAGGAGTTTGACGGAGAAAGAAGATGATCGATTTGTTTCCCTAGACTTTATAATGAGTAATTACTGATACTCATTGTGGCAAGCGAGTTATGGTATTTGGAAGAGCATATTCAATAATTTACGTATACAGTAGATCCATGAAGGTGAGGCCGAACAAGCATATTTTTTGAGCCGTGAGTCCCGTAAAATGAGTCAGTTTCATACTAAACGTCAACATTTTGCATCGCCATGTAGTACAAACAGGACACCAAATGCATGTGATGCTTGTTGGTCCTCGCCCTCAAACAAAGCGGTTTTTTGCCAATTCAAAATTGTGTTACCAAATACGTTAACTACCAATTAGTGTTTACAGTTTTTTTATACAGTCAACATCTCAATAGTCAATATTAATTACATATTATACAGTAGACCCGCGGTAATCCGACAAAAATTTTGCAGAGCGATGTCGGATTATCGAATTTGTCGGATTATAGAGTACTGCCTACTATTACTGCCCAAGACCCTCTATAGTCTGGAATTTTTTGAATAAGATTACCTTATCATACGACAAATTACAAATCAAAGATTCAATTTGAACTTTTATGAATTGAATTTTTATGTACAATCAACAGTGATAGGCGAGTCGGATTACTGGGGGCGCCGGATTAGACAGGGCCGGATTACCGGGGGTCCACTGTAGTCGAATCACTAATCTACTGGACCAAATTGACATTTACAGTGCAAGCAGTTTTAACGAAAAATTAATAGTGTTGTGACAAACTGATTCTGATGTAAATCATTGATACATTAAGATTTGAAACATGTATCTCATAGGGACCAAGAAGTCATTATTACTATGGCAATATTATTTCACAAAGTAGAATAGTGATTTGACTTTATAATTAATTTATTCTGCCAGTAACAACTTTTTTGTTTTAAAAGAACACATGCAATTCCAATCCTTTGCAATATGCGTTACATCATTAAGTGACCAGCCAATGACTCGGATATATAAAATAAATCGGATATATAAAGTTCTAGGCAAAGATTATCTTACTTGTATACCAAAAACATTAACATCAATTTGGAGTCAGCTTTAGAGCAAATAACATAGAAACATAGGATCATTACTAATTTACTTTATTTGTAGGTGATATAACTTAGATTGTTTTTTAAATTTATTTAATAAGTACTGAATTGGAAGATATGTCATAAAGATACTGGGTTTCAACTGATCTTATATTTGTAAAAAACATTAAAAAATATATTGCAGATCTATTAATTGTACATGTTAAATTGAAAACATTTGAAAAACTATAGATGTATTGGTTTGTTAAATTTAATATTTTGGCTTAACACCACAGAATAAATTAAATGCATTATCTCTGTACAAGGCGTAAATAGGGCAGGTTGAAAAAGCATTATTTTCAGAGCAATAATTTTAAGCTTTATCTTTACTTATTTTTATCCGACTGCCAGGAAGAGTTATGTTTTTCATGCGTATGTTGTATGTATGTTTGTATGTATATATGTATGCATGTAATATTCTTTATTATTATTACCTCATATCTTCAAAACTGCTGAATAGAGTTATATAATTAAGAAATTTAAATAACGTTAGATTTGTCCTGATAACATAGTGTTCTTAGATAAGCGGAATAAAAAAAAAAGTTGGTTTTGAGATGCCATTATTTGAAGTATCAAAAAAAAATCAAGTCATGCAATATGGGTATCAATTTAAAGAGCTCACCATAAGGATTTCAAAAAGGTATATCATGATAGCTGTTTTGATAGCAGGCGGGTTTTTTTTTAAATTTATGCTAGTTCTTGTCTTTTTTTTGGCCAGTAATGCATCAGTGATGCCTTTAGTTTCACTGATATCCATGGGCAGAGCAGGCCACTTGCCATCAGGTGGTCCGTCACCTAGTTTGTCGGCCATTTTCATATTTTTTTTAAATAAAAAATTTTTTTTTTAAATAAAAAAATAATTTACAAATAAAATATAAACATTCAAATGACCCCCCTGAAAAGTATGTTTTTTTTTCGACTTGCTAATTTATTCACACCTTTATTAATTTGCCCATGAATTATTTAACTTTTACATCAATGATTTTAGTTGCAGCCATGTTAAACCCACATTGTATAGTTTAGAAAAAATAATTTTGCTTGATAAAGACTACTGTGGAGAATTATATTTGTTTTTTCTATGACTTGTATATATTTTTGTAACTATGTTAAGATGTGACAATTGTTTTAGCAAGATTTTTGAAATATGTTTTATACGTCTGATACACATGCTAGTATTTAGTAGTTTTTAGCCGTATTGGGACAGCTTAGAATACTAACCCCAAATCCCAATCCCACGCCGGATGGGTGTCGTAAGAGGCGACTACATCCGGCCTGCTGGCGGAAGGGGCCCTCGAAGGGATTATATTGGTAACATTGATTTTATTGTTAATGAATACAATTATTACTATTATTATTTATCCATGGGGTTTGCCTTTTTCTTCTGTCTTAACTGGCAATGCATCAGTGATGCCTTTGGTGTTGCTGATGTCCAAGGGCGACGATAGCCACTTACCATCAGGTGGAACGTCAGCTCGTTTGCCGGCTGTTTCCATTAAATAAAGTATCTAACAAACAAGTATGCTCAATGAAATCCGCTATACCAATGTGTAACTCAGATCTGAACTGGTTCAAATATTCAGCGAATACAAACTCGAGCTACTGAGCTGTTTCACAGCACGAACAGCTCAGAGTTCATTCCCCCCCCCCCCCCCCCAAGTAGTGCAGTAGATCGCGTACAGACCTGTCTTATATACAGAGAAAAGAAACTGTCGATGGCCAGCGTTGACTAATAAAATATAAACCTTAACTGTATGGTGATAAGGTTGAAATTGGAATGGTCTAGTCTAGTTCACTAGTGGCGCGGGGGAAGGAGCAACCTCTGAGCGTGTGTGATTGTGTATGTATTTAAATATTTATACCTGTGTGCTAAACTAGCACGTATATCAGAGGTATTAAGGTTTAAATTCGAATTTTTATTAGTGCAAAAGTTAATACCATTATTTGTTTTATTATGATTAAAAAGAAATTATGCAGAACTTGAACTAACTTAATTATGATCTCAGCAGAAACAATATTATATATGTTTATCACGTGAAGATTTTATTTACCGGTATTTACTGTCTTAATACCGGTAAATAAAGGTTGCAAAAAATCTAAGCTCAGGTACAGCAGTCTCGAATATTGTATTTATTTGTCAACTATTTACAAAACAAATAAGCCAGTAACAAGAATAGTAAAGATATTGTTCGGAAATATATTTTGGTAGGTTTGCTATGGTTGTTATTTTATTCCACACGGAAATAAGCATTCACTGAACTATATTTTTGTTAAAATTTTGTACCGATGTTCATTCGTCATGAGGAGCTAGCTATTTATATTTCTGCCTCAAAGTGCTGAGAGTTACCTAACTTTTAAAAGTAGGCAGCCTAACAAAACTACTGGTTCGAATTTTACCGGTTTCCTAACCCTTTTGGTACTAATAACCTGTTATTTCTATATAGTTATTGTTCATGTTGTGTACAAAAAAAAAACTGTAATGAAAGAAATTATACTCTCCAGCGTTCACAAAAATGTAATATTATTTTGCTGTATAATTTTGTATTCATTTAAAACCAATGGAATAATATTTGTAATTCATGTTTCGAAGATTTACCATAAAGACTTGAGAAAGTTGATTTGTTTTTATTATTTTAACAAGTTGTTTACACACTGCGGGAGTGATCCGGAGTATTTGCGGAGGTCTACAGTTGTACAGATTTAGACAACAGATTTAAAATCGTTTGATGGGTGAAGAAACAGACCCACCACGTTATCGCTAGTATATTATTAATATGGCCATACAAAAAAATCTCGGTCTATTTTAGCACATTTGAAATATTCGATTCGATAAATCTGCAGTTGGCTATAATGTAGGTAGGATTGAAGTAGGAGTATAAAAATTAAAATGTATTAAATGTAATGTTTTAATTATATCGTAATAAATATCGTTATTACCTTTCATTAACTTGTTAACAAAGCTATTATTGTCCATAAAATAGTTTTTGAAATATAAAAGACACTCATCTCAATGCTACCAACACACCCAACTGCTCATTTGGTTGGACGCACAGCTCGAAGCACAATTAGAAATTCTGTTAATTAACTCGGGTCTACGGTCTAAAATTGAAGTACTTTGCGAATTGTTTCTAGGAGATCCATTTGGTCATTGCAAATTCAAATTTAATTTCGCTTACTCAGAAATACCTATCAAGGAAATGTCCAGTGGTAAAACGTAGTGATTAAGTACTCTGTGTCCAGAACGTAGTGATTAAGTACTCTGTGTCCAGTGGCATTTAATTTCTAGTAAATACTCTACGCCTGCCGGTCACGGTCGGTTTTGTATTTTTTAACTGACGAAAAAAAGGAGGAGGTTCTCAATTCGACAGGTATTTAAATATTTTTTATGTATGATCACGCAGCAATCGGCACGGTGGTCCGATGTTGATGATTCTTTTTATAATGGATAGGGTATGTCTTGAAGTTGGTTCCATATTTTTTTGAATATTTTATTCTCGCCCTAAAGGTACGAAAATAGGGGATGATTGATTATTTACCCACGGAATTTTTCGTATATTTTACAACTTTTACAAGTATTAGCTCACTGTCAAGTAAATAGTTATTCAAACGCAGTAACCTAGATGGCATAGTAATAAGATTTTATTTAAATTGATATTGATGTGGCAATCGTATCTTTTGTATACTCATTGTAGTCACAGAGTTAACAACGACTAGAAATATACACTGACAATAAAATTATATAATCGAATCACTAATCCACTGGACAAACGTTTACAGTTTAATCAGTTTTTGATGAAAAATTAATAGTGTCGTGATAAATTCTAATGTGAATACATTATGATTTGAAACATGTATTTTTAGGGCTCCAAATTAAAATCGGAACCCTTATAGTTCCGTCATGTCCGTCCGTCTGTCCGAAGCAAAGCGCCGAGATCCTTAGTGCTAGAGAGCTGTAATTTGACATGGATTACTTATTCATTAAAACTACATAATCGTAAAATAAAACATTGAAAAACATTTTTTTTTTCAGGGTACAATACAATACAAATTTTCTATATTGTACATATAAAATTACAAAGGTCTTCCAAAAATCTTATGGGTTTTGTCAGAACATTTTTGGGATTAGGGGGCTAAACGGTTTGACCGTTAGACAACTGGAAAAAATCTCAAAAACAGGTTATATGATGAATTTACAAGAAAAACTAGCAAATAAGAAAATAATGGAATGGAACCATTGAGGTATACATAGAGTAGACATCTCAAACAAAATGTGTGTCCCCGCAGGGATGTTCTATTTTCAAAATTGAGCCCCTGTTCTCCTTTCAAAATCGAACGAATCCATTGAACATTGAAGCCGCGCGGCGTCAATTCATTGGAACATACATTGTGTCTGCGGTGTCTGTTCTATACGCTAGTAATAATACTTCAATGAATGTAACTAATTATTTCTATGACTTTGTGCCCAACGGGACAAGTGATTGGAGTCTAAGATGTGCTAATAAACAGTGCCAGTTGTTCCATCACGGAACAACTCAACGGGACTAATGGGATAGATCATAGACCCGATAAAACTTAAACACTAAATGTAACCACAAGCTTGCAACATTAAAATAAATCGCATCCCAATCCGTGAAATCGTTAAATTAGCTGTTTGCACAGAAAAACAGTAAAACTCTGTTTCTATTTCGTAAAAAAAAAATCTTTTACAGACCTCAATTAGCTACCTACTTACAGTTTTTTCTATAAATGTAGATAATAATAGAAGGTTCTTTCTAAATATATGTGTGTCTATAGTATGAATATCGCAGTTATGCTACTAGAAGTAATTTAGTTGGAGTTCACAGTTCTCAGTTTTCGTTGGGTATTTTAGTTATGCTAACGTTGACCTCAAGGCTTATCTTAACGTCTCCTAGAAAGTTGGCATTTATTACTCCATTATTTGAATAATCGTTTAAGTTAGTCTACATTTACATAATTTCTGTTTTTTACTCCAAACAAATTCACTGACTATTATAGGCGAGGCCATCTAATGTTCTGATAGGATCCGGACACATCAGACGAAGCCATTCTAATTTTTTTTTAAATTTATTGTTAGCAACATTAATTTTAATGGGACTGTCAAAGATTGTCAAGAAAAATGGTGCATAAAATGCAGTTTTTTACTATTGGTTATGTGTTTTTTATGTGAGTATTTTATTTATATACTTTATTAACTTGTACCTATATACTAATAACGCCTTCGCACTAGTAAATTGTTTAAATAAGTGTAGCGCGGGAGATTCAAATAAAAATAGAAAAAAATCGAAACACTCCATTGAATTATTATTAATAGCGTATAGAACAGACACCGCGAACAGAATGTATGTTCCAATGAATTGACGCCGCGCGGCTTCAATGTCCAATGGATTCGTTCGATTTTGAAAGGAGAACAGAGGCTCAATTTTGAAAATAGGCTGTGACACATTTTGTTTGAGATGTCTACTCTATGTATGTACCTCAGTGAAACACTCAAGAAATTTCGCTCAAGATAGAGCGCCCGCTGTTGCTTAACTTTGTCGGTCACAGGATCGACACAAGCCGCCGGTCTATAAGCGCTTCATTTAATTAAGGTTATACCTAATTTTATTAAGCAACAAGATACAGAATGTTTCGACTTTCTACAATTCGTATATTTCGTTTATGTAGATAAGATACCTCGGGATAATCTAAAAGAGATCACTTTTGCGATAATATCTGATAATATAATATGATATCGTTTACATTACTTTACTAATATTGAAAATATGAAAGATTGTATGTTTGTTATACAATGACAAATAATGAAAAAAAAAACCAACTGCGTAAAAAAACTAAAATGAAGAAAACAAGCCCAGTAGTTCAGAATGTTGTTAAAAGTAATACTGAACAACTACACCATAGAAGGATTATCAGTAAGGGTTCCGATTTTTCTTTGGAACCCTAAAAAAACTCTCCCTTACGCATAATTCTCTCTTTCTTTCTCCTTCTCCATCGAGGATAAAAATGACAGAAATCACTTCTACATATCGTATAATCTGTGGTTTTCGTGCAAGATAAGAAGTTAGAAGACTCTTGAGTAGTAAGATAATACTATTCCTTTGTAAATAGCATTTTATACTCACGTTTCGTAGTTGTATGTGCCATCTTAGTGGACTGAGAAGCAGTGTTTGATAAATATTTTTATCGTTGATTTTGTAAAAATATGTAAGTATCATCAACTTTTATATTAACTGTATAGGGGTCTACGCGCGCTCAAAACGTGACACTAAAGGAGTCTGTCCTCTACAACGTACCATACCGGGGAGACAGTGGCGTAGCGTGGGCTCCCGCCGCCCGGTGCCGACCGAAAATTTGCCGCCCCCCCCCCCCCAGTGATCTTTGCCGCCCCCATATTATTTAAAATATCTTTTTTATTAATTAAAAATGCACTTTTCTTGTTTTTTTCATAGCAAAATTTTA
This sequence comes from Thymelicus sylvestris, assembly GCA_911387775.1. Taxonomy (NCBI): domain Eukaryota; kingdom Metazoa; phylum Arthropoda; class Insecta; order Lepidoptera; family Hesperiidae; genus Thymelicus; species Thymelicus sylvestris. The sequence continues at coordinate 7,722,697 of OU426911.1, forward strand.
CATTAAAATTTAAATAAAATTAATTTTAATGTATATTTTCTTTATTATTTAAAAATCGAGTGGCTTGCCGCCCCCTCTTCATATGCCGCCCGGGGCCACGGCCCCCCCCCCCCACGCTACGCTACTGCGGGGAGAGGGAGGGGGAGGGGTGCGGGAGGCAGAGAGAGATGGAATTTAATGGTCTCTGATTTGTTACACCTACCAAAACTATAAAAGTTAAAAGTAAAATAGTTTTGAAAGATAATTAAAACTGATACAAGTTATTCAATTAATACCTTTATTTTTGAAGGTTTCACTTCTAGTTGAATCTAATGACTTCTAGTGTGAATTGCACACATTTTATTTTGTAGACATCTTCGATCACTTATAAAAATATTAGTGATCGAAGGTAGACATATTTTAATTTAGGTATGTTATATTTTTGATAATTTTAAGCTTAAGTATTTCTTTAATCTGAGGCTTAAGTACGCTTTATAGATCTCACACTTATTGCTCGTGTATCTATTTCTATCCTTTTGTGTGTATCTATTCTGTGCTAGTTCTCAGATAAAATTAATTCAGGATAGAAGTTTAAAGGTTAGGCCTTGAAACTAATGATGCTCGTATGACCCGTGAAAATCAGTGGACTGTATAAAATTGTAGTTATAATGGGACAGGGAACGGAATTGCGTAGTGATCAGATCCATTGAAGTTTAAATAAAAAGTTTTATTTATGTACACTAAACATAGCTAAGAACCATCTTGATCACGTCAGCTTTCCAACAAGAAAACCGCATCAAAATCGGTCCATTTGTTAAGAAGCTACGTTGCCAGACACACAGACACATCAAAGTTATAAATAAATATGTAATTAAATGCTAACACACTCGTATGAGTGCGGGTATCCCCGCAGTAGGTTATTACACAACCCGAGTACAAATATTCATCTGTCACATAAATATCTGCCCCGGCCGGGAATCGTACCCGGGACCCCTCGCTTCGCAGGCAGGGTCGCTACTAGGGCTTGTAATATCGGAAGGTTTTCAATATCGATATTGATTTTCGATATTTGATGCTAATATCGGAATTCCGATATCAATATCGGAATTATACAAATTTTTTTTAATCATTTAAATTTAATTTTATATTGTAAAGTAGGACTTCTTGGATTTGGAAAAGGTTTATTCAATAGGATATTTATTTAATAGGATTTTTATTCAATAGGATAATGAAATAATAACGTCTTTAATACTATTTTATTCCCGTTCGTTGCAAATATCACCTAAATCTATTCAATTTTGGTTTGGTTTTCGCGTTAAAAATTCACTACCTTAATTTTTTAGGATTTTTAAATCGCAAAATAGTTTTTACTGATAGATGAAATTCAGCTGCAGCATATGTGACAGCTGTACGGCAGAAGCTATACTTTGGTACAAGGATAAAAGCTGATGTGACTTGAAATATCGCAACACATTTGCTAGGACGTCTAGTTCCCTGGCGGCTGCCTTAACTTTGAAAACAATAAACTGCTCAAATTTAAGGTTCAAGGATATCTCAACTTCTTGCGGTGGGAGTATTTCAAAGATACATTCTGAAAAGTAGGGCCAAAATAAATGCTTCTGTTTTTGTGGCGTTGAATCTCACAAGGTCGGCGTCGCCCTGTTCGGTGACTTCAGGCAATGATTCACTCTTTCGACCTAGGCCTCTCTTCAGACTGCATTTTGTCGTTACTGGTCGGAAGCTTGCAAGATATCGCTCGACCAGATCGTTGATATGCAGCAGGAATAGAGTTGTATCGACAAAAGATCTCTGAGAAAGTCCGGCATTATTTGTAATATGTGATGTAAGGTTGATTGGGACGAATAATCTTTGATAACGACTCTGAATGAACGTTCACTCAGAAAGTCTTTAACCCAGCTGATCAGGCCAGGGAATAGGACATACGGAGGAAGCATGATCAATAGGCTAACATGCTAAACCGTATCGAAGGCCTTCGAGATGTCAAGAGAAAAAGCCAAGCGCCTTTCCATTATTGTCAAGGTCCTCGCCCCAGATACGAGTGGGTGAGATACGCTAGAATGCGGTAGAGTGGTATGCGTTAGGCTATAGCGTTAGGGTCACTAAGGAGATCATTGTGTTCTAGGTATGCAACTAGGCGCATGTTCAAAATAATCTTCCTGAGTATTTAGGTAATCGAAATTGGCCGTTAATTAGCAGGGTCAGCTCGATTGCCATTCTTGGGCACGGACTGCACGTTGGCAAGCTTCCACGCCTGAGGCACTATGCTCGTCTTAATTGAGAAACGAACCAAGCGTGGCAAAACAGTAGATAACTGGAGAGAGCTGGAATACCATCTGGTCCACTAGCTTTGTTCACGTCTAGACATCGTAAGGTTTTAAAAACCTTTGTTGTAGATGTGAACCTCCGATATACGAGTACAATGGTCACTGAGGTATCTACGGTGAATGGCTATTGACAGCTAGATGCAAATTCTCAGCAACTAGAGATTCGTACAGATGATCTACAGAAGATGATGAAATGTTTAATTTACGTATACCGAGATTAAGGAGATAAATTAAGTTTGGAATAGATTTTTTCCGTACCGCATTATTCGTGCAGTAGGCTGAGCAGACTCACAACAGGAATACGGTTAAAGATATTAACTCTACCTCCCTACACAGCTAAAATATATATACTTACTCGCTCAATTTTATGGCCAATATACCTTGTGGCACGCATTAAAATCATTTTGTTTAAATTAAAATAAAAAAATTACTGATTCCGATATTACGATATCGAATCACTCAGTATCGGAATTGTAATATCGGGTTTCACGGTCCGAGATTCCGATATTTCGAGATTCCGAGATTCCGATATTCAAGCCCTAGTCGCTACCAACTAGGCTACAGGGTCGTCACATATGTTATAACACCCCTTTTTTGCGTCGGGGGTTAAAAATTTTACATGAAAACTGATTGTGGCATTTGCTGCATTAGGGTAAGCACGCATTGCGAATTTTACTGCCGCGATTTTTTTCTGACGATTTTTAAATCGCGTACTACATACATAACCAACACGATTTTTTTTCGGAAGTGCGTGCGCCGTGCAGCTTCATACAATTTCCATATCTCACAGAATTTTGCGAAAAAAATCGCGCGGTGAAAAATCGTAATGCGTGCTTAGGCTTACTTGGCAACAAGTTTTATGCGTGTTCTTGTAAGATAAGGGATTCACTGATATTCAAATATTATAGATATTATTATTATTATTATAGATATAAAACGTTGGTAAGTACTGCTCGATTAGCCTAAGGGCCGGTTTCCTCTGAAGCAGAGAGGTGCAAAGCGTATCGTAATCTGGGAACAACCAATTAAATATAAATAAACATACAATATCATTGAATTAAACAAATGATTTAGCCGCACTCAGAGCTACTCGTACATAACGGATACTTAAATAGCTCTTTAGTACATTCTGTGTGCGGCCGTAAATTACACTAAAAAGGTACTGTAAAATTATTTACTACTCATGACTCTGCACTTCTGCAGGTGGAAATACAGTCCACTACGCGTGACTGCATGTCCTCGCTCTTCTGCAATGTATTGGTGGAAACCAGCCCTAATGTTGTTTTCAATTTTTATGGCGTGGTCATGTAATAATTAATACCTTGATCCCATAACCCGATTAGTTGTGAATAAAACGTTGATTTTTATTAATACGTGTTTTTATTTATTTTCAGATCATTAATCGCTCATGGTGCTAAAAATAAGTCTAATACAGGGAGAAGTTATTCAAGGTAAGTGAAACTTATATCATCGAGAACACTGAACATTTTTAGGGTTCCGTGGCCAAATGGCAAAAAACGGAACCCTTATAGATTCGTCATGTCTGTATGTCTGTCTGTCTGTCTGTCTGTCCGTCCGTCCGTATGTCACAGCCACTTTTTTCCGAAACTATACGAACTATACTGTTGAAACTTGGTAAGTAGATGTATTCTGTGAACCGCATTAAGATTTTCACACAAAAATAGAAAAAAAAACCAATAAATTTTGGGGGTTCCTCATACTTAGAACTGAAACTCAATATTTTTTTTTTCATCAAACCCATACGTGTGGGGTATCTATGAATAGGTCTTCAAAAAGCGGCCAAGTGCGAGTCGGACTATAGCATATAGCAAGTAACATAATATAAAAGTTTTTGTAGTTCGTTGTAACTTTGATCGATGTTTTTTGTGGTTTACGATTTATGACGTATTAAAAAAAAACTACTTACTAGATCTCGTTCAAATCAATTTTCGTTGAAAGTTTGCATGGTAATGTACATCATATATTTTTTTAGTTTTATTATTCTCTTATTTTAGAAGTTACAGGGGGGGGGGGGGGACACACATTTTACCACTTTGGAAGTGTCTCTCGCGCAAACTATTCAGTTTAGAAAAAAATGATATTAGAAACTGTATAGAGCTTTGTTTCATTTATTATCTCTCCATTATAATTTATATTTAGTGGTTGATATAATCGTTTACGTTGTTTAAAAGTCATTATTGTTGTCTTTTTGAGATTAATTAATAAATTATTTGATGTCAGCCATGCAATAATAGTATTTAAATTGTCATTAATTTCGATTTCATAATTATTAATATCATTACAAGTGAACACTACGGAACTATCGTCAGCGAATAGGGTCATGGGATATTTTATGCATTTAGGCAAGTCATTAATATAAATTAAAAATAATAAAGGACCTAAAATGCTACCTTGTGGAACACCAAATTTAGGTTCACGGGGACAAGATAAATAAATATGTTCTTTTTTTAGTTATAGGACAAATGCGTTCTATTTGTGTGAGTTTGGAGTTTGTGGAGTTTGTGTGATTTGGGAGTTTTGGAGTTGCGAGACTTGGTTTTTTTTACAAGTTATGTTTTTAATGGCATATAGATTTACGTTATACAAATGTGTATCCAGGCAGGATGTCTCTGCAACGGCTAACAGCGCTGCGAGCGCTGATGGCCAGTCAGCCGACGCCACTGGCTGCGTTCATAGTGCCCACCTCGGATGCTCACAATGTAAGTTTTATTGGCTTTTTGCAGGAGGCTGAAGTATGAAGTCATCAGGTAGAATGTTTTTAAGGCAAATAGTCGTTCGTCAAATATTATATGCTTCGTAGAGAACTTGCACCCTCAGTGGAAAAAAGGCATAAGATGAAAATTGCAATTTTACAGGAGAGCAAAAATCTGTTAAAATATCAGTAAGAAGTCAAAGGAATTTACATTACTATTTCTTGCACAAAACCGTCAAGATTAATGATAAAAAATGGTTGTCTGTAATGTCGGTTTACGGACGGTAGTTTAACGTGACAACGTCATGACAAAGCTCCGCTCCGCCCCGCTCCGCTCCGCTCCACTCAACTATGATCGCCTACGGCATCGGCTACGATACGCCGATCGTAGCCGATAGTGCCTCTCTCTCGCTTTTGCCGCTCTCTCGCTCGCGGAACGCTTCATTTTTTCGTGGATGGGCCCGGCGCTCATCGTTTTAATAGACGTTATCACGTCAAAAGAAAAAAAATGAGTAAATTCAGCTTTTGTCCCATTTTCTAATCATGTTAGTAAGTTTAATAACTAAAATTCAAAGTAACACGACTTGCGCTTTTTTTCCACTGAGGGCGCGAACTGGCTCCCAAGCCTTCAGCCGGAACATAATATCCATAACAATATTAATGACTCAATAATAATAATGGGAATAATTATAATCCTTACGCAAAGCCAAACAGAAGTCGGTCTTTACTCACTTCTTACCTGGAACTGTGGTCAGAAATGTGGGCCGCCCCACTACGGTCAGGAGAATACGATTATCTTATAGAGAAAAAAAGGAATATAAATGTCATTGAAACCTTCAGTCTAAGGCTTGCTCAGACCATTTCCATTTAATAACCACGTAATATTTCAAGTAACATTCATTATGTCACTTCCAGTCGGAGTACATAGCACCGGTAGACGCACGGCGAGAATGGCTGACAGGATTCACAGGATCCGCTGGTACTGCAGTGGTGGCAGCAGACCAGGCGCTCGTCTGGACAGATGGGAGGTACTACACGCAGTTCGCGAAGCAAACCGACCCGGCGGTGTGGACGCTCATGAAGCAGTGTAAGTGATGGGTTGAGGTGGAGGTGACTCCAAGGAACTCCTCAGTAACGAACAGCTCAGTGTTCTAGTTTGGGTTAGTGTGTAGTAAATTGGGAGTGATTTGACGGCGGTGGATTGAACTTTGGTCATCTGCATGGGAAATCTGATTTCAAATTAACTTTTAAATTTTTAAGTACTAAGTATGACTACCGTGTAGCCTAGTTGAATGACGCTGCAAGTCATGTGACTGATGGAGCCCCGGATTACATTTTTGAGACAATTGAAAAAGTTGAAAATTGAAAAATTATTTATTTCATAAACTTTGTTTACATAAAATCATGTAAACTAGCTCCCACACTAGGATTCCCTGTGTCGTGGGAGAATTATGTATTATCTTATTCTCGTGTCGTAGGTGATTGTGATGGTTCGGACGGATGGCTGATCTGTTGGAGTTATTACCCTTAAATATACTTAAAAAAACCATTACAAGTAGACTCGATCCTCGTTTCTTAGAATATATTAATGGTCATAACTCATATTGCAGCGTTACCAGACACACCATCAATGGAGAAATGGTTGACCAGCAACCTTACCAAGGGATCGGCGGTGGGAGCCGACCCTCGCCTGATGAGCAGGGAGGAGTGGACTCCGCTTCAGGTACTCTCATCCATCTCCCATCTGTACTATGTTTGCGGAATTTGATAACTGATGGCGTTAGTTGTTTATAAGTGATGTTTTTTTTTATCTATAATGCGGCGGATAAATGTGACTTGAAGTCAAATCATGGAGAATAGAGTAGAAGGAGGGCAATCTCATATGAGAGAAAAGTTGAAAAGTGTCCAGCTGTTTACAGAAAATAGAGGTTCCAATAATGGGCATTTCAGAATGGCGCTAGTGTGTGAAAAATAGATATATGAACATGGTTGTTGTAGACGGAGTGAAGTTTGCTAAGTTATGCCACCCGTAATTAATGACGCTAGTGTCTCATAAACAGATATATGAACATAGCTGTTGTAGACCGCACTGCAGCGCCACCCGTTATTAGACGCCTTTTTACGGACACTTCATACACAGAGATGGCCCTCCTTCTACTCTATCCTCCATGGCCCTGACTTACCCTCTTTCAGATATATTAATTCAATTTTATTTAATTAAAAGGAGATGTTCAAAAGTGGTACTTTATTCCGAAGAAATTTGTACAGCCGTAATTTATATTTCATTTGAAAGCATATTTTCTAATCTACTTGAAATTATAAAACTTATATTTTATTGATCCTCCATATTTTGGAAAATCGAAGAAGTATGTTCATGATAATTAGAAGGTCTATGGAAAGCAATGTTTTTTTTTTCTAGCAGGTACATACGTCCTTTTCACGAATTAGAACATATCTGAGGTCAATCTATTATATTATTATGTTTTCAACACATGTATAAAATAATTAACATTAATTGTAAACCAAAACATGAAGAAACCACAAGAAACGAACAACGACATAGATCATCCTAGTTTGATAAATAGTGATTATGTATTCTGTGGTTTGATATTAGTAACTGTCAGTGTTAACTGTCAATCAATCAAATGCAAAACAAAATGTCATCGTTTCATTCATTCATCACTCAATGTCACTCAGTGTTGCCAATGAAAATTTTTGGAAGGCCGTGTACATTAGATAAAAAAGCCGTGTTTATATGGGAAAAGATCAAGTATGGGCCGGCCGTAGCTATCCAATTATGCCAATATATACCATCAGTTCAGCGCTAAAACTTAAAAAGAAGGTCATCGGCAGTGAATTTGATGCCCACTAAACGAGGAATACTTTTCATTAGCCTACATTTACGTCAACATTAGCCTAGTGGCGCTGTTTGAAGGGTTTTAACATTCGTTAAATGTTTGCAAAACAATAAATAACAAAAAACACGTGGAATTTGCGTAAAGCCGTAGAATTTGCTACGGCAATAGGGTTCCAGCCGTAGCCCGTAGATTTTGTGATTTTTTGGCCTGAAAGCCGTAGAACACGGTAATTGCCGTAGCATTGGCAGCACTGATGTCACTATCAGTCAGTACTGTCAAGTGTCAATAGTGTCAGGATAAAGTTGCCAGAAGTAAAAAAGGTGCCCAGTGTGACAAGCTTTTTATCTAGCTACTGAAATTCAAACACAAATAAAAAAACAAGGGAGGATCTTTTTTTTATTTTCACAATCTTGTCCCAATCGGAATAATTTTCACTTTCTCCTCATCGAAGTTTTGTTTTTGTACAAATTTAGTACCAGCCCCCATACATTTTTTGAACATCTCCTTTGACATGTATTCACATTTATCTGACGCAGTATAGTTTATTAATAACACCATGGTTAATAACTTAATAATAATATTAACTGTAATATTTCAGACGGCATTGACCAACGCTAAAATTCAATTGGTAGCAGTCGCGAAGAACTTGGTAGATGAAGTGAGGATCCAAATGGAGGGAGAGTTACCGGCCAGACCTCACAATGATATCATACCGCTACCGATCAAATATACAGGTAAGGGGCCATCTATAAATTACGTCACACTAATTTCATGACTTTTAGACCTCTCCCCCCCTCCTTGTCACAGCTGGTCACATTTGTGAGACCTCCCCTCCTAGTGTGTCGTCAAATATTATGAAATTTTACACCTAGAAATTATTAAATTAAAACAGCAGCTCCGAAATAAGTTTTATTTCCATTAATTGATTTTTAATATTTACCTTTAAATACCATACTAATTATTCGATTTTGAAATGTGACGTCGCGAAATATAAGACCCCCTCCCACCCCTTGTCACACAATGTCACACTATATCGATCCCCCCCTAACGTGTGACGTAATTTATGGATGGCTCCTAAGAATACATTAATTCTGCACTGAAAGGCGAAAAACTTGTCACTGAGCTGTTGAAAAGTTCCATCGTCTGGAGCCAACGCTGAAACTACTAATATTGTAAATGTCTAAGTTTTATTGATGTTTAATACTCTTTTCCCAAAAACTACTGAACGGATTTTGATGAAATTTTGCACACAGGTAGACCACGATCTGGAGTAACATATAGAGTAATTATTGTCCTAGAAAACGCGAGCAAAGCCGTGGACAAAGTACTAGTATTTAAATAAATTTGTTTTCAGTCGTCAAATAACTACACAGTCTTTAAAAGTATACAACGAGTAACCGCCCTCGCTTTGCTTCGGTTTTCTTATTTTTTTACACTTTGGGTTACATTGGAGTTTTATTAAGGATCCCAAATTTTTTTGAAAATATAATATAGCCTATGTCACCCGGGGATAGTGTAGCTTCCCGACAGTGAAATAATTTTTCAAATCGGTTCAGTAGTTTCGGAGCCTATTCAATGCAAACAAACAATCAAATCTTTTCTCTTTATAATATTAGTATAGATATATAATGTCGTTCACTCAACTCCACAGGCAAAACCGCGGGTCAGAAGATAGCGGAGCTGCTAGAGAAGATGAAGGAGAAGAAAGCCGCTGCTCTTGTTATCACAGCGCTAGACGAAGTCGCCTGTAAGTTGAACATACTGCGTATTACGTCCACGCACACATAGACATGCGTAACACATAAACATACAGAAAGACCCTCTCTTTAGGGGAGTTAAAAAAATAGCTTTGCTACGCCACACATTGTCCACAAAGGATTGAAATAAATTGCTTTATTTATTTATTTAATCGTTTATTATTTATTTCGTTTAAACGCTTCAAAGTGTCATGGCGTCGCTTGTGACGTCACGCCTTAGGAATATAATAGACAAGATGTCATTGTCAGTATGGTCGTGTTCGTTTGTTTATAGAAGCGTGACGTATGTAATTCGCGCTGATTGAGACTGATTGGCGTTCAAGCTAACATGGCGGCTTGCCGTATTTTGTAGTTTTATTTTATCAAAAATATTGTTAATCTCGCTCATAATAATACAATAATTGTGTTTTGTAATCCATTAATAGGGTTTCATTAAATAAATACATAATTTTATAGTCAAAATTATCTAAGATGCCCATAATGATAGCTGCTATTTATTAATATGAACAAACCTTGTATGGGCGTGTTTGAGCAAAATGGAATAATCATTTACTTGACATGAATAGTTGGATACTTACGGACAAAGGATTTTGCCAAAATTTGTTAAAAATCCCTACCAATTTTCATTGGCGTTGATTGTAAATCATATTAAACGTTATAATCTAGTAAAAATCCCATCACATGATAATTTATGCAAAATTTAATAAAAATATATGACTTCGAAACAATGTTTTATGAAGGGGCCTAAATCTAAACTGACGTAAAGTGATTGACGGCTTGAAACCGTTTATAAAACCAACATAATCGATACATTACTGTAATCGAAATTTAAAAATGAAAATTGATTCATTTAATTACATTGTTAAAAATGATTTACTTGCATTTCAATTAGGTATACCACGACGCATTGGATGCTAATAAAGTACATTTTCCCATAAGTATGGGCACTTTGCCATCCATGGACAGTAACTGCAGATTATATAATATTATATGTAATTATGTATTTAAGGTTGCTGTAAACATATTTTTTTCAACAAAAAAATAATATCTGTAAAGTCGGTTTACGGACGGTAGTTTAACGTGACAACGTCATGACAAAACATTGATGAAATGATTGCATACTTTTATAGATAAAATTGAGCGCTTCGGCCGATCATGCCTCTCTATCGCTTGTTCCGCGCTCTCGCTCGCGCGGAACGGGACAATGAGTCATGGTTTTTCGTGCGTTCGCCCGGCGTTCATCGTTTTAAGAGATGTTATCACGTCATTAATAATTATGTCTACATGAATGACGTGTCTTACGAAATAAACAGGAATTTATTCACCGTAGTTTTTTCCCTGACGCTCATAATATTATTATGAAACTAAGCGGATGCCTTTCATTCTATCCTTGTCTATCTTTCTTTCTTTTTGTTCTCTTTTTCTTGGCCGGCAACGCACCAGTAATGCTTTTGGTGTTGCTGATGTTCATGGGCGACGATAGCCACTTACCATCAGGTGGATCGTTAGCTCGTTTGCCGGCTCGGCTATTTCCATCAGCATGAGTTGTTAGGAAGAAATAATAAAATAATATTTTATTTAAGTTGTAAATACATATCGAGAATACGCGGTACGAGATAGTTCAATCGAGGTAGTAGGTAGGTACCTAAATATTACGGTTTTTAGTTTACAATTTAATTATCGAATCGAGTAGAAGGTCTTACAATTTTGAATCGATTTGTTGCAAAAATTGGTTGCTTTCGTGAACCGATTTTTTTGTACATCTCTAATGTCACTGTGATGACAAACGACAAATTGGGCTTCTTAGTTCACGGGGACTATAGTGATTTTTACTTACTGTCATCATGCCTATTTCAGACACATTAAACCTCCGCGGCTCAGATATAAAATACAATCCTGTATTCTTCTCGTACCTGGTGATAACGCCGTACAAGACGACGTTGTTCTGGGGCGATGGTCAGTTGCCAGCGGCGGTGGTGGAGCAGCTCGAGAGCGAGGGCGCTGTCGTGGACTGCAGGCCTTATGATGACGTCATCGGATTCTTGGGGGATATGGTGGTGAGTGTGGTTTGCTGAAGGTTTTGATAAAAACTTACTTTATTAACCGACTTCAAAAAAGAAGGAGGTGAACTCGACTGGGTGAACCGATTTTGATGATTCTTTTTTTAATCGAAAGCTGGTGCTTGTCATGTGGTGCCACTTAAATTTGAGCGAGATCTGACGAGTAGTTTTTGAGTTATTTTGAAGTCGGTTATTTTTTGTCAAGAATTATTGTACTTATGTTTCTGTCACAATCGCGTGGCCAGTTGACAACATTTCAAAAAATCAAAGTGCAAAAAACTATTATTTGTTTAGCATTATACAACTGCTACTCGCTTAAACTACTTTTGACGACCCTGTAGCCTAGTTCGTAGCGACCCTGCCTGCGAAGCGAGGGGTCCCGGGTTCGATTCCCGGCCGGGGCAGATATTTATGTGACAGATAAATATCTGTACTCGAGTGCAGGGTGTGATTGTGATGTGTTATATGTGTCGTCCATGCCGCCCGCGACACAGGTGATAACCTACTGCGGGGGTATGAGTGTGTTAGCGTTTATTTATTTATTGCATCTGATTTTTAGGAGTTTATTAATTGACATTATGTTCACATTTCCTCAAGCACTATATCTGTCCCCCTTTCTCCGTACCAATCAGAAAGAGCTGTCGTCCGGCGACGGCGACCACACAGTGTGGGTGGCGAGCGAGGGGAGTGAGGCGGTGCACCGCGCGGCGGGGGGAGAGGCGACTGCGACTTTGCGACTGGTGTCGGAGGTGTCGCCGGTCGCGTTGGCTAAGCTGGTGAAGAATGACGTGGAGTTGGAGGTGAGTCGTGTCAAATAACTTGTTTGTGGTAATTGTCCGGAAAAAACTCGTAAAAAAGTGAGTAAGATGGTAGAGGAAAAATCACCGGAACATAATTTTTTTTTTCGAAATCTCATTTTCTAAGTTCATTTTATAATTTGTCTCTTATAATTATTATTATTTCTGATTACAATGTCATGCAAAAATGTTGTGCAAACCTTTAATTTAAGTGCATAATAAGTCAGGTTAGGTTATAAATTTGTTTCAGTGTAAAATTCAAGTTATGTACTTAGTTGGTATGCCTTAAATAAATAAATAAATAAATTATAAGAAATTGTGATGAAATCTGAAAAATAATGTAATAAACACTTTGAAACTCTCTGAAAAATCCTAAAAAAATATATAAATTCCCTTTAAAAATTGTAGAAAAAATCTACTAGAAAAATAAAAAAAGTAAATCCATTTAGTCGAGCTTCCATAAACATATATATGTAGATAGTATATTTTCACCCATCGCTCCAGGGTTTCCGTCAATGTCACATCCGGGACGGCGTGGCGGTGGTGCGGCTGCTGCGTTGGCTTCACGCGCGGCGCGCGGCCGGTCGCGCCGTCACCGAGTTACAGGCCGCCGATACACTGCTCGAGTTTAGGAAGTATGTTTGTCTGTCTGTCTGTCTGTGTGTCTGTGTGTTATGTTCGGTTTACACGTATTAAGTAGTTAAGTAGTTAACTAAATTATAAGTGAATTAATATGTGTAAACGGACAAATTAGTAGTTTAGTAATTTAGTAGTTAAGTAATCAAGTAGAAAAGTAATTTAGTAGTTAAGTAATCAAGTAGAAAAGTAATTTAGTAGAAAAGTAATTTAGTAGTTAAGTAATCAAGTAGAAAAGTAATTTAATAGTTAAGTAATCAAGTAGAAAAGTAATTTAATAGTTAAGTAATCAAGTAGAATAGTAATTTAGTAGTTAAGTAATTTAGTAGTTAAGTAATCAAGTAGAAAAGTAATTTAGTAGTTAAGTAATCAAGTAGAAAAGTAATTTAATAGTTAAGTAATCAAGTAGAATAGTAATTTAGTAGTTAAGTAATCAAGTAGAAAAGTAATTTAATAGTTAAGTAATCAAGTAGAAAAGTAATTTAGTAGTTAAGTAATCAAGTAGAAAAGTAATTTAGAATTTTTTCTATTTTCTGTTAAGTAGGTGGGCGGGGCTTATCACTTAACACGTTTGGACAGGCACTTTTTAGTTAACATTTAGTTAACTACTTAATACGTATAAACCGAACATTACACTAGCTTTGTATTAAGAGACGCTATGTCGTATCATTAATATAGACTGCGAGGGTGTAGATCCTCCACAAGTAGTAGATAAGGCTCTCAGGGCGGGGTAGGTAAACCAAGTAATGAGGCACAACTCCGATTCTTCAAAGTTTTATATTGCTTTAAATAGCCTTTACACACACACTATCAAATTATCAATAATATTAAGTAGGCACTGTTAATAAAACTAATGAAATTATTTAAAATAAAATTAACGTTTATAATCCCATCCTCCATGGGAACCCAGCTTACAGACGCATTTTTGTTAACAAACCCAAGTGTTAAGATTTAAAAATTTAGAAGAAAGATACATCTGCCAGCCAAGGGATATTGAACGAGGTATTACACCTCGTTACAACACTATTAATTTTAACCGCCTTCAAAAAAGGAGGAGGTATTCAATTCGACTGCTTTTTTTTGTGTTTGTTACCTCGGAACTTTCGAATGAATGAATGAATGAATGAATGATTTATTTGCTCAAGTATGCGTACAATTAGGTCATATACAGTACATTGAAATCCAGCACACTTTGCCGGTGGAACCGGCGTACAAATGTCCAGGTAAATTAGAAAATTCTAATGTCATCCAAAATAATTTTAACCATAATAATAATAAAGTAATTGTCATAATAAATGTCATAATAATAATACAATCATAAAATTTTGCTAAATCTCTTATAAAAACTTATCACTAAAATAATCTTTTAAATTATAATATTGTTTGCTTAGCAACATATTGAGCAATTCCGTTTTAAAGTTTTTAACTGTAAGTTTATGATATTTGTCCGGTACGTGATTATATACTCGAACAGCCATACAATATGCGTTTTGTTTGAATTGTGTAAGTCGTTGTTTGGGAAGCCATAATTTATTTTTGTGTCTATACATCTATCAAGACCAACCTCATTATATGTCTTAAATAACTGTTTATTTTTTGATACTAACAGACATATTTCGTATATATACATACACGGTAGGGGTAATATATTTAGATCTTTAAAGTGTTGCCTACAGCTGTCTAGTGGACCTAAACCACAAATAGATCTGATACAACGTTTTTGAAATTTAAGAACTTTATCTATTGTTCTTGCATTACCCCAGAGTACTAAGCCATACCGTAGGACTGATGCAATGTAACCGTAGTATGCTGTCAGAGCCGCTTCCCTGGATACAGTTTGCCTTAAGCGTTTTAGTACGTATATAAATTTATCCATTTTTTTTAATATTGCATTAATGTGTACATCCCATTTAAGATATTTATCTATATGAATACCTAAGAATATTGTCGAATCTACCTTTTCAATTTTATTATTATTGAATGTTACGTCAATGTTCGGTATTTTACTATTTACATATTGAAATTGTATTATTTTAGTTTTATCAATATTGATTTTTAAATTATTGTCAACAAGCCAGGATATAATATTATTTAATGTCAGTTTGATTTTACAATTGTAGTTTTTAACGTCAGTACATTTTATCATTAAAGTCGTGTCGTCTGCAAATATGATACATTTTTCTTCGATACAATCAGGAAGATCGTTAATGTAAATGATGAACAATAAAGGTCCTAGAATGCTTCCTTGTGGTACACCGGCGCTATTGTTTTTATAGTCAGATTTATATATATATTTGTGCTTTTCGACTGGGTGAACCGATTTTGATGATCCTTTTTTTGATCGAAAGCTGGTGCTTGACATGTGGTCCCACTTTTTGAGCGAGATCTGACGAGTAATTTTTCAGTTATTTTGAAGTCGGTTATTTTTTTTAGTAAAAAGATTATTTGAAGTCGGTTAAAAACTTCGTCAGACCTTCAATCTCTAAAGCCTTTGGAAACAAAGCTTTTTTGTTTGGTTGTATAAATTCCTAATGTGTTTCGCAGAGAGGAGCGCGACTTCATGGGCCCGTCGTTCGAGACGATCCCGGGCGCGGGGGAGAACGGGGCCGTCATACACTACTCGCCCGCGCGGGACGGGGAGCCGCGGGTCATCGGGGCTGATGATATGTTCCTGTTGGACTCTGGAGGGCAGTATAGGTGAGCTCTTATTAGAGTCGTATAAAATCAAAGGTGGCCATCTCACTTTTAGGTAAAGCGAAAACAACGTTTTATAAAGCACGGTAGAAGGCCGTCTTTGCAACAAAACTGTGGTTTTATGTTGAAATTAGAAGGAACATGGCCGTATTTGGGAATAATATGTCAAAAAAGCTATTGCACTCAATATTGAAGTGAAAACTTCTTTAGTACGGGGGTGACTTGAAATTTTATGAAACGAAACTGTCCAGTAAAAAGAGACAAATACATAAATTCTAAAGTGAGATAGGAAGCATTGTACGGGGGTAGGGTAGAGGAATGAGGGGTAGGGGAGCGGAGTAGTGAAACTTACATTTATCATCTTCCCGAAATTTTACATTCGTCTCATTATCTTGAAAACAAAAATTTTGAAGGTTTCACTTCTACCACGTGTGAATTGCACACATTTTAATTTTTATTTTATTTTTTTAACATCATTGTCTCAAAACTTTTAAAAAGTGAGATGGCCACCTTTGATTCTATACAACTCATTAACCCTAGAGATGAAATTAGGGATGAGAGATCATTATTAAAACCTACAATTATCATCTTCCCGAAATTTTACATTCGTCTCATTATCTTGAAAACAAAATTTTTGAAGGTTTCACTTCTACTACGTGTGAATTGCACACATTTACATATTTTTTTACGGTCTGTGTTCCAGGGACGGTACAACAGATATAACCCGCACGCGCCACATGGGTGTCCCGTCAGCGGAACAGAAGGACGCCTTCACCCGCGTGCTGAAGGGACAGATACGCGTCGGCAGCGCGCTGTTTCCTAGAGGGGTTAAGGTAGTGGGGGGGGGGGGGAAGTTTGTTTGGAATTGGGGGTGATAGTTTGTTTGGAATTGTTATGTTGTGTCGACAAAAGAGCTGTTCCACCTTATGGTAAAAGGTCAATATCTATAAAGAGGAAAGATTTGATCGTTTGCATTGAATAGGCTCCGGAACTACTGAACCGATTTGAACAATTCTTTTACTGTCGGGAAGTTACACTATCCCCGGGTGACATAGGCTGTATTATATTTTCAAAAAAAATTATAATCCTTAATAAAACTCCAATAATAATGTAACCTAAGATGTAAAAAAATAAGAAAACCGAAGACGAAGGCGGTTACTCGTGATTAATAAACAAATAACATCAAAAGCCCATTTTAAATATTGCACTGTTATATCTTTGTCATTTTTCATATGAGTGAAAGAAACAAAACACTTCATAACCCTTCTATTACTTGACTTGTTTTTATAAGGTTTAATTTTTTTCTGATAACATAGACAAAAAATCCCTACAGGGCAACGTCCTAGACAGCTTCGCCCGCGCAGCCCTATGGGACGTAGGGCTGGACTATGCCCACGGGACGGGCCACGGCGTGGGCCACTACCTCAATGTTCACGAGGGGCCCGCCGGCGTGTCCTGGAGGCCCTACCCGCACGACCCGGGGCTGAGAGCGGGACAGATACTGAGTAATGGTGAGGTTGTTGAAAAGCTTTTGATGATTCTTTTTTTATCGAAAACAGGTGCTTGTCATGTGGTCCCAGTTCAATTTGAGCTAGATCTGACGAGTAGTTTTTGAGTTATTTTGAAGTCTGTTATTTTTTTCTTGGTAAAATTCAGATTATTTTATGATAACAGCCGGCAAACGAGCTGACGATCCACCTGATGGTAAGTGGCTATCGTCGCCCATGGACATCAGCGACACCAAAAAGATAGAAAAATTAAAATGTGTGCAATTCACACGTGTTAGAAGTGAAACCTTCAAAAGTTTTGTTTTCAAGATAATGATACGAATGTAAAATTTCGGGAAGATGATAATTGTAGGTTTTACTACTCCACTCCACTCCACTCAACTCAACTCAACTCAAGTCAGTCTCCACTCATTTCTAGTCTCCACTGGACAGTTTCGTTTCATAAAATTTCAAGTCACCCCCGTACTAAAGAAGTTTTCACTTCAAAAACTGATTATCAAGTAATTGGAGCTGTAAATCGAAAGTTGTTAATTATAACATTATTGGGCCGTAAATTGAGCGTATTTTGAAAAGTCTTACTTTTATGTTACTTTTACCACAGAAGATATAATAGTACAGTACGGCCGCTGTATCTTGGCGCGTCTGAACTTCGCACAGAAGGCTGCGCAGTAACATAATTCGGCAATGCTCGGTACGCGGCGTATTATATCTCAGTCACACGTCAGCATGTCCGTGTCGCTATCTCTGTCTTACATGTGCTAAAGCTCACAGTCTATGTTCAGACGCGCCAAGATACGTCGGCTGTACTGTACAATGTTACAATATATGTCATACTAGCTGCCCGGACAGACTTCGTTCTGTCAAAAGTTTTTTTTTTAGATGAGAGCTATCCTATCTTTTAAGTTGGATCAAACTGCACACGGTGTGCAAATTTGATTAAAATCGGTTCAGTAGTTTAGGAGTCCATCGCGGACAAACAACGTGACACGTAATTTATATATATTAAGATAATATGATTGTATATTACAGAGCCGGGGTACTACAAGGTGGGGGAGTACGGCATCAGACATGAAGACTTGGTGGAGACGGTGGTTGTTACTAAGGACAGCAAACATCCCAAGGTATGTAATATAGTACATTATTAGGGGCCATCCGTGACCGCTAGTGGCAAAAATTTCTTGAGCGTTTCCGTGCTTCGGAGGGCACGTAAAGCCGTCGGTCCCGGTTGTTATCATAAGATAACAGTCGTTAAGCCATGTCGGAGGCCCTCGGGCGGTTTGAAAACTTCCGACACTCGGGTTGGCCACTAACCCCTCCACCAATCCGCACTGGAGCAGCGTGGTGGAGTATGCTCTAGGCCTCCTCAAGAGGAGAGACCCGTGCCCAGTAGTGGGCCATTAATGGGTTGAAGCCATTAGGGGCCATCCATAAATAACGTAACACTAATCTCATGACTTTTGACCCCTCCCCCGACCTTGTCACAGCTGGTCACATTTGTGTGACTTCCCCTCTAGTGTGACGTCAGATATTATGAAATTTACACCTAGACCGGCTGTGTTGGGTGTACCGCAGGGCTCGATCTTGGGTCCGTTTCTTTTTCTGGTATACATTAACGATTTACCACATTATGTAAAGAACCAAGCGGATATTGTACTATTTGCTGACGATACATCATTAATATTTAAGTGTGAAAGGAATAAAGTAAATTTTGACGACGTAAATAGTGCTCTTTCGCATGTGTCGCGTTGGTTCACTATCAATAATTTGCTTTTAAATGCAAAAAAAACTAAATGTATAGAGTTTGTACTACCTAATGTTAAAAAAGTTAACAAATCTCTCAGACTGAATAATGAAATATTGCACATGGAGGAATCCACGGTCTTTTTAGGGGTGACCTTAGATAGTAAACTTCAGTGGGGCCCACATATAACAAATCTCGCGACTAAACTCGGTAGGGCTGCTTATGCTGTTAGGAAAATAAGGCAGTTTACTGACGTCGAAACTGCTAGGATGGTTTATTTTGCATATTTTCACAGTATTATGTCATATGCCATCTTGCTGTGGGGCAAAGCAGCCAGTATAGAACAAATTTTCATACTACAAAAAAGAGCTATTAGGGCTATTTATAAACTTAGATCTCGTGAAACTTTGCGTGACAAGTTCAAAGAAATAGGTATACTTACAGTAGCCTCACAATATATCTATAGTAACGTGGTTTTTATACGGAATAATATAAGCGCGTATAAACAAAATTTTTAACCGACGAAAAAAAAAAGGAGGAGGTTCTCAATTCGACACGTATATTTTTTTTTTTTTTTTTTTGTATGATCACGCAGCAATCGGCACAGGGTGGTCCGATTTGGATGATTCTTTTTTTATTGGATAGGGTATGTCCTGAAGTTGGTCCCATATTTTTTTGAAAATTTTATTCCCACCCTAAAGGTACGAAAATAGGGAATGATTGATTATTCACCCGTTTTTTACTCGGAATTTTTACATGTTAACCCCAATAACTTTGTACTGGATGATCCGATTTCGATGATTCTTTTTTTATTGAATAGTGTATACCGTGAAGTTACTCCTGTTTGAATTTTGAAATAAAATTTTACCCCTATAGGTACGAAAATAGGGGATGATTGATATTTCACCTACTACATTTTTACCTGGTAACTGAATCTATAATTCATAAAATCAATAATTTATTATTAATTATAAGTATCATAGCAACTAAAAATTAAAAAATAATTACTTTTTAACAAAAAATAAAACCAACGAAAAAAAAAACTGAAAAGCAAAAAATAAAATAAACCATTTAGTATTATAAATTTAGATCCGAAATTAACAGTAAATAAATAATTTTGAGGCGGTGCCAAACCAATGAAAAAACAAACGGCGAAAAGATGTGCGCCGCCCTGCTGCTGCTGTGTGCACCGCATGTCGCTGCCCTCATAATATTAACTTTATGTAATTAATTTTGGTTGTTTGTTTGGCACGGTCTCAAAATTATTTATTTACTGTTAATTTCGGATCTTAATTTATAATACTAAATGGTTTATTTTATTTTTTGCTTTTCAGTTTTTTTTTTCGTTGGTTTTATTTTTTGTTAAAAAGTAATTATGATATCACTAATCGCCAAACAAGAAAAATGCACCAGTTAGTAACGCCATCTTACCGTCTTTCTAAAGTGAAGCGATCTTTTATGGGCCGTGGTGTACAGTTCTATAATAAAATCCCAAAGTTAATACGTGATTTGCCAGTGGAATTATTTAAGAAACATGTAAAATCTCAACTTTTAGGCAAAGGCTACTATACTGTAGATGAGTACATAAATGACAAAGACGCATGGAAATGACCAGATCTGCAACCAGTTCCGTACAGGCTAGTGATACTTCTTTGTAAGAAATATACCAATGTATTTTATTTTTAAAAGATGTGCTGAGGAGTTTCTTTCGGCTTTTCTTCTCCTCCATGACAAAGCACCTTTCCGAAAAGCTGGTAAATTAAAAAAATGACGTGCATAAGTGTATCAATGATACCTACATGAATAAATGATTTTGAATTTGAATTTGAATTTGAATTAGAAAATATTAAATTAAAACAGCAGTTCCGAAATAAGTTTTATTTCCATTAATAATTGCTTTTTTAATATTTACTATACATACAATTATTCGATTTTGAAATGTGACGTCACGAAATTTTCCCCCCCCCACCCCTTGTCATACATGTCACACTACATCGATCCCCCCCTCCCCCCTAAAGTGTGACGTAATTTATGGATGCCCCTTGTACATATATCCATGCCAAAGATATAGATTATAGATATAATAGACGGTCCCGAATAAACAGGATGAATTTTTCAAGTGTGCGTGGATGGCCAAATTCGAAACTATGACGAATAGCGAAAAATGTTCAAAGGATTGTTGGGACGGGTTTTGATGAAAACTAAAATTGCATCAATAGATTTTTTTTAAATTAAAATTACTGGCCAGGAATCGAACCAGTAGATTTTGAGAAAATGCCTCAACCGGTATTATGACCATGCTATTCCACCTAGTATTATCTTAATATATATCAATTACGTGTCACGTTGTTTGTCTGCGATGGACACCTAAACTACTTAACCGATTCTAACCAAAGCACACCGTGTGCAGTTTGATCCAACTTGAAAGATAGGATAGCTTACATGTCCAAATGATAATTTTTAGTCTTTATACGGAATAACATAACTGCATATAAACAAAATTGTGACTTATCAAATCGGCAAACAAGAAGGATGCATCAATTGGCTACCTCTTCGTACCGTCTTGCTAAAGTGCAGCGTTCTTTTATGGGACTCGGTATAAAATTCTATAATAAAGTCCCAAAGCAAATACGTGACTTGCCGGTGGAATCTTTTAAGAAACGTGTAAAAAATCAACTAGTAGGCAAAGGTTATTATTTAAATGATAAGGATGCTTGGAAATGATCAGCTAGGCAACCAGTTCTGCTCGGGTTAGAGAATACCTATTTTTGTAATAAATATAAGTTTTATTTTTAAAAGATGTGCTGAGGAGTTTCTTTACGGCTTTTCTTCTCCTCCATGACAAAGCACCTTTGCGAAAAGCTGGTAAATTAAAAAAAATGACGTGCATAAGTGTATCAGTGATACCTACATGAATAAAAGATTATTTCATTTCATTTCATTTCATAAGAAAAACTTTTGACCGAACGAAGTCTGTCCGGGCAGCTAGTATAACGTGTAATTGTTAAAGGCGGCCGGTCTGGTCGGCGACTACGACGGGCGAGGCGTGCTCGGGTTCAACACGATAACGTTAGTGCCGCACCAGAGAAGCTGTATTGACACCACCCTGTTGGATGACTTTGAGGTCAGTAGCTAATAGCTATATCCTATTAAATAACGCTTAAATAACGCTTCACACTTATAGCCCCACACTAGGATTCCCTGTGTCGTGGGCGCCATGGACAACACACAACATAGACAAGGACATTCACACCCAGACCGAGAACAGAAATTCAAACTCATCATTCAAATTTCCGCCTCGCTGGGAATCGAACCCAGGACCCTTGGTTCGGCGATCCGGCATGGTAACCATTGCGCCACACGGGTCGTCATTATATAATGTCGTCATATTAATATTACATATATGTATATAATTATGTAAAAGTTTGTGAAGATGTTTCTTCCTCAATCACGCCACAACTGCTTAACTGATTTGGCAGGAATTCACATAGGGTAGTTTTTAACCGACTTCAAAGAAGGAGGAGGTATTCAATTGTATTGTTATTGACTGTATTTTTTTTATGCTTGTTACCTCAGAACATTCGACTGGATGAACCGATTTTGATGATTCTTTTTTAAATCGAAAGCTGGTGCTTGTTATATGGTCCCACTTAAATTTGAGCTAGATCTGACGAGTAGTATTTTATTTTTAAATTTATATTAGTTTCTTCTATTTAAGAAGTAGTAAAATAGTTTCTATTTTGTAATAAATAAAACTGAAAAAGTACTGAATCGGTACCAAAACTTCCTAACTTTAAAAAATCCTAGTGTGTAGTTATATTCACTTAAACTACATTGCAGTTGGAGTACATAAACTCGTACCACGATCGGGTGCTTCGGACTCTCGGCCCGCTGTTGGAAGAGCGGGGACTGCTCGAGGACTTGGCGTGGCTGCAGACTGAGTGCGCCGCTATCGAGAGGGAATAGGAGACGCTGGTGATAAAATACGGTAGATTATTATTGCGTTTGTATTATATTTGTAATTTGTAACAGCGCCATCTAATGATAATAATGATAATTACTGATTTGACATTCGCAAACTAGATGGCGTTGTAATAATCTTGTAACTAGATGGCGTTGTTACTGATTTGACGATTGGAAACTAAATTAATGGTGGCCACTCACAGTCAGTCCATCGCGTCAAATGGCGTGATATACAGCCAAAATTTGATCGTGAATGTGAAAAACTGATGGAGTGATATAAAAAATTTGTATGTCCAATCGCGTCATTTTGACATATGTCATTTGGCGTGGCTCCAAAAATGACGCGATGGAATGACCGTGAGTGACCACCCTAAGGCATTGACTGATTTGACAATTGCTAACTAGACGGCGTTAAACTCGTCGTGCGTCAGAACAGGCACGAATTTTGACGTGATAACGTCTATTTAAACGACGAGCGCCGGGCGCATCTATGAAAAAATGTAGCGTTCCGCGAGCGAGACAGAGACACTATCGGCTACGATCGGCGCATCGTAGCCGATGCCGTAGGCGATTGTAGTTGAGCGGAGCGGAGCTTTGTCATGACGTTGTCACGTTAAACTACCGTCCGTAAACCGACTTTACAGACAACCATTTTTTATATATAAATAGCCGACAAACGAGCTGACGATCCACCTGATGGTAAGTGGCTATCGTCGCCCATAGACATCAGCGACACTCAAGGCATCACTGATGCGTTGCCGGAAAAGAAAGAGAGAAGAAAAAAAGAAATGTGACAGTTAAATATTTCTTCTCAGATTATGGGATTTGTGGTTACTCGTTTTGTGTGTCCTCATATTTTCATTGCCATTGCATAGTCATGGGATTTTGTAATACTCCAATAAGGTTCATTCATAAATTACGTCACACGTTAGGGGGGAGGGGGTGGGGGTCGATGTAGTGTGACGTCACATTTCAAAATCGAATAATTGGTATGTATAGGTAAATATTAAAAAACAATTAATGGAAATAAAACTTATTTCGGAACTGCTGTTTTAATTTAATAATTTCTGTAAAAATAAGTGTAAAATTTCACAATATGTGACGTCACACTAGGGGGGAGGACTCACAAATGTGACCAGCTGTGACAAGGAGGGGGGGAGGGGTCAAAAAGACATGAAATTAGTGTGACGTAATTTATGGATGGCCCCTTAAAAATGTTGTTTTTGTTTCAGAATCTGTCGATGCTACTGGGTTCTACAAAGATATTTTATATATGTATAATCATATGTTTATACGGATTATACTCTATTACCTACCTAATTATTAGGTAACTATTGGACAAGTTCACCTATAGTGCGGTCAAATTAGCTTAAATATATTTATATAAAGGGGGAAGCTTACAATATTTCGCATAGAGCTTTATGAATAAAATGTGAAAGGACGTTTGCAAAAAAAAAATATTCTAAGTCAAAGTTGTCAAAAAATGGGGTTTTGTGCTCTTCAGCCCAACGGCAAGTTTATGGAAAAAGTAAGCTAAAAATGTAAGCAGAAATTGTAACGATTTTCAGCTCTATCCGAATTATCCTAAACCTAAACTCCGTTTTGACTGTACTTTCATTGCTATCATTTTACGCACTACCAACTATTGTCAATTGTTCTGAGTAATACTAAATCATAATAGATGATGTTATAACTAAATGTGATAGGTATCACAGAAGAAATAATAGTACTTATAATAAGAAGTGATATCCTAAATCTTTGTTTGAATAAAACTATGTATTTAAAAAAACTTGGGATAGCGATACTTATAACGGAATAGCGCCATCTGTTATCGTTTAGTTGAACTAAATATTGAATCGCAGTGATTGGCTCCAGTTTTGTAAGTTGTAACACATTTTGTTATTCTGATAAATTGTTTTCAAATTTTATATTATTATGCATTTAAGTCTGTATTTATTATAATAAAAGCAATTATTACTGACACAGTACATATTGTTTTATTTCATTCTGGTAACCGCCCTCTTCGGGAAATCTACATCCAGTCATTAGAAAATCATTTTTTATATCTTCTATTGCAATCTGGTACCAGTGTGAGAAAGAGAAATAGTTATCGTTAATAGTTCCAAAGTAAAATCCATTGAATTATATGCGAAGTATTCGACTTCAATACATTGGCACCCAGTTTAACAATAAAACAAATAATTATTAGATAAGTCTTTATTTCACATTTTATTATATTATATATATATGTATACTAAACTGTTATTTATTTACAATAGTTCCCTCTTTTACTAGTGTATTACACTCCTATATTACACATTTATAAATCTTAATAATAATACATATAGTAGTCTTTAGTATTATATAGGGGCCATCTTTGAATGGTCAAAAAGCAAGAAACGGGGGTTGAAGAAATGAGATTTTCGTTCGTGACGATTAAATATAAAATGATAAGGAGCAATATAAAACCAGCTTCAAAAAAAAGAGTTTCTCAATTCGACTGTTTATTAGGGTTTCGAAGTAAAATCGGAACCCTTATAGTTTCGTCATGACCGTCCGTCCGTCCGTCTGTCCGAGGCAAAGCGCCGAAACCCTTAGTGCTAGAAAGCTGTAATTTGCCATGAATATACATATTTATTAAAACTCCAAAATAGTAGAATAAGATAATATTGAAAATTTTTTTTTTTTTTCATAATCGTCATTGAATAAAATTATTGCAGTGTGAGCGTATTTCTTTTCAACGTTTATACTAATTTAAAGATGGCCCCTAAAAAGACATGCATTCGTCGTAAGTGTACTTACTATGGTCATATGATAATATGTAAAATTTAATATCCTATTAACCAAAAATTATATAGAATGACTTGGATAAAAAATGGCTTTCATTTTGAAAGGAATCCTTAAAGAGTAACAACGTATAGTCATTAAATCATGAAACATATAAAGCAATGACAAATTTTGATATGTACATTTTTCAACAATTATATGTTAGCGACGCAATAAAATAGTTGTAAATAAACGAATATATATAAATTGTTAGCTAATGCGTAACAATTGTTGTTGAGCAAATACTAAACTTAAATACAAAAATTTGCAATAATGTATCTACTTATTTTTCGGATGTTATTTGAATAAACGACATGAACCTCATAATATAGAGATCCTTTATAGTCCGTAACTTTTTAAATAAAAGTATATTGTAATCCGACAAATTCCAAATCAAAGAATCAAAGTTTTAGGAACTGAATTTTTATGTATAGTACTTCGCGCAGAAGGCTGCGCCGTAACACAATTCGGCAATGCTCGGTACGCGGCGTATTATGTCTCAGTCACACGTCAGCATGTCCGTGTCGCTATCTCTGTCTTACATGCGCTAAAGTTCGCAGCCCATGTTCAGACGCGCCAAGATACGGCGGCCGTACTGACAATCAACAGTGATAGGCGTGTCGGACTACAGGGTGCGCCGGATTAGACAAGGTCCGGATTACCGCAGCTCCACTGTATTATAAATGTGAAAGTTTGATACACATTCACAAAAAATACTGAACGGATTTTCATACAATTTAGCACACAGATCACATGATCTAGAATAACATATAAGGTACATATTATCCTCTAAAACGAGGGCAAAGTCGCGGGCTGAATGCTAGTATAAAATAATGATTTAATTCTCATCAAATACAATTTTTTAGTATTTTCAAAACCATTTATGTTACAAATCCTTCTTCAACCAAATACGTTTTTTTTTCAACTGAAGTAATCACTAATTTAACATGGTAATAAAGTCTTGCAAACAAATAAATTATCAACCACCTCAAAACTAAAATACTAAATGAGGAATGATATATATTTTTAGATGATTATTTGATAAACAATCGTTTTCAGTACTTTTTATTTAACTATTAGTCTAAAAACATAATTAAAAGTAAACAATGAATAAATTTTAGCAGTAAATAATAATGTTATTCTTAAATACTTTTTATTTTTAATTTAGTTTGTTTATCAAAAAGATTGTTTATAAAAAACTCATCTAAAAACTTACTATATATGTATACATACTCCTGGAATATATCAACCTATTTCTCATAGTTTTGACTTGCTAATAATCATTACTAAACTTGCAAATATTATTTTTTCTTGATCTTTTGTATTTTTTTATATTATTGAGAAGTATCAATTATTTACTTCGGGAGTATACTAAACTATAGAACAAAGAATAAATTACCTCTTCTATGTGCTAAATAAAATAACAGTTATAGAGAATCATAATTCTTGATCATGCAATAAATTAATTTTAGTTGTGAGCAAAATTATTTTGTCACAAAATTAAATAATAGATAGAGTAATAATAGATAGAGTAAAAAAATAATGTATTAAAAAGAAACATACACAGTTTAACCAGTAACTGGCCACCCTTTGTATTCCTCTGATTAACGATAGTAAAAGAAAATATTTTTAATAAACAGAAAGCGCTAACAGCAGTAGTAACTACTGGAAAAAAAATTAAGAAAAATAAATAGTTATTTTGTGAAACTAATTATACAAGTGGCCAGTTACAACTCATATTTACCTAAGTTTAAAACAAAACAATGCCATAGAGAAGCATTTGTGGCGTTCAACGCAGATTAAAAATGAAGGCACTAATATTTACAAACTATCATACAGATCATATAAAAATATTGAATTTAATTGTCCATAATCCAAATAAATTCTTGCCCAAAATAAAAAGTACTTTAGAACCTATGTTTAAAATCTAAGCCTTACAATAATTATAATAATACAGTTTTTGAGTTACATGACACTCACAATTACACTACTAAAGTACTAATAGTGTTACAATTTTACTAATGCCAACTAAACAGTGTAACAGCAGCCTAATTTTAACAATAAACAATTTATTTACAGCGTCAACTTCTGCGGTTACATTAAAAATAATATGCGTTGGCAACTGGCATTACAACCATCAAATGGAAACAATGAAATAAGCACTAAAAAAGTATTTACTATAGTAGTCACAGTATTTTGCTGCACTCGTTGACACGGCGAAGCATATTGCGCGCTCACTCGCACTTAAGCACAATATGCTTCGCGCTCACTCGCACTTAGGCACAATATGCTTCGCGCTCACTCACACTTAGGCACAATATGCTTCGCGCTCACTCACGCTTAGGCACAATATGCTTCGCGCTCACTTGCACTTAGGCACAATATGCTTCGCGCTTACTTGCACTTAGGCACAATATGTTCCGCCCTGCTCGCACTTTTACGTCCACTATAACGCATTATTTTTTACAGCATCTTGAAAACTTCAAAACTCAATAGGCACCTCTTGCATGACAATTTTATACTTATTATGTACTGGTAAACCTAAATTACTTGCTATTTGTGGACTGACAGGACTGACATTAGGATTTATAATGTTATTCTCATACTCCGTCAGCTCTACAATAGGTGCTGGTATTTCAAAGTCCACAGAATTCATATAGTCTGCATTCCCAGATAAATTCAACAGCTCATCCATGCTTTGACCAAAATTCCTGTAATTATCAATCTGGATCTCCGGCCTGGCATCATCGAAGGGCATTTCCGGAATGTTCATTCGTATACACTTGTGGGATTTTAGTAAGGATGGCCAGACAAAGGTTTCTTCACACATGGGGCACTGGAGATTGCTGTATGCTTGATGCATGGCCATTATGTGTCGATTCAAACAGTAGTTACTTGAATAATATTTGTGACATTTCTGAAAAAGAAAAATTTAATTATTACATTACAGAAAGCCACTGTTATTGACTGATAGACAATACACAGATTAAACTTTCTACAGAGGTTACAATGGCCCGCTACTGAGCACGAGTCTCTCCTTTTGAGGAGGCCTAAAGACATGGCTTAACGAGTTTTATCTTTATTTTTATGGAAATAGCTGGTAAACGAGCTGACGATCCACCTGATGGTAAGTGGCTATCGTCGTCCATGGACATCAGCAACCCAAAGCATCACTGATACGTTGCCGGCCAAGAAAGAGAGAAGAAAAAGAAAGAAATCTTATGAAAACAACCGGGACTGACGGCTTTACGTGCCCTCCGAAGCAAGAAGCGCTCAAGAAATGTTTACTCTAGCAGTAACCTATCCAAGTTCCTATCGCACCCGCATTTGCGATCACTGAGGGTTGACACAAGCCGTCATTTTGCTTTGGCTTTCGCTTAAGCCATTGGTACAAACTATATTAATTTCAATAAAATTGACCAAGAATTACAATCAAATTTATACGCACCTTACACTGAAATTTGGAGATTATAGTCTTTTTGGATTTCGGGTCAACTATAGCTTTCTTGATGACCACGCCAATTTCGTTACGTTGTAAATTAAAGCCATTCGGAGTTTCTTGCGTCGTCAGATCAATAACGTCAGAAATCGTTGAGCCAACTTTGTCTTTGGACTCTTGGGATATTGGTTCACTATTATTAGCAATCAAATCAATTTCTTTTACTCCCTTTGGATCGATTGTTTTCTTACTTTCAGTATTTTCATATCCCTGCACCTCATTTTTCTCTAGCAAAAGAGATTCTAAAATAGAACTGCCACTCTCTAATCTAGACGGCTTAAAGATTATCCTCTCCAAAACTATTTTAGGTTGCATAAGACTAAAAGGTAACTTTTCAGTTATTTTAAATATCCTCTTGGATATTTCTGGTGCTTTTTTCCTCACTTTTGGGACCTGCAAATTTTCAGAGGTATTGAGAAAGTGACTCCACTTATGCTGAAGCATGCTAGATTCCGTGTCAAATTTCATCAGACATTGATCACAAAAGTAATAGTCCTTGTAGCCAGTACACTTTCTGTTACTCAAATCTGGTAGTACAGAGACGTGGTTATCAATAATGTCCTTATCTAGTGAGCTAACTTCGCAAAAGTTGCAAAGATACAGCTTTTCCTTTCCTAAATTTCTGCTAGTAAACAGTTCTTTGGGACGATTTTCGATTTCCGAATGCAGAAACAATATGTGATGGGAGATAGCACATTTGCTGCTATGCTGCGACTTGCAAATGTCACACACGAAAAGATCTTCGAAATGATCGTAACTGTGGTCTTTAAGGTCCATGTAACTAAAGAATTTGTTGTCACAAGTTTTGCAAGTGTATTTTTTTATGATGCGGCAAGAACCACGTCTATGCATCAAGTACTCGCGTTTATTCGGCAAAAGAAGACCGCAGACTTCACAATGGAGCTTTATATGGACCTTGAAAATCATTCTATCTACAAAATTTTTGGAACAGTAGTTGCAGATATAGCATTTGCGTTTTCTATGCTCATGTTTCTTGTGACTCTTGAGAGATTTATACTCCTCAAATATTCTCGTGCACTTCCTACATCGATGATACTCTTTCAACTCATGGACGATGACGTGGTCAGAAAATGAAACGCGCTTCTGGGTCTTAGTAATCTGTGCTTTATAGACCAACATATGTTTCTTTTCCAAGTGATTTTGCAGTTTTTTCTCGCTGCTGTACGCCTTTCCACAGATCTTACAGTGCAGCGTTGGCATGATTAACTGAAAACAATCTACACATATAAAATAGTCTTTGCGGGACATTGAAAATATTTGTTATGGAAGTGAAGTAGTTTTGAGTGATTTTTAAATGTGTACATTAAGAAACATTCCTTTCTTTGAGCAGTAAATTAAATAATATTATTGCATTTCAATGTAAATTGCAATTCAAAGTGTAGATCATGTCATAATGGTCAATGAAAAAAAAAATATTTTTGCCACACATAGTTCAATCAGAAGTGGGATAAAACGGGTACTAAAATATAGTTTTGAGATTTACTTTTTCGCGATAATACACTTCAAATAATACACTTCAAATAGTAAATAAGGTTAGTTATTGATACCATGAAGTTTTCAGTAAAAAAAATTTATAATAAATTATTCACCTTGTGAAGTATGCTCACAGCACATCATAAACCATTAAAATTGACTCTAGAATATTCACATGATGGTAAAAATTCAAAGGAGATCAATAAGGAGCAATATCTAAATAAATGAATTATCACAGAAGCAAATTTGATATCCAAATTAAATATTTTCAATGTAGACGCAAAGCTTAATGCTAAATTATATGTTTAGATTGATAATAAGAACAAGAAGAACCAACAAAATCACTGGAAAATCTAAAACAAGTTTTATCTAACGCTTCAATGAGCCAAAGAAACATTGTTTCATTTTCTTTGATTTTATCCTCCATGAAATAATTGATAAGACATCTAAAACACAAAGTGTTCTGAAAGAAAATAGTTGCTAAGCATTGCATATTGCTCACTTGTAGTTGGAATGATTTTCAAGGAATTCCTTATACTTCAAGCTGAAGAATTGTGCTTGTATTAGCAAAATATGGACAAACAGACCTTTTACGAATATATGAAGGAATGAAAGTATACAGGCTCTCCTAATTTTTAATTCTAGCTACTGTTAGTAAGTTCCTGTTGATACCAGTTAGGAAAGTTAGTAACTACGCCAGAGGAAGCTAAGACCAAAAAGACTATGTAGAAATCAAAGCCCAAATAGTAAATTAAAAGTGCATTGCAAATAGAGAATCCATCTTATTTGTGGTAAAATTGCTGAAATCGCGAATGTTTGTTGACAATAACACTTAATGATGAAGACTGATTGATTTTTATTGATTTTGAAGTTACCAAGCGACAACAAAACTCTTCCTAGCATCAATCGATCATATGATTAATCGACGTAGATTTTTTTGCTGATTTCAGTGATGTATATATATGTATAACTCAATATCGCCAACATGTCGCTTGGTAATTTTTGCTTTTCAAGCGTCGATATATTTATACTTAAATACTTCGTTGAGACCTAAAATGTTTCATTTTACATTAATAACTGCCGTAAAGGTAATTGATAAAACAAATTTACTGCTCAAACAAAGTTCAGTAAAATAAATCTCCAAAAATCTAAAACATGTCATGAAAAACCAATTTATCATACAAATTATATACTGTTATGTGTGTATGGTTAAATCAGTATTTTATATTTATCAGACAATAAACATGTGTTAGTAGTAACAGCACCAAATCAGAAGTGGGATTGCTTTCTTTTGACTGGCAACACTTTTATGACATCATGGCTACCATGCTATCAATATTCACATTAAGTCAGATTTTGTCTAAAATAAAACTATTCCGGAGCACTATGACACGGGGTTCTTCAAAAAAGGTGTAAAAAGAGTTCTCCTTCAGGGCCAGCGTTGCGAAGCGATTCCTCTACTATTGCTCATGTCCATAAGAGACGGTGACCACTTACCATCAAGTCGCACGTCTGCTTTTTTGTCAGCCCCTCAGGATATAAAAAACACAGTAACTTAAATTTTCCATACAAAATCATCAGTGACAAAAAAACTTCAGACACCACTCTGAGTTCAACTATTACTCAAAACTATGCAAACCATACTTCTTGTGAATATCGCTAGCAGCAGATCCGATGTACTTGGGTGATAGTGACCATCTACAGCACCTGCGCCCCAACTCAGAGTTACTAACGGTTACTTAAATCACTTCTTAGTACAGAATTTGTATGATGGTGACTAAGGAGCGATTTAAGTAACCGTTAGTGACTCTGGGTTGGTTTGTTAGCCTATTGATTAACTATAATAATGACAATTGCCTAGCAGGCATATGTTAGTGAATGTAAGCTTAAATGTTATTAGTTCTGATGTTTTAATGGGTGAGGAGGGAGAGTAATATATCTATCAACATAAGCAAGCTCAGTTACTAATGACCACTTCACTTAATTGATAACTTAAATGTGTGAGAAATATGCTTACAATTCCTTTAGTTTTCACTTTGCTCAGTCGAGAATTTTCTAGAAAGTCCTTTTTAAGTTGTTCCAAGTCTTCCTTGGCCAATTTCACATAACAACTCGAAACCAGTTGCGGTATAGTCTTCGAAGCACCACGGAGTGATTTGCGCCTAAACTTCTTTGTTTTTAAACTCGGTGTGTTGAGTAAGCCGTCAACGTTAAACTTCGGTATTACAATCATAGCCTCTTTCTCAAATCCCCGAAATGGTGAATTTTCTACCGAACTTGCTGAGTTTTCAGAATCTGAATCTGATGATGGCTCCCTCCAAAATCGCGAAGCGTTACTTCGGCCATTGTCTTCGTCCATCGTTGCTCGTTATGATAGAAAATTGACAGTCAAAAACACAAAAGAAAAACAAACTAACAACAGTTTTAGAAATAAAGAACATAATATTCAGTATTCACTAAATATTAGACGCGATCGTACAATTTGTCAAATTGTAAATACATTATCATTTATCACTTCACAAATCACAATTTTATTCACATCACAGTCACACGCACACCGACACGCAATGCACATCATTGTCATTTTGATTGACGTTTGACATTTCCGTATAGGATAGGTTCCTCATTTCATCCCATAGACATAATACTACTAGACTAGACTAGACAAGCGGGCCTTCTTTGCGTCACGCTATTAGAAAGAGAAAGAGACCAAGGAGACTCGCGTAACTCGTAAGTAAGACAAGGATAGGTTTACCTCCTGCCTTTCTTCGCAGCGTGACGGTTTCACTTACATATGCTCAGATACCTTGCCTAGTCTAGTAGTATTATGTCTATGTTTCATCCACAGACAAGTACTAGGTTGTTTGTGGAACAGGCAAAATGCATTTTGTTACTTTGATTTAACTGTTTTTTTTTAATGTTCCGATAAATGCGCCTCACCTCGATGGAGAATATCAGAATACTTAATGTGTAATCGATGAAAAAAATAAATTATACATGTTTAGGCCGAAAAGGTAATATCTAAGGTTGATAGCAGATAAACCAGTAAAAACAAAGTATGACAGGATAGATAGACCTGTGTTGCCAGATGGGGCTATCTCCCTTACCGAGTGGCGATAATATTTTATCCGCTGGCTATATATAGGTAGTCGATTCGGCAATTTTTTTTTTTCAGAAATATTTAATTAATAAATCATTTTTATGCACAAAATAAAACAATTTTTACAGCAACAATCAGTTTCAATAGTTTTTATGTTTTATGTATATGTTATAGCATGGATTTTTAAACATTAACTATCTCGCAATTCATATAAATTAAATTCGTTTTAGTTGATTTAAGTTCATATTTTGTTTTCTTACCGATAATAAGTGATACCATTATCTTTTTTGTTTTTTGTCGTGCAATTATGACACGTTCTTATTACGCACGACGGCATTTTTTCAGTTTTTTTATAAACAATTTTTGACATGCGGCCGCAATGAGCACAGCCGAGTGACAGAATGAAATGCAGCCGGCCGGCTGCAATGCACACCCCCGAACCCGATGTTCGCGGTGTCTATTCTACACGCTAGTAATAGTAATTCTATGGTAGATACATCATTTTATTTATGTCAAATGTTGTGTTGGGTGTTGGTTCGATGAAATGTTACTGTGTGTTGGAAAAAGACGTCTTGTACTTCAATAATTGAATCTTCTTTCTGTTTAAAATAAATTATTGTTAGTTAATAGTACGAATTTAATAAATATAAAAGCAATAATAAGCTCATGAATTAATTTCAACTTTCCCGCCTTAACTACCTGTGCGCCATGATGGGGCTACCCGGAGCTACACGCGTGCTCCGGCAAGGCGATTCGAGACAAAAATATTCTGGTAACACTGAGATAGACAGATAGATGAGATAGAAACCATAGAGTAACTTTGTATATACGGGAACCATGGAGCTAAGCATTGATGATAGAAATGTAGTGTTTGTACTCTGTGTTTTATAAAAAATTAAAAAAGTCTGTATTTTATGGGCGGCCTTGTGATGTGATTTGATATCGGACGTTTCACGTTAGTAATTTTGTCCAAATCAATTTACGAAGCTGATCTAAGATAAACATAATTTATTTTTAACCGCGCTGGAAGGTGGCCGAGTGCGAAATGTTCCCGCCGACGCGCATTCGTAGCTGCCTTCCAGTCATGAACCCGTTGTTCAAGCGGGTCCGTCCGCATCGTCCGTTCAGGCACACGACTACGACATTGCACCAGACAAAGAATGTAACAACTCAAGCACAGATCCAGAAGACGAAATGGATGAATTTACGCGCTATTTTCACTCGCTGGATGCCGTTGGGGAGCGTTATTTACGTCGGCTGGTGCTATATACGAGCGACGATTAATTACGAAGTGTCGAAAGTGGAGATTAAATTTTACGAAATGTTCCCTTTTCGGATCACGAGTCGATTGTGGGGGAAGATAGCTGCTTGTGAGCTTCCTACGGCGTTGCGGGGTTTGGTTTACGGTACGTACGCTAAGATGTTCAACGTGAATCTAACTGAAGCTGCAGTGAGTGATCTGACGTATTATAGAAGTCTATCAGCGTTTTTCACTCGTTCACTACGAGAAGGAGCCAGGTTAATATCGCCAGCTCCCTGTGTGTCTCCTTGCGATGGAGTAGTTCTCAACTGTGGGCCGGCTGATACAGATAAAATAGAACAGGTGAAAGGTGTGACATACTCCTTAGAAGAGTTCTTAGGCCAGAACAAATGGTCGAAAACAAACGACAATAATTACTATAAATCATTACTTAAGAATAAGGATAATATCCTACACCAGTGTATAATATACCTCGCTCCGGGAGACTACCACCGATTTCATTCCCCGTGTGACTGGACTGCAAGCTTCCGGAGACATTTCTCAGGGAAACTACTCTCAGTGAACCCTTGGATGGCTCGCCTCATACCAGGTCTGTTTACGATGAACGAACGAGCAGTGTACGTTGGAGAATGGAAACATGGCTTCTTCAGTATGACGGCAGTTGGTGCGACTAACGTTGGATCTATAGAAATCTATAGAGACCCTGAGCTACGAACAAATACAAAGGGAACTAGGAATAGAGTTGAGGAATTAGAGATGAAGAATATTAGGTTCACGAAAGGAGAGTTATTCGGCCAGTTCAATATGGGTAGCACGATAATTCTGTTATTCGAAGCGCCACCTGACTTTCAGTTTGAAATGGGGGCCGGAGAGCGGGTTTTGGTTGGCCAGGCGTTGACAGCTGCGTCGAAGCAACAGTCCAGATGACCTGACTACGATGAACTCCTCAACGTAGCCCAGATTGTCATGCTGCTCTTCATTAGCTGGTATTTCAAATAGAAATGAACAGTATGGTAGTTGTTTGATGACAGAAAGGGATTATGGCTGGAGATTGTCGGACAAAGGGTATGAATTTAAATTGATAACTTTGTAGTACTCAGCCTGTGTTTTACAGGATAATACGTACCCTATATGTTATTCCAGATCATGGTCTCCGGTGTGATAAATTTCATGAAAATCTGTTCAGTAGTTATTGTGTGAAGGAGTAACAAACATACATTCATCCATCCTCACACTTTCACATGTATAATATTAGTAGGATTCAATTGTTATCAGGGATGTTTTGGATATTGAATTGTGGATATAGATGGGATAATATTTTTCCAATTACAGATACGGACTATTTGGGAATTGTAAAAAAAAGTCCAATTACAGTGACAAACTCATTATAACGTTATTCTTTATAACGATGAACTCCTTATAATATAGAAGTGAGTTTAATTTGGTTGGTGTACGTTAAAATCCACATATTGATAAATTCTGTAGCAATAGTCATTCTTCATCACAAAAAAATGTGTTCGTACTTATTGTTAGACAGTAAATATTTATTATTGGTATTGTTGTTTATGTTAACTTATGACTTAGAGGCTCCAAAACATCTGAGGGTGTAAGCAGCCATCTTGCTTTTGTTATTATTCATTGCCTTGACCACATGTATCATTATTCTTTATTTTCATGGAAGTGATGGTCGTGTGCCAAACACACTGGGTACCTATTGTTGAAACTGTTAACTTGGCCAATAAAAGAAAAGCGTTGTGTTGACGAAAAAGTTTGCGTGATACGTGCAATTGAAAAGGGAGAAAGGAAATTGATGTTGGACGACGTTTCGAACTAAGTCAATCTTTTATTTGGTTTTTTTCTTCACTCCATATAATGAAAACTCTATATTATATAACGATAAAAAATGCTCAGTCCGTTGAGTTTCGTTATAAAGAGTTTGCACTGTACATTGTAACTAATTGAACTTATTCTAGATTTTTTTAAATCAGAATAATCAATCATAAGCCTTTAAAGTGATTATTAGATATAATAACTTTTTAAGAATAATATATCCCTATTATAGTATAATTATAGCAAAAACAAAATTATAATGAACGAAAAAACTAAATTATTCAAAACTTTTTTATCAAATATGGTTTTGGACTGATTCGGTTTACAGAAATCTATTGCATTCCTGATTCGTAATGTATAGCTAATTGATCAGTTTATTTAAAAAAAGTTACATAATTTACAAGATACTATATTATAGTGTAACTCTATTGGGTTTGACTTCTGCAAGCCTACATGTCATTAATATCATTACATTTGCCAAAATTACAGTTTTCTTCTGATAGATGTCATATTGTTATAAATAACAGCAAAGAGAATATTCCATGGGTATAATCTTATAAATAACTACAATATAATTTATGAGAATATTCCATGATCTCAGTGTTTAAATTCAATCTAGTCCTTGTTTGTAGAGAGGAGATTGTTTACTC
Organism: Thymelicus sylvestris; assembly: GCA_911387775.1. NCBI lineage: Eukaryota > Metazoa > Arthropoda > Insecta > Lepidoptera > Hesperiidae > Thymelicus > Thymelicus sylvestris. The sequence goes on from OU426911.1 coordinate 7,760,408, forward strand.
ATACCTATCTGTTATTTGGTGGCAATTCTTTCTTGCTGGAAAATTGAAAAAAAAATGGCGGGAATACTGAATGACAGTGAATGATATTGGTAATGGGAGTGACAAGCTGACCAAATAAGAGTTCAATATAATTTATACTTTTTTTAACTGGAGCAGCAGCAACCCCATGCAGCCATAATTGCGTGAAAATTCCCGCGTGATTTTAATTGTCTATGGTCTACTTCAATAAGGCCGAGTTTAGGCTAAACTAAACGTATTGTCAGCCGCTGAAATTGAGCAGGCTCAATGTGAGCGGCGGCAGTGTGAACGTAAATTCAGCTTTCGTGTGTGCACGCTTAAACGTCAGTGTCGACATGTGATTCTGTACGCTTAGATGTGATTCAGCGGTATATCAGCGAAGTAAAGCAGTAAAAAATATTTCATAAAGGCCGAAAGGCACTGGCTATGTACTATATCATAATTAATGTGTATTGATAGTTAGGCGTGAAATATTGTAATGACAAACAGATTGCCAACGTTTTTATATATTCAAATAGTGAAACAGAAGGTAGGTATAGCTCGCGCGAAATGGTCGTTGATTTGAAAAAAGAAATAAAATATTTAGTGTAGGAATAGTTCGCGCGTAAAAATTATAAATTAATCTCGAGTTAAGGTTGCGAGCGTATTTTTTTGAGCTGTGAGTCGCGTAAAATTAGTCGCGAAATTCGGTTTCACACAAAAGTCGCAACTCATTATACGTCGCCGTGTGGTACAGTCACCTGCAGAGAAAAGTAACCCATCTGTTTATAAATTTACGAACAGCAACGTTTCCGTTGCCTGTTGCGTTGTAAATTTTTAATGATATGAGATGCTATTATTAATGTACAGTCACCTGCAGAGAAAAGTAACCCACAGTTGTAAACAGGTTGGTTACTTTTCTCTGCAGGTGACTGTACAAAGAGGACTTTATTTTGAAACTGAATGCAGCTGGCTCATTTTACGCGACTCACAGCTCAAAAAAATACACTCGTTTGACGTCACCCTAATATACACCACTATAATATAATAATATACTTTTGTACTATATCGCTAGTAACATGAACATTCATAGAAATTATATTTTATCCCGTGTATTATAGTAATACTTAAAATACAGATTGCCTTTTCACCATATTCGAATTAACTTAGCTGTACTAGGAGTACTGAGACCAGTGATTTTTATTATTAGGCTAGTGCTATACTTTTAAGGGAGTTGAGTGGCTCAAATACTGGCCAATGTATTTGCTTGAAAAATGTTTTTTAATTAATTTATTTGAAAACTTATTTAAAAGCGAACTCTGACGTATATTAAAGCATCATGTCATTTTAGAATGTTGGCCAAATAAATAGACAGCGCGGCAATTTTGTATATCCTCTTGTATTTTAAATCGATTCGAATCACGGAACAGTAATAAACGTGTCAATTTCCTTGAAAAACAAAGGCCTTATAATAGTTAATCATTACTTAAGAACTAGTAACTTGCCTACGCTTCACTTCAGCCTAAAGCAATTTCTTTTTGCCTTCAGTATAGCCCGTAGTCTTCTTAAAAATGTTACTATCTATACAAAAAGATTTTCTCAACAGACTGCCCCTTCCAGAGATAAGTGCTTTCAAACACAGAAAGAAAAAAAGTTCTGCTTTGTTAAATATATTAGTAATTTAGTACAGATTTACGCGCTATAGATACACATAAATTAATTTTAAGTGCAGTCCATTCGAGCACTTCACTGCGTATCCATACGGATATTGCGTTATCGCAACGCGTTGTCGTAACGCCTCAGTAAAGTATGTTAGATCCCTTCGAAAGTACAAAGTTATTAACACAAACGGCTTTTTACTCAGTTCACAGGTGTGTACTTCCTTTCTGCCCGGTTTTACCTCTACCCTTGTCTCTGTGTCAGCCGATACGCATGCGTTGCCATGACGTCGCAACGATAACTTAACGCAACGCATAATGAATTCACTGTCATTTATGTTGACACTTCATGTGGCCTTAAAGACTTTAATTAGTAGTCTTCTTGAACTTCGTTTAACTTTATAGATATGCATTGTGAAGTGCATTTCGTATATCATATCACTAAAACCTTCCTTGATTCGAAATCGATTAAGTTTTAACTAAACGATCGATACAACTAATTCAAAGTTAAATCAAATTATATTTCTTAAAAACGATTGTGATGAATGAAATGTAATGTACAAACAATAGATGAATTTTAGTATTATAACTGTGTATTATAGAGAACCTCACTTACAGGCACAGTATTCAGTAAAGGATTAGTGAGTTTTACAGCCTGTACATTGTTCTACAGATTTCGCATTAATTAAATAATCCGACATTAATGTATGTAACTGTCAAAATCATGTTTTAGGCCTACTGTCCTCGTAAAACGCACGTCATACGCACGCTACCGTCAGTTGACGCTAGTATCTTGCGTAGAAAAGTAACAAATGTACCACAGTACCAAATATGTTTTATTATATAGCTTCTATGCGTTCTTCAAACGAATCCGCCGTGGACAAAACGCCTTAGTGCCATTTTAATCTGGCGGTACTCGAGCGTAGTCCGGTAAACGTATGCGGTATGCAAACGCCTCGTTAACGCAACGCAAGTCCCGAATCATGTTCAATGGAAAGTTGTAGGAGTTATTTACAATGTGTACTTTTTATTACTTTCATCTCTGCGTTAAAAATAGGTTTGGTTTCGAATGAATTTAAATTTAATTGGAGTATTTTTGTCATATAATGCAAAATAATTACTATGTTGCTATTGGTTTCATTGCCTTTTCTTACATTTTCTCTGTTACAAGTTACAAAAAAATTAACCGTTAATTCGCTGGAATGCCTGGAATCCCTTATATTTATAATATTTTCATATTGTATTGCATGCGTTGCGTTGACGTCATTTGTCGCGAATACGTTTGCCTAACGCCATTTCTGAAGATGCTAGGGAAAGCACGAAAATGTCCGGATACGTTCGAGACATTAGTGCTAAGGATAATACAGTAGAGTCTCTAAAGGTTACTTAAATCGCTCCTTAGTACAAAATCACCACACAAATTCTGTACTAAGGAGCTATTTAAGTAACCGTTAGTTGAGTTGAGGCGTAAGTCAAGGAAACTTTAGGCGTATATGAGCCTGGATTTTTACAACAGTGTCGTCATTTTTAAATAAAGTAGTGCAAAATATAAAGATTTCAATAGCGGAATTTACAGAAAGAAGTTATAATATGTCAAATTCAGTCAAAGAGTTTGAACATAATTTTATTAATGTTAGAGAAGTCATTTTCAAATCTTACCGTAACAAAACTTGCATTGTGACGAAAATATGCTTTATGCATACTTAGATATTGTAAATCTATGTAAAGTTGAAATACTGATTGTTTTTTAGTTTTATATTTTTTAAACATGTTTTTGTTTTCTTATACTAGATGGCGTTAAAAAATCAGATTTTGTATCTGTGTACCCACGAATGAGTTCTGTTTCCACTTTATAAATGTACAACAGTTTATTTAAAATATAGACGGCAAAAGATGAGCTTACTATCTGTGTACGTACACCCATGTGCCCATAGGGCCTATGGGTGTAATGACGTATTTTATTTCTAATATTGTAAAGTAGGTATGTAGTACATACAGTTTCTTATATACAGGATGACCCGTAAGTAGTGGATCAACCGTAGAGGGAAGATAGCTTATGGGTGGACTTATTAAATGTCAAAAAATTACCTCAGTAATTGTCGTTTTCAAAAAAAAAAACAGCTCATTTGTGGACTCAACAGGAAGAAGTAGGGTAAAGGAGGAATTTTCAAATTTTTTAAAAAAGGTCAGTCTCGAAAATGGTGACACTTTTACTAATAGGTCCACCATTAAGCTACCCTCTACGCACATTACATTACATTACATATACAGTTCTAATTGACTTTGAAGACGTTGCCAAAATGTTTTTTCCGTAAAATTACAAATTTATTTCGTCTTTTACATAATACAGCTGTTTCACGTTTACCTCTGATTTAAATCGGCATTAAAATATGTTTGGACGTGAATATTATTATGTATAATTGTAAAAATAATTAGGGAGTAATTAATTGGGTTATATACAATTAAATTTAGTACCCTATAAGGGTAACAAGTAACATAGGTGTCGCTGGTGTTCGAATGCTAATTCCATTTTTAAAGTGTTATAGTTGTTAAACTGTGGTCTGTGTTATTGGATTATTTATTGGCCGGTAGCAATGTGTATTTTGTACGATGCAATGCAATTATATATATCAGAATATACAATTTTGAAGGATATTTGTTGTTTCTATTAGATGCCTTTCCATTGTCAGTCGAAAATAAGTGGTTTACTTTATTTCAGTGTCATGTCATTCCCCTAAGGGTATTTTGAAGGTAGCATTTGGCGGGAGCGTTTACAGATAATATCTTCACAAAAATAACAGACTTAAAGATTAGGAATATCTCAAAAACTACTCGTCAAATCTCGCTCTAAAGGGGACATGACATGCACGGTGCACCATCTTTCAAATAAAAAAAGAATCATCAAAATCGGTGCACCCAGTAAAAAGTTATCAGATAACACACACTGATGAATTGACTAGAGAGGCGTGTTTTACAACAATAATATTAAGTTTGTATTACCCTTAACTAAGTACAGGAAATAATTAAGGAATAATATTAACTCCCATTAAAATTTCGCAGTAATCTTCCTGATAAAGAATAAAGATATAATATGACGAAGCTGCAAATGCGGCGACGCAAAAAAGCCAAAAATGGTAATTTTTATGTTTGTAAATGTCGGTAAATAGTGTAAAACAGATGGTAACATCATGAATATTATACCAACTGGTTTTGCAATTTATCTACTTATTATGTATCTGAAAATTCCGATAAGTTATCAGACGAACCATGGTAGCCCATGGAAACTAGTGAAAACAAAAGACACCAAACGTGATGTTGTATAGGAACGGAACCCTTCGTGAGCGAGTCCGACTCGCCTTGGCCGGTTTTATGTAAATTAATTATTCTACTTTCAACCTTCTGACGAGTCGTTTTTTTATATGTAATAAGTTAATGCTTGACAACAATCCCACCTGATGTTAAGTGGCGATTAAGTGTGTGATTTGCTCCTCTTAAGACTCAAACGCTCTTCTACACCACTAACCCTGCTTCTACTAATTTGTGATCGATAGATGGATCGGTCAGTTTGGTACAGTCACCTGTAGCTGTAGAGAAAAGTAACCCATCTGTTACTGTGTGTTTATAAACAGATGGGTTACTTTTATCTGCAGGTGACTGTACAAGTTAGAGCAGGCCTATGTTCAGCAGTGGCAGTGGCAGCGGTTAGCAACCGTAATCTCCAATCACATACCTACTTCCAGTAGGCAAATTAAGAAACAATAATAATGTTTACTGAGATAAAACATCACCTGATGCGATAAGGAGTCGCGCGAGCCGCGAGTCGGAATATTTGGGTAATTGATAACTGCGAGCTATCGTACGATCATTCGTTCCTTGACCTTTAGGGGTCCGTTTGCGGAATATTTGGCTTTAAACCATTGAGGTATATACATAGAGTAGACATCTCAAACAAAATGTGTGTCCCCGCCGGGAGGTTCTATTTTCAAAATTGAACCCCTGTTCTCCTTTCAAAATCGAACGAATCCATTGGACATTGAAGCCGCGCGGCGTCTATTCATTGGAACATACATTGTGTTCGCGGTGTCAGTTCTATACGCTAGTAATAATACTTCAATGCTTTAAACTGCTAATTTTGGTTAGTCAAGTGTCCGCCTCCCTGCCGGCTAAACGGTTGGAGTTAGACAAGTGAGAAAATACTCAAAAATAGGTTTTAAGATGAATAATTTACAAGGAAAACTATCACAGCTATGTTAGCATCAGTAGTTAATGAGTAATAGTTGATAAACTTATAGGCGTACCAGCATCTCATGGCATTTTTGACAAGCAGAAAAATGGGTTTTTGATATGGCAATGAAAATTTTTAAAACTAACTATTGTCAAGCGGCTTGTCAAGTCAAAGAAAGAGTTGTATGGAATTTTTTCTTTTTCTAAAATGTTGATTATTTTCGATTTACTGTCGAAAAGACCTTTACGATCACAAGCCACAAATATTATTTTCAATGTTTATTGAAAAACATGTGAGGAAAAAGTTGTATTTATGCGACAATCTGCATTATTAATATCATCCATCTTGTAGGATTAACTCGTTTTGATACTTAGTTTTCGTGAATTTTCTTAATAAATAGGTAATATAAACATTGAGGTAATACATAGAGACGCTATCTCAAACAAAATGTGTGTTCCACCGCCGGCTTGCCCTCCGTTCTCTTTTCAAACTAGAAGCCTCGTTTGCACACTTGCCATAGAGTAACTTTGTATATGACACTTGTCGAACCAAGACAAGCAGTCACCGACTCCAAATCTTTACAAGCTCTTACTCCAACTTTATTTAACGTGCAAAAGCATTTAAACAATTTCAAACGTAATTACCATTGATTCGTGTCAAAAAATCCAACACTTTAAATTGGTCACAAGCGTCGCGTCGGCAAGCTTATTTAGTCCATTAACACGCTAGTGGCTTGCCAAGTTCAAACGCTCCTTATGATTTTTTCATTCAAAATGGCGGGAACATTGCTCAATAATTTAATTAAATTCGTTTTAGTTGATTTAAGTTAAGATTTTGTTTTCTTACTGATGATAAAGTGATAACATTATCTTTTTTGTTTTTTGTCGTGCAATTGTGACACATTCTTATTACGCACGACGGCATTTTTTCAGTTTTTTCATAAACAATTTTGACATGCGGCCGCCATGAGCGCAGCCGAGTGACAGAATGAAATGCAGCCGGCCGGCTGCAATGCACACCCCCGAACCCAATGTTCGCGGTGTCCCTTCTATACGCTAGTAATATTAATTCTATGAATATAAATATGATTTCTTTCTATGTAAGTAAGATTAGCAAGTGACATTAAATTAATTGAAATAAATAATACAAACATTGTTACAAATTAAAGGTAGGTAGCAAAAATTTTGTGAATATGAAATGAAAAGTTACATGATACAAGTTCACGTAACTGAAACGGTGGAGGAGCAATTTATTATTATTAACTATTTGTTCTCTTCATAAAATAAATAAAAAATACTAGTAAGTACACGTATAGATGGCAAATTTTAAATTATAGTTGCATAAATTATTGTTAGTCACCATGGGCGTAGCCAGGGGGGGGGGGGTTTCGGGGGTTCAACCCCCCCCCGAAAAGTTAAGGACTGAAATTTTTATGTGCTAATAAACCCTTAAAAACATTTTTCTAGACGTCATTCCGAATCGAATGAGCTATCGCACATATTTTTAGGAGCTTTATTTCTATTAAACACGTTTTTGAACTTTTTGACTTAAACTAATATAATAGATGGCACTACATACGTCGTGAGAAAAAATAGTCTCAATTTTCTTTAGCGTTATTTTATGTACTTTTAGTCGTTGTATTTTCTTGAACACCCCCCCCCCCCCCCCCCCCCCGAAACTTGAAACCCCCCCCGAAACTAAAACCTGGCTACGCCCATGTTAGTCACTGTAATTATTAATTATAATATAAAAAATATGTGCTTGTCTCAAAAATAGCTTTATTTTCATCTGAAGTTAATAAACCATACCTACATATTATATTGCCTATTAAGAAACTAACACTGTTAAAAATATCAAGGATCAACAAGTTTTATTCTAGTTTTCCCAACGCTGGGGAGTGTGTTGTCTCCAATTTTAATTTCCACATTTTTCCATCAGATTCTGGTATACCTATACTACTTCGGAACCCCACATTGCGCGTGGCCTGACACACACTTGCTCGGTTTTTTATAGTTCCGTTGTCAACGAGGAATAAATTATGATTTCGTTATTTTTGTCCGTCTCCCCACGGATTGGATCATTGACTCTTTCTTGCTATGTACGTATTAAAATCCTTCATCCAAACGGGTCCAACTTAACCAAAAACTTTACGTTCAATTATAAAATCAGCAATTTTTTTAAAGTTTCGCTTTTTTGTATAAAAAAACTTGAGAGGTGTCAAGGGACACCCGGATGGAACGAAGTTCCTTGCAGTCAGTACTAGGATAGCAAAAACATGCAGCAAGTGTGCCAAAACAAATCTAAGGTATTAAATTTCTCATCGGCTTTGTTCTCCTAGTAGCAGACACTTTTTGCCGTCGTAGTTTTTTTTACATAGAAAACAAGCCAGAGTACTAGGATAGCAAAAACAAAGAAGTCCCCGGTATGAATTTTTGACGTGATAACGTCTATTAAAACGACGAGCGCCGGGCGCATTTATGAAAAAATGTAGCGTTCCGCGAGCGAGAGGCACTATCGGCTACGATAGGCGTATCGTAGCCGATGCCGTAGGCGATCGTAATTGAGTGAAGCGTGCCGGGGCGGAGCGGGGCGGGGCGGAGCTTTGTCATGAGCCATGACGTTGTCACGTTAAACTACCGTCCGTAAACCGTCTTTACAGACAACCATTTTTTTTAAGAAGTAAAATCAAACTCCGACGGTTATGTTTGTATTTCGAAACCAGAATCTAGATGGCGTTGGATGGTTCATCAGTAGCAACGCCATATAATAATGTGAAAAATCATCATCATCATCATCATCCGTTGTTACTGATTTGACGATTGCAAACAAGATGGCGTTAAACTCCAGTCGTGTTTTAAATAAAATATAGCCTATGTTACTCAGAAACTTATTATTGGTGAAGGGATATTAGAATTTTTTGAGTAAAGCCAAAGTGTCAATTGAACGATTCCAGGCCATATCCTCTTACTGTTAGGTAGTTCATTTTGATTAGATGTAATAGCTCGACAATGGGGCTTCCAGTACTAGGTAAGGAAACTCGCATACGGCTAGTCGAATCACTAAATAAGGAAATTGATTGATAAAATGGTAAACGACCAATTTACCTATTATGTATATTCAGTCAGACATTACGATAACAGGTTATGTTATGAATCGATCGTATATCAACATCAACGTACTATGAGTCAACCAGATCTCTCATCTCAGCGGAAACGGTTGGAATTTGATTTGTAAACATACAATCATTTGTATAGTAGGTATATAAGTGTAACGAAGGTTGGCATTGTTTAAATATACAGTCATATTTACAGATAATATAGTTTATAAGTAACTAGCTGACCCGGACTCACTTTGCTGTGCGTCAAGCATTTTTAGTTGCGATTACGTAAAAAAATTACTAACTTGAGGATGGATGAAGTGGAGCAATTTACCGAGCAAAATATCATGGCACTTCTATAGGAGCGTGAATAAAAACTGCCTGAGACCTGCCTTTTACTAGACCCTTTTGATTGAGTCAGCCGCCTAGTTACTCATTGTAACCCAGCTGGGGGGTTGAGCCTATACTTTCTTCTCCCTCATATTTCTTAGCACGCATCGATGCCGACGATGCCGAAAATGCTTGACGACCAGTGTGGCGCAATTATGGTTACCATGCCGGATCGCCGCACCGAGAGTCCTGGATTCGATTCCCAGTGAGGCGGAAATTTGAATGATGAGTTTTTGTCCTTGTCCACGACGCAGGGAATCCTAGTGTGGGGCCATGAGTGTGAAGCGTTATTTATTTATAAATTACTTGTGGTTACCATCAGGTGTCTGCTTATTTATCAGATATTTACATTTAAAAAAATTAAACTTTTAATAACAGCTATGGGATAAATGAGACTAAGTTGCATGTGAGACAGTGTATTGCAAGGTTCTTTGATTGCGAGCAAGAGGTTTGAGCATGGATGGATGGAGACACTTTATATGCCCAACCTTGTCAACGCTCCTCTCACGACAACCCTAATACATTTTCAAAAATAGAAGTTTTCAACAAAATATCAACGTTCATTTCAAGTACCAACCCGTTTCTAAGCAATTTCAGTGGCAGCGGTGGGATAAATAAAACTCGTTTGTATGTGAGACATTGTATTATCACCAGCGCACTCTAGGGCGGTACTCGTCGGACACGGCCACTCGCTTGATGCTCTCGTAGCCTAGGATGATGCAGAACGAGAAGCAGGCGGACTGCGCCAGCCGCGCCGACAGACCCTTCTTGTACAGACCGACTAGACCTTCCTCACGCCACAGCTCTTTGAACACTTCGCGCATTGATCCTACACCTTCGACCTGCGGATGTCATTTACAAATACATATTTTCATTTAATTTCTTATTGGATATAATTGCCGTACATGCCTTTAATAGGCATTCATATAATGTGAGCAGCTTAAGGCGTCTTCTCTAGTGGCCTACAAAGCGAAGGTTAAGGTCGCTGTTGGCGCACCTTTCCCCCACTAAATGTGACAGGTAAGGTAGTGCCTCCCCCTCAACAAATATCGATACAGGGCTTACTTAGAGCTAGCTACGTCATATTGCGACTACTTTAACAATCCAACCACGTATCTCTGGCACCCACGACCCACGCTAGCAATCCAAAACAACTCCTACCCTAGTGCGCCTAATTAGGCCTTTTAGGCGACAGCCAAAAACACGCCACAGCGTCGTAACAATTTTACTCATATTTTTTTCCAAACGCCCCATATGAAGTATAACTTCAACAGACGTACGTTTTACTTATTATACGAGTACTCGCGATATTTTTTTTGACATGGTAACATTGATAACGTCTATTAAAACTATGAGCGCCGGGCGCACCTATGAAAAAATGTAGCGTTCCGCGAGCGAGAGAGCGGCAAAAGCGAGAGAGAGGCACTATCGGCTACGGTCGGCGTATCGTAACCGATGCCGTAGGCGAGCCGTAGACGATCGTAGTTGAGTGGAGCGGTCACGACGTTGTCACATTAAACTACCGTCCGTAAACCGACTTTACAGACAACCACTTTTTTTATTCCGATATTTCGATCTAGTCGCATCCATGCAACTGGGTCGAAATATCGGAATACAAAATAAATATCGTGAGTACTCGTATTATAGCAAAATGTGTTCAGTCCACGATGAGTTAAGTTTAAAATCTTCAACAGACTACTCCACCAACAGCCAACTACTCCACCAACAGCCAACATGTCAATACCTGCAGCCTGGCGCGCACGATGTCCAACGGGTTGGTCAGTATGGTGGTGGTGAACCCGCCCAACGTGCCAGCCACGCACTGGATGAACAGGTGCGACACCCACGAGGGGCTGATCTTCAGGAGTTCGTCTGTGGACGTATTACGACACCACATTTTACATTACACCTTGGGTTACATTATTGGAGTTTCATTAAGGATCCCTAATTATATTGTATACAATATTCGGATTATTCTTTTTGTCTTCTTAAGTTATTGTGACCTAACTAATAATAGCAGAAACAATATTTAATGTAACTTATAAAACATAGTACCTAAGATATTTATAATATTACGATTCCAATGTAATAAATTCCAAATATCTTTTTCTATTAAATTGATTGATGTTGTGTAGCTGTTACGTAAAATGTAACTTGAATGTAACCCGTAACTCACATGACAAGTTTGCTGTGCCCTGCCAGGGTCATATTGATACCAATTGTATAATGTTATCCTAACACCTATGTAACACATGTTATAGCAAATAAATAAATAAATTATTTGAAAATATAATATAGCCTATGTCACCCGGGGATAGTGTAGCTTGCCGACAGTGAAAGAATTTTTCAAATCGGTTCAGAAGTTTTGGCGCCTATGCAATGCAAACAAACAAATCTTTCCTCTTTATAATATTAGTATAGATAAACGCTGACACACTCATACCTCCGCAGTAGGTTATTACCTGTGTCGCGGGTGGCATGACCACACATTATAACAATAACACCCATGACCCGAGTACAAATATTTATCTGTCACATAAATATCGGGAATCGAACCCGGGACTAAGTGGGTTTAAGTGGAACCACATGACAAGCACCAGCTTTCGACTAAAAAAATTAAAATGTGTACAATTCACACGTGGTAGAAGTGAAACCTTCAAAATTTTTGTTTTCAAGATAATGAGACGAATGTAAAATTTCGGGAAGATGATAAATGTAGGTTTCACTGCTCCACCCCACTCCGCTCCGCTCCCCTACCCCTGTACAATGCTTCCTATCTCACTTTAGAATTTATGTGTTTGTCTCTTTTTACTGGACAGTTTCGTTTCATAAAATTTCAAGTCACCCCCGTACTAAAGAAGTTTTCACTTCAAAATGAAAATCGGTTCACCCAGTCGAAAATTCTGAGGTAACAAACAAAAAAATACAGTCGAATTGAATACCTCCTTTTTTTTCGTCGGTTAAAAGTAAAACCTATCCCCCTACCTTGGTACGCGGTGTACAGCGCCCACCACAGCGCCGAGTTAGGGACGTACGCGGCTAGTGAGGCGCCGTATCCGCGGTAGTATCCGCGGGGCCCGTGCAGCCGGTATACTCGGACCGCCACTTCCCGAGCGAGCGAGGCCTTGGTTGTGTGCGAGGAGAGGTCCAGGCCTAGGGGATTAATTTTCTGGAAGATATTAAGTTATGATAAGAACAGGGCCAAGAACTGATGTTCGGTTTACACGTATTCAGTAGTTAACTAAATTTTAACTAAATACGTGTAAACGAACAATTTAGTAGTTAAAATTAAGGAAACAAGTAATTTAGAAATATTTTCTGCTAAGTAGGTGGGCGGGGTTTATCACTTAACATGTTTGGACAGGCACTTTTTAGACTTTTAGTTAAAATGTAGTAAAATGCTTAAGTAATTAAGTAGAATTGTATGAACTAAAAAGCTTTAGTAAATTATTACGTGTGGACACGCACTAAAAATTATTCACTATTTAGTTATTATCTAAAAGCAAAAGCAAAGTAACAACCCATAATTGTCCCACTGCTGGGCTCGGGGTCTCCTCTCACAATGTGAGGGGTATTAGGCCATAGTCTACCACGCTGGCCAAGTGCGGATTGGTAGACTTCACACACCTTCGAGAACTTTTATAGAGAACTCTCCGGTGTGCAGGTTTCCTCACGATGTTTTCCTTCACCGAAGCAAGTGACAATTAACTTGTAATACGCACATAATATTTGAAAATTAGAGGTGCGTGCCAGGGTTTGAACTCGGGCCCCTTCGTTCGGGAGACCAACGTTCTACCGCTAGGCTATCACTATCACTGCTGTTATTATCTACTTAACGTTAATGTTCTATTTTCTTTAATAATTTTTATAAGACAATTACATTGCATAAAAAATAGTGAAACTATTCTCAATCTTAGCCTTCAATGCGTGCATTATTTTAAAAACGGGTAGAAAGGTTTTCTCTTCACGTATATACAAACATGTATACAACGCCATCTAAAATCAAATTCCGAAACTCACAGGGTTTTTCATTCCTTGCGCAGTGTTTCGCGCCAGCCCGAGTACCATGAGGTGTTGGCTGAGCACATCGAACGGCACTATGACAGTCTGGCCCACGATGGATGCGCAGCCGCCGCCTATGAACGACTGAAATTAAAAATTAATACTTTAAAAAACTAAATACATGGTTTTATTGTTTCAATGTCCAACTAAAGAAAATATTGGGACTGTGCTGTTAAGTCACCTGGGAGTAGTATTAGGTCAAGCTTGTCACAATAATGCATTGTCATCAGAACCAAAGCAATATGTAAAATTCCAACTCCTTAGGATAAGTAGAAGTAGATTTAATTACTTTTGCAAGATTTAACCCAAACAAACAAAACGGACAAGCTAAAAACCGTTTAAAAATTAATTAACGCCGCAACTTAGAGTCACTAACGGTTACTTAAATCGCTCCTTGGTACACAATTTGTATGGTGATACTTTACTAAGGAGCGATTTAATTAACCGTTAGTGACTCTGAGTTGGGGCATTAGATTGTTTAATAATTGGAGTATATGCGAATCTATTTTTCTTGCTTACCTAGGTGCGTTTTAAAGCTTTAAGGTATTTTATTGTATTACTTCCTTGTGATATAACCTATTTCATTTTTCTTGTGCACAAAGAAGAGTTAAATAAATCAAATTAACAACATTTTAGTAACGAAAATTAAGACCAATGAAAGAAAACGACGTGTAAAATACGGCCGACGTATCTTGGCGCGTCCGAACATAGGCTCTGGGAACTTTAGCGCATGTAAGACAGAGATAGCGACACGGACATGCTAACGTGTGACTGAGACATAATACGCCGCATTGCCCAATTGTGTTACTGCGCAGCCTTCCGCGCGAAGTTCAGACGCGCCAAGTACATACGATAACATAAACGTATTAAATAATATGTAACTTACCTTTAATCGGGGATTAATTTCATATTTTCCTAATTCATGTCTAACTCCTTCGTAAGTTGAGATGTAGAATACACCCGAGATTATCTGAAACTGAATTCAATAATGTTAGTGACAAGTTTCACTACATACTAAGATACCATTTATTAACAACTATTATTAACATTTACATTATAATTTATTCACATAAATATTAATTATGCTTGGGTGTACTTCATTTAAGGATTATAATTATTTATTAATATTATTATTTAGTCGGCTATTTAACATATTATTATAGCACCTTTATGAAATCAAAGCAACAAATTAAAAAAAAACATGTGTGTGTGTGTACTTATAATACGCATGTAAGAAGCTATATTTACTTATAAGTTATATTTACTTATAAGTACCTCTCGCTCGCACCCACGACCCGCGCTAGCAATCCAAAACAACTCCAGCGAATGCTGTGCGCCTAGTACACAGGCACAATAACACGCTTCATCAAGTCGCTTTTTAACCGACTTCAAAAAAAGGAGGAGCATCTCAATAATTCGACTGTATTTTTTTGTTTGTCACCTCAGAACTTTCGACTGGAAGAACCGATTTTGATGATTCTTTTTTTAATCGAAAGCTGGTGCTTGTCATGTAGTTCCACTTAAATTTAAACTAGATCTGACGAGTAGTTTTTGAGTTATTTTGAAGTAAAAATTTTACTCTCTATTTTTTTCCCAATCGCCCCATAAGAAGTATAACTTCATGAACCAATGTAAAAGTAACTCACGCTAGACAGCCAGAAGCCCCGATACAGGCCGGTCAGGCCCTCGTTTCTGTATATCTTGCTGATGGCGTCCACCACCCCGGAGTAAGCTTCCTTCTTCCTCTGTACCTGGATCTGAGTCTTTACTAGCGTCAACGGATAGAGCGCGCAGCGGACTGGGGAAAATAATATAAAATGGTTGTCTGTAAAGTCGGTTTACGGACGGTAGTTTAACGTGACAACGTCATGACAAAACATTGATGAAATGATTGCATACTTTTATAGATAAAATTGAGCTCTTCGGCCGATCGTAGCCGATCGTGCCTCTCTATCGCTTGTTCCGCGCTCTCGCTCGCGCGGAACGGGACAATGAGTCATGCTTTTTCGTGCGTGCACCCAGCGTTCATCGTTTTAATAGACGTTATCATGTCAAAAATAATTTATCTGTTACGACTATTTTCAATATTTACCCAATATAATATCATGGAGTTTAATTATGACTACATATTATTATTTCGCCGTGGGGCCGCCTGGATAGCTATGACCCTCTTTTTTATGGAAATAGCCGGCAAACGAACTGACGATCCACCTGATGGTAAGTGGCTATCGTCGCCCATGGACATCAGTGACACCAAAGGCATTCCTGATGCGTTGCCGGCCAAGAAAAAAAAGAAGAAAAAGAAAGAAACTCTTGCTTAACAACTTAAAAATGATCAGGGCACAAATTTTAATATTTGCTACACATTTGCAGAAGCTGGAGCACTAATTTAGATGACGAAATTCGAAAATATCTGGCTGGAGTATAATGTACAATAAAACTGTAGTTTTTATAAAAATATCATACCTGTAAAACTGCTAAGGGTATACAATGGATAAAATTTACTTTTATCCATCATCCCCCACTCGATATTTGTGATTAGTTGCGGAGGGGGGGACTCCACTATAGCAGTCATATTTCTGTCCTGCTCACTCTTATCCGTTCTTCGTCCCGTCTCGCTCTGATTGCCACTCCGCCACGTATTCCATACACTTAAAAGCATCTAATGTTTCTATTTTTTTTTTATAATCTATGCACTTGTAAATTAAATCTCACTATGAATCATTAAATCTTTGGCTAGAACTATTGCTTATACTTTGTATAACATATCTAGATTATACTGTATTTTATACAGATGTCAATGGAATTGTATTGTTTTTACATAAATAAAATATACAATTTTTTGTATTTTAAATAAATAAATTTGTCTATTTCATGTAATTTGACTAGTTGATGTCAACGGGCTAAGATATTTTGAAGTGGATAATGGTCTGTATATGTTTAAGCAGTTTCTTGTCTTCCATGATTCTGTCAGAGTGAATTGGTGATTCTGGAAACAAAAATATTCTTATTAAAAGAAGAGGTCTGTGCGACAGAGATAGATAGAGATATATATAATATTGGTTACTGGTCACCATCCCGTGATTTCGTAGTTACCAATAACCCTGTATATTTATTATATGTATACAGGCAAATCAAAAGAACATCTTAGTCTATACATCTATACAAATATTACAAATATGTAAATAAAATTGGAGGGTCTGTTTGTAATATTAAAATAACCGCTTTTTACCAAGTGCATTTGGATGTATACATGGTACATATACCAAAACAACATTTTTCACAATTTTTGTCTGTCTGTCTGTCTGTTTGTTCCGGCTAATCTCTGAAATGGTTGGACCGATTTTGACGGGACTTTCACTGGCAGATAGCTGATGTAACAAGGAGTAACTTAGGCTACTTTTATTTTAGAAAAAAAATAGTTTGGCGCGATACGAAGTTCGCCGGGTCAGCTAGTCTTTAATACAACTTTAGTAAATCAGGAATTGTCCCCAGTGTTGGCAACCTGGAAGATGGCGCTGATCGTACCAGGGGCGTAAAATTATCGTACCTGCCGAAAAATTATCGTACATGTTCAAATAACATAAAAACGCGTTAGTTATTAAGAAAAATAGATATTCATCATGAACTTATATTGCGCTCGACTGCCCGACACGTCATTTTCCGAATCGGCAGTGAATTTGATGTTCATAAAACAAGAAACACTTTTCATTATCATTAGCCTATCAGGAACATCAACATTAGCCTAGTGGCGCTGTTTTAAGAGTTTTAACATCCGTTAAATATTTGCAAAAAAAGTAGTAAAAAAGACCGTAGGATTTGCGAAAAGCCGTAGATTTTGCTACGGCGGCGATAGGATTCCAGCCGTAGGCCTTGGATTTTGTGATTTTTTGGCCTAAAAGCCGTAGAACACGGTAATTGCCGTAGCATTGGCAACACTGGCACCGAGCTATGAGCTGACGAACTGAGAGAACCAACCTACCAATGAAAGATGGCAGGGACTAAACTAACGTCTCCGATTGACTAGGTTGGGCCCAACTAGAGATGCTCGATAATTCTGGTTTAATCAGCCATTCCAGACAAAGGAATGCACCGGAAATATCGCCACTGTGTCGCCAGTGTTGCTCTGTGTCATTGTTGGAAAGCTCCGGTTGCTCAAACTTCGATCTTCTAATTTGTTCAGAAAAAAAAATGGTTTTTCGAAAATTATCGTACATTTGCGTACGATAATGAATCGCAATCGTACATCGTACGGTGGTATCATTATCGTACGGTTGCCAACACTGATTGTCCCGCAATTTTACGTCTTAGACCGGAATGTTGTGTTGTCCAGTAATAAATTAGCTGTCCCGGATTCCGCGTTAAAAAGTGCGCTGAAATGAAAGAGATAGGAATGGGGTACCCCCAAACAAAAATCCTGAATAGAATTTTCCTGATAATCTGAAAATGATAATCCTGTATCTGACAACCCTAAGAACAGCCTATCGATATGCATGAGCAGGCATTAGATATTTATAAGATAATGTGTGTATAACCTTACAAGATAATGTGTGCAAATGATTTGAATATAAAGCAAGTTTGCAAATCTTGCAACATTGTAATCTCATGATAATATTCAAGACTTCGTCGTCAACTTGTTTTAAATTAGTAAGGTGTTTGATTTATACTAGTGATGATCGTCATACGTTAGAGACATTAAGATTTGTCTTGCAGTGTTATGCTATTTTCTGGCATAAATGCAATTATTGCTTTCATTCAAGTTTAGGAAATTTTCAACTATTATTTAACAATAAATAAAATAATAACATACAACAAATATACTTTATGTATTTGTTTATTCTTGTTTTATTTATCTAAATCAGAGGTTCCCATCCCAGACTTTTTTCTTGTAGACCACTTTCAAAATTTTGCTGCCCCAAAGCTACATTTCTATCATATTCCCAAAACCTGACAAAAAAATATGCAGATTAGATCTAACTATGGAAAGTGTTGCGGCTGAGTTTAGATTATATGTATTATCTATACATTAATAGTTTTCAAAAAAAAGTTAGAATTTTTTGGTTAATTAATATTTTTTTTGTCATGCTAACACAGACCCCCTTCGGGCCTCCCGTGGACCACTGGGGGTCCACCTGGACCACTCTGGAAACTAAGGATTTAAATCATATCTGTCATATCATATCAATACAATACTACTGTAAAAATGCTGTGTCTAAATTGACACTATAAAACTATTTTTTATTGTTATTTAGTATTTAAAATATTAACTTGTTCATCATATTGTTATCAGTTATTACTTTACCTTGTACCTATCTAGTTAGAAAGAATATTAAAAACGGCCGCTTAATCAATAAAACACGTAATTATCTATAGATGCTATAAGCTAAATTTTTCAAATGCACAAATCTGACCCCGTTAATATATACATATTTAAAAATCAATGTGTGTGTTCAAATTCACACAATATATAGAAACATACTATAATTATACCTATGAGATCATTGACCTCTACTCGATTCAAGATCAATGACCTGAGAATTTTACAAACTAGTTTTGTGAATTGTAATGACACAGCTTTTACTATCACGATTTGATGTAGTGATTGCATCGGATTTCGCGATAATTTGAAGGTCGTTCATTTTACAACATTGATAACAGGGATGTGTAACATCGATAATGTACGGAAGTAAAGAATGATTACAATTTATATGTAAATATCAATATTATCTGTTTTATATGATTATAATTTATATGTTATCGATATTATGATTCATTTGTAATAGGTGGCAAACGCGGTATTTTGTAATCAAATATAACATACGAGTTTAAGTGACTCATAGTTTACAAATACATAATATTCAAAATAATTCGAATTCATTTATCCATGTAGGTATAAAGAATAGTATATACATATGTATATAGTACATGTAGGAATATAGAATTTTTTTTTGTACTTTTGTCAAAAGAAAACAATTATTATATTTGCCAGGTGGAGTCCGCGATTGGCGTTTCTACTTATAGTTTATCGTTTTTGAGTATGACATAGTATCTATTAATTCACAAAAAATCTGTGATTTTTTTATTAATTCCACTAAAAAGAGTATATTATATTCCAAATTCAAAAAATCGTAAAAAAAATTATACTCATCCAAACTATAAAACAGGATTTAAATGGAATCAACATAACAATAAGGCCTTGAAATAATATTTACCACTAAAAATAACAAATTTTAGTGTAGTTAAATCTATAGTAATAAAAGAGAAAAGTTTAAATTTTTAACCGACTTCAAAAAAGGAGGAGGTATTCTATTCAATTGTATTTTTTTTATGTTTGTTACCTCAGAACTTTCGACTGGATGATCTAATTTTGATAATTATTTTTTTATTGATCTCGCTCAATTTGAAGTGGAACCACATGACAAGCACCAGCTTTCGATAAAAAAAAGCATCATTGAAATCGGTTCACCCAGTCAAAAGTTCTGAGGTAACAACATAAAAAAATACAGTTGAATTGAATACGTCCTCCTTTTTTTTGAAGTCTGCTAAAAAGAAAACATAGCAATGAAGTTTTCCCAAGCAAATAAAGTGCAGTATACATTTTGTTTTACTAAGTAACCATTTAATTATGTTCAATCTAGCATGGATTGTTCTCTTACGCCCCAACTCAGTCACTAACGGTTACTTTAATCGCTCCTTAGTAAAGAATCACCATACAAATTCTGTACTAAGTAGCGACTTAAGCAACCGTTAGTGACTTTGAGTTGGGGCGTTAGAGTAGAAAGATGCGCTTTATTAGAGTTATGTGATGTACAATACGGTAAATTTTATTTATTTATTTATTTTCTTTACAAATGTTTTTGATAATATTATTATCATATACAGTTACATCAATGTACTATTTGCTAATCAAATTTCCATTGGATTAGTTATATTTTTCAATTTGTTATAGTAGTAAATTAGTAAGAAATGAAATAATTAAGTGTATTATGTTTTAAAAGATAAATATTACTAGAATAATATTTTGTTACAGCAGAATTTCTAGTGGTAAGAATATTAAGTTTACAAAGATATAGAGGGCTTGAACAATTATAATCTCGTCTCCCTTGATGACGAAATGCTAATGACAACAAAGTACACCTTAATTTAATAAGAAAAACCTTCAACACTGATAAAATTATATTTTAAAATAGATCGCAATAATCGGTACTTACTTACACAACTGGACAGCTAAAATCCATAGCTGAAACCCGCGAATTATTTTATACACGCTATATACACTTCACGGCTGTTTTTAAAAACGTTTTATGTAATATTTTAATTAATTCATTTAATTGGAGACACTACGGAAAAATATTAGTCCTTCATAGCTGTCAGTCAGCTGATCTTGGTTTGTCTTCCGTCATCTTTGTTCAACAATAGGGATTGACAATGGAAAAATCGATTAATGATAACGGGATAACGGTATCAGAATTATTTTACTGAAGATCATATTTCAGGATTCTATGGAGCGTGACAAAAAGCTGTAATATTTTCAAAGTACAAATTAAACGATCATGTACTGTAAAATTATTGGACTTATAGATTGAAGAACCATAAAACGGAATATTTTTTCGATCGTAACATTCATTGACATCGTTCGTTTACGCAAAGATCACTCACGTCACTGGCTACGTTCCGTTTACTTTTTTTATAGTCCAAACTTACAGAGTACTTGCGTGTAAATAACTTTTTAAGAAATATACTAGCTATTAGTACTTTAAACGAGGGGGGTTGCAGTGAGATATATTTATAATTTAGTTTTCTTTTGGGCATCATACTTTATTGCCTCTGAATGTATCCAAATAATTTTGAAGTAATAAGAAGTATTGTTTAGGAACATGAAATGGAACGCTTTAACATTATGACACGAGCTGTCTTCTGTCATTTTGTCAGTGTCAAAGATGAAAGAATACAAAATACAAATATGGCCATCGATTAAAAACTTACAAAAAGTAAAAGGTTGACCTACTATAATTTTCTTTCGGTTTCTTCAACTTTCTTCATAATCTTTCAGAAATGGTAAGTTTATTTTCATAGTTTTTCTTGACATATAAGTTAATTTTCTGTATGTATGATTTATAATAAATAATTGATTTTGCAGGCTCGGTACTTCAAAGAACAAGATATAGACGGTAAGATAACTTATTATCTGTTGACTAAATTGAACTTAAGTGTCATTATTTCATTTATAAAAGTTTAGACAATGGTGTTGTATGTTTAGAACATAATTAGGAACAAAAACATTGATTTGTAACATGGATCTAATCAAAGCTTATTTATGGGTATTAAGTAGGCCAAAAACTATTTTGGCCATCCATGTTTAGGCCACTATAGGCAAGCCATCATATATACCATCTAACCTGATTTTTTGCAAGTCTGTCTCGTAAACAAAGGGTTCCCTATTGACACATAGCTGGTTTGAAATTTATACATGTGACTATTTCATATACATTTTACGACCCTGTCGCCTAGTTGGTAGCGACCCTGCGAAGCGAGGGGTCCCGGGTTCGATTCCCGGCCGGGGCAGATATTTATGTGACAGATAAATATTAGTACTCGGGTGCAGGGTGTTATTGTGATGTGTTATATGTGTGGTCATGCCACCCGCGACACAGGTTATAACCTACTGCAGGGGTATGAGTGTGTTAGCATTTATTTATTTATATAATAGAAATTTTCCTTTTCAACATACTTTGTTTTTATAATACTCGTATATTTACTCATGTTAAACATTACTAAGCTCTCTATCATGTTCCACAGAATTCCGTGAATGCTTCTACCTATTTGCTCGCTCTGGTCAGATCACATCGTTGGATGAGCTGACAGTCGTCATGCGATCGCTCGGCATGAGCCCCACTATACAAGAACTGGCTGGTAATACCATTATTATCATTGATTAAACATATATTATTATCATAGTTTATTGGGCTGATAAAAGATGGCGCCACTTGTAGTTATGGGCCTTGGTATTGATTTTGTAAGGGTTACCAAGTTATCGTCTTATACCAGAGTATATTTGACAGTTATTATATCTCGAATTGGTGACGTAAGATTAAATTTGTTTAAATGATACATGAACATTTAGCTAAAAAAATAATTTTTTAAATAACGTTTTTAAAGCGTGACTAGGCATTTGATAATTATTCACTTTATTTTGCTGGATCATGTCAAAAGTTGTTAAGTTGTTAAGTTCATTGATTACTTTGATATGCACTTTCTTATTTATATTTATTTATTATTGAATCTCATTTACCTACTTACTTTTCAGGGTACTTGAAAGGGAAAGGCGGTAAGATGTCTTTTGCAGATTTCTTGGAAGTGATGCATATCCATTCGCGGGCTGAGAATCTACCAAATGAGGTATTTAACATATATTATACTATTGAACAAGCAATTCTTGTATATATCACAAGGAAATTATGAAAACCGAGATTTGATCAAAGCAGTTAGTGAAATGATGAAATCATGTCTGAGCTGGCTAACCGGTTCACAAGGTCTGTTCTGTTCACACTAGTTTTCATATCATATTAATGACATCACAAATGTCGACGGAACCCCCTTTGGTCGGGTTCCTTTCCCCGCATAAATAAAATCCCCAAGGATTTATTCCAATCTCATTTTCATAATATCTGTGCTACATTTATGTGTAATCGCGTTCTCGAAAACAAGGTAAAGAATCGATTAATCATTTTATGATCGATTTTAGAAATATCCATTTAGTAAATAATTACACAAACATGTTAACTTTGTCAGGTAGTGAACGCGTTCCGAGCAGGCGACAATGACAAGAAGGGCGTAGTCCCCGCGCGGCAGCTGCGTAACCTGCTGCAGAACTGGGGCGAAGGCCTGTCAGCTCGGGAGGTACTTGATACGCTTGAAAATTACTTTGTTAATATGTAACATTCTTTTTACCCTCCCTCTTGCTCGAGTAAAGACACCAAACTATATTTCGTGTTTCATTTGGGAGCTTGAGAGCCAGTTCTTTCTTTCTTTTCCTTCTTTGATGCCTTTGGTGTCGCTGATGTCCATGGACAACGATAGCCAGTTACGATCAAGTGGATTGGTTTGTCGGCTATTTCCATAAGAAAATAAAATAGCTTGTTATTTCTACATATTACTAAATCATTGTTTTTTATATCAGGTGGACAATATTTTTCGTGAAGCCAATGTGACTAACAACGGTACAGTCAGGTATGAAGACTTCGTCAAAATCGCGTGCGCTCCCGTCCCAGACTATTATTAATTTATATCATACAGAGTATAGACCTCACTCCATATTGAGATGTATAATTTCTATATTAGGTGTTGCTATTATGTATAATTTCATATTGTACTGTATAATTACTATGTACATTCCATATTGAGATGTATAATCAGTTCCATATTCCATATTGGATGTTGCTATTAAGTGTAATTTCATATTGTACTGAATAATCACAAATTTTCAGTGTATTTAATATTGCTAATTCATCGTTCTATATTTATAGTATAGGTAAAATAAATCACACTGAGGGACTAAATTATAGTAAATAATAAAATTACTAAAAATACAAAGTATAATAATGAGCCTAATATTTTTATGAAATGTTTAAAAAATATGGATAGGCATTGATATTTTATGTTTAATTACTAAGAAAACCCAGTTTTCAATTAGAGTCCGACCGAAACTGGGTTTTCAGCCGAAACCGAAACCGAACCTTCAGCCTTAGTTCCAGTTTCGGCCGAAACCGAAACCGAAACTTAGGGTAAGGCCAGAAGAGCGTATTTTTTTTGAGCTGCTCATTTGTGAACTCAACAGAAAAAGGCAGGGTAAATTTTTTGAAATTTTAAAAAAGGTCAAAATCTCGAATACGATGAACCTTTTACGAAGGTAACTTTTTGACATTTGGTAGATCAACCCTCAAGCTACCTATCCCCTAACGTTGATCCACTACTTACGAGGCACCCTGATAGTACTGCAATCTAGCGTGTTATTTTACACATTTGGATACTAGTAACTGCCCTCGCTTTACTTCGGTAAACTTAATACACACACAGCACAAATTAGAAAAAAAATGTATTGACGACCGTTGTGGCGCAATGGTTACCATGCCGGACGCCGCGCCCGAAGGTTCTGGGTTTATTCGCAGCGAGGCGGAAATTTGAATGATGAGTTTGAATTTCTGTTCTCGGTCTGGGTGTGAGTATTAGTCTTTGTGTGTTATCCATGGCACTCACGATACAGGGAGTCCTAGTGTGGGACTATGCGTGTGAATCGTTATTATTTGAAGCGATGGATTTGGATGGACGATGTTTTTAAAAAGACGTAACTATTTTATTTGTGTAACGATTGAAATAAGACATAAACATTAAATATGAACCCCATTTTACTAAAATACATCAGTGACAACCGCATCCAAATCGATTTAGCTTTTTTTTAATTACCCGGAACAAACGCACATACATACAGACGAAAATTCAAAAAAATTAAATTGCTATGGTATCTATTGCGTTTACAAATATCCCTCGTCATAGTTTTTCTCGAATATCATCATACATGGAAATGTACAGCCATATTGTACATATATTACGACCAGTTACCGTTTTAATAAAATTATGTATGGATGATTTGGGATTTAGGACTTCGAAAATACTACTAGTCCCTCGCTCTAGTGCTCTAAGCTCGCTTTGCTTCGGTAAACCTTTCGATAAGCCCTCACTTAATAAATATATGGGCAAAATTTACATTACTTAATTTATTTGTGAACTGTT
Source organism: Thymelicus sylvestris (assembly GCA_911387775.1). Classification (NCBI taxonomy): domain Eukaryota; kingdom Metazoa; phylum Arthropoda; class Insecta; order Lepidoptera; family Hesperiidae; genus Thymelicus; species Thymelicus sylvestris. Next base: position 7,785,627 of record OU426911.1, read on the forward strand.
TGAAATAAAACAAACACTAAATGTTAACCCAAGCCCACGACAATACGTATAAGTCAGTGAAAACCGCAGCTAAAACCGGAACAAAAGCACAAACAAACAGACAAAACGGCTAATAAATACCCCTAGTAAATGCTTAACTCAAATATCTTCCACCTTCCATCTACAAACATCGACCAGTTATAGTTTCATTATAAGTTTGGATGACGATGTTGATACCTACAGACAGTTAAATGGTTTTAGATAAATTAGAAAAAAAAACAATAATAAAATTAAAGTAAATGTACCTACAATAACAATAATAACTTATGTAACAAAATATATGTATAATGGAGTACACAGACATGTATAGCGATGGAGTACCAGTTTATTAATTTATGTCAATAAGTCATGAACAAAATCATCATGGGTGATTTTGGACTAATAAAGGTGATGATTCACCTTTATTAGTCCATTGCTAAACCTATGCCTATCCAAATGAGCGTCAAAGCGCCCTGTCTTCGGCATATTAAAGAAATATAATAAACTTGTTAAATTAAAGACTTCTCTTGGAAATTTAGCGACCACGGGTTAGTCGCGATTCGCGAAGATGGCTGAACGAGGCACGACAATTCACGGACACTGAGTTTCGGTTTCGGTTTCGGCCAAATCTGGTCGAAACCGAAACCGAAACTACATTTTTTGGCCGAAACTGGCCGAAACCGAAACCGAAACCGAACCTTCGGTCGGTCTCTAGTTTTCATATAATTACTAGGCTTAGTACTTAATTATTACGCAATAAATATAACAATTCTTGACAAAAAATAACCGACTTCAAAATAACACAAAAACTACTCGTCAGACCTCGCTCAAAAAATGGGACCACATGACAAGCACTAGTTTTCGATTTAAAATAATCATCGGTTTACCCAGTCGAAAGTTCTGAGGTAACTACAAATAATACAGTCGAATTGAATACCTCCTCCTTTTTTGAAGTCGGTTAAAATTGGTAATTTAGCTGTAAGTATTTGGTAATAATAAATTAAAACCCAACCTTCTAGCTCTAATAAAAAGTATATCTTTATTATTTGTTATCCAAAATTGCTCAAAATTTAAGTATTTAACACAGACATATTTAATGAGAATGCTTGGCACTTAATATTTTTGCATTAATCTTTTTTATATTAATTAATAACATAATAATATACTATTAGATGTAGGCAAAATATATTTATTTTTTGAGGATTTGAAATAAAATATACAAAAAAGTTTTTGTTTTTTATTCAAATTTAACAAGTCCTATAATAAAAACATGATATGGCACTATATTGGATGTGGTCCGTGGCTAAAATTTCAATATTATAATCAACATTATTCTTTTATTACAATGTCCAGATCATTTTAAAATAATATAATCCTTCTAAATAAATAACCAACTTCAAAATTAGGGATAACATAAAAAACTACCCAGCTTTCGAATATAAAAAGAATCATTAAAATCGGTACACATAAAAAATACAGTCGAATTGAGAACCTCCTTTTTTGAAGTTGGTAAAAAATTTTCATATTTGACAATTGAATATTAATCTTGCTTTATGATACAATTTACTTGTTGAATGTTACAATTTCTTTTCATATATTTCTTGTCATGTTTTAAAAGCGAATGCGTTTTAAACTTATTACCTGGACACCGCAGTTTACTTGCAATCTTTGCTATTTTAGTATTCGAATATTACTGAATACATTCAACACCATATATGTTGCAAATTATAACAAAATACTGGACGTTGTATAATAAAATAACGCTAATTAAAATATAATAATTATATCAAAACTACATACATTTTACTCGTGTAAAGCATGTTAAGCTTGTGTTTGGCGCACACACGTTGAATGAATGCATGAAGTCAAAGGTTCTCAAACTTTCACCACACCCATTCAAAGTTCAACAATTTTTTTGTCACAAGCATAGCGTGAACGGTTAGCTAGCTTCATAAAGAAGTGTTCCATGCTTATTAAAAGTTTGAGAACCACTGATCTATATCAACATTACACTTAAGTGAGTGCCTTTTATAATACACGTGTACACATAGTACTGGTATTTTGGTAAAATATAACAATCCATTTTAATTACAGTTTAAAATCAAACGTCAAAACTATGAGCTAATTTAGTACCTTTTAATACAGTCAGCATCGAAATTAGGTTGATTCAATCAGAATATATGTATATTATACATCGGTAGTGGTAGTATTTCGTAGCGTAGTGTTTAAGTCATTATATACTTTATGTTTCGTAGCAAAACGACAACTGTGAAACTATCCGAAGTTGTGCAAATAATTTAGCCTTACCCATGCTATCGATTCATACTGTACTTTAAAAAAATCAATTAAAGCCGTGTATTGACTAGGAGACAATTTATGTAAAGACATCAAATTTTTAATAAACTTAAAAAATTTGATAGGACAACACTCTTATCCGTAAGTAACTAGAGGATATCTGGCGCGTTTCACTATGCAAAATTTTTTGTATGCGAAAAGTCGAAAATGTGCCTAATGCATTGTTAGTGGTCTCAATCCATCTTGGGGCATATCGGTTGGATGGTTTCACGGTTTACCACGGGCGAAGCCAGGGGGGAGGGTTTTGGGGGTTCAACCCCCCCTCCCCTCCCGAAATCCTTACAAACATTTTTTGTTTAATATAATTAGGTAAATAGATATTAGATAGGGTAAGGTGGGGTACAATATGACATGATGTTTTAACTTTTATGACATTTGTAGTAGGTAGTACTTGTCATATCGATCATATTTGCCCCGATTTACCCTACTTCAGTAACAGTGTTGCCCTTTCTGATTTTTTATTCACATTTATCTGATGCATTATAATTCCTTTTCGCCGCATGTCGTCTGGTGAAGGGTCACTTAACACACGTCTATTATGCAATTTTTAGTCGACATACATTTTTATTAAAATATTTTTTTAAAACTAGGTCGCCACGGCGCGTCGTCTTTATACCTATGACCTGGCTCAGACTAGTAGTAAAACAAACGTATTATCTAGCCGATAATACACAAAAGATTCTTTAAATGATATTAAATAACCTATAGATAACAAAGCTGCCTTATAAGGTATATGATACACAATCGCACTTAAGGCCTTTCACACGCTATCCGTCATATTCGCACCGTGATGTTGAAGTACCTAATGTAAGTATAGCTTGTCCATGACAAACAAAATTAAATTTATGCTTACGCAAACATAGAAGTTTATTTTGCTGTACTCGTTACGCTTGTTGGCAAAAAACTTTTTAGATTTTAAAGCGAATGCGATAAAATAAAGTGATGTTACACTATGGCGCCATTTTTTCGTACCGTGCCATAGTGACATTGATGGAAACATCACCCGATACGTTAATCAAGACATGTGTGAAACGCCTTAACAATTTATTAACAATAAAGGTCTTATTATATTTGCCCAAATTAAAAAAAAATCCGGACTAACATTGCTGTGTTACTTAAAAATAACTAATGGTATTTTCTGGTCTAAGCAGCAATGTATTACGAATTAGTATGTGAATTTTAGAAAATTTAATAAGCCTTTTAAATATACCTTGCAACAAAACTATCCTTAAAGCTAGCGGGATCACACACTAATCACTAAACACTCGAATTATTCACGCGAAAACATTGTACAACCAAGAAGTATCCTGATATTGCAAATACTGTGTTAAAAAAAGTGCATTATTATTAGTGATGGGCCGACTATGGGTTTTGCCGATCAGCCGACTAGCCGACTAGTCGGCAAAAAAATTGCCGACTATTCGGCCGACTAGTCGGCAATGCCGATCATCCTTACTTCGATCAAATTTTTACTCTTTACCACCATAATTTATCCTATTGTGCGAGATAACGGTAGAAATGTTTCAAAAGCTACCGATGACTCCTGTTTTAAAGTAGCACCCTGTTTTATACATACACTAGCTGTTGCCCGCAGCTTCGCATACGGAAATTATTTTACCTTATTTGTACCTCTTGCAGAAGGAAATTTAAAAAACGGTGAATTTATATTGAAGTACTTATAATATAGTAATTTATATACTGAAACCCACGATAAAATCACAAAGGATTCCTCCAGGAACGGGTTTTGAAAAATAAGCAATATTCACATTAATTTGTATATTTTTCTATTGTTTTCAAAATTTTGAACAACTGAAAAATATGTGTTCCATAAATTTAAGCAAGGAACATTTGTTGCTTTGAAGCAAATCGGTAGATGTTTTAAAACTATTCAATACAAACTTTCTTCACGTTTTAATTTTAATTTTCCGGGATAAAAAGTATCTTAAAATATGACCCGGAGTATTAGTAACAACTTTACCAATTTTCATCGAAATCCGTTCAAGGGTTTTCATGTGATGCCTGGACAGACAAACAGACAGACAGACAATAATTCTGAAAAATGAAAAGCCCCCTTATCAAAATTTAAAAAAAAAAATTCAATGTACAGAAAATTTGCCCTTTGAGTTTTATTATAGTATAGATTGGAATTATCGATTAAAGAGGCGTTGAAGCAAAATCAAGGCGCATTGTCACTCACTTCAATATTTTTTTTGTTATTATCTGATTTATTAAAATAATAAATCTAGTTAACTATGTTGATTTTATAATTTTGGAGTTTTCTTTAACTTTATTTTTAGTAGCGAAAATAAATGCCGACTATTCGGCCTTTTTTGCCGACTATTCGGCGAATAGTCGGCGACTAGAAAACATGCCGAATAGTCGGTTTTCCCGACTAGTCGGTTGTAGTCGGCCCATCACTAATTATTATGATTCTAAGCCGTGTGACTTTACAAAACCTAGCACCATAATAAAAAAAAAAGATCTCTGCGATTTCAAGATTAGGCGTGACGTCACAAGCGACGCCATGACATTGAAGTTTTTTGGTGCGAATTTTAAACTTATAAATTAAAGTTTATTTACATTATACTAAAACTTATTTGTTTGCGGAAATATGATATACGTTGTAACTATATTTTCCAACAATACAGAACTGTATTTCAAAATATTTCATCAGGCCTATTATATTTGTAAGGTCTGAGTTGCCCTCTTGAGCTGGTTTATACGGGCATATTAGACCCGTAAGTTTGGCGTGAGTTGAGTACGTATTACCGTACATCTGTTAATACAATAAAACTCACTTAAAGTTAATTATTGCGATTTCTTTATATAAAACATACCTTAAGGCTAAATACATTTTCCTAAATTCAGAGACGGTATTCGACTTATTAGTCAAAAAGGCTGAAAAGATTTATATATACCTACTTTATATAGCTCTAATTTCTCGGATATGTGAAGACATGTCAAATTTTAATAAACTCTTAAAAATCAGATGAGGCAACACTTATCTGTAACAAATAGAGTAAGGTGGGGGAAAATACGACTATAGTAGAATTTATAATTCAACGGACCACTTTGACAAATAGAGTGTTGCTATCTATTGCAGAAAATTAATAGTGGGAGGTAAGTGTCGTTATTTCAGTGTCGACGTTTGTATGGATTCGACTATGTTTTGTAACAACTGTCATATTTGACCCCAACTTACCCCACTTAAGATATGAATGTTGCCTTATCTGATTTATATTTATTAGTATTTGACATGTTTATCCGACGCCCTATATGTATAACACACAATATGTAGGTATACCTAATTAGTCAAATATAGTCTGAAATGGTCTGAATTTAGGTAAATGTGACATAAGTGACAAGCCCTTTATAATAAATAGATAAGAGCAGGAATGTTATACGGAATAGTTTAAAATAGACAGGACTGAGTTAAAAGTGTTAAGATTTTAAATTTTGATATGGTATTAATTGACTACGAGAAAGCTGTAAATATAAAATGTTATATCAGTTATTTATAATCCTAAAGTTTAGTTTGAAACGTTAAGTAATTAATTTTGGTGTTTGAAATTTTCTACCTGAAATAAAAAAAACGTTAAAAGTTTTTTAGCGTTATTGTGACAAATGAATAATAATTTTCAAATCTGTCAATAAATTTCAAATAACCTTAAATGTAATATTTTATTTAAAAAACGCGCCATAAGAAGTTTTACTTCATGTTTTAATCTTTTTAAACATAAATGGCCCTGAGAGCTAGTTAAGAATTTTCAATTTTTCACAAAGACGGCTATTAAAATAATGTATACTGAGCATTGACGTAAATTATATAGACAGGCTGTTCAGTACTTACATTTTGTTCACCTGTGTTGACCCCAACTGGGGCCAACTCAGTTTAGTACTATAATCGGCTGCGAGCAAGTGCTGTCACCATAGCTGTCACTTTCGTAAAACTCCGACTGTTCAAGAACACTTATTATTCTGTATTGTGCACAGTTAAAACTTTCTCATTATTTACGTTTGAACTTTATTTCACTTTATTTAATCATAATCGGTAAGTTACTATATTTTTATTTACAGTCTTAAAAATTATTTAGTGTCAAATATTTATTACCGACATCTTGAACCAAACTTGACAGAACGAACACAGAGTACTTAATCACTACGGAACAGGGTTGCCAGACGTCGCGGAGTGAGAGAACAAAAGGACAAAGATGCGGAAATTGTGGTAGAAACTAGAAAGTGATTTCAATACGTGACTTTTATATGAAATTGACTTACTTTATTTGTTTTAGATATTATATGTACCTATTGAATTAACGAAAATGCCAACTTGTACATTGCGGTATTGCAAAAATTATGAGCAAAAAACGAAAACATTACCTGAAAGGATAACTTTCCACAGGTAAGTTTTAACGCTTTATATTACTTCACCTGTATGTTTGTTTGTTGGTTTGTTTGTTTGTAACTTCTCTTTGGACTTGATTTTGGCTCACTTGAAACGCTCAGATTTCTTTCAAACTTCGTGGACTTATTGAGGACCAATGACAATTTAATATTTAAAGAAAAAAAAAAGAAAGAAAGAAAGAAAGAAAAGAAAAGAAAGAAGAAAGGGCACATTTTGGAGAGTGTGCGCAGGAATTATTTGAATTAATTCCCCCTTCCCCGTTCCTCCATCGAACGTCACGACGCACGGCGGGTATCCACCCTTTCGTGGTGAACATCCCACCGGTACGGACGAGGCGGTTTGCGTCGTCATTCATTGTGCGCACCGCGAAGGAATGGAACAGCTTGCCTGCGTCTGCGTTCCCGCCCACCTATGACGTGGATGTCTTTAAGAAAAGAGTGAATAGGCTTTTATTAAGTTAGTGCGCTCAACATCCTGGACCACATCTCCACTTACCATCAGGTGGGATTGTGGTCAAGCATTAACTTATCGTAAGTAAAAAAAAAAAAAAAAAAAAAAAAAAAAAAAAAAAAAAAAAAAAAAAAAAAAAAAAAAAGAAATTACCTACATTTCATTTAAAAAAATCAAAAAAAAAATTAATAAATAAATAATAGTTTAAAAAAACTAAAAAAACACACTTATAGAAAATCCAAGTGCATGGTATTAATGGTAGAAGGTATAATATCATTATTATTATTATTATTTAAACTTAATTTTTAAGTTAAAGCTCGTCCTCTTGGGACGGTATTTAGGAACCTAGCATGGGCCTAAACCAAATGACTAGGTAACTTAATATTATTATTATTTTAGGTTCCCTCGGCCTATAAGGTGAAGTACTTAATGTGATCATATATGACAATCAGTCGGGATTTAAAGAATTGATAATAAACTACGTGTTGCTCTGAAAAACAAAGTTTTATTTAAGCTTATCATACATTATGAGTTACACTAAATACAACCTAAATCACACAAACCTACCTGGAAAACAAAGAAACGACAATTAAAGTATTTAAATTGCCAATTCCTCTTTTTGATGTTTCTACAAAAATACACTATAATATTTCAATGAGGCTACAGTGTAATTTATTAAGATACATTTCTTTTATTTTAAGTGCACAACACACATAAAAATATTTTAACACAATCGAATGATATATCCTGGGACTATAGATAACACAAGTTTTATATACTTAAATGGAAAGATCCCACGCATATTGTAATAAAATGTAAATTCTGGAATAAGAAACGATTTTTTGATTTTTTTTTTGATGAATGGATGAACACTACAAAAATGGTCATTCCGTTATGACGTAATTAATCCTCAGGTACCTCTACAATGTAATCCAGACAGAGTAATATATCCATGGTATATGTCCAGTTATAGTAATGTATCCATGATCTCTTTCGGAGTAGGGTGTTGGCAACACTGGGCGCATAGTGACTCTGTGATTGAGTTCTCTGTGGCACGAAAGTGTGACACGAAATTTCTTAGAAAGAGCGCGTCCATATAATTTACGTCAATGATACTGAGTAATAACAACGCCAAATACGCTATATTATGTAATATTATATATTTTCTATTGGCACCTATGGATTATTATCAAGTCTTTTACAATATAAATTTTATAAAAGTTTGGTCTTGAGATTTCAAACTTTTGGAGGTATTATGTTCTAATAAGTAGGGAAGAATAAATAGGTAGATTAATTGTATACAAAAAAATATCAAGCACATTATAATTTTGTTTACTTTAGAAAGAGTGATTAAAATTTAGAGTTTGTTATAATATAACTGATTGCATTAAAATTTCGACCAATACAAATACATGTTTTATAATTATAAAAGATTTAAGAATCACACGGGAAGGGTTAAAATACATAATTCATTAGAAATACCATATTATTAATCTCTTTCTAATCTAATACTATCTACACTTTAAAATTTTCAAAAGAAATTAACCGATTTTAAAGTGACTAAATAATAATAAAATTCAATGACTAATTTCAGTTTTAAAATAGTTCAATAAGGAAATTCGTTATTTAAAATTGGTTGTAGTAAAATTTTCACTATATTATAATGCTACTTGTAGCCTTGTGTATTAAATGTATAAAAACCTAAGGCATGTGGTTCTCAAAGCTAAAGCACCTTTAGACTAAAAAGCACTTGGATTTACTTTGGTATTTTATTCAGTATTATTAACCACAGTTTGTCTATAGATATGGTGACTACCTGAATCACGCTATCAAAATTTTTGTCGTTAACGTCTTTATAAATGTCAATGTCATTTTAAATGTCACAAATCTAATGCCGAAAATCTTTCTAGATTTTATGACACGTACCAAAACTTTAGTAAATAATACTGAAGCATCTTAAATAGGTACTATCGCCATTGAAGTATTATTACTAGCGTATAGAACAGACACCGCGAACACAATGTATGTTCCAATGAATTGAAGCCGCGCGGCTGCATTTCCAATGGATTCGTTCGATTTTGAAAGGAGAACGGGAGCTCAATTTTGAAAATAGAACTTCCCGGTGGGAACACACATTTTGTTCGAGATGTCTCTTCTATGACATTATACTTCAATGACTATCGCTTAATTTATTTAAGGTGAATTAAATTTTTCATTTAATATTTACAACATTGTTTTAAAAAGTCAGTACACAATAGTTGGCGCCAATTTTCGTCATGCAGCCATTCTTTTTTTTAACGTAAGAAGTAACTAATTGTAATTTATAGTCTGTTATTTCATGTAAATAACAGACCAATAAAATGGAGTGGTTATAGATCCTCATGGAACTCATGATAGCATAAGCATCATATTTTTCACGTCAAAACATCGATAAGCGAACAGCAACAGACTGTTCAATTACCCAAAAAAGGGGGTAAAATTTAATACTTAACGGGATGCCCTGCTTTTCAAGTGTTGCCAGTGCATTGGCGAAACAGATATATTTATTCAGCCAAGATAGCAATGTGGTTCTAACTTTACAATAGATGTTGAAAAAGGATTAATACGTTTACAGAACAATGATGTTTCCAACTATTACGCACTGACCGCTTATTTTATTCTTATTTTTTAACATCTAAAAAATTAAAAACACACGTGCACATCTACTAAGCTAACATCAAACCGGAAATCAAGTTAAATAAAACAAGAAAACAAGCAATAAATGGTTGAATAAATGTTATGTAGGTATGTGACTTTGATTACTGGTGTCAGATCTATCTATCACTTTTTATCTATAATCTAAATACTAACAAAAAATAACCGACTTCAAAGTTACTCAAAAACTACTTGTCAGATCTCGTTCAAATTTATGTGGGAAAAGAATCATCGAAATCGGTTGGCGTGATATTGAGTTATTCGTCAATTTGTCACGCACATCTTAATACTTTACGACTTATGTGGTTTTCTCATGGATGCCATTGTCAGATCTCAGTAAAATTTATGTGGGACCACATGACAGCCACCAGCTTTCGATTAAAAAAAGAATCATCAAAATCGGTTCGCCCAGTCCAAAGTTCTGAGGTAACAAACATTAAAAAAAAAATACAGTCTAATTGAGAACCTGCTCCTTTTTTGAAGTCGGTTAAAAATTAGACATCTCTTTCGCACTATAACGTCAAATGCATTGTGATTGAACGCTATTCCCGAATCTCTGTAACCGGTTCGGGAATCGATCCTTCCGAACGATTGATACAACTCACTTATCTAGAAGATTATTCGCTTTCTATACGTCCTTGCTAATATTATAGCATTATTTGTCTCATTATATTATTTGAATTACAAAAATGAAGATTGAATGTTTTCTAAATAAGGACACCAGATTTAACTATGAAGATCTTTGACGAGACTTCTGAAAGGTCCCAAAACAATACAAGTCGAGACATAATATCACATTTTACTAACCTTGTAACAACAAGTTTGCAGCAAGTTACAAAAACAACATTTATCATAAACTGATCCGAATGATAAACTACGTTAAAGTCAAGTGCACAAAACCACACAGCGTTCGATATGGCAACACTATCACACGTGTTTGTTCTTGAGGGTGTTGCCAGGTTTCCGTCTTCGGAAGTTGCCCATTTGCCGGAGGATCTGGGTGTTTTCGTCATCCATTTCTCTATCCATCCCACAAGTGCCAGGTATTGTACCCCATAGCTTTAATTTACCAGGCAGGTATATAAGGCCTAGTAGTGTTATTACTGTAAATAAATATGATTAAAATAATAAAATAAAATAAATATAAGCATTTTAATTTTAATTAGGGGATTAATGTGGGTCCATAATAAAACTGCTTCGGGAAACGTATGATTTTAGTATTTTTCTTTAATCCCGCGAAATTTTTGACGTTTATGAATAAGCTTATGTTAGTATACAAGCTTCTAGGCTAGAGTGTTACAGATATACATGAGCATCGACAACTTACCATCAGGTGACTCTTTTTGTCGGCTATATACAAAAATACCCAATATACTTACTGTTCAAAATACAAGGGAACACAATGTAAAAGTTGAGGGTGGTGGAGCGAAAGTAGAAGGCTTCGGTGAAGTACAGGATGATGGTGAGAGTCAATGACCAGTAGCCCATGGAGACAACCCTGAAACAAACGAATTTGAAAGTTATAACATCGCAGACACTAAATAATGTTTATTTAATATTTCAAAGGCGCAGGCATGGGCATACAGAGTGGATGAACAGCTGATTTTGTATTTTATAGTACGTAGTAGCTACAGTAGGGCCGACGTATCTTGGCGCGTCTGAACATCAGCTCTGCGAACTTTAGCGCATGTAAGACAGAGATAGCGACACGAACATGCTAACGTGCGACTGAGACATAATACGCCGCGTACCGGGCATTGCCGAATGTTGTTACTGCGCTACCTTCTGCGCGAAGTTCAGACGCGCCAAGATACATCAGCCGTACTATACTTCAGTTCATAAAATATCTTATTTACGCTTATTTTTGACCGACTTTTTGTAGGACGTGTGCGTTGCACTATTGCTATCAGTACGTTCTATTTTTCTCCCACAAAAAATCGGTCACCGATTATCGGTCGTGGGCGGATAGCCTTATTGCGTTAACAGCGTTGTGCCCCCCGGGTGAAAATATTGGCAAAGAAAATTTTCTGTTTCAATTCAAAACACACTGACAACTTTACATTGTTCCTGTTTCCCGACAGATAATAAAATTACCGGACATGTCAGGAACATTATTGTCATCTGGCAACCCTACTTGAGGTTGGAGGACGATTCATAAGCCATATCAGTAAATTAATTTTGCCGCGGAAATCCACAGATAACTCAGAGTTAATGTTCCCGCGCAGTGCCAACAACAACACTTCGCAATTAGAATATGAATTATGATTTTCCGACCAGTTAAAACAAACATGTATATCCAGATTCCAGCCAGCATATTCAAATAGGTATTAATATCAGCTGGATAAACGTTATTATACAAATCTGATTTTAAAAATAGAATTTGTCAAGTGTGATTACAGCGCCAAATTTATTTTATGGTAATATGTTTTCGGTATGTTTGTTCATAATCCTATCACGGAATGACCACAAAACCAAAAAACAGCGGCCAAGTGCGAGTCGGACTCGCCCATGAAGGGTTCCGTAGCAGCAAGTAACATAATATTATAAAAGTTCTTGTAGTTCGTTGTAACTTTGATCAATGTTTTTTGCGGTTTACGATTTATGAAGTATTAAAAAAAACTACTTACTAGATCTCATTCAAACCAATTTTCGTTGGAAGTTTGCTTAGTAAAATGTATATTATTATCATATATTTTTTTCAGTTTTATCATTCCCTTATTTTAGAAGTTACGGGGGGGGGGGGGGGGGGCACACACATTTTACCACTTTGGAAGTGTCTCTCGCGCAAACTATTCAGTTTAGAAAAAAATTATATTAGAAACCTCAATATCATTTTTGAAGACCTATCCATAGATACCCCACACGTATGGGTTTGATGAAAAAAACATTTTTGAGTTTCAGTTCTAAGTATGGGGAACCCCCAAAATTTATTGGTTTTTTTTTTATATTTTTGTGTGAAAATCTTAATGCGGTTCACAGAATACATCTACTTACCAAGTTTCAATGGTATAGCTCTTATAGTTTCGGAAAAAAGTGGCTGTGACATACGGACGGACAGACAGACAAACATGACGAATCCATAAGGGTTCCGTTTTTTGCCATTCGGCTACGGAACCCTAAAACAGTCGAATTGAATACCTACTTCCTCCTTTTTTGAAGTCGGTTAATAAAACGAGAATACATGCCCTAGACCAGGTGTTCCCAACCTTTTACTCCACAGTTTCTGCTACAGTAGCACGCCCCCTTAACGCCAATTTTTTTTGTGAGTAGAGCCGAAATAAGTAAAAAACGGTGTAAACTATACTATAGACATTTTTAGTTGTTTGCTGCGCGAGAATATGAATTTCAATAGATAGTAACGATATTATACACTAGGCTAATTAATAAACATTTATTCAAAAATAGTTTTAAAAACGGAAACGTTCAGCACGCCCCCCTATGAATCACCCTACATCCCCCAAGTGTGACGCGCCCCACTCACCCACTGGTTGGGAATCCCTGCCCTAGACTGATCATAAACTGTAGGTACGGTGACACGCCAGATTTTCAACGCTTGAGTATTTCCTCCCTAAGTAGAGCGAGGAAGTATACCGACGAACGTCTTACACGAGTCACTTCGTGTAACTTCGACGAGGCACTTTGACAAGGCGTAGTGTAGAGTACTGTAGAGAACGCAATTAAAACTTTTTTTATGTCAATAGCCGACAAACGAGTCAAACGAGAAATCCACCTGAGTGAAGTGGCCACCTTTGCCTTTGACATCAGAAACACCAAAGGCATACCGATACGTAGCCAATTACCATCTAAGAAAAAAATAATGTCTGTAAAGTCGGTTTACGGACGGTAGTTTAACGTGACAACGTCATGACAAAACATTGATGAAATTATTGCATACTTATATAGATAAAATTGAGCACTTCGGCCGATCGTGCCTCTCTATCGCTTTTGCCGCTCTCTCGCTCGCGGAACGCTACATTTTTTCGTGCGTGCGCCCGGCGTTCATCGTTTTAATAGACGTTATCACGTCAAAAAGAAACATTTTTCATTTACAGAACTCCAAAAAACCGTATTTTTTAAAGCAATTTAAACAATGTTTCGGGCAAAGCAAGGCTGATGTAGTGTACAGAATTATCTCATTATAAAACCTGCCTGTAGTGAGGTTCTATCGAGTTACTCTCAACGACCTATATTCTAAAGAGCTGCTTAAAGAGACTTAAAGAGTGCTTGTCGGATCAGGTCAGCGCCGCTCCAAGTACTATCCGCACGTATAAAAATAAAAATTCAGGTTTCATAATTCGTTAATGACAAAAATATTTCAACATGAAGCCAGGAAAAAGAATAATGTTATGAAATATTATATTTTCTGTTCACATTGAATGGGCTCAAAAACTACTGGACCGATTTTAAAAATTCTTTCACCAGAAGAATGCTTCATTCTTTCTGAGTAATATGAAATGCGATCACGGACGCAAATAAGGAAAACGAGTGAGAAGGCGATTGCATCTGTTATTTTTCGTCCTTAACTTACGATTTTACGATTAACAGAGGAATCACTTTTATAGTAACTTACGATTTTACGATTAACAGAGGAATCACTTTTATAGTAACTTACGATTTTACGATTAACAGAGGAATCACTTTTATAGTAACTTACGATTTTACGATTAACAGAGGAATCACTTTTATAGTAACTTACGATTTTACGATTAACAGAGGAATCACTTTTATAGTAACTTACGATTTTACGATTAACAGAGGAATCACTTTTAAAGTAACTTACGATTTTACGATTAACAGAGGAATCACTTTTATAGTAACATGCGATTTTACGATTAACAGAGGAATCACTTTTATAGTAACATACGATTTTACGATTAACAGAGGAATAACTTTTATAGTAACTTACGATTTTACGATTAACAGAGGATTCACTTTTATAGTAACTTACGATTTTACGAATAACAGAAGAATCACTTTTAAAGTAACTTACGATTTTACGATTAACAGAGGAATCACTTTTATAGTAACATGCGATTTTACGATTAACAGAGGAATCACTTTTATAGTAACATACGATTTTACGATTAACAGAGGAATAACTTTTATAGTAACTTACGATTTTACGATTAACAGAGGAATCACTTTTATAGTAACTTACGATTTTACGATTAACAGAGGAATCACTTTTATAGTAACTTACGATTTTACGATTAACAGATGTTAGCTCTTGTATGTTTGACGAGTATTTTTATTATGTTATATAAACTGTTTTAGATAGATGAGATGCTGGTAGTTAATCTTTTGGTTTGACGCCGCAGATATTTTTATTTTTGACATATTGTCTGTCGTTCAATGTCGATGGAACAGTAAAAATGGTTGTAAACTTTTGGATATAAATTATGTAATTAACTGGAATTATACTTATAAATACAAATGTAAAGATTGAAGAGTTCACTGTTTTATTTCCCGGCCTGATGCTAACAGGTCAGAAGAGGGATTTGTTGAAGTTTTATGCTTCTACAACTCCACGTCCATAAAACAGGTCAGACAATTGGTGTATATAATTAACACATTAATCTTGTTAAACGTGCGTCCGATTTGGACAGTGGCGTGAAAATAAGTGTTTTTAATACTTTAATATCCATTTCGCGATGATTGAAATCTAAATATTCAGATTTTTTTTTCCCCTTGACTAATATCCATTTCGCGATGATTGAAATCTAAATATTCAGATTTTTTTTTCCCCTTGACTACAATTTCCTCCTTTTGAATCTCAGACTAAAGAACTTGAATATACCCATTTAGAATACCTAGTGTAGTACCTAATAAGAATAAATGAATAAATGCTTATTTTGTTATTTATTTTAAAATATATTCGTGAGCAGTTAGGCTAATATGGTATAATAAGCATAACACCTTAATGCATTTAGTCGAATTAGTAGACAAGTTAGTTAAAACGTCAGTACTGCTCGTATTTTAT
The DNA here is from genome assembly GCA_911387775.1 of Thymelicus sylvestris. Lineage (NCBI taxonomy): Eukaryota > Metazoa > Arthropoda > Insecta > Lepidoptera > Hesperiidae > Thymelicus > Thymelicus sylvestris. The sequence goes on from OU426911.1 coordinate 7,801,529, forward strand.
TTATTTTCAGTCCGAATATATCACATAGCAGTGGCAAATGCAACTACTTTGTGCTTGCAAGCACAGAAGGAGATGAGATGACTAAAAGCGAATCTGTAACAACTGCAAAGAGGCAAAGTATGGAAGCACATTAACGACGCAATCACTCAGGACACTCTCGTTCATTCTCAAGTCTCAATGAAGCTATTGCAACAGAACTGGAGTTCATAAGAGTACTACTTTTACTATTAGTTTCAATGTATTTCTAGAACTAAAGATGACACGGTCACAGGCTTTCAACGGGCTTGCGAACTTTTGACACCTGATGTAACTAATTAGTAGTTACAAGACAACATTTCTTATTGTTGTTCTGAAAGAAATGAATTTATTACGATCAAGATATGTTATCAACTAATTAACTCACATCTTGATTGTAATGTTTCCTTTTTTTTGGAATGTTTAGATTTTAATACAGAAATTTTGTAATGATGGGATTGCTGAATGTTACTCTGTGATAAACATCGTGCCCGAGTTCGATTAAAATCAATATACTCAAACAATAGATATTTAAATGTAATAGGTACCTAATGGTTCAAAATGTGCAATTGCTCTGATGTGAATTATACTTTGTCTAAACGTCTTGTGTGAGTTAAAATAGTACCAGAGTTTCCCAAATATACTTTTACTTGGATCAACCCCATGACAGGATAAGTTACGTTTAGCATTCCCAGGTGACTAATTTTATAATTAGCTGTTGATAGAGATGCTTGCAGAGCTGTAATTCGCTAACACTAACTAGCTGTACCCGCAACCTCGTTCGCATGGGAATATTTCCTGTGTAAATCCCAATTTCCTGATTTTAGAATAAAATAAGGTAATTTTTAAATTTAAGGATAAAATTACCTTATATGTTCTTCTATAACCTCGTCTATGTTAGACTGAAAGTCCTATTAAAAACGTTTCAGTCGTTCCAAAGATAAGTAAAGACAGATAAAAGACTTACAATCAGTGTTTAAGTAGTTATCTTGTAAATAACAATTCTATTTATATGTATAGATTGTAAAAAGATGAATGCTTAGGCTGAAATAGGATACGAGGATATTTAAGACATAAAAAAAGGATTTTAACAAATCATTGCGTTTTGCAAGTAAGTATTCTTCACAATAAACTTGTAAGAATATAATTATAAAGTTATCAAGATAATTTCTTGAATATTGGATCTAAAGCAAAATATGGTGTTCTAGAATTGTTTTATCGGTTTGAACATACAATCAAAAGGTAGGATTTAAAGTAAATCTACTCCCCGTATCTAATAAACTTTTACAAATAATATAATATTAGTAATATCAAAATAGTGGTTTAATTTTTTTTAAGGCAGTAAAGATAAACAGGATTGATATTGATTCTTAGATATTATATCGACTTTGGTAATAATGCATAAAAACAAAGAATCTTTTAATTACAAGTTTTTAAAGAACTATTTTATTACTTTGACACAGGTAGTTTCGAATGATGTTTTATAAGTCTTGAAGTCGACACATCCAAGGCTTGAGTAGTTTTTGATAATTAATTGTTTATTTTATTTACTTACTTAAGCCTTAAATCTTAGTATTTTTGAATTGCTTAACAACGCCATCTACTGAAGTAGCTCTGTGTCATTAAAGCATTTAGTTGCTCCAAATAATAATACTATTATTACACGCAAATCAATGTCAGGAAGAGTCAATGATGTCGTAGCAGTTTTTCATTGCCTGAAAACACGGATAAAACCACATTTTCTAAAAATGAAACCTAACTAGATCGATTTATTGCCCCCGAACCCCTTGCATAAATTAAATAATATGAAAATCATAGACGCTGTTTCCGAGATTCCGAGAATATAATGTATGTGTACAAAAATTGCTCGTTTAAAGGTATTAAATTTAAATACACATTCAATGATAAAATAGTGTAAATAAGTAGTGTACAGGAAAGTGCGTACTACAATTTACTTGTTGTTTGTACGTACTGTGTAGTACCGGGTATAAGTCTCCTCCAAATTGAACCTTTGGTCTGGAAATGAATATCTATTTTTTTTATTTCCATTTACATTTTACATTAACAAAACACGGTTTTCTATGTCGATCTGCCTTCCTCTTACTTAATGGAGTTTTCTGCTACGTTGTTCGTTGTGTCCATGTTTTGTCTAGGCATTTCTTATTTACAACAGTTATGTAGTGGTCTTTTTTTTGTATTATTCTCAGTTTTAGAATACTTTTCTTCATGGCATATTGACAAGATTTAATTTTTAGTCTTTCAGAATATACTAATGTTTGAATCGCGTAGGTTAGACTTGATTATACTTCTATGATGTTATATTTTATAGTACTTCTGTCTATTGATTTTGTTTTTTACTGTTTGTTTCGAAGTTATCATTCAGTCATTTACCTACTTGTTCTAGTGTTTTTTTTTTTTTTTTTTTTTTTTTTTTGATTAGAGCTGTGTTTCATAATTATTGTCTCCATGCATTTTGGGTTTTTATTTTCAGGCTCGTTAACATGTTATTTAAATATATTACAAATTCAGCTGCTGTAAATGCAACTAAACAGAGCTTTTTCATCGGCAAATCTCAAATGTATTAATCTTTTACGGAGTACCTATAGACTTTTTCTATTCAAGTTGATTGATGATTTTTGTTAAGGACACAATAACTCTAACGACTAGGTATCGTGGATTAGGATAGGATGGATTAGGTAATCTTGTCTCATTCTTTTCCAATATGACACTTTCCTTTCTTCTTGTATTTGTAATTATATTTTGTTTACACTCTTGGGTTTAATGTATAACACAACTAGTAGACCTGGCGTGTACTACAACGTTAAGACAAGAGATACTTAATTGTGTAAAGTAAAGACGAGTGTGATTATATGATATAATAGGTATATAATATATATTAATTGTTCTAAAGATTGTGTTGTTGAGTTATTATCTTTTTAGCGGCATTTCATTTAAAATATTTGGAAAGAGCAGTTTAAATATTATAGAGAATACACTGACCGAGGGGCATTTAACTGTGTGTGGTGAGTGTTCCTTGTTAGAATAACCCCTTATATTTTTGCGGCTTCATTAATATTGTTGTATTTCTTCTTGCTTTATATGTGACTTACCAGAATAGCCCCTTCAGTTTTTGTGGTATCATTTATATTTATTTATAGCATGTATTTTTTTTCATAATAATAATATATAATATATTCATACTAGCTGCCCGATCAAACTGCACACGGTGTGCATATTTGATTCAAATCGGGAGTCCATCGCGGAAAAACAACATGACACGTAATTTATAAATATTAAGATAGTAAAATTCTGATATATTTAACAATTTTTTTTTGTCGATAGTTATTTAGAAAATTCTTTGAAGCCTTTACAAAATAATTTAGAAATCATGAGTTATTCTCCTTTACCGACAGTTACGTAATAGCAAAGAAAAAATTATATTACCTACTTATGGTAATAGTCACTGGGTGTATTACTGAAGTTAAATTTATTAATATATTTGTAGAACTCATCTATAATTTGGTCAACGTTACAAAATTAGGTGATGATTTTCGTTTTTTTTTATAACCTATTAATATTCGAAAATTCCATAACATATTAGGTACAGTTATAGAGGAAAATAGTGATAATAATTAATGTAACAATTGTATCTCTAATCGTGATTTGTAGATCTCTAATAGTGATGTGTGATAGTAGTAGTAGGAAGTATGAAGTTGATTTTAGAAATTAGTGGATTAAATTGCATTTTAACGTGTTAAATGATGAAGATATTCCACTATCATATTGTAAGACTCGAGAGTTGAAAATTTATCTGTGAGCGAATTCGTTCATGTTCAGTGTGTAATAGAAACTATAAGCATGACTCAGTAACATATGATATTATTCATTTCATAAGATGTGTATGTATATTATGGACTGAAGTAAAATACTATCAGTACAAAATTCAAAGCAATATTCAGATTTGTATGAAGTATATGGATCAGCTGTGGATTGTAGAGGCCACAATGATCATAATGAAGTTAAAAGTCGATCAGCTGTGGATTGCAGAGGCCACAATGATCATAATGAAGTTAAAAGTTGATCAGCTGTGGATTGTAGAGGCCACAATGATCATAATGAAGTTAAAAGTCGATCAGCTGTGGATTGAAGAGGCCACAATGATCATAATGAAGTTAAAAGTCGATCAGCTGTGGATTGAAGAGGCCACAATGATCATAATGAAGTTAAAAGTCAGTCAGCTGTGGATTGTAGAGGCCACAATGACCATAATAAAGTTTTTCAGTAAAGTCGATCAGCTGTGGATTGAAGAGGCCACAATGATCATGATAAAGTTTTTTAAAACTTTGATATGATTAGCTGTGGATTGAAGAGGCCACAATGATCATATTTAGGTTTCAAAATTTTGATATGATTAGCTGTGGATTGAAGAGGCCACAATAATCATATTAAAATTGTTCAATTAAAGAGGTCACAATGTTTTTCAAAACTTTGATGATTAGTTGTGGATTGAAGAGGCCACAATAATCATATGAAAGTTCTTCAGTATATTAGATCAGTTGTGAATATCAATAATATAGTATAATATTTCAGTCCATACGAATGTAAAATTTACATAGTGTGTACAATTAGAAATCAAAAGTCAAAGAATTAGATCAATAGAATGAGACCACAGTTTTGATATACAATGTTGCTCAATTAATAATGAATAATTTTATGTAATATTTTCAATTTAAGAGATAATATATGATATGGATTAGTAAACATATAAGGTTAAATTTATAATTCGTGTTACAGTTCTGTTAAGCTTACAATACAATTGACTGGTAATTAATTAAACAATTTATTGACTGTAATTAACTTTCACGGGACGTGAAAATGTCAGGAAAGGCCGACTGTTAGCTCTTGTATGTTTGACGAGTATTTTTATTATGTTATATAAACTGTTTTAGATAGATGAGATGCTGGTAGTTAATCTTTTGGTTTGACGCCGCAGATATTTTTATTTTTGACATATTGTCTGTCGTTCAATGTCGATGGAACAGTAAAAATGGTTGTAAACTTTTGGATATAAATTATGTAATTAACTGGAATTATACTTATAAATACAAATGTAAAGATTGAAGAGTTCACTGTTTTATTTCCCGGCCTGATGCTAACACAGAGGAATCACTTTTATAGTAACTTACGATTTTACGATTAACAGAGGAATCACTTTTAAAGTAACTTACGATTTTACGATTAACAGAGGAATCACTTTTATAGTAACATGCGATTTTACGATTAACAGAGGAATCACTTTTATAGTAACATACGATTTTACGATTAACAGAGGAATAACTTTTATAGTAACTTACGATTTTACGATTAACAGAGGATTCACTTTATAGTGCTTGTTATCAGGCATAGACATTTAAAGACGTTGTCGGTAAGAAAGAATAGGGGAATTATTACTGGCTCTGGCACTAAAACCTTTCTTTGTTCCCTTCGTCTTTTTTCTTACCTGACAACGCATCTCCGATTCAATTTGATGTTACTGATGTCCTTAAACGTCTGTGACTATCACTACAGTGGTTCATTAGAGTCTTGACAAAACTCTTTTCTTGTAGCGTCAAAGTCATCTATCTATGCATACTGCTAGACTGGTTATTCTTGGAAAGAGTAAGCAAGATAGTAATACTGTAATAGCTGCGAAATTAGTGCGCATCTTCATACTACAGCACAGCCGGTTAACATCTACTAGATAGAAATTGATAGAATCATTGAATGCTCGAACACGAAACCCATGAATGCTGGCGTCCCTCAAGGCTCTGCGCTTTCACTTATACTGTTCATCTTGCATATCAATAATCTGGGGGCACGGCAGTGCCCCCGCCAAGTCGAGCAAAAAAGCGGCACGGCCGTACCATCCTTTTCTCGAAGCAATTCAGGCCATTTTCGACCCCCTATAACTTCCTTGTGGATAAAGCTAGAAGTCTGAATTTTCAGCTACCAAGCAGTCATGGTATAAACACGCTATATTTCAAATTTCATTCAATTTGATTTAGTAGTTTTAGAATTATAACTAGTCAAAGTTGCTTAATTTCGTCACTCACTGACTGACCGATCATCAAAACTCTAAGGCACTTCTAGCAGACATAGAATCTTCAAATTTGGAACAAATAGTGTTTAGTGTATAGATCAAGGAAAAACTAAAATATATTGCAATTTCGCTCCAGTTTTCTAGATATATCAACTGTATAAATAACTTTGTAATCCTATATAAAGGTATAGGATTACAAAGTTACATTTGCAGTTAATGAATCACTGTACCTGTATAACAAAGTTACATTTGCAGTGAATGAATCAGTGTACATGTATATAATATGTGTAGATAGGTACCTAGATATAATTATGTTCAAAGATAACTTGTAAAAGGAAAAAAAGTAGGACTATCTACAAAAAGAAATGAGATGCCATCAAAAACATAACTTGTAAAAAAACCCAAGTCTCGCAACTCAGTTCTTCTACCGTAAAAACTTGTGAGATCCATGTAATACCAAGTCGGTTAATTTATTCAGTTCCTACTTAAGGTTCCTTCTGTCTTAAGTTCTTACGTAATTAGCTAACCTAACAAGTAACAACATCTTATAGTGACCATATCAATATTGAAAATCTTTTATGTTTTAAATAAATAGATTGACTTGGCAATCGCACTAAACAAATATAATATGTAGGCAGATATTACTTGTGAGATACATTGTGTTTTCATGCGATAGTCAAGTCGATCTATTTATTTAAAACATAAAAGATTTTCAATATTGATATGGTCACTATAAGATGTTGTTACTTGTTAGGTTAGCTAATTACGTAATAACTTAAGACAGAAGGAACCTTAAGTAGGAACTGAATAAATTAACCGACTTGGTATTACATGGATCTCACAAGTTTTTACGGTAGAAGAACTGAGTTGCGAGACTTGGGTTTTTTTACAAGTTATGTTTTTGATGGCATATGCTTGCCATAAGCCTAGGAACATCCAGTGCTATGCTGATGACAGTAGCCGGGAAACCCATAAATGCAGGCGTTCCACAAGGCTCTACGCTTTCACCTACACTGTTCATCGTGCATATCAATATTATCAATAATATGCTTGACATCAGCCTAAGAACATCCAGTGTTGTGCTATGCTGATGACAGTACGGGTGATGCCCGTTATGCAGGCCGAGCAAATATGTTTCGAGTGTAAACTGAGTTGGATAAAACTTGTGTCTGAAGTCGAGACATCTCTGGAGTGGGTCTCGGAATGAGGCAGACCAAACTTAGTCTAGTCCAACCCTAAGAAGACACCAGTTTGCGAGTTGACCGCTAAAAGACATCTCTAAAATCCATTGGAATCCTTGAAAGCGTCGGGTATTGACAAATATGCTTCCCGGTGTAGCTAATGTCTATGGGCGGCAGCAATCACTTACCATCAGGTTCAAGTCTATAGTTAGCGTTCACGCCATCCGCCGCCTTCAAAATGTATGGAAACGACATATGGTGCGGAAAAGTCACGTGCATCACTAGTAGGAAAAAACCAGGCTAATCCCCGCTATACTCTAGAAGTCGAAGAATAGGCGCCACGCAATACTGACAACTGACAAATGGAATGCAAGTGGATTAACAACCAACACAGTGCCGTGCTATCGATATTCACTGTACAGTGCCACCAAGTTATCTGTGAAGTGGCGTAAATTGGAACTAATGAAAATTCATTCACAAGCCCTTTGTGCTCATTCATCTGTCAGTTACTACCTCTCGAATTGCGTTCAATGATTGGTCCAATGCGTCCGACAGTGCCCTCCTTCAATTCACAGATAAGTAGGGTAGTAGGTAGATAAGTATTTTGTTATGATGATTTACTAACCAGAAATTTATGTGAAATACACTAACGCATTAGGACATGCCTGTAATGTTAGTGGTAATATTTTTGAATGAATAAATAAAATAAATAAATAAAGTAGGTACTGCATGTATATCAGTATTGTCGATTTGTTAAACATTGATTGAGCGCAGTAACATCTATAAGTTACTATAACTTATTGGGAACCTCGAGATTTCCCCGCCAGGCGAGGTATTGTTGCCTGAAAACTTCAATAGTGTGATTCAGGTTGACGTGACGTCATTGTGACGTATGTATGTACGTTGTCGCCACTATAGCAAGTAATAAGTGATAATGATTAGTGGTACTTACGGTCGGTAGTGTATATAGAGCGTGCAGTGAATCAGTGCTAATGCTTTCAACACTGAATACATGCCCAGCATTCGAGATATTGTGAAGTCACCTGTAACAAAAAACAACATAATAATCCTTCTTTCTTAATAACGTAATAATCCTTCTAATATTTTATTTAGATTTTTTGTTTGTAAGGAAGTATTGAAGATTGTTACTTTTTTACGCAATAATTCTTGACAAAAAATAACCGACTTCAAAATTAGGGATAACTCAAAAACTACTCGTCTGATCTCGCTCAAATTTAAGTGGAACCACATGACAAGCGCCAGGTTTCGATTAAAAAAGAATCATCAAAATCGGTTCACCCAGTCGAAAGTTCTGATGTAACAAACAAAAAAAATACAGTCAAATTTAATACTTCCTCCTTTTTTGAAGTTGGTTAATTGGTAATTGGTTTATCACACGTTAATGCCCATGCCACCATATACATAAATGTGGCATTTTATATTGCTTGATAATTTATTTTATGTTTTTTATTAAGCTGTTTAAGCTGTTTCATCACTTAATAAATCCAAAAGATATATTTATACTACAGCAACCACCCTGCCTAGTAAAAATCTCTAGGTTCGATTCCCGGCCGGGTCAGATAATATTTTGTATAGGTTATTTGTGGTGTTCCTTTGTATGTATGTATAATTATGTAGTTTGAGAGAGTGAGTAAGTTATTTAAATATTACCGTCCATATGATCTGCATCACTGTTGTTATTCAAAAAGGACCTTCCTTCGATGTAAGACCGTCCAGCAGTCCCTAGATCCATGAACGCTACAAAAGCTATCCATCCACGGAACGCATACAAAACTTTATTTTGAACTGGCATTATGCATTAATTTACACCAAAATTCACTTCAGCAAGAACTTACTGGCTTGGTTTATTGTTTTCGACCGATTTTTTGCACTAAAACGAACTTAAGACTCAAGTAAACAAAAGTTAAACTTTCCTAAAGAAAATGTTCGCTAATCAAGATTAATTGAATTAAGCGGGAAAGTTTCCTACATCTAAACTAACGCGCGTACGTTGAAGCTTGCACTGCGGCATTTTACCTGCATTACATATTTTCATATAAAATTATAATTAGATGTTGAACTATAGTAGGTTCCTTCCTACGCTTCGCGCAGGACTTGAAACTCGAACATCTCAATTCTCAACTCAAATCAAGCTTCTAGGGATACGCAAAAAGTATCGATACTTCTAGGTATCGATACTTTTGTTTCGATACCAAGTACTTTTGGTATCGATACTTTTGTTCCGATACTTTCGAGGTATCGATACTTTCTAGAAGTATCGATACTTTCCTTCGTCCATTTCCAATAAATTATTAGCTTATGAAAAATAACAATTATTAATCGATGAAACCTAAAACATGATTCGGTGAATTACCAGTCATTGCCGAGCACTTATGTGTGTTACCATTTAATTTGATTCAACTATTTTAGGAGTTTTTTACGAGTAACCTTTACGGGTTGAATAATCTGTGTAGTGTTTTTTGTATTTTAAACTATTTCATTTATTCAGTTTTCTGATAATTGCAGCCCTTAAAAGTATTATTGCATTATTTGCACAGCATCTTTCAGTTCCTTAGTTGTAGGAAAGTACTTTTCTGACAACGGTACGCTTATGACTAGCTCATGTAGTATAGAGGTAAGAAGAGCCATCTCTGTGCATGAAAATTGTCCCGTAAAAACGCGTCCAATAACGGGTGGCACTGCAGTAGCCTAGGATAAATTTTATTGAACTCAGCAAACTTCACTCCCCAGCTCCGTCTACAACAGCTATGTTCATATCGTAGTTATTCCGACGCCAGCGCCATTGTCGCAGAATGGTGGTAGGTATTGGAATCTCTATTATCAGTTATATACAACTGGACACTATTTCAACTTTCCATCCATATGGGATGGCTCTCCTTATCCTCTATACTCCATGGACTGTCTGAAACTTTCTTAATATATATGACGCAGAAAGGGGTATTCTACGGTGTTGGTTATTCAATAATATTCCTTTTACTTTGCTCCATGACATTATATTTCCAGTTCTCCTAACGTTCACATCAATAACAATCTGTACAACTCCGTGATCAGTATTGGAATCCCATAGAATGTCCCACACATATTATTCTAAATAGATTGACACATTCCTAATTCTAAACATTTGGTTTTTCTTCATGACTTCTCGTATGACAGACCAAAGAGGTCGCTCGCCGTCATATATACTAGTGGATACTCAGCATGTTCCACTACGATATATTATTTTCTGATAAATATGACAAATCAGTGTTTTTGTGTTGTCGTTGATGCGCCATCGTTACAAATTATCTTTAAATTGTTGTATTGTAAAAGTAGAAAATCGACTTTATCAATGGACTGAATGTGCTTAATGCATTGCTTTAGTGGTTTCAAACCATCTTCGGAATATTGCCTTTCAAATGAAACCATTTTGAGGGATACCGGATGAATGGTGTCAGTGTCTATAAAGGACATCCGTATAAACATTTTTTGTGTTATATATTATGTGTATATAGATTGGATATTAGTGACTATTTAGTGAGACATGTTCCTCTTAGGCTTTTTTGCGTAACTGCAACACACACACACCATTCCATTCAGGTTTTTTTATAAATGTATTAAAGAGTACTCGATACCTAAAGGTATCGATACTTTTGTTTCGATACTTTATTGGTATCGATACTTTTGATACGATACTGGTATCGAGTAAAGTATCGATACTTTTGAAATTTTGCGTAACCCTACAAGCTTCTATCAGTTGTCAGTAATTATTATCCGTCAATGGGCGCGTTCCACTAGACGCTCACAACGCTCACAATGATCAAAATATCATACTAATTTGATCGTTGTGAGCGTTTTGAGCGTCTAGTGGAACGCGGCCAATGTCATAAAACCAGATGACTGTCAATGTCAATGTTATCAAAGTGACAGTTAGTCATTTATTGTTGCCATTTAAATAAAATTGCAATGTGTCGCATAGACAACTTGCACAAGCATATGTCTTTGATTGTGTTTTATTCTACTCTGTGGCCATAGCGTGCACGCAGGCTGCTGAGGCTGCAGCAGCTAGCAGCGTGCTGCCTGCTGGCGCTGGCACGAGTGGCACGGCTGCGTAGGTGCTATATGAAAATAGATCACATATTTTCCTCAGAATAATTATCTAACAATGTTTTAGAATGGGCACTATAGAATGGGCGATAAAATTACAAATTCCTTTGCTCTGTGTTGAGATTTATAGAACTTACATCAATTTTGTGGCTCTATAAAACGAAATCAAATTTAATATTAATTTAACCACATTTTAAACGAGCAGAACAGCTCTTTAATAGTACGGTACCCGTACTACCGGTACCGTAAAATTATTGAAATTAATGTTCTGATAACTGCAGACCGTACTATATAAGAAATGACAGAATAACAGCAAGAATCCAGGAACTGAACATCTCAGAATACAGTTATGTATTCGTTAGTATTATATGAAAAATGATAATATTATTTTACACATTTTTGACTTGTTTTATTAATCTTCAATAAAAGCTAAGCTTTTATTATTTTGTAGTATTATTAAGGGTTATTTACCTGAAGGTTACCCATGAAAATAAAATCATTAATTTCAAAAATTACCACAGAGGACTTAATTACTTTGTTTTAAAAATCACGTTTACATTTTCGGGGTTATCTTCCAAAGTTGCCAGATGTAATATTGATACGCTATCCAGCAGCGGCTGGCCACAAATACCTAAAAATATCGTCGCCATATTGGTATTGTCAAAAGATCGAGCCATCGATGTGAAATAAAAGATGAATTTTCGATCTGCGTCGAGCGAATTACCTTAATTCGTGTGTTTAGATAAACAGTTGAGGGACTGGAGATTCGTTTAGATGTTTCGTTTGCCGTACGAGGTGTTTGTTTCGGTTGGCAAATGATGTTTTCAATGGAGAAGTGTGGTGCTTCCGAGTCTGAGGCCGGTGGAAGCTCGAAGGAAGCGTCAGTGCCTTCAGACGAGGTAGCATCCGCGGTGGCGGCCGTGTCGGATGAGATAGGGGACATTTTGAAGGATGAGTTGGGGGACGCAGATAGGGCGGAGCGCATCGGGGCTGACCTGGCGGACCTGAGTGCCGAGTTGGGGCTCCTAGCTGGGCTTGCAGACGAGCCCCAGCAGGATTACCCATCGCTCTTCGAGATCGCTGTAAGTAGCATCAATAATAACTCCCAACATGGCTGACTCCTACTTTTGATTCATATATTTTCCATTCGAAATCATTCGAGAACTTTACTCACCTTTGAAATGTCAAAATCGTATTTTCTCACTAAAATGTGTTAAAATGGGGTTAAATATGTTAATATTTATATTTGTTTAGTTATAAGTGGATCCTATCGGAGCGAATTTTTGATGCAACTACCTTAAAAGTGATTTTTCCGCTTTTTCGATTATACTTTTTGCTACTCGGTCGAAATTAAAGAAATTGTTCTGTTAACTAATATTTCAAGATCATGGAAACATTGATTTTCAGTGTTTTTAAAATGTAAAAAAATAGTTGTATGTATGGTTATTTGGTTACAAATACTTGCAAGTGTTTTGACTTGGAGGACAAACAAACTATCATAATGTCAAACACTTTTAACTTTGTAGTTTGTTAAACAGGTTGTCAATATTTATCTCAATTATTGTATTAATTAAACTAAGTTTTCTTGTATTAGTTGAAATTGATCACTAATAATTATTTAAACATCAAAGAACACAAGTTGAATTTGCAGATGCCAAACATTATTTGTTTGCAGTTATATATCCGATACCATACTCTTTTTCATATACTTACCATACACATAATACATACATATAAATGGGCATTTCAATACCATATAATTGAAATAAATAAAGAAGTATTTATATTATTGAAACTCAATAACTACCTAACAAAAACAAATAAAGAATATTGATTATCAAATCGAGAAGATAGAACAGGAAAAGACCCTGTATGGTCTGATACTCTGGATCATTTTTGCCATGCATGTGCAAACATGGAACAAGCTTCCTTCTGAGATATTCCCGGAGCATTATCACATGGGATTCTTCAAAAAAGGCGTAAAGTGATTTCCTTCAGGGCTGGAGTGGCATTTGTCTCCTCTAGTATTTCCCATGTCCATATGCAAAGGTGAACACTTACGATCAGGTGGCCCTTCTGCTTTTTCGTCAGCCTCTCAGGTTATAAAACAAGATGTTTGCCAGTTACACTTCTACTTTGTGTGCCACAATTACTAACTGGACAATTACTAATATTTACTAACAGCACTAACCTACACTAGCCTTACTAACTAGATCGAACTCCGAAATGGGTACGGACTACGGTTTCAATAGATCAAACCTGGTTGCAGACTGCAGTGGCCCTTGGGATAGCAGTCCCAGGCCTGAAATCACAAAGAATAATACACAAGTATTTACAAATAATGAAATTAAAAATAATAAATAATTCAAACTATAATTGATTTAAAATTTTTAAAAAAGAACACAGTTTTTCCATAGTTTTGAGTTTTCACTTCTGTCGGCAGTCCTTAAAACTGCCTATTTTATTTTTAATGGAAATCTGGCAACGAGCTGACAATCCACATGATGATAAGTGGCTATTGTCGCCCATGGACATCAGTCATAGTCATCAGTAGTAACATTGTTGTAATGTATCTACATTCAATCAATTGCATTTAATCATTTGTCAATGTAATAAATTATTCTTTGAATTTAAACATAACTAATAATATGGTATATTATTGTTGTTAAATCAAACCTTATATATATAGGTAGCATTTAACATTTTTGATGATACAATATTTACATTCTATAATCTAAATTTTACTAACAAAAAATAACCAACATCAATATTACTCAAAAAGTACTTATCAGATCTCGTTCAAAATGTGGCACCACATGACAAGCACCTGCTTTCGGTTAGAAAAAGAATCATGAAAATCTTTCCACCCAGTCCAAAGTTCTGAGGTAACAAACATAAAAAAAATACAGTCGAATTGAGAACCTCCTCCTTTTTTTGAAGTCGGTTAAAAATATTACACATTACGGAACATTTTTGTATCATGCCCTGCTTTATGCAGGTTGCATATCTAACTCTGTTGTTGTGTGTACAGTCACCTGCAGAGAAAAATAACCCATCTGTTTACAGTGCAACAGGCAACAGAAACGTTGCTGTTCGTATATTTATAAACAGATGGGTTACTTTTCTCTGCAGGTGACTGTACAAGTGTACCTGTCAACTAACTGGTGGTCTTCTCAGATGGGTCACCGTGGCTCCGCGAGCGGCTCCTCGTCTTCCTCCTGGTCCGGAGGCCCTGCGGTGCGGGTGCGTCGCCCCTCGCGGCCGCAGCGCTGCACTAGACGACGCCCTATCGTCAAGGGCAAGGAGGTAGGATTGAAGTTGTTTCGGTAGTATATAGTAGTATGTAGTGTGTAGAAGTGTTGTAAGTAAAGAAGTTGGATGCATTCTAACATGAATGGTATTACCATAGTATAAGTTCAATTGCAATCGGTTCAGCCATTCCAAACGTTAACTTGGACAAAGAGAAAGGCAGACAATTCTTTAAATGATTTAGTTTTAGTATCCGGTAAATATGTGTAAGCACTTGAGATAATACAATTATTTTGAAAATCACCAACGTCTGTCTAATCTGTGTCTGACTGTGTATTTGTATTTCTGTTTGTGGCATCGTAGCTCCTAAACGAATGGACCGATTCTTATGCGGTTGTTTTTGTTTCATAGCTGACGTGATCGTCGAAGAACTATTTCTAAGCTATGTTTTTGTAAATAAAACTGTTTTTTTTTAATTTAGAATTCACCGTTACATATTGTTATTGTACATAATATTATGGTTATCGCAGATGGGTCGCCGGCGGCCCAACGCCGGTCGTCGGGCGGTGTCGCTGCGTCTGCGTCGGATTGAGGTCGTGTCGGAGATGTCGGACATCGGCGCCGAGTCGGACTCGTCTGACCAGTGGACTGAGTTGGAGGATGGATGTGAGTATAGGATTTAGGTGGTGTGGGAGAGATTTGTGGGTAAAATTGAACGATTTTTTTGTGTTTTTGTCTTATTATGTGTATTTGTATTATCATGTTCTTGTGACTAAAATTTTAGGCTTTTCTATACAGCACTTGGCACCCATTTAGATCTCAATTCTTTTTTTTTAAATTGGCCCTCATTTCACATTTATGTTTTTGATGAGATTATTAATAAACTCAAATATCTCACAAATGATATCACTTACGAAATTTCATCACATTTAATAAGTTGATGTAATATTCCAGCTGGCTCCGAGGACAGCTCCTCCGGCAAGGAAGTGGCGTCTCTTGGCGACATGGAGCCCGTGTTCGATCACAAGGGAGGCGTGAGTGTTATACCTTCAATTAATACTAGGAACATTACTCAATATACAATAACCGACTTCAAAATAACTCTGAAACTACTCGTCAGATCTAGTTCTTTAAGTGGGACCACATGACAAACATCAGCTTTCGATTAAAAAAGGAATCATCAAAATCAGTTCAGTCGAAAGTTCTGAGGTAACGAACATAAAAAAATACAGTCGAATTGAATACAGGAGGTATTCCTTTTTTGACGTCGGTTAAAAAGTGCTCAACCTAAATCTTCCTGACGTACAAGCGCTTATCAGATTGCTCACTGGACATTGCAAGCTCAATAGACACCTGGAGATGATAGGCCTGAGCAACACTGCATGTTACAGAGGCAGAGGAAACACCCATCGACATACTCTGTGAATGCCCTGCCTATAGGTCACTGCAGAAGCCGGACTCTAGAAGGTTACTTATCCCACCCAACAAAGTCAAACAACTTCAACCCAGGAACTTCCAACTGTTTGTCCGAACATTAGGACTTGGTGACCAGATCTAACTCCGAAACGGTTACGGACTACGCTTTCAATAGATGAAACCTGATCGCAGTTGCTCTTGGGATAGCTGTCCCACTAAAGTCGGGACATGAAGCAGGAAGAAATTCGTACATTGACTTGATATTAACTGTCTCTGTCACTCCCGCGCAAATATAATGCATGTTCGCTCGCACAGTGCAATGACCGTCGTTCTATGCGAGCGAGACGCATTATATTTACACGGGAGTAACCGAGACAGGTAATAACAAGTCAATGTACGAATTTCTTTCTGCTTCGTGTCCCGACTTTACATCCCCAAATAATAATAATAATAAATAATCTAATATTCCATCATCCCCACCAGCTCCAAGTGCCGACGATGGGCCAGTTCCTGCTGCCGCTGTTGGCGGCGGACGCGGGCCCCGAGCCGGACCACTTCCTCATCAGGCACGAGGACATCTTGCAGGTTGGTCACTGTCCACACTGCTCACACACACGCACGCACACACACACACAGAGAGAGAGAGAGACAGATACTTGTTAACGCTACACATTCGTAGCCCCACTCTAGGATTCCTTGTGTCTTGGGTGCCATGGATAACACACAAAGACACACACACACACAGAACAAGAAAAAACAACAGAAATTTAAACTCATTATTCAAATTCCTGCCTTGCTGGGAATCGAACAGTATCCTTTGTACGGTAACCACATGCTATTACATCACACAGGTCGTCAAATCATTCATAGTCTATACTCCATTTTTTTAGATTTGACTTATTTGGTAAACTAACTTAGCATTACTTTTTATGGAAATATTAATTAAAAATAATTTAAAAAAATAATTCATGGTAGACATAAATTAGTTTGGTGTTTAATGTTTATTCGTCTTTAATTAATTGTCGTTTTGTGTCTTGCTTTATTTTTAACGGACTTTAAAATAGGAGGAGGTATTCAATTCGACTGTATTTTATTTTTATTTTTTATGTTTGTTACCTCAGAACTTTCGACTGGGTGAACCGATTTTGATGATACTTTTTTTAATCGAAAGCTGATGCTCGTCATGTGGTCCCACTTAAATTTGAGCGAGATCTGACAAGTAGTTTTTGAGTTATTTTGAATACGGTTATTTTTTTCTTGGTAAAATTCAGATACATCACAAATATCGATAAAAAGACAGTGTAAGTTCATCACTATATAGGAGTCGCAATAAAAAAAGTTTCATAGTATAACAGTGTATACTATGTTTTAGCTGCTAGCATCGGCTGAGGTGAGCGGATCGCGGGACGACCACGACCAGTTCGACGATGGTGACCCCGCGCTCGACTCGCCCACTGACGCGTGAGTCTCCTTCTGTCTTTATGGAAATAGCTGACAAAACTGACGATCCACCTGATGGTAAGTGGTAAGCCTGTGAGTACTGAGTACTGTCTATACTGGGCTGAGACTGGAACTGGACAGTTTATTATTAATGTATTGCGAAAGACTGGAATACATTGCCCGTGTCGGTGACTTGGTGTTTCCATTCGATTATAATGTGTTTTTATGGAAATAGTTGACAAATGAGCTGGCGATCCACCTGATGGTAAGTGGTCAGTAGCCCATGAACATCAGTGACACCAAAGGTGATACCTTTGCCGGCCAAGAAATAGAAGAAAAAGAAGGCAGGAAAGTCTTTCTTCTTTGTCCTTCTTGAACAGACGAGGTGGTGAGTGGTATTAATATCAAAGGCATCCTCGATTCGATGTAAAACTTGGATTTTGACTTTGATGTAGCAGTATTGTATGTATTTCATACAGACGTGAGAAAATGGCAAATATAAAGAAGTGAACGGGTCATGGTCTATCTGTGCTAAATTGCATGAAAATATGTTCAGTAGTTTTGGTGTTAAGGGAACGTTCCCAAACCACGTGACACATTTAGGGGGGGGAGGGGGGTCTGCAAAACACCACGCTTGGTCACAGGGGGGAGGGAGGGGGTTTAGGTTTTTGTCACGTGGTCAGTATCCACTAAGGGAATCTCCCGCTTTCTCGAGCTATACTTACTCACCTACAGGAAGTTGGCGCCACACTTTGAAGTTACAAACATTTTGAAGGTTGTTCTAGGTTTGTTCTACATTGTTCCAAAACGCCATAGGGCTGAGAATGAAATTTTCAGAGAAAATCCAAAAAACGCGAGCTAGCACCGCACTTTCAAGGTATCGCGATTCTGGCAACGATGACGATGCGGAGAAATTGCCTTGAATGGCTTTGGTCAGAGACCATAACGCTCGGCTACCACACGGATAGCTCAGCAGTCTCTTGCCGGTTCTGTGTATGTGCTTGAACTTTGCCTTAGTGATTTGCTTCTTTGAGGACCACGAAGCAGCATTAAATTTATTTTTCAGCTGACTCACAATGGTGCCTCCGAGCTCACGTACCTCTACCCAATCCTGATAAGAAGATTACTTCAGGCTAATTAATGCAGTTTCAGTCAAACCAGGCTTGGATTTTACCCCAACGGGTACCACAGAGCTTGGAATCTAACATTCCATGCCCTGGAGTACCACATCAGCTATGAAAAGCGCATAAGCGTCGGGATCAGCTGAGGAGAAACAAATTGCGCCTCCACGGCAAAGACTGGGCCAACTTCACCCACATGATGCCACCTTACAAATAAAGTTTCTTCGAATGCGATATTTTGGATCAATATAAGCAGGACAAATCTATAACAATCCAGACCAACCGCCAGAACTTCCTAATTTATTTTTACGAAATTTGTGAGAATATTTTTTTTTTCGAACGCGATATTTTGGAACAATATAGAACGAACCTAGAACAACCACCAGAATCGCGATACATTACTTATTTATATATAACCGTTTACTTTAGCGCTTTTAAATCTCACAGGTAGAAACACTGACGCAATTAGATAGTTAGGTAAAATATAGCGCTGATTGAAAACTGACTTTGAAAATTCTAATCTCAGTAGTTTCGGAGATGGGGGGAATGGTCAACTTTCGCTTTTAATTTTCATTCTTTCTTGAATAATTTTAAAATTATCAAATAATAAAATATATTTGCGATCCTTACAACAAGCCCTTTCATTTGACATGCCACAAGTGACACGACATGATACAGTTTACAAAACAGTTTTTTTTAATTATGATTTCATTTTTTTTTTTAAATAAATACCTTCGTCTTTGGGTCCCAAAAAAAGAACTTGAGCACCAAATTTAAACTCATTTTAGTCCAGTAGTTTTGGAGTAGCTTGTTTTTAGGGTTCCGACACGGAAAAAATCAAAAACCGAACCGTTATAGGATCACTCACGTCGTCACGAAATTATTATTTTTAGGGTTCCGTACGAAAAACGGAACCCTTATAGGATCACTCGTGCGTCTGGGCAGCCGCCGTTCACAGCCAATTTACTTCGAAACTACTGGTCCAAATGAGTTGAAATTTGGTACTCATGTACTTTTTTGTGACCCAAAGGCGAAGGTATATAAAGTAAACAACTGAATTTTGAAAAAAAAAATTAACGAGATCAAAATTAAACAAGAACTGTTTTGCAAGCCATCTCGTGTAGCATGTCAAATATAATCAAAATTTTACTAACAAAAAATAACTGACTTCAAAATAACTCAAAAACTACTTGTCAGATCTCGCTCATATTTATGTGAGGCCACATGACAAGCACCAGCTTTCGACTAAAAAAAGAATCATCAAAATCGGTTCACGCAGTCGAAAGTGCTGAGGTAACAAACATAAAACAGTCGAATTGAATACCTCCTCCTTTTTTGAAGTCGGTAAAAATGGCTTGTTGTCAGGATCTCAAATAATATATTTTAGTTATAGTTCTACAATGGAAAGTTTTAAAATTATTCAAGAACGAATGAAAATTAATGCCAAAAATTGACCATCCCCCTCCATATCTCTGAAACTACTACTGACGCTTGAATTAAAAAAATACAGAGTTCTTTACTTAAATATTACAGGAAAAATAAGTCAATGGTCTTAAAAAAACGGCAAAAATCATTAAAATAGGAAAATAACTGTAAATACATAATCAAGGTACGAAACCCTCTTGTCAAGTTTATTTTATTATAGTTCTGCAATAGATACTAATTTATATTCTTATAACTGTCTGCAAAAAAATTTGTCACGTGAAAACTAGGGGGGGAGGGGGGGGGTCTTCTCAAATACCACGGTTGGTCACCGAGGGGGGGGAGGGGGGTAAAAAATGGTTAAAAATGTGTCACGTGGTTTGGGAACGTTCCCTAAGGTGTAATAAATGAAATGGAAAAGGATACTATTATTTGCTTACTAACAAAGAAAAATATAATAATTGGTATAGGTTAAGATACATGAAGCCTTTGATGCCTCAGATTTGATTAAATATTGTGATGTTTTTGACTCTAATGTTCGGTTAATATTCGGGTAAGTAAGTTAAGTAGTTAACTAAATTTTAAGTAAATTAATACGTGCAAACGGACAATTTAGTAGTTTAGTAAATTAGTAGTTAAGTAGACAAGTAATTTAGAAAATTTTCTATTTTCTGTTAAGTAGGTGGGCGGGGCTTATCACTTAACACGTTTGGACAGGCACTTAAAATTTAGTGAATATTTAGTTAACTACTTAATACGTCTAAACCGAACATAAATGGAATGTTGTCGTTGGCAGGCTGGACGAGGAAGTGGCGAACGCTTGCGAGGACGCCGTGGCGACGCCCGACGACGAAGCGTTGTTGCTGCACTACGTCTGCGGTGAGTCGTACTGATTAAAGTTATGTTTGGATGGGTTTTTTTGACTTTAAATACTGATATAGGCCTTCATACATTACATTCCCAACTGGAACCGTATGAAAGAAATAGAAACATAAAAACAATTGCTTTTTTTGCAGTGGTTTAGGTTATCAATTGTTTTCAAGTTACATATTATTATTTATTTGTTACTTATTGAATACGCCACAGGCAGGTTGTTTTCTCTGTGAACCGTTTTAAACAATTGTATGTGTAGAAATACAATGCATCACGTATTGATTTATATTTAAGTACGTGGCACTCAAATAGGTCTGGTAGGACCAATGCTCACATAAATATTATTCACCTCTGTGATGCTGTTGCGAGAGAGCGAGAGAGACAGAGAGAGAGAAAGAGAATTTTGAAATGTTACAATGAGCCTATCCTTCGTTTTGAAATAAGTGGGATTGTCATAATCACTTGTTATATAGAAACTTCCAGATCATCCTATCGTTGCAGACTCACCAACGGTGCCGGACGAGCCGGAAGCCCAGCACTTCACGGTGATCGAGGAGTGGCTGCTCGGAGTGTACCGGTCCTGGTGTGAGATATCTGCACTGCTGTATACCATCCTCGGGGCTAATATGTGAGTTTACTGCATCATTTGATTCATGTAGAGTCCGCACCAATCTGTGTGTGTTTTGGGGTGTAGGAAGTTAATATCAATGGTGCTCATTCATTGTGGTAGGGTGGACATCCAGCAACACCAAAGGCATCACAGATGCATTACTGGCCAATAAGAGAGAAATAAAGTGATAAGAAAGCTAATAAGCCCCCAGCCGGAACACGACGAGTCGTTTGAAGTGCTAGGATATACATAATATATAGTGAAGAAACTTTGTTCCAACCGGGTATCCTTGACATCATTCTTTCACTCACACTTACACCCCAACTCACTAACGATTACTTAAATCGCTCCTTAGTAAAGAATCACCGTACAAATTCTGTTCTAAGGAGCGATTTAAGTAATTAATTAAGTAAGTGCGAACGGTGCGTATGCGTGCGTTGCTCGAGCGCACTTGTTCGAGATCCTTGCGTGCAACTATCTCTGTCATCCTTCAGTATGTATCGTATATTATATCTATCTGTCCACTGCCGGAATATCACACACTCACACTTATATTGTTGGTGTCCGCGAACGGTGCGTATGCGTGCGTCGCTCGAGCGCACTTGTGAGAGTTATCTATATATCGCACCTTTGGTGGTACAAGGGCACATCTTACAAAAAATCGTAAAATGACAAAAATTAAACAAAAAAATATTTTACACCTGCAAAGTACATGGCCATATTCACAAATAAATGGGTCGTATCTCATGCAAAGAACAAACACTTTGAAGCAATACAAAGACGAATAATACGACTCGGAATGCAAAAAAAAAAAAAAAACTTTAAAATGGCTCTCCTGTAAAATTACAAAAGTGCAGTTGAGCCCTTGTACCACCAAAGGTGCGATATGTCTATCTCTGTCTAACTCGACCATCTCTCTCTGCGAGCAGCAACGCGGACAGCGAGCAGCGCGAGTGGTGGTACCGCGCGCGCTTCGGCTGCCACTGCCGGCTGTGCCTCGGGCTGGCGAGCAACCCGCGCGCGCTCGCCGCGCTGCTGCGGGACATCGTGTGGGAGCTCGCGCACGGTCAGTGGGGGGCAATGGTTACCATGCCGGATCGCCGCACCGAGGGTCCTGGGTTCGATTCCCAGCGAGGCGGAGATTTGAATGATGAGTTTGAATTCTGTTCTCGGTCTGGATGTGAATGTCCTTGTCTAGTGTGTTGTCCATGGCACCCGCGACACAGGGAATCCTAGTGTGGGGCTATGAGTGTGAAGCGTTATTTATTCATTTATACATGGAGTGTACGGATTGGTTAGTGGGCAAGCAAGAGATGTTGGTATACTGAGGTTGACTTCTTGGTTTCTCGACTACTTAGAATAACTTTAATAAGCAAAAAGTTAAGCGATTCCATGAAACGGAACTCTTGTCTGACTTTTACTCAAAGTTTTCTACAACTTAAGCATCCAGTAAATGCTTTAAAATTTAAATATATTCAAGTGATCGTTACGATGAAATTTGGTATGAAACAACAGGGATTGATCTACAATCAAATGGTAAGCGGCAATGTAGTCTTAAGGTCAATGCATACGTAACGGGTTTTTTCCCGTACGGGACGGAGACGTGTAGTTTTGGAAACATTGTTTCTTAGAAAATGTATATGATAGTGCATACGGAATCCCGTACGGGACGAGAACGGGGCACGCACGTATTTTATGCCCCATCCTCGTCCCGTACAGGGTAAAAACACGTTACGTATGCATCGACCTTAAGGTATACATGAGTGTATGGATTGGTTAGTGGGCAAGCGAGAGAAGTTGTTATATTGAGGCCGACTTCTTCGCTTATCGACTGCTATGAAACAACATGTTGTGACAGCTTTTTTTATTTTAATTATTTAATTAAGGTAACGCTTGACTACAACCTAATGGTAAGCGGCGATGTAGTCTTAGATGGTAAGACGCTGATTTTATTCAAATTCTTCATGGTACGCATAATAAATGACGAAGCAAAGTGCGTCATCCGTACATGGGGGATGTTAACGACGGAAAGATATATCGAAGGATTTGTGAACATTGTCAAATAGCTTATTACTAAATCCGGTACACATTTTAACTATAAAAAAACTATTTATGTCCCACAGGTGGCACAACAGTGGGCGTGGCCGTGGGCATCGTCCGTATCCTGAAGCTCAAGTCTGACAAGGTGCCGTACAAGGAGTGGGAGATCTCGCGGCTCAAGCGGATCAACTTCCCGGAGACTGGTGAGTGGGGAGATGGTTGCTAGGGTAGATTGCATAGCAACGGGTGTAGAGGTCAAGTTATTCCTTAACAAAGCACCCACTGAAATGGTGATAGATTAAAAAAAATGGTTGTCTGTAAAGTCGGTTTACGGACGGTAGTTTAACGTGGCAACGTCATGACAAAACATTGATGAAATGATTGCATACTTTTATAGATAAAATTTAATCATTTTAATTAAATTACCATTATTTTACCGAGTGCTTCGGCCGATCGTAGCCGATCGTGCCTCTCTATCGCTTGTTCGGCTCTCGCTCGTGGAACGTGACAGTGAGTCATGCTTTTTCGTGCGTGCACCCGGCGTTCATCGTTTTAATAGACGTTGTCACGTCAAAAAATTACGTTTATAGGTATCTGTGTGTGACTTGACTGTGTCTGTGTTGTGTTGCAGCGGAGACGATAATCCACGAGCAGCTGTGCCGCGCGGCGCAGCAGAACGACATGTCGCGCCAGATCATCACCGACATCTGTCTGTGTCGCCAGTACACGCGGCCCTTGGAGAAACAGTGAGTTGTGCACACACGTCACGTTGGTTCTTTGGAACGAAGTTCCTTATCGCGCGTTGCGAAAGGGGGCTAGGCGGAAAATTTGGTAACGACACTTTTTGCCGTCGGTAGTTTTTTTTACATAGAAAGCAAGCCAGAGTACTAGGATAGCAAAAACATGCAAGCGAGAGCACACTTGCAGCATTTTTTTGCTACCCTAGTACTGACTGCAAGGAACTTCGTTCCATCCGGGTGTCCCTTGACACCCCTCAAGTTTTTTTTTATGTAAGTATCCGGCAAACGAGCTGACGATCCACCTGATGGTAAGTGGCTATCGTCGCCCATGGACATCAGCAACACCAAAGGTATCACTGATGCATTGTCGGGCAAGAAAGAGCGGCCCTACCACCAGCGGGCCGGATTTAGTCGCCTCTTACGACACCCATCCGGCGTGAAATTGGGGTTAGTATTCTAAGCCGCCCCAATACGGCATTGTTGAGGGATGGGATAGATCTCTCTCCAAACGAGGTGTCTTCAAACTGTTAGTCTTCGGAACTTCCTTGTAGTTTAAGTGATTGACGGAGTTAAGCAACAGCGGGTGCGGTCGATAGTTAAATTAGTTTTTTTATGAAAATGGTTGGCAATCTATCATCAATCCTAAATGTATCCGTTCCTTATCGTCGTTAAGAGATCATGGAACCATGCTAAATGTCGAAGAGGGCTATGTCGACATTTTGTCTAGTTTCATGCTCGAAGACCTTCCACATGCTATGCTTAACGACTATTAATCAGACCCGTGAAAGTACTACCTTCTCTCTCTCTCTCTTGGATGGCAACGCATCAGTGATGTCACTAGTTTCACGGATGTTCATGAGCAACGATAGCATCAGGTGGTTCGTTAGCTAACAGGCAGTTAACTAACGTTGTTGTTTCCAGGCATGCGGTCGAGAGGTTTTTCAAGTTGTTAGAGAACTTCAAGAGCGCGTCTGTTATCACTTTCAAGGTATGTCACTGTTTATATCTTTATTCTACTCTATTTAAAATGTTATAGTGGATACTCGGCGTTTTCTACGCTAAAAATTTTGTATGTGAATAGTCGAAAATCGAAAATGTGCTTTATTGCATTGTTTTAGTGGTCTCAAACCATCTTCGCCTTATTGACTTTCAAATGAAACCAGTTGGCACATCGGTTGGATGGTTTCAAAGTCTATAGAGCAGAATATGCACAGTGGCATCTATATAAAAATGTAAAGTTGATTTGTGTAAGCTTCAATAACTCGAAAACTCCTTCACCGATTGAGCTCCGATTTTGGTACAATATACGTTTCAAGGAAGGTTTTAATCAATTTTTCGCGGTTATTTTACAGTCAACTGTGTACTAACAGCGCCATGTAGGGGAAGTGCAGGGGACACAGTATAAATATCAAACAGGAACAGAACAACGTCTGCCGCGTCAGCTAGTTTTTTGTAAACAAACGAACTGTTACAGGTGGATCTTCTGCCGGCTGAGGGCAGCGGGGGTGGCAGCGAAGAAGAGGACACCAGCTGGGTAGACGCGGCTCGCGCGAGGCTGGCCAGGTGAGGGGTCATACCGGTATAACTCATACCGGTATCAATCATACCGGTCGTACGGTCATACCACGTTATCCTGTTGTACTGTATGGTAGTTGTGTCGCGCTACCGGGTATATAAGATGCTGATGATAAGTTAATTGATAATTTTTTTTAAATAAAACCACGTTAAAATACAAGTATGATTGTAATCTAAATTTTAATAAGAATAACATGACCAACTTCAGAAAAACAGACTTCGAAAAAACTATATCGAAATCGCCATAGTAATATGTATTACGTATGATATTAAAAGAGTTTCCACATTCTCATGGATCTCTTTATTAGAACCGAATTTTGATAAATAAAGAAGTATCCTAATCGGTTCATAAATGACGGAATACTGAGATAACAAAACTTAAAAAAAAAACAAAGGAATTGAGACCCTCCTTTCTTTAAAGTCGTTTAAAATGTACAGTGATATTTTGCCTAGTGATTTGTTTTTGTATCAAAACCATACGATTAAGTTGAAGTGTTTGCTCACCAGGTACTTAGCGCCGCACCAGCGCCGGAGCACGAACGAGAGGCTCCAAGACATGGCCTCTCGGACTGTGCCCCTCGATCGTAAGTTATCTAAACTAATGTAAAGAAGAAAGTTTTGAGTTTTTGTTTGTTTATAATAGTCTCAAAAATACTAGACCGATATCAAAATTCTTTTACCAATAGGATGTCCTATTGTTTATGAGTAACATGAGCTATAATTTATTTAAACAAATAGGAATCTATACTAAAACCGAAGCAAAGTAAGGGTGGTCACTAGTTATATTTAACTAGCTGAAAAACGAGCCCCTGATAGTAAGTAGGAAATTACCTATGGACAATTGGTGTCACCGATACTTTGAAAAGAGAAGAATCAAAACATAAACCCAAAATTATTTATTAAAAATATATTTTACAAAACGCTTGGAACATCAACTTACGCCATTGCTTCAAAAAATCCCTGTCGTGAGTGGCAAGAAACTACTGAGTTGTTTTTGCCAAGAAAGAGAGAAGAAAAAGAAAGAAAGAAAGCGTATTTTGTTACTATTTAACTTTTTTTTAATGGAAATAGCCGGCAAACGAGCTGACGATCCACCTGATGGTAAGTGGCTATCGTCGCCCATGGACATCAGCGACACCAAAAGCATCACTGATGCGTTGCCGGACAAGAAAGAAAGAAGAAAAAGAAATAAATAAAGAAAGAACTGGCTCTAACTGTTATGACTAACAGCGTTATAACTAGAGTGTGTTATTCGCAGTGACCGCGTGGGCGGACTACAAGCATCGGTGCGACTGTCTCAATCCCAAAACACTGGGAGCGCAGCAGAGGAAGGAACTCCTCAGGTAACTCGCCTTTTATTCACTAAAAAAAAGAACTGGCTCAAGTTCGCAGGAATATTTATAGTAATAACAGTGTTAATGAATTTTTAAAATCAGTATTACCACTATAATCCTTCCGAGGGGCCCTACCACCAAAGGCCCGGATTTAGTCGCCTCTTATGACACTAATCTGGTTAGTATTCTAAGCCGCTCCAATACAACTATTAAATAAAATTAAAATGTGTGCAATTCACGCGTGGTAGAAGTGAAACCTTATACCCCCCCCCCCCGTTCTCCCTCCCCTCCCCCTACCTCTGTACAATGCTTCCTATCTCATTTTCGAATTTATGTGTCTGTCTCTTTTACTGTCCTGTTTTCGTTTCATCGATTTTCTAATCACCCCCGTACTAAAGAAGTTTTCACTTCAATATAAAAAATAATAATAATAGTATAATATAGCCTGTATAATATAGTATAGAATATGTCTGACACTATCGAAGAATGAATAAATGAATGAATGATTGGTTTGCAGGGTGTCGTTCTTCATGATGCTGCAGATGGTGAAGGAGTTCAACGCCAACAAGACTGCCGCTGATGAGGAGAAGGTATGTATTGACATTAGGGTGCGATCGCACGAGCGTATTTTTTGAGCTGAGAGTCCCGTAAAATGATGTATGAAACCGAATGCGGCGTAGTCGTTTTTCGCGATTCAAAGCTCAATTAATAACTAAATTTTACTAAAAAAAATAACAGACTTCAAAATAACTCAAAAACGACAGATCTCGCTCAAAAAGTGGGACCACATGACAAGCTTTCGATTAAAAAGAATCGTCAAAATCGTTTGACCCAGTCGTAAGTTCTGAGGAAAGTGACAAGGATGGGGGGAGGGATCCAAAGAGTCATGAAATCAGTGTGATGTAATTTAAGGATGGCCTTATTTATTATTTAGTTTATTTATTTAATAATATTTGTTGAGGTAGTGAGAGAAAGCACATAATTACATGAATATTTGAGGTGTAATACAATTAATGCCGATATCGTTATTTCAGCCGCCGAACGAGTCGGACAGCGCGGGCAGGGAGTTGCAGCAGGGTGACGGTACCGGCGCCAAGTGAGTGTGCACGAAACTTTTGCGGTTTGGGGTACACTGGGTCTTTGAGAATAGGTTCATAATATCGGAGTATGCAGGGTATTTTATTCTTTTCTTTATCAAAGAATCACAAATTAGATATCGCTTTGATAACCTCGTAGGCTAGTGACTCTGGCTACGAAGTGGAGACTCGGGTTCGATTCCCAGTTTATGTTACAGATAAATATTTTTACTCAAGTATGGAACAAATTTTCTTAAGTCATTTGTCTGGAAGAAATTTTTACTGCAGTGATAAAACGTTTCCTGTTTTATGTAATTTCTTAGGCCTGCATTAATTGATTGATCTTAGATCTCTGCGATTGGTAATGAAATGTGTAATGAATTGAATGACATTATAATATCTAAGATCTACAATCACTCTTTTAAGTCGAGATCGGTTTATTAATACAAGCCTTGGCATCCATAATAAAGCATAAATATAATTGTGCTAGCTGCCCGGACAGACTTCGTTCTGCCAAAAATTTGCAATAAAATAATATTGTGACTATAAATTGAGATGTAAGCTATCCTATCTTTCAAGTTGGATCAAACTGCACACGGTGTGCAAATTTTATAAAAATCGGTTAAGTAGTTTAGGAGTCCATCGCGGACAAACAACGTGACACGTAATTTATATATATTAAGATTGTATATTATGTGTACCAGGCCCCCAGACAATCTCCCCAAGCCGGTCCTGCTGCCCAAGGCCAACCTCACCCGCAGACTGAACGCCAGCCCCGTGCCTATCCGGGACCTCATCAACGTTGATCTCTGCGATCTGGATGACAGTGAGTATATCTGGGTGTAACGGTGTTAGGGTGATATGTTGCGAGGGTGCAGATCCTCCACAAATATATTATAGTAAATCTCAGGGCTGGACAGGGTCATGTGTTAATAATAGTCCCAATAAACCAAAGTTATTTGCAATCATGTAACCAACACAAATGGAACAACAATGTTAATTAAGTACATTAAAATCATTCATTGTAGGTATTAATAAGTTTAAAGGAATAAACCATGAAAACAATATCAATAATACGATATTCTTCCCGTATGGGAACCCAGCTGACAGTTGCATTTTTGTAAACAAACCGAACTGTCAAGATTTTAAAATTTAGAAGAAAAATGCAACTGCCAGCCAAGGGATATTGAACGAGGTATTATAATACCTCGTTACAATGTATTAAGTGAAATTAAAGTTAGACTTCAACACTCAGAATACTGTGTATAGTGCTATTCAACTAAATATAGAAATAAAGAAAGAAAACATTTATTTCTGGCTAAACACACACACAACATATTTTTATACTGAACTGAAGTTAAGGATTGAGTTATACAATGTTACAATGTTCGTGTGTGTTGTAGTGCCAGAGAATGGTTCCCACTCAGTGTTTCGCAGTAGCATAATATAGTTGGGCATAATGTTGGTAGCATTGAAATAAGAGTATAAAGATTAAAATGTTATATTAAATGTAATGTTTTATATTATCTCGTAATATATCGTTATTATCTTTGATGTCCATAAAATGGTAATATTTTGACGACCCATATGGAGCAATCAGTTATGGTTACCACGCCGGATCGCTTCACTAAAACTAAAACAACAAACCATTCCAGTCTCCCTCACCGACTCGGACGACACATCGTCCCCCGGAGGGCACTCCGTCTCCTCCGGGGACTCCCTCGACTCCGCGTCAGAGCTACTCCTTGTCGCCGCCGCCGCAGTGGAAGCGGGCCCCGACGGGCACGAACCGCCCGCTGAGATATACCGAACGCTGCGGCACCTGATCCGGTCGATAGCTTCGATAGAGAGGCTGATGGATAAGATGATGCGGCATTGTGATAGGTGGCCGCAGCCGGCGCGGGAGGGGGATAGCAGGTGGGTGCGCACGGTTGATATGTACTCACGATTGTTGGATTTTGTGATGGTAATAATACACATAGAATATCAATATGAATGGTTACACCGCCGGACTGAAATGAAGTGTTCGATTCCCGGTGCATGAATTTATTTCAAATCTCGGTTTGATGTGTGTTCTTGTTTTTGTGTGTTGTTCATGGTACCTATGACACAGGGGCTATGTGTTCATCGTCAGATATTGTACTACATGCGTCAAACGGACACCAGTTTATACCGAGTATATAGTCATTTATATTTTTTATGGAAATAGCCAGGAAATGAGCTGACGATCCACCTGATGGTAAGTGGCTATCGTCCCATGGACATCAGCAACACCAAAGGCATCACTGATGCGTTGCCGGACAAAAAAGAGAGAAGAAAAAGTAAGAAAGAACTGTCTCTCAAGCCCCCAGCCGGAACACGATGAGTCGTTTGGTCGCTGACTCATGCTCAAGGTTATATTATTATCGTCATTTATATTTTGTATCTGTATGTGGTGTTGTCGCAGGAACCGAGTGCAACAGAACATAGCGGCGGTGGATCGCAAGCTGCTCGCGATGTACCATCGGCTGCCCGAGGTGTATCGCAAACAGCTACACATCTACCGCAAGCAGAAGAAACTGTCCACGGTGCGTGCTGTTTTACGTTGTGTATGTGGTTGAATGGCTCTAGAAGTAGCCGTGAGTAATATGGAAATAGTCATTCCGTCATTGTCAACTCTGGTGCGGATGATGCGCGTTGCTTCGTGTTTTATTATGCGTGGTTTTTTATGCGATGGTAAGTGGCTATCGGCGCCCATAGACATCAGCAACACCAAAGACATCAATGATGCGTTGCTAGCCAAATAATAAGATATTGATTCCTAGAAGCTTCGCACGGTTGGTTTGATTGTTAGGCGGCTGGCGAACTTAAAGGGCGCCAATAAATGAGCGCCATTGACCTGCGCCCTACCTCTGCAATACTTTGATCCCGTTTTTAGGGATGTATAATTATAAGTTTTTTAACCGACTTAAAAAAAGGAGGAGGTATTCAATTCGACTGTATTTTTTTAATGTTTGTTACCTCAGAACTTGCGACTGGGTGTACCGATTTTGATGATTCTTTTTTTAATCGAAAGCTGGTGCTTGTCATGTGGTCCCTAAATTTGAGCGAGATCTGACTATTAGTTTTTGAGTTACTTTAAAGTCGGTTATTTTTTTCTTGGTAAAATTCAGATTGCTTGACAAGCTCCCAAGTAGCTAACTCTCTAGCAATCAAAATCAAAGTAACAACCTATAATTGTCCCACTGCTGGGCTCTGGTCTCCTGTCATAATGTGTGGGGAATGGACCATAGTCTACCACGCTGGCCAAGTGCGGATTGGTAGCCACACCTTTGAGAACTTTATGGAGAACTCTCCAGTGTGCAGGTTTCCTCACGATGTTTTCCTTCACCGCAGCAAGTGATAATTGACTTGTAATACGCACATAATATTTGAAAATTAGAGATGCGTGCTAGGATTCGAAGTTGGGCCCTTGCGTTCGGGAGACCAATGTACTAACCGCTAGGCTATCACTGCTAACACTATCACTAACGCCATCAGTTTGTAAACAATACGAAGTAACTAACTAACTAAAGAGAGACTAGAGCTATCTTTCTTTTTCTTGTTTCTCGCTTGCCACTTAGGGGCCGTTCAAGTATTACGTAAGCACTATGGGGGGTGGGGGGGTTTTTGTTTTGCTTATTTTGGATGACATGGGGGGTAGGGGAGTCCAGACGATGATTACGTCATCGGTAGTCATTATAAAAAACACATTTATGATTGAAAAATGTTTACGTTACCATGGGGGGAGGGGATAACAGCTTTGCTTACTTTTGCTGACAAGGGGGACGGGGTCGGGAGGGGGGGGGGGGGGTAAATAATTGTAATAAATTTGCTTACGTAATATTTGAACGGCCCCTTACCATCAGGAGGATCGTTAGTAAAAAGTGTTTTTTT
This sequence comes from Thymelicus sylvestris, assembly GCA_911387775.1. Taxonomy (NCBI): domain Eukaryota; kingdom Metazoa; phylum Arthropoda; class Insecta; order Lepidoptera; family Hesperiidae; genus Thymelicus; species Thymelicus sylvestris. The sequence continues at coordinate 7,833,719 of OU426911.1, forward strand.
TTTCATTTATTTTTTGTTTGATTGTCCCCCAGGTGTGCGGAGCGCTAGCGGGCGGCAGGCCTCCGCTGCCGCCGCCGCCGGGGTCCCCGCCGCCGGCGACGCAGGCCGCGTACCAGCCGGGCTGCCCCAAGTATCACCTGCGACGGTTTCAGGAGGTAACCACCTGTAACCGAACACTTGGGTGTTAAGACGAGTCTTGGAGTTATAGTAACTGTATTCCATTTTTTTAGAAGAGTTCATTTGTTAAAATACACAAAAGGAATCATTGATGCGTTGCTAGGTAAGAAAAAGAAAGAAGGAACTCGAATTTAAAACTGTCGCTAGAACGATAAATAAATTTTTAAAGTAAAATTAAATTAAAATAATAATAATAAACGCTAACACACTCATACCCCCGCAGTAGGTGTATACCTGTGTCGCGGGTGGCATGGACGACACATATAACACATCACAATCACACCCTGCACCCGAGTACAGATATTTATCTGTCACATAAATATCTGCCCCGGCCGGGATCGAACCCGGGACCCCACGCTTCGCAGGCAGGGTCGCTACCATCTAGGCTACAGGGTCGTCAAAGGTCAACTTATGCGCCGCTTATTATAACGGCTACGTCTCCCTAACATCCCTAAAACTACTGGTAATCTGTGAGGTTATAGGACGCCGTGTGTTCTCTCAGCAGGTCCGGCGCAAGGTGATGTACATGAAGGATCAACAGCTGTATTACCACAGACTGCGCATGTGGCTCGACGACCAGTTCCGGCAGGAGAGGGAGAGGTGAGAATCTTGTTGTCTCTTGTCTCGCTCTTGTGTTGTGTGCAGGCGACTGAATTTTATGTTACACTAGTAAATATTATAGGTTATAGATAATCTTAATACACAGACTGCACACACTCGAAACATTGCAAAGAACGAATTCTTTAAATTTTGTTTTTTTTATTTGTGAACCAATTGAAATAAAACAAATACTAAATGTTAACCCCAGTTCACTAAAAATAATCAAAGAAAACCATGTCCAAATCGGTTCAGTGGTCTTTGAAATAAGCCGGAACAAACGCACAGACAAATAGACAAAAAATCTAAAAATGATTGTTAGAATGGCTTTAATACTTACCCTAGTAAAAGCTTCTCCCTAATATCTTCCATATACAGACTATCTATCTGTTACAGTTTTATTATATGTATTGATAAACTATAATGAAGATCTAATCTTTGCTTCAGCATACCTGACAGCAACGTGACGTATATAGATGACTTGCCGCGACGCAAGAGACGCACTGTCAGCCCTCGCATGCAACGAATCACCGCCGCGCCCAAACGCAAACTAAAGCCACCGTTCATGCCACCCTCCATCATATCGCGACCCCACAGAATCATACAGATGCTCAAACAGAAAGCCAATAACCAAGAAACTACAGAAAAAACAGACAAGGACGACAAAGAAGAAGAAAACAGTATTAAATCCGAAGCAGAACCACCCGAAGCCTTCCCACTAGAAAAGGAAGACAACATTAGCGATACGGAAACGATTGTAGGTGAAAAAGAGACGGAGATAAGTCGAGATATGAAGGAGTGTTTAGTGAAGTTTGCCAATTTCGCGCTCAATCCTGATGGGAGTGGGGATTATGCGCAAAATGATCTCAAGTTTCCTAGTCCTGAATCAGTTAGCCCACCGTTGCAGGAAATGTCCCCGACTACGTCTGAACCGATGCCAGTTTATACCCAGAAACCAAGTCAACGATTGCTCGCGGTTAATAAGTTTTTGGGTAGAAATAGCGTGGAAATTGATAATCCAGATTTCAGGAAGGATAATTTCGCGCCGATTCTTGACTTAAATATCAATAACAAAGACGGTAATGAAGTGAAATTCGCGGCGCCAGAAAATACAGAAACTAACGACAAAGATTCAAAAGGTTACAAAATCGTTACATACGGGATGGAAATTAAAAAAGCTATGGAGGAATGTCAAAATATTATAAATTCGTACAAAGGAGACGGGAAGGAAAAGGACAACGATGTGCCAGACGTTCCTCTCTCTCTCGAAAACATAGTTGAAGTCATGATAAGCTTGGACAAGAACCCGGCGGAGTTGTTCGACAAAATTGAATCAGAAGAAATGGCAGATAGCGCAGCGAATACAAAATTACAGGAATTAGTTGAAAATATGCCACAGATTCTCGCCAATATGCCCGAAATAGCGTCCAAACTTTCAGAATTTGCGAACGCATCCTTCGAACTCCCAGAATTTGCGTCCATTATGAGTAGTTTGCCCGATGTCAACAATGAAGCACAATTAACGCCAGAGACGTTGAAACAAATACGTGAATTGAAACTCAGTAAGAAAGTTATGAAATGTGTAGCTAAGCGTAAAACGAAGAGTAAAGTTAAAAATGAAATAGAAGACAGTAATTTTGGCTCAATGTCCTTCGAATTAAATAGCAAGGAGTTGAACGATCTTCTCAACGATGAAAAAGAATTGCAGAAGTTGCTTAAAGGCAAAGGGAATGGAAATTTCAAAGATCTGCTGTTTTCGGCGGTTGCTCAAGTAGTTATTAATAAGGTTTACGAGTACGCGAAAAGCAAAAGAGCTTCCGAAATGGCTAAATTGGATATCGATGACTCTTCGTCGCCGTATTTCAAAGTGAACGCCTGCTATAATCCTAGCGCGACTGCGTTGTACGACTGTTCAGTTAAAAATGCATGCACCATTGAAGAGTTGAAGGAAATCCTCAAAACTAGATTTGAATCTTGGAAAGCTCACGTTGCGTCCAAATGTGGAGCTCCGATGGAGTTTTTGGACGCTGAAGTGCAGTTACTAATAGACAAGTTCTACGAATACATTCAAGACTTGGCGAATAAGGAAAGTGGGAAAGGGGAGATGATATTGGAGAAGATAAACGAACTAAGGCTTAGCAGGGAGTCTGGACAAGACCAGGATGATGATGAGAGTTGTGCGAAAGAGTCCAAAGATAGAATAACGAAGCTGCTAAGTACGGCAGCGGGGAATACGTTTGATCTGTTAATAATGAGACTGTCCCGTCTAACAAGGCAAGATAAGAAGCCGATGATGAAAATGTTAAGGTTCAAATACTTGGACGTCCTCCGCCGATTCGTCGATTCCCAACAACTCGCCGCTTGGATCCTTCACGATCCGGAACTCGCAGCTAACTTCATGTCGGAGCTGACTGGGCTATGTTTACGGAAGATAGACAATGTTCCAAACTTTGGAACTTTGACGTACGAAGCGAGACGCGACTACTTCATCAATAGACTGAGGGAGATGAATCGACTGCATATGGAGAGCTTGCCAAAGAAACATATGACTGGAGACGAGTGGCTGGTAGTGCTGTTCAAGTTGGAGCAATTCGAGGGGAGATTGAAGGAGTCATTTTCCAAAGCGATGACTCCGCCCGCGAAACCACCAGCGAATCACGGCGCTAGCGAAGCGGAAATCTTAGCCGCGAAGGGTCTCAGCAAAATTATAGGCAAAGCTAACATTCGGATAGTCAAAAAGCCGACTGAGCCTCCTAAAGTCAAGAAGGAGACGAAAGAAGCAGACGCTAAGAAAGTCGAAAGCAAGAAGACTGAGTGCAAGAAGGAACCGGTTGAACCGAAGAAGGAAGAAGTTAAAAAAGTAAAACCGTTCAAAATGGATGAGGAGTTGCTAGCGAAATGCGAGGAAGAGTTGAAAGCGAAAGGAGAGAAGACTTTACTGGAGAGCTTCAATAAAATCAAATCGTTCATCGCTCAAGGCTTGACCGTGCCGGAGAAGTACAAAAAACACGTAGTGTCAATCTACGCGAACATCGACGCGAGATTGGACGACGATATATCAGAGGAGCTGCGTCTGAAGCTAGAGGAATGCATGGACGCGGATGCATTGTCCAACGATGTGGCCAACTTGTCAGTAATTGGGACTCAAAACCCAGAACTGTTGGCCAAATATTCGGCCCAAGCATTGCGGAACGCGAAGCAAACTTTGAATGCGGTTGCGTTTAGGAATACAGCACGCAATGGCCAAACTAAATCGGAAAGCGATGCGTGTGACATACCTAAAAGCCAATGCAAATGGACGAGCGATTGTGTGTGTGAAACTTGCAAAGATTCCGAATCAGGGTCAGTGTGTCTCGGTGATATAGTGAAGCAGTGCTATGACATGGACGGGAAAACAAAGAATGGATTGGAGGAGAAGAAGAAGGAATTGAAGAAGACGCAGCCAAAAGCCAAGCCCAAGGCGTGCGAGAATGCCAATCATCAGCAGCACGTTTGTAAGGGTGAGTATTGTTATATTAACAGAGATAAAGTGTGTGTGAGCGTGTATCTTTAGTTGACAGAGAACTTATTATAATGCTTATTGCTATTGAGAATTGATTGCCTAGTGTCTGAGGAATGTGTGTTCGAATCCTACTCTAATTGTCAAAGTTATGAAAGGGCTATGATGATGGAAGGATTATGAAATATCATGAGAAAATCTGCACATCTGCCACGTCTGCCGGCCAAGAAGGAAGGAAAGAACTGCTTCTCAAGTTCGCAGACGGAACACAAGTTGTGTCTCGAGCAAGAGTAATAATATTAATGACTAAATAATAATAGATTCAGTGCTTTGAATGGGGACTTGAGAGCCAGTTCTTTCTTTTTCTTCTTTCTAGGCCGGCAACGCATCAGCGATACCATGGTGTTGCTGATATTCATGAGTGACAATAGCCACTTACCATCAGGTGGATTGTCAGCTCGTTTGCTGGCTATTTCCATAAAAAAATAATAGATCAATACAATCTTTGTGCGAAGCCCTTCAACCAACCCGATTATCTTCTGTCGCTTACCACACCCTGTTCTTCCGGCATGAAATTGGAGTCATTATACTAAGCTCCCAATCCAGCCAGATTTATTATTATTTATATATCCTAGTAAATGTGTGTGTGTGTGCGTGCGTGCGTGCGTGCGTGCGTGCGAACGTGCGTGCGTGTTTATATTGTAACTGTAACTGACGTCTTTGTGTTCCAGTGGGCCATTCGATCGGTACGGGCTGCGCGGGAGACGGTAGCTCGCCCGATCAGCCCTGCTCGTGCTGTTATTGTGCTGTCTTCGGACATGCGGTGAGTTGGTCATGCCTTTGTTATCTATATTAGATAAGACGAGCTTTACGGTAGAAAGAGGTGCTTGTTATAAGCATTAAGTATTAAGATCGATGCATACTTAACGTGTTTTTACCCCGTACGGGATGGGGACGGGGCATAAATATATGTGAGAGAGAGAGAGAAACATTTTATTTTACAATACAATACGCTGCAGTGCAGACTATTTTATGTGCGTGCCCCGTTCCTGTCCCTTACGGGATTCCGTTCCGTGTGCACTATCGTATACATTTTCTATGAAACGATGTTTCCAAAACTTCACGTCCCGTCTCGTACGGGAAAAAACCCATTACGTATGCATTGGCCTTTAGTCTACTTTGCAACAATCCGCGGCTATCATGTATGATTGTATATGCTTTAAGACATGCGTGACACCTACCTCCCACAACGGAAACATGCACTACAATAATTAAAAGTAAATGCCAACATACATACCAGCACCCTACTAACTATACTAACTTAATAACAATGGATTTCCGTAAACTATCGCCTGATACTATTCAACTGTATCGCACCCTCAGTGGAAAAAAGGGATAAGATGAAAATTGCAATATTACAGGAGAGCAAAAAACCTGTTAAAAGGAATTTACATTACTATTCCTTGCACAAAACCGTCAAGATTAATGATAAAAATTTGAAAAAATTGAGCATATTATGCAGCTTTTGTCCCTCTTTCCAATCGTATTACTAACTAAAATTTAAAGTAACACGACTTTTGCTTTTTTTCAACTCGGGGTGCGATATAAGTATTATTAAAATAAAAATTGTATTATCACTGATGAATAGACTCAAATGATATGGATCTGATTGACTCCAATACTCTTTCATACTCCCTCGCTGTCGTCCCCTGAAGGTCCATGCGTTACCGGCGAAAAAAGTGGGGGACCCGTTTAATAAAATTGTTATTTTGCGAGCGTATTCAGAAGTGATTTTTGAAAGCTATCTATCTGTTACTGTCGATAACATTAGGTAGAGATATAATCTCATAAGAATAGGCAGACAGACCTTTTATACAATAATTTTGTGAAAAGGTTTGAAGTCGCTTCACGTAATTAAGGATATGGGATTGTGAGATATTCAATGATGAAAGTTGTTATAAGATGTTGGTTTTTACCTCGTTTTCTCTTAGTGTGTTGTTGTTAGAGGTCAATAGTAAAACAATGAAGATGTCACAAACGTTATAATGATTATTTAGTTCTATAATAGTTAATTGGTGTGCGAAATACTAAATAAAAAAGTTGTTGAAAACCCTACAAAGGAATTTTAATGGTTTGTTTACATCGAGTCCAAACCGAATGTGACTGGAGAAGAGTGACCACCCTCGCTTTGCTTCGGTTTTCGTATAGATTCATTTTTTTAAACAAAATATAGTCCATGTTACTCGGAACTAGTGTCCGACCGAATCTTCGGCTTCGGCTTCGGCTTCGGCCACCTTCGGCCAAAAAAGCACCTTCGGCCAAATCTTCGGCTTCGGCCAAAATTTTGCCGAAGGTTTGGCCGAAGCCGAAGGTTTGCTAGTTGTCAAATATTGAAATTTACTGAACGATGCTAGAGCGAGACGGAGAGTGTGCAGAGCAGCAGAGTTTCGCCGCGCCGCCGCACCGGCCCAAACGAATCGCAGTTAGTAAACTAAACGAGTCAAAACAAGTTTAACTTAATTATCCTAAGAAATTACTTATAAGTATTTAATTTTCTCAAAAATTCCAAAAAATTATATGTAAAAAATCACAGACATGTATACCTAGAGTAGATGAGGCATGTACCTCGAATTGTATGAAAACCAAGCGTGTCAATTTTTTTGACACAATGTTATGTCACAAGAATATTTTAGTGATTGATATACCTCATCCTAGCAATACCGATACGAAACCGATTTCTTACCGATTCTCGATATCGATAACCGATTATAATCAGTCTGGTTGGTTGTTATTGTACGTACCTATAAGTTATAGTGCTGAATAAAACCAAATAAATAATTTTGCATTGTTAATATTTTGTTATTAAACATATATCATAAACTCACCCAGTTTGATTTAACTTGATTATTTATTATAAACACAAATTATAAAATTTATTAAATTGTTATTAAAATTATAAACACGTTTCAAAAATATAAATAAACAGATCAACATCATATTATATTCCTTACTTCAAAATTTTACGCAAAATAAATAAAAGAGAATTAAAACAAAATATAATCATTTATTTATTGAAATCGAAACCTTTGTAATTTAATAATCAAAATAACAAAAATGTACCACCATTGATTTAGAAAGTAACAGGAATGTTGAATAATTTTATGATCCAGTTTTATTTTATAATTTTACAAAGAGGAAAGTTTCGATTTATTGTGTTTTTTTTTGTAATGGATAAAATGAGAAACTACTGGACCGATTTCAAAAATTCTTTCGATTGATGAAAAACAACTGGTCAAGAGCTTGTAAGGCCATGCGCAATGTAGGGTTCCATACTTGTAAGTTGATCGATTATTACTCGTTAACCTGCAAATCTTTCGTAACCGTGATAGTTTTCCTTGAAAATTCACTGTATAACCTATTATTGTGAATTTTTTCACAGGACGAACTCCACCGTTTTAGCTGGCAAGGGAGACGGAAACTTGACTCGAACCAAAATTATCACTTTTTTTAGTTTTTTTTAGAAAATTAGTATTTTATAATTTTAGCTCGTTTTTCTTATTAGACTTATTAGTGAAAATGAAATTATTTCACCTATTAGTGAAATTGTTGTATTATTATGACAATAATGTTCTTTAAACCAAACCCATAATTTTTTTTTAATATCTTTGCAACGATACCTTACACTATCTGTATTGGGTAGGCGAGAAATAAATCCATCCCCACTTGAACTGTGGTAAATAAATATTTTTAATATTTTATTCTACGACTTTGTAGTTTTAATAAATTTGTATATCCATGCTAAATTACACCTTTCTAGCTCTTAGGTTCTCAGCACCAAGTTGCGAATGGATGGACGTACGGGCGAACAGACATGATGAAACTATAAAAAAATACAGTTAGTTACCTTTGGAATAAAATTTGTGTTACAAAATATATAATATGTATGAGAATATTTATTTATTCGACGATTCTCAAAATCGATTAGAATCGAGAAAAGACAGGGTAAATGAAAAACACTATATACTATATTTGACCGAAAAACGACAATATTGACAGTACCACGAAGTAAAGCGTTACTTAGCAACGATTGATAGTAACGATTGTTGTATTTTCATTGCGTGTTCCAACAAAGAAGCCCTCAAATTTTTAAACCAAAATGAGCAATGTATTGTGTAGTATGTAGTACATATACTCAGTAAGTGCTCGTCATTGTAAAACGTGGTAAAACCTCAATAAACATTAAATTAATTTATTTTAAATAGATAGGAACACAATTTCATAACGAAATTACTTAGCGATGAAAGAAAATGTTTTCTTTATCTTTCCTAACGATATTTGTAGATTTTCTACAGTTTATAACATTAAAATCAGGCATTTTCGTTATTTCAGTTGACATCTGTTGCCAATAGCAATGAAAGTCCGACTAAATGACACGGCGCCTCATTAGGATTTCAAATCCTAATTGTTACACGTGAATTGTATGAACTTGCCGTGTCTACTCTGGGTATACATGTTTGTGTAAAAAATAGATATTGAAAAAGCGTTAAACTTTGCTCAATTATTTTATAGAAATATTTTGTGTTCGTCTGATAATTAAAAAAATGTGACTGATTATTTGATTATTTTTGTTAAAATTACTTTAAGTAAATAAATATTTAATTAACATTGTATATTTGAAACTTTTATTTTTGACAATATTTTATTACCTACTTGTATATGTTGGTCACTCGGCTCGTTATTGGGCTAAATCTCTAAAGCTCTCACAATATGTATCTAGTATGTTCTGAGATCAAAGTAACTATCGTATTTCTCAAGGTCAATGACACCTTCGGCTTCGGCTTCGGCTTCGGCCGAAGGTTTTGGTGAATACCGATTAATCGGCTTCGGCTTCGGCTTCGGCCAGAATTACACCTTCGGTCGGACACTACTCGGAACCAATAGAGCATACTATTGGTGAAAGAATTTTTGATATCTGTCCAGTAGTTTTTTAGTTAATCCATTACAAACAAATAAACAAACAAAAATCAAAACTTTCCTTTTTATACGTATAATATTAGTTTAGATAACCAGACTAACAAACTAACATACATAAGTTAAATTAAAACTTATAATAACACCATTGTGTTGGTTTTTTTTTTAATGGAAATAGCTGGCAACCGAGCTGACGATCCACCTGATGGTAAGTGGCTATCGTCGCCCATGAACATCAGCAACACCAAAGGCACCACTGATGCGTTGCTGGACAAGAAAGGGAGAAGAAAAAGAAAGAAAATGGTTTATTCTCTAAGCCATTGTTGTTTTTAACCCGCGACGAAAAAACAGGGGTGTTATAAGTTTGACGAGTCTGTGTATGTGTATGTCTGTCTGTGGCATCGTAGCTCCCAAACTGATGGACCGATTTTGATCTAGTTTTTTTCGTCTGAAAGGTGACTTAATCGAGAGTGTTCTTAGCTATTTTGGTGTAAACAAAACTGTCGGGGGCTTTTATAATTTTAATTTAAAACTAGCTGCCCGGACAGACTTTGTTCTGTCATAAGTTTTTTTTATTAAAACCTTCCGTGTGTTTTAAGGAGCATTGTAAGCTATCCTATCTTTCAAGTTGGATCAAACTGCACACGGTGTGCAAATTTGATTGAACTAGGTTAAGTAGTTTAGGAGTCCATCGCGGACAAACAACGTGACACGTAATTTACATATATTAAGATTGGACATAGTTTAGGAAAAACGTTCCAATCCACACTCATGTTGAATTTGAATTAATACTTATATATGTAAGTTAGTATACTAAGTAAGGAAGTATTATTAAGTATTAATACTTAAGTAATACACTTAAGTATTGATACTTAAGTATTAATTCAATTTCAACATGAGTGTGGATTGGAACGTTTTTCCTAAACTACGTCCGATTATGAATGACGATTGTGTAAATTTTCAGCCGCCACTAACAACACCAGTGCCGCGGAACTTCAACGAGACTAGGGAGAGGTTACGGTCCATTTTGAACAAGAAAAAACAGAAGAGCAAGAGTTCCAGTGTGAGTAGACCTTGTTTGTACGCTGTGTGAATGTGTGGGTGTGGTTTTGACACTGCTACAAACAGCCATAGTTTATTTCGATCTTTAACGCTATTATTAGTTTACAGATAAAATATTGTTGACCGTGGGGGGTAATAGTTACTTGCTAGATGGCCGTGCTAAGGGCGCTAGGTTCGATTCCCACCACCTCGGTCAGGTGTGTGTTCGTCTTCGTGTATTATCCATGGTACCCATGATACAGGGAATCCTAATGAGGTGCTTTGAATGTGTAGCGTTACTTATAATTAGGCAGTAATAAATTTTAACGAAAAATAACTGACTTCGTCGTCTCTGATCCTCTTCATTAGTTCCTCACCAAATTATTCATTGTGAATGCAGATGTTTGATGTATGGCGATTGGCGATCATAAGACTATCATTGAATTTTAATAAAAAATGAGACCAATCAGAAAGTTTTCAAGTGATTGATAATTTCATATTTGTCACCACAAACAAATACAAACACTTTACTAAGAACCTCCTCCTTTATTTGAAATTAATTGTTTAAAAATAATTTATAATGATTGTAGGAATTCTGCTTTCATAATGTTTTTTTTTTATATCAACTTTGACACTGACTTTACGTACAGTACGCAACCTGTGGACGTACAATACGCAACTTTGTGTTTCTGTATTGTTAAAATCAAAAGCGCGTCCCCCGCTTCCATAGCCGGCAACGCATTGATGCGTTTGGTGTTACTGATGTCTCTTGACATTAAAACTGGCAACATTTAAAGTGGCAATGGTCTGGCCATATAGTTCGAAGGACCGATAACCGTTGGGGTAGAAAGGTCCTCGAATGGCGCCTGCGTCTCGGAAAAAGGAGCATAAGACGCCCCCGACCAAGTAGATTTGAAGTAAAAGTAAGTTACTTTTGTAAAAGGAAATCGATGTTCCGTACAGAAGATTTACTAAAGCGTACCGCACATGTCATCGGACACACACTTTTATTTCATCAATAGGGAAAAGTATTAATATTTAAAAACCTAAATATCTCCTAGTATCGTATATCTAAAGACATCTAATCCATCCTCCGTGCCTATAAGATGGTTACCATGCTGGATCGCCGCACCAAGGGTCCTGGGTTCAATTCCCAGCGAGGCGGAAATTTGAATAATGAGTTTGAATTTCTGTTCTCGGTCTGAGTGTGAATGTCCTTGTCTAGTGTGTTGTCCATGGCACCCACGACACAGGGAATCCTAGTGTAGGGCTGTGAGTGTGAGGCGTTATTATTATTATTATACCCCCAGGGCGAGCAAGAAGCCTCCACGCAAACCAGCAGCACGACGTCGCTAGACCGCTCGGTGCACACGCCGCCGGGGACTCCGCCCCACGCGCGGCCTCGGCCGCAGCAGGTGGCGCCGAAACCGCCTGTGAGTACTGAATACTATATATACTGGGCTGGGACTGGAACTGTACAGTTTATTATTAATGTATTGCGAAAGACTGGAATACATTGCCCGCGTCGGTGACTTGGTATTTCCATTCGATTATAATGTGTTTTTATGGAAATAGCCGGCAAACGAGCAGACGATCCACCTGATGGTAAGTGGCTATCGTCGCCTCTGGACTTCAGCGATACCAAAGACATCACTGATGCGTTGCCGGACACGAGAAGGAAAAGAAAGAAAGAACTGTCTCTCAAGCCCCCAGCCGGTACACGACGAGTTGTTTGGCGGCTGACTCATGCTCAAGGGTGGTATCTAAGCAGGCGAACCTCATGGAGAAATAATAATAGTAATATTGGTATTCATTAATAATTCAAATCAATATTAAGCTGCATTGACACTGAAAAGAATTTGTTTGGTTGAACGCGCTAATCTCAGGAACTACTGGTTCGAATTGAAAAAATCTTTTTTTATTTGATAGTCCATGTATAGAAGAAGGCTATAGGCTATATAACATCATAATTGTATTTTAGTAGTTAGTTTTATCAACAAATTAACGCGGGTGAAACCGCGTTGCACAGCTAGTAATTATATATCTGTGGCCAGGCGTTGCCCAAGACGCTGCCCCCCGCGAGCCTCACCTGTGCGCAGGCGCAGCACAAGCGGCAAGCCATGGAGGCGCAGCAGCGGCAGCTCACCGACAAGATGGCCAAGCTGATCGTGTCTGAGAAGCCGGAGGTCAAACCCAAGGTAATGTTGTTCATACACACAAAGCTATATAGAGATAACTATACCGGGCATCAATAAAAAAACCTTCTGTAATGTTTAATATTGTTTACGTTATTAGCAAAGTTAAATCATGCCTTAGGGCATGCCTTGACGACCCGTGTGGCGCAATAGTTACCATGCCGGATCGCCGCACCGAGGGTCCTGGGTTCGATTCCCAGCGAGGCGAAAATTTGAATGATGAGTTTGAATTTCTGTTCTCGGTCTGGGTGTGAATGTCCTTGTCTATGTTGTGTGTTGTCCATGGCACCCACAACACAGGGAATCCTAGTGTGGGGCTATGAGTGTGAAGCGTTATTTATTTATTTATATAGGGCCATCCATAAATGACGTCACACTAATTTCATAACTTTTTGATCCCTCCCCCGTCCTTGTCATAGCTGGTCACATTTTAGAGACCCCACCCCCCCTAGTGTGACGTCATATTATGAAATTTTATATTATATTATCGTTGCAGGCGGTACAGAGGACGGCGGCGGCACCTGTGAACGCGGCTGTGAAAGCGGAGGGGAAAGTGAACTCTAACGCAATGGAACAGATTCGATTACAGGTTGGTATTTATTACAATGGTTGAGGTTCTGAGATTGAGATTGGAAAATTTCATAGTCAAATTATTTAATGTTATATTGGTTTCTATAATACTAGCGCTCTGCCTGCATTTTCAGGAGTAAGTGCTTGTTCACACTGAACTCGCGGGCGCGGTCGCGAAATATCAAACATATGACCTACTATGAAAGTGTTCACATCGAAACGCGCGCGCGGTGTATGTAGCGTTTACCGCGACCGCGCCCGCGCCCGCGAGTTCAGTGTGAACAAGCACTTATAAGTACCCTATATCTTATTCTAGATCATGGTCTATCGGTGTGCAAAATTTTATGAAAATTTGTTCAGTAGTTTTAGTGTGAAAGAGTAACAAACATCTATACAAATTTTCACATTTATAATATTAAATAGGAAAGAGATATCTATACCTTACTTCAGATAGTTAAAATGCAATTCCAGCTTGTATCATATTAATACTTTTTATCGGATTTAAGATAAAGATACATTATAAGAACCAAATGTAAACCTACATAATCAATAGATAAATCAAATCAATTAACCATCTTTACACTCCATTTTCTCCAAGCAAATAAAACAGCAACAGCAACAACAGGCGCAGCTGCAGCAGCAACAGAAGCAGCAGCAGCAACAACAACAACAGCAGCAACAACAACAACAGAAGCCGGAGCCGATATACGACCTGCCGATACACAACAAGCCGCTGCAGCAACAGATGCAGCAGATCAAACAGCAGCAGGACGAGGGTTTTAGGGCGGTGGGTTGGATTTGTTTATATACTTTTACATTAAATATCATGAAATAAATTTTATATTGTGAGATAATTTGTATTTTGGACATAGATAATATATAATAGAAATGTCAATGAACAGCCAGTATTGTGTATCGGTTATTGACGTCATGTCACGCCTTTGGTGCGAAAGGGGTTCGAACATTTTTGTATGGAACCTGGCATACCTACGAGTTCGCCATTTTGAAAAAACCTCGCTTCGGCGGCCAGTGATGAAACATGTGCCATTAGACAGATTAAATGATTTCAATCAAAAAGTATTCAGTGATGAAGTGTCGTAAATGATATACTTTCAGAGATATTTGAGTTAAAAATAAAAATAATTATTTATAAACTCAAATATCTCAGAAAGTATGTCATTTACGACATTTCATCACTGAATACGTCTTATTGATTGTAATCACTTCGTCGATTGACACATGTTTTATCACTGGCCGCCGAAACGATTTTTTTTCAAAATGGCGGTCCTTGTAGGTATGCCAACTAGGTTTAATTCCCTTTGATAATAATTACGTATGTTTAACAATCCTTGTAACTTACTACAGACAGTTGTAGATAGAACTCATTTAATCGTGTTTAAAATTCCGCGCAGGCGTTGCAGCAACAATGCCTGCCTCAACAATCGTCACAATCGCAATCGAAGCAGCCGGCCACTGAACAGCAGAAGCAACGGGCCGCTCAGCAACACGCACAAATTCTGCAGATTCAAGAACAGCAGGTGAGCAACGACTTTATAACTGAGCTTAGTAAAGAATTCGCCTCCTCAAGAAACATAATTATTGTATGTCTAGCGATCGTTTTCTATAATCTCAATAATCATTAAATAATGTATGAAGCGCTCATAGCCCGGCGGCTTGCGTCGATCCTATGTGATCGACAAAGTTAAGCAACAGCGGGCGCGGTCGGTAGTTGGATGGGTGACCGCTAGTGGCAAACATTTCTTGAGCGTTTCCGTGCTTCGGAGGGCACGGTCCCGGTTCTTATCATAAGATTACAGTCTTTAAGCCATGTCGGAGGCCCTCGGGCGGTTTGAAGACTTCCGACACTCGGGTTGGCCACTAACCCCTCCACCAATCCGCACTGGAACAGCGTGGTGGAGTATGCTCTAGGCCTCCTGAAGAGGAGAGACCCGTGCCCAGTAGTGGGCCATTCATGGGCTGAAGCCAGCCAATGTTTGCAACTAATTAGATTTAATATTAGTGCATTACACTTCCTGTGAAAAGCATTTTTTTTTAAATTCTGAAATTTCAATACAATTACAACTCGAATAACAAATGCATTCCAGTTCCAACAACAGCAGCAGCAGCATCAAAAACATCAGGTGATGCTACAACAACAGAAGCAGCTGCTACAACAGCAACAACAACAGCAGCAGCAGCAACAACAGCAGCAGCAACAACAGCAGCAGCAGCAGCAACAACAGCGACAGAGCAGGCCGCAGCAACAGCGCGCCGTCTCACTCTCAAGTAGAGATAGCAGCGTGTTCTCTACTTACTCTGGATGTTCGGGGTGAATGATTATTATGCAATACAAATATTCAGTTCAAAAATTTTATGGCGCTTTTTTTAACCGTCTTTAATAAAATGAGAAGGTTTTCAATTTCGTCGTATTTTTTTTTTGTTTGTTTCCTCAGAAATCCGTCATTTACTAATGATTTTAGATTGGTCTCAAATTTATTCAACATAATATATTTGTTGATTCAAATGTATTTTTCGAAGACTATTTCTTTGAATTTCAGTATTTTTTGTTGGGTAAACTGTTGATTAACAATAAATAAAATAAAATAAAATAAAAATAGCCTTTATTCTACCACAATTTAAATTTCACAATACAATTTTATGTTAGTTAAGTATAAAATTCAAAATTTTATATTTAATACCATGCCATTCAAATAATTTTAATTTTATAAATAATTGATAAAGTTTTGGTTAATTAATTATTTATTTATTTATTTACTCTATTGTGGAAGTCGTCTCATTGTTGATATTTAAACGATCGTTTTTTGCTCCTAGAAGCGGTTGCGGGGCGGACGACCCGCGCGATTTGGACGCGCTGTTGCAGTACATCGAGGGCCCGTCGCGTCACGTCGACCGCGGCAAGAAGCGCGCCAAGAAACAGCGGCAGCGGGCTAAGAAGGTAATGTACACCTTGTTGGTAGTGGCGTAAGGTCGGTTTTGATGCTCGTGACATGAGGAATTCTAGTCCGAGGCTATATGTTACACACATATTATTTATCTGTTTATAACTAGATTTAAAAATTCAATAAACCCCCCAGACTTATCTATACTAGTATTATAAATATAAAGAATTCTTTAGTTTGTTTCAAGGCGCTAATCTGTGGATATAAGTAAAATTTAATAACCATATTCATGAAAAAGGCAAATAAGAGTTGCTTCAAGGGTATGGGGTATCCGAAGCAAATCGAGGATGTAATAAATTAACGCTAACACACTCCTACCCCCGCAGTAGGTGTATACCTGTGTCGCGGGTGGCATGGACGACACATATAGCACATCACAATAACACCCTGCACCCGAGTACAAATATTTATCTGTCACATCAATATCTGCCCCGGCTGGGAATCGAACCCGGGACCCCTTGCTTCGCAGGCAGGGTCACTACCAACTAGGCTATAAGGTCGTCGTAGAAAACGTTGACGATTCAAATCTCCCATGACGTACTGTCACCGTAATATCGTCGGCACCCCCGCAGATGGAGTCTCGTCTCGCGGCGCAGTACGCGGCGCTCGGCCAGGAGCTCGGCTACCTGCGCAAGTCGTGCGCGGCGATGCGCTCCGAGCAGGTCGCCGCGAGGCAACGGCTGGACGCCGCGCGCGCCGCGCTCGCTGATCTTCAGCCGACCAGGAAGAAGGGTGAGTCGACGGGAGCACTTCTCCCTGTATGGGAGATATCGTCAACATCATATCACTGCTGCGTGTGCGAGTAGGTGCTTGAAGATGCCACATTACATATTATAGTGTTGAGTGATGTTTTAAAATTTATACTAATATTATAAAGAGGAAAGATTTGATTGTTTGTTTGCATTGAATAGGCTCCGAAACTACTGAACCGATTTGAACGATTCTTTCACTGTTGGGAAGCTACACTATCCCCGGGTAACATGGCTATATTATACTATCAAAAAAATTTGGGATCCTTAATAAAACTCTAATAATGTAATCCAATGTGTAAAAAATAAGGAAACCGAAGCAAAGCGAGGGCGGTTACTCGTATTTTATAAACAGACTACATTGCATGCTTGACTATGCTGCTGTTACACTGCACACTGTCCAAGGATCGAACGTCGAAAGTGTAATAAAATGACAGAAGCTAGTAATGCTTTCATTTTAAACCTTAATCACACCCTTTCTTTACTGTCCAACTGTGAAGACAAAATGGAAATTTGTGTATTACGACTTTCGTGTTTTACCAGGCGTTCTCCGACCATGCCTAATTGTCTTTGACAACTTATAATCCAATCGCTGGATGTCATAGATTAAGTAAACGATTTGGAATGGAAATTCTGTAAAGTTTACTTGTGTTGTAAGAAATAAATAAATAAATAAATAATAATAATAATAATAAACTTTTCTTCTAACGATATATTATATGTGCAGGTAAGAAGACGAAAATGAACCCGAACCAACAGGCGATGATACAGTTGTACACGCAACAGGTGGCGGAGCTCACCGTCATGACCCACAACATTGCTAAGGTAAGGCTGTACGCCCACGTCCGATAATCGGTGACCGATTTTTTGTAGGAGAAAAATAGAACGTACTGATAGCATAGTGCAACGCATACGTCCTACAAAAAGTCGGTCAGAAATAATATGGGAGGAAAAATCGGTACGATTATCTGTCCTACAAAAAGTCTGACGTGGGCGGGAAGCGTAAGGTGAAGCTCTATTATTAAGGTCGATGCATACGTAACGTGTTTGTAATCCGTACGGGACGGAGGCGGGGTATATATATACGTGCGTGCCCTGTTCCCGTCCCGTACGGGATTCCGCTGCGTGTGCACTATCGCACTTTCTATGAATCCATGTTTCCAAAACTTCACGTCCCGTCCCGTACGGGAAAAAACCCCGTTACGTATGCATTGGGTTTTAATTATCACTTGTTTCGGTGAAGGAAAACATCGTGAGGAAACTTGCACACCGGAGAGTTCTCCATAAAGTTCTCAAAGGTGTGGCTACCAATCCGCACTTGGCCAGCGTGGTAGACTATGGTCCATACCCCTCACATTATGAGAGGAGACCCCGAGCCCAGCAGTGGGACAATTGTGGGTTGTGATTTGACTATCGCCCCAACTCAGAGTCACTAACAGTTACTTTAATCGCCCCTAAGTAAAGAATCACCATACAAATTCTGTACTAGGGAGCGATTTAAGTAACCTTTAGTGACTCTGAGTTGGGGCGTTAGTATCTATTGGTATTAAGTCCCCCGTTCGACTCCCAGGACGTGCAAACGGCGGACCGGCGCGTGGTGGAGTGCAGCAGACGGCTGCTGCAGATCGACCGCGAGCTGGCCGAGGTGCGCGCGCAGGCCACGTACCCCGTCGTGGACCACAGCCCTACTGGGGTGAGTGTACTTTTAGTGTACATGACCTGCCTACCTAATTCTTTGCCGACTGTACAAAGGTCGTCTATAGATGACTTATGAGAGTATTGGACTGTGAGAAGAATTAACGCGCGGTATGACTACGATTTAAAAATGTTGATTTCACTCACACAACCGCATATCTGCGCTAATCTAATGTTACATTTACGTGACGCTGAATAGGGTTCAAAATTGCAAAGCATATTTTTGCTAACAATGTAACTAGACTGCGAATAAACATTTAATTTGAGGGTTTTCCTTAGATGATTCAGAATATACACATTAAATTAAATATCTGTTCGGTTAAAGTGTTAATAAAACCATATACCTATTATATTCTCAAAAAAAATATGTTGTTACTGCTGAAAATACAGAGAATTTCGACGCTAAAGGTAATTTTTGTATAGCAAATTACGATTTTTTATTGGAAATATTAAACAACTATTTAATATTCTCTTCGGTTAAAATGGTTCTTTAGACATATTTCTATGCTCTGTATTTTTTGCGTGCGATATTTTCATTGGGTTTCCTCGTACTAGAGCATCAAAGAAACCCTGTTTTGTGAATATTGAGATCACACCGCGCCTTAACTATAACTCGTAGGCCGTCGCAGGTCGAGACTTCGATCGAAGTGGTCGTTGTCATAATTCATAAGGTTTTATTGCATCATGCTTACAATGAGATCCATACTTCCATACTAATATTATAAATGTGAAAGTGTGTTTGTTTGTTTGTCCGTCTTTCACGTCGCAACGAAGCTGTTATATGGTATGGTTTTTGTGTGTGGAGATAGTGAGGAGGGTGGAGAGTAACGTAGGCTACTTTTTACCGCGGTAAAACATCCCCATGGGAAGATCGATATTTTGTTAGTTGCTAGATATTTAGTTCCGGATGTTGTTAATAGATGACGTTAGTAAAATTCATCTGCAAGTTCTGAATCACACTATCAAATGATACATGTAAATTAGTTAAGTCTTAGGCAACTAAATCTAACTAAGTAAAAGTAAGTAGGATTTGTAAAAATATAAAGCGTATAAAAATCGATCTCTAACGCGGGCGAAGCTGCGGGCAAAAGCTAGTCTTAAATAAAATAAAAAAAAATTTGGTTTTAATAATGATATTTAATTGTGATTAAATTCGACCAAAGAATAATATTTTAGCCATTATGTTAACATATTACATTAATTCACATTCACTATCAACATCCTTCTATAATGTCCAGTGCGAGCAACGCGGCCACCACATCCACGCGCACGCACACCACCACCACCAGCACGCGCACACGCACAACAGCCGAGCGACGGGCGAGCGGGACAGAGATAGACTGCGGTACGAGGACGACGACGGTGATAGCAAGCCGGCGCCGAGGGAGAGCGGTGAGTGTGTCGTGTGGGATAGATGGCGTTGGTTGTTGGGTGTGAAGTTGTGTGGAGTGGCGGATAGATGGCGTTAGTTCTTGGGTGTGAAGTTGTGTGGAGTGGTGGATAGATGGCGTTGGTTGTGAGTTGGATTGGAGGATGTATTGTGTATTAGTATGCAAATAAGCTGACGAGCCACCTGATGGAAAGTGGTCAATCGCTCACGGATATCTGTGACATCAAAGGCATCACCGATGCGTTCTTGGCCAAGTAAGAAAACAAAAACTCGCTCTCAAGCCCCCAGACGGACGCCATGGAGAAGCCCTACTATCACCGGATTTAGTCACCTCTTATGATACCTATCCGGCCTGGTACACGTAGAATATGTTATACTGTTGAATAATGTTTTAAAATGTTCTTGATATAATCTTTAACTGTTATTGTTCCATCAGTCGCTAACAACATTGTCTCCGTACAGCCAAGCGCGCCGCCCCCGCCGCCGCCCCCGCCCCCGCCCCGGCCGCCCCGCCGGCGCCCCCCGCGCCCCCCGCCGCTAACACGCTGGTCCGCGTCAAGCGAGATCCGGATGGGTCTGTTACTATGTCGCCGGCGCACGGTGAGATGCACACAATGATTCAATACAATACCTTTATTACCACGACCACTGTAGCCTATATAGCTGGTAGCTTGCCTGCGAAGTGAGGGGTCACGGTTTCGATTTTCGAAAGATAGTACATGAATAGAGGGTTGCGGTGTGTGTAAAGAAAAGATGGTGGGGTGAGACAGAATGAGAAGTGGTAGAGAGGTGGGGTGAGATGGAGGGGTAATAGGACAAAGGTTGCTTGGAGAGGATCTTAACGGCGAGATATGGACAAGATGTCATGGTATTGAAAGAAGGTTTTTTTTTTTCATAAAATTTTCACCTCGCATTTCATTTCAAAATGAGCAGTATTTCGATAAAAAAAAAACTTGTATGTTTCAATATGAAATACAACAGGATGGATATGGATACAGTACGAGTAACACAATTCGACAATGCTCGGTACGCGACGTATTATGTCTCAGTCACACGTTAGCAAGTCCGTGTCGCTATCTCTGTCTTACTTAGCAGAGCCGCTGTTGACGCGCCAAGATACGTCGGCCGTACTATAAGCTAAGTTGGTAACTAACAGATGAATGTCTGTCGCCAGCACCCAGCCAGCCGCAGGAGGAGCCGCCGGCCAAGGATCCTCAACGCAAGCAGACCTGGGAGCAGGCGCTGGCGCACATCAACCAGCTCGCCAAGGGAACTAATAAGGAGAAGGTGAGGGTGGTCAAAACAAATCAAATGCTTTTATTCAAAATTGGTTTGCTATCTATACTGTCATCCTATCGCTGCCGCGCCTTCAGCACCGACTGATGCGAGTGGTCTGCGGGCCTCAAAGCGAACCTTTTTAACAGACTTCAAAAAATGGAGGAGGTTCTCAATTCGACTGTTTTTTTTTTTTTTTTTCATAATTACACCTAACATTACAGGTTGTCTAATGCGTTAGAGTAATATTAAATACATTAAAATAAAATTCTCATAAATTAAAATAAAATTCATAATAAATAATATATCTGCACATTAAAATTCTTATACATTTATAATTAAATCTTACAATTCCAATACTCAATTAAATTTACAATCAATTCTTAACAATTACAATTTAAGTCATATCAATAATCGACGATTCTTTTTTTAATCGAAAGCAGGCGCTTGTCATGTGATCCCATTTTGAACGAGATCTGACAAGTAGTTTTTGAGTAACTTTGAAGTCTGTTATTTTTTGTTAGTAAAATTTAGATTATTACCCTGACATAAACTCGGGAGAACAAGGGTCTCCCGGTTAAGGGGCGGGGGATCCGATCATCGTTTCCGTAAAGACATAAGCTGGTGTCACAGCCAGACAGCGGCCTCTGTCTGACTCTAAGAGGTCCCGCGGAAGCGAGTAGCCCTCAGGCGGACGAGCCTCTGAGTGAGACATGTGGCCCGTGGACCTGTGGACCTGAAGAAGACGGACATCCGCTGGATTCAGATGGCTCAGGACCGGTCAGAGTGGCGCAAATTGAATGGAATCCTAGTAGTTGTATGAGAGTGCAAACGTTTATATCATGTTGTTCAATCCGCAGAAGAAACAGAAAGAGAACCAGCAGAAGCAACAAGACAGCAAGAAGCAGAAAGAAGAGAAGAAGCAGAGTGAAGCCGACGAGCCGCCGCCGCTGTCCAAGAAGCAGAGGAAGTTGTTGGCCAAACAGCAGGTACTTTGCATTACACTTTACTAGCTAGTACGACTTCATTCGCGTGGGAGCATTTCCCGCGTAAATTTCTACCCCATGGGAACCCTAATTACCTAGCCACATGAAATATATCTTACGACCTGTTCTCATATCTGCCAAATATACATGAATAATTTCATAAAAATCGGTCGAGCCGTTCTGAAGGACTGCGGCCACAAACACGTGACACGAGATTTTTATATACATATTTATATATCTATACTAATATTATAAAGAGGAAAGATTTGATTGTTTGTTTTCATTGAATAGGCTCCCAAACTACTGAACCGATTCGAAAAATTATTTCACTGTTGGGAAGCTACACTATCCCCGGGTGACATCCATACTAATATTATAAATGTGAAAGTGTGTTTGTTTGTCCGTCTTTCACGTCGCAACGAAGCTGTTATATGGTATGGTTTTTGTGTGTGGAGATAGTGAGGAGGGTGGAGAGTAACGTAGGCTACTTTTTACCGCGGTAAAACATCCCCATGGGAAGATTGATATTTTGTTAGTTGCTAGATATTTAGTTCCGGGTGTTGGTAATAGATGGCGTTAGTAAAATTCATTTGCATTTCACGCTATCAAATGATACATTGTATGTAAATTACTTAAGACATAGGCAACTAAGTAAAAGTAAGTAGGATTTGTAAAAAATCGATATCTACCGCGGGCGAAGCTGCGGGCAAACGCTAGCAGGCTATATTGTATTGTCAAAAAAATTAGGGATCCTTATCCAATAATGTAACCAAGGTGTAAAAAAAAATAAGAAAATCGAAGCAAAGCGAGGGCGGTAACTCTTTATTATAAACACATTTATTAACTAGTGACTCTTTATTCACAAAATTAAACAAACTGACATCAAAACACTTTTTCCAGGCGGAGGAGGAGGAAAGAAAGCGCCAACAGGAGCTGCAAGCGAAGCAACAAGAGGAGAAGAAGAATAAGAAAGAGAAGGAGAAAGAGAAGGAAAAGGAGAAGAAGATCGAAGTGGTCAAGACCGAGACGGTGGACAAGCGGGAGCGGCGAGCGGAGAGGAAGCTGGAGTTGGCGCGGCAGAAAGAAGAGAAGAGATTGGAGATGGCCAGAAAGAAGGAAGAGAAAGCTAGGGAGAAGAAGGAGAGGAATGGTGAGGGTTTTGTTGATTGTAGTGTCTTATTAAAATGATAACGCACAAACTTTGTATCACCAACATACCAAGTGTTACCAAGCCAGACCGCTGTTTGAAGGGTCCTGGGTTTAATTCCCAGCGTGACGCGGTTTGAATGATGAGTTTGTATTTCTCAGTCTGGATGTGAATGCCTGGATGTTGTTATTACGTTAGTCATAA
This sequence comes from Thymelicus sylvestris, assembly GCA_911387775.1. Taxonomy (NCBI): domain Eukaryota; kingdom Metazoa; phylum Arthropoda; class Insecta; order Lepidoptera; family Hesperiidae; genus Thymelicus; species Thymelicus sylvestris. Next base: position 7,857,175 of record OU426911.1, read on the forward strand.
TATACCAATCATACAGCCACAGCGCAAGCGGCCCAACCGAAGCAGAAGCAGCAGCAGCAACAGCAGCAGCAGAACAGCAAGAAGGAGAAGAAGAAGGAGTCGCAGCCCGCGCCCCCTGCCGTCGCCAGTCAGAAGCCAGTGGTCAACATCACTCCGGATACCACTATACAGGTTGTGGATAAGGTTGGTTTACCACTTTACCATCAGTTTTTTGAAGTGAAAACTTCTTTAGCAACGTTGTGATTTGAAAGTGATGAAACGAAAAAGCGACAGTAAAAAGAGACACATAAATTCATAAGATTTAACGTGGGAAAAATTAGATAGGAAGCATTATAGTTTCTTTAAAAAGTGCTAAGTTGTAATCATAGATGACGAAAGGAACAAGATAGAAAATGTGTTTTATTGCTGGATAGATGGCGCTAGTACATTTTACTCTTCATATTATGTTAAGAGATGGCGTTAGTTACCACTGTTTTCTTTGCATCACTATGATCATTACTAAAACCTACAATTATCATCTTCCCGAAATTTTACATTCGTCTCATTATCTTGAAACCAAATTTGAAGGTTTCACTTTTAGTATGTGTGAATTGCACACATTTCTTTTTTTATAGTAGATATTAATTGATTTATTAATTGAAGACACTCTCATTATAATATAACGGAAACACCGACGCGGGCTTCCAGTCTTTCAGTACGCATAATAAAAGACAAAGCAAAGCGCTTCGTCTGTACCGGAGGGATATTGACAATGAAGGGATTAACTCGCAGTGCGTCTGGATGTTCAACGGTGGAATGTGTAAAAGGGAATTAAGTCATGTAATTCCTTCGCACACTCTTTAAGTTTTCTTGCTACTTTTTTTGCGACGTTTTCTTGAAGCGTCACGGGTGCATGAGTATAAACTATAAAACGACAAGAAAAGGAATTAAACAAATTGAAACAGTTTTAGCTGACCGTAGACTTTGTTGATTCTGAATTTGTAAGACTTTTGAGATTAGCGGGATCAAACGTATAGAATCTGTTAAATAGTCAGTAATTCTAAAAATTATTGCTATGGGATATACCCTCCATGTACAGTCATCAATTTAGTTACGATTCCGAACTGTTTACCAAATAAGACTCATAGAAAACAACGGACTAACGTTTCTAAGTACCAAAAGTGTTACTAAAGTACCAAAGTTGATACTACCACCACTAACTTAACTACCTGTAGTCTAGTTGGTAGCGACCCTGCCTGCGAAGCGAGGGATCCCGGGTTCGATTCCCAGCCGGGGCAGATATTTATGTGACAGTTGAATATTAGTACTCGGGTGCAGGGTGTGATTGTGATGTGTTATATGTGTTGTCCATGCCACCCGCGACACAGGTAATAACGTACTGCGGGGGTATGAGTGTGTTAGCGTTCATTTATTTTATTTTTGAAGTGAAAACTTTAGCATCATTGTCATTTGAAAGTCGATGAAACGAAAAAGCGACAGTAAAAGGAGACAGACACATAAATTTATTCATTATAACTTACTACATGGCAACAGAACGGGGTGCCGCTGGAGACGGACAAGCCGGCGGCATCGTGTAGCATAATGGAGCAGCTGAGTAGCGGGGTACAGGTAACATTTTGGTTGTTCGGTTCAGTTGCGGACGCTTGCGTTGACATACCGGTGGTTATACACTGTCCGGTACCGGTACCGGGGGGATAACGGTTGCGGTATCGTTAACGGTGATGCGATACGGTTTCATAATGTCAAATGAATGGCATGTCAAAATGTATTTATCATTTAAAATTTTCTTGGCTGGCAACGCATCAGTGATACCTTTGGTGTCGCTGATGTCCATGGGCGACGATAGCCACTTACCATCAGGTGGATCGTCAGCTCGTTTGCCGGCTATTTCCATAAAAAAAGATATATGTATCAAAATTATATGGGACCGGACAGTGTGTAAGCACTCAACGTTAAATCATTATTTATTTTTAGTTTTAAATAACATGCATGTTAATTTTTATTATATTTATTAGCTGTCAATCACAGAAATGCTTGATGCTAAGTGGTTACTGTGATGGACTTACGCCCCAGCTGATTCACTAACGGTTACTTTATTCGCTCCTTAGTAAAGAATCACCATATAAATTCTGTACTAAGGAGCGATTTAATTAACCGTTAGTGACTCTGAGTTGGGGCGTTAATGAAAATGAACTATGATTATTCCTTAATAATAAGTGAATGGTCTTATTAAAAGACTTGAGCATTTCGTTGTAGTGTAGATAAAATACAGTTAAATATATATTTTAATATATTATATATTAAAATGCCGCTTCCCTTAGTTCTGCTGCTGTTTTTTGACTGTATTGGAAAGCTAATAAGAAGCGACACGAGGTAATAATAATAATTTCCAAAGCCTCAATATTAAATGCACTAATACAGGAACATTTTAATAATCCTGATAATGCCACCTTTCCTGTTTTCCTACTCTTTTGTCCCTTCCACTCTTCTCTCTCTCTCTTTCTCTCTTCTCTCTCTCTCTCTTTCTCTTCCTCTCTTCTCAGTCTCCAATCTTCCTACTTTCATATCCTGTCTCTGGACTCTCTTCTCGTCTATTGTCAATAGTCGCTTCTTGTTGGTAAAATTTTATTATTCTTTTATATAACCATAACTATTATTTTTAGACAACACTAAACACTGTCGTATATAGGGATGTTGACAGTAACTGTAAATTAATATTTATTGGTGTTTAAAGAATATAAATTGTTTAATTATTATTTAAACACCTTAAATATTTGTCTGTAGTCGAATTCAATCGTAAGAAAAATATAATTAATTTTATTCTATTGTTAGTAATATAATTCTTGACAAAAAATAACCGACTTCAAAATTAGGGATAATTCAAAAAGTACTCGTCAAATGTCACTCAAATTTAAGTGGGAGCACATGACAAGCACCAGCTTTCGATTAAAAAAAGAATCATCGAAATCGATTCACCCAGTCGAAAATTCTGAGGTAACAAACAAAAAATACAGTCGAATTGAATACCTCCTCCTTTTTTGAAGTCGGTTTAAAAAGGTAGTCAATTAGACTGTTTGTTACCTCAGAACTTTCGACTGGATGAACCGATTTCGATGATTCTTTTTTTAATCAAAAGCTAGTGCTTGTCATGTGGTCCCTCTTAAATTTGAGCGAGGTATGACTAGTAGTTTTCGAGTTATCCCTAATTTTGAAGTCGGTTATTTTGTCAAGAAATGGTGGGAAATGACAATGATTTTAATAGTCAATTTTTTCATTAATATTTCACATTTGAAGAACATTGCGGTTGTCAACGTCCCTATGTAAGGTCTGTGTGTTGTGTCTGTGTTGGACTATAAGTTATCTGTGCAGGTGGCCGACCTCAAGCTACCACCGGGCATCACCCTGACCAGGGTGCAGCCCAGTGAGAAGAAGGAACCACCGCCTATTAAGTCTGTGGTGAGTTATCAATGCTTCATTAGGGTCAAATCCATAAACCGTATATAAATCCATCCAATCAGTATCAAATCCTTAACCTCAACTCGGAGACACTAATGGTTACTTTAATCGCACCTTAGCAAAGAATCTCCATACAAATTATGTGCTAAGAAGCTATTTAAGTAACCGTTAGTGACGCTGAGTTGGGGCGTTAGTTGGACTTTGCTCAGAAAGAATGACTTTACTAGATATCTGACACTTTAGTTATACGAAACAATAAAAAAATCATATAAAACGACTAACGTTAAGTTTGTTTTTTTAAGACCCCCGACGAAAAAAGAGGGGTGTTATAAGTTTGACGTGTCGTTGTATCTGTGTCTTCTGTGTGTCTGTCTGTGGCATCGTAGCTCCCAAACTGATGGACCGTTAAATAAATTTTAACTAAAAAGTCAGTAAATTTGTCTGTTTACACGTATTAATTTACTTAAAATTTAGTTATCTACTTAACTACTTAATACGTTTAAACCGAACATAAGTGATCGACCAAGTGAAGCAACCCCAGCAAGTCCCGGGTTCGATTCCCGGCCGGGGCAGATATTTATGTGACAGATAAATATTTGTACTCGGGTGCAGGGTGTGATTGTGATGTGTAATATGCATAGACATAATACTACTAGACTAGACAAGCGGGCCTTCTTTGCGTCACGCTATTAGAAAGAGAAAGAGACCAAGGAGACTCGCGTAACTCGTAAGTAAGACAAGGATAGGTTTACCTCCTGCCTTTCTTCGCAGCGTGACGGTTTCACTTACATATGCTCAGATACCTTGCCTAGTCTAGTAGTATTATGTCTATGGTTATATGTGTCGTCCATGCCGCCCGCGACACAGGTAACAACCTACTGAGATGGTGAGTGTGTAAGTAAGACAAGGATAGGTTTACCTCCTGCCTTTCTTTGCAGCGTGACGGTTTCACTTACATATGCTCAGATACCTTGCCTAGTCTAGTAGTATTATGTCTATGGTTATATGTGTAGTCCTTGCCGCCCGCGACACAGGTAATAACCTACTGAGATGGTGAGTGTGTAAGCGTTTGTTTTATTACTTCCAGCCGCTATGGAAGTGCAACCAGCTCCCGGCGACGCCCACGCCGGTGGCGCGCCCGCCGCCCGTCATCAACGCAGAGCCGGGGCTGATGATGTTCAGCACCGCGCAGCCAGGTAGCTACATCGTCATCATCATCAATCTTAATATATAAAATTCGGGTGTCACGCTTTTTTGAAGTTGAACTCCTCCGAAACGGCTCGACCGATTTTCGTGAATCTTTGCGTGCATATCGGCTAGGGTGGAGAATCGGACAACATCTATTTTTGATCCCCCTACCCCTAAAATTTTTTTGGCAGGACAACGTTTGCCTGGTCAGCTAGTCTACTTATAATTATTTTAAAAATGATATTAAATTATTACAACTTATACATTATAACTTCCAGAAAAAAATACAAAATGAATTAATTTTTATACATAAATGTCACTTTTCTTCATGTCATCAAACATGTCACTAAACTTTCAGATTAATTTTATTCTTTCAAAAAAGACAACCATGACATTGTCAGAGAGGATAAGCGATAGTGTTAGAAAGGAAGGCAACTCATTACGCGTTTTTGATTAGCGCTGTGTGAGTTGAATTACACTTTATTGCGTTGGAGCAAGAGTCGCTATTTATTTAAATGATTTTTCGGAGTGCGCTTTCTGTACTTATAAAAAGTAAATTCTTCTGTGATATAAGGTTGAAATTACGATAAAGCTCATCGTAGCTACAAAAATAAAGTTGCCGATGTGCGTAGGTATGCATTTCAACTTTATCGTCATATAAATAAGGTATATTTTTTGTCGTCGCTTAAAAATGCCATGCTTTTAGAAGTATTCTTCGACGATGCTCTTTGCAACCATTTAAATGCTTTATTATATTCGTTACAGAACCACCGAAAACAATAATAGTGCCCGAGCCTTCGCCCCAGTCCGTCGGCAAGTCGAAGAAGGCGAAGAAGAAGGCCAAGAAGGCAGCCGCTGCGGCGCAGTCCGACCCTGAACCGAAGACCGAGGGAACTAAGATGGTCACTCTCCGCAACCCAATGTTCCATCCCAACCTACCTTCAGTACAAGTATCTAACGCCCCACCGCCCAAGAAGTCCGAGATTCGAGTCCCTGACCCGATACCGATGCCACCGACTCCTTGCCAAGCAACAATAACCCCTACATCAAATGGCATGTACACCATCCGTAACCCACTAATGTCAATGATGCATCAGCAGAGCCTCATGGGGATCCGAAGCCAGACTCCACAAATGAATCCCGTCTACACCCAACCCCAATACAGCTACGTCAACCCAAACGTATACAACCCAGTGCAAACTCAAAACCAGTACGTTCTAGATGCATCTAGAAACTCTCCGAAGATGACCGAGAACTCGGACTACCACGACCGGATCATGAGCCTTGCATCGTTCACTCAGAAGAACGATGAAGGCTACTCGTTGTTCAAAACTAACAATGATACGCAACAGCAGAGCTTTTTAACTCCGGAGTACTTTGAGAACCCCAATCCAAAGCCCGTTGTATCACCGAACCCAATCGGCACAAGACCGGATCCGAATAGGAACTTTGATAACAACGATTCCTTGTTCAATAACAACCAACCACGACCGGAGCCAATAGGGACTCCTCTGAAACGGGACGAAGACAGATCAGACTACACCGGAGGCCTATACACACCGTTTGGACAGGAAGACAGGAATGTGTTCCGAAATGCTCTCTTCAGTGACAAGACGGAGTATCCGAGTGTGACGAAGAATGAGAATGATTATACGAACCACATGACGAATGGACAGAGTGATCCGTTGCCGTACTTCCAGCGGTTGAGAGCTGGGTCTAAGCTGAATAATGAAGTTACTATACACTATGTTACGGATTCCAAGTATTATAAGGGACAGGTGAGATAATTTTTGACTATGCTTTATTTATATCATACTAATATTGTAAATGGGAAAATTCGTAAGAATGTATGGCTCAAAATAATACGCTCATTTGGCCTCACCCCTAGGATCGACTCGCGCCGCCAAGATACGTGCGCTACGCGGTTAATGACTTAGTTCTATTATAAATTACGAGTAACCGCCCTCGCTTTGCTTCGGTTTTCTTATTTTTTAACCGACTTCAAAAAAAGGAGGAGGTTCTCAACTCGACTGTATTTTTTTTTTTATGTTTGTTACCTCAGAACTTTGGACTGGGCGAACCGATTTTGATGATTCTTTTATTGATTTTGATTGAGATCTGACAATGGCATCCATGAGAAAACTACATAAGTCGTAAATTTGTGTTAAGATGTGCGCGACAAATTGACGAATAACTAATATCACGCCAAGCGATTTCGATGATTCTTTTTTTAATAGAAAGCTGGTGCTTGTCATGTGGTCCCACATAAATTTGAACGAGATCTGACAAGTAGTTTTTGAGAATTTGAAGTCGGTTATTTTTTGTTAGTAAAATTTAGATTATTACACCTTATGTTACTTTATTGGAGTTTTATTAAGGATCCCAAATTTTTTTGAAAATATAATATAGCCATGTCACCCGGGGATAGTGTAGCTTCCCAACAGTGAAAGAATTGTTCAAATTGGTTCAGTAATTTCGGAGCCTATTCTATGACCTACTAACTCAGAGTCACTAACGGTTACTTTAATCGCTCCTTAGTAAAGAATCATACAAATTATGCACTAAGGAGCGATTTAAGTAATCGTTAGTAAAGAATCATCATACAAATTCTGTACTAAGGAGCGATTTAAGTAACCGTTAGTGACTCTGAGTTGGGGCATTAGTTCTATTATAAATGATGATGATGGTATCCCCAGGAGCAACAAGCGCAAGAGCCGGTGCATCGCGACGAGTACACGCGGGATTGGTACTCGCGCGCCTGGCCCGACCCGCTGTACGGAGCGGCGCCCGGCTCGCACCCGCATCATCTTGGTATGTACTATGGCACTGTGACCTACACATAATTAGGTCTCGCGTTCGTGAGTTAGTACACGGTGCGCTTGGCTCAAACCCGCATTATCTTGCTGGTGTGTACTATGACGTGGAAACTATGGCACTGTGAGCTATAATTAGATCACGCGTTCGTGAGTTAGTATACGGCGTGCCCAACACGCACCGGATCATCTTGCTGGTATTTACTATGACGTAGAAACTATGGCACTGTGACCTATAATTAGATACGCGTTCGTGAGTTAGTGTACGGTGCGCCTAGCTCAACCCGTACCGTCTTGCTGGTTGCTGTACTGTGATGTAGAAACTATGGCACTGTGACCTATAATTAGATCACGCGTTCGTGAGTTAGTGTACGGTGCGCCTGGCTCAAACCCGTACCGTCTTGCTGGTATGTGCTGTACTGTGATGTAGAAACTGTGGCACTTGATAGTTGATGGTGACTTAACGAGTTGGATAGTAGCGATATCTATAAACTACAACTGGTTGTATTTTTGGAGTTTAACTCCTTTAGAATCGATTTTCATATACAAGCCCGGGGTATGAAAATTTATGGAGAGTAAAATCAAACTTTCTCCGTTACGTTATGAGTTATGTTTGTAATTCATATCAAAGAATCTAGATGGCGACTGATTTGACGATCGCAAACTAGATAGCATTGTTACTGATTTGACGATAATGTCATGTATTTTTAACCGACGAAAAAAAAGGAGCAGGTTATCAATTCGACACGTATATTTTTTTTTTATGTATGATCACTCAGAAATCGGCACAGGTTGGTCCGATTTGGATGATTCTTTTTTTATTGGATAGGGTATGTCCTGAAGTTGGTCCCATATTTTTTTGAAAATTTTATTCCCACCCTAAAGGTACGAAAATAGGGAATGATTGATTATTCACCCGTTTTTTACCCGGAATTTTTACATGTTAACCCCAATAACTTTGTACTGGATGATCCGATTTCGATGATTCTTTTTTTGTTGAATAGTGTGTACCTTGAGGTTACTCTTGTTTAAATTTCGAAAATACCCCTATAGGTACGACAATAGGGGATGATTGATATTTCATCTACTACATTTTTACCTGGTAACTGAATCTATAATTCATAAAATCAATAATTTTTTATTAATTATAAGTATTATAGCAACTAAAAATTAAAAAATAATTACTTTTTAACAAAAAATAAAACCAACGAAAAAAAACTGAAAAGCAAAAAATAAAATAAACCATTTAGTATTATAAATGAAGATCCGAAATTAACAGTAAATAAATAATTTTGAGGCGGTGCCAAACCAATGAAAAAACAAACGGCGAAAAGATGTGCACCGCGCTGCTGCTGCCGTGTGCATCGCATGCCGCTGCCGCGCTGCCCTCATAATATTATGAACTTTATGTAATTAATTTTGGTTGTTTGTTTGGCACGGTCTCAAAATTATTTATTTACTGTTAATTTCGGATCTTAATTTATAATACTAAATGGTTTATTTTATTTTTTGCTTTCCAGTTTTTTTTTCGTTGGTTTTATTTTTTGTTAAAAAGTAATTATATAATCGTTCGTAAGAAGTAAACTTCAGTCAGGCATCGGAGCTGACACACACAATTTTTTTATGTTAAATTATATTTCACAGGCGTGCAGTCGTGTGCGGCGGCGTGCGAGCCGGAGCCGAGACGAAATCTCACTGGTATGATATTTTTACAAGTACAAACAACAATAATATCACTCGGTCATGTCATGTGACTTTATTTAATTTGTACCCACCTGATGGTAAGTACGAGTAACTATCATCGCCTATGAACATCAGCTGCACCAAAGGCAAAGGTATTGACCAATAGGCATGCGTTGCCGGCCAAGAAAGAGAAGAAAAAGAAAGAGAAAGAACTGGCTCTCAAGCCCCCAGCCGGAACACGACGAGTCGTTTAGCAACTGACTCACTTATGAGTGTGATTGTTACCTAGCCAAGGTTTCATGGAAATATAATACCAGTATTAAAATTAATAATTGAATATAAGGATAATATTATCCTTATATTATCTTAAACTTTACCACAAAGCAGACTGGCTTCTGTCGACTAGTATGCCGGCATGGATTAGGATTGTAAACCGTCCCAATATATACTATTTTACACGTTTTAAAAATTAAAATGGAATATAAATATAATCGTGTAATTGTAATAAAAGCGTGAGGTGCATGGTGTCAATGAGTAGAAGGGATAATATCTTAATAAAAAGAACCCCACGCTTTTATTATTATTACCCAATTCTTAATTCAAATTTATTGAAGTGAAAACGTCTTTAGTACGGGGGTGACTTGAAATTTTATGAAACGAAACTGTCCAGTGGAGACTAGAAATGAGTGGAGACTGACTTGAGTTGAGTTGACTTGACTTGGCTTGACTTGAGTTGAAGTCAAGTTGAGTCGAGTCGAGTCGAGTCGACGTGGAGTCGAGTCGCAGTAGAGTGGAGTGGAGTGGAGTAGTAAAACCTACAATTATCATCTTCCCGAAATTTTACATTCGACTCATTATCTTGAAAACAAAATTTTTGAAGGTTTCACTTCTAACACGTGTGAATTGCACACATTTTAATTTTTTAGTTGGATCTTCTATAAAAGCGTGTTTTTTAGGTTTTTTTTTTAGTTTTTTATAGTTATCAATGTAATTGTCAACAGAATCAAGCCTATTCCTACAAGACCGCGGCATGACGAACAACATGTCGTGCGTCGACTCCTGTGAACGGGAGATGGCGTCGCTGAAGCGGTTCGATCTGTTCCTGCAGCCGCCGCGCCCGCCGCACAAATGAGACGAGATGAGACGGGGCGAGATGGGGGGAGATGAGATGGGAATCGATTTGTCACGATATCATTGGACAATATGATGTTTTTATGCCATATAGAACGCTACACATAAATAACAATACCTTGATTGTATAATGTTAAGGTCGTTTTAATTTCGACCTTAAAGTCGTACAGTTAGGCCAGATCCTCACTATAATGCCGTTCACAGTTCGTTCTCGGTTTGATAAAATATTATGCAATATAAAATATATGTGTGCATTCATACTATCCGTGACAGTCAAGTTTCGCTCCAATTGTATAATTTGTACGTGATACGACTTTACCAGACCGAGATCGGATCGAGAACGGACTGTGAACGGCATTATAGTGAGGATCTGGCCTTAAGGTTCTTTAATCGCATAAAAACTAGCTATAAAAATGTTTTAGCACACGTGAATAAATATTTCAATACATTACAAGCACCCACGCTCAGATCACGCCCCATTCCCGCGTCTCAGTTAACGGACTACATTACGCATGGTTTGCTACTAATAAGCATGTGTATTTCGCCAATGCCCTCTATGTTTTTCCAAGTATCCTTTAGGTTGCCTGGAAGAAATCGCTATGTAGCGATAAGGCCGCCTGTTGTTTTGTACTTCCATCTTTACTGTTATTCTTGTACGATTGTATAACATGTGGTGTCCAAACAATAAAGAGTTATCTATCTATCTATCTATCTATCTCGGACATTATATAAAGTGGTGCCACAATATTTTAAAATATCACTCAATACTATAACTTAATTATACTTGTGTACCTTTAAACTGCACGCACTCGCACGCACGCACGGCAGTGTGTACGTACATAATACATACATATTATATACATACAAAACATAAAATGACCTTGTATTGTCCAATGAAAAAGCGACTAAAATCGTAAACTGTATACTGGATAGGACATCTGAAGGCTTGAGTCTGTATTTATATTGTTTATAAATGGTTAGGACGTAGAATTTGATGTAGGGGAGAGGGTTGTGACGTCACATGTGTTGCCATCTCAACATGACATGACACTTTCCTATGTGTTCATAGGATAAAAAAAATCATACTCCGTCAACTTTCTTTACTATTCAATAAAATATTTGTAACAGACTCTTTATAATAAATGTTCTCAGAAATCGGAAATTCATTTTATATCTGAGCCTATATTTTGTTATATTTCAAGTGTAAAATTATTTTATTATAACTACAAAAACAGTTGACAATGATGTTACAGACTTAAGTATTCACCCGGATTATGTACAAATGCCGAATAACGATTGATTATCGATTTATTTGTAAATTGCGGAATTATTCTCCAAAAATAAATTAGAAATTGACATTGATTAACATTGACTTTATGATGATGATGGATTTGCATCTTAACGCAAAAGGGCGCGAAATGAATGAACTTCGCGCGCTTTTGCTTTTTTTGACGTTTTGAAAAAAAAAACTCGTTTTCGGCAGATACATCTCTGATAGGACTATAATATCGATTAATAATGACGATTGACTTTTTATCGTAAATTGCGAATTATGTCACAAATATACAAAAGACTCATATAATTGTATGTTTGTAAACTCGAAAGTCGCGTTTGATGTGAAGAAATAATTTTCTAGATTTATATTAATTAATGAATGTGGTGTAAATGCTCTTATAATATTGAAGTAAGCAACTTGATATTTGTAATGCGTTTGACACGACATGTTTACTCGTAATGTCTCGTAATATGTATCGGATTAGTGTTATCGATATCTGTCGATCTCGTGTCTCGGTTATCGAGTACGGAGAGGAAAGGCTTGTAAATATGCGATGTTAGAACTTCGTCAAATTCCACGCGGCTACGTCACAAAATAGAGACGATAGAAGTGTTTATACTAAGTTAACAACGCAAATATACACCGTTGACATGAAAAACAAGCGCGAATTAGTGTTTACCGAATTATTCGTGTGTAAACGGTGTTATCATTCTGTGTGTATCTATTTTGTGGCAGCTGGGCTGCGTTATTTATATGATCAGTACCGCGTGTTCCATTTGAATACGATAGATGTTTTAAGATAGTTCGTGTAAAGGTTGTATGTAAGTGATAAGTAAAGTGTATATTATAGCCGATTTGTGATTTTATTTCTTCCCATCCCGAGTTACAGATGATTTAGAGTGAAACTTCTGGTGCGAGTTGGTATTAACCGCGTCTTGTCGATGTATGGATAAAGACAAGTTTTTCTCAGTGTATTATACACGGGAGGGGGCGAGTGGTGTGACACAACAAAATAGGGTTCCGAAAGTACCTATAATGGGAAATCGATAACAAACAATTTGAAATATCAATTCCTGCAGAATTAGGGTTATCAACTTTCCGGACTTACCTTTTTTTTCCGGCTTTGTCATTTGTCTGGGCGAACTTATTTTAGAGCAGCGTCATGGTAGCTTCGACCAAAAGCTACTAAAAAGCCATCTCACTCTCCCTAAGGGCTAGCAAATCGAACTAATTGATCGGACTTCAAATTTTGAGTTAACAACCCTATTGTGTATATTTGCAAAAAATGTACATCTCTGTGGGATCTGTTTTGAAAGTGGTTATTGTAGACAATTATTCGATGGGCTACCCGTGCACCCACTGGTTTCACCCACGTAATTCGTGTTTACCAGTGCACCCACCTAATTTCGTCGGTGTAGATGTGACAGATGACCGTGGTGTAGCTTGCTAGGCAATATCAGTAATAATAATAATAAATAAATAACGCTTCACACTCATAGCCCTACAGTAGGATTCCCTGTGTCGTGGGTGCCATGGACAACACACAACATAGACAAGGATATTCACACCCAGACCGAGAACAGAAATTCAAACTCATCATTCAAATTTCCGCCTCGCTGGGAATCGAACCCAGGACCCTTGGTGCGGCGATCCGGCATGGTAACCATTGCGCCACACGGGTCGTCAAATTCATACTCAAATCAAAATAATATTCGTTAATTCCCATTAGAGAATCTACTGCTTAGTTTTATCGTAGAACTAGTAACCCCGACGAAAAAAGTGCAGAGTTTGACGCATCTGTGCGTCTGTCTGTGGTATCGTAGCTCCCGAACGGATGAACCGATTTTGATAGTTTTTTTTGGATATTGAAAGGTGACTTAAAGAGTGTTCTGACTTATTAGCTATGGTTAGTGTAAAACTGTTAGGGGTTTTCTTTTTATTAATGTTATTAACTATCAGAATAGAAAGCCTTTAATATTGATGTTACTCTATGGCACTATATGCTCTCAAATCATGTGTTTAATTTAACCTAATTCGAAATATAAATCTCCTAAATTTTCAATTTTCCCTATATTTACTATTGCATGCCAGGAATGGTTAAAAACTCTCCAGTTTAAGGGTAGTGTAATATAACCTGTTGGTGTATTTAGTGCAAATAAAGTATTATTATTATGAACCAAAATAAAACGGAAATTATTAAAACAAAATCTTCAGAGATCAAAGTGTTTTATTGCAACAAAATTTTATTATTAATTTCCACCCCTAAGACGAAGCACCAGATGAAGAGTGGATTCCTTCTGGATGTTGTAGTCAGAGAGGGTGCGACCATCTTCCAACTGCTTGCCAGCAAAGATCAACCTCTGTTGGTCTGGGGGAATACCCTCCTTGTCTTGGATTTTTGCTTTAACATTTTCAATTGTGTCAGACGGCTCAACTTCCAAGGTGATGGTCTTGCCAGTCAAGGTCTTCACAAAGATCTGCATACCACCTCTCAGTCTCAATACTAAATGCAGGGTGGATTCTTTCTGGATGTTGTAGTCAGAGAGGGTACGACCATCTTCTAACTGCTTGCCAGCGAAGATCAACCTCTGTTGGTCTGGGGGAATACCCTCCTTGTCTTGGATTTTAGCTTTAACATTTTCAATTGTGTCTGATGGCTCAACTTCCAAAGTAATTGTCTTGCCAGTCAAGGTCTTCACAAAGATCTGCATACCACCTCTCAGTCTCAATACTAAATGCAGGGTGGATTCTTTCTGGATGTTGTAGTCAGAGAGGGTACGACCATCTTCTAACTGCTTGCCAGCGAAGATCAACCTCTGTTGGTCTGGGGGAATACCCTCCTTGTCTTGGATTTTAGCTTTAACATTTTCAATTGTGTCTGATGGCTCAACTTCCAAAGTAATTGTCTTGCCAGTCAGGGTCTTGACAAAGATCTGCATACCACCTCTCAGTCTCAGTACCAGGTGAAGAGTAGATTCCTTCTGGATGTTGTAGTCAGAGAGGGTGCGGCCATCTTCCAACTGCTTGCCAGCGAAGATCAACCTCTGTTGGTCTGGGGGAATACCCTCCTTGTCTTGAATTTTTGCTTTAACATTTTCAATTGTGTCGGATGGCTCAACTTCTAAGGTGATGGTCTTGCCAGTCAAGGTCTTCACAAAGATCTGCATACCACCCCTGAGTCGAAGTACCAGGTGAAGTGTGGACTCTTTCTGGATGTTGTAGTCAGAGAGGGTGCGGCCATCTTCAAGTTGCTTGCCGGCAAAGATCAACCTCTGTTGGTCCGGGGGAATACCCTCCTTGTCTTGGATTTTTGCTTTAACATTTTCAATTGTGTCTGATGGCTCAACTTCCAATGTGATGGTCTTGCCAGTAAGCGTCTTCACAAAAATCTGCATACCACCTCTCAGTCTCAATACAAGATGAAGAGTAGATTCCTTCTGGATGTTGTAGTCAGAGAGGGTGCGGCCATCTTCCAACTGCTTGCCGGCGAAGATCAACCTCTGTTGGTCCGGGGGAATACCCTCCTTGTCTTGGATTTTAGCTTTAACATTTTCAATTGTGTCGGACGGTTCAACTTCTAAGGTGATGGTCTTGCCAGTCAAGGTCTTCACAAAGATCTGCATACCACCCCTGAGTCGAAGTACCAGGTGAAGTGTGGATTCTTTTTGGATGTTGTAGTCAGAGAGGGTGCGGCCATCTTCAAGTTGCTTGCCGGCAAAGATCAATCTCTGTTGGTCTGGGGGAATACCCTCCTTGTCTTGAATCTTGGCCTTCACATTTTCAATTGTGTCAGACGGCTCAACTTCCAATGTGATAGTTTTACCAGTAAGTGTCTTCACAAAGATCTGCATACCACCTCTCAGTCTCAATACAAGATGAAGAGTAGATTCCTTCTGGATGTTGTAGTCAGAGAGGGTGCGGCCATCTTCCAACTGCTTGCCAGCGAAGATCAACCTCTGTTGGTCCGGGGGAATACCCTCCTTGTCTTGAATCTTGGCCTTGACATTCTCAATAGTGTCTGATGGCTCTACCTCCAAGGTGATAGTCTTGCCAGTAAGAGTCTTGACAAAGATCTGCATACCACCTCTCAGACGAAGCACCAGGTGAAGAGTGGATTCCTTCTGGATGTTGTAGTCAGAGAGGGTGCGGCCATCTTCCAACTGCTTGCCGGCAAAGATCAACCTCTGTTGGTCCGGGGGAATACCCTCCTTGTCTTGGATTTTAGCTTTAACATTTTCAATTGTGTCGGACGGCTCAACTTCTAAGGTGATGGTCTTGCCAGTCAAGGTCTTCACAAAGATCTGCATACCACCCCTGAGTCGAAGTACCAGGTGAAGTGTGGATTCTTTCTGGATGTTGTAGTCAGAGAGGGTGCGGCCATCTTCAAGTTGCTTGCCGGCAAAGATCAACCTCTGTTGGTCCGGGGGAATACCCTCCTTGTCTTGAATCTTGGCCTTGACATTCTCAATAGTGTCTGATGGCTCTACCTCCAAGGTGATAGTCTTGCCAGTAAGAGTCTTGACAAAGATCTGCATACCACCTCTCAGACGAAGCACCAGGTGAAGAGTGGATTCCTTCTGGATGTTGTAGTCAGAGAGGGTGCGGCCATCTTCCAACTGCTTACCAGCGAAGATCAACCTCTGTTGGTCTGGGGGAATACCCTCTTTGTCTTGGATCTTGGCTTTCACATTTTCAATGGTGTCTGATGGCTCAACTTCCAAAGTGATGGTCTTGCCAGTCAAGGTCTTCACAAAGATCTGCATACCACCTCTCAGTCTTAGTACTAAATGCAGAGTGGATTCCTTCTGGATGTTGTAGTCAGAGAGGGTGCGGCCATCTTCCAACTGCTTGCCGGCGAAGATCAACCTCTGTTGGTCCGGGGGAATACCCTCCTTGTCTTGGATTTTAGCTTTAACATTTTCAATTGTGTCGGACGGCTCAACTTCTAAGGTGATGGTCTTGCCAGTCAAGGTCTTCACAAAGATCTGCATACCACCCCTGAGTCGAAGTACCAGGTGAAGTGTGGACTCTTTCTGGATGTTGTAGTCAGAGAGGGTGCGGCCATCTTCAAGTTGCTTGCCGGCAAAGATCAACCTCTGTTGGTCCGGGGGAATACCCTCCTTATCTTGGATTTTTGCTTTAACATTTTCAATTGTGTCTGATGGCTCAACTTCCAATGTGATGGTCTTGCCAGTAAGCGTCTTCACAAAAATCTGCATACCACCTCTCAGTCTCAATACAAGATGAAGAGTAGATTCCTTCTGGATGTTGTAGTCAGAGAGGGTGCGGCCATCTTCCAACTGCTTGCCGGCGAAGATCAACCTCTGTTGGTCCGGGGGAATACCCTCCTTGTCTTGGATTTTTGCTTTAACATTTTCAATTGTGTCTGATGGCTCAACTTCCAATGTGATGGTCTTGCCAGTAAGCGTCTTCACAAAAATCTGCATACCACCTCTCAGTCTCAATACAAGATGAAGAGTAGATTCCTTCTGGATGTTGTAGTCAGAGAGGGTGCGGCCATCTTCAAGTTGCTTGCCGGCAAAGATCAACCTCTGTTGGTCCGGGGGAATACCCTCCTTGTCTTGGATTTTTGCTTTAACATTTTCAATTGTGTCTGATGGCTCAACTTCCAATGTGATGGTCTTGCCAGTAAGCGTCTTCACAAAAATCTGCATACCACCTCTCAGTCTCAATACAAGATGAAGAGTAGATTCCTTCTGGATGTTGTAGTCAGAGAGGGTGCGGCCATCTTCCAACTGCTTGCCAGCGAAGATCAACCTCTGTTGGTCTGGGGGAATTCCCTCCTTGTCTTGGATTTTTGCTTTAACATTTTCAATTGTGTCAGACGGCTCAACTTCCAAGGTGATGGTCTTGCCAGTCAAGGTCTTCACAAAGATCTGCATACCACCTCTCAGTCTCAGTACTAAGTGAAGTGTGGACTCTTTCTGGATGTTGTAGTCAGAGAGGGTGCGGCCATCTTCAAGTTGCTTGCCAGCGAAGATCAACCTCTGTTGGTCCGGGGGAATACCCTCCTTGTCTTGGATCTTGGCCTTCACGTTTTCAATAGTGTCAGATGGCTCTACTTCCAAAGTAATGGTCTTGCCAGTCAGGGTCTTCACAAAAATCTGCATTTTTATTCTGTAACAAAGGAAACAAAAATTAATTTTTATATAAAAAATAACTATCATAATTAATGTAATCTGGTTTATTTCCATTGTACCCTAAAACCAGATGAATCTTGACATCAATATTTTAAATTTGAAGTAATTATATTTACTAAATTGAAACTGCAAGCTGAAAAACCTAACTGTTAACTAAAATAAAGCTTCTTAAATTTGATGGATACATTAATACATTGAAGTTTGTTGTAATGAAGTCTTTGTCTCACTGGACAAAGGGAATCCTAATGCAGAGGATTGTGAAATTTCATAATGAATAAATAAAAATTAAGTTGGTAACCCGTTGCAAAACTTCACCTTCTCAAAACAATAGAAATGAAAAAAGCTTGTGAAATGTTTCTTCGAATTCAATTCGCTAGATCTTCTAGAAAATTTTGATTACTAACACTTTCCATTATTAAGGATCCAATTATTAATTTATTTATGCTTTCATGTTTTATACAAAATCTAAAACCCTATTACTAACATTTAAAATAAAATGATTAAACAAAATGGAACTCCATTTTGACATACTTTTTTTTTAGGTCACGACGAAACGGATGACACGGAACAATTTCGACACTGAAGATTTTGAAAATGATGGATGGCCACGTAAAATACTTTATACATAAATGTCAAACTAGATTATTTATCGATATGTATTGAATTTGAATCGAAAACCTTAAATTTTATCACACGCCCTTTTATCAGATCGACAAAATGGCGTCCATTATAAATGCGCAGTTTTCCATACAGGGTAAAATTAACCGATAATAAATAAACATTTGCGTTGATTTTTTACTACATCCCGTTATTTATTTTATGTAAGCAAGAAATAAATGATACATACCAGTAATACTAAGCAATAACTTCACAAAATCAATAACACAAATTGTCTTTTAAAATACAACTCAGTTCACGTCTATCACGCTTCGCAATTTGTTTGAAAATTCGCAAGACAAAGCTTGTCAGCGTTTTTATAGGGAAACTCTGTGGCGTCGATCAATAGCATTCAATGATGCCGATGACCACCGAAGTTCAACGAGTGTCACCGACTTTGGATTTTATCTCTTTCTTTTGTATGAGAATACAAGAGACAAAGAGAGTAGACATTTTATTTCTGGAACATACGATACGAAGATGACGAAATTGCGGAGAAATATCTTTGTGACGCACTGTTTTTTTTTATTGTTTTGAGGTTTTGACTCTTGTATATTTTGTTCCGTCGGGCGTCGGCCCACAAAATATGGCTCAATAACAATAACCTCTGACAATGAGACAATAACAAAAAGATTAAGCAAGTCATCTGTTTTAATACCGTTTTAATACCATTAACCAAAGATCCATTATCCAGACTAGTAATTAATAGATAATTATTAGGCCAAACAATAAGCTAAAATCGTAAATTGGAATTGATTAATGATTACTACTACCTAACCTTGTTAAGTACACGTAGGTATCTATTAACATTGGTATTAAATTAACCTACTACAAAATTCTAGTAATTCTACGTAAAACGAATAGGTCAAATAATAGGTATTAGTATTATCGAAATTCGAATTGGAATTTGGAACTCTTGTACATCACTAAATTGTCTATTTCCTCATTACTGACATTGCGAAACTCTCTGGATTTGCCTTGATAATTTTATTGGTCTATTATATTTTGCGAATATAAACCAAGGCAACGAAAGAATAGAACTATACCTAATTTACATTGAATAGGTACTTATACCTAGTTTCCTAAAATACATTGAATCAACTGTACAAGATTGACCAACCATACAACATCGACTTTTTAGATGCAAACTGTATTGTAATTTGTAAGGTAGCAAGGTGCCAAGAGTATGTAACCACATGGATATTTACTATGAGCCACATGGAAACCACCATGTTTATTAAGGTGTACCTACGGGGCTCCAATAAACAATACATACAGTCGGTAATTTTTTTTTGGAATACCAACGCCATGGTATTCCAAAAAAAATAACAGACTTCAAATAACTCCAAAACTACTCGTCTCAAATTTAAGAGGGACCACATGACAAGGACAAGCTATCGATTAAAAAAGAATCATCAAAATCGGTCGAATTGAATACTTCCTCCTTTTTTGAAGTCGGTTAACAAAACAGGAAATCCTAATGTCGAATCAACTACCTTCAATTGAGCTTTTGAATCTCTGCCCGCGTTTTAAGTGATGTTAAATTACTCTACTATTCCAGATCATCTTTAAATGTGTCTTTCATGAAGATCCGTTCAGTAATTACTAGTTTTTGCGTGAGATAATAACATCGTCACCCTCATCTTATCTTCCCAAACTTTCACATTTTTTTTAATAATAATAGTGGAAAAACATCTTGGGATAAAATAACGCAATATTTTCCATAAAACTACATACTAGATCTTCACTTGAAAGTCTCAGGTTTGAATTGAGTGCAATGTGTTATCAAGATTTATGAAGTGAAAACTTTTTTAGTACGGGGGTGACTTGAAATTTTATGAAACGAAACTGTCCAGTAAAAAGAGACAAACACATAAATTCTAAAGTGAGATGCATTGTACAGGGGTAGCTTAAAGTAGGGGAGTTGAGTTGAGCAGAGCGGGGCGGAGTGGAGCGGGGCGGAGTGGAGTAGTGAAACCTACATTTATCATCTTCCCGAAATTTTACATTCGTCTCATTATCTTGAAAACAAAAATTTTGAAGGTTTCACTTCTACCACGTGTGAATTGCACACATTTTAATTTTTTTAAACATTAATTCTTATGCGAATTCGAACCAGCTCAGAAAATTCAATTTTGTCATGCAAGATATGCCCCTAATTTAGGGGATCACCTTATCTTCAGGTGGCGCGTTTGTCAGGTATTAAGTTTATATCTAGAAACCCGTTCGCTTCGATTAAGGTACTAACCCTGAAGTACCTGTTAAGTCAGCGTTAGGACTTTTAACGCAATATTTAATTATTTTTTTTCTGTTCGTACAAGCTTGTATTTTAAACATATAAACCATCCGAAAGAAACTAACTAAATAATGATGAAAACCGCATCAAAATCCGTTCAGACGCGGGAAGATACTTTGTTTTATACTATGTAAAGAAGACAAAGAATTACTTAGTGCCTGATCAAGGATATTTCATATTTTGTGTGTAGGATCCTATAATAATACCAAACTAAAAGGCAGCTTTTATTAAGGCTTCAAATAAATAAAATACATTAAGGATGTTTCATTTATTTTCCTTTCACATTCATCTATTGGTACAAATTTCACTTATCTGTATACAATTTATGAAGTTTTTAAATTTATGCACATTTAACTTATTCTATACAATATTTGTTCTGTCGTATTCAAAATATAATCTATGATTTTGTCTACTTTTGGCGCCAAAGTTCACAATAACTCATTAACATTATGTTCGGTTTAGACGTAAGTAGTTAACTATATTTTAACTAAATTTTAAGTGAATAATTTTTAGTGCGCGTCCACACGTAATAATTTAGTAAAGCTCTTTAGAAGCATTTTACTAAATTTTAACTAAAAAGTGCCTGTCCAAACGTGTTAAGTGATAAGCCCCGCCCACCTACTTAACAGAAAATAGAAAAATTTCTAAATTACTTGCCTACTTGATTACTAAACTACTAAATTGTCCGTTTACACGTATTAATTTACCGAAAATTTAGTTAACTACTTAATACGTGTAAACCGAACATTACAGCCCATTTTGCAATTACTTTTATCATAATTACTATTTACTATCTATGAATCACCGGAATTACTGAACGAGTGTTCATACAATTCGTAACGACGATAACATCACGCTTGCTACGCGATAACAATTATCTTGAAATGATTAAATTAAAAACATTTATGATTACAACATTACTTTTACTATATTTGGGCTCGTTATCAATATAGGAGAAGATAAGTTTGTTGGTAAACATATAAAAAAGTTTGAATCATTACTTTTGACAAAAAAAAATAATGGAAATAATGGTTTTGTAATTAAAAAAAAATCTTGTTCGGTAACGCGTCGGTAATGCCTTTGGTATTGGTGTCCGTGCGATTTTCTTAAAACGAGTCCTTTAAATATAGTATGAATACTGTCTTTTTATCGTAATTAGCAATTTTAAAACATGACATAAAATAAAAAAAAATTAAAAACAGATAATCTTTTAATGCTAAAACTAATTTCTGTTTAATATTTTTTTCACAAATTTTCATTAATATTTCAATACAAAGTGAAATAAAACTCGTTTAAAAAAGTTGACAGTATCCGCCACTGCACTCATTGACATACTGCGCGCTCACTCGCACTTAGATCTTATGTCTAAGTGCGAGTGAGAGTGCAATATGCTTCATCTTGCTCGCACTTCATGTAAACGAGTGCAGTAAGATACTGCGACTATAATCATGGAAAATAGAGGAGAATGAATGCCATCTCTGTATATGAAGTGTCCGTGAAAACGCGTAAAATTACAGGTGGCGCTGCGGCGCTCTAATCACTAGGCAAACTTCACTCCGTCTACAACAGCTATGTTCATGGTTCGCTATTTGTAGCACACTAGCGCCCGCGCCACTCAGAAATGACCATTATAGGAACCTCAGTTTTCTGTAAACAGTTAAACAATTTTTTAACTTTCCGTTCATATGAGATGGCGCTCCTTCTATATATCAAAGCTCCATGGCAGTGAGATACTGCGATTGTTTAATAATGTTATCCGCTGGCCGCAGCCGCAGGCCGCAGCCGCTGGCCGCGCGCTAGTGCCGCTCGGGCGCGCGTCGCTTGCGGCGCGGCGGCGCGCAGCACAGCCCCGCGTGCGCCTGCGCAGCCAGCAACATGCCCAGTTGGCCTTGCGCCTGGAATTGAACAAAATAATAATGTTTTATGTCGCATTTAATAAAGTTATACAATTACCAATCAATAAATAAAATATGTTTTTGCTGTTTTTTAACTAATTGTTACAATAATTTTGCAACAAAATGATTAGTATAGGGGCGTTTTTCAAGGAATGTGTGTCTTTTGTGTGAAAGGAATAAAGTAAATTTTGACGACGTAAATAGTGCTCTTTCGCATGTGTCGCGTTGGTTCACTATCAATAATTTGCTTTTAAATGCAAAAAAAAAACTAAATGTATAGAGTTTGTACTACCTAATGTTAAAAAAGTTAACAAATCTCTCAGACTGAATAATGAAATATTGCATATGGAGGAATCCACGGTCTTTTTAGGGGTGACCTTAGATAGTAAACTTCAGTGGGGCCCACATATAACAAATCTCGCGACTAAACTCGGTAGGGCTGCTTATGCTGTTAGGAAAATAAGGCAGTTTACTGACGTCGAAACTGCTAGGATGGTTTATTTTGCATATTTTCACAGTATTATGTCATATGCCATCTTGCTGTGGGGCAAAGCAGCCAGTATAGAACAAATTTTCATACTACAAAAAAGAGCTATTAGGGCTATTTATAAACTTAGTTTATAGTGTTTAAACTTAGTTTAGTGTAACGTGGTTTTTATACGGAATAATATAAGCGCGTATAAACAAAATTTTGATATCACTAATCGCCAAACAAGAAAAATGCACCAGATAGTAATCACCAGATCTTACCGTCTTTCTAAAGTGAAGCGATCTTTTATGGGCCGTGGTGTACAGTTCTATAATAAAATCCCAAAGTTAATACGTAATTTGCCAGTGGAATTATTTTAGGCAAAGGCTACTATACTGTAGATGAGTACATAAATGACAAAGACGCATGGAAATGACCAGATCTGCAACCAGTTCCGTACAGGCTAGTGATACTTCTTTGTAAGAAATATACCAATGTATTTTATTTTTAAAAGATGTGCTGAGGAGTTTCTTTCGGTTTTTCTTCTCCTCCATGACAAAGCACCTTTCCGAAAAGCTGATAAATTAAAAAAATGACGTGCATAAGTGTATCAATGATACCTACATGAATAAATGATTTTGAATTTGAATTTAAATTTGTAATTTTTAATACTATAGTTACGTCAGTATTTTTTTTTTGTAGAAATTATTCGGTTTTCTTCCAATACAAATCTCCTAGAACATGTTCCGACTAGTACAGTAACCACCACAAGTTTCACATACCTCCTCGAACATCTCCTTAGCCATGGTGTAGACGCTGTGCTCGCTGCTGTTGTACATCAGAGCGTTCGACAACATCAGCAACACGTCGCGCTGGAACTCCGCCGTGGTGCTGTATGGAACGAACAACATTTATAATTACTAGCTGACCCGGCGAACTTCGTATCGCCTAACAATTTTTTTTCTAAAATAAAAGTAGCCTAAGTTAATCCTTGTTAAATCAGCTATCTGCCAGTGAAATTATCGTCAAAATCGGTCCAGCCAATTCAGAGATTAGCCGGAACAAACAGACAGACAAAAATTGTGAAAGATGTTGTTTTGGTATATGTACCGAGTATACATCCAAATGCACTTAGTAAAAAGCGGTTATTTTAATATTACAAACATACACTCCAATTTTATTTATTTGTATAGATGTATAGATGATCATAATGTCTAAGGCCATTCGCCCACGTCCGATAATCGGGGACCGATTTTTTGTAGGAGAAAAAATTAGAACGCACTGATAGCAATAGTGCAACGCACACGTCCTACTAAAAGTCGGTCAGAAATAATATGGGAGGAAAAATCGGCCCGATTATCTGTCCTACAAAAAGTCTGTCGTAGGCGGGAAGCGTAATGAGTATGTTCATATTATTATTTTTAAGTAGGTACCTATATACAATTTAATGTACATAGCGCCCAACTCACCGCACAACGCCCGAGTCGATGTTCCGTCGTATGGCGGACAGGTCCATGGGTCGTTTGACCGCCGTGCTGTAGCCGGGCGCCTCCTCGTCGCTGATGGGGCGCAAGAACAGCGACGCGTACTTGTGGGCGCAAAGCCTGGAAAAGTTGTTGGGGGGCGATTGTAGATGGCGTTGGTTGGTGTTGGAAGTTTGTCAGATAAATGTCATATCAATTTTTAATAAACCCTTAAAAATCAGTGTTAGGGCACTAAAACTCACGATAAATTGTATGTAGTATCAGTATAGTATTATATATGAATCAAAAAATTTAAATAAATTGACACTCTCATTAATGGCCCACTACAGGACACGACTCTCTCTAGAAAAACTGAGGTGGTCTAGAGCATATTCCACCACGCTGTTCTATAGTCGAATCTATAATTCCACGAACTAAATTGACAAATAGTGTTGCTATGTACTGAAGAAAATTAATAGTAAGTCTATATTTCAGTATCGACATTCGATCGCATCAGTCGGAGTTCAATAAGAGATGGCGCTAGTAGTGGCCGGGTAGTGAGGGTACCTGCTGTAGACCAGCATGACGCTCTTCCGCCACAGTCTGTGTTGCCGCTCGGCGTCGCTCGCACTCGGGGACTCCGGGGCGCTCGCCTCTGCACTCTCGGAGCCCGAGCGAGCTGAAACATATCATTTAACCCCCTTATTCATAAGAAGCAAAGTTATGGAAGGCTTTACGTGTTTTGTTTCCTTTGACTCTTTTTATTAAATATAGTTTAAATTAGCTAAAAAAAATATTAATAGTGAACATAATCATGATCATAAATCATAATTATGTCTTACCAAATAGGACTCGTAAACACAAATTAGTTATGGCATGATTAAATATCTTACTAAATAGGACAAGTTTTAAAAACAGATATCAAGTGAAAACCTTTATACTCACTTCTGCAGTCAGATTTCTTCTTTCTAGAATAATCTTTCTTCTTTTTGCCGTCCTTTTCTTCTTCTCGGCTCAACTGAAACGAGTGATTTTTGTCAGGTTCTAATTTTTTTTTTCATGTTTCAAATTTCAAGTGAAGAGTATATTAGTATAAATTAATGGAAAAAACATATTTATCAAATCAAACCGATGTATACTAATTTAATAAAGATGACAAGTTTTTTTGTTTGTATGTTTGAACGCTCTTATCACTGAAACTGCCAGAGGGATTTCAAAAATTATTTTTGTGTTTGAAAATCACACAAAATCTAAGGGAATAACGTCAGGAGTATGAAGACTTAACGCCCCAACTCAGAGTCACTAACGGTTACTTAAATCGCTCCTTAGCACTGAATTTGTAAGGTGATTAAAAGTAATTTGTGTGTGAGTGTGTAAGTGTATAAATATGTGAGTGTGTTATCTATGTCTTATCTATTTAACTATCTATCTTCTAGTAATACACAACATACCTCCATAGGAGTATCATCATCCGTTTCTGTGTGCGTTTCTTCTACCTCTGTCTTCTCCTCTTTCAGCTGGCCCTCTTTGGTCAACAAATCTTCTTTTATCATCTCCTTTAGAGGAATTGAATCCTGGGGAATTACATCTCTTGTCAATAGAAATACATAATGAGATTCAGATAGTAATCAAGGATTTTATAAGTTTAGTCTCGTACAAGGTTATTTCTAATAACCGACTGTGAATAATATATTCCAAAATCTAATCAAAACATAATGTAATCATCATCAGAACTGGATTCTAAACGGTTTAAGAACTTAATTCTCATTACAAATGATAAAGAATTCGTTTACTTGAGAACTTCATGACTTAATAGTAAAGGTACAGCTTTTCTTTTCCTCCTTGACAAAGCAGCTTTCCCAAAAACGGGTAGATTAAAAAAAAAATTAAAATGTGTGCAATTCACACGTGGTAGAAGTGAAACCTTCAAAATTTTTGTTTTTAAGATAATGAGATGAATGTAAAATTTCGGGAAGATGATAAATGTAGGTTTCACTAATCTACTTCACTCCGCTCCGCTCCGCTCCGCCCCGCCCCGCCTATTCCTATCTCACTTTAGAATTTATATGTTTGTCTCTTTTTACTGGACAGTTTCGTTTCATAAAATTTCAAGTCACCCCCGTACTAAAGAAGTTTTCACTTCAAAATTACGTGCATAAGTGTATCAGTGATACCTACATGGATAAAAAGATTATTTCGTTTCATTTCTTAGTCAATGTTTTCGCAGAATTAAAGATTTTAAAAACATACCTATGTAACATACGACCCTGTAGCCTAGTTAGCGACCCTGCCTGCGAAGTCCCGGGTTCGATTCCCGGCCGCGGCAGATATTTATGTGACAGATAAATATTAGTACTCGGGTGCAGAGTGTGATTGTGATGTGTCAAGTGTGTTGTCCATGCCACCCGCGACACAGGTAATAACCTAATGCTAATAATAATATGAGTGTGTTAGCGTTTATACCTCAGCATCTTCTTCCTTCTTAATTTCCTCCAACAGCTTATCGTCTGCGCTGTCTACTTCTACATCCTTCTCTTCTGTACACTCTTCTTCTTGAGACACGTTTACTTCTTCCACCGCCACTGTCTCCAATTCCGCTGTAACGGGTCGTTCTTCTAGAACAACATAGGGTTTGCATATCTATAGTACTATATCAAGAAGGAAACTTTTTTATATTTTTATTGGAACGAAGTTTCTTATCGCGCGTTGCGAAAGGGGGCTAGGCAGAAAATTTTGGGACGAAAAGTTGTAACGACACTTTTTGCCGTCGTTACAAGTCGTGCGGCGTGCGCATGTTTCTCTGTCTGTCTCTCTCTCTGTCTCTTATAGAAAGCAAGCCATATATTTTCGTTTCTTGCAGTCAGTACTAGGATAGCAAAAACATGCAAGCGAGTGTGCCAAAACAAATCTGGAGTATTAAATTTCTTCGTTCACCTTCTTTGTTCACCTAGTAGCAATGCTACATGGCTTGCTGCATGTTTTTGCTATCCTAGTACTGACTGCAAGGAACTTCGTTCCATCCGGGTGTCCCTTGACACCTCTCAACTTTTTTTTTTCTGAATACGGCGATAAAAGACCGAAAAAAATATTTCGCCAATAGAATGATGTATTGTTTCTAACAAGGGCTGTTTTTTAAATAATACTTACATAATTCTTGACAAAAAAAATAACGGACTTCAAAATTATGGATAGCTCAAAAACTACTAGTCAGATCTCGCTCAAATTTAAATGGCACATGACAAGCACCAGCTTTCGATTAAAAAAAGAATCATCGAAATCGGTTCACTCAGTTGAAAGTTCTCATGTAACATATAAAAAAATACAGTCTAATTGAATAAAATAAAAGCGCTAAGCGTTATAAATAGTTGATAATATAATCTTTATGTAAAGCTATATCCGTGCCGGCTGCTGTCGCCTCTTACAACACCCTGTTTTACCGGCATAGGATTTTCATGCCTCAGTACGGCAAGAAAAAGAAGAAAGAACACCATACCTGTCTCAACTACAGTCGTCTGTATATCCTGAACTGGTTCTGACGGGAGAGGCTCGTCAATCACTACTTCTTCTTCTATGTTATCTTCTTTCTCCTTCTCTTCTTGAGACGCTTCATCTTGCGATAACTCTTCTATTTTGATCTGAACGTCCTCCGTGATTTCTATGGTTCTGGTGAAGTATAATGGTAAAGTATAATCTATACTAATATTATAAAGAGGAAAGATTTGATTGTTTGTTTGCATTGGACAGGCTCCGAAACCTCTGAACCGATTTGATAAATTCTTTCACTGTCGGGAAGCTACACTATCCCCGGGTGACATAGGCTATATTATATTTTCAAAAAATTAGGGATCCTTAATAAAACTCCAACAATGTAACCCAAGGTGTACAAAAATAAGAAAACCGAAGCAAAGCGAGGGCGGTTACTCGTATATTATAAAAGAATGAGATTGTAACCCCTCTTATTGTGTGAGAAGTACCCAAACCTAGCAGTGGGAGTTACGGGTTGTGACTCACCTCTCCTCTTCAACAGCAGCAGTAGAATCATCAACTACCGGGACTTCCATTTCCACTTCTTCTTCGTTCTGCTTCTCCGATTTATCTTCTGGGGGTGGTTCTACTTCTTTCAAGTCTTCTCTAATCTGTAAATAAATTTATACCAATATATAAAGAGAAAAGATTTGTTTGTTTGTAAGTGTAAAATAATGGACCTACTCAGATGGAATAAAAGGCAGATGGAACAGTCGCAAAGAAATGTAACGAATGACGTGAAGTCACTTTTTCGCTATGTGTGCGTGACAACCTTAATGTCAACTAGCAGTGGCACCGTATGGACACGTAATTCTTTGTGCGTGTGAGGATGCCAAGTGAAAAGTCACAATCTCCCGCAAGTTTGTAAATGTTGTTTGACATATTTCCAACTTAACACATTATGCACAATTATTTTGGCAAATTATTTATTACTAGTGAACGCCCTTGCTTCGCTTCGTTAAACCCACAGTCGATAAATTTAGGGATGGTATTCTTTAAATTGTCGTGATATTTTTATTTGTGAACCGATTCAAATAAAACAAACAGTAAATGTTAACCCAAGCTCATTAGAATACGTCAGTGAAAACCGAATCTTTTATTAAGCCGTTCCTGAGATAAGGTGGAACAAATGCATAGAAAAACAGTCAAAAATTTAAGTTGTATTATATGTGATAATCATAATTGATTTTAATTTCATCACTAGTTATCAAAAAGTACACTTATCAAAATATATGTAAATGTTCTTTTAATATAAAATAATACTTCAATATATTTAATTGTTTTAATTAACCTATGGACTTTTTTATGCAGAATAAGTTAGTGTTTGACCACAAAACCACCTGAGATGGTAAGCGGTAATGAAATCGTGGATGGTAAAGTACACTAACTTAGTAGAAGCCTATTCACTCTTGACTTGAAGACACCCACATTATAATCTGACGGGAACACCCACGCGGACAATTAATTTCAGTCCTTTGTGGTACGCATAATAAAAGACGAAGAAAAGTGCATTTTTTTCTCTTGTAATAGCATCTGTCGGCAATCTGCAAAATTATAATTGAAATTGTAGTGTTTGTACTGCTATTATGGTTATAGCAGTAATCATGTTATCTCGAGAGCACGGGTAGTGGGGCAACACTGAGTCAGTCACGAGACAGCCGTAGACGCAGGCAGACGTGTTCCCCTACCACTGGTGACGTAACGAGCTAATGCAAGTCAACCATATCACTATATCCAAATATTACGGAGCACGTAAGTACAACAACTACTACAGAAATCATTTTAGTGAGTAGGCTAAACTAAAAACAGAAACTAAAATATAACATAATATTTTCTTTCAATCATGCATATTATCGTGGGCAAACGTGACATTTTCAATTAACCCGTTTGCATAATAATATGTTTTAAAATGCTAATTTTATCCCTCTAAGCCTTTGTACTATCTATCTTGTGTTTATAATATCCCAGCGTTAGGTGTTTATGCATTGGCTGTATTTCCTGATTTTTAGGTTTAAATAAATACAAATATTTACTTTTTTAATAAAAATTTTTCGATGTAAATTTATAAATCGACCACTATTCAAATAGCTCATGCATATTTCCCCAAATTTAGGGTAACCGATTTTCACATAAAGCTGGTATAGAAATGAATAATTGTCGAGGTTTTGTGTTCCGAGTAAACCGCAAAAATACTATTATAAATAAATAATAAAATAATGAACAGACACCTCTGAAAAGACATTCCATCTTCTTTTCTATGATTTTGCGAACTACTTTTACATAGTTTAAAAATGCAAGACGGCATTTTAACTGATAAAATTATTTAATAAATTTTGACAATTGCGACGTTCATGCAATTTGATGCTTTCTTTAGTAGTGACACGAGATTGTATTAGTTTTTTCTTTTGTATTATTCGTGGTAGGCTTACGTCATATTCGAACGACGTTATCTGCCTTTTATTCCATCTGAGTGGACCTATTAAAAACAAACATCTATATGGTCTGTTATTTATACGAGTCTTAATTAATAAACAATCATGGAATTCCTTTTTATCGAAACATTAATTTTAACTAGTTTAAAAAATAATTAGTCGTAATCATAAATCAGTATTAAACGAGTATTAAAATTTATTCTTAAACTCTTTTCATGTTGTGTCCTCTTTATTTTTAAATAACAATTACTTTAAAAATACATTGTAAGATTGTTTAAAACTCGACAAAAACTAAAATACGAACAAATGCAACGCCTACCTCATAAACAATGATCCAACAAGAAATTAAAAGAGAAATAAAATGAAAAATACAAACAAATTCGTGGGTACATCGCAAAGCGTGGGTAATGTGAGCAAAGCGCGGGTAGTTTAAAAAAAATAAAACTGTGCTATCACAATACCTTAGTACATTCAGGTTGAATAACCTTAATTTCCGGCGTGGGGAACTTGACTTCCGGGAAGGCGATCCTCACTTCCGCTTCCGGTGTTGATGGCCGCGTTTCCGGTTTTAATGTTTGTTCTTCGATTGTTTCTTCAGTCTACAAAATTTAAAATCAATTATATAATCCGTTTTTACGACGATTTATTTAGTAAACTAATTTACAATGTCTTGAAATAGTTATTTAATGCAATAACAAATTAGTTAGTAGTTCACTATTTTTTTTACCAACATAACCCTTCCGGTTATGTTTTTCGCGCGTATCTTGTATGTATGTATGTATGTTTGTATGTTTGTATGCATGTAATATTCTTTACCATTTCATTGTCATTCACAAATTCCTCTTCAGCTATCGCTTCCGTTGTAGGCTCCATCTGTTACAATCAAATCTTTTAATAATACCATCTTTTAATAATTCACGAACCACTGAATGAATCATTTATTTGCTTAATAGAAATGCTAAGGGTGAGGTCAAACGAGCGTATTTTTTTGAGCTGTCAATCGCGAAAAATGAGTCGTGTATTCAGTTACATACTAAAGCTCTGTTTGTACACGGCGAGGCAAAATGATTTACGATTTTAGCAACGCTAAGTTCATAATTATAATTCTTGACAAAAAATAACCGACTTCAAAATTACTCAACTCCTTTTTTGAAGTCGATTAAAAATACGCTCGTTTGGCCTCACCCTAAGTGTTACTGAAATACAAAATTAGTGGGGAGCACTGAGACGGGTGATAAATATATAAAAATAATTTACTTTGATATCTTCAACCTCCATGCTTTCTGTTTCTGGAACTATTTCACTAGTGCGTACTTCGTCCTTTCGTACTTTCTCTGCAGGTCTGAAAATAAATTTAAAAAAAAAACTTGAGAGGTGTCAAGGGACACCCGGATGGAATGAAGTTTCTTGAAGTCAGTACTAGGATTGCAAAAACATGCAGCAAGTGTGCCAAAACAAATCTCACGAAATTTAATACCTTAGATTTGTTTTGGCACACTCGCTTGCATGTTTATACTATCCTAGTACTCTGGCTTGCTTTCTATGTAAAAAAACTACGACGGCAAAAAGTGTCGTTACCAAATTTTCCACCTAGCCCCCTTTCGCAACGCGCGATAAGGAACTTTGTTCCAAAAACAAACGTGTTCATACTTATGTACGCGTGTTAGAACACGTCCGTGTTGACACAAAAACGCCGGTCGCGAAAAACCGCACGTGCGTGTTTAAAAACGCTCGTTTTGAAAAAAATATTATTATTTTATTTACTATATTGTTTTTTAATATTGCTAGAATATTATTTTTGAATATTGTTTTTTTTAATATTGTTTTTTGAATACCTATTGTTTTTTGAGTATTGTTTAAGTAAGTTAAACGAGGGAAGGGAGGGAAGGGGAGGGGAGGGGGAGGAAGGGGGAGGGGAGGGGGAGGGAGTTAAATATTTATTTAATGATGCCAAAGAAGTATAACTTCTCACGCGCGTACAAAAATACACGTTTGTTTTTATAATTATAACTGGCTGTAAACTCACCTAGCAGCCCCCTTATGCATAGTGGCGACCGGCGGTATGTGTATGTCGATATCACTGAAGGCGTACACATCTTCCGCTTTGATTTCTATGTCATCTATGTCCACCGCGGGTGCGAGCGGGACGGACTGCGGCGCTGTTGTGCCTGCTGGAGGGAGATGGAAACAATTCATGTTATGCACTTGTATGTAATATAGTAGATAGCGGCTGAATCGATTTTGATGGAACTTTCACTGAAAGATAGATGAGGTCATAAGCAACATATACGCTATTACTATAAAACTTTGTAATAAATAAATGAAATACCTTTCAGTTGCTGTTCAATCTGCACGAGCTGGCTCTTGATGTGTTCGATGGCGGCGTGCTTGCTGTCGTGCGGACTCGAACCCGCGGCCTTCTCCAGCAGCATCGATAGCGTCGGCGCCCCGGCGGAGGGGGACACTGTCTCTGTAACAATATTTACAAGTTTTTTAAGTTATCAACTTAAGTTCGATTCATACGTAACGGGTCGTTCCCGTACGGGACGGGACGTGTTACGTATGCATCGACCTTTAGTTATACTTTATATGGGGCGTTTGGAAAAATTATGAGAGTAAAATTTTTACGATGCAACATCCAAAAAGTGACATGATGCATGATGAGGTGCTCGCTGGAGTTATTTTGAATTGCTAGCGCGCGCCAGGTTGTGGGTGCGAGCGAGAGGTACTTACTTATAAGTAAGATGTAAGTTTAACTTCTTACGTGTGTAACTGTGTACATATGTACATACACACATTTTTTTATGGAAATTTTAGTTGGAAATACTAGAGAATTATTTGCTTTAGATAGTAAGTAGAATCTTTACTGTAAAAAATTCAACCAACTCATATTTTTCTTGGTCTGCCTTTAAGATACTATGTTGTTCAGATGAAATTGATCCTTTTGAATGACCCTTTCCGTTGGTATTATAATATGTTTTTTTTTCACATTTCACCGGTTCGATTCCCGACTCACGCAGGTGATTTTTCAAAAATCTTTGAATGTAGTTTTGTTTCACTTATTTTTGAAAATAAAGGTATGCTTCCTTTCAGTAAAAGCCAGCATCATTATTCAGGTGAGAAGGCAAATCAATGGATTTGTCACTCCAATAACGATAAAGATACGTGCACAAATCTGCTTATAGCTAGATAGTTGATCGCAGATAGACAAATATAAAAAAGAAAAATTATTCAGGTTACACTTCCTCCAACTACCTGTATATAAAGGTATTTACCGACAACAGTAGCCGGGTGCGGCATATGCTGTGGCGTGGTCACGACCGGTGAGGACTTGAGCAGTGACGTCAGCAGGGGAGACGATGGCGCGGGCTGGGTAGCCGGGACTGAAATTAACATCGGTATTTATATTTATACATCTCGTGTATAAGCAATAGAAGAGAATAATCTACACATCTACACAAAGCAAACAAAATTGGTATAACGGCAGTTCTCTCGTTCCACAAATATTAATCTAGTTAAAACCCACCGACCTCTAACCGACAGAGTCTGTAATTTACCTACCTGTAACAGACGGAGAAGTCTGCGCCGGCCGCCAGTTCCGCTCAGCTTTAGCCCGTCGGTCCTCTCTTTCCTTCAGCCAGGCGGCGCGCCTCGCGTGCTCTCGCTCCCTCGCGCGCTTGGCGTTCTCCATGCCCGTCCATAGCTCCTGCAGACGCTCTTCGGTGGTTGATGGATTGTGAGCTTCTGCTATTTCGGTCTGGAGGAAAATGGTGATAAAGCTTTTACTATTTAATCTATTTATATAATACGAGTAACCACCCTTGCTTTGCTTCCGTTTTCTTATTTTTTACACCTTGGGTTACATTATTGGAGTTGTATTAAGGATCTCTAATTCTTTTGAAAATATAATATAGCCTGTCTCACCCAGGGATAGTGTAGCTTCCCAACATTGAAAGAATTTTTCAAATCGGTTCAGTAGTTTCGGAGACTATTTGATGCAAACAAACAATCAAATCTTTCCTCTTTATAATATTAGTATAGATTAAAAACACTATACTCCATGTTTTTGACAAGACTTTTGCAACTTATTTAGAAATCAAACATCAAAAAGCACTCAATTAAACAAAATTGCACTCAAACCTTCAACTGGTCGTACTGCTGATTCATATCAGCCAACGTCTTCTGAATCTCCAATATCCGGTCCTGAGTGAGCCGCTTCAGGATGCTCTCCTGTGGCGTCTCCACCGCACCCTCCGAGCTTCGCTTCTTGCGCTTCGGTGTCTCCACATGCTCGAGTAGGGCTCCGTATTGTGCTGCACAACTGTGGGCAGTAAGGTTTTTATTAGTGCATGTAGCACTAGTGAAGTGAGGGTAACCTGGTTAACCGGGTAACCGGTAACTGGGTAACCGGGTTCACTCTTGGTAATGTAGGAAACTAATGCCCCAACTCAGAGTCACTAACGGTTATTTAAATCGCTCCTTAGTACAATATAATTCCTCCGAGGGGCTCTACCACCAGCGGGCCGGATTAAGTCGCCTCTTACGACTCCCATTCGGTGTGGGATTGTGGTTAGTATTCGAAGCCGCCCCAATACGGCTACGATAATCTATTATAGATATATAGATAAAACGGGGGTAAAAACAGTAGTCAGTAACGTAGGTGAATTGCGTACCTCTTCTGCGAATACCAGTCTGGTGGTCGATTCGGTTCTCCACAGGTCTTCAGAGCTCTTGAAACAGACATCCAGTTCTGGTCACCGCTACGCACTACCGCGGAGGCCAAACAAAGTTGTTCACGCACATTCCATGTATCCAAAGGTACTCTTTTAAGCTGTAAACGCTCCTGAATGGAACTCATTGCGTGTTTGTTACGAGTAATGTTATGAAAATTACCACAGAAATTGCATTTGATACAATTTTATTTTATTTTATTCGTAAACCAACAAACCATTACAAAAACAAATTTGACAATTTATTATAACTGCTGTCATTAGTGTCATATCATGTGAAATGTCATTTTGACAATGTCATGTCTACGATTTTGGCCATGGATATATCCTCTATCTGGATCATAAACTTTATAGAGGTATCTGAAGTTCGATTCCGATATTACGTCATATCAGAATGATACATTCGACCAATCATAGGCCGGATTGAGGTTGACCTTCATAATTGTAGGGTGTTCACAGTTAGAAAGAAAAATTATGTCCTATTTTGATATTGTTCTTCAAAATGTTTTCTATAGGTTATTTTTCTGGTAGTAATCATTATAATATTGAAATATTGCATTTTATTAAAATTTGTTTAAAATCACCGGATTTAAATCATTGCATTAAGAGTAAATTGAAAATTATAGTACACAATTACGGTACATCTATATTATAATTTCATCTTAGTGTTTTTAAGCCATTAAAAAGAATCGCAATCTAATGATACATCCTGGGACTATAGATAACATGGACACAATACAAAAATGGTCTTATGTGACGTCAGCGATCGTCAGGTACCACTACGAAGTTATCTATCGGCCGGTCTCAATAATGTACTAACAGATGGAAGGCTGTGAATAGGGCTACCATTAGTATGTTATCTGTCATATTTGTCAATTTTTGCCTCTGAAAAATTGACAAATATGACAGATGACAGCCCTATCCACAGTCTTCCATCTGTTAGTACATTATTGAGACCGGCCGTATATCCAGTCAGAGTAATATACCCATGATTTTGGCTGAGCGTACTCACGTCAACGCCTTAAAGAGAAGTAAGAAAAACCTAAAAACCTATTCCTTTTCACGGAATACCATATTCTATTTTTTTTTTCAAATAGTGTATAAACTATTATTATTTAAATATTCTCAGATAATTATTATCAAATCTACGATATTATACCATAATTGTAAAACTTAGGCTGTATGATATTAAAACATTGACACTCATAAAAAGGAACATAAATCAATCAATACTCGAAAAAAAACAAAAAAATAACCGCCATTTTTTGTGCATAATCAATCGTGAGACTGCAGTCTGTGGCAAAATATTTTCTTAACTTTTGTAGGTATCTGAAGAAATAAAAATGAGATCAATAAAATTATAACACTATGTAACAATTAAAGTGTTTTTCTCTCTGCGAGGCGA
The DNA here is from genome assembly GCA_911387775.1 of Thymelicus sylvestris. Classification (NCBI taxonomy): domain Eukaryota; kingdom Metazoa; phylum Arthropoda; class Insecta; order Lepidoptera; family Hesperiidae; genus Thymelicus; species Thymelicus sylvestris. The sequence continues at coordinate 7,893,755 of OU426911.1, forward strand.
CTTACAAATATTTAATGTTCATTTGTTTGTTTTTATTTTTATTGTGGTTTTTGAAACATATTGTTCGCCGAATTGGATTTTATTGCTGGTACGTAAAAGTTTATTATTTTTTTTTCTGTAAAACAAAAAAATACATTTAAATGAAATAGGTACCTACTCTGAATAATCTGATTAAAAAAAAAATGGCGCATTTCGTAATTAGATAATTTAAAAGTAGAATGTTTTATTTATAATAATTATATTTTGAAGTATAAATATACCCGTTCTACATATACGGTATATGTATATAACGGGTTGTTCCCATACGGGATGGGACATGAAGTTTTGGAAACATAAAAAATGTAGGTACACGATAGTGCATACGCAGCGGAATCCCGTACGGAACGTGGCCCGTACGGGACGGAGAGAAACCCCCGTCTTGTACGGAAAAAAACCCTTACGTATGCATTGGACTTTAGTCGCTTTCTTACGTACACACATACCTACATACTAAATTGATGCACACACACGCATACAATACAACATAAGTGAAACGCACTATAGGGGTTCTAGTGAATTAAATAATTTATTAGGTAGGTACAGTACAATATCTTGGCGCGTCTGAACATAGACTCTGTCTGCGAACTTTAGCGCATGTAAGACAGAGATAGCGACACGAACATGCTAATGTGTGACTGAGACCGCGTACCGAGCATTGACGAATTGTGTTACTGCGCAATCTTCTGCGCGAAGTTCTTTCTTCTTCTTCTATTGTTATGAAAACGTTACCTTTTATCCCTCCTCTCTAAAATATAAAATCGATACAGAAGTTTCACTTCAACAATAAAGTTATTTTTTGTACCAAATAGTTTTAAGGTTTAAAGCGTAAATAAATAATAAATAAATATTATGTGTTTATATTGACGAGTTCCCCCGTAGTGTAAATTAATAATATCATATTTATTATTACGATGCGACTGGATCATAGACTGGATTCAACGAATGACCATAAGTTAGGGATGGACGATATACATCGATGTATTAAAAACACTCGATGTAAAGTATGGATACATCGATTTAATACGATGTTTTTTTAATACGTCAACATCGAGTAAACATCGATGTTTTTTATTCGATGCATCGAAGAGGCAAACCTGCTTATCTCTCCTACAAAAAGTCGGACGTGGGCGGGAAGCGTTAATCTGCACTTGGGCGTACTGTTGGTAGTATCGAAATAAGTGTCTTTTATATTTCAAAAAACATTTTATGGACATAATAATAACGTCGTTATTAAGTTCGTCAAAGGTAATAACGATATATTATATTACTAGAAATATAAACCATTACATATAATATACCATTTTAATTTTTATACTCCTTTTTCAATGCTACCAACTACACGCCCAAGGGCAGATTTAGTTGGAGAGCACTATAGTCGAATCCATAAATCGACGGACCACTTTGACAACACAAATGCAAAAATGTTGCCAGCACATATTTGCATTGCTGTTTTTATCGATATTATGAAAAGATATTATTACCTTGTTTAATTATTGTATAACCATAAGTGTTTCTTTTGCAAATAAATGTATTTTCTTTCTTTCTTTCAAAAGTTACATCATGTTTTTACGTAAGTTTTAAAATGAAGTTAATTCTATTTTCATTAGTAAGAAAAACCCAAAAATAGTTAACTGTCTACTAACATACATACATACATAATTTGTTAAAAAAATATAATCGATGTATGGAAAACATCGATGTATTTTTTGAAACATCGATATAACATCGATGCCACTATGCGATGCATTGCATCGAAAAAAACATCGATGTTTTTTTTCAATGTCCATCACTACCATAAGTGTATTATTGCACGTCCTGAAGTTAGCTCCGAAGCGTAGCGAACGAGGTTGATAACGCTTTGTAACATAATATGTAAACTTAAGTCACGAGTATTGCATGTACAATTTTATTGCTCGTGTGACATAAACCCGCGATTAAGAGTCACGGTTTTCGTGACTTAAATTAGGCCTTTTTTTTAAATTGCTAAGATGTGTTCGTGACTTCACTTGTCTTTTATTGCACGAGGTTAAGTTAATACCTGAGCGTAGTGTTCTAAATGTGGTGCATTAATAATTACGCATGGTGTAAAAAGGACTAAAGAAAGGTTACGCAAAAACGTGGCTTAAGTTTAGGTCATACAGTGATTTAATTAAAAATTATATGTTTCCTGTTGGTGTTTGCTTTCGATCACTTTTGACTACATGTGCGTCTATCTTTATAATTTAGATTATGGAGTCATACATCAACATTACTGAGGAGCGAAGTAAGCAGCTAATGGCTCTGGATGCCCTGGACTTAATTCTACTGCCTACCTCCTACCAACCATGGCTTCAAGATAACTCCGATTTTTTGTGGAGAAATAATGCGTTTTTACCTGACAGAAAGTATTACTTTGAATTTGTCATCAAATCTAAATCTGAGAGTGATGGTAAGTAAATAAATAAATAAATAAATAATAAATAACACTTCACACTCATAGCCCCACACTAGGATTCCCTGTGTCGTGGGTGCCATGGACAACACACTAGACAAGGACATTCACACCCAGACCGAGAACAGAAATTCAAACTCATCATTTAAATTTCCGCCTCGCTGGGAATCGAACCCAGGACCCTCGGTGTGGCGATACGGTATGGTAACCATTGCGGCACACGGATCGTCAAAGTAGAATTAAACTCTTATTTGGACAGTGAGTGTCGGTTTCCGCCTAAACAGAGAGGAGCGGAGGCGTTTTATAAACCAATCAGAGCCTCTATTTATAGAATCCATAATTCGACGCACCAGTTGACAACTCAAATGCCCAAATGTTGCCAGAAATAGGCATTGCTATTCTTATCGTTATTATGAAAAGTTACATAATATTTTTTGTGACTTTAAATTAAGTTGTACGCGCTATCCTACGTGAGCGACTCAACGCGAACGCGAAGCGATGCGGCACGACGCGAAAACAACAAACAGTCGAGATGTATTGAAGTGTTCTGCGTTACAAAACGCACGTAGTGTGTAATGTGTTTCAATCAATCTCTCCCTCTCCCTCTCCTCTCCCTTTTCCTTCTCCCACTGCCTCTTCCTCTCATATTCTGTCAGTTGCGTGACTGAATATTCCTAAAAAAATAAAATACATGTTTCGTAGCTACGAACATTTATTATTGGAAAATTAAGTTGTCGTTTTTAGTATTTTCCTTTACTTATTAAATTAAGTTCCACAAATATTTCAATATCAAAATTAGCGAAATCAGTCCAGCCATTTTCGAGTTTTAGCGAGACAGATGAACAGCAATTGATTTATATACATATATATAGATAAATTATAAAATCGGATACGGCAACACCCTATACATTTATATTATCTGTCATATTTTGCCCCAAATTATAGATAAAATGTTGCCCCATCTGTATTTTTTTTTTAATTTTTATTAAAATTTTACTGTATATTATTTCTATTTATCCGACGCTTTAAAAAACGATTTCGCAAATTGGACTGGCATGTATACGCATGATTCTTCGTTAAAATGACAGCTAAAGGTGATCGCAGATATTTAGCATTTAGAATTCGTTGTATGAAATTATATGAGAGCCTGCATATTTATCCGCACCGTACGCGCCGTATTTCAAAAAATGCGGTAGGTATCCGAATCAATAGAACGCATGCTGATGACGTCATATAATGCGGCGCTTCAATATTGCGCGTGCTAGTACTCAGTGTTGCCATGCCACGATGCTTTTGACAAGCGCATTAGGAGAAACTTGTGAGGAAATCTTTGTTTTCGGACATTGAGATTCGTAGTGGCGTTCCTCAAACTGCGATCACTAACTACGTTACTGAAATATGAGACAAAGTCGATAAATAAAAAAAAATTAGTAACATGTGTTTTAATTTCCCTCAAATTCGAGTTACAAATTTAAAGTTTTTAATTATTTAGGTTCGTTGATCATCTACCAAGTCGGGAAATAACGTATAACATTCTCCGTACAACTGCCTTTTCAAATTGATATTTTTACTATGAAATAAAACTATACACGGAAATAAAGTGACACAGAACTATTCTACCAGACTAGTGGGAATAAACGAATGACACCACACGGTTTCACACTTGAGATTAGGAAAAATTACAAAAATTCATCAGTATACTGATCAGTAACGGCGAGTACGGCGCGCGCGATGCGTACGATGCTGACATATAATTATGTGCGATCACCTTAAGGCGCGGTATGACTACGATTTAAAAACGTTGATTTCACTCACACAACCGCATATCTGCGCTAATCTAACATTTACGTGACGCTGAATAGGGTTCAAAATTGCAAAGCATATTTTTACTAACAATGTAACTAGACTGCGAATAAACAAATAAATTTGAGGGTTTTCCTAAGATAATTCAGAATATACACATTAAATACAATATCTGTCCGGTTAAAGTTTGAATAAATCCATATACCTATTATATTCTCAAAAAAAAATATGTTGTTACCGCTGAAAATACAGAGAATTTCGACGCTAAAGCTCTTTTTTGTGTAGCAAATTACGATTTTTTATTGGCAATATTAAACAACTATTTAATATTCTATACGGTTAAGTTTTTTCTTTAGACCTTTTTCTATGCTCTGTATTTTTTGCGAGCGATATTTTTATTGGGTTTCCTCGTACTCGAGCATCAAAGAAACCCAGTTTTGTGAATATTGAGATCACACCGCGCCTTAAAGAAAAATGTACGTGAAACGAAATCCTAACATTGGAAGCGTCCAGATAACTGGACTTTTTGAAGTGAAAACTTCTTTAGTACGGGGGTGACTTGACATTTTATGAAACGAAACTGTCCAGTGGAGACTAGAAATGAGTGGAGACTGACTTGAGTTGAGTTGTGTTGAGTCGAGTTGAGTTGAGTGGAGTGGAGTGGAGTGGAGTTGAGTTGAGTTAAGTGGAGTGGAGTGGAGTGGATCATCTTCCCGAAATTTTACATTCGTCTCATTATCTTGAAAACAAAATTTTTGAAGGTTTCACTTCTAACACGTGTGAATTGCACACATTTTAATTTTTTCTTTTTTTACATAAGTAAAATTTTCTTTCTATCGTAAAGGCTTGTTAATACATCAAATTGTTACAGGTACTACTAAAGAGACTACACATACAATGTGTTACATTTGTAACATAGCAGTACCCAAGGCTTACGTGTGTGAGCACGTGAACAGTTCGAAGCACATAGCGTATCAGAAAATAGCTGAAACAGGACTAGAAAGGGCGATAAAGCATAAACAGTTGACCGGAACAGACGATTCGAAAAGCAGTCTAGATTATTTCTGTGAACACTGTGTAGCTACTATATTTACATCTAATAGAAACGAACATGAAAAGTCCAAAACTCATAAACACTTCGCTGCACTCGATGCATTTCTGAATAACTTCGCGTTATTTTATACTAATAACGAAACTGGAGATATAATGGAATCTCTTATATCTGAAAAAGACTCTAATGACATGGCACTACTAAAAGTTAATCCAAAGGATGAAGCTAAAATTGAAGAGAACGTAGATTTCGATGTTATATCTTTTAAAACTAATGGCAACAATGATAGCCTTGCATTAGAAAAAACGACGTCAGATACGGGAAATAAATTGAAAGACTCGAAGATTCTAATTCATGCTATTGAATCGCGTTTGGGCAATACTCACAAGGAACTGAATAATAATGTTACCGTTGATAATTATACAAAAGCAAACGTAGTGGATAATTTAGAGCAATACATAAAACATGTTAAAGCATACGGAGCTATAAAATTACGTTCCATAGATTCATTGGATCAAGAACGAATCAAAATTGAAACATCAAATGGCTATGAACTGATAGTGTCTACTTTCAATTTTCATGGATTTAAAAAAATGGGAAGGTATTTACAATGCAGGTTATGCGAATGCGTGTTTCAAAATGCTAACAGTCATAGGTTACATGAAAAACATCTGAAGATTATTGCGCGGCCGTTTGAAGATCAACATTGTATAAGACATGTAAGTAATGTTTTAAATTAAATTTCTTGCGATGTTCCCATCCGATTGTTTCAGCGTTTTCACACCAAAAGTAAATGGGCCTTGAAAAATTTCCTTATGCGCCCGTGACGTGACATATAAAAAGTCAACATACATAATTCACAGTCTTATCACCACTGTATACTGTGTACATACATAGATACTGTGTATCTTCTATTCGCCTCTGTCATGGGTTGTGGCCTGTGGGATAGATTTCCTATCCATATTTTGAATTTATTGCATATAATTTTAAGATCATTACATTTTTTCAGATATATGGCCGTTCCAGTCATTGCGTAATATGTAATGAAGTAATATACAATAGAGCAGTACACACTAAATATAACAATCACGTAAAAAAACTTGAACAAGCTCTGGTTCCTATTGGGAGTCCTGAAAATGACAACATAGATAACATTAATGCTAATGATGCTGTGACCTTGAATACTGAGGGCGACAAGTCTGAACCGCCAAAATCACTTAATACAACAGAAGATCTAAAGCAAAATATAAATTTAAACAAATATCCAATCAGGTGTCTTTCTGATACGCAGTACTGTTGCATAGTATGTGACGTACAAATGCACTATAATAATGTTTTAGAACACTTGAATGGGACAAAACATAAGTCGAATACTAAATCATCAATTTACTATCTTATGAACAGAGACAAAAACAAAAATTTAACTTGTAAGGTGTGTAACATCGGTGTAAGCTTTTATACTTGGGCTGTCGAAGATCATATCGCTTCAGTTAATCACATCGAAAATTATGATAAGTGCTTAGCGATTAACAAGATTGATAAAACAGACGATAAATTATTTTGTAAACCTTGCGAGAAACAACTATTTGTAATGGAAGAAATGTCTCATATTGAAAATTTAAGTCATCAAATTAAGTTGGCTTCTTATAATATAACTTTAGTTGATAGAAATAACCATGTTCAAGATATAACAGATAGACAGCTTGAAGTTGGTGAAAGAAGTGATTCTGATTCTAAAAAGCATTCTACCGATTCATCCGACTACAAAGACATATTAGACAGGTCTGATGAAGTAACTAATTCAAATACTGAAAAACTTAATGTAGAACCTAATACGGAAGACATAAATTCTGAAAACAAAATTAACCCAGTTCATTCCGCCATATACGCATGTGATGCTTGCAATGAAGAAATTCCAAATAATTCATCTAATATCAAAGTCCATAACGAGAGTGCTAAACACAAAACAATGGATGAACTATTAACTGGAGTTAATAACTTGCTTGAAGAATTGTTGAAATATTTCAATAGTCCTTCAGAAATACATTCTCATTTGAAAGTTACAGATGTTGAAAACGTGCTTAATTGTATTGTGTGTGCAGATAAAGTTGCAATTGAAGACACAGAGAAACATACGAACAGTCTTAAACACATGCATAAACACAGAAACTTGATGGATGCTAATAAGATGAAATTTAAAAAAGATAAATATGTCTGTTACGCTTGTAATGTTTACGTTGAAAACGGGAAAGAAATAAGACACATAAATACAACTGAGCACGAAAAGAGAATGGAATCGCTTAAAAACGGAGATTACGTCTTAATAACAGTTGAAAACAAAACTCTGATTGAGAAAATACATCACATTTTGGAGACTGAATCAGGATCCAAAGAAAAACCAGCAAAGATTACATTCGGTGATTTTATACCGAATAAAAAAAATGATGTTACAAATGTAAGACATCATTTTATTGAATTGATTGATAATGAAAAACAACTATTTTGCCTGCTATGTCAAATATTAGTTGGGAATACGGAAAATCAGTATCGGCTTCATACCAACGAAGTAAACCACGGGATGAAATATAAGACAGTGATGGGTTACAATCAAATAATTCAAATCGAAGAAGGCTTCGTGTGTGGATTCTGCGAATGTATAATTAGTGACGAATTTATTCACCTTTCGGAAGAAAAACATGTCAAGAACCAGAAAAATTTCCCCAATAAAAACTATTGTTTTACTTGCAACGTCTCTTGTATTGATCTCGACTTGCGCGAGCATTTAACAAGCGAGTCACATGTCAAAAACATCGGAAATCCGTCGCATTTCTACTGCAATATCTGCAATCAACAAATCTCTACTTCAAATATGAATGTACAAAGGCATAACGAAAGTTTTGATCATCAGAATAATTCAGCATTGATTGATGAAAACAAAGTTATTTTGAAAAACAAAAAGTGTGTATGTCAAGTATGTGAAGCCACATTCAGTCGCGATGGTTTAGAAAATCATGTCGACAGTTTGAACCATATAATGTTGCTACATCCATATTATTACCAGCCTTCATCAGGCTATTGCTTAAATCAAAATTGAATTTAAAAAAAGTATTACTTTGCACGTTAAAAAATTGGAGTGATTTTTTTCTGAATGAAAAAAATATTTACTAATTGTATATCTTAAATAGCTATGTGCTGAATAATTGAAGTCCAAATTCGAGTTATTTCAGCACAGGGAGCGGTGTCTACGCTATTATACAGCTAGTGTTTTCATGCACTGTAACATGATGCTGTCAATTGCTGTCATAAACATTGCTGTATTAATCATTATGCTGTAATAAACATTACGCTGTCGTCTGTCGTAAACATACTTGGGTGGGCTCACAGGTTACACAGAATGAAATTAGTGTCCAATGAGAATCATCTGTCGCTGTACAATATGAGTGAAGTTCCGCAAATTCAGCAAAAATTTGCAATTTTATAACAAAAATATTCACTTTACTATAGCGTAGTTTCGTAGCAAAACACAAAAGCTTTAAACTTTTCTTTAAAATGTAATAGTCTACTCGATAAGTTCAAAATGGTTGAAATTAGAGATACTGCTCTTAAAAATACGTGCGATAGCTCATTCTGTTCGGAATGATGTCTAGAAAAATGTTTCGGAAGCGTTTACCAGCACGTAAAAAATTGCAAAAGTTATTGACAAAATAAAGTTGAAAAAAAAAAGTATTTTGTTTTTGGTAATCACTTCGAAACTATTAATATTTAAGAAATTTTAAAACAAGATTCTTAAAGTAGAGGAAATTTCCAAACAATGACTCGCGACTCTCGGAACTCTATCTCCATTATTTATAACTTTAATTTAACGCTGAAAATGGGTCTCCACGCTGCATTTTTAGGTTGCGCGTGCGGCGTCAAAACCGAGTTCGTCACACTCAATAATTTTTTAAGGTATTAATTATTAATTTAAAAAAATAAAAAAAATATGGTGTATTCGAAACACTTCAAAGAATTTGCTCCCGTAGGAAATTTTGCTTAAAGTTAATTTTTCAACAAGTTAGACGATTGTTAATTAACTAAATTTTCTCGAACTTCCATTTTCATTGTACATTAAAAAAAATGTTTAAGTAATTGTCCTATAAATTTTTCGCTTCGTGGAGCCCTTCTTATATACATGCTTAACGAGATCACGTCATAAAAGTTTAAAAAGTTTTAATACTTTGTGTATAATAATTTTATAAGTTGAACAAACAATTTTTTCGTTTTTTTATCGAATCGAAATTAAAAAATTTAAAAATGTTTTTATCTGTACTTTGTTATACATCGTTGTTTTTTTTATTTTTAGGTGTTTCAGAAAAAATATATAAAAAAGTTGAGAATTTGTTTATAAAAAATTGTTAAGTTAAAAAACAATGAAATTGTTGATAAAAAAAATATTTTTTTACATTTCTATTAAAGATGGTTAATTATAATTAATAAGAAAAAAAAATTATTAACTAATTATTCAAACAATAGAAATATTAAAAAACAATTATAAACAATTAAATATCATTATTAAGAAAAAAATTTTTTTTTCAAAAATCATAATGTTTTGTAAAGAATAAGATATTAAGAAATTTTTTCTTGAAAGCATTGAAATAGTCTATTTGTTTATAAAAAAAAATTATAAAAAAATGAGGGAATTTTTTTTTTCAAGTCATTAAATGTCTTTTATGAATGCCAAAACGATTATGTAATAATAAATTGAGAAAAAAATATTTTCAATAATATTATTTGGATTTTTCATTTTTTGTTCAACTTATAAAATTATTATACACAAAGTATTAAAACTTTTTAAACTTTTATGACGTGATCTCGTTAAGCATGTATATAAGAAAGGCTCCACGAAGCGAAAAATTTATAGGACAATTACTTAAACATTTTTTTTAATGTACAATGAAAATGGAAGTTCGAGAAAATTTAGTTAATTAACAATCGTCTAACTTGTTGAAAAATTAACTTTAAGCAAAATTTCCTACGGGAGCAAATTCTTTGAAGTGTTTCGAATACATCATATTTTTTTTATTTTTTTAAATTAATAATTAATACCTTAAAAAATTATTGAGTGTGACGAACTCGGTTTTGACGCCGCACGCGCAACCTAAAAATGCAGCGTGGAGACCCATTTTCAGCGTTAAATTAAAGTTATAAATAATGGAGATAGAGTTCCGAGAGTCGCGAGTCATTGTTTGGAAATTTCCTCTACTTTAAGAATCTTGTTTTAAAATTTCTTAAATAGTTTCGAAGTGATTACCAAAAACAAAATACTTTTTTTTTTCAACTTTATTTTGTCAATAACTTTTGCAATTTTTTACGTGCTGGTAAACGCTTCCGAAACATTTTTCTAGACATCATTCCGAACAGAATGAGCTATCGCACGTATTTTTAAGAGCAGTATCTCTAATTTCAACCATTTTGAACATATCGAGTAGACTATAAGAAAAGAATTTAAGAAGCCTTTGGGATGATTATATAACTAATTTTGTTTAATCATGTGATCCTAGTATACGTAATTACTTAAACAAGGTTTTAGTCCATTAATATTTAAGTATTAAATATATGTAATTTTTTATGCTTTCTGCACAGTACCGTACCACACTATGACAGTGCTAGGAGCGTGTCAGGGAAAAAATATTAATTGTATTGAAAGTTATGATATGACACTAGTCCAACTAGACCGTTCCGTTACCGAACAACACCGTCGCGTATCATGCAGGATGCGTCAACAATAAAATTGTCGACGAAAATATCGATCCGTTTCAGTGGGCATGTTAAAGGTCCATTTTTTTAGACCAGACTTATTTGGTAAACAAACTTAGCACAGCACTACTTTGTATGGAAATAAAAAAAATATGTATTATTAAAAAAAAACAAAAAAAAAATGGCATTAAATGTTTATTCATCTTTAAATTATAATCATTTTGTGTCTGCCTTTTGAAATTACAAATATGTAATGACAAAAGACAATCAATGTTTACTAACGGCCGGTCTCAATAATGTATTAACAGATGGAAGGCTGTGAATAGGGCTACCATTAGTATGTTATCTGTCATATTTGTCAATTTTTGCCTCTGAAAAATTGACAAATATGACAGATGACAGCCCTATCCACAGTCTTCCATCTGTTAGTACATTATTGAGACCGGCCTAGGGATGTTCGATCCAGGTGCCTTGTATCGATACTCTGGATCGATACGGATCGTATGGCAGTGTATCGATCCAGGTATCGATCCAAGTGATTTGATACGATACTCCGGATCGATCCAGTATCGAATGATTTTTTTGTTTTGATAGAAATAGCCGGCAAACGAGCTGACAATCCACCTGATGGTAAGTGGCTATCGTCGCTCATGGATATCAACAACGCCAAAAGCATCACTGATACGTTGCCGGCCAAGAAAGAGAGAAGAAAAAAAAGTAAATTTTTTAATTGGAATGTTTGATCCGGGTGTTTTATATATCGATACTCCGAATCGTCATGAATATCGCAATATAATTAATAGTCCAAATATCGATTCATATAATTATTAAATATTAAGTGGGTATCGCGGCCAATGGATGTCAGCGACCAAACCGTTGTCGGCCAAAAAAGAGAAAAAAAGAAAGAAATATGTTAATAAATAAAAGATGATATTTTATGTAGTATACCATATAATTTAATATGATGTTTTGTATCGATCCAGAATCGAATAAAATATTTTAAATATGGTTATATAAACTATCAACAAGCTTAATACAGTGGGTTTCTAAATAAAGATAGATCATTAAGCTAATATTAAGATCAATCGTTTTAGATTAAATTTTATATCAGATTTAATTTTATTCAAAATATTGTATAAATAAATATTGAAAAAGTTACTTAAGGTTTTTTTAAAACAATGTGGTATGTAGTAGGAACATCATATAAATAATAATATCTCACTTAATAAAACTATATTTGATTTAGAACTCTTGTGAATTTAAACTCATTATAAATCAAATAAATTAATATATCATGCAAAGTTTATAAATTACATTTGCCAATCCTTAAATTTTAATGAACGCTGGAATAGTAAATTGGATAAGCGTCTAGGATCAAATCGATTACTTTCACTTAAAATGCTATTGGCTAACGAGAAAAGCCATTCGGAGGGCACTGAAGTTTCTACCACTGATAAATACCGAAGAGCTATGTCGCAGAGTTTCCCCAAATAACTTTTCTAGCTAATCAATACTTTAATTAATGGATAAGACTTTGTATCCAACAAAAATTAGAATAGAATAGAAAAAGTTTATTGGCATTGTTAATGCCATTTTAATTTAATTCAGACAAATATTGCTTAAAAATGTGTGGAAGCCTTCTTGATCGTGTAATAATGATGCGCTAACCACTGACCTAAAGAAATCTACCTCAATTCCATAATGATTTTGATCCGATCCAGTCCGATCCGATCCACCCTGCATGTGTATCGATCCGCCAGTGGATCGAATGCTATTGTATCGATACAAATATCGAGCGGATCGGATGCCATTGTATCGATCCACACAAGTATCGATCCGGATCGAACATCCCTAGACCGGCCGTAAATAGGACTCGTAAAAAACGGAGTATAGGACGTATCGTGATTCGTGCCTCATACGATCATAGCACGGTCATGGTATGGTACGCGGACAGATGCCTTTCAGTTTGAACTAAAATAATCGTGTCATAAGTAAATATATTTTACTATGATTATTGATAAATAACTTGATGCTGTAAGTCGATATTTCATCATAATTTTATTGTATGGTTATTAGTCATGGTTCGAATTTATAGAGTTAGAAACGGAAAACATATCTGTACACAATTTATTTTGAGTACGTATTTTTTTTAAACTTTACATTATTTTTATAATGTCTATTTTATAAGTCTCCAAAGTGTCAAATGTAATTTAAGTTTACTCTTTTGATATAATATGTATTATGTTTACAGATTGGTAAGGTCACAATCTATGGGTAATTGTCCAAAGTATGGTACGTAATGTACATACGTAATAAATGTATTAAACGCAATTTAGGTTTTCATAATTAACAAGTGTAAATAAACAGAGACGGCGTTAGGGGACGCGGTGGGGCGACGGCCTAGGGCGCCAAATTTGAAGGGGCGCGCGGGCGCTGCATTTGGGGTGAGGAGCAAAAAAGAGGAAGAATGAAATTCTTAATAAACGTTCCCATTGGTTCAGTAAAAAAAAATCGAGCAAAAAAGCTCGATCTTTATTTTCTTATGTGGGCGCCACAATATTCTTGCCTAGGGCCTCAGTGGCTCTAACGCCGGCACTGTTAATAAATAGTTTAATCAAGCAAATTTTAGTGTGAAATGTAGTTAAGTTCATGTATTTAATTAAAATAAAACTATGTTATCGATCACAAATATTATAATTATGTAGTACGTAAGTTTAATCAGTAACTTACCTATCAAAAGGTCGCCTGGAAAGATGAGGCCAGCGAAAAGATCGCCTTTATAAAAGGTAAGATACCTACACCAAATCTTTTGTGTTGTGACTTTTAAATTTTAATCAATGTGTATGATTAGTTAACATGATTGTAATACTCATATGTGGTACTTGTAAAATTCAACTAATTTCAAGTGCAACGGATACTCACGATTCGTATTTTATAATACCCACCGATATTACCCTTACATGGATCGTTATCACTGTAAGAATCAGTTGCATTTAAAATGTTCAGTGTTTGCAACGCAGTGGTGTAGCGTGGTTTACCGCCGCCCGGGGCCGACCGAAAATTTGCCGCCCCCCAATGATCTTTGCCGCCCCCATATTATTTAAAATATTATTTTATTGATTAAAAAAGCACTTTTCTTGTTGTTTTTATAGCACAATAATTTACATTAAAATTTAAATAAAAAAATAATTAATTTTAATGTATATATTTTTTTTTATTTAAAATCGAGTGGCTTGCCGCCCCCTGTTAATGTGCCGCCCGGGGCCATAGCCCCCCCACGCTACGCCATAGCCGCAATATTATGTTTAAATATAATTACCTATTTCAAAAACTTCTATTTAGAAAGATAATTAAGTAGTTATATCTCAGTTGCAAAGTAAAATATAAGCCATAAACTGATTTATAGATTAGACTAGAATTATATAATATACAGTGGCGTAGCTAGCCATAAGGAGGCCCCATATCGATAATTTGTTGTGGGTCCCCCTCAACGTCAGCTGTCAAATATAAAAAGAGTGCCAATTGTAGTGGTCGTAGGCCACTGGCGATATTTTTTGGGAGTGTTAGTGGGGGCCCCTGTACGCTGGGGGCCCTTTATAATTGATAAGGCTGATAAGGCGGTAGCTACGCCCCTGATTGTCCCAGTTCAGACTAAAAGGGTAAGAAATTGTTATGGTTTGAGCGACCAAAGTTTAAAATAAAATTAAAATTTTGGTTCCTACACTCCGTTCCAACTACATTTATTGCATATTTTGTAAAAGAAACTTACTTCTTTGTATACCACTTTTAGTTTCGCTAATATTTTTTACTTTATATTAAGTACCTATCTATACCTATTTACTATAAATATAAGAATGTATTTAAACACCTACTTGTACGTACCTACTGTTTAGTACGGATTGCTGAGTGATGGATCATAGTATTATTAGAGTAGAAATATGTGTCTACAATGTGTTAACATGTGATATTTTCGTAATAAATGTTGTTTTGTGTCCATCTAAGTTTAATTTTTATCCTAATTTTGTTATTCTATTATAGCGGATAAATCTATCGATTTTATCTTTAATCGATTTCACATTTAAGCCCGCGGTATGAGATTTTATGGGGAGTAAAATCAATTTTTTTTCGTTACGTTATGCGTTTAGTTTGTAATTTGTAACACAGATGGCGCTGGATGGCTGATCAGTAACAAAACAACGCCATTTAAAAGGTTGTTACATCCTATTCTAATGATGTGAAACAACATCATCATCCATCATCATCACCACGGCGTTACACTCCAGTCTTGCGTCGGAGCTGACACAATTTTTTATGATTTTTTATTGAAATATTAATTTAAACTAGTGGATACTCGGCGTGTGTTACAACGCAATTTTTTTATGAAAAAAGTCGAAAATCGAATACATATGTGACTTGCATGGTTTTAGTTGTCTCAAACCATCTTCGCATTATTGCCATTCAATGAAACTATTTTGGGGCATATCGGTTGGATGGTTTCAAAGTCAATAAAGGATTTTAAGGAATTTCTAGGAAGTTTTATACATATAGGTAGATTGGAAGCCCCCATAAAATTGCAGTACCTATAGGGATCAATTGAAATTAAAAACAACGTAGGTGTATATAAAAACGTTTATTTAATAACATTGTACATCACACTACATTAAGAACAGTAAAACAAATGCCATTGAACAACTTTGAATGAAGTAGATTTTATATATTACTATTTGTAAGAGTAGTAACATTGACAAATAAACTTTACAGGTTTTTAAGTTGTACATAAAATTTATTTTTTGCAAGTAAAATGAAAAACTTGATTCCCAGTATTGTGTTATAAACATAATACTTACTAACAAAATAATAATTAGGTACAAACTTCCTTCACTCTGCTTACTGTCTAATGCCAAAAGTGTGCATCTGGAGGGCCCACTTTTTTCTTGACTTCGCAAATTGAGATTTATAGGTTTAGCAAACATTAGTTAAAAATCAAAGCAAACCCACTAGGTTTATTGGTTTAACCACTAGGGTTATTTTATGAACCCCCCCCCCCCGAAACTAAAACCTGGCTACGCCCATGAGTGGCAAGTGGCAACACAGTTGATACTATAGCCAGTGTGTACGAACAGTATCATTTGTAACATTATTTTTGTTCTAAATAAATCTTTTTTATTAACTTTTATGGGCAAATGTCTTGGGCCCTCTGTTCAGAGGAATGCATAGTGACACACAATTTAGATGCATTATTTTCTCCATGACACTGGTGCGGATAGTCGTACAAAAAATCCAAAAATATGTAAGTATACACATTTATTAATTAACACCCTATAGTAAAATAATCTCAAAAATATTTTAATCATCCCATCACAGCCAGTTACTATCATAGATGATCTTACAATTAAGGAGTCTAGTGTGCAATACTTTTGTCACACGAAGAACTGAATGAGTGAATACGTATTCCGATCCGATAATAAACTAACGAATAGTATCATATTTAATCGATTAAAACTTCTTCAAAAATAAAATCGATAGTCATATAAAATCGAATCAGAATAGCATTCCAACATCACTAACTGAATTGAACATGATGATAGGTGAATTAAGTCTACTTGTATTAATTCACCTCGGCCAGTAGACTTAAATCACCTGAGTGCAAAATACATCTACTAATAGCACTAATAGTAGACATAAGAGAAATGGGTGAATTAAGTCGATAGCACCGAAAAATTTAACAACTCCGAACAACCTTAAAATTAATTTTCATAATATTACTATGGTTAAACATAAAAACAGGACTAGAATTAGATTTTTGTAGAGTAAAATTCTTTAGCACCTTGGAGTCAATAGGGATGTTGACTAATTTTAGGATTCAATTTCATTTTATAGATAGAACCTTAAGATTCACGAAAAAAATATTATAAAAATAATAATCTTCAATTTAAAGACAAAAATTGATAAATAACAATCATTTTCAAATTTCCCGCCAAAAACGTCACGTGACGTCACTAGCCGATATTCAATACTATCTGTCGACTGAAGTTAGTTGCACTTCCATATAAAATAGGAACAATGACGTCATAAGCTCCAAACGGCGTTTGAGGTCACGTGACAGTGAGTACTATTTTTAACATTTTAAAATAATTATATTTAATTTATATTGATTGATTTCGACAAAAGAATAATATTTTAGGTGTTTAAATGTTTTCCTTGAAACTTTAAACATAAATTTGTTTTAATTTACTGATAGTGTAAACATCCCTATTGTTGACTCAAATATCATTATGGATATATTGTTTAGTATAAAAAAAAAGTTTTCAATAAAAAACAAAACTTCCACACACATAAAATTTACGCACAAGATTTCGCAGGTGCCTTGAATATGTGCATTAAAATCTATGAACTAAAAATGATCTACATATTTTTATTTTATTTATGTTACTCGAAGATACGGCAGGTTTTGTAACATAATAAAGAGTGTGTGTTTGAGATGTCTATTTATTCAATTGATTTAAACGTGTAAACTTATTTCTCAGATTTATAATTTTTTTATTTCATTGTTAAATTACTATATAAGGGTGTAAATATTTATTTGTACATATTCACACTTGTTTTATAGGCGTTGTACGTTACAACATTAGACTGTTCTAGGTACTTTCAAGCACAGATAGACTCAAAGAACTGCTACTTTTTGTGTGAACTTCCCGGGAGATATGGGTCACATTTAGTGCAAAAACAAATTTTGTCTTTAACGGCAAGCTTGTGACACTCTTCTTTATGTTGCCTACCCTTATCCTTACTAAACAAACGTTTACAATATTCACAGTAGTGAAGTAATCTTTGAGATTTCAATAAATTATCGATATGTTCAGGCGAAGATAGTATATGATTACACTTGTTTACACTAGATATTAAGTCCATATCACAAACTGTACAGTACGTTTCTTCAGTAATTTTTACATTCATAGCAGTATGTCTCCCACCATTCGCATGTTGTATCTCGCCCTTTAATGGCACCAGGCACACACATATACCACATAAATACGTCAAACGATCTTCAGTTTCAAAAATTAAGTTATTAGACATCAATTTTTTATATCCTTCTGTATGTTTTTGACTTTCTGTGTGACTCGCTACATTTTCAGCTGCGTTGGGAATTTCCATGTCAAAACAGATTCTGCATTTCAACCATTTCTTGTCTTCTAATTCTAAAAAGTGATATTTAAACTTTTGATATTGTGCTTCTATTAATTCTTTATCTTTAGTAACATCAAGAGAATTATCATCGATTTCTCCAATTTTTGTATTGACTTTTGCAAGCGAATTTTCAATTAGAGCCAATTTTTCTATTACATTGTTTATTGTATTCTTTACATTGACTGCAATCTCAGGAAACACCTTGTGAGTTATTTCATTTATATGTTTAAATATATTCTGAGGTTTCAAGTTTTGGTTGCAATCTATGCAAAAATATTTTTCATCTACACATTCAATATGGTTTTCATCCAAAATACTTTTAAAAGCGACATCATGTTTTTTGCCTATGACATGTTCATTTATACTACTATCTATATTGGGCACTATTACTTTGCAAACTTTACACATGAGGTTTTTTTCGTTGTCTGTAGCGTCCATTTGGTAATGTATTTCTAAACTTTCATCATCTGAACTTACTAATTCACTTTTCATAGTTCTGAGGTCGGCTTTTATTTTTTCAGCATTGCTTTTATGTCTAGCCCCATCATTATGAGTACTTATATTGTAAGGATTATTTGGAATGTAAACATTGCATACAACACAATAAAATGATTTAAGTTCAGATGGCTTGGAGTCATCATTAGTAGGTTTGATATCAGAGCTTACATTTGCATTATTACTACTAGTAGTATTACTATTATTATTACTAATTGCATGCAAAGCTGTATCTTTATTTACTTCAGTGTTTTTGGTAACATCTAATTTAACTGGTTTTTCTTGAAAACAAGCAAGCTTAGTTTCATGACTAAGCTTTTGTACATGAAGCAACTCGTTCATCTTCAAAACTACTAAATCACATGGTTTGCAGTAGAAATTATCTCGTCGTTTAATGATATGGTTATTTTTTAACAGATCTGTGTACTTCTGAGCATGGTCATTTGTAGCTACGTGTGATATAACTTTATTAACATCATCTGCGACGTATATATTACAAACCCTACAGAATAAATCAGCAGATCCCACAAGTCGACTCATATTGTAGTGGACATTGGATTTTGAAGTCACTGCATGTCTAATTCCGTACTTGTGTGATTCTATATTATTCACGTGTAATTTAAGGTTACATGCAGTGCAAAGGTATGTCTCATTGTCTAATTTAGTAAATGCATCAGATTCGGTATTATCTATAGGTTTGGTTTTGTTACCTGTGATAGCTAGAAGCAGTTGATTTCCATTTGTATTGCTTGTATTACTATGATCTGAATCCTCACTAAACCCATTGGATTCAGTACTTTCGTTATGTTTATCAGGAATATTTTCATTAACAGTAGGATCTTTTTGGCTTATTTTATCATCTTTGTTATAGTTCTCTATCGTTTTAATTTTAAATTCATCCAAACGAGCACTAATATCACTGATTAGAACAGTATTGTCTTTATCGTCGATATTGACTTCACTTGCATTCAACTTAACGTCATAACTTGCTTTATTTAGTGTACAAAACTCTTCATCCTCATGGTCATTTGTATATAACGCAACTAATTCAAACAAAAGTCTATCAAGCGATACAGATTGCTTGTGCACTTTTGACTTTTCATGGCTCTGTCTACTATCAATTTCAACTTCTGAAGCACATGGGCCACAGAAGTAAGTGTTATTATTCTTTGGGAAATACTCATTGTTTTTCTTCAGCATGTGCTTTCTAGTTCTGTTTAACACTACGTCAGCTATTTTAACGTATGCTTTGTGTTTTAAGCTGTTTTCATGTTCGGCTAGATAAGCCGCAGGCACGTCTATATCACAAATATGACAAGTTGTTGCTGTGTCTTCTCTTCTTGATTTTTGAGATGTATTGGATTGGTTTTCGCTGATTGTACTAATGATGTCTGAAATTATAAAGGAGTTATGTATATACATTTTTAATACATTTGTAACTCTCAATCCTTGTATTCTCGTCACTATTCACATTCGCCCTAGAACTGCCAGTTAGTCTTTAGGTCAACGGATTAGTCAAGATTCAATTTTTACCCGACTTCACAAAAAGGAGGAGGTTCTCAATTCAACTGTATTTTTTTTATGTTTGCTACCTCAGAACTTTCGACTGGGTGAACCGATATTGATGATTCTTTTTTTAATCGAAAGCAGGTGCTTGTCATGTGGTCCCACATTTTGAACGAGATCTGACATGTAGTTTTTGAGTAACTTTGAAGTCGGTTATTTTTTGATAATATTTTTTTTTAATTTCTGGTACAATGAAAATAAACAAATACTAAATGTTACCTCGAGCTTATATCAATAGGTCAGTGACCACATCCAAATCAGTCAAGGCGTACAAAATACAGATCAACAGACAAAAATTCCAAAAATTTATGCTGTGGAATTTATTGTTACACTCAATGGTATTTTTTCTTATATCCTATTATACACATCATATCCCTCGTCATATCATATTATTATCATACTTCTATTATCATATCCTAATGTAAACTTCAATTAATTTAAGTTTTTATTTAATGTGGAGCGTTGTCCACTCAGCTTCGCTTGCAAAAAATATATTTCTGTCTTTTTAAATGACGAAGTTTCCTACAAACTTTTTTTTTTTATTTATTTATTTATTTATTTATAAGCAGGCAGTCTTACGACTGGTTTTGCTTATATCCATTTTTCACTTTTTCTTTGATCTGTGTTGGTCATATTTGTTCTTAAACCCATTAATATTTTGAGCTGTTACAACTTGTTCTGGCAGATTATTCCAATTCTCCACTACTCTGTTAGTTAAGAAATGCTTGCGTGGATTATTATGTGCAAGAGTTCTACAAATTTTTCTCTGGTGGCAACGTGATATACGACTGGCTTTAGTGAATATCGCCTCAAAGTTTGGTAAATCATAATGTCCACTCAGGATTTTGTATGTTTCGATAATGTCTCCACGTTCTCTTCGGTCTTTTAGGGTAGTAAGATTTGTGTTCTTTAATCTGTCCTCATAAGAAAGATGTTTCAAAGATTTTGGTATTTTTGTAAATTGTCTCTGAATTTTTTCCAATTTCTCAATGTCTTTAATAAAATATGGACTCCACACTTGAACTGCGTATTCCAGGATTGGTCTCACATAAGTCTTATAAATCTTAAGCATCATTTCTTTAGTTAAGTTTCCAAAAGCTTTTCTTATGAGATAAATAAATGTGCGAGCTTTCTTGACAACTGTAGCTATATGTTCTTCCCATTTGAGATTTTCTGTTATCTTCACACCTAAATCTGTCTGTGCTTTCACATTACACAGTTGTAACCCGTTCAAGTAATAGATGTGACGAGGATTTTTCTGACCAATATGTAAGACAGTACATTTTTTTGCATTGAGATTGATGAGCCAGTCTTTTGACCATGCTGCGATTTTGTCAAGATCTCTTTGAATCCGGTCATGGTCTACTAGTGGGTTAGCGAAAATCTTGGTATCATCTGCAAATAAGCTGACATGACATTCTAATTGATTGGGGAGGTCAAAGGTATATAAAATGTACAGCACTGGACCCAGGACTGATCCTTGAGGTACTCCACTTGTTATTTTTCGCTCATTAGATAGGTGGTCATTAACACGAACTTTAAAAGTTCTATCACACAAAAATGCTTCTATCCATTTAAGCAGTTTTCCTCGGATGCCTAATACCTCAAGTTTCAGAAGTAATCGTCTTATGGGAACCTTGTCAAAAGCCTTTTCATAATCAAGATAGATA
Organism: Thymelicus sylvestris; assembly: GCA_911387775.1. Lineage (NCBI taxonomy): Eukaryota > Metazoa > Arthropoda > Insecta > Lepidoptera > Hesperiidae > Thymelicus > Thymelicus sylvestris. Next base: position 7,915,734 of record OU426911.1, read on the forward strand.
ACATCTGTCGGTATTTGGTTATTGTAGTTTTTTGTCCAGATATCTAAGCATGATAACAAATTTGTTACTGTTGACCGACCCGGATAGAAGCCATGTTGATGAGAGCTGATTATATTTTGCCCAGATATATGTTTTCTCAAATGTGCTACAATTACTCTTTCCATTGCTTTGCACGCAACACTTGTTAGACTGATTGGCCGATAATTTTCTGGATCGAGTTTATTACCCTTTTTAAATATAGGTGTTACCACTGCTGTTTTCCAAATGGTAGGAAGCGTTCCGGTATCATAAGACGTTTGCATTATTTTCACAAGGGCTTGCACCAAGGGATCGCACTTTTGTAGAACAACAACTGGTAACTCATCAGGTCCCATGGCCGAATCTGTTTTCATATCTTTAATAGCTTGTGAAACTAGACTTTTTGTAAATATTAAATCTTCAATTGAATTTTCGACTTTAAATTTAATGTCAATAGTGGGTAGTTTATTGTTAGGTTCTACCTGATACACTCCAGCAAATTGATCCGCAAATGTTTCGGCTATCTCTACACAATTCGTAACAATTTCACCATTTTTATTTCGCAGCACATTCGGTACATTGATTTTTGAGGTTATCTTTTCGCGTATATAAGAGTAAAACTTCTTCGGTCCAGCATGTATGCATATATCAGTTTCATATTTTTCACGAGCAGTTCGGGTAATATTTACAAGTTTATTATTAGTTCGTCTGTACTCCTCATAATCATAATCCAACCCAGTTATGACATACTTATTCCATAACGCTATTTTATGTTTTATTATATCTAAAATGTTTTTATTCATCCATGGTTTATATTTATTACCTGCTCTGTAACATTCTTGTGGAATGTTCGAACGTACAATACTCTCAAATAACGACATAAAGGACATCCATTGGTTTTGAATATCGGGTGTACATATAATGTCATCTAGCGTTACGTTTTTCAGTAGTTCATTAATTTTTTCAAAATTTGCTTTCTTATAGTTAGTATATTTTACTACATGTTTCTTGGGAAATTGTTCTCTTACTGGAATCTGAAGTGTTGATAACAAACAGATGTGGTCACTTTTGCCTATCGGCGCTTGTTGGTCAACTTGTGCTATTAGTGTGTCATCGTTGGTCATAATAATATCCAATATGGAAGGTTTGTTTCCTTGCCTAAACCGAGTATGTTTATCTACCACTTGCTGATAGTTTGTATCATTGTACCATTGCACAAAATTTATTTCTTGCGGTGTTAGGTATGCACAGTTTTCAAGTGGCCACTTGATTCCAGAAAAATTAAAATCCCCCATGACTAACACTGTATTTAATTCCCCTGCCGATTTCAGTGCTTCCAATAATAATTGATCATTTTCTGCGCTTGATTGATGACCTCTGTATGCTCCACATAATATAAACTTGAAACTACCAATAGTTATATCTAGATATAAACATTCCCAGTTATTGTAATGTGTTTGCATTTTAATATTGATGGCAGATGACAAAAATTTGTTGTTGTTTTGTACATACATTACTACTCCTCCACTCCTTGCCTCAGTTCGATCATTTCGATATATATTGTATCCAGGTAAATTTATAAGAGAATTGGGTATGTTTGGTTTTAACCATGATTCAGTTAATATAATGATATTTGGTTTATGCTGTAATACTCTTGTCGTGAACAGGTCCATTTTAGGTATGATTGATTGTATGTTTGTATAAAGTATCTTAATTTCTAAAATATTACAATGCATGTTAACTTGTTTATTAATATTATTTTGTTGTTGTGAATGTACGTTAGTATTGGAAGAAGATGGTAGGAAAGTTAGTTTTTTTGATGTTGAATTATCTTCGGACTCCCTTTAATATACTTGATAGTGAGTCCTTTTTCACCATTTTCCGTTCTTTTATCTAGTTCCCTTCTTAGGTGTTTTAAGAATTCTCTTTGCATAGGTGTTAAATCAGCTTTGATAGAAGACGGTTCAGAGAACTTATGCTTGTTACGGAGTAACTGAATAACGTCATGTCTATTATGCAGTATTAATTTAATTGGACGTGGGTTACTAGAACCTTGTTTATTGCGCATGCCAAGTCGAAATGCCTTTATTCCATCACAGTTCACATCTTTACAAATGCTTTTAACTATTTTTGTACATTCTTGGATATCTGAAGATTGCCTCAACTTTGGCTCTTCACAGTTAGACTCAGGCACATTGTATATAATAACATTAGTTGCCCGGTTGGATCTTTCTGTGATTTCGTGCACGACGTTTTCTGTTTCCAACATATTTGTGCGCATCCGAAGGTTTTTTACTTCTTCCGTTAGCTCATTTAATTGTTTTAAAAACATTGGGAGTTGTAACATGGTATTTTTACATGTTTCACACAGAAAAGTTACGACTCTAGCAACAGTTTTTAATTCGAAAACCCGTATTTCAGTTGGAGAAAGACCGTGGCAATCACTACAAAATATGCTTTTACATGAGTCACACTGGATTGATAACTTTTTATCATTTGGTGATTTCTGACACTTAATACACTTGTCCTGCTTTGGAGTACATTTTGCTTTAGGATTCATTGTGTTTTAAGGTATAAAAAACTCGAAAAAACACTAGTTTTATATGATTTTTTTTTTTTTTTTTTTCACTTGAGGGTACTTGTATATTAGGTCCTGAATTTAACTGTGTTTTTAAGCACTGTACAGCATTGAAACTTAGTAACTTATAGTTTTTCACTTATTTAGACACTAGCACTTCACATATATTAACTTTAAATTTAAGTAGAATAGTTGTTAGTATTTATTTGTAATCAAGATACTCAGAGTAGTTGTTGACAGCTCACTTCCATAGACAACTATATTCCATAGACAACTATATTCCATAGAAAACTTGACCTCTATATCAACCTTGAAGGGGATGAATTTCCAAAAACCCTTCTTAGTGCTCGACTATATTATATAAGGAACTTTTGTGCAAAATTTCATGCTTCTAGACCCAACGGTTTCAGCTGTGTGTTGATAGATCAGTCAGTCAGTTCTTTCTTTTATTATAGAAAAAATATATAGATTTGATTAAGTTATACTTACCATTGCTTATTGTGGAATCATCATCATCATCAATTTCTTCATCAGTTTTAGGCTTCACTTGAAATTCAAAATAACCATTTGTGTTTAATAAATGAGCACTCCATAGTGAGGCAGGGCTGCTATTAAACTTTGTGTACGGCAGAAGTCCAAGGTCTAATGAGTCTAACGATATCACGTATTTGTTCAAGTCCACGTTGTTAGTGTAGTCCATGATTCTGGAATAAATTATAAATTCATTTGATTTATTTATTTATTTACATATTTATGTCACCTCTTAAAAGAAGAAACAAAGGGCAAACTTAATGCCTAATGGCATTGTCCACCAGTCAACCCTGGGTGGATGTGGAAATAGCTGATGGCAGGTGTTAACACAGAAAATATATACTCACTCTAGAAAAATTACTAAAATCAAATTACATAACTAGAATGCATATAAATACACATACATACATAAATACCTATAATACCATAAATATTTAGTAAATAAATATATAGGGAATATATACATACATATATAGGGAGTTTTGCACAGTATGCTGAAGAAAGAAGTGATATGAAAAATATAGAAGTGACATTAATCAGAACCTGACTTTAATAAATGTTCACGTAGGTTGATTGGTTTATTTGCAGGTAACTAAGGCCCATATCGACACTAGAAAGCAAACAAAATTTAAGTAAATTAATATGTGTAAATGGACAATTTAGTAGTCCTGTTGCCGTTTTTGAAATTGATCTCTTTTGTGATTGCAAGTTAAACTCAGTATCAGTGGCGTAGCTAGCCCTAAGGAGGCCCCATATCAATATTTATTGTGAGGCCCCCTCGACGTTAGCTGTCAAATATAAAAGGAGTGCCAAAACTGTAAGGTTGTAGGCCGCTGGCAAGCTTTTTTTGGGAATGTTAGTGGGGGCCCCGTATACGCCGGGGGTCCGTATAATTGATAAGGCGGTAGCTATGCCCCTGCTCAGTATCCACATTACTTATTTAAATCAAATCCACATTACTTAATTAAATGTATTTTAAATTGATATTGATTATTATAAGAAGTGAAGCGCTCATAGCCCGGCGGCTTGCGTCGATCCTATGTGATCGACAAAGTTAAGCAACAGCGGGCGCGGTCGGTAGTTGGATTGGTGACCGCTAGTGGCAAAAATTTCTTGAGCGTTTCCGTGCTTCGGAGGGCACGTAAAGCCGTCGGTCCCGGTTGTTATCATAAGATAACAGTCGTTAAGCCATGTCGGAGGCCCTCGGGCGGTTTGAAAACTTCCGACGCTCGGGTTGGCCACTAACCCCTCTACCAATCCGCACTGGAGCAGCGTGGTGGAGTATGCTCTAGAGTCTAGGCCTCCTCAAGAGGAGAGACTCGTGCCCAGTAGTGGGCCATTAATGGGTTGAAGCCATTATAAGAAGTGAAGATAAGCACATCACCTATAGCTTCCACAAATGCATAAATCTATTGTAGGTTTTTATATTATTCTCTATTTTTAATAAAACAAGTCACCGTACCTAACTTTTTTCTTTAAATGTTTGGTATCTCAATGAAGACCGCTCACTACGAGATGTTAAAGTAAAAAACAAAATTCAAAACTTACCATAATATTACGGCAATTATTATGCGTCTGTTTCGTGTTAATATTTTACTTATCAGATTGCCGATATTATTGAAACAATTGAAAACATGAAAGTTTGTTAACTTTTGACAAGAATCAATTTCAAATTCACAAATCACAAACAAAGAGCAAACTGCAGAGCAGTGTTGCCAATGAAAATTTTTGGAAGGCCGTGTACATTAGATAAAAAAGCCGTGTTTATATGGGAAAAGATCAAGCGTGGTTAATTATTAAACCATCGGTTCGGCGCTCGACCTAAAAAAAAAGGTCATCGGCAGTGAATTTGATGTCCACAAAACATGGAATCACTTTTCATTAGCTTAAATTAACATCAACATTTGCCTAGTGGCGCTGTTTTATGGGTTTTAACATTCATAAAATGTTTCAAAACAAGTAAATAAAAAAAGACTCGAGAATTTTGAAAAAGCCGTAGAATTTGCTACGGTAATAGGGTTCCGGCCGTAGACCGTAGATTTTGTGATTTTTTGGCCCGAAAGCCGTAGAACACGGTAATTGCCGTAGCATTGGCAACACTGCTGAGGAGTAAAGGTAAACTGCACAGCACAGAGTATTTTTTTCTAATTTGGTTATTCCCAAGTTATAGAGTAGAGAATAGAAACCATAGAGTTCGTATACAGCCTTATTTAACAAAGTACCTACTCTGTATATGTAGATTCAATTTACCTAAATAAATATTGTAATGGGTAACATTAAAATACAAGCTTATTCATTATTACTATTTATTAATTTAATGCTTAATTGTTTTACTCTTGTTTTCCTTGCAATATATGAGCACATCTTGGGTCACCTGTAAAACAATATACGATATAATTTTTGTATACAGTAAATAAGAGTGTAGTTTAACGCTACTATATTCCAATCGCTAATCCACCTATTGGACTAATTTGACAGAAAATAATGTCACTTTGTGAAATAATATTGCCATAATAATAGTATTAGTGAAATCTTGGTCCCTAAAAAATACAGCGAAAATTTAATGGTCCCTATTTGAAAACTACTTCATTGAAGTCGGCTTTTTTGGTAAAAGTTATATAATATTTTTTGTCACAAAATTTAAGGCCAATTCATAAGTAACGGGGTTTTTCCCGTGCCGTGCCTCGTCGCGTATTTAAGTGTATATACATATTTTATGCGTATGCACTATCGTATATATAGGTACATTTTCTATGAAAAGATGTTTCCAAAACTTCACGTCCCGTCCCGTACGGGAAAAAACCCGTTACTTATGCATTGGCCTTTATACTTTACCACTGTTATTGTCAGATGTGGATTATAATAATATTAAATGCGTAGGTGCCCATAGCCAAGCTGCTCTAGTGGCCATTGTTTAGTAAAGGCGATCTCTAAAAACGTGAGTGTGTACGCACGTGAAGTTATACTTCTTTGGCGTAACAGAACAAAAATAGCTAAAGATTTCATCCCGTATGCCACAACTCTTTGTTCGTAAAAGAAATCAGTTTTCAGCTAACTGCATCATGTCCAAAAGAAGTATAACTTCAAAAAGCTCCTGCCTTCGACTAACTACTAAAGTCGGGACACGAAACAGGAAGAAATTCGTATAATGACATGCTATTACCTGTCTCTGTCACTCCCGCGTAAATATAATGCATTTCGCTCGCATAGAACGGCGGCCATTGCATTGTGCAAGCAAGCACGCATTATATTTACGCGGGAATGACAGAGACAGGTAATAACAAGTCAATGTACGAATTTCTTCCTGCTTTGTGTCCCGACTTTAGAATAAATTTCAAATACCTCTTTTGAGCTCCAGTTTCTCTCTGCATCTGATGAATTGGAGCACTCTATCTACGTCATCTGGTTCAGATACTCTTCCCTTGGGTGTTGGGGCCTCAGCGAGGTACGGTGCAGATAGGATGCAAGGATACCGAGAGACTAGCTCTGCTTCTAAAGATATAGTAATAGTAAAGTTTACTAGTCACCAATCAAGTATACTATGTCGTAGATGAGCTAAATAAGGTCTACAGCTATTTATTAAAGTCTTATCCGATATATTTTCCCTCCTTATCCTATTTCAAGCAAGAGTGTTGACCTGGATATCTGTTTTTTTATCTGTACTAGCTGTCCCGGACAGACTTCGTTCTGTCAATTTTTTTTTTATTAAAACCTTCCGTGTGCCATAAGGGAGATGTAAGCTATCCTATCTTTCAAGTTGGATCAAACTGCATACGGTGTGCTTTGATTAAAATCGGTAGTATAGGAGTCACATTACTTTGCATTATTTGACATACTATACAGTCTCTATAAACAGTTTGACTCACTTTCTTCGTCGTGTGCACAGTTGAACATTCTAAGATGACAGATGCTCATAAAAGTCCTGTAGACTCCGTCTTTGCATCGAGCACAGATCATTACTTCCCGTGCCGGACAGATTGACGGACAGTCTTTGTTGTATTCTTCGAAATCAACTAAAAATATAAAAAAGTGTGTGTGTACTTATGTACACGTAAGAAGTTATATTTACCTCTTACTTATAAGTACCTCTCACTCGCACCCACGACCGGCGCTAGCAATCAAAACAACTCCAGTGAATGCTGTGCGCCTAGTACGTGTTATATAGTATTGCGTATCATGTCGCTATGTCATTATGTCGCTTTTAGCTGTCGCATCGTAAATTTATTATGGTTTCTTCTTGCGTTACTTGTGTATCCGTTTATCGAGTAATTATAAACAGCAACAAAAATCTTACCTCCTTCATTCGAAGCCTTTAAATCATAATCAACTAGATGACCCATCGTTTCTTTCTGTACATTATGTTTATACATTTCATCGTTTTCCATATCGGTTAACGAATTATTTTTATTTCGTTTTATTAAGCTTTTTTTAGCTTTATCTTCCTCTTCGCCACTTGTAGTAGAAATGTCATCTTTTTTAACTTCGCTTACATTTTCATTTGTATCTTTCTTTAATTCACTTTGATTGTCATTTGTATCTTTTTCGATTTCACTTCTCATCACTTCATCCTCTTCGTTTTGCTTATAATTTGCATCTTCATACTCTTCGTTCTGCTTATAATCTGCATCTTCATACTCTTCGTTTTGCTTATAATCTGCATCTTCATCCTCTTCGTTTTGCTCATAATCTGCATCTTCATCCTCTTCGTTTTGCTCATAATCTGCATCTTCATCCTCTTCGTTTTGCTCATAATCTGCATCTTCTATAAAACTCCAGAATTGTAGAATAAAATATTGAAAATCAGTTTTTTTTTCAGAGTACCTCCCCTACAGGTAACGTGAGGATGAATTTTTCATTCGTCGCGTAGGTACCTTACAGTGTGGAGTATCGTTGAAAAGGTCTTCCAAAAATATTATTGGTCTTTTAAGACCATTTCTGGAATTAGGGGTCCGTTTGCGAAAAAATTGACTTAAATGCTAATTTTGGCTAGAGTCAAGTGCCCCCCCCCCCTGCCGGCTAAACAGTTGGAATTAGACAAGTGAAAAATTCTCAAAAATAGTTTATATTATGAACTAGCTGACCCGGCGAACTTCGTATCGCCTAAGAATGTAACAAATCAGAAATCATTAAAATCGGTACAGCCGCAATGAACTAATATACTAACGTTACAGCCGTTCTTAGCCGTTACAGTTTCTGTGTGCTCCTCCCTCTCCCTCTCACGCTCCCGCTCCCACTCCCGCTCTCGCTCCCTCTCTCTCTCACGCTCCCGCTCCCGCTCCCACTCACGCTCCCGCTCCCAATCTGACCCGACAAACTTAGTACCGCCTATCAATCTCTCCCTCTCCCTTTTCTTCCCACTCCCACTGCCTCACCCTATCCCTCTCATATTCTGTCAATCGCGCCAGCTGTCAAACGACTGAATATTTCTAAAAAGACAAAAGTTATGACGAAACTATAAGAATTCTGTTTTGACTTCGGTAAAAAAAGGAGTCATAAAAGGCGCTAATAATAATGACTATCAACTATAATAACAAAATGTTACCTTATCCCGCAGGAACAGGTCTTTTTCCCGGGATAAAAAGTATTCTATGTCCCTCCCCGAGCTTTATTTTATATCTGTAGGTATAAATAACTAATCTATCAACTACATACTTATAATAAAATTTTACCTTATCCCATAGGAACAGGTCTATTTTCCGGGATAAAAAGTATCCTATATCCATCCCCGAGCTTTATTTTATATCTGTATAAATAAGTAATCTATCAACTACATATAACAAAATGTTACCTTATCCCACAGGAACAGGTCTATTTTCCGGGATAAAAAGTATCCTATGTCCGTTTCCTGATTCTAAGCTACCTCCTCACCAATTTTCAGCCAAATCGGTTCAGCCGTTCTTGAGTTATAAATAGTGTAACTAACACAACTTTCTTTTATATATATAGATTTACCAGGAAAACTATCACGGCTATGTTAGCATGCAAGCAGCAAATGCAAGCAGTGATAGCCTAGCGGTAGAACGTTGGTCTCCCGAACGAAGGGGCCCGAGTTCAAACCCTGGCACGCACCTTTGCTTTTATGTTAGGATATGTTAAACTTACTACTTCGAAACCCTACATTGCGCGTGGCCTGACACGCACTTGCTCCACTTTATAGCAGTTGATATCATACTTACTAACCTAGTCCAAGACTTCGTTTGGGTCGCACTTTTCCTGTAAAAGAATAATAAAGTGTAATGTTGAAATCAGTCCACCATTACAATTTTATACAATTACTAGCTGCCCGGACAGACTTCGTTCTGTCAAAAGTTTTTTTTGAGATGTAAGCTATCCTATCTTTCAAGTTGGATCAAACTGCACACGGTGTGTAAATCTGATTAAAATCGGTTAAGTAGTTTAGGAGTCCATCGCGGACAAACAACGTGACACGTAATTTATATATATTAAGATGTACATAGTTAGTTTTAATCAAAACTGTGATCAAACCACATTAGTGAGTGAAAGGATTTCAGTAGGTACCTAATTGAAATGTTGAATTTACCCAAATTTCCAGTTAATTTATCATGTTGTCCGCAATTTTTCATTGGTAACACAGTGGCATGGTAACCTGAAAATAGATTAATTTGTGTTATTAAACTAACACTTCACACCCAGACTGAGAACATAAATTCAAACTCGCCATTCAAAATTCGGCCTCGCTGGGAATCGAACCCAGGACCCTTCAAACGGCAATCCAGTATGGTAACTATTACGCCACGCGTGGGTCTTCAAAACAATTTAGATTTAGATTTACAATAATATTATAATGTGTTATAAAATATTTATCGTATCAATTTTACCTTGACGACATTTAATATACTCCAATTCGCATTTGTTGAACAAAACCATGTGAAAAACCTCTGTTTTCGACCCCTGTGTTTTAGCCCTGATTCTGACACAAAGCGGGTCCTCGACTGGCGGGCATTTGAAATGTTTGCAGTGTATCTTCGAAGCAGTTTTCCATTGCAAACTCGAAATATTGCTGCTCTTTCCAAAACTGCTGCCACTGCTTAGGGTGTATTGAAGAAATGCTATGAAATACAAAAATATTGATAAGAAACTCATTATTATAAATATCGGATAAAATATTGTAGAACATTTGCTGAAAAGCTGTAATTTGGCATGGATATACATACCTATGTATTTATTTATTACGTCGTCAATATGGTAGAATAAATTGTGAAAAATGGTTGTCTGTAAAGTCGGTTTACGGACGGTAGCTTACAACGTCATGATAAAACATTGATGAAATGATTGCATACTTTTAAAGATAAAATTAAAATGTGTGCAAATCATACGTGGTAGAAGTGAAATCTTCAAAATTATTATTTTCATGATAATGAGACGAGTGTAAAATTTCGGGAAGATGATAAATGTAGGTTTCACTACTCCACTCCACCCCGCTCCGCCCCGCCCCGCTCCGCTCAAAATTGAGCGCTTCGGCCGATCGTAGCCGATCGTGCCTCTCTATCGCTTGTTCCGCACTCTCGCTCGCGTGGAATGGGGCAATGAGTCATGGTTTACCGTGCGTGCGCCCGGCGTTCATCGTTATAATAGACGTTATCACGTAAAAAAAATTTGGGTACCTCCCTACAAAACCAAGGCTCTAAATCCTAATTTGTATTTTAAAAATGCCTGGCAGGCATAAAATTAAAAGAATATAAGGATCAATAATTGTACGAGTATAGTTAAAACAAATGTATGTTTAATACAAACTATTGCCAAGATTGCTTACTAAATCAGAATTGTCTCAAAAGATCAGTTAAAATATATGGAGAGACCTGTACCCTATAGTTGATCAATTGGCCCATAATGGGTTGATCTTAAAATCCTAACCAGATTGTGCGGACTAACTGTGACCGTACATAAACAATTTATTGAATGTTACATACCCACTATCAATATTATGTAGTATTTCATTTTACTTTGTACGTATGAAAGAAAACAATTTTGCAGGGTAACTTAATAGGTGTTGTAATATTTCACGCTTGAAAGACAAATAATTAATTGTTATGAAACGTACAGACTGCTGAGAAATCAATTAATTTTTATCACAACTTACATCTGTTTTGTTGAGGTAGGTAATAATTTTGGAGCGAAGTTCCTTAACGCGCGTTGCGAAAGGGGGCTAGGCGGAAAATTTGGTAACGACACTTTTTGCCGTCGTAGTTTTTTACATAGAAAGCAAGCCAGAGTACTAGTAAGCAAAAACATGCAAGCGAGTGTGCCAAAACAAATTTTTCTCACAAAATTTAATACCTTAGATTTGTTTTGGCACACTTGCTGCATGTTTTTGCTATCCTAGTACTGACTGCAAGGAACTTCGTTCCATCCGGGTGTCCCTTGACACCTCTCAAGTTTTTTTTACTTAAAAATGTATTAAGTATGTACCTTTTATAATTTACAAGGTAAATGTACCTACAGATGTCGCTCACAGCGATTTTTGTAGCCATACAGCAGCAATTAAAACAATCATAAATTTAAGTTTAGTACTCGGTGTTAAAATGCATGTAGCGTTGCTGTCGCCTTACCACAAAATTGTATTGCACTATTTGCACTTATCAAGACAGACCCGTTACAGAATCGATATAATATCGCATGACAGTATTGACCGCCTATCATGCAGCAGGATGAATTTGATCATGCACGTAAATGCATGGTATCGCCTAGAGTTTGCTCACAGATTACCCTCAATAGATACCGCATAAGTGAAATTTTCAGAGTTTGAACTCACAAAATTAGGCGGAAGGCGCGGCTTGCGGGGGACAAAAAATGCGCTGTGATTGGCTATTTCTAATTCATACTTGGACTTGATGGGTCATTATTGGTTGAAACTAATGTCGTGAACGTGCAAATGCATTAAATTTGTATCGGGACCGAAGCAGAGCCATCCAGCGACTGAAAAGAAAAGCTTCGGTCCCATACAAATTGTAGCCAACTCGCATTTACGTAGCGAGCCCGTTATGCATTTATGTGACGTAAAACTCGCACTAAGGCCTCTGTACATTTCACAATTCACAAAGAGATCAGCTCGGCAGTGGCAAACTGAACGATTGTTATCTAACGATAACAACTGTGTACGACGATTTAACATGCCTTTCGAAGCATGCTGCATGGAACGAAGCACAGAAGCGCTTACAAAACTTGGCTGAATAATCGTATAATCATACGCTCAAAATACAAGATGTTTAATCAACGACATTGACAATCAACAAAATTGAATTGACAATTTGACACAGACTGAAAACACAGGCTGCGTTCCAGTAGCCGCTCACAACGATCAAATCGACCAAATTCGCGTTCCACTTGGCGACCACGGTCTTCTTGGTCGCGGGGAAAACGTCATTGATGACGTCATTAATTTCGCTCACGGCACGCTCAAAACAACCCACCTCACGGGGTGGGTCGAAGTGGTCGAATTGCAATGTTGCCAGATGCGACGAAGTTACTCTCGCCAGTTTTTAGACCTGGCGACACTGGGTAGAAATGGATGGTGATAGAAATTTGGCGCAATTTTATAAAAGTTAAGGATGGTGAATGAAAAAAATAACTTTATACGATTCGACAAGAGATACTTTAGTGGAACTAGTAGTTTCTCCAGCAGATGCTCGACGTGGGGTCACAAGTTGATAGAAATATGTTAAATTATGTAAATAATTTTAATATTTTTAATGTTTAATTCACTATACAGATAGCCATGTATGCATTTTTCCTCGTCGGTCAATATCATAAACTTTTCATAAAAAAAATGTTTTATTTGCAGACATACTTTTTTGCTAGTATAAATAAAATTGATAATTAATTATGTAACGTTTAATTATAGCTTAAAAATTATAACATTACCTCTAATCTAAGTTTCAGATTTATTTTCAACTTCACAGAGTACATTTTGTATAAACGGCTAAAACGTGTAAGTACTCTGTGGCTTAAACGCTCACGTCGCGCTCACTATACCCGTTCCACTTGGGTGTATGATTGTAACGCTCAGTGCTCACAAGCTAGTGGAACGGGAAAAACCGCGGTCGTGAGCGTGATCATTGTGATCGTCTAGTGGAACGTAGGGACAGAGTACTTAATCAGAAAATGAAATGTCAATAATGTCATAAGTCATAACAATAACAACCAATTTTAGGTTATATTTTAATCTAATTTATTATTTATTAATTACCTAGCAATGAGAATTTCGCTTTCAATAATACTATGACAATGTATTCGTCATTAATTAAAGCATAATATATGTATCAATGTTTGAAAAGCGTTAAGTTTTCGGAAACAACAGAAATGGATAACTTTTTTTCCAGTACTGCCACAAAATTGGTAACTTAAACTTTTTTGTATCCTAATTCAGTTATCTCAATGTATGCTTTTGTTTGTGTGGCGTCAAAGATTCTTAACTAAATTAAAGGCTAAAGAACCAGTAACTAAAGAAAGTTCCAAGGCTAAGAACTCACAACTAGGACATTAAGTCGTTTTTCGGTTGACCCAAGCAAGACGGTGGCAGCTAATTATACCTAATAGTATTGGCAGGCGTCTCAGAAAAATAAAAATACCTGTATTAACACTCATTCCAGAAAAACAAATCCTACTCTAGCATAACAGCAGTTTTGGGCAATGAGAGCTGTGACCTGGACTCGGCCATCAGTTCTCTAGTCTACGCGGTCTTCCTGCACTGGCAGTACCAGAAGATACGTTGTGGTGTCTGCATGAGAACTGCCGATGATGTGAAGCATGAGGTCTTCGTACCGGTGCTTGATGTAGACCGGCAGGACTTCGAGCTGAAGACTGAGGTTGCGTACTGTTTGAAGGAGGCTGGTGTGACTAAGGAGCAGTTAGTTTTCAGGTATATGTTTTACCTTAACTATAAAATGGACTAATTTAAATGTTTTTTTTTTTATTTGAATATAAAACAGGTGTTTTTGAAGTTATACTTCTTTTGATGCGTTTGGAAAAAAATGAGGGTAAAATTTTTATAATTCGCGCGCACACCGACAGCCTAAAAGCGACATGATGAAGTTAGCTGATAACCGATTCCTTTTACAAACAAATAGTTGAGAGATGAAATCTTCAGTTACTTTTGTTCTGTTACGTTAAAAAAGTATAACTTATGTGCATGCACCCACACGCTTTTTTTCAGAGATGACATAAACCTTAAAGAGTTGGTGGATTTAGGAAAAACAAATATAGTTCTGGTAGACCATCACAATCTGTCCACAAAGTTTGAATACTTAGCTCCGCATGTGGTAGAAATAATTGACCACCGTCCATTGGATAAATCTGGTTGGAAATACAAAGAGGATACGAGGAGTACTATAGAAGTTGTGGGTAAGTTTGTTTGTTAGTCATAGCTTGGCTTGGGTTGGTCGTATTAATCGACAAAGATACCCTCACCCACTTTTCCTCTTACTAGCTACTGTCATCTACCAAAAGGTTGTCTGTAAGAGATCGCTACCTGAGCAATAGGACCGCCTATTGTTACCACTGTTATATCGTATATGCTTTTAATTATGTAATACTTTATGTGGTGTACAATAAAGAATACTTAAATAAAAAAATAAAATAAAGATACGCAACTTATAGATAACTAGCTGTCTCGGCGAATTTCGTATCGTCTAACAATCGGTGAATGTACTTTATTTATACTTTTAACTTTTATAGATTTGATAAGTTTAACAAATCAGAGACCATTAAATTGGGATGTTGACTAATTTTAGGATTCAATTTCATTTTATAGATAGAACCTTAAGATTCACGAAAAAAATATTATAAAAATAATAATCTTCAATTTAAAAACAAAAATTGATAAATAAAAATCATTTTCAAATTTCCCACCAAAAACGTCACGTGACGTCACTAGCCGATATTCAATATTATGTGTCTTTCTAAAACACAGTGTTGTGTGAAGAAGCAGTCTGTGACTTTTGCCATATATATACTCTATGGTATCAAAAACTTACCAAATTGTCTCTGATTTGTTGTACCTTGATCTGTCAGCAGCTGGCGCCAATTTAAAATAAATATTGGCGTGTCAAAATCCTTCGAATTTTGAATTCATAGCGTTGTGATTTTTGCTGTCAAGACTGCAAAAATTTTTCAATTATATTTTAATTACTAAAAAAGGTGATAAAACACAGTAATATAATACGAAATAAGTATAATTGGAGAAGTGACGTGACACTCGAGCTCGAGTTTTGTTGCCCCGAACGGGATTAGTCCTCGGGCCGATTCATCAGTGTCGGTTTGCTCTTCGTCCTCAGAGGACAGATATTCGTCACCGTCTCCAAATAAAGAGTCGTACGTATACACAGCATTCCAATTTTACAATTCACGGGTGGATGTGTTAATAACCTAAGTAAGTTATACCTATTTAAAATTTTATAACTTAAGACATAATTATCTATTACTCAGTCTTATAAACTGCCCAGTACTAATTCGCAACATGCGTTTTTCTTTTAATGCACCTGTGTACATGGTGCATAGAATTAAGAGGGAGTTATTTTGAAAGAAATACAGAATATTTGTTCAGTCGTGAAGCCCTCCAATCGGTCATTTATTCCTTGGACAGACCACAAAAGTAGTCTGAGGAACTATACAATTCTGTTGAACAGACTCACTCGCACTCACACAAAATATAATTATACTAAGGCAGAAGTACTGACTTAGGGTATAATCGTAAACCTAGATATCTTTCAGAGAGACCCTTTCGGCGCAACAAACACCAAGTCCACTCAGAGACGAATCTAAAACAAGATTGTTTTTATCAGAAAGGAAATTTCAAGGAAATTGTCTGATAGGTCAATCAGGTAGTTGGCAGCAGTGGGGGTTCAGACGAATAAAATTATTTTGTGGATACCACTAAGTCAAAACCTCCATTGCAGTTTCCTTAAAAAATCTTTAGAGAAAATTCTCAACCAAAATATCAGTAGATATGACAAAATTAAAGTTAACAACTTATTAGAACCACCATCATCTCTGAGTGCAGGCCGCAGGGTCCCTCGCGAAAATGTTTCTAGTTGCAGATGGTGGGTTGAGAGTGTTGAAGTTGAAGGCCATATTCGGCCTCCTTCGCATCAATGCTTACGTAGCAACAAAGCATTTTCACCTGGTTTCTCAGTCAGATGTAGCGGACTTCCTACAAACAATGACTGTTTAATACTGGTTAGTAAAGATCAATCTTCCAGATGTCTATTTTATTTACTATATGCCTATTTTTAGCGTAGGCTCACAGGTGAAGCCGATAACGGCGAAGCGCTCATAGCCCAGCGGCTGGTGTCGATCCTAAGTGATCTACTTTAAGCAATAGCGGGCGCGGTCGGTTGTTAAATGGATGACCGCTAGTGGCAAAAATTTCTTAAGCGTTGCCGTGCTTCGGAGAGCACGTAAAGCCGTCGATTCCGGTTGTTATCGTTAGATAACAGTAGTTAAGACATTTCGGAGGCCCTCAGCGGGCATGAGAACTTCCGACAGTTGGGTTGGTCTGCACTGGAGTAGCGTGGTGGAGTATGCGCTAGGCCTCCTTAAGAGGAGAGACCCGTGTGCCATAGATGAGGTGTGACGCTGAGAGGTCGAGCTCTGTTGCCTCGGATGGGGGACGTCCTCGAGCCGATTCTAGGGAATCGGAATCCTCTTTCTTATCCTCGGGGATGAGAGTCTTGTGTCACTGCCTCGGAATCGGTCCACAGACGGTTCTTAAGAGTAGTTTACAATCAAGAGTTTTTGTTGCTAAGAGCTTAGCCCTTTGGTCTGTCTTCGGCACCACAGTTTCTTTCAGTGGTGTCAAGTTGGGTTGCGGAAACTCTTAGCGCCAAGAGGCGTTCGTATGTCGGTCTAGCTAGACGACTACTGGCTCACCAGGACCGGGCTGTTCTAGACACTCAGGTTGCGGAGACCCTGAGATTGCTAGAGACTTTATGGGGCAGGTCAACTACCCAAGGTCCAGTATAGTCCCAAAGACTCTCAGGAGTTGGAATGTCCAGGCATAAATTGTAATTCTCTCAGAAACACTAGCATGTCATTACCAAACAAAGTTATCGCAATAAATAAATAAATACAGCTGACTTGTTTATTAAACCCAGAACTTTTTGGGGCTGCTTAACCTTGCTTTGACGACCCCCCAAGGACGTCTTCACTATCGTAGGATGCAACTGTTTCGGAGAGGGTTCCAAAGAGGACGATTGAGGGACAGGAAAGTGCTTCCTCTCCTTAAGCTCAAAGATCTGATCTGGTGGCTAGGTGCTATAAACTGCAGAACAAGGCCGTTACCCCGACGCGAAGTGACACACTTCCTAACCACTCACGCAGCGGATGCGGGGTGAGGTGCTCAACTGAACGACCTGTGTCTCTCAAGGAGAACAGCGTTGTTAAAAAGCGTTGGCACTCTAGCGTCAAGGAGATGTACGCTGTGTACGAAGGTATTCTAGAGCAACAAATTATAGTAAAAGGACAAATCACATTCTGATACAATCCAACGACAGGTCACTGATAGTGTATTTCAGAAACAAAGGAGGCTCACAGTCTCTTGCCCTTCTAAATTTGACCACCAAGCTCATGCAGCTCACTGAATAGCTCGCGATACACTTTCGGCAGGTTATCTACTAGGAAATCTCAACGGGATTGTAGACTGCCTGTGCAGGGGTCGTGTAATTCCCAAGTAACATTCGTTGCACCCGGCCGCGGAGGCCGTATAAGGCATTACAGACATAGATGTATTCGCTACCAGTGAGACAACGGTCCTTCAAAACTATATTATTCTGGACTTGACAGAAGGGTGCGCAATTTCTTGCGACGCCTTTAGTCGTCCCTGGGACTTCAGTTGGAATGGGTGTTTCCACCACTCAACACAATCCCCTTTAACAGATCACTTTAATTTTTCCAGAGGACTGTTTATCATAATAGTCCTATTGGCCCCAATGCTTTAAGCTTCCAGATCTCGGGGCCAGAGTTCTAGAGGACTCATTACCAGGAGAACAAAAGGGTCTGCGGAAGACCTTGAGAGATCAGTGGTAGATCAAACAATGGGCCATTGCCCCTTTGCATGTAGAGAAGCTGCCTGAAGCTCTTCTGACATGTTAAGTTGGGGATGGGCATAATAAATATCCCACTGGGCCACAGAGGAGAGAGGATTGGTAAAGCATGACTGGGTAATTCTACATTACTTACATATTATAAGACTCCCTTTAGGAGATCAGTTTATTTGTGTTTAAGCCACATAACAACATAATTCCTAAATCACCATTAGGTAATGCTGTAGCAAGAGTTTTCATCTTCTACACAAATCAGTTGTGCCAGAGGAAATAATTATTTTACCCGCAAATACCATTTCTCTTTGTAAGGCTGCTGTGCGAAAGCCTCCTGTTTTGACATAAAATTGTTGTTTGACTGGCCACAAACAATGCCTTGTATTGGAACTTTTTTATGTTTCTTGATGAACTGCTCTTAACCTTTTACTTGCATAGGACATATTTCAGGAATACCTTTTAGAGAAATCAGACATAAGATTACCTTGTGGCCAAGATTCGGATGTAAAACAAATTCCGGTATCCACAGGTAAATTAGTTAATCTGTTGTCAAACAAGCTAACAGACAAATTCGTTCCGTGGGTCACATTAACGGACTCATTAAACTTTGAAGTGAAAGAGGAACAGACGGTAACATTACAAGTTTATTAATTCTTATTTCTATTATGGGCTAAGTAAGACTAGCCTAGACCTATTATTGTTATTTTGATAAGAATTATTCTTAGAGCGGTAGGTATAGATGCTCTTGCAGGAAATTTCTGATCTGCGGTAGCGCATTCCTAGAGTAATTAAAAAATATAGACCATTGGATGAGATCTAATTCCGAGGAAATTTGGAAACTAAAGAACTTATAGAGGTTAAGTGCCGCATAAGGTAGTGATCAATCATAACCCTTGTGCTGATTTACTTTTTGATGTATTTTCCAAGTATGTATTTCATTCCAATATGTCATTCAAGATGTCAATAAAATATTAATTTTTAAGATAAATGTTGATTTAGACAGAAAAGGTTTAAAATGAAACTTTAAAACTTAAAAATTAGATGTATAGATATATACTATCTAATCTATAATATCTAATATCTCATGGAAGATTCATATCATTATTATTTGTTACTTATTATTATTTTCTGATAAGCAACGGCTTCTTGTTTAACCACGAAAATTTCGTTTCTTGTTTACAATAACCACTTAATATAACTTAATCAATCATAGCGTTTGTGCTTGACACCAGCAGATAACAAACAGGTCTTCACACAACACTGTGTTTTAGAAAGACACATAATATAACTGTTTTGCATTACAACAAAACAATTATTATGTGTCGGATAAAACACAGTGTTGCAGCAAGGGCTTGCTGGTGATGGAAGACTATGAATTCAAAATTCGAAGGATTTTGACACGCCAATATTTATTTTAAATTGGCGCCAGCTGCTGACAGATCAAGGTACAACAAATCAGAGACAATTTGGTAAGTTTTTGATACCATAGAGTATATATATGGCAAAAGTCACAGACTGCTTCTTCACACAACACTGTGTTTTATCCGACACATAATAATTGTTTTGTTGTAATGCAAAACAGTTATACTATCTGTCGACTGAAGTTAGTTGCACTTTCATATAAAATAAGAACAATGACGTCATACGCTCAAATTGGCGTTTGAGGTCATGTGACAGTGAGAACTATTTTTAACATTTTAAAATAATTATATTTAATTTATTGTGATTGATTTCGACAAAAGAATAATATTTTAGATTTTAGACTTTAAACATAAATTTACTTTAATTTACTGATAGTGTCAACATCCCTATTCCCTCTCCCTCTCCCTCTCCCTCCCCCTCCCGCTCCCTCTCCCCTTCCCCCTCCCGCTCCCTCTCCCCTTCCCCCTCCCCTTCCCTCTCCCTCTCCCTCCCGCTCCCCCTCCGCTGCTGCATTTATCTTCTGAAGAAAAATGTGATAATAAACTTTACAGGATCGTGCTGTACACTCGTTGCTCGAAGGATTAGGGAACTGAGTGCTCTCTTATCAACAGATGTGTCATTCTTCAATGACTACCCGGTCTGCACCGATCTTCTGCATAGTAAGTGATTGATATAATCATTACCCAATGATATTATAATGTAGAAAAGAGGTAGATATGTCACTAGCGCGCCGACGATGAAGAGCGTAAGAACATGTAATTGACTGTGCTGCTCGTAGTCGCTCTGTCAGTACAAGACGATACGCACTCTTTTGTTGTTGTCAGAAACGCTTGACATCATAGTTATCTATATTTTTTTTAAATATCATTGTTATTACCAACAAACTTCGAAACAAAATTATATTAAAATCGCCGTATGTAATTATATTTGGGTCACTTGCTCATAGATTTCACCATCAGAACTAAAATTTGATTAATGTGTCAATCCTTTTCAAATAAAAAAAAAATTAAAATGTGTGCAATTCACACGTGGTAGAAGTGAAACCTTCAAAATTTTTGTTTTCAAGATAATGAGACGAATGTAAAATTTCGGGAAGATGATAAATGTAGGTTTCATTAATCTACTTCACTCCGCTCCGCCCCGATCCACCCCGCTCCGCCCCGCTCCCCTACCCTACCCCTGTACAATGCTTCCTATCTCACTTTAGAATTTATGTGTTTGTCTCTTTTTATTTACTGGACAGTTTCGTTTCATAAAATTTCAAGTCACTACTAAAGTACTAAAGAAGTTTTCACTTCAAAAATATTCTTACAAATCGGTTCACAAAATAACAGGATTCTAAGTTTTCGAGCTTGGAAAAATACAACTGACTTGAAAACTTTATTAAAGTCGGTTAAAAATAGTTCGTGACGGCTCCAATGACTATAGAACTGTCCAAAGTATTTCTGAAGTTATCGTATTTGTTTTTCAGGCTGTATATTGTTGGATACAGTGAATTTCTCCAAAGAGGTTAATAAGGGAACGCCTCTTGATGAAGAAATGGTTAATCTCCTGGAGACAGTTTTAGGACCTAAGGATTATGTATTGGAGAGGTTTGTTACACAAGAACTTTGTTACACAAGAACTCTGTTACACAAGAACTCTGTTACACAAGAACTTTGTTACACAAGAACTTTATTACACAAGAACTTTGTTACTCTCACTTTAATACGTCAGTGAAAACCGGACCTAAATCTGTTAAGCTGTTCCTAAAATTAGCCGGAACAATCGCACAGACAACAGACGAACCGACAAAAAGGCAAAAATTTAAAAAAATAACGCTTCACACTCGCTTCACACTCATAGCCCCACACTAGGATTCCCTGTGTCGTGGGTTCCATGGACAACACACAACATAGACAAGGACATTCACACCCAGACCGAGAACAGAAATTCAAACTCATCATTCAAATTTCCGCCTCGCTGGGAATCGAACCCAGGACCCTTGGTGCGGCGATCCGGCATGGTAACCATTGCGCCACACGGGTCGTCAAACAAAAATATTGTTATGGGATCTATTGCGTTAGTAAATATGCCCCTATTTTCTCAAAATATCTTCCATATACAGACATCTACATCAGCTACAATTTTTTAACTCCCAACCAGAGTTTGACGTGTCATTCTGTCTGTCTATGGTATCGTAGTTCCTAAAGCTAAACGAATGGACAGATTATGATGCGGTTTTTTTGTTTGAAAGATGACTTAAATATCTGGCAAATAAATATAGCTATTTTAATCATATTTTATAGTTTCTTATTACATCCTTGGCGCGTGACGAGTTAGAACAAATTTTTGGGGTGACCAATTGATCCCTAAATCAATCGAGAGTATTCTTAGCTATGTTTAGTGTAAATGACACTGTTGTGGGGTTTTTAAATTCTAAACTGTATATTTTATTTATCACAGAAAGTGTAAAACAGAACGTCTCCTAGCCGCCAGGAGTGACGTATCATCGCTGACGGCCGCCCAGCTGATGAGAAAAGATGTGAAGGTCATTGGCGATGTATTGGTACCTTCCTTCCCAATTCTAGTCGAGGTGAGTCGAATAGTTGGTATAACCTATCTGTTGCGCATAACATCATGACAGTATGATGACAAAAAGTCATGAGTTAAAATGATTTTTGATTCGATTTAAATAAAAATTAGAGGGAATTAATAAGGGGAGGGACGGACGGACATGACAAAAATTTAAAGATTTCGTTTTGACGGAAACCTAAAAAAACTGTTTGACACCTGACAGTTCAGGGTTGGCGAAAATTTTATTGTTGAGCAGTATTTCAACATAATGAAAATTGAATAGCAATGATTTGACCATTCTTCGAACATTAAACTGGTCAAGCATTCAAGGACACCATATGTCCTTATATGCTATTCTTTGGCCCATGGCAATAATTAAATTCCATATACCATCTACACCTGCTTGAAAAATTCACCCTGTATATGTTACAACAAAATTATATTAAACCATCTTTACAGGAGTTCTTGTCCAAGCCTAACGCAACAGCAGCCGTCAGCGAAGCGCTAGGGCTCCGCCAGTGCTCAGTAGCGCTGCTGCTAGGCATGAAGCTGTCTCCTGAGCTGAAGAGAGACATGGCTGTGTATGCTCCCCAAGATTCTACTCTTGCCGAGTCGGTGAGTTATATACCTAAAGTTATTTTGTTTTTTTAAATGTAAAAATCTTCGTAATGTTTTCAAAGAAAGTTGCTGCATCTCATCTTATAAAAAAGTTTTTTTTTCATTAAAATAAACTGTTGACCTCGTCTAATCTCACCTCATCTCACTTTAATAATAATAATAATAATAATTTCTTTATTGATTAAACACATGTACATTATATTTATGAATCCTCTGGTCCTTGAGGTAGTTGTAACTGTGTTTCAAGGACCAGTTTCTTCTCCCATTTATGAAATCTATTGTTTAATCCAAGAATTTAACACAAAAAAGTTATTCTCATGCTACACTTAGCATAAAAAAACAATTAAAAATAAAAATAAAAGGCGTCTGTATGTGTGTGTGTTTGGGTGTGAGCGTGTGCATGCGTGTTTGTGTGTGTATGTGTTTGTGTGTGTGTGCTTGTGTGTGTATTTTACTTTATCTCACATAATCTCACATCATCTCACCTTATCATACCTCACGTCACTTCGCCACATAGTTTACTGTTACAAACAGCTGTAGTTTTTATAACAAAACAATCCATCATTCGCAGTTGGCGCAAGGCCTCCAACAATGGTCCAGGCCTCATCTGCAACTCGAGCCAGGCCTCTCAGGCAACGAGTGTCTACATTACCATCAGAGGAACCTTGGTGCTTCACGGAAACAGTACATGCCGGCTGTCACTCATTTCCTTAGCCAACGATGATATAAAAACTGTGAGTTATGTTCGGTTTACACGTATTAAGTAGGTAGTTAACTAAATTTTAAGTGAATAATTTTTAGTGCGCGTCCACACGTAATAATTTAGTAAAGCTTTTTAGTTCATACAATTCTACTCAATTACTTAAGCGTTTTACTAAATTTTAACTAAAACGTACCTGTCCAAACGTGTTAGTGATAAGCCCCACCCAAATACTTAACAGAAAATAGAAAAATTTCTAAATTACTTGTCTACTTGATTACTAAACTACTAAATTGTCCGTTTACAGTTATTTATTTGCTTAAAATTTAGTTAACTACTTAATACGTGTAAACCGAATATTAGTGATAGTGTGTAACAATAATAATACATATAATATAGGTAGGTACTCCACAACAACCCATAATCGTCCCACTGCTGGGCTCTGGGTCTCATAAAATACTCCATTGTAATGTACGGAAATATTCCTAGGTTAAAAAAAATCTTTCTTCTCTCTTAAAAACGTGTAAATCTTAAATTATTGTCAGCATATCATATGAGCTCTCTTTAAATTTAATGTGGTTAATAATAAATTTAATTTTCTTTAATGTTTTTTTTAATTGAATTATAACTTTTAAAGGTGACTGATTCTTTAAAAGTTGTGATCTCTACGTTGACGGTACAGAAAGTACCCTGAAAAATTGTTTTTCAATAATATATTTTATTCTACAATTTTGTAGTTTTAATAAATGTGTCATAGATATCGATGTCAAATTACAGCTTTCGAGCCCTTAGAGTCACGGTGCTATACTGCGGACGGACGGACGGACATGATGAAAGGGTTCCGTTTTAATTACTAAAAAGGTTATAGTTAATTTCTAGGGCAGATTAAAATACCGGTATATTTTAAAAACGTTTATTACAAAAATATTTCAATAAAGTTCATACCTACCGATATAAAGCACTTGATACAGGTAAAGCTTATTCTTAAATACCTATATTTAATTATTTCAATAGACTAATTTCCAATAACATAAAATATTATATAAAGAAATAAAAATATTATAAAAATCCCTAATGGATGATCTTATGTTGTTGAATAGATTCATTGAGATATTTAAGATATTTTATGTGATTCATTGGTTTCACCACAGAATCATAAGTGATTTTATCTATGAGATTCGATGTTTTTTTAACAGACTTCAAAAAAAGGAGGAGGTTCTTCTCAATTTCGACAATTTTTTTGTGTTACCTCATAACTTTTTACTGGATCTACGTACTGATTAAGTACTCTGTGGTACCGACGAGTAGTTTTTGAGTTTAATTTTTTTGCTTTTAATAATTTTGAAGTCTGTTTTTTAGAAGAAATTATTTAAAGTTGGAATGCAATTTTGTGTACAGTAAAAAATGAGTATATATATTTTTATGTAGATTCAAATCTAGACTTTACAGTACATCATGTAAAAAGACACATGTTTTAGAGCAATGAAATTGACTTACCTAACTACAAAGGCACATAATTATACAGTCAATTCATTGCTTAACAATAATAATATTAAGTACAAATTTGAGGTCCATTTTACGTATAATAAAATATTAGCAAATATCACTATAAGTATAAAAAAATTGTGATAAAATTGTCTCAGCAGTTGATAACGTGAAATATACAACCGGTACTTCATTAACCGTCGATAATAACTTTAATGAATTACCTGTTTATAAAATACCGGTTGTAATAACTATAAAGAATTGCCAGTTGGTAACCAACTAACGTTAGCGAATTCTCTGTTGAATTCAGATTTAGTCTAGACAGAATGATATAAAATTGAAATCACACTGCTTATAGTAGAATAAAACAATGTACATCTCAACATTGAACTAATATTACTAGCGTATAGAACCAACACCGCGAACCCGATATTTGCGCAATGAACTGTAGCCAATTGGCAACAGTGGCCGCGTTCCACTAGACGCTCACAACGCTCACAACGATCAAAATATCATACTAATTTGATAGTTGTGAGCGTCTAGTGGAACGCGGCCAGTATTTGATTCGATCGATTTTGAAAAGAGAACCTCCTGACGTGGCACAAATTTTGTTCGCGATGTCTGTTCTAGTACTTTAGTACATTATACTTCAATGGTTGCTTTTTTGTGCTTACCTTCACCACATACCTACCGCCATCTTACGGCCCGTTTCTATATATAATCTTATCCCTGACTACGGATAATATGTTTTTCATTAAATAAGGGGAAATGCGTATTTATTTGTGAGATTTTACAATCATTTTACCTAACCTCAAACTAGGTGAATTTTTGCGAAATAAAGTGTTGCCATCTAAATCGATACTTATTGGTTTCATATAAAAAATCAAATTCAGTGCAAACGGAAGTCAAATAAAGATAAATTGTACACATTTGTATATTTATTGTTAAAATGCAATTAGTCATTTATTCAAATTAACAAATTATCGTTATTAAGATAATAATGGCAATAAGGGCCTTGTTGTCAAACTAGCTTGTTTAATATTGAAACCTTATTCACTATTGTTACCATAAATAAATACTTGCTTGCATAATGAGTATTTCATTTGTATACCTACTTTAAACTATTTTGTTATACCGGTAAAAACAGAAAACAAATAATACCTAGTACCTTTAAACGAACAATCTTAATACATATATATATAAATTACGTGTCACGTTGTTTGTCCGCGATGGACTCCTAAACTACTGAACAGATTTTAATCAAATTTGCACACCGTGTGCAGTTTGATCCAACTTGAAACTTACATCTAAAAAAAACTTTTGACAGAACGAAGTCTGTCCGGGCAACTAGTTCTTGTATTCTTGTATTTTCTGAGTCTCGGAAACGGCGCCAACGATTTTCATGAAATTTAGTATGCAGGGGGTTTCGGGGGCGATAAATCGATCTAGCTAGCTAGTTTTATCCGTGTTTTCAAGCAATGAAAAACTGCTACAATATCATTGGCTTTTCCTGACATCTATTGGCGTGTAATAATACTATTATTATTGGGAGCAACTAACTGCTTTGACGACACCGAACTACTTCAGTAGATGGCGTTGTTAAGCAATACTAAAATACCGAGCAAAGCTCTATCATCCAGATATAAATTCTTCAAAAATTAAAAACAAAAATGTTTTAAACAATGAAAGAACACATTCCTTAAAAAAATCCCTTTTTTGTAACTGTTTTATCTTGTATGTTGATTAAAATATTATATTGTTAACATTTAATAATATTTTAATTATTTTAAGTAGTTATTGGTGGGAATTCTATTGTTATAATTTAAAAAGACATCTCTATTGCAGTTATGATTATGATAGTTATATAGTCCCATAAGCATAACTTTATATAGTTAATAATTAATATAAATATATATAGTTCCTATCGACTTTATGACTGGTATCGATAACGGTAGCACTGACAACCTATCGGTAGTGCAGACAACACTACATTCCCTATTCGATTTTGATCAACATCCGACGTAAAACAGAGCTACCTACAATTTTCAAAATACGAAAAAACATTCATATTTCTTAATAATAATGGAATCTTATCGTCTTTGTTCTGATCAAGAACTTAACATAAATATGGAAGCCACGCTTCGAAGAAGTACCTAAAGATGGATCACGTGACATTAGATGAATACCTGCGACATAATTATCATTGGTCGAAATTGCAGTGCCACCAACTTATTTGTGAATTGACGGAGGGCGCTGTCGGTAGCATTGGACCAATCATTGGACGCAATTCGAGACGTAGTAATTATCAAATGAATGAGCACAAAGAACTTATGAATGGGGCAGCATTAGTTCCAATTTTCGCCACTTCACAGATATTTAAGTTGGTGGCACTGTATGCATCGACACTACGAGTGGCTACGAGCCTCAAGGTCAACGTTACTGACCTATGATTGGTCGAAATTGTTCATCTAATGTCACGCGACCCGTCTTCAGGTGCCTCTTCAAAGCGTTGTCTCCATTTAGTATATAATCTTCTTGATTATATCCATTACGTTTCTCTACACTTCAGCTCACGAAATCTATTTACATTTTACCTTGGAGTATAAAGGTAAGGAAGAATAACTTTTATGAAATCATTTCCGTCAAACTCTGTTAAATAAGATGGCGCCACGGTAGCAACATGGTTTTGGAATTTCAATCTGTCAACAACTGCTATGTTCTTCATATAGAGTTGCCAACCGTCCTGTTTTCCCAGGACATGTCCTAGTTTTTGCAGTGGGACGTCCTGAATAGTTTTTAAGCAGCGTCCTAGGTTTTTAAATTTTAAAATTTGCGCGCCTCTTTTTAAATTCTTATGTTACGGGCGGCCTCACGGCTCGCAATTATTGCAACTCTATTACTGCGTCCTTTTCAAACTGAATTGTCCTGGTTTCTCCAACTTCAAATCCTGTTTTTTTTTTTAATTTCATACCACCTGAGTTCCCGTGCATCCGCCATATTGTCATTTGTTTACTGGTTAGCTAGTCACCGCTAGACAATGTCAACTTCCCCTCTAGAGTCATTCCTTTACCTTTAAACTCCATGATTTTACTTGAGTCTTCTGCAGTTTTACAACTTTTACATCTGTTGCCGGAACATGGCAGTTATTTCTTCTATCGTCTTGTTCTTCGTCTCCGGCACTTTGAGCGATATGAACACGATGAATATCAGCTGGAGCACGGCGAATATCACGAATGTGTTCATACCCAATATGTCCTGAAACATACAAGTCAAGGTTAGGAATTTAACAAGCTCAGTACCTTATACGTAGTCCGTAGGCGAACAAAATAACCTTCAAAATTAGGGATAAATCAAAAACTATCCGTCAGATCTCGCAAATTTAAATAGGACCACATGTTAAGCTTTCGAATATAAAAAGAATCATCAAAATCGGTACACGCAGTAAAAAGTTATGAGGTATAACACAGATAAAAAAAACAAATCGAATTCTCCTTTTTAATCGACTTCAAATAGGCGTAGTAGGTAGGTAAGGTATTCAATTCTACTGTATTTTTAACCGACTTCAAAAAAAGGAGGAGGTTCTCAATTCGACTGTTTTTTTTTTATGTTTGTTACCTCAGAACTTTGGACTGGGCGAACCGATTTTGATGATTCTTTTTTTAATCGAAAGCTGATGGCTGTCGTGTGGTCCCACATAAATTTTATTGAGATCTGACAATGGCATCCATGAGAAAACTACATAAGTCGTAAATTTGTGTTAAGATGTGCGCGTCAAATTGACGAATAACTCAATATCACGTCAACCGATTTCGATGATTCTTTTTTTAATAGAAAGCTGGTGCTTGTCTTGTCATGTGGTCCCACATAAATTTTAACGAGATCTGACAAGTAGTTTTTGAGAATTTGAAGTCAGTTATTTTTTGTTAGTAAAATTTTGATTATTTTATGTTTGTTACCTCAGAACTTTCGACTGGGTGAATCGTTTTTGATGATTCTTTTTTTAAAAGTACGTTTGTTATAAACACTTTTCGAAAGTCACTCAACGCCATCGCTTCAATAAATCCCTACCGTGAGTGGTCCCGGGAGAAGAAGCGGCAAGAAACTCCCGGGATTATTTTTCCTACTCACAGTTACAGACAGCACTTAATACTACTTATTGCTATATCTTAATATATATAAATTACGTGTCACGTTGTTTGTCCTCGATGGACTCCTAAACTACTGAACCGATTTTAATCAAATTTGCACACCGTGTGCAGTTTGATTCAACTTGAAAGATAGGATAGCTTACATCTCAAAATAAAAAAAAATTGACAGAACGAAGTCTGTCCGGGTAGCTAGTTTAATATAAAAAAACTCATGTCCAAGCAGTCTTGTCATTTAAATACTCACTAACTTTGTAATTCTTCATGAGAAGTTCTTCATGAGAATACCTTTTACCTTCTAACTTGTATAGTTTAAAGAACAACTTACACTGAGTGGCAGGAAACTGAGAGACACGATGAAATTAGACGCCCAGTTGACGGTCACCGCTACGGACGAAGCCGCGGGGCGCGCCGTCTGATTAAACAGCTCTGGAATGTTAAAGAATTTGTATAAATCCAATGATATTATAATGTAAAAAAAGAGGTAGATATGTCACTAGCGCACCGACGATGAAGAGCGTAAGAACAGGCAATTGACTGTTCTGCTCGTAGTCGCTCTGTCAATACAAGACGATACGCATGCTTTTTAACCGACTTCAAAAAAGGAGGAGGTTCTCAATTCGACTGTTTTTTTTTTATGTTTGTTACCTCGGAACTTTGGACTGGGCGAACCGATTTTGATGATTCTTTTTTTAATCGAAAGCTGGTGGCTGTCATGTGGTCCCACATAAATTTTATTGAGATCTGACAATGGAATCCATGAGAAAACTACATAAGTCGTAAATTTGTGTTAAGATGTGCGTGAGAGATATTGTATATTTAAGTATAATGTAGTTATATGTTAAAATTGCTCAATAAATAGAAAATATGAAATAAGATTTTTATAAAAAGGAAATATATCTATTAATGATAATGTTGCAATAGTTTTCCAACTTGTATTATTTATATTCATCGTAACAGGAAACACTGTAATAACAGATTATAATAAATTTGGTAATAAGATAGACATAATATTATTATTGTACGATTTGGTAATTAATATACGACATACATAAAATCAAAATAAGGTATTTGAAAATTTATAATAATGTTAAATGTCAATTACTTGATAATTTTTATAAATAGGTCTTTATTTGTAACAGGAAGTAAAATTGTTTGCTGGTAGAAATATTTTAATTATAAAATACCATTAATTTTGATAGATTTGAAATAGTTTAATTCAATTATAAATTGTATTTGTTTATTACTATTTTTATACAACATTACAAGTTATTTATGGTTTTGTCTATGAATATCAGGCGATATTAGGTGATATTATGGTGTGGGGGTAGACAGTTCGGTTGGTAAAAAGCGAGTGTTTGAAATTGTCTCGATTCAATTCAGTGTGGATTACGGAACAGAGCAGCCATTCTACAGAAGTTAAGTACTTTCGATATTTTTATATTGTTACTCTGCCAGTCTATTTAATTATTGTTTGTTATAGTAGCATTTCAATTAAAACGATTGTATTGTCATGATGTTGTAAGGTTAAACTGCGATTCTGCCAGCCTTCACTTCAATAATGTCATACTGTTGTTCCATTTAATAATGTGTAATATTGATACAAATATGAAATGTGAAATGATATAATATTATTGCGGTAATTCTGTGCTGTGATGGAGTTTCTTCTTGGTTCTTCTCCACAGAATTAAAGCACATTGCGAACCAAGGATTTCAATAAATTAACTGCCGCAGATATGTGTATTATTTACTTACCTCCATGATAATATAAAAAAAGTTAATCATCATGAAATAAAACTAGTCATTGTGTTTTGTGGTTTAACTTTATTAATAATAGTATAGGTTACAAACATTTATCGATTCTCGCTTTAAGACAGGTTGTTTTAATATTGCATTTCTTAATTTTCCATACCCATCTCCTATTTAAATCTAACATGCGCGACAAATTGACGAATAACTCAATATCACGCCAACCGATTTCGATGATTCTTTTTTTTAATCGAAAGCAGGCGCATGTCATGTGGTTTCACATAAATTTGAACGAGATCTGACAACTATGTAGTTTTTGAGACTTTGAAGTCGGTTATTTTTTGTTAGTAAAATTTAGATTATGGTGTTGTCAGAAGTGCTTGATATTTGACATACAGCGTTGTAATGCCTTCGTATAGGTATTGTACCAACGTGATTGGTGTAGTGAAACAAAAGATAAACGTGTGTGTGTGTGTGTTGTAGCTCTTTTCGGAACAGATTTTTTGGTTGATTTGTAAGGGTAGTAGTGGTAGTAGGTATATATGTATATTTTTTAAATATCATTGTATAAAACTTTAAATATAATCACTTTTTTAAATATTGCCGAGAGGCGGAATTGAATGATCAGTTTGAATATCTATTCTCGGTCTGACTGTGTGTTCTTGTCTTTGGACATTAGTCCATTGCACCCACGTCACACGGAACCCTATTGTGAGGGTATAAGTGTGTTGCGTTATTAATTTACTATTTAGTAGCTGTTACCCGCGTCTTCGCCCGCGGTAGAGATTGATTGTTACAAATCCCGCGGGAACCCTCAACTTTTCCGGAATAAAAAGTAGCCTATATTTTAATCCAGGGTATAGGCTATCTCCATTCCAAATTTCGGCCAAATCGGTTAAGCAGTTTTCGCGTGAAAGCGTAACAAACAAACTTACATTCACATTTATAATTAGTATGATTATTTCGTAAAAGATAAAAGTCCATATGTTACCTGTGACAAGGAACCACGGAATCGAACCCGGGCCGACCGCGAACATGACCACGAAGGCGATCACCAGCCCGATGCACAGGTACGGCATCCAACTGTGCGTTATCTGGAAATTAACGGGAAAATATGTTTTACAGTTGTTCCTACTGAATGATAAATTAGGTTAGTGTTATCATTATTTTATTTCACTCCATTAGTAGTTTTACCGGCCGACCGATTTCGATTTGTTAAATAAGTCAAATGGCGATGATGTAGATAATAAAATGTTTGGCATCTCACAGGGCAATGTATAGGACCCATACTTTTCTTAATTGACATTTATGACCTGTGTGCTCACAGAAGCATCGTTTTATGTAACGTTCATGGGCGTAGCCAGGGGGGGGGGGTTTCGGGGGTTCAAACCCCCCCCGAAATGTTAAGAACTGACATTTTTATGTGCTAATAAACTCTTAAAAAACATTTTTCTAGACGTCATTCCGAATCGAATGAGCTATCGCACATATTTTTAGGAGATTTATTTCTATTAAACACGTTTTTGAACTTTTTGACTAAACTAATAATAGATGGCACTACATATATGTACGTCGTGGCGTCGTGAGAAAAAATAAAGTCCCAATTTTCTTTAGGGTTATTTTGTGTACTTTTAGTCGTTGAATTTTCTTGAAACCCCCCCCCCCCCCCTCCCCCACCCTTCCCCGAAACTTGAACCCCCCCCCGAAACTAAAACCTGGCTACGCCCATGGTAACGTTATACGAATATAAACCTTATTAATAATAAATACCATAATAATTAATAATATATGTAAATAGTATAAGTATTCGAGTGTCATTACTCACGTAGGTACCAGCGATGCAGAGTCCGATGGAACAAACTAACATTCCGCCGAAACCGGTGAGAAGAAGCGTCTTCCGTCCCGCTCGCTCTACTAAGAACAAACTGACCAGGGTCACTAGCGTGTTCATCGCTCCCATACCTGCAAAAAGCACCATTTGTTTACGCATTTTAAAAAACTGAATGCTACAATGCATTTGATATCAATGTCTGCCTATTCTACCTGAGAAGACTTTTTGTTTAGTAGCTATTAACGAGCATTAATGTTATTGTACCCACTGAACTATATTATTCAAATATTTGCAAATTCACCATTGATTGATTGATTGATTGACTGATTGAGTCAAAGGCGAGTGAACCGATGTTAACAAATGCTGTTCTATTTTTTTCTCCATTTTCGTGCAGATAATTTGAATTTTTTTATTTGATGATAGGCGTTTTTTAATAAATGCCAGAGTAGGGTCTGTGTTTTCATTTATTGTTGAATTGTGGTACCCACCCTGTTATACAGTAGGTATATCCTAGTGTGGGGCTATGAGTGTGAAGCGTTATTATTATTATTATTCTTCAAAAGTAGGATTTACCTTCACGTATTAATTACATTCTCCATTTAATTACATTCTCCATATAATCACATTCTCCATTTAATCACATTCTCCATTTAATAAAATTCTCCACTCACCCAACGTAGCATACTGCGACTGGCTATCATCCAAGTTGGCTCGCGTGAAGATATTGGTGGAGAAGAAGATGACAGCGTTGATTCCGGAGAACTGCTGCGCTATCATCGCCACCATGGCTATGATGAGGGGTTGGCGGAGCTGGCGGTTGGTGAAGAGCTCGCGGAGGGTTACTTTCTTGCTTACTTTGTTCTTTTCAGCTTCCTGGAAGGTTAGGTAAGGATTAGATGGATAGTGTGACCACAGTAAAGAGTTACAATCTGATTTTACCAAGAAAAAAATAACCGACTTCAAAATAACTCAAAACTCACTCGCCAAATCTAGCTCAAAAAGTGGGACCACATGACAAGCACCAGCTTTCGATTAAAAAAAGAATCGTCAAAATCGGTTTACTCAGTCGAAAGTTCTGAGGTAACAT
Organism: Thymelicus sylvestris; assembly: GCA_911387775.1. NCBI lineage: Eukaryota > Metazoa > Arthropoda > Insecta > Lepidoptera > Hesperiidae > Thymelicus > Thymelicus sylvestris. Next base: position 7,949,507 of record OU426911.1, read on the forward strand.
AAAAAAATACAGTCGAATTGAATACCTCCTCCTTTTTTGAAGTCGGTTAAAAAGTACAACCCATTAGCATGTTCGAGTAACGCACACATACCCACCGTTTACGGACATTAACAATAATAGGTGATGATGATAATTTACCTGGCGCATTTCATCCATCTCGCTGTGGACTGCCACATCTCCTCGAAGCCATGTCAGGGCTGAAATAAGACAAATTAAATATTTTTACTTTTAGTTTTTATGATGTACTTAATTTTTACCCAACTGCCAGGAAGGGTTATGTTTTTGGCGCGTATCTTGTATGTTTGTATGCATGTAATATTCTTTATTACCTCGTATCAACCAAACCACTGAACGGATTTATATACATAACTAATTAAGATATCGTCAGATTCGTCTTGATAAACCCAAGTGATCTTAGATAAGTGAAATTAAAAAAACAAATATGGTGGCTGTGAGATGCCATTGCTTGAAGTATCAAAAAATAAAAAATAAAACTTGAGAGGTGTGACCCGGATGGAACGAAGTTCCTTGCTACTGACTGCGAGGCGGAAAATTTGGTAACGAAAAGTTGTAACGACACTTTTTGCCGTCGTAGTTTTTTTTACATAGAAAGCAAGCCAGAGTACTAGGATAGCAAAAACATGCAAGCGAGTGTGCCAAAACAAATCTAAATTTCTCACGAAATTTAATACTTTAGATTTGTTTTGGCACACTTGCTCCTATCCTACTAAATTTCTCACGAAATTTAATACCTTAGATTTGTTTTGGCACACTCGCTTGCATGTTTTTGCTATCCTAGTACTCTGGCTTGCTTTCTATGTAAAAAAAACTACGACGGCAAAAAGTGTCGTTACAACTTTTCGTTACCAAATTTTCCGCCTAGCCCCCTTTCGCAACGCGCGATAAGGAACTTCGTTCCAATAAATCGAATAACGCAATATGGGTATCAAATTAAAGAGCTCATCATAAGGATTTCAAAAAGGTATATCATTATAGCTTTTTTGATAGCAGGCGGGTTTTTTTTTAATTTTTTAATTTATTTCTCCGCGTAACATATTATTATGTTAATCCAACTGTTCGTATGCCTGCTATTTCCATAAAAAATACCAACACTTACCCCTCTGCGCATGCAACTCTTGCCCCTTATTCAGCAGCAGAAACCTGGGCGATTCAGGACACAGGGGCAACGTGGCCAACTGTATCACAGCAGGTATGGCCGCTACTGCCAGTAGATATGGCCAGGTAGACTCGGACCCCAGCACTGAGTTCAGGCCCAGCAGTTGGGAGAGGAGAATCGTGAGGGTTATCACTAGCTGGTAGACCGTTCCTATCTGGAAGAGGAAGAGAAGAGACGGTTCATCGTCCATCCATCCATCAGCCTTTGGAGGTCCACTGCTGGACTCAGGCCTTCCCAAACTTGCGCCACTCTGACCAGTCTTGAGCCTTCTGAATCCAATGGATGTCCGCTGTCTTCTTCAGGTCGAAAGAGACGGTTAATTAGTAAGAAAGATACTTGTGTAATCACAACTCATACCTACATTTTGTTCTATAATCTGAATCACAACTAAGGAATGTGTATGAGATGAATAAAACGCAACAAAAAATATGACTGAAATTTTCCGGATTCTATTTTTTTTTATGGAAATCTGAGCTGACGATCCGTCTAATGGTAAGTGGCTATCGTCGCCCATGGACCTCAACAACACCAAAGGCATCACTGATGCGTTGCCGGACAAGAAACAGAGAAGAAAAAGAACGAAAGAAAGAACTGGCTCTCAAATATTTGGCTAGATGTCAACGGTAGTTACCATGACAACGTTCGAACAAAGGATATCGAAATTGAATGGGAAATCGAAACGGAATGAAATTCACCCTACGTAATAAACTACTAATAATTATTTCAAATAGGCCAAAAATTTCACCTTTTATATTATAGCTGTGATAGAGAAAAATACAAACATACAAAATGTCACTTACGGGAATTAAAATCCTATGTATCAATTCCGATTATAAACTATCTGAATGCCGAATTTCATCCAAATCTGTTCAGCTATTTTAAGGTGGTTGAGTACCAAATATCCAAAAAGACTTACCGAGCCACGCAAGTTGATAGGCGATATTTCTGCTATGTACATCGGTGCCAGACCTGCGTTCAGGCCACTGTTGATGCCTATCAGTAACCTGCAACAACAAATATTATTGCTCAAGTGAAGATTTAAAGTAGGTACCTACTCAGAAAAACCGTAGAAGTAAGAGTAAGTTGGTGTATTAACTCTTCAGAAGGTTAAAAATCGAATGTTTATTTACAAACAACTAGCTATTACCCGCGGCTTCGCCCGCGTGTTCAAAGGGAAGTAACAATGAGTTTTTTAACATGCGTGTTTTATTTCTGTTACTTTATGAATTATTATTATTTTATGTTATAAGGATATGGAAGTATAGAAGTATGGACAAATACGCATCATAATGGATCTTTCCATGTAAATGAGTTATTTACTGCAGTAAAAAGTAGCCTACGTTACTCTCCAGCCTCCTACCTGTCTCCACACAAAAAATCATACCATAACATCGCTCCGTTACGACGTGAAAGACGGACAAACAAACAAACAAACCCACTTTCGTATTTATAATATAAGTATGGATTATTATTAATTATTATGTTATTATATCTAGGAAAGAGTCATGCATGTTAAACAACTCATTGTTAATTCCCTTTGAACACTCGGGCGAAGCCGCGGGTAATAGCTAGTATGCATCATAATGGATCTTTCCATAGGAATGAGTTGTTTTACTGCGGTAAAAAGTAGCCTACGTTACTCTCCAGCCTCCTACCTATTTCCGGACAAAAAAAACTTACCATAACATCGCACCGTTACGACGTGAAAAACGACCAAACAAACAAACAAACAAACACACTTTCGCATTTATAATATTAGTATGGAAGTATGGATGGATAAATACGCATCATAATGGATCTTTCCATGGGAATGAGTTGTTTTACTGCGGTAAAAAGTAGCCTACGTTACTCTCCAGCCTCCTAACTATTTCCACACAAAAAATCTTACCATAACATCGCTCCGTTACGACGTGAAAGACGGACAAACAAACAAACACACTTTCGCATTTATAATATTAGTATGGAAGTATGGAAGTTTGGAAGTATGGATATTATGGATTGATATGGATATGGAAGTGTAGAAGTATGGACAAATACGCATCATTATGGATCTTTCCATGGGAATGAGTTGTTTTACTGCGGTAAAAAGTAGCCTACGTTACTCTCCAGCCTCCTACCTATTTCCACACAAAAAATCTTACCATAACATCGCTCAGTTACGACGTGAAAGACGGACAAAGAAACAAACAAACACACTTTCACATTTATAATATTAGTATGGATTATTATGTTATTATATCTAGGAAAGAGTCATGCATGTTAAACAACTCATTGTTAATTCCCTTTGAACACTCGGGCGAAGCCGCGGGTAATAGCTAGTACGCATCATAATGGATCTTTCCATAGGAATGAGTTGTTTTACTGCGGTAAAAAGTAGCCTACGTTACTCTCCAGCCTCCTACCTATTTCCGGACAAAAAAATCTTACCATAACATCGCACCGTTACGACGTGAAAGACGGACAAACAAACAAACAAACAAACAAACAAACAAACACACTTTCGCATTTATAATATTAGTATGGAAGTATGGAAGTTTGGAAGTATGGATATTATGGATTGATATGGATATGGAAGTGTAGAAGTATGGACAAATACGCATCATTATGGATCTTTCCATGGGAATGAGTTGTTTTACTGCGGTAAAAAGTAGCCTACGTTACTCTCCAGCCTCCTACCTATTTCCACACAAAAAATCTTACCATAACATCGCTCAGTTACGACGTGAAAGACGGACAAAGAAACAAACAAACACACTTTCACATTTATAATATTAGTATGGATTATTATGTTATTATATCTAGGAAAGAGTCATGCATGTTAAACAACTCATTGTTAATTCCCTTTGAACACTCGGGCGAAGCCGCGGGTAATAGCTAGTACGCATCATAATGGATCTTTCCATAGGAATGAGTTGTTTTACTGCGGTAAAAAGTAGCCTACGTTACTCTCCAGCCTCCTACCTATTTCCGGACAAAAAAATCTTACCATAACATCGCACCGTTACGACGTGAAAGACGGACAAACAAACAAACAAACAAACAAACACACTTTCGCATTTATAATATTAAGTATGGATAGTATGGATACATGGAATTTTTAAATAACGCTTCACACTCATAGCCCCACACTAGGATTCCCTGTGTCGTGGGTGCCATGGACAACACACTAGACAAGGACATTCACACCCAGACCGAGAACAGAAATTCAAACTCATCATTCTTTCCGCCTCGCTGGGAATCGAACCCAAGACCCTTGGCTCGAGGATCCGGCACGGTAACCATTGCCACAAGAGTCTTCATACTTCTTGAAACCACTTCGAGTTCAACTATGGTACCATTAGTACCAATAATGTGGGTGTCTTCAAAGTTCAAGTCAAGAGTGAATAGGCTTCTACTAAGTTATTAATGCGCTTTACCATCCACTACTTCATTTCCGCTTACCATCAAGTGGCTTTGTGGTCAAGCACTAACTTATTCTGCATAAAAATATGCTGTAAGTCAGTGAGGAGTTGGGTATCCTGCTGATTCCAAGTTTTTAAAAGTCGTCAATCTTTACGTCGTCACGACGCGACGTTTTCAACATCGCTGAACACAAGTTTCGAATGAGAACGATCACCAAGCATGACTGAATGCTGTAGATTAGCTACCTTCCAACGATGAGCACTTCCGACGAAGCCGCAGCCTTAGCCGAACTCTGCAGTATGACGCCGAGAAACACCAGCACATTGTTCAGGAGTAGGCCACCTTTCCTGCCGAATCTGTAATGGAAAATATTGATAAAATTGAGTAACAGGTACAGTTAAGCGTCAGAAGTAGCATCATAATTTTTCGTATCGTATACTATACACGGGGGAAGGCGGCTAAAAAGAAATTGAAGAGGCAACTTCTCAAAGGCATCCGTGACAAAATCCAAGACTCCTCCCAACAAAAATCAATTCAAGACATTGAAGTTATTCAAAAAGAAGGTAGCGATAAATCTACTCGTTTCTTCTTTTAACTTCTTTCTTCTGTATAAATCTTCTTTACAGTTAAACCACAGAAGACATAATAGTAGGTACTTGGTTTGACGCGATGACGCCAGTACTCCTCATTGTTGCCTAGTTATTCAAAGCAAAACGGATAACCGCTCAAACATGAATGCGAATATTGGGAATCCTTGGATCTCACAGGTAGGTCAACTAAAAACCGTGAATAAACCCTGCTCTGGTCTCTCACTCCTGGCTCCGTCTCACCTGTCAGCGATGTATCCAGTAAGGATACCCCCCAGCATCCCACCCACGCAGTAGATAGCCACCACCACCGACCACACGGGGGTCACCCTGGGATCCTTGTCTGCGGCTAGCGTCAGGTTAGTGCCCGACAATGCATCCTTCTGGAGCCATTCTGACATCACCTATAAAGAGAAAGGGTATTAAACAACCAGCCAATTATGAGATTCTGACATCTGCGAGGGGAATAATTAATTATAATAAAATTATAACGCTTCACACTCATAGCCCCACACTAGGATTCCCTGTGTCGTGGGTGCCATGGACAACACACTAGACAAGGACATTCACACCCAGACCGCGAACAGAAATTCAAACTCATCATTCAAATTTCCGCCTCGCTGGGAATCGAACCCAGGACCCTTGGTGCGACGATCCGGCATGGTAACCATTGCGCCACACGGGTCGTCGTAATATATAATGTATAATGTATTAAAAACCCTGAAAAACCGGCCAAGTGCTTGGGTTCGCGCATCGAAGGCTCATCCCGATACATCGACATAGGTTGCTGCGACCAATTTACTAACCGCCTACAAAAGTAACAGTAATGTTATGATGTATATAAGTACTCCAGATTTTCCCCTAAGCTTTCATTGGTTCTCACCAAATCACAATACATGATCCTAGGTCATCGTGAATTAACATGTAGGTACCTACTTATAATAGGTTTTAAATAATACTTTTGGCAAATGGTGGCGCCAAAAATTTTGACGCGCGACGTGACCTCAGGTGAAAAAGGGTAAGGGGTTTTTATGAAATGACACAGGGCAGTAAAAAGTCTAAAAACAAAATATTACCAGCTGAGGAGCGTTAATGACGCCCGTATTATAACCATGCTGGAAGGCAGACCAGCACGCGGAAGACAATACGGCAAACGCTAGCCGGAAGTTTATTTCCTGTAACAAAATTACATAAAATATTAATGTCAGTTTCCTAATAAATAAAACTTTAAAATTTAGCTTTTTTACAGTCTACTAAAAACAAAAAAGAACAGTGACTGTGCTGTCCGATGAGGAGTTCCTTCTTCTGGAGTCAATGGCTTCAACCCATCAATGGCCCACTACTCAGGGTCTCTCTTGAGGAGAGCATACTCCACCACGCTGCTCCAGTGCGGAGTTAGTGGCCAAATCAAGTGTCGAAGTTATCATACCACCCGAAGGCCTCCCGCCTCCGACATGGGTTAACGACTATTATCTAATGATAACAACCGCGACCGACGGCTTTACGTGTCCTCCGAAGCACGGAAACGCTCAAGAAATTTTGCCACTAGCGGTCACCCATCCAACTACCGACCGCGCCCGCTGTTGCTTTTCAGTCAATCACCCGACCACCGAGGATCGACCCCTTCTGTCAATATGGCCGTTTCTTGGTGGTCAACTAGCAATTAGCATGTCATATTGATATGACCAACAAGAATAGTTTGTATTGGTGGTCATACTTCCCATTATAACTCTAAGGGCTTGTTTCACAATCTCCAAGTAAAGTCCTGAATAAGCTATTCGCCGGTTAACACGTTCACTGCGTTACACAAATTTGATGACTTTCAGTTGGTGCGGTATGGGGTCTATTATATCCGAAGCACGAATTGTTCCTGGTGCGTTGCTGGGTCGAAAAGATCCGTTTGACTTCCATCTGTTTAAGAGGATTTATCTTTATAGGTATAATGATTATAGTGTATTTTTTGTAGCAATATATTGACCAATAAACACTCAATAAAAGGCTGAAATCGTAGGTAGATGCACTGAATGGTTTCTTTGTAAATAAAGAGATTGTCTGGCGGATCTTTACGACCCGTTCTCCGCACTGGTTAGTGAAATTGTCGATACATTTTTAGTGTTGAGCATGATAAAGAGACATCGATAGCGATAAAATAATGCAATTTGTAGGATTTGTAATGTGTGACCAGTTGACGGGCTAGTATATACATTGATATATTCCACTTACCGATTATTATTTGTTTTGGGGAACTTTCGCGTACTTAATTTTTCCTAGGTTTTTCACCGTTACATGACTTAAACAACATTTTTCTGGATAGCTTCATGTTACTTACACAGACAGTGTTACATGCACTGTACAATACAACTGTATAATATAACTGTACAATATTCTTCTTATTTGCATAAAAACTCATCTAACCATACAGACCTCACTAGCTCAACTAGTATGTAATCTAGTGCGGCTATAGGGTCCTCGGGCCTCGGGTCTTTAAGAACCGATAAACGCACTAGATGTAAATTTTTTACGTTCAGTCGGCATCGGGTCGTAAGAACCCGATGCATTTTTTTTGTATTTACATTATCTATTTAACAAGGCAATTCCAAAACACTAACCATCTCATTCATAACCATAGGGAGACCAAAGATATCTGTCCCGCACCAGCGGTTGGAACAGTAATTTTTACCCCGCACCGGAGGAAAGTTGAGCATCGGATATAATCAACCCGCTACCGCACCGAACGTGTTAAAGTGTCATTTTTTTTACATATACGAAATGTCAACTTAACCAACGAATACCTAGCTTACTTCGGACTTACTTGAAGATTGTGAAACAAGCCCTAAATATACCTAAGTAATATTTTTCTGCGCCCCGTACCAAATATAATGGTAAAGTCAATGTCAGCTATAAGAATAACTAAGAATGATATACGGTAGTGTAATATCAGGTGATGTAAGATCATCCCACCAAAAACATTCTGTAAAAACTAGCCAAGTTTCGATGGAGCTGCTTGTTTATCTGTAAAAAGTAATGAAATCTAGACAAAGTCGTGCCAAGTCTAAGGTTCCTTACTGCGATTTCTTTATTATTATAGTTAATGTTGTGTGACTTGGCTGTTGAAGGGTACACAAGGGTACAAAACCAGGTGCTCCATGACACCATTGCACCAATCTGTCGCCAGAACCGCTACCCATTGACGATGGAAAATTGCCACTTGGAATGCCCCGATGTTTATCATTCAAATAGATCGTCGATTCGTCGTCACTCAGCGGAACAAAATCATTACCTTACGTTTTTCAACAAGAGGAAGGGGTTCATTTAGGTTACCTTCACGATTTGACATACAAACAAAACTGTATTCAATCGTCAGGAGACATAGAGTTCACAATATTCCAAATGTTTAATGTTTTTTACGAGCCGAGTCTGAAGACATTGAGTTTTTGTGTGAAAAGAAACAGACTTCAAAATTAGCGATAACTCAAAAACTACTCGTCAGATCTCGCTCAAGTGGGACCACATGACAAGCACCAGCTTTCGAATATGAAAAGAATCATCAAAATCAGTGCTCCCAGTAAAAATGTATGAGGTTACACACATAAAAAAAAATTAAAATGGATTAAATTCACACGTGGTAGAAGTAAAACCTTCAAAATTTTTGTTTTCAAGATAATGAGACGAATGTAAAATTTCGGGAAGATGATAAATGTAGGTTTCACTAATCTACTTCACTCCGCTCCGCCCCGCTCCGCCCCGCTCCGCCCCTCTCCGCCCCGCTCCGCTCCGCCCCGTCCCGCTCCGCTCCGCTACTCTACCCCTAACTCTAGGGGAGTATACAGGGGTAGGGTAGGCCCTACCCCTGTACAATGCTTCCTATCTCACTTTAGAATTTATGTGTTTGTCTCTTTTTACTGGACAGTTTCGTTTCATAAAATTTCAAGTCACCCCCGTACTAAAGAAGTTTTCACTTCAATAATCGGCCAAGTGCGGGTCGGACTCGCGCACTAAAGGTTCCGTCCGTGTAGATATTGATCTATACAACATTAGCGTCTACCTGTTGTTGTTATTACCACTCAAGAGCGAGATCTGACGAGTAGTTTTTGAGTTATCCCTATTAACTAATGCGTATTTTTAACCGACTTCAAAAAAAGGAGGAGGTTCTCAATTCGACTGTATTTTTTATATTTTTGAAGTGAAAACTTCTGTAGTACGGGGGTGATTTGAAATTCGATGAAACGAAACTGTGCAGTAAAAAGAGATAGACACATTTCGAAAGTGAGATAGGAAGCATTGTACAGGGGTAGGGGAGTTTAGTTGAGTAGAGTTGAGTGGAGTTGAGTGGAGTGGGACCTTGAAAACAAAATTTTTGAAGGTTTCACTACTACCACGTGTGAATTGCACACATTTTAATTTTGAAGTGAAAACTTCTTTAGTACGGGGGTGACTTAAAATTTTATGAAACGAAACTGTCGGTGGAGACTAGAGATGAGTGGAGACTGACTTGAGTTGAGTTGAAGTCAAGTCAAGTCAAGTCAAAAGTCAAAAGACAAAAGTCTAGTAAAGTCAAGTCAAAAGTCAAGTCAAGTCAAGTCAACTCGAGTGGAGTGGAGTGGAGTGGAGTAGTAAAACCTACAATTACCATCTTCTCGAAATTCCACACTCGTCTCATTATCTTGAAAACAAAATTTTTGAAGGTTTCACTTCTAACACGTGTGAATTGCACACATTTTAATTTTTTATATTTGTTACCTCTGAACTTTCGACTGGGTGAACCGATTTTGATGATTCTTTTTTTAATCGAAAGCAGTTGCTTGTCATGTGGTCACACATAAATTTGAACGAGATCTGACTAGTAGTTTTTGAGTAATTTTAAAATCGGTTATTTTTTGTTAGTAAAATTTAGATTATTCGAAGACTGCTTCTTCGAAGTCGGTTATTGTTTTAGTGAAAATGTAAATCCTATTTAGAGGCTTAGGTTAATAATAAAGTACGATTAAAGATAGCTGTTTAAGTAACGTGGACGGGACATGTGCGTGACCTGTACCTTTTCCGTCCGTGCCTCCGTGATGTGACGTATGTATGCTCTATCGTATACATTTTCTATGAAACAATATTTCCAAAACTTCAAGTCCCGTCCCGTCCCGTCCGGGTAAAAACGTTTTACGTATGCATCGACTTTAATAGTCCTAATTTATAATGAAATGAAGTACCGTATGAGAATGCTTATGCAAATACATGTAAAATCGAAAGTAGGATGGATCCGTTATGTGTGATATATGTATGTACCCCTACTAGGTATACAATGCCAGGCTTGAAGACAAGTTTCTTTCCTTCAATCAAATGGTCGACCGATATAAATACCTACATATATTTGACAGACATGAACATAGAGACTTCCTGTATAGAATAGAGATATTTATTGGGGTTAAGTAAAATAGAGACTTCTGTGCGGTATCAAGAATGTGGTGGTAGCTAGCTGTTTTTTGTATTTTATGTAGATATATTGATATTCTATATACTGCACCGTGTAAAAATTAATAAAATGACCTAATTTGCAAGTTCGTATATGGCTTTTAAAGGTTATCGCTCACAATCGCTTTAACGGTCTTTTTATTTTAATAAGTGACATAATATTGGCTGTGTGAGTCGTACGACCTTGACTCAAGATGGTGACAGGACTGGCTACATGTTGCAGACCCCGTTTTTTAGAAGAGATTATTAAATTAATAAGTACTGCCGGGTCTTTGCTTCGGTTTTCTTATTTTTTTTACACCTTGGGTTACATTATTAGAGTTTTACTAAGGATCCCTATTTTTTTGAAAATATAATATAGCCTACTTTACCCGGGGATAGTGTAGCTTCCCGACAGTGAAATAATTTTTCAAATCGGTTCAGTAGTTTCGGAGCCTATTCCATGCAAAAAATCAAGTCTTTCCTCTTTATAATATTATATTATTAAATCTTAATCTTAATACCTATCTTAATCTAAATAAATTACGTGTCACGTTGTTTGTCCGCGATGGACTCCTAAACTACTTAACCGATTTTAATCTTTGCACACCGTGTGCAGTTTGATCCAACTTGAAAGATAGGATAGCTTACATCTCAAAATAAAAAATACTTTTGACAGAACGAAGTCTGTCCGGGCAGCTAGTATACATATAAATTACGTGTCACGTTGTTTATCCGCGGTGGACTCCTAAACTACTTAACCGATTTTAATAAAATTTGCACACCGTGTGCAGTTTCATCCAACTTGAAAGATAGGATAGCTTACATCCCAAAATAAAAAAAAACTTTTGACAGAACGAAGTCTGTCCGGGCAGCTAGTATACATATAAATTACGTGTCACGTTGTTTGTCCGCGATGGACTCCTAAACTACTTAACCGATTTTAATCAAATTTGCACACCGTGTGCAGTTTCATCCAACTTGAAAGATAGGATAGCTTACATCCCAAAATAAAATAAAAAACTTTTGACAGAACAAAGTCCGTCCGGTTATAATATAGAACTAACGCTCCGCCTGAGACTTTGCCTACGTTTTCCAGGATAATAAGTTCCCTAATCCCTGTCTTTTTCGAGATCATGGTCTGTCTATCTGTGTGCTAAATTCCATCAAAATCTGTTCAGTAGTTTTTGCGGGATAGAATAACCAACATCCACTTTCACATCTATACTATAATAAAACTGAAAGGGCAAATTTTCTGTACATTGAATATTTTTTCATAATTTTGAAAAATTTAATATGCGTTTCTTTTTCTTTTTCTTCCAAAATATTGAAAAAAAAATCTTATGTCACCATTTTTTTTAATTATAAATTATTTTAACAGAGTAAAAAGGCACCGTAAAATTATTTACTACACTTACTCGTATAAGTGAGGAAGGTTCATACGCTTTCTCTTAGGGGCCATTAGCCGGCCACGCCCGCAGGTTAATTCTATCATTAGCGATCGATAAACGCCTTCATGAACTTCGCAATATGCAGTAAGTACCTATTAAATTATTTATTGTATAGTACGGCACAGGATCTTAAAGTAATTCGCCTTTCAAAACGGTTTTTTGAAAACAACCTTTAAACCATAGACTTAAGTATAAGTAGTATATAATATATACATATAGGTCTATGCTTTAAACAGGTTTTTTGTGTTCTGAAGTAACAGTACCTATCCTTTAATTAAAGTTTAATGATTATTCGTCGTGTCCTTGTCTTTTCTTTGTTTAACTAGTGTAGGTTAGAAAGGTGTAATTTAGCACGGATATACCACCCTACATACCTACTCGTATTTATCACACTGCCAAAAACAAATAAAACCGATATCCTAAGAGACCCTCTTTAAACAAACGAAAATATACTTGATTGTTTTGGCTCATTAAAACACCCCTTATTTTCTTATCTTAATCTTAATATATAAAAATTGCGTGTCACGTTGTTTGTCCGCGATGGACTCCTAAACTACTGAACCGATTTTAATCAAATTTACACACCGTGTGCAGTTTGATCCAACTTGAAAGATAGGATAGCTTACATCTCAAAATAAAAAAACTTTTGACAGAACGAAGTCCGTCCGGGCAGCTAGTATGCTTATAGATTTATGAGTCCTATCAAACTTCCTTGAACAAAATTTTATTGCCAGTAATATGGCTTTCGTCGAACCGCAAAATGTAACCGGTGTACTCAGATATGCAAGAACGGATTGTAATTTCACACTAACCGCTGGTAGATGACTTCACTCACCTCAGAGGGTCAGACCACCTCAAGGAGTTTTTTAAAAGTGAAAGAAGCGTGTTAAATAGTTATTTAAACAAACATGGGATAGCAAATATTTAGCGTAGATAATTTAGGACATTGAGCGATGATTCGTTTTAAAAATCTGCCGTTTACACGAAGAACTTCCTTGTTTGAACGAATGAAGCGTAATTAAGTTTCAGATAAATTCTCCTAAAATGTTAGAAATAGAGACTTATTATATTACCCCGTCATCAGAGACAAGGCAGCCGAAAACTAGAAAAGTCCGAAGAGATTAATATCATCAATAACACTTTTCTTTATTTCTTTTTGAATAATCCAGATAATTATAATCAGGAGACACAATAGTGCCTATGCACAAGTACACTACACTTACACTACACACACACACAATATTATTTGTCTTGACCTGTTAGTCTCTTCGCTAGACCCACTGTGACGTCACGAAATAAGCCGTCACGAAATTTGTAACTCCATAAATAAAATTTACTAAAACTATTCAAAATTAATATCCGTTGCGTTCGTCCTAGTGGTTTGATCAATATGCACCACTGCAATCTGTTATACATATCGGAGAACTATCAAATGAAATATTATTTTTATCATGGACTTTCTTGGCCACAACTGAGCTACATTATGTCGCGGAGGATAAGAAAGGCATACATACTCCATGTCCCATGATGAGAGATCTTAGTGCATTTGCTGCGGAAAACAAATTGTATAGTCTACTTCCAGAAAGCTAGGAAATTATTACAGGATTACCTCGATGTTGTATTATTCTTATAACATTTTCAAAGGATGGTATTTTTCATGTAAGTTAAATACAGCATGAGCCCGGAATGTACAAGCGTAGTTTTGTGGCTTCAATCAAATTCTAGGCGGTGAGTTACCTACCTTTTTTATCTGATGGTGAGAGGAAGGATGACTATAGGTACTTAAGTTTGAAATTCGAGCGCTCCATTTAACAACTGGTGGCCGTTACCTCAAATCCGGTTTGACGAGTTATCTTCTAGTCGCGTCCGAAACAAGGCGTTTTGTTACAATAATATGTATATATAGGTGACTATATTCTGTTCCTCATACTTCCTACATCTTTCTTGGTCGGCAACACATTGGTGATGCTTTTGGTGTTACTATTCAGTCAGCGAAGGGAACACTTAATTCACTATAGCGATTTACTCCTTTGTGCATTTTACTCCTAAAGATCCTAAAGACATCCCTTAACCTCTTTATGACTAATTGGGGGGAAAATAAATTCATTAATTTGCAAAAATTCTTTCTAGTGCTCCTCTACACTATACCTACTCAATTTTTTAGACTTTTGTGTAATTATTAGCACTTATTTTTATTGAAATAATTTTGGTAAAGGGAGATCTCTCGCCAGGTGAGTTGTGTTGCCTCACTGGGAGGTGGCCGAGCCCCGACTGATCGTGTCGGAGCGTTTGTATTGTATATATGCCGGCGATCGTAGAAACTTCGATAGCGTGATTCAGGTTGGCGTGACGTCACCGAGTGCATGTGCGCGTCGTCGCCACGTAGTTATAAATTATTGAAAAAAATTACCTTATTTAATTTTATTTAATTTCTAAACAAATTAGTTTTGGCATTAGATTATTATTGTAATTGTTTTGATTTTGCATCAATTCTTAAATTACAAATTTCGATAAAAAATTAGTATACCTATTTAAGGAAACTCGAAAAAAATTATTGTTTCCGTCCGCATGTACCTATTTAAACATCCTACCTGCCCACGGATCATTGTTTTAAGTTCTTATAGTGACTATCACGCTCTGATTAACTCGAAGCGTGCTCATTAAACCGTGATACGAACTATCTAACGTTAGGACTCGTAGGTAAAACAACTAAATCCATTATCATTCAAACTAAGGCTCTGGTCATCATAATCCTGCCCATTTCCCAATTTTATTTGGGGTTGGCGCAATATGTTTTCGTGCTTGTTCACACTGAACTCGCGGGCGCGGGCGCGGTCGCGAAATATCAAACATACGTGATACGAGTATGACCTACTATGAAAGTGTTCACATCAAAACGCGCGCGCGGTGTATGTAGCGTTCACCGCGACCGCGCCCGCGCCCGCGAGTTCAGTGTGAACAAGCACTTCCTCTTCCACACTTCCCTATCAGCCGTCATCTTTACACTAACTCTCTTATCTTTCATATCATCTGTAACACTGCCAATATTATTATGTTTTTATGGAAATAACCAGCAAACGAGCTGACGATCCACCTGATGGTAAGTGGCTATCGTCGCCCATGGACATCAGCGACACCAAAGGCATTTCTGATGCGTTGCCGGACAAGAAAGAGAGAAGAAAAAGAAAGAAAGAACTGGCTCTCAAGCCCCCAGCCGGAGCACGACGAGTCGTTTGGCGGCTGACTCATGCTCAAGGGTGGTAGCTATCCAGGCGAACCCCATGGAGAAATAATAATAGTAATAAATGTATCAATTAACAATTAAAATCAATATTACCAATATAATCCCTCGAGGGACCCTACCACCAGCGGGCTGGATTTAGTCGTCTCTTACGACACCCATCCGGCGTGGGATTGGGGTAAGTATTCTAAGCCGCCCCATTACGGCTACTTACTTACTTGACTTGATGCGTTGCTAGCCAAGAAAATGAGACGAAAAAGAAAGAAAACGAAATTGAAAAATACAGACTTAGTAGTGTAGAATACAACAAATAACAGCCTACCTAGGCAGTTGAATAAGGTATACCTACCTAAGCCTACTAAATGGTTCAAAGGCATCAGGGGCGTAGCTACCGCTGTATCAGCCGTATCAATTATACGGGGCCCCCAGCGTATAAGGGCCCCCACTAACACTACCAAAAAAGCTCGCCAGCGGCCTACGACTGCTACAGTTTGACAGCTGACGTAGAGGGGGCCCCACAACAAATATTGATAAGGGGCCTCCTTAGGGCTAGCTACGCCACTGAAAGGCATGTAGTGATAATAAAAAATTGTTCTGGGAAGTAGATCGTATGATTCGTATGTCGCATTGAATGGGATTATGGGACCATTGTAATGAAATCTCAACAAGAAATTCGCGTGATTAGAGATATAGTGATGTCTGATATGATGCGATAACATCGATAAAATATCGATTTTCATAAAAATCTAATTGTATTCTTTGACATAATAATATTAATATTATGTATCTGTGGACAGGCCAATGCGCGATTAATTTGGTCCAACTGGTCCAAAAATAATGGATTTCAGATATTTTAATCAAAAACACGATGTTGTAAAAATGTAGAAAGGCTTCTTTTGCTCTCATGGCCTGATTATTGTTTCTTTTTGTATATAATTATGTAATACCTACCTACATTACTAGTAATCGCTATTTTTCAGTCTTCGACGAGTAGTTCTTGAGTGATCCCTAATTTTGAAGTCGGTTTTTTTTTCAAAGAAATAATAATAGTAACATCGAAGGCATCATAGATGCTGGCCGAAAAAGTTGGGTTAATGACCTCCTCGTCTAGTCGCTATGACCTTACCTAGCGTAGGGACCAGGGTTTGATTGCCGGACATGGCAGATATTAAATAAATGTCTCTGTCGGCTACTGACAAAAAGTCTGTCATCGTCAGGCGTAAAGTACAAAGTCTAGGATAAAAAAAAATAAACAACTTTATGTCTAAAATTTCGACTTCATATAGAAATATTTTTATTTTTTACCAAATCAATATTATTTTGCATAATGTACAATACAGACAATAATCCTACCACATTAAAGTTTACTAAACATAAAATCTAAGCATTTCCTCCGGCTGAATAAACAAAACTGTACCTAATACAGATAATGTAAATAAAAAAGTAAAATTTACCGCCATCCTGTTGTAGTTTATGGAGCTTCCGCTTACAACTCTGGCGTAACCACGATACACACGAATGTAAAAAAGGCACGAGTAAATAATTCAAAAACAATAGTTTTAAACGTAAGATTTCACAGTTTTCACATAAATTGTCATTTAAATAAAAATAAAAACCATTTTTATTTTAAACTCCCACACCGGCCACTACGTTCGGCTCGAACTCGAAAATGATTCGAATTTCAAATGACGCGAGGGGCAGTGACGTCACATGAACCGGTTGAGGATGCTTGTACAGCACGCAACAAAGTGGGCACAAACAGATCGTGCACAAACGAATTTAAAACGTATTCCTTAGCAATAAAGGTAGTTTCAGTTGCTTCTATTGTGTGGTTAATATTCAATTATTTGCACGATTGTACGTTTTGTGTAAAGTAAGCGATGTAGCGCTGGATTTTTCAAGAAACACGCGTCATTAAGCAAACACGGGAGTCACTAGAGAGCTAATATTTTGTCGCAACACAATCTTGTTTTCCTTCAGATTTCTTTTATCGTTTAACAATAGGTTTTTAAATTAAATTCTTTTACAAACAGTAGTGACTGTCCAAACGTTACTTTTGTTTTAGTATTAATTATCATTTGTTTCATCATCGTGACGAAAGTAAGGAAACTTTATTGAGAGTTGTCATACTATTGTCATTTTGGAAGGCGTTTACTAATCCGAGTCTAGCCAGAGTGGGCTGCGGTCCCAACATTGATAGGGAAAACTCGAGTTCAGAGGTAGCTAGTATGTGCCTTCATTTACTTATTTACCTTATATTACTCATAATATGGGTATTCTTTTGTTACGACATTGGAATTTTCCAGTAGGTGCTAAATGTCACGTAGAAAATATTATTTCAGACAATTTTAGCCCATAGTCTTACTTATGATTTGATTATACTTATGTCAATTAAATCAATCAATTAATTAAATAAATAATAAATGCTTACACACTCATACCCCCGCAGTAGGTCATTACCTGTGTCGCGGGCGGCATGGACGACACATCACCATAACACCCTGCACCCGAGCACAAATATTTATCTGTCACATGAAATATATCTGCCCCGGCCGGGAATCGAACCCAGGACCCCTCGCTTCACAGGCAGGGTCGCTACCAACTAGGCTACAGGGTCGTCATAATGAAGTGCATGCACGTGCAAAACAAACTTTCCGAAGAAGGCTCATTCTATTCGATATCATCTTCAGGACTTTTTTGCTGCTACCTCGCACATGTTACAGGGCGGATGTAGTTTTTTCCTCATAATTGCTTAATATAATATAATATGTATAATATAAAAATCCACATGTGCATCTACAAATATGCCTGAGGCACTGCAGTATCGTGGTGGCTGCAATAGAGACAGACCCTGAAGAATTCCACTTTTTTGTATATATATCCTTTTTCTCTTTATTTTTACTTTTATAAAAAATCTCTTTATTTATTTTAAACAATCAGTTAAAAAGGTACCTAAATTAATTAAGTAGCTTTCTGTGCAGCCACACCAATTAATCTTAAATACAGACACTACAGTATTCTATATCCAGGGAAATATTCCACGGATCTCAAAACATCGACATATTACGCAAAGTTTATTTTTAAAATCTAACCGCAGGCAGTAACTTCTAATTTACGGGATCATGTAGGGAGCGCTTTGCGTAAAGCGTGCATGATCATGCCTAAATAAATGTATATCATGCTGCACGGATTAATAGCGCCATTATTTGAACCGCTTACTTTATCCGCTAGTAGCTAAAAATCCGTCCTACGGAGGGCACGTAAAGCCAACTTAAGCCGTCAGTCTCGTTTCTTATCATTAAATCAGTCGTTAAGCAATGTCGCTGGACATCGAGTGGCATCAACACTTCCGACACTGTGGTGGCAACTTACTTCTCCATCAAGTATTGGAGCAGCGTAGTGGACTATGTTCTAGGCTCAAGAGGAGAGACCCATCAGACCTATGTCCTGTATTAGGTCATTATATCATTAATGGGTTGAAGCCAAGCTTGCATTTAATTAGTTTACCATTACGTCATGTAATGTATGTCAGGAGTAGTTCGTGGCCTTCCTTATCGTGTTACAAATGTTTACATTTTCCTGTTTTTGTTACCGGGAACCGGATTCACGTGATCTTACGTCATTTTACATGATTTCACATGTGTGTAGGAAATAAATTGTAGTTTAATAGGTAATTAAATTACGATTTAGATTAATTGGTACATAGTTATATGAAGAAACTTAAAAATAAATGGTTATTTTATTTTTCTTAAATTTCGCAAAATTTAAATGCTAAAACTTTGTGAAAAAAAATCTTATGCTGATAATAATACTTCATTAGGTCCGTGGGTTATGAATAATTTTTTTTAACACGTAATTTTAGTAAGGTACCTCAACTTGTCTTATGTCTACTTTCAATAAACTATTCGCTTACGCACCCAGGTGAATTAAGTCTAATAAAATTATTACCAATTGTTAATTGACAATGGACAATATAATGACGTATTACGTATGTACAATTAATTAGATAATTTAATTAATAAGTAAAGTTTAGTCTGTGAAAGGAATGTGTAAAGCGCTTTTTTCGCTACAGATTCAATAAACGTAGGCGTGTGGGGGCTTGTCTCTACGTCACACCACAACCACAGACCTATGTAGACGAAGTATCAAGTAGCGTAATATCATTGTTAAAGAAAATGCTAATTCCGTATCGGTATAATTATAATTTATAATCATATTTACTACAATATATGTATTATGTACAAAATACGAATGTCGAAGCTTTCATAGCTTGTTGAGTCGATGCTAAGTGACTGACGCCCCAACTCAGAGTCACTAACGGCTACTTAAATCGCTCCTACAGAATTTGTATGAAGATTCTTTACTGACGAGCGATTAAAGTAACCGTTAGTGACTCTGAGTTGGGGCGTGAGATAAGCGTTCAGTAGTGGGAAACATTTTTTGAACGTTCCGTGCTTCAGAGGGCACGTAAAGCCATCGGTTGTTAACATTTGATAACAAGCGACGGTATAAATCTTCTGACCCTTCTGACTAATGGGTTGGCTAATCCCTCCGCCAATCCTGGAGCAGCATGGCGGAGTATGCAGGTTAACAAGACCCGTATCCTGTAGTGGCCTATTCATGGGTTGAAGCAGACCCCTCTTTCCCACTGGGCACTCTGGGCAAGTGCCTAGGGCCCCGTGATCGATAGGGGCCCTCTAGTGCCTATCACTAAACGATAACCGATATTTAATACCGAAAAACTTTTTTAATTCCAATAAATCGAACCTTTACTGACTACAATTAACAATACCAATTTGCTTATTAGCTTTTGCTTAAATCTAGAGGCTTGCTTATCTACTTTCTTTGTTTATTCTAACAAAATAGTGTTCTGTCAAAGTCATAGGGGCCCCATTATCCTAATATGCTCAGGGCCATATATGCTATAGGTTAAAGACGGCCTTGGGTTGAAATCTTACAACTAAATTAAACAGTTTAATGTGAATGTACAAGTATTTTGACAAGAAATAGATTATAACTGACCAACTTCGGAACCCTAAAAATGGTATAATAAATAAATAACGCCACACACTCTCAGCCCCACACTAGGATTCCCTGTGTCGTGGGGGCCATGGACAACACATATAACACATCACAATAACACCCTGCACCTGAGTACTAATATTTATGTGCCACATAAATATCTGCCACGGCCGGATCGAACCCGGGACCTTGCAGACAGGGTCGCTACCAACTAGGCTACAGGGTCGTCAAAATTCATTGAAATGTCCGCCTCGCTGGGAATCGAACCCAGGATCCTTCAGGATACACTACTTCCGTCTACTATTTGTTATTCTTGGTTCTTTCAAATAGCTCTCAAGGTTTATCTAAAAGATAAGTAACATGTGTTGATAGGATTCAACAACTGCGGAAACACTTGATTGTATGATTATTTGATTAATAAATAAATACTGATTTAAATACCACTACATGGATACGACACGATTTTTTTAGGGTTCCGATTCTTCTAAGTCGCTGCACTCTTGACAGAGTGGTCGTGGTCATTTGGTATTTGTGGCACGCCTCACAACTCGCCGCCATTCTTCACGAATCGCTGCTCTTCGTGTGCATTCGTGGAGGGGGGCGTCCACAGCAACTTTAATCTGGTCTGTCCAGCGCATCAGTGATCTACCACGAGGTCTTGTGCCATCAACTTTACCTTGTACTACAAGTTTTTCAATGGAACTATGTCCACGCCGCGAAACATGTCCAAAGAACGACAGAATGCGAGCTCGTATTGTGGAAGACAGACGCTGTTTTACATCTATCTCCTTGAGAATAGATACATTCGTGCGAAAAGAAGTCCAGGAAACTCGCAGCATTCTTCTTCAGCACCACATTTCTAGAGCGTCTATCTTCCGCCTCTCACTCTCTCGCAGGGTCCCGATAGAAAGCTGTAATTTGGCATGGATATACATATTTATTAAAACTCCAGAAACGTAAAATAAAATATTGAAAAACATTTTTTTTCAGGGTACCTCCCCTACTGGTATTTAACGTAAGGATGAATTTTTTATTCGTCGCGTACCTACCCTATAGTGTGGGGTATCATTGAAAAGGTCTTTCAAAAATATTATGGGTCCTCTTATACCATTTTTGGAGTCAGGGGTCCGTTTGCGAAATTTGGGCTTTAAAGTGCTAATTTTGGTTAGAGTCAAGTCCCCTACCGGCTAAACGGTTGGAGTTGGACATGTGAAAAAGTTCTCAAAAATAGTTTATAAGTAATTAAATTTACAAGGAAAATTATCACGGCTATTTTAGCATAAGTAGTTAATGAGTAATAGTCGATAAACTTACACGCACTTGTTTAAGTGCGTAAATTGATCGTAAAAAGATCCAACTTCTTCCAAGACTGGTTATCATATTTTATACATTTTAAAATTTATAAAATGTAGGAGCATAGCCAGCACAGGTAGTGCCCCCGCCAAGAAGGCTAAGCCAGATATTTTGACTAAGGTGTAGCGTTTATGAAGATTGGACTTGTATAGTAAGGGACCAGAAGCTTGGCGCACTGATAATTACACAAGAACTAAAATAGAATAAGACTAGCTTCCGCCCGCAGCTTCGACCGCGTGGTTTTCGGTCAATTTATATAAAAGCATAACGAATTCTACAGCTAAACCTTCCTCAGGAATGACACTATCTATTGGTGAAAACAGTACAAAAATTCGTTCGGTAGTTTTTGAGTTTATCGCGTTCATACCGACAGACAGACGCGGCCGGGGACTTCATCTATACTAACATTATAAAGAGGAAAGATTTGATTGTTTGCATTGAATAGGCTCCGAAACTACTGAACCGATTTGAAAAATTCTTTCACTGTTGGGAAGCTACACTATCCCCGGGTGACATAGGCTATATTATATTTTCAAAAAAATTAGGGACCCTTAATAAAACTCCAATAATGTAGCCCAAGGTGTAAAAAAATAAGAAAGCCGAAGCAAAGCGAGGGCGGTTACTCGTTTTATAATATTTATACATAGATTAAAATCGACAGTCGTTGACAAAATCGCGTCGTATCACTCAAAAGGCTCACTCACCTATGTTGGCTTTGTTATAATAACATTTAAAATAAGTACTGCCGTTTAGTTGGCGCGAAACCTTCAAACATGGCGGTCGAACAGTCCAGGATGTTAAGAGTTGTTTCTGAAATAGCTAAGGCTCTAAACTACGATGATGTAGACCTCAAGCCTATTTCCAGTGGCGGAGCAAATTACACATCCCGTCTCTTCTCCATCACGCTATCGTCTCCAGAGAAGAACGACCTCAAACTCTTCTCCAAAGTCGCTTCGTTCGGAGAAAAAGTGCGTTCCATGTCGGACACACAACTTTACGAGATAGAAATAATATTTTACGATATAGTTGCGCCAAAATTTAGACTTTTGGAAGATGTTCACAACATTCCCGAAGGAGATAGATTGGTTCTGCCCAAATATTATGCAGGGATCAGAGATTATGGGGAAGAATTGGTGATTTTGGAGGATTTTACGGCTAAAGGATTCAAAAGTTTTGATAGATTCAAATGCTTCGATTGGGAATACGCGTCGAAGTGCATCGAAGCGCTTGCGAAATTCCACGCATTATCCGTTGCGTATGAGAAAGAAAAACCTGAGGAATACGCGGATTTTATCGCCAAACTGAAATTCAATTCGCCAAAAGATGCGATGGCCAAGTTTATCAATAAGAGCATTGAAACGGCGCTTCAATCGACAGAAGAAAGTCACAAAGCGAGAGTCGAAAGGTTTTTGCGTACTGAAATGGAAAAAGAGACATTTGTCAAATTTTTCAATCCTGAACGAAAGTTGCTGTTAACTCATGGAGATTTTAGACCCAGTAATATCTTACAGAAAGTCGATGATGTGAGTATTGTACTACATTTGACTCTGTACCCCAACTCCTGGAGCCTGACTCCTGGACTCCTGGTTGGTAGTGTCCCAGCAGAGTTACGTGCAATTCCCGGCCAAAGTAGATTATTTGGCTTTAAGTATATATCTAAGAGTGATCCTCGGATTGTGTTTTGGATATTAATACTAGCTGACTCGGCAAACGTTGCTCTGCCAATTTAGGGGTGGACCACCGTTAACATTTAGGGGGATGAAAAATAGATGTTGTCCGATTCTCCACCCTAGCCGTAATGCACACTATGTGCTTGTTCACACTGAACTCGCGGGCGCGGTCGCGAAATATCAAACATATGAGCTACTATTTACTATGAAAGTGTTCACACCAAAACGCGCGCGCGGTATGTAGCGTTTACCGCGACCGCGCCCGCGCCCGCGAGTTCAGTGTGAACAAGCACTAAGATTCACGAAAATCGGTCGAGCCGTTTCGGAGGAGTTCAACTTCAAAAAAGCGTGACACGAGAATTTTATATATTAGATTATATTTCGTTTGCGTAAGTTCATGTCGTCGGCGACAATAGTTTTACTTTATTTATAGCTCTCTGTCTATAACAGTTTCTTCCCAACTAGTGATTTAAATCTAGTATTTATTTGTTTTTTGTAAATTTTTCAATTTTGTTTTACCTACACAACGCAAAAACACTTTTTTAATGTATACGCGTTGACCTTCCAATCTTCAGGAAGGCAATCTTCAACTGGCGATGGTGGACTATCAGATGATAAAGCAAGGTAACCCGGTCTCCGACCTGATCTATTTCCTAATCTGTGGCTCCGATGAGGAGTTCAGAGGGAAGCACCTGGATCAGTACTTTGATCACTACTATGGAACCTTCCGCAATTCTCTTCAGCGATTGGGAATTGATCCTGACACCGTTTACTCAGAGACCGAGTTCCGCGAAGATGTAAAACAGGTAATTTTATGGGCATACTTTTGAAGTTATGGGGCGTTAGGAAAAAATATGAGTATAACTTTACGATCCGACAGCCAAAAAACGACACGGTGAAGGTGCGTGATACTAGGCGCACAGCATTTGCTGGAGATGTTTTGGGTTGCTAGCGTGGATGGTGCCGTGCGAGCGAGAGGTACCTACATGCCGTTTTCTTTTTTTAATTTAGTATCTATCTGGTGGATGGTGGAGTTGGTAACACAACTTTTTCCACAAATCCCGACTTGGCTTTAATATTTTGAACTATTTCCTGGAATCCCCACTGTTCATTTGCCACACTGGCATTGAATATATTTAGCTGGTGTTCTCCACAGTGTCATTGTCCTTCATCCTTCCGGAAGAATCGCCCACGAAATGCCACTCCAACTAAGAAAAATTTCGGGGTGGCTCCTCAACCCTCAACCGCCCTAGGGTCCTACCTTCGATTCCCAGCGAGGCGGAAATATAAATAAATAATAACACAACACACTAAACAAGGACATGCACACCCAGACCGAGAACAGAAATTCAAATTCATCATTCTTCCGCCTTGCTGGGAATCGAACCCAGGACCATTGGTGTGAAGATCCGGCATGGTAACCATTGCGCCACACAACTCGTTGATAAATTATGAGTTTGAATCTTTTCTCGGTCTGGGTGTGAATGTCCAGGGCACCCACGATACAGGGAATCCCAGTATGGGGCTATAAGTGTGTACCGTTAACTGTCATTCTCAATGATCTACACCTTTCAGATGCTGCCATTTGGACTCGTACTCGCTACATTTTGTCTGCTATTTGTAACAGTGGAAGAAGTAAGCGCGCCAAAACCAGAAGACCTTGACTTGGGCACATTAGACATAAAAGCGAGTGATCAATTCCAAATTAGATTCAACGGCCTTGTGAGGGATTATGTTAAGTTTGGGATCCTTTGATCTTGTATAACGAGGGATTTAAAGTATATATTACAACGCCATCTAGAGTTTAATGGTGTACTAAATCGATGCCGGTAGCGCCATCTAGCAACTGTGGCTATAACCTAATCCGCCAATGAACGTCGAATATTTTTCGCCGCTAAAAACTGAGAGATTTTGCCGCACGCACAGTACGTGATTTTTTCTAACTAGTTTAGTTATTCTATGGTTACGTTTACTTTTGACAAAATGTGAATTAAATCATGTTGTGATACCTGTACTGTTATGTATTCTGTGGTTGTGATTAATATAAAAATGCCTCCAAATTCCAACGGCACTTAATTTTTTTCAGGATAAGTGATGAATTCATTTTACTTCACCATTGACATAAATTATATGGACGCGCTCTTTCTAAGGAATTTCGTGTCTCGCTTTCGTGCCACAGAGAACTCAATCACAGAGTCACTATGCGCCCAGTGTTGCCAACACCCTACTCCGAAAGAGATCATGGATACATTACTATAACTGGACATATACCATGGATATATTACTCTGTCTGGATTACATTGTAGAGGTACCTGAGGATTAATTACGTCATAACGGAATGACCATTTCTGTAGTGTTCATCCAAAAAAAAATCAAAAAATCGTTTCTTATTCCAGAATTTACATTTTATTACAATATGCGTGGGATCTTTCCATTTAAGTATATAAAACTTGTGTTATCTATAGTCCCAGGATATATCATTCGATTGTGTTAAAATATTTTTATGTGTGTTGTGCACTTAAAATAAAAGAAATGTATCGTAATAAATTACACTGTAGCCTCATTGAAATATTATAGTGTATTTTTGTAGAAACATCAAAAAGAGGAATTGGCAATTTAAATACTTTAATTGTCGTTTCTTTGTTTTCCAGGTAGGTTTGTGTGATTTAGGTTGTATTTAATGTAACTCATAATGTATGATAAGCTTAAATAAAACTTTGTTTTTCAGAGCAACACGTAGTTTATTATCAATTCTTTAAATCCCGACTGATTGTCATATATAATCACATTAAGTACTTCACCTTATTGCACACATATCTCATATTTATTTACCCAATTACTTATAGTTATACACAAAATTATATATACACAGACATACAACATATATATAGGATAAACAACAATTTTTGGAGTTTATTTATAAATTTTTTAGTTTGATTTTTTTAAATGAAATGTAGGTAATTTCTTTCTTTCTTTCTTTCTTTTTTTTTTCTTTAAATATTAAATTGTCATTGGTCCTCAATAAGTCCACGAAGTTTGAAAGAAATCTGAGCGTTTCAAGTGAGCCAAAATCAAGTCCAAAGAGAAGTTACAAACAAACAAACAAACAAACAAACAAACAAACCAACAAACAAACATACAGGTGAAGTAATATAAAGCGTTAAAACTTACCTGTGGAAAGTTATTCTTTCAGGTAATGTTTTCGTTTTTTGCTCATAATTTTTGCAATACCGCAATGTAGAAGTTGGCATTTTCGTTAATTCAATAGGTACATATAATATCTAAAACAAATAAAGTAAGTCAATTTCATATAAAAGTCACGTATTGAAATCACTTTCTAGTTTC
This sequence comes from Thymelicus sylvestris, assembly GCA_911387775.1. Taxonomy (NCBI): domain Eukaryota; kingdom Metazoa; phylum Arthropoda; class Insecta; order Lepidoptera; family Hesperiidae; genus Thymelicus; species Thymelicus sylvestris. The sequence goes on from OU426911.1 coordinate 7,976,197, forward strand.
TACCACAATTTCCGCATCTTTGTCCTTTTGTTCTCTCACTCCGCGACGTCTGGCAACCCTGTTCCGTAGTGATTATGTACTCTGTGTTCGTTCTGTCAAGTTTGGTTCAAGATGTCGGTAATAAATATTTGACACTAAATAATTTTTAAGACTGTAAATAAAAATATAGTTACTTACCGATTATGATTAAATAAAGTGAAATAAAGTTCAAACGTAAATAATGAGAAAGTTTTAACTGTGCACAATACAGAATAATAAGTGTTCTTGAACAGTCGGAGTTTTTCGAAAGTGACAGGCGACAGCACTTGCTCGCAGCCGACTAAACTGAGTTGGCCCCAGTTGGGGTCAACACAGGTGAACAAAATGTAAGTACTGAACAGCCTGTCTATATAATTTATGTCAATGTACTTCACAAATTTATATGTGGTTATCCTATTATTAAATAATTTAAAAAAACTGTTTATTTCAACACACGGAAAAACGTAGAAAGACTAAGATGCCTGATGTTAGCATTTAGGTACTTAACCAAGTTATAGTATATGAAAAGCCAAAGTATATTTACATCATTTAATATCGTTCTAATTGTAAGTTAAATATTTAACAACATATATTTAAATTACCCTTAGAAAAGTATAAGTACACAATTACTCAAGTATGTAATGTTTATTCACAAATCCAAGAAGAAAATAAGTTGTTGCAGAAGTCAGCGGGACGCGACGTAACTCAATCAAGTTGTGATATTTGTGCGACATGTTTCGAAACAAGTTGAATATTTTTAAGTGCATTCTCGATAACACTTCCTAAAGTTAAGAAAAGCTTAACACACTTAAAGAATAATAATTCTATCATCGATTATCATCCTTGTCCAATATTTCCACCGATTTCTTTTGTGGATATACGTTGTGCACTCTTTTCTTGTGGGTATACAGAGATGCGCTCTGTCTGAATGTACAACCGCATATCTCACACGCTAGAGGGCGCTCGCCTGTATGTATCAATTCGTGCTCTCGGAGACCTTTTTTATCCTGAAAAAGTACATAAGAAAGATTCACTAAAGAATATAAATAAACATACAGCTGACTGAACATACACTTGACGTAAGCATACTCAATTTAGCACAAACGCGTAAATATATAAATTGCGTATGCAAGCTACAAGGTTGGAAGGTCGGAACACAATATAGCATGCTCGAAAATCGAATAGCCATCGATTTTTTAACACGATATTAATGAGCATGCTTATTTTTACGCTATTAATTAATGAGCATGCTTATTCTACTACAATATCTATCTGGAATTTTGGAGCTTAATAATATGTTTTCAGTTGTTACTTATTAATTTAAAAAAATATGTACAGCGCCATCTATTACCTATAATTATCCTTAAAGTTAATTATAACTAAAAAGTCAAACGAACTTACCCTAAACGCCTTTCCACACTGCTGACATATTTTATCCCTCGCATTTTCTTTTATCCCGTGATGAGCGCGTCTTATATGTCTTGTGATACACCGACGAGTTGCTAGAGGCTGGAATTATATTCGGAAATATACTCCCAAAATAGAACAGTCACGAAAAATCTATATCAAAATCGCCATATTAAATTTGTAATAGAGCGTCGGACGGTCGGATAAATGCAAATGAAAATAAATGTGAAATTCTTGTCAAATTTTAATAGCATTAAATATACACTTATCGTAATAGGGTAAGTCGGGGAAAATATGTTATAATATAAGACAAATACTTCTGCAAATCTATTGATTGACGACCACAGGGTCGTTGGTAGTCCTAGTTGGTGGCGACCCTGCGAAGCGAGGGCTCCCGGGTTCGATTCCCGGCCGGGGCAGATATTTCTGTGACAGATAAATATTTGTACTCGGGTCATGGATGTTATTGTGATGTGTTATATGTGTGGTCATGCCACCCGCGACACAGGTAATACCTACTGCGGGGGTATGAGTGGTTAGCGTTTAAAAAAAATAAAAAAAGTCATAGTTATTAATTACATCATATTGTGCCCCCATGATACTATATCACTGATAAGAGTGTTGTCCTATCTGGTTTTAAAAATTTGTTAAAACTTGACATGTATTCACATTTATCCGACGCACTATAGATTATTGAAACCCATACCTTATCGCAGATAGGACACTTGTGTCGCGTTGTCCCCATGTGGTTGTAGTTCATGTGATCCCGCAGCTCCCCTTTAGAGCGATAGCCTTTCTCACACTTATCACATTTGTATCTGGAAATAATGTTCCATTTTACCGAAAACAATACCTAATCAAAACAAAAAAAACCCGCCTGCTATCAAAAAAGCTATCCATTATCATTGAAGTATTATTACTAGCGTATAGAACGGACACCGCGAACACAATGTATGTTCCAATGAATTGAAGCCGCGCGGCTGCATTTCCAATGGATTCGTTCGATTTTGAAAGGAGAACGGGGGCTCAATTTTGAAAATAGAACTTCCCGGCGGGAGCACACATTTTGTTCGAGATGTCTCTTCTATGACATTATACTTCAATGATCATTATATACCTTTTTGCAATCCTTATGGTGAGCTCTTTAATTTAATACCCATACCTATTGCATTATTCAATTTATTTTGCAAAAAATTCAAAACTATTAAGTATGTATAGTATTAGTTCAGTACTGTAGAGGGTTTTTTATAATATATTGAGTAATGTTTTGGCTACTTTTGTACAATTAAAATAATTTTTCATTTACTATCAAACAATTATAATGAGATAAGGGGGCGTCCATAAATTACGTGAGGTGTTTAAGGGGGGGAGGGGGTCGAGTCAAATCTCATCTAATCTTACGTTGGAGAGAGGGCGGCAAATATCACGCAATTTTTTTTCTGATTGAAACAAAAAAAATATACTATTTTGGTCCATTTAATCCAGATTGTACATGCTTAAGATTTAATCTTTAAGAGTAGATATTCTTTTTTTAATCACAGTAGTTACGATTTAAGTATTCTATTGTTAAATTTTTATTACACTTATAAATTATTAAACTCTCAGCAATATTGATTACTAGTCTTAACTAGTCGTAAATAAAAGCACGAAGCAATTTTTTTTCTTTTTACAATAACAATCCAACGCGTTTACGTAAGAAACCCACATTTTGAAAAATCTCACGTGAGATTGGGGGATGGGGGAGGGGGTTGAATAAAATCGAGAGGGACAGAAAATTTAAAAAAACACCTCACGTAATTTATTGACGCCCCCTAAGTATGGAAATTGTATATGCCTGACATAATAAAATAGCAATTTTACAAGTACGGATATCAAGGCAATTGTTTATGGAAATGAATGGAGGATGGGTTACGGGTTAAAAAAGACTTAAATGTAACGAAAAGCTGTATATTACATAAATAATGTAAAACAATCTTAATCACTAATTAATGTAAAAGTATACGCGACGCACGTTACAACGCCATCTATCATTCCGATAATTTATTATTATGTTATGGTAATTTAGTTCCAGTCTCTGTTGTTAGATGACGTAACATTCTATGAACTTTGCTGTATAGTTCGTTTTAAAAACGACTCATATTATATAATTGGCTATCTTGGCATTACTTTATATAAAGATATAGGTAAAATGGAATTAGTTGAGGTTTAGACTCTTTATTTCTCAGAAGATTTACAATCGCTTATTGATGAATTAAATGACATTTATACATATATATAGGAGAAGGGGTATTCTACGGTGTTGGTTATTCAATAATATTCCTTTTACTTTGCTCCATGATATATTTCCAGTTCTCCTAACGTTCACATCAATAACAATCTGTACTACTCCGTGATAACTATTCGAATCCCATAGAATGTCCCACACGTATTGTTCTAAAATGGATTGACACATTCCTTATTCTAAATATTTAGTTTTCTTCATGACTTCTACAACACTACTTCTTCTTTATAGTATGACAGCATCTCGTTGTAGAACCAGAGGCCGCTCGCCGTTACATACATAATTTTATTATATCATTAAGTAAACGAGGACTTTTATTGAAAAAGGGAATAAGTTCAAGTATCAAATGGTGATTTGTTCTCAAATTATTTTCCTTTATGCCTCCCTTAATTTTAAAATACAAATTACGACAAAAAGACCCTGTAGCTCCTGTAAGATTGCATAATAAATAAAACTCGTTTTAAAAATTGATAATATTTTTACTTATTACACTATTGTAATAAATAGAACACGAGTAACCGCCCTCGCTTTGCTTCGGTTTTCCTATTTTTTACACCTTGGGTTACATTATTGGAGTTTTATTAAGGATCCCTAACTTTTTTTAAATATAATATAGCCTATGTTCACCGGGGATAGTGTAGCTTTCTAACAGTGAAAGAATTTTTCAAATCGGTTCAGTAGTTTCGGAGCCTATTCAATGCAAACAAAAAATCAAATTTTTCCTCTTTATATATTAGTATAGAGTATAGATAAAAAAATGATATCATTAATTTTTGCATATAAAACAATCTCATCGATAATCTGGCTGGCATGACATGGGATAAACTAAAAAGTTTAACTTTTATTAATTTATTCCGCTATTACACGCTAGGTGGCGGTAGTGACGTCGGCGGTACCCCTGTCCTCGGGGCACTCTCTGGCATCTAGACAGCTCTCTTTTAGTAGCAAGTTATATCTGCAAAACCGAGTTTATACAATTCTGTTCCGCTACTACACGCTAGATGGCGCTAGTTGGCGACGTCAGCGGTACCCCTGTCTGGGGGGTACTCTCAAGCACCTGTACTTCTCGTCTGCTGGCAGGGTATATGTTGTGTATCCTCTTCTTGTGCGTGTACAATGAAGCGTTTTGCCTGAAGGTTGCGCCGCAGATTTCGCACGACAGGGGACGCTCACCGGTATGAATTCTTTCGTGTTCCCGGAGACCTTTCTTGTTCTGAAAGAAAAATAATATGTTTTTAACCCCTGACGCACAAAGAGGGTTGTTATAAAAACGTGTCTGCCTGTTTGCATCATAGCTCTTAAACGAATGGATCGAGTATGATTTTTTTATGCCTTAAGTGGGCAAATTAGCAGACGAGTCACCTGATGGTAAGTGATCACCGCCGCCCTGGACATGGAAATGGACATTAGCTACATTAGGGGCGTCACTAATGCGTTGCCGGCCTCGAAGAAAACAATAGACCTGCTTCTTCTTCAATTGCCCCCTGTCATAGCGGGAACACCGTTTAGTGGCCAACCCAGGTGTCGTAAGTTTTCTTCACCCGCTTGCCTCCGACATGGCTTAGCGACTGTTATCTTACGGGACCGACGGCTCTACGTGCCCTCCAAAGCACGGAAACGCTACGTACTAATATTTATCTGTCACATAAACATCTGCCCCGGCCGGGAATCGAACCCGGGACCCCTCGCTTCGCAGGTCGCTACCAACTAGGCTACAGTAGGCTGTTGTTGTCTTCATGTGTTGTCCATGATGAGTGGAATCCAAGTTTAGGACGTTGTGCGAGTGTGTGATATTTATTTTTATTTTTTTATTTATTTTTTATATACGTACATTAAATGCCTTCCCACACTGTTGACAAATCTTATCCTTTTTATCTCGAAGCCCTTCGTGCGTCCGCCGCACGTGGTAGATGTAGCACTTATGACTTGAGAAAGGCTGGAAATTAACAATACAATCATCTATACTAATATTATAAAGAGGAAAGATTTGTTTGTTTGTTTGCATTGAATAGGCTCCGAAACTACTGAACCGATTTGAAAAATTCTTTCACTGTCGGGAAGCTACACTATCCCCGGGTGACATAGGGTATAATTTATTGTCAAAAAATTAGGGATCCTTAATAAAACTCCAATAATGTAACCCAAGGTGTAAAAAAATACGAAAACCGAAGCAAAGCGAGGACGGTTACTCGGTAATTAATAAACAAATTACCAAGAAAAAAATAACAGACTTCAAAATAACTCAAAAACTACTCGTCAGATCTAGCTCAGTGGGACCACATGACAATCACCAATTTCGATTAAAAAAAGAATCATCAAAATCGGTTCACCCAGTCGAAAGTTATGAGGTGACAAACATAAAAGAAAAATACACTCGAATCGAATAGGAGGTATTAAATTTTTTTGAAGTCGGTTAAAAAGCGTAGGTTAATATTTATTTATTTAACTTTTATTGACCACAATAAATCACGGCATAAATGGCGAGCTTAATATATTATTATACCTTATGGCATATATGACATTTGTATTGAGTTTGCCCCAAATGATGGTAGTTGGTGTGGTCACGAAGCTCCAAGCGCGTTCGGAAGCCCTTATCACACATGGTACATTTGAACCTGAAATATAATACATAAATGTGAAAAATAATAAAAATATACAGCGGTATACCCAGATATATTAGTGATATAACATTAAATGTGTTTACAAGGCACTTTCAATTAAAATTACTATTTTTTTAACCCGGTCTTAAGGTACCTTGTATGTGAGTTTTTTATCTCCCAAATAATTGGACGGATAGAATTTAATAATCGTTTGATATCCCCTCACAGAAAAAAAAAGGAATATAGGGCGCAATTTTGTTACTTTTTTTTATTAATACCCATCAAAATAGGAATTTTAAAAATGTCTATGATAACGCACTACTCAATATGCGTTGTCTTCTTTAAAGAAATCGGATTAGCCAGGCTGGGCCCAAAAAAATGATTTGTCAATTATATTATACATTATGAAATTGGGCCATGTAAACACATTCAATGATTGACATATTTTGGCATAAATTGAGATGACCAATAGCATATTTAAAGATTTCATGATGAAGCCTAAAATATTGAAGGGAATATTTAGACAATCTTAGGCTAATAGTAAAAATTTACAATGATTTTGCCCCTGTGTTAGTCAACCGATTTATTTGGTGTTAAAGTGCGACCTACTGTTATCATTTAATTTTATTATTAATATTTTTTTATTACAATGGTACTGATTTATGTATGGTACGTACCTAATACCTACGTCACACGCCACCTGAATCACGCTATTGAAGTTTTCTACATTACTCGCAATTCGCATACAAGTTCCAAAAATGAACTATTGCATCACGGCCACTCCCCAGACATGACAACTACAGGGATACATCTCTTTACTTTTTAAGTTGGGCGTATTACTGGTTTAGACTGACATCCGAAATCCAATGACATCCGAATTAACTGATAAAACCATGTAAACACATCTAATGCAGATCAATAATATTGTTTTGAAATGTATTTGTCTTCAAATATAATAATTATTAGCACTTACCATTTATCCATTTTTTTAAACGCGCACTTAATAACGATAAATAATTGAACGACTTATAAACGTATGTATGTCAGTCGGTCTGTTAGCCTGCCACCGACTTCAAACATTTTAATAGAGACCATATTATTATTATATATGTATTATTATTATATGTACAACAAAATTTAATTTATTTATTTATCAATAACTAAATTAATAAATAGAAAGTTCAGAAGAATCATTTGGTAATTAAATTGTGACATGGTAAAAATTTTTAGTAAAAAAAAAAAAATTTTAGTTGTTTCCCAAAGTCAGATCTTGAAATTGTTTTTTTGGTTTTGCAAAGTTAATTTTCTCGATAGCAAAAATACTAAAACACGGTTCAGTTCTCATCCGTTGAGGAGTTACACATTTTGTCTCCGAGGCACATCATCAGACCGTGGGATGGTCAACGATATACTGGTTTTGGTATGTTAATATTACCAAGAACAAATATCTTCTAACACAGTTGAATTATTTCTATCGGTTAAGGAGTTACATAATTCGTCTCCAAGTCACATCATCAGACCCTGAGATGATCAACGAGGAAATGGAGGAGGAGTGTGGAATATAAATGCTATAATGAATAAAATTTTAAAGCCTACCCACATCACCCCATCAGCCACTGTTAAATTTAAATCTATAACAAAACGAAAAACCGTAAGTACCCTAAAAACCGTGAGTGCCCCAAACCGTGAGTATCCAAAAACCGTGAGTACCCAAAAAACCGTGAGTACCCTAAACCGTGAGTACCCCAAAAACCGTGAGTACCCCAAAAACCATGAGTACCCTAAACCGTGAGTACCCCAACTTACTTGAGTATGTCGACCTTGGCGTGGACGAGCGTGTACTTGAGATGCACTTCGTACGACTCGCGAGAGACGAAATGCTTGTTGCAAGCGGTGCAGGTATACGAGGGGCGTGGCTCGTGGAGCTTCGCGTGTGTCGATAGTAACGCCACTTGTATCATCTTGCCGCATTTCGGGCATTGGGAGCGCTGGGGGGGCCCTTGGTGGATCCTAGAGGTGAGAGGAAAGGGCTTTTCGTTAAAATACAAAAACATTTTTGACGTTGTACTTCTTTAGGCGCGTTATGAAATAAATTTAAAAAATGATGAGAGTGAAATTTTAAGATTTGTAACACGGACACAAGAACGACGGTCACGAAAAACGTCACGCGCGTTTTAAAAACACTCGTTTTGATAAAATTATTATTATTATATTGTTAGAATATTGTTTTTAATATATATTTTTTAATTTTGTTTTTTTAGAATTTTTTTAGAATTTTTTTATTTTTTTTATTCCAAAGAAGTATAACTTCTCAAGCGCGTACATAAGTACACGTTTATATTTTTTTTTGTATGTCAATAGCCGGCAAACGATCCACCTGATGGTAAGTGGCTATCGTCGCTCATGGACATCACCAACACCAAAGGCATCGCTGCTGCGCTGGCGACCAAGACAGAAGAAAAAGAAAGAAAGAAAATCTAAATAAGTCATTATTTTAGCTTAGGTTATGGTGACTATGTCTGCAAACGTAGCTAGTTTAATTAAATAAAACAATAGTTACCTACCGTTCATGTTTCTGCAAATGATTTTTGAACGAAAATCTTTTCCCGCAAGTTCCACATTTGAATCCTTCCCGATGACATTTCTGTATGTGCGCCCATCTTTGTTTTTTGTCTCTGTTTAGAATGAATGGTTGAATGAATGAATGGATCAATAAATAAATCAATTAAAATCTATTTGCCACTTGATTGATGATAAATAATACACATTAATACAATCTATTGTTTAATCTACATTTTACATGAATATAAAGAAAATTAAATGTAATAGTTTTCTTCTATGTACTGCATAAGTTTTTTTTTTCAAAAACCAGTCTCATTCATTCGTTCGAATGGAATTATGAAATTTTCTACAACAAATATTTCAGTTTCTAATCCTGATGACGCAAGATAAAAAATCTACCAGTATGTAAGTTAATCCCCCAACCATGCAATATGAAAACCGCACCCAATTTCATCCAGCAGTTTTTGCGTGATATGCATACAAATATACAGAAAAATTAAACAAAAATTCAAATAGAATAATTTGACTTCTATTGCTTTTAAAGGTTCTTTACTTCATAATATGTTTTTTTCTTAAATATCAGTTTTGTGCAGACATCAACCAGCTATTCCTATATTGTACATATGTATATAGTAACATACATACTCACTCAAAGTATTTATCGCAGTCGGAACACCTGTACCCGAGAGGGGTAGGTTTATCCCTCATGGCCTTGTTAAGCCGCGGTCGAGACCCGGGGTTCTTTGTGAAGGGGGTTTTTCTTTCACCCTGCAATCATTATACACCGTGTTCCTGACGTTGTGCACAAACTTCGGCCTGATATTCAGCCCATTAAATTGGTCATCTTTCGTTATGGATTCATTATTGAAATTTTTATTTTTTTTTATTTTTTGTATCTTATTTTTTAAATTTATTTTTGAAATTTTATTTTTGAAATTGTCGTCAAATAGCGAGAGGTGTAAATGTAAGAAAGATTTTTTATTATTTCGATTGTGGCTTCTTCGAGACGAGAAGCTCTCCGTCAAAATGGGCCTTTATTGATAAGTCAAGCCAATAATGACATGACATTTAAAATGAAACAATAGTTTGAATGATTATGACCGTACTGACCGGCAACATAGCACAAATAAAGACTCTTTTACAATGTACACCCATAGTAAATGGAATTACCAATAACTTAAAAACTAAGCTTTATAATGCACTAGTACCTGTATAAGATATGTTTAGTAAATGCTATAGAATCATTTGGTAAAGTTTGTGCACAACCTCAAAAAAACCCTGTATAATATTTATGAGTCTTCTGACTTGACGCAAAGGAAGGCATTCGTATCACCTTTATATGAGTACCTTGCAAGGTGCTCATATAAAGGTGATACTTGAATTTGTAAATGAGTTTTCATCCACCACCATCATGGGACCACATGACAAGCACCTGCTTTCGATTAAAAAACATCAAAATCGGTTCAACCAGTCGAGTTTTGAGGTAACAAACATAAAATAAAAAAAATAAAAAATACAGTGGAATTGAGAACCTCCACCTTTTTTTGAAGTCGGTTAAAACAAAAGCGTCCCCTAAGTTTTTTAAATTTTAAAACATACCTTTTTAAACCGTTTAGGCACGACGACATTTCGCATGTTGTGACTCTTCTTCAAATGTCGTAGGATGTCCAGATTATCGTACGATGTGAAGGCGCAGAAGTTGCAGCCGTGTCTCGCGTAGTGAGCCTCTCTGTGGTCGTCTGCTTCCGCTGTGCTGACGTACAAGAGACATATTGGACATTGTGTGGTTTTACGACGCTGGAAGAGAAAAAAAAATGTGTATGTAGTTTACGCATGTAAGAAGTTACACTTCTAGGGATGTACGATCCGATCTGATACTTGTGTGGATCGATACGATCCACTCGATTTTTGTATCGATACAATGGCATACGATCCATTCGATTTTTGTATCGATACAATGGCATTCGATACACTGGCGGATCGATACACATGTATATTATGGAATGGAAGTATATTTCTTTAGATCAGTTGTTGGCGCATGATATTATATTCCAATGTACTGTACATTTCTACATGAATATTACTTCATTTATCTTCAAGAGAGAAAGTTTGCACGTACTAAGTTTTATTTGAAAGCTTTAGGAACATTATATTTCTTTCGCAGCCTTGCCTGCGAAGTAAGGGGTCCCGGGTTCGATCCCCGGCCGGGGCAGATATTTATGTGAGATAAATATTTGTACTCGGGTCATGGGTGTTATTGTGATTTGTTATATGTGTCGTCCATGCCACCTAAACCTATTGCGAGGGTATGAGTGTGTGAGCGTTTACTTATTTATTTAAAACGAGTAACCACCCTCGCTTTGCTTCGGTTTTCTTATTTTTTTACACCTTGGGTTACATTGTTGGAGTTTTATTAAGGATCCCAATTTTTTTTAAATATAGGCTATGTTCACCGGGGATAGTGTAGCTTCCCAACAATGAAATAATTTTTCAAATCGGTTCAGTAGTTTCGGAGCCTATTCAATGCAAACAAACAATCAAATCTTTCATCTTTATAATATTAGTATAGATAACTAACCGGTACATGCAACGTCTTGTGTTTCTCCAAATTACTTCCACTCTTATACCCTTCTATACAAGACTCACATTTGTTCGGTGCGTCCATATAATCAGGTGCTTGCCTCTTCATTTCCCTACTTTCAAGCATTTCTTCCTCTGTCATTTGTGTTGTTGTATAATACTCCTTATACTCATCGGAATTAGGATCAGTTTTCCTCTTTCTCTTTATTGGATATCTCTTTCTTTTTCTAACTACATCTTTGTTTGTTTTTGTATCGTATTCAACATTTTCTGTCTCAATTTCTTCTCGTTTTACTTCGTCATCTGAATAATTTTGTAGCTCAGATAATGGTATATCCTCATCGTCAGATTGTTCTGTTTTAATATTATTAGCAACAACTCCACAGTCTATGAATATGTATTTATCGTCTGTGTCTTTTAGCGAACATTGCTCTTTATCGTATGAACTTTTTACTGTAGTAGACAGCTTTGATAGACTCTTCTGACTACTTATCTGTTAAAGATTGAAGTGAAGGTTTAAAATAATATCTTAATTCAAATCATTTTCTATACAAATAAATAAAATTGGAGAGTCTGTTTGTAATATTAAAATAAACGCTTATTACTAAGTGCATTTGGATGTATAATACGGTACATATACCAAAACAACATTTTTCACAATTTTTATCTGTCTGTCTGTTTCGGCTAATCTCTGAAATGACTGGACCGGATCTAAATATATGGGACTTTCACTGGCAGATAACTGATGTAACAAGGAGTAATTTAGGCTACTTTTATTTTAGAAAACAGTATATATATTTACAGTTACAGACTTGATTGTTTTCATTCTCATCATTATGTTATTATTATTGTTTAACTTTTAATTTATTTTATGAATGTTGTGTTACACAATGCATTTCAAATAAAAATGTGTTTTTTAATAAATTTTCTTTCTTTCATAGAGAAATTCAGTTATCTCACCTGTATCCTACCCTCTTCAATACTGGAAAGCTGTTTCTGTGCTATGCACACTTGTTTTCTGAACAAACATATTCTTGACATCAGCGCTTTGCATTCCCAGCATATAAATAGATTAGTAGAATTCTTGAAGAACCCTTCCTATAACAAAATTTTGAGGAATTGGATAATTAAATTTAACTAATGAAATCTTTGAAATATTTTGGTTTATTTTTAGGTTTATCTTGTATTATCTCCTCGACTTTACTCTTTTCCCTGTGACCTAGTTGGTAGCGAACCTGCCTGCGAAGAGAGGGGTTCCAGGTTTGATTCCTGGCCGGGGCAGATATTTATGTGACAGATAAATATTTGTATTTGGGTGCAGGGTGTTATTGTGATGTGTTATATGTGTCGTCCATGCCACCCGCGACACAGGTAATGACCTACTGCGGGGGTATGAGTGTGTAAGCTTTTATTTTCCAAAATTATGTTTCTATTTAAGACTTTAGACAAAGAGAAGGTGGGTGAGAAGATGTGAGAGACAGGAGGCGATACAACGCTGAATTTCCTTTTAACAAAGAAAATGAGCTTATAATTTTGGTAATCTCTTGGAGACAAAATGAAATTTGAAAGTAATTAGGGAATATATTGTAGATGTATTAGTTAAGAATGTAAGTATTGGCCATCACCCCCGTATATTGGAATGTTTTTATTGAGCTTTTTTTTTCAATTTCTCATTCAGAAAGCTGAACATTTTTATTTATTTACACAAAAAAATAAAAATACAAAGCAATTATTTTGTGCCAGTATTTAAAATTGTAAATGCTTCACTATAAGTTTCCAGGTAGAAAGCACTGAAAGAAGGATAATAGAGTATTGATTACACTTACTTTATAAGCTTCTAAATCATGAGAAAGTAGCCAATACAAATTGTTTACACCATCATGTATTCTGCATAGTTGAAATAGTTTTCGATCGACGCTCAAACAAGTACAGCATAAAGTTCTAATATCGGCCTCACAAAACTCATCCATTATTTATTAATACAGTTATATTCATACAATTTTACAGTTTACTTTACACAAAGTTTAATTTATTAGTATTTAACTGACACTTGTTTTGTTTGTTACAAGATTCAATAAAGAATGAACTTCAAAAAGCTGGCTGGTGGAAATCGGAAAGTAAAATGGCGGCAGATTACAGAGTTATACAATGTTGCCAGGCCTAAAAACTAGATAACGGTGTTTTTAGTTTTCTTTCATGAAATACGGTGGAATAAATGAGTTGATAAATTATTATACGTCTTGTTAATTAAAGAAAACAACTTTTTTTGATAACCCAGGACCGGTCGGAGTGGCGCCAATTAGGGAGGCCTATGTCCAGCAGTGGACTTTAAAAGGCTGTTAGATAGATAGAATTAATAAACTTAATATAGCATGTTTTGACCGGGACTGTACCGGTTGACTTTACATTGTGCTCTAAACGCGCGCTCTCCGCCCTCTATCTCGAAAACGATTCAACGTATAAAAAATTTTTGAAACAAAAGTTGTAGGGAATTTAATTCTCTACAATATTGATGAAGATACAAATAGCGAAAAACTCATAGGAAATGAGATATTTGCAAAAAACCGATTTTTGTGACCTTTGTCCTCAAATTTTTAATAGACGCGGTCACCCTACCATATGCAGGTTTTGAGACAATTTTTAGAATGCCAAAATACAACTTTATACAAAAAATCAGCTGGGTATCTCTCATTCCGCAATTCTTACCTAATTGTGACTAAAATGACTGGACTATAGTATAAAAACAAGGTTAAGCAACCATTATCATTCATATATCCATAATATATTTGCCCTTACTTACTAAATTTATAAGTTATTTTGCTTCCAAGAACGAGTATTTTGTTAAGGTTAAATTCGGTATACAGCTAATTTTATACTATTTAGCCGAATACTAAATATCTAGGTATTTATTTATTTAAGGCATACCAACTAAGTACTTTAATCTTAAATTTTACAATGAAATAAATTTATATTCTAACCTGACTTAGTATGAATATGACTCGCATGAGTCGCATGTCATCATTATCGTTAAATTTAAATCTACCTACTAGATAACAAAATTTAGTTGTGTAATTGTAAAAAAAATAGCTTTTATTTAGTTTTATGAAATTGCAACAATAAATTTAAAAAAATACGACTATAAAATTAATCATTATCTACTTAATGACGAACGCCACAATAGTGCTTTTCATAATTAATATGCACTTAAATTAAAGGTTTGCACAACATTTTTGCATGACATTTTAATCAGAAGGCACGATACAATACAATTTAAATTGCAAATTAAAAGTTTGTAATAAAAAAGAGAGAGGTAGATAATGAGTGTCGCTACTAATATGTATGTCACTATTCTTACGACATAGTTTACGATTCAAAAAACCGTAAAAGATGATCGCACAAAAGCTGGTATCATTATTTCGAACTTTGACATTAGTGGTTGTCATTTTAGTCTCTTCAGGGTTATAGGCTTCAGTTTTAAAGGCTGAGGACTCCTGCGTGGCTGGTTGAACAAAAAAAAAACAGTAACAATTTAATTCTTTAATAAATAGTAACCCGCCTTACAAACTAATAAATTCATCGTGATAAATTAACCCATTACCAAACATATTTTACACCTCCCTTAAAACCCGAATTGTTTTACAATTTTGTTTTGAAATACAACTCGCTTTCATACTGGTATTTATGTATGTAACATGTAAAAATTACAATTTCATAGCAGGGAAAACACATCAATCGCTTTTTAAGAAAGTACCGTTCTGGCAGGCATCTCGCGGTTGCGTCATGGTCCCTTAAATTTTTGAAAATGCAAAAAATATTTCTTTTTCATCCCACTCCCACAAGGCTACAATTTTAATATGTTGCAATTTACATATGTTTAACAATATTTAAGTGTAAAAAAAATTGCCAGAACATTTTGAGGGTTGCAAGTATGTGCCAGAACATTCTGGCACATACTTGCAAGTCTCAAAATGTTCTGGCATTTTTTTTACACTTAAAAATATGTAAATTACAACATATTAAAATTGTAGCCTTGTGGGAGAGGGATAAAAAATTTATTTTTTTTGCATTTTCAAAAATTTTATGGGCCATGACGCACCGGCGAGATGCCTGCCAGAACGATACTTTCTTAATTGGCTGATAATAAAATATAATAAAAAAAAATCTAGCTTTGTGGTAAATGGGTTAGTCAAATAGTTCAATAGCTCTCCAGCTATGAAAAGCTGTAGGAAAATGTGGCTGCTCCTACATTATTTATAGAAGTTTTATATTAGTGTCTTTGTACATACTTCTTACGTAATTAAAATAGCTTCCATACAATAATTTCATGCCGATTAAAATCGATAAAGATAAGTTGTATTGAATGTAATACTTTCTGCAGTCTTTTGGTCGAATGGGTGTTGACTGTTGGCTACAATAATACAGATGCTACTATCTGTTCTAGCCTCTAGGGCTACCTAACTTTTTTTATCCAAATAGCCTACAAACAACAACAAAGACATTGCATCGCTGATGAGTCGCCGGACAAGAACGACATAAGGAAAAGAAATAAAGAAAACTAAACTTCTCAGACAATTCACTTTAGCACAGTGAAGTAGCGTGTTGGAGTATGCTCTAGGCTTCAGTTTTAGAGGCTGAGGGACTCCTATTATAATTATGTATAACATTAAATAACCCTTTAGTGTTGAATGATTTGTTATCTCAGTAAATTAATAAATAAATAAAAAAGTTAAGATAGTTGAATAAAAAAAAAACATAGCAACAATTGGCTATTTGACAGTTGTCACGGTAAAATATGAAATATGTTGAATATGGTTGCATATTGCCTATTGGTTAACATTAATTAAACAATACATTTTTTTGCATGAAAATAAATTGTAAATATTTTTATTTTTGAAAAATAGATTTGAGTTTTTTTACCTGTGGACACGAGAACCGAAACGCGGGCGGCCATGATTGAGCATGTTATGACGTCACACTTCAAAAAATAAAGCGTTGTGTACTACTAACTACATCGAATAACGTGTGCAATTTACTGAGAAAATTAATAATATATATTTTGATTTGTGCTTTTGAGAGGTTTTGTAAAATGGAGTTAGGCTATATAAAAGCTGACAGTGCAAATTTGCCTAAAGTCGATTCATTGATGGTTGCAAATTTCTTTGCGTGTAACCCTGACTTTTGCTCTGCCGAGTTTCGGAATGCAAAAACCTCCTTGTAAGTACTGAAATTAATAAAGTAAAATTGGTCAATCTTGCTAAGTGGTCACAGGGGGATTTTTTTGTAAGTTTTTCCTCAACGTCCCCTTAACGACACCATATTACTAATAATTTTAAATTACTTAAAGGTTATGTTTATGAACAATATTAGGTTAGGTTTAATTTGTTTTTTTAGTAAATCAGAGGCTAAGTTGATTTCTTCTAAATACTTACATCAAAGTGGTCCTCACAAAAGAATATTGCTGATATAACAGATGTTAACTCTGGGTCTCGACGTGCTAATTGTAACCACTGTTTTCGACGTTGAAGGCATTTATGAACGTGTATAAACAATTTGTTAGGAAATTTAATTGTAGTACTTCTACACATAGGCACTGTCTGCTGCTGCTGCAGCTGCACATGTCTTGTAGCTTGTCATTTTCACAATTCCAGTGAAAAAGGTGTAAGTTTTTCACATAAAATATCTTCAGAGTTAGAGCATAAACTGTTGTTATTTGAAATGTGACGTCACAGCCAGCAAGTGACAGATGGCAGTCTATTTTCGCGCGAATTTCAAATTAATGGATTAAAAGTTATTTTTATTCCTACTAAATAACACTTTTTTGAAAAAATAAATATTGTAAGAGGTATAAAATAAACCTACGAAAATTTTAAAATATTTTTCCAAAAATTGTCTAATAGCCAATTTAATTCTTTAATAAATTATAACCCACCTTACAATTAATAAATTCATCGTGATAAATAAACCCATACCAAACATATTTTACACCTCCCTTAAAACCCAAATTGTTTTACAATTTTAATTGAAATACAACTCGCTTTCAAACTGGTATTTAAGAATGTAACACACATCAACCGCTTTTTAAAATAAATAACAGCTTTTCCATCTGTACTCAAAAATACCGGTAGCTGTCAAAAGCACCACCTATATTTAAATACCGTTATTCCTTGACGTTATCAACACTGAAAAGCGGTATTGGGTAATACTAGGTCACATAGTATTTATGTATTTTGCGTTATTCCTTCATTCCTTGTTGGAATATCTCATCATAACTTTGTGTATAGCCCTCGCGTGTGTGACTAGGGCGGATTTCTGAGCGAAGGTAGCTGTACAGTGAGTACAGGCGAATGGTCGTTCTCCTGTGTGGGTTCGAATGTGGTTGTCTAGGATACGATTTGTCTGTGAACAGATAAAGTAACAATACATTAGTAATAAAACTGAAACAAAAATATTATACGTGACAGATATTAAACATGACAAATATTATACATGACAGAGACAAAAATATTATACGTAGTACGATGTTTGCATAAAAAACAAACTGAAACTTTAAATCTCCAAATAGCCAACTCACTCATAATTTTATTGTTTGACACAATTCACTCATTGTTTGCACTTGTGACAAACAATATACATTGTAATGTAATAGAAATACAATACATGTGTAATTTTGTATGTTTGTTACTGTTTCGCACAAAAGCTGCTGAACAGACTTTCATGAAATTTAGCACATAGGTATATCATGGTCTGTAATATGGTTTAAGGTACTTATCATCTCGGAAACCGCGGAGAGAACGCTAATTTAAATAAAAATATTAGTAAAATTTACTTACCATAAAGCCGCGGCCACAATACGAACAGATCTTGTTTTTTGGCGCCCGAATATTATTGTGATATGTCGCTATGTGTGTACGCAGCCGGAAACCATTAAGGAAATACTGAAAACAATTGTCACTTAAGGAGAATACATTAACATAGTAGATTATTTGAAGAGATGGTGAATTACTTTCTTTACGACCTCTTAGAAGCTTCGTCTCCAGGTGTATATAAAGTTCTTGGTTTTATATTAGGATCTGAATACGTACTCTAGAACACTTGTCACAATAGTGGTTGGTTTTTTGCAAGTGTATATATTTGTAGTGATTATTCATTGCAGTTTTTTTCGCGTAGACGTTTGGACATTCCGTGCACGGGAAACTGAAATAAATTACGAATAAAACCATATAACAAAAAGACAGTGTTAGGTTAGGTTACTCGTGTAAAAAAATGGATTATAAAGATTATATTTATTACGCACGCCAAGTACATTGAGATTTCGGGAATTGATAACAGATGGCGCTGTTATTTATTTTTATTAAATCGTTTCTAATAACAAAACTTACATCTTCTTGGGCTTATGTTTGACGCTGGTCTTCAGATGCCTCGTATACAAGGAGATGTTGTCAAATTGTATGTTACACTCCACACAATAAGATTCCGCAGAGACTTCCTTCGTGTGTCTCAGAGCAATGTGCCTCGTCATTGAATGATACATAGCATACTTCTTGTTACAGTATTTGCAAATGTTTTCGCAGTGATTCACCCTGAAATAATCAATCAATCAGAAAAAAAAGAAAAAACGTGTGTGTGTACTTAGGCACGCACGTAAGAAGTTATACTTCTTTGGCGTAACAGAACAAAAATGACTAAAGATTTCACCCCGTATGCCACAACTCTTTGTTGTAAACGGAATCAGTTATCAGCTAACTTCATCATGTCGCTTTTTGGCTGTCAGTGTGCGCGCGCATCGTAACACGGAAAAATGAGAGACAGTTATCAGCTAACTTCATCATGTAGCGTGATGTGCGCGGGCATCGTAAAAAGAACTTCAAAAATAAAGAAAACCAACTGATTTTTATAACAAACTCCCGGTAGAAGTAACGAATATGTCTTTCAATAAGTTCAAAGTTTTTATAAAGCGCAAACTTACAGAAAAATCCTACTACAGTTTAAGGGATTACATAAATGATAAGAAAGCGTGGGAATGATTTGTATTTTATATACCATATTGTGTGATTTGCTTTATGTAATTGTGCCTATATAATTTATAATAGTATTTTATATTAATATTTTATTGTACTGATTTTATTGTATTTTATTATTCTTAATGTACGGATTATGACGTGTCAAAAGTGCCACAAAGTGGCCTATTTGAAATAAATTATTTTTGAATTTGAATTTGAATTGTGCGTTCAACAAGCCGAACGGCTTTTTATGTACAGTGGGCAACATAGGTATACACGGCTTGATAAAACAAAACCATTCGAACAAAAACATTCCTTAATGTTCAGTTTAACAAATTTTTTGTGTTAATAACAATGTTAAATTCTACCTATGTACGTAACTTAAGATTTAACATTGATAGCAACAGGAACAGTCTGTACTATTAATAAAATCCCGTTCATGTATGTGCCACAGATTATTCCATTTTGCTATCGACACTCGACAGCGCCGAATCGATTTCGCCGAATTGACAATTTGACGGACACATTTTTCACAACAAAGTTATACCTCCTTATCTCTATACTCCATGACATTAGCCTTATAAATATAGATAACATACCTAATGTGATTGATAAGACGCTGTTTCGTCGTTGTTCTAAACCCGCAGTAATCGCACACAAACCATCTATGCATACTGTTATAATGTTTATAAAACTCCTTGTATTTATCACTGTAATAAAAACGCATAACATTCAATAGTGTAGCCAGATAAAAGCTCCATTCCCATAAAACAAGATACTCCCGGGAAAATTTTTGAAATATCTTTTTACATTAATTTTGTAGTGACTCTATGTTTGTTCTATAAATTCTTTGTTATAAGCTTTTATTTAGCCTGCCCTGTATATTTGTTTGTTTGGGTCAAATTTTACAAGCTAAAATAAAACAATTCCATTCTTCTTAGGGTGTTACCAGACCAATCGATCGATCGTCGATAGACGGCATCGATCGATGGTGGAATCGATTAGTCGACGTCGATCGATAGTTTCTACCAGACCAATCGATCGATAGTCGATCGACGGCATCGATCGATTGTAGAATGGATTAGTCGACGTCGATCGATAGATGCTAACAGACCAATCGATCGACGGTATCGATCGATGGTAGAATGGATTAGTCGACGTCGATCCGTAATAATAGTACGAGCAACATCGTACTGGCCAAGAATAACGCATCCTCTTCTGAATACATTTCGAGAGAAACTGATGGAATATAGCCGGAGTCAAACGATTCACGTCGACCGACGGTCGATCGACTGATTAGTCGAACGGTATCGGTCGATCAATTAAAGCTACCTGACCAGTCGATCAACTTCGATCGACGTTAATCGATGCCATCGATCGACGATCGATCGATTGGTCTGGTAACACCCCGAAGATACTCACTGAAATCTCAAGCCACATTCCCGACACTCGTAAGCCATACGATGTTCTCGCATCACGTGATTCAACACCAACTTCTTGTACAACTGTTGGTACTTACACAACGAACATACATACTTGAAGCTGTGAGCGTTTACATGCTTTTGCAATATTAATTTAGTGGAGAACCTCGCTTTACACAGTCCACATTCGTATGTGTTTTCCTGTAAAATATGGAGAATTCGGGTGTTATTATGCTGTAAGGATACTCGACGTGTTCCATTACGCTAAAACTTTTTGTATGTAAAAAATCAAAAATCCGACGAAAATCTCACCTCAGAATGGTAAATCTTCAGATGCTTATCAAGCCTCTGTCTTTTATTGAAACCAACAATACATTTATCACATCTAAAGTTTGATTTCAAATACTCCCCACTGAATCTAGCGAACTCCAGACATTTTTGTCTCTCATCATCGTCGATTTTGACGGCAGAACATAAACTGGTGAAATCTTGAAAATCTATATTCCTTATTATCTTATATTTCGCATCCTTTGACAGTTTTCTTCTTTCTTGCTTGATTTTGTTTCTTATTTCTTTATTTAATTTCTTATCACTTTCATTTACTTCTTCTTTTAATGTAATTTCATCATTATGCTCTGCAAAATCTTCTGCAAAAGCTTCTTCAGTTATACTGTCATCATCAGGATATTCATTTTCTATCTTAACTTCAAACTCACTCTCTTCCTTGATTCCTTCTACAGCATATTCAAATTCAGTTTTGATCTCTTCTTGTGTGTTAACTGTTCTATCAATTCCTGTCTCAGATTTGCTTTCAAGAGTTACTTTTATTCCATCATCAGACATTCCATAGTCAGGGTTCGTTGAATGTGTTAGCGTAGATAGATGGGGATCATGTATCTGAAGATCAGAGATATTGAAAAGTATTAAAAAAACGTAAAGCTGAAAGAGAGCGAGGGAAAAGGAACGAAAGAAAAAAAAAAGTGTGACACTCGGGGACTGCCGCGGTAAAGCTATTGCATAGCATCTGTTGCGAAATAAAACCTGACACTCCCCACGTCCAGTCAATACTAGGATAGCAAAAACACGCAAGCAAGTGTGCCAAAACAAAGCTGGGGAATTTCTCATCGGATTTGTTCACCATTAGTAGCAATTAATTAAAGCGAGTACTAGGCGCACAGAAGTCTTCGAGGATGCGACATCAGTGATACTAGTGATAGTGATACATAGTTTATGTTACAACAGTTACCGTTTTATCGCCCGAATCAATCTTCGTAAATGATTTGTATGCCTCCTTGGCTCTTTCTTGAAACTTCTGCACACTCCTAAGGATACTCCGACATTGACAACACATTAAAGGAATCTGAAAGAAATAAGACAGCAGGGATGTCACTGGTGTCGGTGGCTTCAACAACTGCCTAGAGTATACCAATCGTATGTAAATACATTGTTGGTGTCAGTAGCCAACCTGTGTTAGAATTAAGTAGTCACTTGAATGCCTAATTATAAATACTGGGACTAATGGATTTACATGACCTCTACATAGAAGCGGCCAATTAATTATGGCTGTATGAGAGAATTCTGAAACACTGGTACTTCCCAATTCCATACAGAAAATTTAAATTCCATTAATTACATGAAATAAATGAAGATTGGATTTTTTGTAATGACAACACTGAAGCATGCAATCAGTAATCAGTAATGGCCTACAAACAAAACAAAACAAATTATGTTGACAATAATAGTTGATAATGTTGATGTTAAATGACATAATCTTGTTAGTTTAAAAATAAATACAAAGTGTCCAATCAATTAAATTTTATGGTTATTAAAATATTTCTAAAACTTTCTAAATGTTAGGTTAGGGCTAGATATTAAAATGGATTATGGTATCACAAAATTGATCACAAAGAGATTACTGAAAATTAAAACAATGGTTATTTTTTAAATATGGTTGATATTTAAGGTTAAAATTATTCATTGATAACGATTGCATTTTTCGAAGTAAAATCTAACTTAGTAAAAAAAGACAGCAAAAAGTTTAGGGGCTGGTGACGTTTTATTCTTTCGGATTGATGTCTTCATAGTAAATTACGATAAAAGTTCCAATAACATTGAATTTATTATATATACCTTACCTTTATAAGCTTTATTTCTTCGCCTAAAACATCCTCCATTAGCTTTTTATACAGACGTAAATATTCTTTAATCGGTAATAATTTTCTGCCACTAGTTAAACATCCTTGGCAGACTTCTTTTTTTACGGATTTCTTACACTTCGGCATATTATTTCGAAAGTTGTTTTACGGAATTACTGTGATAATATTCTGGATACAAATAAATCGAGTTGAAACGCATTAACACAATATCGTTTTCAGCTCCCAGACAACAAATAACAATATCGTCAATCGTCATTTTCTTTATAATTTGACACTGACTTTTGAGTTTGTCAAAACGTCAAACGTAATTTTCACAGACAACTTTTCAATGAATATTATATGTCAATTTGATCACAGACCTCTAAAAAACATCTTGGTATTTACTTATTGGTATTTAGATAATCACTGATCTCTTCTGAAATAATACTAAATAAAGAGGTTAGCCCTCTATGGGGTAACCGCTCTCGTTATTAACAGATCCTGCTCAAGATTTAAAAAGTTTTTATTGCTAGTAATCTAAATTTTACTAACAAAAAATAACCGACTTCAAATTCTCACCTCCTTTTTTTGAAGTCGGTTAAAAATAGCTTCCATACAATAATTTCATGCCGATTAAAATCGATAAAGATAAGTTGTATTGAATATTTACTTTCTGCAGTCTTTTGGTCGAATGGGTGTTGACTGTTGGCTACACTAATACAGATGCTACTGTCTGTTCTAGGGCTACCAACTTTTTTTATCCAAATAGCCTACAAACAACAACAAAGGCATTGCATCGCTAATGAGTCGCCGGACAATAACGACATAAGGAAAAAAAATGGTTGTCTGTAAACTGTAAAGTCGGTTTACGGACGGTAGTTTAACGTGACAACGTCATGACAAAGCTCCGCTCCGCTACACTGAACTACGATCGCCTACGGCATCGGCTACGATACGCCGATCGTAGCCTATCGTGCCTCTCAATCGCTTTTGCCGCTCTCTCGCTCGCGGAGCGCTACATTTTTTCGTGCGTGCGCCCGGCGTTCATCGTTTTAATAGACGTTATCACGTCAATAAATAAAGCAAACTAAACTTCTCAGACAATTGACTTTAGCACACTGGAGTTGCGTGTTGGAGTATGCTCTAGGCTTCAGTTTTAGAGGCTGAGGGACTCCTATTATATGTATAACATTAAATAATCCTTTAGTTAAGATGGTTGAATAAAAAAAAACATAATAACAATTTAATTCTTTAATAAATTGTAACCCGCCTTACAAACTAATACATTCATAGTGATAAATTAACCCATACCCAACATATTTTACACCTCCCTTAAATCCCAAATTGTTTTACAGTTTTGTTTTGAAATACAACTCGCTTTCATACTGGTATTTATGTATGCAACGTGTAAAAATTACAATTTCATAGCAGGGAAAACACAACCGCTTTTTAACATCAAAATAACTTTTCCATCCGTACTCAAAAATACCGGTAACTGTCAAAAACACCACCTGTATTTAAATACCGTTATCCCTTGACGTTATCAGCACTGGAAACCGGTATTGGGTAACACTAGGTTTTTGCGTTATTCCTTCATTCCTTGGTGGAATATCTCATCATAACTTTGTGTATAGCCCTTGCGTGTGTGACTAGGGCAGATTTCTGAGCGAAGGTAGCTGTACAGTGAGTACAGGCGAATGGTCGTTCTCCTGTGTGGGTTCGAATGTGGTTATTTAGGATACGATTTGTCTGTGAACAGATAAAGTAACATTACACTATCTATACTAATATTATAAAGAGGAAAGGTTTGATTGTTTACATTGAATAGGCTCCGAAACTACTGAACCGATTCGAAAAATTCTTTCACTGTTGGGAAGCTACACGATCCCCGGGTTACATAGGCTATATTATATTTTCAAAAAAATTAGGGATCCTTAATAAACGAAGCAAAGCGAGGGCAGTTACTCGTATAGTAATAAAACTGTAACTGTTGGAAACATAGATTTAGAACTAGTAGATTCTCTTATACAACGTATAACAGGATTTACGCACTTTGAGAAAGTATCTTCCTCAAAATCGGCAACTGAATCGATTCCACGTATTTTTAATTGTTTTTTATAGCTTAATAATTTTTTATTTAAGAAATAAGTTATACTCATTTCGAACGAAAAGTGTGAACATTCTACCCAGCGGCGCACGCACACATGAGAGCGAACGAGCGCTACAAGGTCGGTGCGCGCGTCTGTGTGAGTACACCCCGACGAAAACAGCAGAGCTATTAGCGATCGAGCGATCATTACATAAAATATGTAGTAGGTAATGGTACGAAGATTAAATAGTAAACAAATTATGATTCTCTCTTTCCATCACATTTTTCAGGCTTTGTACTGTAGACTGTGAACAATTTTGAACTCATTGATTAATAAACCTCAAATTAAAGAACAAAATTATTTAACAATGTCAGTAATAAGTTTAAGTTTATTTAATACCTACTACAGTGTCACTTTTCACTACATTGAATGCATAAATGACGTACACCCTTAAACACCCCAATTAGAATACCTATTCAGTTTTAATCATAATACCTACACTAAAATATTTTTTATTAGCTTATTAATTGTTTATTCAAGAAATTACTTGTTCTCGTAGAGGGATAAGAATGTTCATAATATTCTAAACAAGCATACAGACTAACGCACACATGAGAGTGAGACCCACGTCACAGGCCACAACGCGGGCCGCGGGGGCCAGCGCGGCGCGCGCGCGTCGATAACAGCTGATGCACGAAAACGAATTCAACATTGTACATACCTACATTAGACATTGTTAAACACAACATGTTTGTTACCTGAGTACTCATTTCATTTAATTGGTTGGTGTGTTATACTCGTATCACTTACTGAACACATCCAATTAGGTAAAGATTCAAAGATTTTATTGAACATAAAAACATTATTATTACCTACATATGCCTAAAATAATAGTTAATCGTACTAAGATAAATTGTTTCATAAACAAATTATGATTCCCTCTTTCAATCACTTTTTACAGCTTTTGGACTGTCGACTTTGAATCATTTTAATTAATACAATGTCTATCGTTTTGGCATTAAAATGATAAGATACCTATTTATTGAAATATTTATTGTTTAGAAGTAGATATGTAGATAACTAAATTTTAAGTAAATTAATAGGTGTAAACGGATAATTTACTACCTACTTCAAATTTTGTACGCAAGTAAACAAGTGATTTAGAAATTTTTCTATGGGCGGGGCATAACACTTAACACGTTTGAGCAGACATTTTTTAATTAAAATTTAGTAAAATGCATAAGTTTATTAAGTAGGTTGTGAAGAATTGTATGAACTAAAGAGCTTTACTAAATTATTCCGTTTGGGCGCGCACTAAAAATCATTCACATAAAATTAAGTTAACTGCCTACAATCTACATAATACGTTTAAATCGGACTTAAGTAATAATACAACAAAACAAAAAAGACTGCGTGTTTAAAAGCTGTGAATTATTAAAATATTTACAAATATTAAACAACCATTTAAATTTAGTTACTGTAGGTAACTTACAGGTCTGATAATAATTGGTTTCTTCCCTCTTCGTCCTCATAGACTCCTATCAACTCCTGCGGCGTCGTCATAAAATGACATTTTCAAAATGTCCACTACCTTGTTCGATACACAATAATGCACGTTTTTGTAATTGTCGTTTAAGTTTATTTAATACTACAGTGTCACTTTTCACTACGTCAAATGCAGCTATTATTCCATTTTTTAGATCCTCACCGCTAATGGAATGTTTGAAATAAACACGTCCCCACAGAAAAAAGTCTAGTTGGATCAAATCAGCTGATAAGGCCGGCGCGTGCGGTGTGACTGACTTTTTAATTTTCTAAATCGTAGATTACAAAAGCCGCCGGTCGCCGGGCCGATCACACCGCCGGCTGGGACACTCTCGTTACGTCTCGCTTCCTCCCGACTGTTTTTAAATATGCGGAAGAGAGAAAACGTATGGAAGTGTGCGAACTTTCTTAATAATATTTTTTTGATCTATTGCGTTTGTAGTGTATTTCTTTAACGTCGTACAACTCGTACGTTTGGCAGTGTGTGTTTGAGGCTGTGGCTAAGTATAATAATGCTTGAAAGGACCCTATTGCATTGACTTAAGTTTCATTTTTGTTTGTTTCGACTGTTTAAAGAATTGGGTGACATCATTTACTTAATTTTAATTTCTTTTAGGAAAAAAAAATTACCTACATTAAAAATACGTGGAATCGATTCAGCTGCCGATTTTGAGCCATGTACCCTCCTAAGTTACATATATTTAAGATACATATTGTATATTTGATAGAGTGAGATCGCCAGTTACAAAATCTACGTGAAAGACAAAGACAAAAATCTATTCTATCAATTTGGTCTAGTGGCTTAGTGATTTGACTATAAAATAAATCATCCCAGAGGAACGTAAAACAGGATGAAAATCTATCCTATGTCAATGATATTATAATGTAAAAAATGGTTGTCTGTGTAAAGTCGGTTTACGGACGGTAGTTTAACGTGACAACGTCATGACAAAGCTCCGCTTCACTCCGCTCCGCCCCACCCCGCTCCGCTCCGTTCCGCCCTGCTCCACTCCGCCCCGCCCTGCTCCGCTCCACTCAACTACGATCGCCTACGGCATCGGCTACGATACGCCGATCGTAGCCGATAGTGCCTCTCTCTCGCTTTTGCCGCTCTCTTGCTCGCGGAACGCTACATTTTTTCGTGGGTGCGCCCGGCGCTCATCGTTTTAATAGACGTTATCACTTCAAAAACATTAGTAAAATTGACTTACCGTAAAGCCGCGGCCACAATACGAACAGATCTTGTTTTTTGGTGCCCGAATATTATTGTGATATGTCGCTATGTGTTGTCGCAGCCGGCAACCATCAAGGAAATACTGAAAACAATTGTCACATATGGAGAATACATTAACAATAACATACGAGTAGTAGATTATTTTATAATTTTTATAATAGATATTTGAAGAGATGGTGAATTACTTTCTTTCAGATCGGACGGATCGTCAGCTCATTGTAAGCAAGTTACATAAAATACTTATGTACGTTCGTAAGAAGTTATAAGTACATCTCGCTCGCACCCACGACACGACCCACCGCGCGCTAGCAATCCAAAACAACTCTAGCGAGTTCTGTGCGCCTAGTACAGCTTAGTATCACGCACCTTCATCATGTCACTTTTTGGCTGTCGCATCGTAAAAATATTTTTTTCCAAACGGCCCATATCCCTCCTCCCACCCCTTGTCACACTACATCGACCCCCCCCCCTCCCCCTAACGTGTGACGTCATTAATAACTAAGTAAATCATTCGTTGAATAATCCAGACATTCACCTTGTGGCGTGGAGTATGCTCTAGACCTCTTTAGCAATCTGGACGGCAAGCTTTGAAGTGGTACTTGAAGACGGATTACGTAACATTGGATGAACTATTTCGACCAATCACAGGCCTGATGCCTGCAGTCAGATGACCTTGAGACTCTCATCCACTAGGCTGTCGGTGTGTGTCGACCAATGATAGGGCGTGGGTATTCATCCAAAGCCACGTGATGCGTCTTCAGGTACCTCTTCGAAGCTTGGTCTCCAGGTGTATATAAAATTCTTAGTTTTATATATTAGGATCTGAATACATACTCTAGAACACTCGTCACAATAGTGCTTGGTTTTTTGCAAATGTATATAATTGTAGTGATTATTCATTGAAGTTTTTTCCGCGTAGACGTTTGGACATTCCGTGCACTGGAATCTGAAATAAAATACGAATAAAAACATATAAACCCAATCGACAAAAAGACAATGTTTTGTTTACCAAATAGTACTCGTGTAAATAATTAATTACCTATAAAGATTATTTCTGTACCTAATTCACAACGCACGCCAAGTAACTTGAAACTTTCAGGAATCGATAACAGATGGCGCTGTTATTATTTTTTATTATAACATTTCTAATTCTAACAAACTTTCTAAACAAAACAAAACTTACATCTTCTTGGGCTTATGTTTGACGCTGGTCTTCAGATGCCTCGTATACAAGGAGATGTTGTCAAACTGTATGTTACACTCCACACAATAAGATTCCGCAGAGACTTCCTTCGTATGTCTCAGTGCAATGTGCATCTTCATTGTAACATACTTAACATACTTTTTGTTACAGTATTTGCAAATGTTTTCGCAGTGTTTCGCCCTGAAATAATCAATCAATACGGTAAGTGGGTGTTTTTCAGAAAAAATGACCCTAGCGAAATCGCGATGTTCCACAACTTCGTTTGTGTTTATTTAATTTTTCTTCATTATTATTCTGCAAGTTAATCATTATAAAACAAGAATAACAATTTTTGTATCATATTAAATTAAGTAATACCATAATATATATGTATTATCAAAGATATTAAAAGGACAAGAAAAAATGAGGTGATGATTTCGTATGTCCCACAGTGCTCTCAGAAACTTCAAGACATTCGCATTTAGTTTAGAAGCACTGCTAATACTTTTAAAGTGAACTAATTTAGTCTCTATATATTTAAAATGCCTTTTTGGTCTTCGAATTCATATAATTACTGGTTATTTTAGCAAAAATATCGATATAAATGTTGTCCTACGAAAATCGAGGTACGGGAAAATCCTGTTTCGTCACAACGATTTAGAGGTGTTCTTGGGTAAAAATCTACTATTTTGTAGTTAATTTGTGTTCCTGGTACCTTTGTGATATGCTGGCAGTCGTCATTTTACAGAACAAACGACCATAGGGTCCAAAACCTGTGACGAAAGAGTTGTGTTTTCGGCGTACAAAAAAAGTGTTCCCAGATAGTCACTGGATTTTCCAAGGTAAATAAGCACCTTATTAGTTATATATCTTGTGTTATTTAAAGATCAACTAACAGACAACAAGATAACTTAAGCATATCAAACTTATATATGTAAATGTATTTAATTTTTAATAAAATAAGTCTGCTGGCACGAAAACGTCACGTCATGTTCGTCACGTGATATACTACTGGAAAAATTTCGTGACGAACTTGAATTATAAAGCTTTGTATACGATGAATGTATTACAATTATTCTTACTCTGTCTGTCCGACTGTAACACATATTTCAATCGCTATATATATGCATATATAATATAAATTTTGGCTTGGTTAAGGGCGGGGCAATTATGTTAGTGGGGCAGATTTAATGTAAAGTTTTTTTTAGTGTAATTGTACATTGAATGTACAACTATTTTTTATTTATTTATTAATAATGTATACGTATGTGACAAAAAATAAAGACAAACCGTGAGAAATACTACGGGAGAAGCAATTGGCGAAATTAAAAAGAATAGAAAGAAAATATAAGTGACAAAGGATCAAGAACAAGAAAACCACAGAAAAGTATGGAGAGAAGCTAAGAAAAAACAGAATCAAAGAAAAAAGTGATGATGGAAACATGAATTCGACAAAAGAAAATCTAGCTCCTGTGTGTGCCTCCTCCTACAAAAAAGCTTTAGTTACAATAAATAAATTAAAACGGAGGCTAGAAAAATATTGTTAACAAAGTTATTAATATGGACACTGCTTTATTTGTTCCTTCTCCGCCACGCTAACCTCCGGATAGTCACTGTCCCATGTTTTGGTGATGCTAATATTGGTCTTAAAATAATTATAAAATAATTTCTAGTATTTCATTTAAAACAAAAATTATTTAATGTTTACACAGAAGTCATCACTTTGTTTAATATAAGAATTTGTCAGGGATATAATTAGAAAAAGTATATTTTTGATACGTATTTGGCTGCGTTGTGACGAACTTGAAACACTTTGACTGTTTTTTAATGAATAGAAATAAAAATTGTTAATTTTTTATTCATTTTCAGAAAGACTTTGATGTTACATTGTTACTAATAAAAGATGATTTTATTTTAATAATTCTTTGTTTTATTTCTGATTGATTATTTGTTGTGACGCAAAGGAACGGTGTTCATCACATGCTGACAAAAAAACTCAAATATTTCATGTATTTTCCAAAGTTTTTGTATATAAAATAGATAATCATTTAATTAAGACTTTCTTGATCCCATATATTGCAATAAAAAACCATTTCATGTACAAAAATAATTTCGTTTCCCAATCGTCACAGGGTCATTTTTTCTGAAAAACACCCAAGTACAGTACACGGAATTAGTTATCAGCTAACTTCATCATGTAGTTTTTTAGCTGACGGTGTGCGCGGGCATCATAAAAAGAAGAACTTCAAAAATAAAGAAAACCAACTTTTATGTAAAGTGGGCAAAATAGGTATACAGGGCTTGATAAAACAAAACCATTCGAACAAAAACATTCCATAATGTTCAATTTAACAAAATTTAAAAAATGTTAAATTCTACTATATACGTAACATCATTGATAGCAACAGGAACAGTCTGTAATCTATACTTTAATAAAACTCAAAGGGTAAATTTTCTGTACATTGAATATTTTTCAAAAATTTCGAAATTAGGGGGAACTTCAATAACGTGTTAGAGCACAAAAATATTTTTTTTTTAGAATTATTGTCTGTCTGTCTGTTTGTCTGTCCGGGCATCACATGAAAACCCTTGAACTGATTTCGAAGAAAATTTTGTAAAGTTGTTACTAATACTCCGGGTCATATTTTAGGATACTTTTTATCCCGGAAAATTAAAAAGTTTCCCCGGGAAACGGGATGAAAGTTTGTATGGAATATTTTTAAAACATCAATCGATTTGCTTCAAATTTGCAACAAATATTTCTTGCTTAAATTGAGGTAACATGTATTTTTTACTTTTTCAAAATTTTGCAAAAAAAAAGGAAAAAAATACAAATTAATGTGAATATTGCTTATTTTTCAAAACCCGCTCCTGGAGGAATCCTTTGTGATTTTATCGTGGATTTCAGTATATATTAATACAAATTCACAGTTTTTTAAATTTTCTTCTGCAAGAGGAACAAATAAGCTAAAACATAATTTCCGTATGCGAAGCTGCGGGCAACAGCTAGTATTAATAAAATCCCGTTCATGTATGTCATGTATGTGCCACACATTATTCCATTTTGCTATTGACAGCGCCGAATTGACAGTTTGATGGATATTTCTTCACAATAAAGTAATTCCTCCTACCTTACCCTATATAAATATAGATTACATACCTAATGTGATTGATAAGACGCTGTTTCGTTCTTCTTCTACACCCGCAGTAATCGCAAACAAACCATCTATGCAAACTTTTATAATGTTTATAAAACTCCTTGTATTTATCACTGTAACAAATTAAAATGTATGCAATTCAAACGTGTTAAAGTGAAACCTTCAAAAATTTTGTTTTCAAGTTAATGAGACGAATGTAAAATTTCGGGAAGATGATAATTGTAGGTTACTACTCCACTCCACTCCACTCCACTCAACTCAACTCAGTCTCCACTCATTTCTAGTCTCCACTGGACAGTTTCGTTTCATAAAATTTCAAGTCACTCCCGTACTAAAGAAGTTTTCACTTCAAAAACGCATAACATTCTATAGTGTTGCCAGATAAAAGCTCCATTCCCATAAAATAAGATATTCCCGGGAAAAATTTGGGAATATCTTTTTACATTAATTTTGTAGTGACTTCCACGTTTGTTCCATGAACGCTTTATTTTTAAGCTATTGCATAGCTTTTATCGCGGGCTTTGAGCGCGGCGACCGAATCAAGAAATTCCGTAACGAAAATAAAACCTGACACCGGCCGTAGCTCGGCCGAGCGTTCGCATAACGTGTATGTTTTTACTCACTAGGTGTCGCTACTTGACACGTACTAGACTAACTGTTAACATTAAAGTTTCCTGTGTTTTTAACAGATGGCGCTCTTAGCATAATATGTGAAGCCAAACTTTATAATTTCCCATCAGATGGCGTTCTTACGGTTATTTCAGGCTGGTGTTCACTTGACTTTTTAAATATTTATATTTCAGGCCATTAACACACGGCACCGCGCACCGCCGCAGTAGGCGCGCATATGTATATAGTATCCAATAGCTTAAAGGCGTGTTAATCGCCTTTAAGCTATTGCATAGCTTTTTTAACATGTGGCTCGGCCGAGCGTTCTAATATACAACAGTGAATAGCAGTTGCTGGTGAATAGCTATACGCGTAAAATTTAAAAAATAAATATAATTGCATAAGTTGATAAAAACTGCTATGCAATAGCTTACCCGCGGCAGTCTCCCAGTGCCACTATTAATTTTGACGTGATAACGTCTATTAAAACGATGAGCGCCGGGCGCAACTATGAAAAAATGTAGCGTTCCGCGAGCGAGAGAGCGGCAAAAGGGAGAGAGAGGCACTATTGGCTACGATCGGCGTATCGTAGCCGATGCCGTAGGCGATCGTAGTTGAGTGGAGCGGGGCGGGGCGGGGTGAAGCGGGGCGGAGCGGAGCGGAGCTTTGTCATGACGTTATCACGTTAAACTACCGACTTTACAGACAACCATTTTTTTTACAAGCTTTTATTTAGCTTGCCCTGTATATTTATTTGTTTGTGTGGGTCAAATTTTACAAGCTAAATTAGAACTACTTCATTTCATCGTACGAAGTTAAAATTTAGCATACTTCGATTCTTACAAAGATACTCACTGAAACCTCAAGCCACATTCCCGACACTCGTAAGCCACACGATGTTCTCGCGTCACGTGATTCAACACCAACTTCTTGTACAGCCGTTGGTACTTGCACAAGGTACATACATACTTGAAGCTGTGAGCATGCTTATGCTTTTGCAATATTAATTTAGTGGAGAACCTCGCTTTACACACATCACATTCGTATGGGTTTTCCTGTAAAATATGGAGAATGCGGGTGTTATTATGCTGTATACTTGGGCCATTACGAACGTGCGAACAGAGTCATAAAACATGACGTCAAAGGAATGTGACAATGCCGCGCAACTCGTTATCGATAAAGGGATGCCGCCCGGGTTCAGGTAGTCGGATGTCGTGGTCGTTGATACGTACTGGTACATGTAAATTGTAGGTTGTAGGTGTTTATAAAAATTGTGTTAGTTATCATTAGACGATGTATTATTAGCTGTAAATAACGTTTTTTTTTGGATAATTATATTGATTTAAGTTTTATAACACTTTAATTTATTGTATCTATGTTTTAGAAATAGATATAAAAATAAATCTTTTCAATATTTTGGATTATATGTATTTCCTTAACCTTTCCCTTATTACCTGCTATTGACTATCGACAAATCCCTATCTAATGTTACACGCAACACTAGAAGTATGAGCGAGAGATCCGATATGCCTATAAGTGTGAGCGAGAAGTCTGATTAAAATGATTTATGACTCAGTTCGCACGTTTGTAATGGCCCAAGTATAATGAGTTTCTTTACGTAAGATACAACCTCTTCTTACTTGGATATCCTGCTAAGAACGAGGCATGACGTAAATGCCTCTTAATACCATGGAGGGCATTAGGATTAGGTAAAAACAGTATTAATTATAACAGGTATTATAACAGTAATTATAACAGGTTTTTCAGACCGAAAATGAAGCGTAGTCCACAGTATTAGTAGACTGGTAGATTTGTAAAATCTTTTGAGAAAATATATCTTTTAAACCGTAAAAAATGACGTGTATAAGCAGTGGCGCAGTTAGCCCTAAGGAGGCCCCATATCAATATTTGTTGTGGGGCCCCCTCAACGTCAGCTGTCAAATATAAAAGTGCCAACTGTAGCAGTCGTAGGCCACTGGTGAGCTTTTTTTGGGAGTGTTAGTGGGGGGCCCTATACACTGGGGGCCTCGTATAATTGATACGGCTGATACGGCGGCCCGGCGGTAGCTACGCCCCTGTGCATAAGTTCTGTTTATCAGTGATACGAACATAGATGAATGATTTTGAATTTTGAAATTTTTGAATCACTGCTACCGAAATACGTAAAAACATTTCTGTCATTGATTACTGCACTTGTAACTTATTTACTTTTGCACTTAGGACCAGGTAAACATCTTTTTATTTTTGTTACTCACCTCAGAATGGTAAATCTTCATATGGTTATCAAACATCTGTCTTATATCGAAACCAACAATACATTTATCACATCTAAAGTTTGATTTCAAATACTCCACACTGAATCTAGCGAACTCCAGACATTTCTGTCTCTCATCATCGTCGATTTTGACGGCAGAACATAAACTGGTGAAATCTTGATAATCTACATTCCTTATTATATTATGTTTCACTTCCTTTGACAGTTTTATTTTTTCTCGCTTGATTTTGTTTCTTATTTCTTTATTTATTTTCTTATCACTCACATTTATTTCTTCTTTTATTGTAATTTCATCATTATGCTCTGCAAAATCTACTTCTTCAGTTATACTGTCATCATCAGGATATTCATTTTCTATCTTAACTTCAAACTCACTCTCTTCCTTGATTCCTTCTACAGCATATTCACATTCAGTTTTGACCTCTTCTTGTGTGTTAACTGTTCTATCAATTCCAGTCTCAGTTTTGCTTTCAAGAGTTACTTTTATTCCATCATCAGACATTCCATAGTCAGGGTTTGTTGAATCTGTTAGCGTATATAGATGGGGATCATGTATCTGAAGATCAGAGATATTGAAAAGTATTAAAAAAACGTAAAGCTGAAAGAGAGCGAGGGAAAAGGAACGAAAGAAAAAAAAATTGTGAGTGTCAGCTCCGACGCACGACTGGAGTTTACTCCGTACAAACGATTATAAAATATTTTATAATTTTCGTTCGTTAAATTGAGTGTCAAAGCATATTATTTGGCTAATGTTACTAGTTAACACTTACCTATGCATTTCATATTGTTTAGGTATGCATATATGTATGGTTATGTATCTTTTTAGTAGGTATTTATGCATGTATATATATATATATATATATATATATATATATAGGTATACTAGCTACCCGGACAGACTTCGTTCTGTCAAAAGTTTTTTTTTGAGATTTATGGTATCCTATCTTTCAAGTTGGATCAAACTGCACACGGTGTGCAAATTTGATTAAAATCGGTTCAGTAGTTTAGGAGTCCATCGCGGACAAACAACGTGACACGTAATTTATATATATTAAGATATATTTTATAGCTAGGTATATGTATGTATTATAGATAAGTATATGTACGTATATAATATTTTAGTTTGTTTTTATTAATGTTTATTTAATTGGAGTCACTTTTATAATAAAATTGTACGCACTAAGTTTGCATCTTTTGTTCACCTCTCCACTAACGGGCCTTCTGGAAGACATTTCAATTAGGAATAAGAAGTGCCCTTGTACAATTTTTTTATATCTTATGTCCTATGTATTTATGTGTGTACAAAATAAATAAATAAAAATAAATAAATATATAAAATATATAGATTAGTAAATGAGGGTAAATGATCCGTCATCATCATCCGTTGTTTGTTACTGATTTGACGACTTCAAACTAGATGGCGATAGAAACTCCAATCGTGCGTCGGAGCTGACACACAATTTTTATTATTTTGTTATAGTGTAGGTTATTACTGTTTGTAAATATTAGTAACAGTGGCGTAGCTAGTCATATCAATGTTTGTTGTGGGGCCCCCTCGACGTTAGGTGTCAAAATATAAAAGGAGTGCCAACTGTAGCGGTCGTAGCCGCGAAATTTTTTTGGGAGTGTTAGTGGGGCCCCTATACGCTGGAGCCCCCTTACTGCGCCCTTGATTAGTAACGACCCTCGCTTTGCTTCGGTTTTCGAATAGATCCCGTGTTTTTTTTAAAATAAAATATAGCCCATCCCATGTTACTTAGGAATAAAAGAGTATACTATTGGTGATAGAATTCTTGAAATCGATCCAATAGTTTTTGAGTTTATCCATTACGAGTAACCGCCCTAGCTTTGCTTCGGTTTTCTTATTTTTTTACAGCTTGGGTTACATTATTGGATATTTTTTGAAAATTTTATAATTTATATAGCCTATGTCAACCCGGGATAGTATAGCTTCCCAAGAGCGGAAGAATTCTTCAAATCAGTTCAGTAGTTTCGGAGCCTATTCAAAGCAAACAAACAATCAAATCTTTCCCCTTTATAATATTAGTACAGAAGTACAGACAAACAAATAAAAAAAAAAAAAAAAGTATCCTGTTAATAATATTAGCAAGTTAGTAAACAGTAACTGTTAGTTTTAAGCCCCGACGTAGCTCGTAAACGAATGGACCGATTATGATGCGGTTTTGAAAGTTGACGTGATTGAGATGGTTCTTCTCGGCTATGTTTAGTGTAAATGAATCTGTTTTTTAAATGTTAAAAAAGTATAGTTTTTAATAAACAGTTACCGTTTTATCGCCCGAATCAATCTTCGTTAATGATTTGTATGCCTCCTTGGCTCTTTCTTGAAACTTCTGCACACTCCTAAGGATACTCCGACATTGACAACACATTGAAGGAATCTGAAAGAAATAAGACAGCAGGGATGTCACTGGTGTCGGTGGCTCCAACAACTGCCTAAAGTATACCAATCCTATGTAAATACATTGTTGGTGTCAGTAGCCAACCTGTGTTAGAATTATGTAGTCACTTAATTGTCTAATTATAAATACTGGGACTAATAGATTTACATGACCTCTGCATAGAAGCGGCCAACTAATTATGGCTATATGAGTCATGAAAGAATTCTGAGACACTTGTATTGTACTTCCCAATTCCATACAGAAAATTTCAATTCCATTATTTAAATGAAATAAAAGAAGATTGGATTTTTGTAATGACAACACTGAAACATGTAATGGCCAACAAACAATACAAAACAAAATACAAATTAAGTTGACAATATTATCTGTTGATAATGTCGATATTAAATGACATAATCTTGTTAGTTTAAAAATAAATACAAAGTGTCCAATCAATTAAATTTTATGGTTATTAAAATATTTCTAAAACTTTCTAAATGTTAGGGCTAGATGTTAAAATGGATTATGTTATCTCAAAATTGATCACAAAGAGATTACTGAAAATTAAAACAATGGTTATTTTTTATATATGGTTGATATTTAACGTTAAAATTATTCATTGATAACGATTGCTTTTTTCGAAGTAAAATCTAACTTAGTAAAAAAAGACAGCAAAAAGTTTAGGGGCTGGTGACGTTTTATTCTTTCGGATTGATGTCTTCATAGTAAATTACGATAAAAGTTCCAATAACATTGAATTTATTATATATACCTTACCTTTATAAGCTTTATTTCTTCGCCTAAAACATCCTCCATTAGCTTTTTATACAGACGTAAATATTCTTTAATCGGTAATAATTTTCTACCACTAGTTAAACATCCTTGGCAGACTTCGTTTTTTAGGGATTTCTTACACTTCG
This sequence comes from Thymelicus sylvestris, assembly GCA_911387775.1. Classification (NCBI taxonomy): domain Eukaryota; kingdom Metazoa; phylum Arthropoda; class Insecta; order Lepidoptera; family Hesperiidae; genus Thymelicus; species Thymelicus sylvestris. The sequence goes on from OU426911.1 coordinate 8,014,614, forward strand.
GCATATTATTTCGAAAGTTGTTTTACGGAATTACTGTGATAATATTTTGGATACAAATAAATCGAGTTGAAACGCATTAACACAATATCGTTTTCAGCTCCCAGACAACATTATCGTCATTTTCTTTATAATTTCAAATTTGACACTGACTTTTGAGTTTGTGAAAACGTCAAACGTAATTTTCACAGACAACTTTTCAATGAATAATAAATGTCAATTTGATCACACAGACCTCTAAAAAACATCTTAGTATTTATTTATTGGTATTTTTGGGGGGTTCAAGTTTCGCGGGGGGGGGGGGGGTGTTCAAGAAAATACGACTAAAAGTACATAAAATAACGCTAAAGAAAATTGAGACTTAATTTTTTCTCACGACGTAGTGCCATCTAGTCAAAAAGTTCAAAAACGTGTTTAATAGAAATAAAGCTCCTACTTTTCGGGGTTGGTTTGAACCCCCGAAACCCCCCCCCCCCCCCTGGCTACGCCCATGTATTGAATGTAATACTTTCTGCAGTTTTTTGGTCGAATGGGTGTTGACTGTTGGCTACACCAATACAGATGCTACTAAGTACTATCTGTTCTAGGGCTACCTAACTTTTTTTATCCAAGTAGCCTACAAACAACAACAAAGACATTGCATCGCTGATGCGTCGCCGGACAAGAACGACATAAGGAAAAGAAATAAAGAAAAATAAACTTCTCGAACAATTGACTTTAGCACAGTGGAGTAGCGTGTTGGAGTAGGCTCTAGGCTTCAGTTTTAGAGGCTGTGGGACTCCTGCGTGGCTGGTTGAATAAAAAAAACATAGTAACAATTTAATTCTTTAATAAATTGTAACCCGCCTTACAAACTAATACATTCATAGTGATAAATTAACTCATAAGTACAAAACATATTTTACACCTCCCTTAAATCCCAAATTGTTTTACAGTTTTGTTTTGAAATACAAATCGCTTTCATACTGGTATTTATGTATGTAACATGTAAAATTTACAATTTCATAGCAGGGAAAACACATCAACCGCTTTTTAACATCAAAATAACTTTTTCATCTGTATTCAAAAATAACAGTAACTGTCAAAAACACCATCTGTATTTAAATACCGTTATTCTTTGATGTTATCAGCACTGAAAAGCGGTATTGGGTAATACTAGGTCATATAGTATTTATGTATTTTGCGTTATTGCTTCATTCCTTGTTGGAATATTTCATCATAACTTTGTGTATAGCCCTCGCGTGTGTGACTAGGGCGGATTTCTGAGCGAAGGTAGCTGTACAGTGAGTACAGGCGAATGGTCGTTCTCCTGTGTGGGTTCGAATGTGGTTGTCTAGGGTACGATTTGTCTGTGAACAGATAAAGTAACATTACAATATCTATATACATACTAATATTATAAAGAGGAAAGGTTTGATTGTTTACATTGAATAGGCTCCGAAACTACTGAACCGATTTGAAAAATTCTTTCACTGTCGGGAAGCTACACGATCCCTGGGTTACATAGGCTATATTATATTTTCAAAAAAATTAGGGATCCTTAATAAACGAAGCAAAGCGAGGGCAGTTACTCGTATAGTAATAAAACTGTAATTGTTGGAAACATAGATTTAGAACCAGTAGATTCTCTTATACATTTGATAGAGTGAGATCGCCAGTTACAAAATCTACGTGAAAGACAAAGACAAAAATCTATTGTATCAATTTGGTCCAGTGGCTTTGTGATTAGACTATAAATCATCCCAGAGGAACGTAAAACCGGGTGAAAATCTATCCTATGTCAATGATATTATAATGTAAAAAAGAGGTCCTATGTTCTAATCTTAGACATTGTCAGTCTGTATGCAAAATTTCATCTTAATCGCATAATGGTTAGCAATTGATAGAAATACAATCCCCACGAACTTTCATATCCTTAATTTTATTTATTTATTTATTTTATTTCAATTTTATTTTCAGGCAACTAAGGCCCATAGATAAAATACACACATAAAAAATATTACAAAGTAATACATACCTACAGGATAATACAAAAAAAATAATACAATATATAAAAAAAACTTACAACTATAGTTATACAAATACTATACATAAACAATAATACTATGCTACACGACTGGACGGCGTCGTGTCACGCGAGGTATCCGGTAACCGGCCCCGGAAACGCCGGAATACCCCACCTCTCGGCCAGAACTCTTCTTCTTAATATTATCAATTATAATGGTCAAGCATTAACTTATTTGTATAAAAAAAAACCATGTATAATTTTGTTTGTTTGTTACGGTTTTGCGCAAAAAGTGCAGAACGGATTTTCATGAAAGTTAACACACAGGCAGACGATGGTCTGTAATAAGGTACAGGGTACTTATCATCTCGTAAACCACCGACGGAACGCTAATTTAAATAAAAACATTAGTAAAATAGACTTACCCTAAAGCCGCGGCCACAATACGAACAGATCTTGTTTTTTGGCGCCCGAATATTATTGTGATATGCCGCTATGTGTTTTCGCAGCTCGAAACTATTAAGGAAATACTGAAAACAATTGTCACATATGGAGAATACATTAACATAGTAGATTATTGTACCTACATGATTTTTAACCGACTTCAAAAAAGGAGGAGGTTCTCAATTCGACTGTATTTTTTTTTTATGTTTGTTACCTCAGAACTTTGGACTGGGCGAACCGATTTCGATGATTATTTTTTTAATCGAAAGCAGGTGCTTGTCATGTGGTCCCACATAAATTTGAACGAGATCTGACAACTTTTGAGACTTTGAAGTCGGTTATTTTTTGTTAGTAAAATTTAGATCATATTGTAATAGTGTTCAATTCACATTAATGTATCTGATTCTATTTTATTATACGATGGGATGAAATTAACTAACGCATTAGGACTCCTGTTATGTTAGTTATAATATTATGGAAATAAATAAATAAAATTATTTGAAGAGATGGTGCATTACTTTCTTTCTCTCTCCATGACAATGATGGTGCCTTCGATTACTTACATATGTCCACTAATTACGGGAGCCACAGATCAGACGGATCGTTAGCTCTTTGTAAGCAAGTTACATAAAATAATTATGTACGTTCGTAAGAAGTTATAAGTACCTCTCGCTCGCCACCTTGTCACACTACATCGACCTCCCCCCTCCCCCTAACGTGTGACGTCATTTATAACTAAGTAAATCATTCGTTGAATAATCCTGACATTCACCTTGTGGCGTGGAGTATGCTCTAGACCTCTTTAGCAATCTGGACGGCAAGCTTTGATGTGGTACTTGAAGACGGATTACGTAACATTGGATGAACTATTTCGACCAATCACAGGCCTGATGCCTGCAGTCAGATGACCTTGAGACTCTCATCCACTAGGCTGTCGCTGTGTGTCGACCAATGATAGGGCGTGGGTATTCATCCAAAGTCACGTGATGCGTCTTCAGGTACCTCTTCGAAGCTTGGTCTCCAGGTGTATATAAAATTCTTAGTTTTATATTAGGATCTGAATACATACTCTAGAACACTCGTCACAATAGTGCTTGGTTTTTTGCAAGTGTATATATTTGTAGTGATTATTCATATAAGTTTTTTTCGCGTAGACGTTTGGACATTCCGTGCACTGGAAGCTGAAATAAAATACGAATAAAACCATATAAACCCAATCGACAAAAAGATAATGTTTTGTTTACCAAATAGTACTCGTGTAAAAATAGTCTTGGAAAACTGAGTTAGTGAAAACAACTTTCAAATATAACATTTAATTTTAATTGTTAAATTTTACGGAGCACAAAAATCTTAATTCACAAAAAAATAAATAAATGAAATGGACTTAATTCTTGAAATAAGTAAATCAAACAGTTTTTAAATGAATACAAGGCAAACTTAGGAATAAGCAGAATAGGCTATCCAAACGGGCAGAGTTTTCCCATATCAAGTTAACCGCACGAAAAAGTGGTTGGAAATGAGAGCGCAGCGACTTATATAATAGGCGCTTGACGACGATCATCCGCGATCCCCTCTGCTTGTGTGACATCACTTCTTCGCTAATAATAGTATATTTCATTACGAGTGCGGAAAGCCTGTCATTGCAAAGAGTTCCGACAAAGTTGACAGTCGGAACAAGTTGCAATGACGGTTCCGCACGTGTACTGAACAACTACTTTTAATACAGTTGCGAAAAATGAAGAACTAAACTCGCAAAGAAAATTTTTGGAAAATGGCGCCAACCGAAAAGAATATATGCAGAGGTTTTTTTTTGTTTTCTTCACCCATTCTGGGTAGGCAAAGGGAACTATGCCCATACAGCCAAGTCTTCAGTAGATTTTTTTATTGATATGAAATGAAAATTTTTAATGAGATGTAATGAAATGAAACCTAACCTTACTCATTGAATCAAATTATTAAATCTGATATTGAACCAAATTAGTAGCTTCTTTTTAGAAATATTTTCATGAATCATAAAAACTTCTGTTTTTTTTGTAAAATCTTCGTGGTTGGTTTTGTTATTTTTAATAGACATTATTTTGACAGTTGGGAAAGAGAACGCACGAGTTCGGAAAAGGTAAAGAAAAAGCACGAGTATGTAATAGCCCACATCCCGAACGCTTTACGTCCCTGTAATACGCCACTTTTTAAGCAACTGTATTAAAAAATAATTACCTATAAAGATTATTTCAGTACCTAACTCACAACGCACGCCAAGTAACTTGTAACTTTCGGGAATCGATAACAGATGGCGCTGTTATTATTTTTTATTATAACGTTTCAAGTAATAATAAAACTTACAACTTCTTGTTATGTTTGACGCTGGTCTTCAGATGCCTCGTATACAAGGAGATGTTGTCAAACTGCATGTTACACTCCACACAATAAGACTCCTCGGAGACTTCCTTCGTGTGGCTCAGTGCAATGTGGCTCGTCATTGAATGATACTTAGTATACTTTTTGTTACAGTATTTGCAAATGTTTTCGCAGTGTTTCGCCCTGAAATAATCAATCAATCAATCAGAAAAAAATTAAGAACGTGGTGTAACAGCACAAAAATAGCTAAAGATTTCATCCCATATGCTCTTTGTTTGTAAACGGAATCAGTTAACAGCTAACTTCATAATGTTGCTTTTTGGCTGTTAATGTGCGCGCGCATTGTAACACGTCGCAAATTGTCGATGTAGTTAATTTAATAATTTATAGGTGTAAAATTTCATAATATGTGACGTCACACTAGGGGGGCGGAGGTCTCACAAATGTGACCAGCTGTGGCAAGGAGGGAGGAGGGGTCAAAGTCATGAAATTAGTGTGACGTAATTTATGGATGGTTCCCAATATTAAATTCTATCTATATACGTAACTTAAGATTTAACATTGATAGCAACAGGAACAGTCTGTAATATTAATACAATCCCGTTCATGTATGGCATGTATGTGCCACAGATTATTCCATTTTGCTATCGACAGCGCCGAATTGACAGTTTGATGGATATTTTTTCACAATAAAGTAATTCCTCCTACCTTAGCCTATATAAATATAGATTACATACCTAATGTGAAAGATAAGACGCCGTTTCGATTTTGTTCTAGACCCGCAGTAATCGCAAACAAACCATCTATGCAGACTGTTATAGTGTTTATAAAACTCCTTGTATTTATCACTGTAACAAAAACGCATAACATTCTATAGTGTTGCCAGATAAAAACTCCATTCCCATAAAATAAGATATTCCCGGGAAAAATTTGGGAATATCTTTTTACATTAATTTTGTAGTGACTTCCACGTCTGTTCCATGAACGCTTTTTTTTAAGCTATTGCATAGCTTTTATCGCGGGCTTTAAGCGCGGCGACCGAATCAAGAAATTCCGTAACGAAAATAAAACCTGACACCGGCCGTAGCTCGGCCGAGCGTTCGCTTAACGTGTATGTTTTTTACTCACTAGGTGTCGCTACTTGACACGTACTTAACTGTACAGTTTATAAACTTATAAATTACATTAAAGTTTCTTGTGTTTTTAACAGATGGCGCTCTTAGAGTAATATGTGAAGCTAACTTTATAATTTTCCATCAGATGGCGTTCGGACGGTTATTATATTTCAGGCTGGTGTTCACTTGACTTTTTAAAGATTTATATTTCAGGCGATTAACACACGGCACCGCGCACTGCCCACACCGTACACCGACCGACCGCGCGGTCGAGCGGTGCGGTGTATATACGTGTGTTAGACATCAACGGATTTATTACACCCCAATGCGACATGAGATCCGCTTCACCGGCTACCGCGGCGGTGCGCGGTGCCGTGTGTTAATCGTCTTTAACCTTTTGACCGCCACAGTCTTCTATGCTAGACAAGCACTTGCGGGCCCTGTACGCCAGGGTCTTCTATGCTAGACAAAAAACCCGTCCCACAAAAATATTAAATAAAAATATTAAAAAAAAAAATTGGTATTTTAATTCAACATTCCACAAAATAGAATATCCCAGCAACATATGAGTATAAAAAACATGTTTATTAAAGCCACCAGTACTGAAAAATATGTAAATAAAAAATATGGATTCACAACCACGAAAATACCATGTCCAAGACGCCACTGTCTTCCATACTAGACCGCTAGTGATGTGGTGCACGTGACACAGATTTCTAGAAAACTATTTAAAATTCAACTTAAAAATGTATAATTTCTTCTAGTACGAATGAATAATACAAAAGAATGAATAATACAAAAGGCTAGAAACATAAAACTATCATTAGCTACACGAAAAACAAATTTCATCCAATCAACTTCGCATAATAAATCTCTGGTATCGGAAATCTGGCGCATCCCTAGCGCGTCGTCGACAAGCCGTGCACTGGGCGCCACAGTCTATATTTGAAGACATCCTGATGACGTCATAAGCGAATAGCGAGAACAGTAGTGCAGTGCAGCATGAGTAGAGATTGCAATCCGGAAAACCGGATCCGACGTTTTTTGCGCATACCGGATCCGGTGAAAATTGCCGGATCCGGTGACCGGATTTCTGGCAAAATAATCAGCCTGTTGCTATTGTAGATGCTTTGAATGTCTGGTATAGATGTTGTAATTAATCTAGTAACGTTCAATAGGGATGTGATGTGCAACATAAATTACTGAATGGATAAAATTGAAAGTTAGAAAATTATAATTTCGTTAATATTACTTCTTGTTAATAATATTTGCCATAAATGGATGCAGGTATAAGCTATAAGTGTATTTCAATTTGTAGTGTATGTATTAAGTCTTATAAAAGTAAATTGTATAACGATAGTAATTCAGTAATAAACCGGATACCAATAAGTAAAGTTGTCCTCATCATTTCTCTATCCTAACCCCCCGCGCCTCGACCGCCTCATGGCGACCCTGCTGGCCATGCCTTTGCGGCATGAGCGCTAAGCAGCGCGTAAAATTTCAAACGTGAAGCCGCGACGCCGCAACAAAACGTATATACCTAGTTGTCAGCAAGTTTCGTTACCAACAGCCAACAGCAATGGAAAATTCCAGTTTTATCGTGATCATTCTACTTTACGGTAACGACACGGCACTAACTTATAGAAATGGGGAAATCTTGCTCAAAATGTGAGTGCCAGAATAAGGAGGTGATCGTCAACCAGCACGGCGACAATCCCTCAAGTCAGAGTGATTTATCTACGCATTTCTAAACCAACAATATATTAATTTCTACAATAATTGCTGTTTGCGGAATCGCCATTTTGATCCTGGTATATAAAAACTACAAAAAATGTCATTTGGAGCTGGTCAGAAATGAATTAAGAGAAGACGCCTTTCGGAGGATCCGGATGCGGCTATCGGGACGTGGTTCTACCAGGGAGCGCGACCCATCCCCGGCCTAGAAGACTACATACCATCGTCCATACGTCGTGTATAGTGCAGTGTTGTAAAAAATAAATAATGTGTGTGTGCGCGTAACGAAATATACGTATAAAAAGTGCCGACGGAAAATGGACAAATTGGTAAATTAAGTTTAATTAATTTAGGTATCCGGTAGTAAGTGTAGTACCTAGTAACCACCCAAGTGGGGTTGGTTAATAATTGATACATTTTAATTTCCTTAAATATTTTTTTTATTTCTTTTTGTTTATTTTTTTCTCTCAATGAATGAGCTTCACGCTATTCATGATAAGTTAAAAGATATCCAAATATATCTTAGAAAATTAGGTAAGCGGAGACATGAAAAACCGCAATCTGTAATAAATAAAATTACTGAAGCAAGTGAGTTATACGGGTTATTTAAGAATTTAATCACTAATATTCCTAAAATAAAAGATATTAAATATTCAGAAATTATATTTGATAATTTAGTCGATAATATAGAAAATCTTTATAAAAAAATATTATCATATACATATATTGCTTCTAGTTCCAGTAGTGAAGGCTCTGAGTGCTATTCAGCCATGGATAGTTTTGATTTAAGGACGGCTGCAAGCCTCATACCGGTCATGGATAACAGTGAATTATCTGTTGAAAAAATTATAGACGGTATTGAAATGTATCAAAATTGTTTAAAGAGTAGTGAATGTAAAAAACTTTTAATTACATTTGTACTAAAGACAAGACTCAGTAAATCAGCTAAGCTCAAATTAAAGTCAAATTACACTTCTTGTGATGATTTAATCAAGGACATGAAAATTCGTTTACTTACTAAGAAATCTGCAAATTCTTTGTTACAACAACTAAATAACACTTCCCAACGCGATTTATCTATTTCAGAATACGCTAATAAAATTGAGGAATTGTTTGTCGATCTCACAATTTCACAAGCCGACTCAAATGAACAGGCTTATGAAATTCTGAGGCCGATTAATGAGAAGTTAGCTATAAAAAAATTTGCAGATGGCTTAAGGAATAGAAGACTAAGCACTATAATTTCAGCCCGCGACTATACCGAGCTCAAGGACGCAGTACGTGCGGCGCAGGACGAGGAGCTGTCCCAACCTTCGTCTTCAGACTCGATAATGAGTATTCGAGGTAAGTCGTATTCTAGTTCAATTAATAAAGCCGTTAATGCGAGTCGAGGCAGTAGATCTTTTCATCGTGGAAAAGGAAATTTTCGTGGTTATTCTAACCAAAATGTAAGAATTCCTTCCAATTCTTACTGGAATAATAAATCCTTCAGGAATAACTACGGTACGCAGAGTAAACCGATTCGAGGTTATCATATGCAATCGAGTCGAGTTCGAGGCTCACGAGCAAATCGTAGGGGACTTCACAGGCAAAATATTAACTTTGCACATGTACAAGCTGAGAATTGTCCTGAAACTTCTGATACCCCTGAAAATCATACAAATAATCAGTTTTTTCGTTCCTAATAAATATTATAATATTTTAACTTGTGATTTAAGCAACGCAAATTATACATCTTTGTACGTGAACAATGTCAGGTGCTCATGGTTACTTGACACCGGAGCATCAATATCAGCGGTAAGTACTGAGGCGTTACCTAGTCACATTCCAGTATACAAAGATAAAATTATTATAAACGGAATTGGTGGCAAGATTTTCGAAAGGTTATGTTTATTTAACACTTAGAAATCGAAATGGGTTAAGTTTTGAACATAAATTTTATTTATTTGACAGATTGCCCTGCAATTCAGATGGTATTTTAGGCCAAGATTTTTTTAACAAGTTTGACTCTATTACATTTAATTTCAAAAATTCTATTCTTATACTTAAAAGTTATGAACAAGAACACGTAATAAAATTGTATAAGCAAGCGGAGGTTAGTAACCAGTTTTTGACTATCCCTCCTCGCAGTGAATCTATTCACTATATACATTTAAATAAAAATATATCTAGAGATTGTGTAATTTTTTCTAAACAAATACAGGAAAATATATTTTTAGCTAGTTCAATAGCGACACCGAAAAACAACATAATACCCATCAAAATACTTAATTTGAATGATAAAACTATTACATTGCCTATCTTTCAACCAGAAATAGATTTTTTAGATAATTATAACATTTGTTCGTTTGATAGATGTGCATCGAGTTCGGAACGTACAAAGGCTTTGCTACCGCTATTGAAATTAGATCACTTGCATTCCAGCGAAAGACAAACAATAGAGTCTATTTGTTCTAAGTATTCTGATATTTTTCAATTACCGGGTGATAAGCTTACAACTACTAATTTATATGAGCAATCTATAATTTTAAAAGAGAATGCAAAACCTGTTTATACAAAACCTTATCGAATTCCTAATAGTTTAAAGCCAGAAGTGAAAAAGCAAATTAATAAGATGTTAAGTGACAAAATAATTGAAGAGACACGTAGCGAATGGTCTAGTCCCATTCTGTTAGTTCCCAAAAAGAGCGAGTCTTCACTTTCACATAACCCTGCTAGTAAAAGCTGGAGGTTAGTAGTGGATTATCGTAAATTAAATAACATCATACAAGACGATAAGTTCCCACTACCTAACATCAACGAAATTTTGGATTCTTTATCGGGAGCAATTTATTTTACACATTTAGATTTGAGTCAGTCATATTACCAAGTACAGCTTAGTCCAGAAAGTCGTAAGGTGACTGCATTCACAACTGATTGTGGTCAGTACCAAATGCGACGATTGCCAATGGGTTTGAAATTGAGTCCTAGTGCATTTTCACGTATAATGACAGTAGCAATGTCAGGGTTAACATACGACAAATGTTTTGTTTACTTAGACGATTTAGTCATATTCGGTAGAAATTTAGAATTCCATAATAAAAATCTTTTAGACGTTTTTGAAAGATTACGGAGTGTAAATTTAAAGTTGAATCCGTGTAAATGTCAATTTTTAAAAACAGAAATTTTATATTTAGGTCACTTAGTGACTAAGGATGGTATTTTACCAGATCCTAATAAAATTACAATTGTGAAAAATTATCCAACACCAAAAAATTCAGACGAAGTTCGACGGTTTGTTGCTTTTTGTAATTATTATAGGAAATTTATACATAATTTTGCAATTTTAACTTTACCATTGAACAAACTTTGTCGGAAAAATATACCATTCGAGTGGTCAATGGAGTGTGAACAGTCATTTTAATCATTAAAGAAGGCACTAATGTCCCCGCCCGTTCTTCAGTATCCTGATTTTTCAATGAAAAATGAGTTTGTACTGCAAACGGATGCATCCAGCTTGGCTATCGGAGCAGTTCTTTGTAATAAAGATTTGCGACCCATAGCTTACGCCAGCCGACCTTTAAATTCTGCAGAAAAAAATTATCCTACTATTCAAAAAGAGTTACTAGCAGTTGTCTGGGGAATAAAATATTTTAGACCTTATTTATTTGGAAAAAAATTCACAATTATGACTGATCATAAACCATTGATGTACTTATTTAGTATGAAAGACCCTAGCAGTAGATTATTAAAATTTAGACTGACGTTAGAAGAATATGATTATAAAATTATATATGTGAAAGGGAAAGATAATGCTGTAGCAGATGCATTATCAAGATTAACAGTGACGTCAGAAGAGTTGAAAGAGATGAATAATAAAATTATGGCAGTTATGACTAGAGCTCAAAGAAGGAGAGAAAAGGAGAAGAATGAAAGATGTTCTGAAAGTAGCGTTATTCCTAATATTGACACCGACAAGGGGCCTGCGCAACCCCGAGTTGTGGAAATATTAAGAATACCGAGTAATGCTGTGGAAATGGTATTAGTGAATGGAGATAAAGTGAATGAACTGCATAAAAGGAAACTGATAGAAGAAGAAACAGAATGTTTTAACTATGATAAAAGTAATAAAATAATTTACATTAACACCAATTTTAGATTGCAATTTACGCGAGTCGAATTTGTAACTAAATTGAGTGAATTTTGTAAAAAAAATTATATTGATGAAATATGTGTTATTAAAAATGATGACAACGAGTTGTTCATCAAAGAAATTATCAAAGAGATTAAAGAAAGAGAAGTATGGACCGGTCCGCGTGTATGTATTTTACGAGGTGTTAAAAGAATATATTGTGACAATGAAAAACGATTCATTATTAACGATTACCATCTTCTACCGACTAGTGGCCACTCGGGCATACGAAGAATGGTTAATAATATAAAAAGACGATACTACTGGCCAGGAATAGAAAGAGATGTTAAGAATTTTATTAATAATTGTGACAAATGCCAAGTAATGAAACATTCGCGTAATATCGTAGAACCATTAGTCATTACGACTACGGCTACGTCAGCTTTCGAAAAGATTTTTTTAGATTTAGTAGGTCCTTTAGACCGCGACATAGATGATAATAAATATATCCTCACTCTGCAGTGTGAGCTAAGTAAATTCGTAGAAGCGTATCCTCTAAAGAATAAGGAATCTGTTAGTGTAGCTAAGGCTTTAGTTAGTAATTTTATATTAAGGTTTGGCATACCGAAGACAATCGTGACGGATCGAGGTACGGAGTTCACCGCAACAACTATGACTGAGGTATGTAATCTACTACATATTGATAAATTACACTCTACAGCATATCATCACCAAACTATAGGTTCTTTAGAGAATGCACACAAACACCTTGGTTCATTTTTAAGAATTCAATGTGATCATCATCCAGACACTTGGAGTCAATGGTTACCTTTTTGGTGCTTCACATACAATAACACTGTCCATTCATCGACAAAATATACACCGTTTGAGCTTGTCTTTGGTAAACAATCGGAATTGCCTTGTAGAATAAGTTCTAGAGTAGAACCATTATACAATCCTGATGATTATTGTTTAGAATTAAGGTATAGGTTGCAAGTAGCCCATAGAGATGCCCAAGAAAATTTAATAAAATCGAAATTATGTAGAAAAAATAAATACGATGAACATGTAAATTCTGTGACATATAAGAAAGATGACTTGTTATTAGTTAAAAATGAAAATCGTAGTAAATTGGATTGTTTATATAATGGACCGTATAAAGTAATCAGAGTTGAAGAACCAAATGTTGTAATTTTAGTAAATGACAAACCTGAAATAGTTCATAAGAACAGAACAAAACCTTTTGTTTCTTTAAGTTAAGTGTTCTTTAAGGTATTAGTATATAAAAAAAACTAAAATGTAATTTTTATTTTTTTATTTTTTTTACCCCGATGGTGTAGTGTATGTATTAAGTCTTATAAAAGTAAATTGTATAACGATAGTAATTCAGTAATAAACCGGATACCAATAAGTAAAGTTGTCCTCATCATTTCTCTATCCTAACCCCCCGCGCCTCGACCGCCTCAAATTGATGATATGATATGACAAGAGAAAAACCTCTTTAAACATACAAAGATGTGTAGTTGTATACACTTATTATTGGCTCCCTTCTTAAAGAAAATAAAGAGGAAAAACAATAGAAATTGATGTATTTTTAGAAAACAAGTTATATTGACAATCTGTTCTACTTCTTACTAAAATTACAGTTTTCGGACTGTTAGTCCGACAATAATATAAAATATTATAATAAATTAGCTGAACCGTATCCACTTCGCTGGGTGTCAAACATTTTTACTTGAGATGAAGTAAAATATACTTATTATTAATCATAATAAAATATAGCCTGTGTGATTAAGGAATAATGTAGCTTTTTATTGGTGTAAATTTTTTTGAAATTGGTTCAATAGCTTTTGAGTTTATCCATTACAAAAAATAAATAACATATCAAAACTTTCCTCTTATTCCATCCATTTATCCATCAGCCTTTAGAGGTCCACTACTAGACATAGGCCTCCCCTAATATACGAGTACGTCACTCAGACCGGTGGACTGAGCCTTCTGAATCCAGCAGCTATCTTCTTTAGGTCGTCGGTCCACCTGGTCGAGGGACGTCCTATGCTTCTTTTACTGAGGCGTTATCTCCATTCGAGGACCTTTCTTCCCCAACGGTTATTTATTTATTTATGTACACTTTATTGACCACAATACTAAATATTGAAGTACAAATGGCGAGCTTAATGCTATTGCATTCTCTACCAGCTAACCATTAGGCCAAACAGAGAAACACGATGAGCGGTATATAAAAAAAGGATAGTATAAATATATATATATATATATATATATAAATAAATAAACGATATACGTAATATATATATACACGGAGATTTTGAAAGCGTTTTGGAACCGAAGATTTTGAATCATTTATCAATAACAGAAGCTATATATAACGTTAATTTAATAATATGTATATTTTTTTTTTCATCAAAGTCGATATTCATATCATTTACAGAGAAAAAGTGAGAACCAGTAGTAGCGCTATTCAATCACACGTAGATACATACTACAAATATAAATACTACGCGTTTTACTATCAAGTCACATAAAATCGTATTCGCCAATAAAAACAAAGCTACTGAGTTGCGCCGGAGTCGTCCAACCAATGACGGCATTGCAATGAGTCGTATGCCCGTAGACGCATGCGCGGGACTCGCCTGTAATCGTCAGGCGTCCTTGGACCTTGGCTTTCAGTAGGTCAGTGACACCAACGGCACAGCTGTTGTTAGCGCGGAATGAATGATCAGTGCGTTACTACTTTCCAAGTCGATCGATTATAAATGAATATTAAAACTGAAACTTTTTTTTAGTCCACATTACAATTGATTTATCCGTTTTTATTGGTACTATAGATAATTCCAAATCAAAATGTTTCGTTTCCAAAACGCTTTCAAAATATCCGTGTATAAACATTATAATAAGTGAATATATACAGATAAATTATAAATAATACATATTTATATAAATAAATAATGTAAGAAATAAACTATATTTGCATATAATCCAAGTACACTAAACTTGACAAATCACGAATAAAAATGATGACATTATGTTAAGAGCGGCATTCTATTAGGTAAGCCTGCAACCTTTTTTTGAATACGAATTTACTAGCGGGCCCTCTTATTATCGGTTATCGGTCCTTTGAACTATGTAGCCAGCCCATTGCCACTGCAGCCGGCTAATTCTCTAAGCTATGTTGGGCATCCTTGTACGTCTGCTGATTTCATCATTTTTGATTCGATCGCGTAAAGCAATACCGAGCATAGCTGGTTCCATAACCCACTGGACGACTCTAAGCTTATGCATTAAGTCAATAGTGAAGCACCCCACGTCTCGGATCCGTGTGTCATCACTAGCAACACACACTGCTCGAACACCTTCGACTTCAGGCACTGAGGCAGCGTTTTGGACGACAAGATATGACGCAGTTTCCCGAACGCAGCCCATCCAAGTTGGATTCTACGAGTGACTTCTTTCTCAAAGTTGCACTAACCAATTTGGATCACTTTTCACTTGTTAAGTGTACTCTTAAACTTAAACTCTCAACTTTGAAAGCAGCGCCGTCAACAACAATCGGTACGGGTGTAACATATGGACATTCGACATGATTTTCGTCTTGTCCATTCTTGTAGATTCCACTTATTCATATTAAGTATTACATAATCGTCATTAGGTTCTACCTGGCTTGACCTATGCGAGTATTTATTACGGCTCGGTTGCATTTACTTTGTCTTAACGCATTTGTGTTCCTTTATAATCCGAATTTTTTTTTACATCAAAAACAGTCTATAATGAAACGAGAGCGAAACAATTTGATCACATGATCAATCCGGCCGGATCCGGCCGGATCCGACCGGATTGGTGAAAATCCGGTAAAATCCGGCCGGATTGAAAATGACACCGGATTGCAATCCCTAAGCATGAGCGATTGTTCGGAATTGCTTCGCATTTTGGAAGGTGTCGATGATGATGAAGAATTTTCGGAAGCTGAATTATTAACTGAAGAAGATTTAGAGGTTAATATCTTAAGTTCTTAATAAATTATTTACTAACATGCATATTGTCCATTTTGTGTTACTATTATTATTTTATTACATTTTAGAAAAAATAAAAGTACCTAATAAGTATTCGATACGAAGTTATACCTTGACTTGTGACTTGTGAGTTGATTCATTCGCTAACTACCAACATTTTTTTATGTTCTTGTTTTCGAAGTTAATAAAATCTCATCATGTTTACCTACTTTAATAATCCAACTAGTAGCTGGTATTTTACTCTCTTAAAAAGCGAATTGATTTATTCTTCAGATAAATAAACTATATATATTTCAGCATAATCCTTCCGAAATGAAATGAAATAATCTATTTTTTTATTCATGTAGGTATCACTGATACACTTATGCACGTAATTTTTTTAATTTACCAGCTTTTCGCAAAGGTGCTTTGTCATGGAGGAGAAGAAAAGCCGTAAAGAAACTCCTCAGCACATCTTTTAAAAATAAAACTTATATTTATTACAAAAATAGGTATTCTCTAACCTGAGCAGAACTGGTTGCCTAGCTGATCATTTCCAAGCATCCTTATCATTTAAATATTCATACATGTTATAATAACCTTTGCCTACTAGTTGATTTTTTACACGTTTCTTAAAAGATTCCACCGGCAAGTCACGTATTTGCTTTGGGACTTTATTATAGAATTTTATACCGAGTCCCATAAAAGAACGCTGCACTTTAGCAAGACGGTACGAAGAGGTAGCCAATTGATGCATCCTTCTTGTTTGCCGATTTGATAAGTCACAATTTTGTTTATATGCAGTTATGTTATTCCGTATAAAGACTAAATTACTATAAATATATTGGGAAGCTACTGTAAGTATACCTATTTCTTTAAATTTGACACGCAAGGACTCCCTTGATTTTAATTTATAAATAGCTCTAATGGCTCTTTTCTGTAGTACAAAAATTTGTTCAATATCGGCTGCTTTGCCCCACAGCAAAATGCCATAAGACATAACACTATGGAAATATGCAAAATAAACAATCCTAGCAGTGTCGACGTCAGTGAGTTGTCTTATTTTTCTAACAGCATAAGCAGCCCTAGCGAGTTTAGTTGTGAGAGATGCTACGTGCGGGCCCCATTGCAGTTTACTATCTAAGGTTACCCCTAAAAAGACTGTGGATTCCTCTATTTTTAATGTTTCATTATTTAATTTAAGAGATTTATGGACTTTTTTTACATTTGGTAGCACGAATTCTAAGCATTTGGTTTTCTTTGCATTTAAAAGTAAATTATTTACAGTGAACCAATGTGAGACATGCGACAGAGCACTATTAACATCGTCAAAATTATTTTTATTCCTATCAGTCTTAAATATTAATGATGTATCATCTGCAAACAGCACAATGTTCGCATGGTTATTTACATAATATGGTAAATCATTTATACAGGGTGGATTTTTGAGACGGGTCAGTAAGGGCAGGTACCTTAACCGTTATAGTTACAGGAAAACGTTCCTAGGAGACTATCCATAACTTTTTAAGATATTCTGAACTGCATTCACAGATTTTTGAAAAAATGTACGGTCAGTGAAAAAAGTGCTAAAATCCAAAAAAAAATTTTTTATGCGTATCGATCCTACTTCGTATGGGGATCAAAATACTCTATGGGACCATTTAAGGTATGAGTACTAGAAATGTCAGAAAACGCTAAAAACATTTTTCACACATTTTGTACTGAAAAACGATAAATCAACTCGTAATATTCTTTATTGCCAAACAATCCTATTTATTACTGCGATTAAAAGATTATTTAAGGCCTATTGAAATTTAAATACAAAAACTACGGTAAGACACAACATATCACACAAACATAAAAATAGGTTATCTACGAAATAAATTGTTCAAAATGACCGCCGTTTTCACGAATACATAAGTTCACTCGTTTTTCAAATCAAATCAAATCAAATCACTCTTTATTGTGGACTATAGGTAATATACAGATGTTACAGTTTTTGTACTGAGCAAGTAGTAGCGGAAAGTTTTATTTGATGGATATTATTTAAAATCCTCGTTAATGCTTCTTTCAGCTCCTGAACACTGTCGTACTTCCTTTTGTAGACTTCATTTTTTAGGTGGCCCCACAAAAAAAAAAATCGAGAGGCATTAGATCGGGGCTACGAGGTGGCCACTTAAATGGACCATGTGTTCCTATCCACTGACAACGCAAACATAAGAATTACGTAGGGATATTCTAATCGAATTCGAAATTCAAAATTTACTTTCAAACTTCTTTTTTATCATTTTTTACCTATTTTTCAGGAAAAAATAAGGTTGTTTGGCGATAAAGAATATTACGAGTTGATTTATCGTTTTTCAGTACAAAATGTATGGAAAATGTTTTTAGCGATTTCTAACATTTCTAGTACTCATACCTTAAATGGTCCCATAGAGTATTTTGATCCCCATACGAAGTAGGATCGATACGCATAAAAATATTTTTTTTTTGGATTTTAGCACTTTTTTCACTGACCGTATATTTTTTCAAAAATCTGTGAATGCAGTTCAGAATATCTTAAAAAGTTATGGATAGTCTCCTAGGAACGTTTTCCTGTAACTATAATGGTTAAGGTACCTGCCCTTACTGACCCGTCTCAAAAATCCACCCTGTATACACCAGGAAAAGAAAAGGACCTAAGATCGAACCTTGCGGTACACCCATCACAGTAGATGACCCTGATGACTTTTCATCGTTTATATTAACCCTTTGTATCCTATTACTTAAATAAGAAGCGAGCAAGTTAAGGGCCTTGTTTTTCACGCCATAGTGACTAAGTTTAGACAGTAAAGTATCATGCTCAACACAATCAAACGCTTTTGATAAGTCACAAAATATATCTATAGCATTTTGAGATGACTCCCATGCTTCATATATATGCTTTAAGAGCCTGGCTCCGGCATCAGTTGTACTACGACCTTTAGTAAAACCGTATTGCTCCGGATGTAATAATTTATTATTGTTGAAGTGGGTAAGCATTTGATTCAGTATGATCTTTTCGAATATCTTACTGAAAAGTAGGTGCGTACCGTGAGTAGACTACAAATTATAAAATCAACCTAATGAAAAAGTACTCAGGCCTAAAATAATATTATCGAATTACGAACTTTCGGCATTACACTCGTTCCGAATAGTAGTGTGAGTAGACTAAAAATCTACTGATAATCTTTTAATGTCAAAGTTCGAAATAATGATACCAGCTAAATTTGTGCGATCTACTTTTTCGGTTTTTTGAATCGTAAACTATGTCGTAAGAATATTGCCAATATTAGTAGCGACACTCATATCTACCTAGATATTTAGTTTTCTGCCAAAACAGTATAAAATTAGCAGTATACCGAACGTAACCATAACCAAATACTCGTTCTTGTAACCAAAATAACTTTTAAATTTAGTTAGTAAGGGTAAGTATATTATGGATATATGAATGATAATGGTTGCTTAAACTTGTTTTTATACAACTTTTATTCAAGAACTTTTCAAGAACGGTCAATTTGAAGTTGACGTTTACTTGCCGTGACGTGTGAGCAAACGAAGGACGTGAATGCGTTTCGTTCTGAAATTCCCAATGCTGCGTTGCGGATCCGTTCCAGTCACAGTTAAAAAAAGCTCGACAACTGAATTACCGATGAAAATATAGTATTATTCGTACTATATTATTTTCCTATAACATATAGTACAATTGACTGAAATATAGCACGATACTATACCTATAATATAGTACGGGTGGCAACCCAATCTGAAACCTCCATTGTCATTTATCATAAGAGCGTACGTTTTACTTCTGTGCTTAACTTGGCACACACCTCCACCGAATATCGATTTCGGAAGCGATACACAACGCGCGACACGGCTACATCTCTAAGGAAGTTTCAAAACGGTATGCCCCCGACGCCACAGTCTTCTATGCTAGACAACGACTTCATAACGATGAAAATTAGTGCTGTGCTTTACTACTATTTTGTTTGTAAGGTTTTGTTTCTTATTTATGTTATTGTAAGTATATTAATTACTATAGAGTGGGAGGTAGCACAAAATTAAATAAACCATCACAGATTATAAGTAAGTAGTCATTTATTGCATAAAAAACCAACAAAAACAAGTCACTGTGGGTTATCGATATAACGACACTTGGCAACACTACTGTTTTCGTAGGTATTTTTGTTAAATTTATGCCTTGGCGTACAGAGTTCGGAGCACGGTTTGAGGCTTGGCGGTCAAAAGGTTAAAATATTGCATAGCTTTTTAGGGTTCCGTAGCCAAATGGCAAAAAGCGGAACCCTTATAGATTCGTCATGTCTGTCTGTCTGTCCATCCGTCCGTATGTCACAGCCACTTTTTTCCGAAACTATAGGAACTATACTGTTGAAACTTGGTAAGTAGATGTATTCTGTGAACCGCATTAAGATTTTCACACAAAAATAGAAAAAAAAAACAATAAATTTTGGGGGTTCCCCATACTTAGAACTGAAACTCAAAATTTTTTTTTCATCAAACCCATACGTGTGGGGTATCTATGAATAGGTCTTCAAAAATGATATTGAGGTTTCTAATATCATTTTTTTCTAAACTGAATAGTTTGCGCGAGAGACACTTCCAAAGTGGTAAAATGTGTGTCATCGTCCCCCCCCCCCCCCCCGTTACTTCTAAAATAAGAGAATGATAAAACTAAAAAAAATATATGATGAACATTACCATGCAAACTTCCAACGAAAATTGGTTTGAACGAGATCTAGTAAGTAGTTATTTTTTAATACGTCATAAATCGTAAACCGCAATTTACCTCGATCAAAGTTACAACGAACTTCAAGAACTTTTATATTATGTTACTTGCTGCTACGGAACCCTTCATGGGCGAGTCCGACTCGCACTTGGCCGCCTTTTTACCATGTGGCATGACCGAGCGTTCTTATGTACAACAGTGAATAGCTGTACGTGTAAAATTTAAAAAATAAATAAATAATTATAATTGCATAAGTTGATAAAAAATGCTATGCAATAGCTTACCCGCGGCAGTTTCCGAGTGCCACATTTAATTTTTTTACAAGCTTTTATTTATTTGTTTGTGTGGGTCAAATTTTACAAGCAAAATTAAAACTACTTCCTTTCATCGTACGAAAATTTAAAATTTAGCATATTTCGATTCTTACAAAGATACTCACCGAAACCTCAAGCCACAAGCCCGACACTCGTAAGCCTCACGATGTTCTCGCGTCACGTGATTCAACACCAACTTCTTGTACAGCCGTTGGTACTTGCACAACGTACATACATACTTGAAGCTGTGAGCGTTTATATGCTTTTGCAATATTAATTTAGTGGAGAACCTCGCTTTACACACATCACATTCGTATGGGTTTTCCTGTAAAATATGGAGAATTCGGGTGTTATTATGCTGTAATGAGTTTCTTTACGTAAGATACAACCTCTTCTTACTTGGATATCCTGCTAAGAATGAGGCATGACGTATGTGATGTATAGAGTTGTGCGCTGGTGTCGCTAGATGACGCCTCGCTAGATGATCGAATGAACTAGCTCATTCAATCATCTGTTCGATTATTGTATTAAAATACTGACTGACCGAGTCACTGAGTGAATACTGACTGACTGATCGAGTAATCGTTTTTAAACGATTACTCGATTATACACGACTTAACTCGGTCAGTCAGTCAGTCTACATTTCAGTAACAGGCAGTCTACATTGGGATCTCTGGGCGGACGGTTGTGTCCCTACAGTGTTGTGCGTACTTACAGTGAATATTATAATACTTATAATGATTTATTATAAATAATAATACGCGTGGTTCGGCGAACATCACAACGTAAATGCCGTATGCAATACCATGGAGGGCATTAGGATTAGGTAAAAACAGTACTAATTATAACAGGTATTATAACAGTAATTATAACAGGTTTTTCAGACCAAAAATGAAACGTAGTCCACAGTATTAGTAGACTGGTATATTTGTAAAATCTTTTTTTTTTTGAAGTGAAAACTTCTTTAGTACCAGGGTGACTTGAAATTTTATGAAACGAAACTGTCCAGTGGAGACTAGAAATGAGTGGAGACTAGAAATGAGTGGAGACTAGAAATGAGTGGAGACTAGAAATGAGTGGAGACTAGAAATGAGTGGAGACTAGAAATGAGTGGAGACTAGAAATGAGTGGAGACTAGAAATGA
This sequence comes from Thymelicus sylvestris, assembly GCA_911387775.1. Classification (NCBI taxonomy): domain Eukaryota; kingdom Metazoa; phylum Arthropoda; class Insecta; order Lepidoptera; family Hesperiidae; genus Thymelicus; species Thymelicus sylvestris. The sequence goes on from OU426911.1 coordinate 8,036,605, forward strand.
GTGGACACTAGAAATGAGTGGACAATAGAAATGAGTGGACACTAGAAATGAGTGGAGACTAGAAATTAGTGGAGACGAGTTGAGTTGAGTTGAGTTGATTTTACATTCGTCTCATTATCTTGAAAACAAAATTTTTTAAGGTTTCACTTCTACCATGTGTGAATTGCACACATTTTAATTTTTTTTAATGGATATAGCCGGCAAACGAGCTGCCAATCCACCTGATGGTAAGTGGCTATCGTCGCCCATGAACATCAGCAACACCAAAGGCATCACTGATGCGTTGCCGGCCAAGAAAGAGAGAAGAAAAAGAAAGAACTGGCTCTCAAGCCCCCATCCGGAACACGACGAGTCGTTTGGCGGCTGACTCATGCTCGAGGGTGGTAGCTATCCAGGCGAACCCCATGGAGAAATAATAATAGTAATAATGGTATTAATTAACAATAAAATTAAAATCAATATTACCAATATAATCCCTCGAAGGGTCCTACCACCAGCGGGCCGGATTTAGTCGTCTCTTACGACACCCATCCGGCGTGGGATTGGGGGTTAGTATTCTAAGCCGCCCCAATACGGCGGCTTTTGAGAAAATAAATGTTTTAAACCGTAAAAAAATTACGTGTATAAGTAGTGGCGTAGTTAGCCCTAAGGAGGCCCCATATCAATATTTGTTGTTAGGCCCCCTCAACGTCAGCTGTCAAATATAAAAGAAGTGCCAACTGTAGCAGTCGTAGGCCGTTGGTGAGCTTTTTTTGGGAGTGTTAGTGGGGGCCCCTATACACTGGGGGCCCCGTATAATAGGGATGTTGACTAATTTTAAGATTCAATTTCATTTTATAGATAGAACCTTAAGATTCACGAAAAAAATATTATAAAAATAATAATCTTCAATTTAAAAACAAAAATTGATAAATAAAAATCATTTTCAAATTTCCCGCCAAAAACGTCACGTGACGTCACTAGCCGATATTCAATACTATCTGTCGACTGAAGTTAGTTGCACTTTCATATAAAATAGGAACAATGACGTCATAAGCTCCAAACGGCGTTTGAGGTCACGTGACAGTGAGTACATTACATTATTACAGTTACATTAACATTAAGTTCGATCTTGGGTCCGTTTCTCTTTCTGGTATACATTAACGATTTACCACATTATGTAAAAAACCAAGCGGATATTGTACTATTTGCTGACGATACATCATTAATATTTAAGTGTGAAAGGAATAAAGTAAATTTTGACGACGTAAATAGTGCTCTTTCGCATGTGTCGCGTTGGTTCACTATCAATAATTTGCTTTTAAATGCAAAAAAAACTAAATGTATAGAGTTTGTACTACCTAATGTTAAAAAAGTTAACAAATCTCTCAGACTGAATAATGAAATATTGCATATGGAGGAATCCACGGTCTTTTTAGGGGTGACCTTAGATAGTAAACTTCAGTGGGGCCCACATATAACAAATCTCGCGACTAAACTCGGTAGGGCTGCTTATGCTGTTAGGAAAATAAGGCAGTTTACTGACGTCGAAACTGCTAGGATGGTTTATTTTGCATATTTTCACAGTATTATGTCATATGCCATCTTGCTGTGGGGCAAAGCAGCCAGTATAGAACAAATTTTCATACTACAAAAAAGAGCTATTAGGGCTATTTATAAACTTAGATCTCGTGAAACTTTGCGTGACAAGTTCAAAGAAATAGGTATACTTACAGTAGCCTCACAATATATCTATAGTAACGTGGTTTTTATACGGAATAATATAAGCGCGTATAAACAAAATTTTGATATCACTAATCGCCAAACAAGAAAAATGCACCAGTTAGTAACGCCATCTTACCGTCTTTCTAAAGTGAAGCGATCTTTTATGGGCCGTGGTGTACAGTTCTATAATAAAATCCCAAAGTTAATACGTGATTTGCCAGTGGAATTATTTAAGAAACATGTAAAATCTCAACTTTTAGGCAAAGGCTACTATACTGTAGATGAGTACATAAATGACAAAGACGCATGGAAATGACCAGATCTGCAACCAGTTCCGTACAGGCTAGTGATACTTCTTTGTAAGAAATATACCAATGTATTTTATTTTTAAAAGATGTGCTGAGGAGTTTCTTTCGGCTTTTCTTCTCCTCCATGACAAAGCACCTTTCCGAAAAGCTGGTAAATTAAAAAAATGACGTGCATAAGTGCATCAATGATACCTACATGAATAAATGATTTTGAATTTGAATTTGAATTACATACATTACATTAGTACAGTTTTTAACATTTTAAAATAATTATATTTAATTTATATTGATTGATTTCGACAAAATAATAATATTTTAGGTGTTTAAATGTTTTCCTTGATACTTTAAACATAAATTTATTTTAATTTACTGATAGTGTCAACATCTATATTGTTACGGCTAATACGGTGGTAGCTACGCCGCTGTGCATGAGTTCTGTTTATCAGTGATACCTAGATAAATGAATGATTTTGAATTTTGAAATTTTTGAATCACCGATGCCGAAATACGTAAAAACATTCCTCTTGTCACTGATCACTGCACTTGTAACTTATTTACTTTTGTACTTAGGACCAGGTTAAACATCTTTTTATTTTTGTTACTCACCTCAGAATGGTAAATCTTCATATGGTTATCAAACCTCTGTCTTATAACGAAACCAACAATACATTTATCACATCTAAAGTTTGATTTCAAATACTCCACACTGAATCTAGCGAACTCCAGACATTTTTGTCTCTCATCATCGTCGATTTTGACGGCAGAACATAAACTGGTGAAATCTTGATAATCTACATTCCTTATTATATTATATTTCGCTTCCTTTGACAGTTTTATTTTTTCATGCTTGATTTTGTTTCTTATTACTTTATTTATTTTATCATCACTTTCATTTATTTCTTCTTTTATTGTAGTTTCATCATTATGCTCTGCAAAATCTGCTTCTTCTTTAATATTGTTATCATCAGAATATTCATTTTTTATCTTAACTTCAAACTCACTCTCTTCCTTGATTCCTTCTACAGCATTTTCACATTCAGTTTTGACCTCTTCTTGTGTGTTAACTGTTCTATCAATTCCTGTCTCAGATTTGCTTTCAAGAGTTACTTTTATTCCATCATCAGACATTCCATAGTCAGGGTTCGTTGAATGTGTTAACGTAGATAGATGGGGATCATGTATCTGAAGATCAGAGATATTGAAAAGTATTAAAAAAACGGAAAGCTGAAAGAGAGCGAGGGAAAAGGAACGAAAGAAAAAAAAATAGTGTGTGTCAGCTCCTGACGCACGACTAGAGTTTACTCCGTACGAACGATTATTAAATATTTTATAATTTTCGTTCGCTAAATTATAAAATATATAGATTAGTAAATGAGGGTAAATGATCCGTCATCATCATCCGTTGTTTGTTACTGATTTGACGACTTCAAACTAGATGGCGATAGAAACTCCAATCGTGCGTCGGAGTTGACACACAATTTTTATTATTTTGTTATAGTGTAGGTTATTACTGTTTGTAAATATTAGTAACAGTAGCGTAGCTAGCCCTAAGGAGACCCCATATCAATGTTTGTTGTGGGGCCCCCTCGACGGTAGGTGTCAAAATATAAAAGGAGTGCCAACTGTAGCGGTCGTAGCCGCGAGCTTTTTTTGGGAGTGTTAGTGGGGCCCCTATATGCTGGAGCCCCCTAAAATTGATACGGCTGATACGGCAGTAGCTACGCCCTTGATTAGGAACGCTTTGCTTCGGTTTTCGAATAGATCCCGTGTTTTTTTAAAATAAAATATAGCCCATGTTACTTAGGAATAATAGAGTACTGGGACTATTGGTGATAGAATTCTTGAAATCGATCCAATAGTTTTTGAGTTTATCCATTACGAGTAACCGCCCTCGCTTTGCTTTGGTTTTCTTATTTTTTTACAGCTTGGGTTACATTATTGGATATTTTTTGAAAATTTTATATAGCCTATGTCAACCCGGGATAGTATAGCTTCCCAAGAGCGAAAGAATTTTTCAAATCAGTTCAGTAGTTTTGGAACCTATTCAATGCAAACAAACAATCAAATCTTTCCTCTTTATAATATTAGTACAGAAGTAGATACAGACAAACAAATAAAAAAAATCAAAAGTTTCCTGTTAATAATATTAGTTAACAAGTTAGTAAACAGTAACTTTTAGTTTTAAGCCCCGACGTAGCTCGTAAACGAATGGACCGAATATGATGCGGTTTTGAAAGTTGACGTGATTGAGATGGCTCTTCTCAGCTATGTTTAGTGTAAATGAAACTGTTTTTTAAATGTTAAAAAAGTATAGTTTTTAGTAAACAGTTACCGTTTTAACGCCCGAATCAATCTTTGTTAATGATTTGTATGCCTCCTTGGCTCTTTCTTGAAACTTCTGCACACTCCTAAGGATACTCCGACATTGACAACACATTGAAGGAATCTGAAAGAAATAAGACAGCAGGGATGTCACTGGTGTCGGTGGCTCCAACAACTCCCTAGAGCCCTAGAGTATACCAATCGTATGTAAATACATTGTTGGTGTCAGTAGCCAACCTGTGTTAGAATTATGTAGTCACTTGAATGTCTAATTATAAATACTGGGACTAATAGATTTACATGACCTCTGCATAGAAGCGGCCAACTAATTATGGCTATATGAGGGAATTCTGAAACACTTGTACTTCCCAATTCCATACAGAAAATTTCAATTCCATTAATTACATGAAATAAATGAAGATTGGATTTTTTGTAATGACAACACTGAAACATGTAATGGCCAACAAACAATACAAAACTTAAATATTATCTGTTGATAATGTCGATATTAAATGACATAATCTTGTTAGTTTAAAAATAAATACAAAGTGTCCAATCAATTAAATTTTATGGTTATTAAAATATTTCTAAAACTTTCTAAATGTTAGGGCTAGATGTTAAAATGGATTATGTTATCTCAAAATTGATCACAAAGAGATTACTGAAAATTAAAACAATGGTTATTTTTTATATATGGTTGATATTTAACGTTAAAATTATTCATTGATAACGATTGCTTTTTTCGAAGTAAAATCTAACTTAGTAAAAAAAGACAGCAAAAAGTTTAGGGGCTGGTGACGTTTTATTCTTTCGGATTGATGTCTTCATAGTAAATTACGATAAAAGTTCCAATAACATTGAATTTATTATATATTATATACCTTACCTTTATAAGCTTTATTTCTTCGCCTAAAACATCCTCCATTAGCTTTTTATACAGACGTAAATGTTCTTTAATCGGTAATAATTTTCTGCCACTAGTTAAACATCCTTGGCAGACTTCTTTTTTTAGGGATTTCTTACACTTCGGCATATTATTTCGAAAGTTGTTTTACGGAATTACTGTGATAATATTTTGGATACAAATAAATCGAGTTGAAACGCATTAACACAATAACGTTTTCAGCTCCCAGACAACATTAGTCATTAACGTCATTTTCTTTATAATTTCAAATTTGACACTGACTTTTGAGTTTGTGAAAACGTCAAACGTAATTTTCACAGACAACTTTTCAATCAATGAATAATAAATGTCAATTTGATCACAGACCTCTAAAAAACATCTTGGTATTTATTTATTGGTATTTTTGCGTTCTGTTTAATCGTATTCACTGATCTCTTCTGAAATAATACTAAAGAGGTTAGCCCTCTATGGGGTAACCGCTCTCGTTATTAACAGATCCTGCTCAAGATATAAAAGTTTTTATTGCTAAAAATAACATAATTACTTTTAACAAAAAATTAAACCTACGGATATTACTGCAAAGCTGTAGGAAAATGTGGCTGCTCCTACATTATATATAGGAGTTTTATATTAGTGTCTTTGTACATAGGTTCTTCTTACGTAATTAAAATAGCATCCATACAATAATTTCATGCCGATTAAAATCGATAAAGATAAATAGTATTGAATCATGGGCGTAGCCAGGTTTTAGTTTCGGGGGGGGGGGGGGGGGGGGTCAAGTTTCGCGGGGGGGGTGGGGGGTGTTCAAGAAAATACAACGACTAAAAGTACATAAAATAACGCTAAAGAAAATTGAGACTTTATTTTTTCTCACGACGTATGTAGTGCCATCACGGACCTAAAAAAAAGAAGTGCCATCTATTATTAGTTCAGTCAAAAAGTTCAAAAACGTGTTTAATAGAAATAAAGCTCCTAAAAATATGTGCGATAGCTCATTCGATTCGGAATGACGTCGAGAAAAATGTTTTTAAGGATTTATTAGCACATAAAAATTTCAGTCCTTAACTTTTCGGGGGGGGGGGGGGGGGGGTTTGAACCCCCGAAACCCCCCCCTGGCTACGCCCATGTATTGAATGTAATACTTTCTGCAGTTTTTTGGTCGAATTGGTGTTGACTGTTGGCTACACCAATACAGATGCTACTAAGTACCATCTGTTCTAGGGCTACCTACCTTTTTTTATCCAAATAGCCTACAAACAACAACAAAGGCATTGGATCGCTGATGCGTCGCCGGACAAGAACGACATAAGAAAAAAAATAAAGAAAAATAAACTTCTCGAACAATTCACTCTAGCACACTGGAGTAGCGTGTTGGAGTATGCTCTAGGCTTCAGTTTTAGAGGCTGTGGGACTCCTGCGTGGCTGGTTGAATAAAAAAAACATAGTAACAATTTAATTCTTTAATAAATTGTAAACCGCCTTACAAACTAATACATTCATAGTGATATATTAACCCATACCCAACATATTTTACACCTCCCTTAAGTCCCAAATTGTTTTAACTACAGTTTTGTTTTGAAATACAACTCGCTTTCATACTGGTATTTATGTATGTAACATGTAAAATTTACAATTTCATAGCAGGGAAAACACAACCGCTTTTTAACATCAAAATAACTTTTCCATCCGTACTCAAAAATACCGGTAACTGTCAAAAACACCAACTGTATTTAAATACCGTTATCCCTTGACGTTATCAGCACTGAAAACCGGTATTGGGTAACACTAGGTTTTTGCGTTATTCCTTCATTCCTTGGTGGAATATCTCATCATAACTTTGTGTATAGCCCTCGCGTGTGAGACTAGGGCGGATTTCTGAGCGAAGGTAGCTGTACAGTGAGTACAGGCGAATGGTCGTTCTCCTGTGTGGGTTCGAATGTGGTTATTTAGGGTACGATTTGTCTGTGAACAGATAAAGTAACATTGCAATATCTATATACTAATCTTATAAAGAGGAAAGGTTTGATTGTTTGCATTGAATAGGCTCCGAAACTACTGAACCGATTTGAAAAATTTCTTTCACTGTTGGGAAGCTACACGATCCCCGGGTAACATAGGCTATATTATATTTTCAAAAAAATTAGGGATCCTTAATAACCGAAGCATAGCAAGGGCAGTTATATTATAGTAATAAAACTGTAACTGTTGGAAATATAGATTTAGAACCAGTAGATTCTCTTAAACAATTGATAGAGTGAGATCGCCAGTTACAAAATCTACGTGAAAGACAGAGACAAAAATCTATTCTATCAATTTGGTCCAGTGGCATTTGACTATAAATCATCCCAGAGGAATGTAAAACCGGGTGAAAATATATCCTATGTCAATGATATTATAATGTAAATAATCTAAATTTTACTAACAAAAAATAACCGACTTCAAAGTCTCAAAAACTACATAGTTGTCAAATCTCGTTGAAATTTATGTGAGACCACATGACAAGTACCTGCTTTCGATTAAAAAAAGAATCATCGAAATCGGTTGGCGTGATATTGAGTTATTCGTCAATTTGTCGCGCACATCTTAACACAAATTTACGACTTATGTGGTTTACTCATGGATGCCATTGTCAGATCTCAATAAAATTTATATGGGACCACATGACAGCCTCCAGCTTTCGATTAAAAAAAGAATCATCAAAATCGGTTCGCCCAGTCCAAAGTTCTGAGGTAACAAACATAAAAAAAAAATACAGTCGAATTGAGAACCTCCTCCTTTTTTGAAGTCGGTTAAAAAGAGGTCCTATGTTCTAATCTTAGACATTGTCTGTCTGTATGCAAAATTTCATCTTAATCGCATAATGGTTAGCAATTGATAGAAATACAATCCTCACGAACTTTCATATCCTTAATTTTATTTATTTATTTATTTATTTTATTTCAATTTTATTTTCAGGCAACTAAGGCCCATAGATAAAATACACACATAAAAAATATTACAAAGTAATACATACAGGATAATACAAAAAAAAAAATTAAAATGTGTGCAATTCACACGTGGTAGAAGTGAAACCTTCAAACTTTTTGTTTTCAAGATAATGAGATGAATGTAAAATTTCGGGAAGATGATAAATGTAGGTTTCACTAATCTGCCGTCCTCAAGCTAAAAGGCGGCTAAATGTCATCTGGTAAATTACTTTATTAACAGTTTTGATATTTTTTTGACCTTTAGTAATATTTAAGTTCAAAATATATATATATATATATATATCTTTTGAGTTTGACATAGTATGACAACATTAACAATTGTTTTATTTATAGAGAATCACTAGCACAATTTCAAAATAATCCTGCGTTTTTTGGCTCTACCTCAAAAACTGTTTTTGTCACTTAACCGCCTTTTAGTTTGAGGACGGCAGTAATTTACTTCACTCCGCTCCGTCCGCCCCGCCCCGCCCCGCCCCGCTCCGCTCCCCTACCCCTCACTCCCCTACCCTACCCCTGTACAATGCTTCCTATCTCACTTTAGAATTTATGTGTGTCTCTTTTTACTGGACAGTTTCGTTTCATAAAATTTCAAGTCACCCCCGTACTAAAGAAGTTTTCACTTCAAAAATAATACAATATATAAAAAAAAACTTACAAATATAGTTATACAAATACTATACATAAACAATAATACTATGCTACATGAATTGACTGCGTCGTGTCACGCGAGGTATCCGGTAACCGGCCCCGGAAACGCCGGAATACCACACCTCTCGGCCAGAACTCTTCTTCTTAATAGTATCCATGTATAATTTTGTATGTTTGTTACGGTTTTGCGCATAAACTGCTGATTTTCATGAAATTTAGCACACAGTCAGACCACGGTCTGTAATAAGGTACAGGGTACTTATCATCCCGTAAACCACCGACGGAACGCTAATTTAAATAAAAACATTAGTAAAATAGACTTACCCTAAAGCCGCGGCCACAATACGAACAGATCTTGTTTTTTGGCGCCCGAATATTATTGTGATATGTCGCTATGTGTTTTCGCAGCCCGAAACTATTAAGGAAATACTGAAAACAATTGTCACATATGGAGAATACATTAATTAACATAGCAGATTATTGTACCTACATGATTTTATTGTAATAGTGTTTAATTCACATTAATGTATCTGATTCTATTTTATTATACGATGGGATGAAATTAACTAACGCATTAGGACTCCTGTTATGTTAGTTATAATATTATGGAAATAAATAAAATCATTTGAAGAGATGGTGAATTACTTTCTTTCTCTCTCCATGACAATGATGGTGCCTTCGATTACTTACATATGTCCACTAATTACGGGAGCCACAGATCAGACGGATCGTTAGCTCTTTGTAAGCAAGTTACATTATGTACGTTCGTAAGAAGTTATAAGTACCTCTCGCTCGCCACCTTGTCACACTACATCGACCCCCCCCCTCCCCCTAACGTGTGACGTCATTTATAACTAAGTAAATCATTCGTTGAATAATCCAGACATTCACCTTGTGGCGTGGAGTATGCTCTAGACCTCTTTAGCAATCTGGACGGCAAGCTTTGATGTGGTACTTGAAGACGGATTACGTAACATTGGATGAACTATTTCGACCAATCACAGGCCTGATGCCTGCAGTCAGATGACCTTGAGACTCTCATCCACTAGGCTGTCGCTGTGTGTCGACCAATGATAGGGCGTGGGTATTCATCCAAAGTCACGTGATGCGTCTTCAGGTACCTCTTCGAAGCTTGGTCTCCAGGTGTATATAAAATTCTTAGTTTTATATTAGGATCTGAATACATACTCTAGAACACTCGTCACAATAGTGGTTGGTTTTTTGCAAGTGTATATATTTGTAGTGATTATTCATATAAGTTTTTTTCGCGTAGACGTTTGGACATTCCGTGCACTGGAAGCTGAAATAAAATACGAATAAAACCATATAAACCCAATCGACAAAAAGATAATGTTTTGTTTACCAAATAGTACTCGTGTAAAAATAGTCTTGGAAAACTGAGTTAGTGAAAACAACTTTCAAATATAACATTTAATTTTAATTGTTAAATTTTACGGAGCACAAAAATCTTAATTCACAAAAAAATAAATAAATGAAATGGACTTAATTCTTGAAATAAGTAAATCAAACAGTTTTTAAATGAATACAAGGCAAACTTAGGAATAAGCAGAATAGGCTATCCAAACGGGCAGAGTTTTCCCATATCAAGTTAACCGCACGAAAAAGTGGTTGGAAATGAGAGCGCAGCGACTTATATAGGCGCTTGACGACGATCATCCGCGATCCCCTCTGCTTGTGTGACATCACTTCTTCGCTAATAATAGTATATTTCATTACGAGTGCGGAAAGCCTGTCATTGCAAAGAGTTCCTACAAAGTCGGAACAAGTTGCAATGACGGTTCCGCACGTGTACTGAACAACTACTTTTAATACAGTTGCGAAAAATGAAGAACTAAACTCGCAAAGAAAATTTTTGGAAAATGGCGCCAACCGTAAAAGAATATATGCAGAGGTTTTTTTTGTTTTCTTCACCCATTCTGGGTAGGCAAAGGGAACTATGCCCATACAGCCAAGTCTTCAGTAGATTTTTTTATTGATATGAAATGAAAATTTTTAATGAGATGTAATGAAATGAAACCTAACCTTACTCATTGAATCAAATTATTAAATCTGATATTGAACCAAATTAGTAGCTTCTTTTTAGAAATATTTTCATGAATCATAAAAACTTCTGTTTTTTTTGTAAAATCTTCGTGGTTGGTTTTTTAACCGACGAAAAAAAAAAGGAGGAGGTTCTCAATTCGACACGTATATTTTTTTTTTTTTTTTTTGTATGATCACGCAGAAATCGGCACAGGGTGGTCCGATTTGGATGATTCTTTTTTTATTGGATAGGGTATGTCCCGAAGTTGGTCCCATATTTTTTTGAAAATTTTATTCCCACCCTAAAGGTACGAAAATAGGGAATGATTGATTATTCACCCGTTTTTTACCCGGAATTTTTACATGTTAACCTCAATAACTTTGTACTGGATGATCCGATTTCGATGATTCTTTTTTATTGAATAGTGTGTACCTTGAGGTTACTCTTGTTTAAATTTCGAAACAAAATTTTACCCATATATGTACGAAAATAGGGGATGATTGATATTTCATCTACAACATTTTTACCTGGTAACTGAATCTATAATTCATAAAACCAATAATTTATTATTAATTATAAGTATAATAGCAACTAAAAATTAAAAAATAATTACTTTTTAACAAAAAATAAAACCAACGAAAAAAAAAACTGAAAAGCAAAAAATAAAATAAACCATTTAGTATTATAAATTAAGATCCGAAATTAACAGTAAATAAATAATTTTGAGGCGGTGCCAAACCAATGAAAAAACAAACGGCGAAAAGATGTGGGCCACGCTGCTGCTGCCGTGTGCATCGCATGTCGCTGCCGCGCTGCCCTCATAATATTATGAATTTTATATAATTAATTTTGGTTGTTTGTTTGGCACGGTCTCAAAATTATTTATTTACTGTTAATTTCGGATCTTAATTTATAATACTAAATGGTTTATTTTATTTTTTGCTTTTCAGTTTTTTTTTTCGTTGGTTTTATTTTTTGTTAAAAAGTAATTATTCTTTTTAATAGACATTATTTTGACAGTTGGGAAAGAGAACGCACGAGTTCGGAAAAGGTAAAGAAAAAGCACGAGTATATTGTAATAGCCCACATCCCGAACGCTATACGTCCCTGTAATACGCCACTTTTTAAGCAACTGTATTAAAAAAATTATTACCTATAAAGATTATTTCTGTACCTAACTCACAACGCACGCCAAGTAACTTGTAACTTTCGGGAATCGATAACAGATGGCGCTGTTATTATTTTTTATTATAACGTTTCAAGTAATAATAAAACTTACAACTTCTTGTTATGTTTGACGCTGGTCTTCAGATGCCTCGTATACAAGGAGATGTTGTCAAACTGCATGTTACACTCCACACAATAAGACTCCTCGGAGACTTCCTTCGTGTGGCTCAGTGCAATGTGGCTCGTCATTGAATGATACTTAGTATACTTTTTGTTACAGTATTTGCAAATGTTTTCGCAGTGTTTCGCCCTGAAATAATCAATCAATCAATCAGAAAAAAATTAAGAACGTGGTGTAACAGAACAAAAATAGCTAAAGATTTCATCCCATATGCTCTTTGTTTGTAAACGGAATCAGTTATCAGCTAACTTAATCATGTCGCTTTTTGGCTGTCAGTGTGCACGCGCATTGTAACACGGAAACGTGAGAGACAGTTATCAGCTAACTTCATCATGTTGCTTTTTGGCTGTTAATGTGCGCGCGCATTGTAACACGGAAACGTGAAAGACAGTTATCAGCTAACTTCATCATGTTGCTTTTTGGCTGTTAATGTGCGCGCGCATTGTAACACGGAAACGTGAGAGACAGTTATCAGCTAACTTAATCATGTCGCTTTTTGGCTGTCAGTGTGCACGCGCATTGTAGCACGTCGCAAATTGTCGATGTAGTTAATTTAATAATTTATAGGTGTAAAATTTCATATGTGACGTCACACTAGGGGGGCGGAGGTCTCACAAATGTGACCAGCTGTGGCAAGGAGGGAGGAGGGGTCAAAGTCATGAAATTAGTGTGAAGTAATTTATGGATGGTTCCCAATATTAAATTCTATCTATATACGTAACTTAAGATTTAACATTGATAGCAACAGGAACAGTCTGTAATATTAATACAATCCCGTTCATGTATGTCATGTATGTGCCACAGATTATTCCATTTTGCTATCGACAGCGCCGAATTGACAGTTTGATGGATATTTTTTCACAATAAAGTAATTCCTCCTACCTTAGCCTATATAAATATAGATTACATACCTAATGTGAAAGATAAGACGCCGTTTCGATTTTGTTCTAGACCCGCAGTAATCGCAAACAAACCATCTATGCAGACTGTTATAGTGTTTATAAAACTCCTTGTATTTATCACTGTAACAAAAACGCATAACATTCTATAGTGTTGCCAGATAAAAACTCCATTCCCATAAAATAAGATATTCCCGGGAAAAATTTGGGAATATCTTTTTACATTAATTTTGTAATGACTTCCACGTCTGTTCCATGAACGCTTTATTTATAAGCTATTGCATAGCTTTTATCGCGGGCTTTAAGCGCGGCGACCGAATCAAGAAATTCCGTAAAATAAAACCTGACACCGGCCGTAGCTCGGCCGAGCGTTCGCTTAACGTGTATGTTTTTACTCACTAGGTGTCGCTACTTGACACGTACTTAACTGTTAACATTAAAGTTTCTTGTGTTTTTAACAGATGGCGCTCTTAGCATAATATGTGATGCAAACTTCATAATTTCTCATCAGATGACGTTCGGACGGTTATTTCAGGCTGGTGTTCACTTGACTTTTTAAACATTAATATTTTAGGCGATTAACACACGGCACCGCGCACCGCCGACACCGTACACCGACCGACCGCGCGGTCGAGCGGTGCGGTGTACATACGTGTGTTAGTGCTTGTTCATACTGACTCGTGGGCGCGGTCGCGGGCGCGGTCGCGAAATTTCAAACATATGAACTACTATGAAAGTGTTCACATACAAAACGCACGTGCGGTGTAAGTAGCGGGCACGCTAGCGACGAGCGCGCGCGGCCCGCTAGCGGCAATATCAAACGCATGAGAATGTATGAGTGTGTTCACACTGAACTAGCGGCGGAACGCGCGACTCACTCGCGATGTCAGGTAAGTTCAACCATTTTGAACTTGTCGCTAGAAACGATAGCACATGAATTCATTATGTCCCCAGATTAAAGTGTTTTCAACCTCTGACAAAATGTCACAATCGCGCAAACGCCTGGCGGCCAGTGTGAACACGAATCCGCCACCGCGCCCGCGACCGCGCCCGCGTGTTCAGTGTGAACACTCACTTAGACATCAACGGATTTAATAGACCCCAATGCGACATGAGATCCGCTTCACCGGCTACCGCGGCGGCGGTGCGCGGTGCCGTGTGTTAATCGTCTTTAAGCTATTGGATAGCTTTTTTACCATGTGGCTCGGCCGAGCGTTCTTATGTACAACAGTGAATAGCAGTTGCCGGTGAATAGCTGTACGTGTAAAATTTAAAAAATAAATAAATAATTATAATTGCATAAGTTGATAAAAAATGCTATGCAATAGCTTACCCGCGGCAGTTCCCGAGTGCCACATTTAATTTTTTTACAAGCTTTTATTTATTTGTTTGTGTGGGTCAAATTTTACAAGCAAAATTAAAACTACTTCCTTTCATCGTACGAACTTAAAATTTAGCATATTTCGATTCTTACAAAGATACTCACCGAAACCTCAAGCCACAAGCCCGACACTCGTAAGCCTCACGATGTTCTCGCGTCACGTGATTCAACACCAACTTCTTGTACAGCCGTTGGTACTTGCACAAGGTACATACATACTTGAAGCTGTGAGCGTTTATATGCTTTTGCAATATTAATTTAGTGGAGAACCTCGCTTTACACACATCACATTCGTATGGGTTTTCCTGTAAAATATGGAGAATTCGGGTGTTATTATGCTGTAATGAGTTTCTTGACGTAAGATACAACCTCTTCTTACTTGGATATCCTGCTAAGAATGAGGCATGACGTATGTGATGTATAGAGTTGTGCGCTGGTGTCGCTAGATGATCGAATGAACTAGCTCATTCAATCATCTGTTCGATTATTGTATTATAAGATTACTCGATTATACACGACCTAACTCGGTCAGTAAGTCAGTCTACATTGGGATCTCTGGGCGGACGGTTGTGTCCCTACAGTGTTGTGCGTACTTACAGTGAATATAATACTTATAATGATTTATTATAAATAATAATACGCGTGGTTCGGCGAACATCACAACGTAAATGCCGTATGCAATACCATGGAGGGCATTAGGATTAGGTAAAAACAGTACTAATTATAACAGGTATTATAACAGGTTTTTCAGACCAAAAATGAAACGTAGTCCACAGTATTAGTAGACTGGTATATTTGTAAAATCTTTTTTTTTTGAAGTGAAAACTTCTTTAGTACCAGGGTGACTTGAAATTTTATGAAACGAAACTGTCCAGTGGAGACTAGAAATGAGTGGAGACTAGAAATGAGTGGAGACTAGAAATGAGTGGAGACTAGAAATGAGTGGAGACTAGAAATGAGTGGAGACTAGAAATGAGTGGAGACTAGAAATGAGTGGAGACTAGAAATGAGTGGAGACTAGAAATGAGTGGACACTAGAAATGAGTGGACAATAGAAATGAGTGGACACTAGAAATGAGTGGAGACTAGAAATTAGTGGAGACGAGTTGAGTTGAGTTGAGTTGATTTTACATTCGTCTCATTATCTTGAAAACAAAATTTTTGAAGGTTTCACTTCTACCATGTGTGAATTGCACACATTTTAATTTTTTTTAATGGATATAGCCGGCAAACGAGCTGCCAATCCACCTGATGGTAAGTGGCTATCGTCGCCCATGAACATCAGCAACACCAAAGGCATCACTGATGCGTTGCCGGCCAAGAAAGAGAGAAGAAAAAGAAAGAACTGGCTCTCAAGCCCCCATCCGGAACACGACGAGTCGTTTGGCGGCTGACTCATGCTCGAGGGTGGTAGCTATCCAGGCGAACCCCATGGAGAAATAATAATAGTAATAATGGTATTAATTAACAATAAAATTAAAATCAATATTACCAATATAATCCCTCGAAGGGTCCTACCACCAGCGGGCCGGATTTAGTCGTCTCTTACGACACCCATCCGGCGTGGGATTGGGGGTTAGTATTCTAAGCCGCCCCAATACGGCGGCTTTTGAGAAAATAAATGTTTTAAACCGTAAAAAAATTACGTGTATAAGCAGTGGCGTAGTTAGCCCTAAGGAGGCCCCATATCAATATTTGTTGTTAGGTCCCCTCAACATCAGCTGTCAAATATAAAAGAAGTGCCAACTGTAGCAGTCGTAGGCCACTGGTGAGCTTTTTTTGGGAGTGTTAGTGGGGGCCCCTATACACTGGGGGCCTCGTATAATAGGGATGTTGACTAATTTTAAGATTCAATTTCATTTTATAGATAGAACCTTAAGATTCACGAAAAAAATATTATAAAAATAATAATCTTCAATTTAAAAACAAAAATTGATAAATAAAAATCATTTTCAAATTTCCCGCCAAAAACGTCACGTGACGTCACTAGCCGATATTCAATACTATCTGTCGACTGAAGTTAGTTGCACTTTCATATAAAATAGGAACAATGACGTCATAAGCTCCAAACGGCGTTTGAGGTCACGTGACAGTGAGTACATTACATTATTACAGTTACATTAACATTAAGTTCGATCTTGGGTCCGTTTCTCTTTCTGGTACTATACATTAACGATTTACCACATTATGTAAAGAACCAAGCGGATATTGTACTATTTGCTGACGATACATCATTAATATTTAAGTGTGAAAGGAATAAAGTAAATTTTGACGACGTAAATAGTGCTCTTTCGCATGTGTCGCGTTGGTTCACTATCAATAATTTGCTTTTAAATGCAAAAAAAACTAAATGTATAGAGTTTGTACTACCTAATGTTAAAAAAGTTAACAAATCTCTCAGACTGAATAATGAAATATTGCATATGGAGGAATCCACGGTCTTTTTAGGGGTGACCTTAGATAGTAAACTTCAGTGGGGCCCACATATAACAAATCTCGCGACTAAACTCGGTAGGGCTGCTTATGCTGTTAGGAAAATAAGGCAGTTTACTGACGTCGAAACTGCTAGGATGGTTTATTTTGCATATTTTCACAGTATTATGTCATATGCCATCTTGCTGTGGGGCAAAGCAGCCAGTATAGAACAAATTTTCATACTACAAAAAAGAGCTATTAGGGCTATTTATAAACTTAGATCTCGTGAAACTTTGCGTGACAAGTTCAAAGAAATAGGTATACTTACAGTAGCCTCACAATATATCTATAGTAACGTGGTTTTTATACGGAATAATATAAGCGCGTATAAACAAAATTTTGATATCACTAATCGCCAAACAAGAAAAATGCACCAGTTAGTAACGCCATCTTACCGTCTTTCTAAAGTGAAGCGATCTTTTATGGGCCGTGGTGTACAGTTCTATAATAAAATCCCAAAGTTAATACGTGATTTGCCAGTGGAATTATTTAAGAAACATGTAAAATCTCAACTTTTAGGCAAAGGCTACTATACTGTAGATGAGTACATAAATGACAAAGACGCATGGAAATGACCAGATCTGCAACCAGTTCCGTACAGGCTAGTGATACTTCTTTGTAAGAAATATACCAATGTATTTTATTTTTAAAAGATGTGCTGAGGAGTTTCTTTCGGCTTTTCTTCTCCTCCATGACAAAGCACCTTTCCGAAAAGCTGGTAAATTAAAAAAATGACGTGCATAAGTGTATCAATGATACCTACATGAATAAATGATTTTGAATTTGAATTTGAATTACATACATTACATTAGTACAGTTTTTAACATTTTAAAATAATTATATTTAATTTATATTGATTGATTTCGACAAAATAATAATATTTTAGGTGTTTAAATGTTTTCCTTGATACTTTAAACATAAATTTATTTTAATTTACTGATAGTGTCAACATCTCTATTGTTACGGCTAATACGGTGGTAGCTACGCCGCTGTGCATGAGTTCTGTTTATCAGTGATACCTAGATAAATGAATGATTTTGAATTTTGAAATTTTTGAATCACCGATGCCGAAATACGTAAAAACATTCCTCTTGTCACTGATCACTGCACTTGTAACTTATTTACTTTTGTACTTAGGACCAGGTTAAACATCTTTTTATTTTTGTTACTCACCTCAGAATGGTAAATCTTCATATGGTTATCAAACCTCTGTCTTATAACGAAACCAACAATACATTTATCACATCTAAAGTTTGATTTCAAATACTCCACACTGAATCTAGCGAACTCCAGACATTTTTGTCTCTCATCATCGTCGATTTTGACGGCAGAACATAAACTGGTGAAATCTTGATAATCTACATTCCTTATTATATTATATTTCGCTTCCTTTGACAGTTTTATTTTTTCATGCTTGATTTTGTTTCTTATTACTTTATTTATTTTATCATCACTTTCATTTATTTCTTCTTTTATTGTAGTTTCATCATTATGCTCTGCAAAATCTGCTTCTTCTTTAATATTGTTATCATCAGAATATTCATTTTTTATCTTAACTTCAAACTCACTCTCTTCCTTGATTCCTTCTACAGCATTTTCACATTCAGTTTTGACCTCTTCTTGTGTGTTAACTGTTCTATCAATTCCTGTCTCAGATTTGCTTTCAAGAGTTACTTTTATTCCATCATCAGACATTCCATAGTCAGGGTTCGTTGAATGTGTTAACGTAGATAGATGGGGATCATGTATCTGAAGATCAGAGATATTGAAAAGTATTAAAAAAACGGAAAGCTGAAAGAGAGCGAGGGAAAAGGAACGAAAGAAAAAAAAATAGTGTGTGTCAGCTCCTGACGCACGACTAGAGTTTACTCCGTACGAACGATTATTAAATATTTTATAATTTTCGTTCGCTAAATTATAAAATATATAGATTAGTAAAAGAGGGTAAATGATCCGTCATCATCATCCGTTGTTTGTTACTGATTTGACGACTTCAAACTAGATGGCGATAGAAACTCCAATCGTGCGTCGGAGTTGACACACAATTTTTATTATTTTGTTATAGTGTAGGTTATTACTGTTTGTAAATATTAGTAACAGTAGCGTAGCTAGCCCTAAGGAGACCCCATATCAATGTTTGTTGTGGGGCCCCCTCGACGTTAGGTGTCAAAATATAAAAGGAGTGCCAACTGTAGCGGTCGTAGCCGCGAGCTTTTTTTGGGAGTGTTAGTGGGGCCCCTATATGCTGGAGCCCCCTAAAATTGATACGGCTGATACGGCAGTAGCTACGCCCTTGATTAGGAACGCTTTGCTTCGGTTTTCGAATAGATCCCGTGTTTTTTTAAAATAAAATATAGCCCATGTTACTTAGGAATAATAGAGTACTGGGACTATTGGTGATAGAATTCTTGAAATCGATCCAGTAGTTTTTGAGTTTATTCATTACGAGTAACCGCCCTTGCTTTGCTTTGGTTTTCTTATTTTTTTACACCTTGGGTTACATTATTGGATATTTTTTGAAAATTTTATATAGCCTATGTCAACCCGGGATAGTATAGCTTCCCAAGAGCGAAAGAATTTTTCAAATCAGTTCAGTAGTTTCTGAGCCTATTCAATGCAAACAATCAAATCTTTCCTCTTTATAATATTAGTACAGAAGTAGGTACAGACAAACAAATAAAAAAAAATCAAAAGTTTCCTGTTAATAATATTAGTTAACAAGTTAGTAAACAGTAACTTTTAGTTTTAAGCCCCGACGTAGCTCGTAAACGAATGGACCGATTATGATGCGGTTTTGAAAGTTGACGTGATTGAGATGGCTCTTCTCAGCTATGTTTAGTGTAAATGAAACTGTTTTTTAAATGTTAAAAAGTATAGTTTTTAATAAACAGTTACTGTTTTATCGCCCAAATCAATCTTCGTTAATGATTTGTATGCCTCCTTGGCTCTTTCTTGAAACTTCTGCACGCTCCTAAGGATACTCCGACATTGACAACACATTGAAGGAATCTGAAAGAAATAAGACAGCAGGGATGTCACAGGTGTCGGTGGCTCCAACAACTGCCTAAAGTATACCAATCCTATGTAAATACATTGTTGGTGTCAGTAGCCAACCTGTGTTAGAATTATGTAGTCACTTAATTGTCTAATTATAAATACTGGGACTAATAGATTTACATGACCTCTGCATAGAAGCGGCCAACTAATTATGGCTATATGAGTCATGAGAGAATTCTGAGACACTTGTATTGTACTTCCCAATTCCATACAGAAAATTTCAATTCCATTAATTACATGAAATAAATGAAGATTGGATTTTTTGTAATGACAACACTGAAACATGTAATGGCCAACAAACAATACAAAACAAATTATGTTGACAATATTATCTGTTGATAATGTCGATATTAAATGACATAATCTTGATAAATAGTTTAAAAATAAATACAAAGTGTCCAATCAATTAAATTTTATGGTTATTAAAATATTTCTAAAACTTTCTAAATGTTAGGGCTAGATGTTAAAATGGATTAAGTTATCACAAAATTGATCACAAAGAGATTACTGAAAATTAAAACAATGGTTATTTTTTATATATGTTTGATATATAACGTTAAAATTATTCATTGATAACGATTGCTTTTTTCGAAGTAAAATCTAACTTAGTAAAAAAAGACAGCAAAAAGTTTAGGGGCTGGTGACGTTTTATTCTTTCGGATTGATGTCTTCATAGTAAATTACGATAAAAGTTCCAATAACATTGAATTTATTATATATACCTTACCTTTATAAGCTTTATTTCTTCGCCTAAAACATCCTCCATTAGCTTTTTATACAGACGTAAATATTCTTTAATCGGTAATAATTTTCTGCCACTAGTTAAACATCCTTGGCAGACTTCTTTTTTTACGGATTTCTTACACTTCGGCATATTATTTCGAAAGTTGTTTTACGGAATTACTGTGATAATATTCTGGATACAAATAAATCGAGTTGAAACGCATTAAACACAATATCGTTTTCAGCTCCCAGACAACAATATGAACAATATCGTCATTTTCTTTATAATTTGACACTGACTTTTGAGTTTGTCAAAACGTCAAACGTAATTTTCACAGACAACTTTTCAATGAATAATAAATGTCAATTTGATCAGAGACCTCTAAAAAACATCTTCGAATTTATTTATTGGTATTTTTGCGTTCTGTTTAATCGTATTCACTAATCTCTTCTGAAATAATACTAAAGAGGTTAGCCCTCTATGGGGTAACCGATCTCGTTATTAACAGATCCTGCTCAAGATATAAAAGTTTTTATTGCTAAAAAAATATGAACTTCATTAAATAACTTAATTACTTTTTAACAAAAAATTAAACCTACGGATAAAACTGAAAAGCTGTAGGAAAATGTGGTTGCTCCTACATTATATATAGGAGTTTTATATTAGTGTCTTTGTACATAGGTACTTCTTACGTAATTAAAATAGCTTCCATACAATAATTTCATGCCGATTAAAATCGATAAAGATAAATTGTATTGAATGTAATACTTTCTGCAGTTTTTTGGTCGAATGGGTGTTGACTGTTGGCTACAATAATACAGATGCTACTATCTGTTCTAGGGCTACCTAACTTTTTTTATCCAAATAGCCTACAAACAAAAACAAAGGCATTGCATCGCTGATGCGTCGCCGGACAAGAACGACATAAGGAAAAAAATTATAGACACTAACTAGCACACTGGAGTAGCGTGTTGGAGTATGCTCTAGGCTTCAGTTTTAGTGGCTGAGGGACTCCTATTATATGTATAATATTAAATAACCCTTTAGTTAAGATGGTTGAATAAAAAAACATAATAACAGTTTAATTCTTTAATAAATTATAACCCGCCTTACAATAAATAAATTTATCGCGAAAAAGAAACCCATACCAAACATATTTTACACCTCCCTTATATACCAAATTGTTTTACAGTTTTGTTTTGAAATACAACTCGCTTTATACTGGTATTTAAGTATGCAACGTGTAAAAATTACAATTTTATAGCGGGGAAAATATCCTGAAAAATACCGGTAACTGTCAAAAACACCACCTGTATTTAAATACCGTTATCCCTTAACGTTATCAGCTATGAAAACCGGTAGTGGGTAATACTAGGTCATATTATACTATTTATGTATTTTGCGTTATTCTTTCATTCCTTGTTGGAATATTTCATCATAACTTTGTGTATAGCCCTCGCGTGTGTGACTAGGGCGGATTTCTGAGCGAAGGTAGCTGTACAGTGAGTACAGGCGAATGGTCGTTCTCCTGTGTGGGTTCGAATGTGGTTGTCTAGGGTACGATTTGTCTGTGAACAGATAAAGTAACATTACAATATCTATATACATACTAATATTATAAAGAGGAAAGGTTTGATTGTTTACATTGAATAGGCTCCGAAGCTACTGAACCGATTTGAAAAATTCTTTCACTGTTGGGAAGCTACACGATCCCCGGGTTACATAGGCTATATTATATTTTCAAAAAAATTAGGGATCCTTAATAAACGAACCAAAGCGAGGGCAGTTACTGGTATAGTAATAAAACTGTAACTGTTGGAAACATAGATTTAGAACCAGTAGATTCTCTTATACATTTGATAGAGTTAGATCGCCAGTTACAAAATCTACGTGAAAGACAAAAATCTATTCTATCAATTTGGTCCAGTGGCTTTGTGATTAGACTATAAATCATCCCAGAGGAACGTAAAACCGGGTGAAAATCTATCCTATGTCAATGATAATTATAATGTAAAAAAGAGGTCCTATGTTCTAATCAATTCAATTCAATTTATTTATTCGTGTAAGTGTAGTTTACAAGATGTTTTTAATTTTTTTAGTAATTAGCATGCACACTTCGTCAGTTTTTGACATACGAATATTATGTTACTTAAATATCATACATAGTTAAATTTAAGATTAAATAATTCAATGTAGTTCAGTAACATGTCATAACAATATTATTTTCAATGTCAAATTATAAAAATATACTCAATTAATGTTAAAATTACATATTTAAAATTCTAATAATAATAATACACACACATTACATTACAAATACACACTTAATATTATTTCTTTGTTTTCATATCAGTTAGGAATTCATCTATTGAATAATAACATTTTTCTATTAACCATTTTTCAGCTCATACTTGAATTTAGTCACCGGCAATATTTTTAAGAATATTGGTAGGGCATTGTATACTGTGCCACACATTGCATAACAGTTCCTCTTATACAGCTCAGTTCTAGGAATTCTAGGCAAAACAATTCTATCTGGATTTCTTGTATTCCTAGGATATATATCTACAGCTTTCGCAAATAGGTTCTGATTTGTTTTCAAAAAGTAGGCTAGCTCAAAAATATACATGGAGGGCAGTGTAAGGATGCCCAATTTTTTAAATAAAGGCTTACACGATATCCACGGTGCCTTTGCGCAAATAGCTCGAACACATTTCTTTTGAACCACAAATGCTTTAACTGAATCGGTCGAATTTCCCCAAATTAATAAGCCATACCTTAAAACAGACGAAACGTGACCATGGTAGGCTGTCTTTAATGTATCAACTCTTGATGTTTTCCTAAGTCTATGTAATACGTATACAAATTTATTTATTTTGCTGCAAACGTGGTTGACAAGTGATTTCCAGTCACAGTATTTATCCATTTTTATACCAAGAAATGTTACTTGGTCTGCCTCCGTAATGGTTTCGTCTTTGTAGTCTAATTTTGAAGTAATGGAATTCCTAGTTAAAAATTGTACATAAACTGTCTTCTTTAAATTTACAGATAAAATTATTACAAAGCCATTCTATAATTTTGTCAATTGTAATATTTACGTCAATTATTTCATTTTTAATGTCGTTTGTAAAAGTACGGAAATGTCATCAGCGAATAAAATACATGGTTTGTTTGTCACTTGCGGTAAATCATTAATATACAATAAAAATAGTAATGGCCCAAGAACACTTCCTTGTGGCACACCATATTCATTTGTTTTGTATTTAGATTTAAAATCAATTAATTCATTACATTTATTTAGTCCTGTTATAGATACATATTGCTTCCTGTCTTTTAAATATGTTGTCTGCCACATTAGGGCTGGTCTAATCTTAGACATTGTCTGTCTGTATGCAAAATTTCATCTTATTCGCTTAATGGTTAGCAATTGATAGAAATACAATCCTCACGAACTTTCATATCCTTAATTTTATTTATTTATTTTATTTCAATTTTATTTTCAGGCAACTAAGGCCCATAGATAAAATACACACATAAAAAATATTACAAAGTAATACATACAGGATAATCTTAATATATATAAATTACGTGTCACGTTGTTTGTCCGCGATGGACTCCTAAAATACTTAACCGATTTCAATCAAATTTGCACACCGTGTGCAGTTTGTTCCAACTTGAAAGATAGGATAGCTTACATCTCAAAAAAAAACTTTTGACGGAACGAAGTCTGTCCGGGCAGCTAGTACAAAATAAAATAATACAATATATAAAACAAAACTTGCAACTGTAGTTATACAAACTTCCCATACTTACTTATTTAGCTAATCTTTGTTTTACTAAAGGTGTCTTTCCTTCGCTGTTAAAGCAATCAATTGTTACTCCTGTGTATAAGAATGGGGATAAAGATCAAATAAATAACTACAGACCAATTTCAGTCTTAACGGGTATCTCTAAAGTAATGGAAAAACTAATTAATAACAGACTTATCCAATACCTCAATAAATATAACATAATATCAGCCTCGCAATATGGCTTTAGGCAAGGAAAATGTACGCAAGATGCCATTTTAGACTTAACATCGCGTATTGTTGACCATCTTGATCATAAAAACAGATGTCTGACTGTCTTTTTGGACCTAAAAAAGGCATTTGATACAGTATCTATCCCCATCCTTATAAATAAGTTAGAAAATATTGGCATTAGAGGAATTCAGCTTAACCTGATGAAGGACTATCTAAGTGATCGGACGCAGAGAGTAAAAATAGGTGACCATATTAGTAGTGATATTAAAATGACCTTCGGTGTACCTCAAGGTAGTGTCCTAGGACCTACCTTGTTTTTAATATATATAAATGACCTTTGTAACTTTAAAATAGATAATGGGCAGATATATTCATATGCAGACGATACTGCTATAGTTTTCCATGGTAAAACCTGGAATGAAGTTCATAGTACTGCCGAAAAAGGCTTAAGAAAAATATCTAGCTGGCTTAAATCTAACGTTCTGACATTAAACACTAATAAAACTAATTATATATGTTTCTCAATTAATAAAAAAACACAACCTTCATTGTCAAATCTACAAATACACCATTGTAACGAACTGACTGTAAATTGTACATGTCCTACCATTGATAAAATATCTTCAACTAAATATTTAGGCGTAATTATTGACGAACGATTATCTTGGCATTCCCATCTGGAACTACTAACTAGCAGAATTAGGAAACTTATCTGGATTTTTAAAAACTTAAGACATATTGCAACAAATAAAGTTCTAATCCAAGTTTATACAGCTCTTGCTGAATCAATACTATCCTACTGCATTCCAGTATGGGGAGGAGCATCAAAAATTAAATTCCTTGAATTAGAACGGAGTCAACGTGCGTTACTAAAAGTCATGTACTTTAAACCTTACCGATTCCCCACAAAAGAGCTATACTCAATTAACAACTTATTGAGTGTGAGAAAGTTATATATATTACAACTGATATTAAAGAGGCATAAAACAGTAACTATAGACATAAACACAAAGACAAAAAGAAGAGAAAACATTATAATAGAAACAAATACTGTAAAAACTGAATTTGCTTGTCATCAATATGCTAAGCAATCTGCTTATTTATACAAGAAGGTAAATAGTTTAATAAAAATATATCCGCTAAATACACACGAACTTAAAAAGTCCTTATCTGACTGGCTCACAAAATTAAATTATGAAGAGATCGAGGCTTTATTTCATGTAATCACCTAAAATCAATATCAAGATTACACATAAACACAAATAAATACACCTCTTGCATACACACCACACATTC
Organism: Thymelicus sylvestris; assembly: GCA_911387775.1. Taxonomy (NCBI): domain Eukaryota; kingdom Metazoa; phylum Arthropoda; class Insecta; order Lepidoptera; family Hesperiidae; genus Thymelicus; species Thymelicus sylvestris. Next base: position 8,062,724 of record OU426911.1, read on the forward strand.
ACATACACCACACATACACACACACACACACACACACACACACACTCACACACACACACACACACACACACACACACACATGCGCACGCACAGATACACATTTCTCATGTTTATTTAAGTTAAAGATTTCTGAATAACCTGAGTTAAACTGTATAAATTTTCTACGGAAGAGCGGGACATCCTGGCACAGGTAAAATTTCTTACTTAAAAGGATGTCCCAACAACGCAATAATTTGTGAAACTCATTTTTCTAATAAATCATTTCATTTCATTTCATTCATTTCATTTCATTTCATTTCATACAAATACTATACATAAACAATAATACTATGCTACACGACTGGACGGCGTCATGTCACGCGAGGTATCCGGTAACCGGCCCCGGAAACGCCGGAATACCCCACCTCTCGGCCAAAACTCTTCTTCTTAATATTATCAATTATAATGGTCAAGCATTAACTTATTTGTATAAAAAAAAAAAAAAACATGTATAATTTTGTATGTTTGTTACGGTTTTGCGCAAAAACTGCAGAACGGATTTTCATGTTTAGCACACAGGCAGACGATGGTCTGTAATAAGGTACAGGGTACTTATCATCTCGTAAACCACCGACGGAACGCTAATTTAAATAAAAACATTAGTAAAATAGACTTACCCTAAAGCCGCGGCCACAATACGAACAGATCTTGTTTTTTGGTGCCCGAATATTATTGTGATATGTCGCTATGTGTTTTCGCAGCTCGAAACTATTAAGGAAATACTGAAAACAATTGTCACATATGGAGAATACATTAATTAACATAGCAGATTATTGTACCTACATGATATTATTGTAATAGTGTTTAATTCACATTAATGTATCTGATTCTATTTTATTATACGATGGGATGAAATTAACTAACGCATTAGGACTCCTGTTATGTTAGTTATAATATTATGGAAATAAATAAATAAATAAATAAAATTATTTGAAGAGATGGTGAATTACTTTCTTTCTCTCTCCATGACAATGATGGTGCCTTCGATTACTTACATATGTCCACTAATTACGGGAGCCACAGATCAGACGGATCGTTAGCTCTTTGTAAGCAAGTTACATAAAATAATTATGTAGGTTCGTAAGAAGTTATAAGTACCTCTCGCTCGCCACCTTGTCACACTACATCGACCCCCCCCCCCTCCCCCTAACGTGTGACGTCATTTATAACTAAGTAAATCATTCGTTGAATAATCCAGACATTCACCTTGTGGCGTGGAGTATGCTCTAAACCTCTTTAGCAATCTGGACGGCAAGCTTTGAAGTGGTACTTGAAGACGGAATACGTAACATTGGATGAACTATTTCGACCAATCACAGGCCTGATGCCTGCAGACAGATGACCTTGAGACTCTCATCCACTAGGCTGTCGCTGTGTGTCGACCAATGATAGGGCGTGGGTATTCATCCAAAGTCACGTGATGCGTCTTCAGGTACCTCTTCGAAGCTTGGTCTCCAGGTGTATATAAAATTCTTAGTTTTATATTAGGATCTGAATACATACTCTAGAACACTCGTCACAATAGTGGTTGGTTTTTTGCAAGTGTATATATTTGTAGTGATTATTCATATTAGTTTTTTTCGCGTAGACGTTTGGACATTCCGTGCACTGGAAGCTGAAATAAAATACGAATAAAACCATATAAACCCAATCGACAAAAAGATAATGTTTTGTTTACCAAATAGTACTCGTGTAAAAATAGTCTTGGAAAACTGAGTTAAATGAATTAAATGAAAACAACTTTCAAATATAACACTTAATTTTAATTGTTAAATTTTACGGAGCACAAAAATCTTAATTCACAAAAAAATTAATAAATGAAATGGACTTAATTCTTGAAATAAGTAAATCAAATAGATTTTTAAATGAATACAAGGCAAACTTAGGAATAAGCAGAATTGGCTATCCAAACGGGCAGAGTTTTCCCTTATCAAGTTAACCGCACGAAAAAGTGGTTCGAAACGAGAGCGCAGCGACTTACGGCCGGTCTCAATAATGCACTAACAGATCGAAGACTGTGGATAGGGCTACCATAAGTGTGTCATCTGTCATATTTGCCAATTTTTCAGACGCAATAATTGACAAATATGACAGATGACATACTAATGGTAGCCCTATCCACAGTCTTCCATCTGTTAGTGCATTATTATTATCACTGTATATTTAATTACGAGTGCGGAAAGCCTGTCATTGCAAAGAGTTCCGACAAAGTTGACAGTCGGAACAAGTTGCAATGACGGTTCCGCACGTGTACTGAACAACTATTTTTAATACAGTTGCGAAAAATGAAGAACTAAACTCGCAAAGAAAATTTTTGGAAAATGGCGCCAACCGTAAAAGAATTTAAGAATATATGCAGAGGTTTTTTTTTTGTTTTCTTCACCCATTCTGGGTAGGCAAAGGAAACTATGCCCATACAGCCAAGTCTTCAGTAGATTTTTTTATTGATATGAAATGAAATTTTTTAATGAGATGTAATGAAATTAAACCTAACCTTACTCATTAAATCAAATTATTAAATCTGATATTGAAACAAATTAGTAGCTTCTTTTTAGAAATATTTTCATGAATCATAAAAACTTCTGTTTTTTTTTTGTAAAAACTTCGTGGTTGGTTTTTTCTTTTTAATAGACATTATTTTGACAGTTGGGAAAGAGAACGCACGAGTTCGGAAAAGGTAAAGAAAAAGCACGAGTATGTAATAGCCCACATCCCGAACGTTATACGTCCCTGTAATACGCCACTTTTTAAGCAACTGTATTAAAAAAATAATTACCTATAAAGATTATTTCAGTACCTAACTCACAACCAGTGGCGGCTGGTGGATCCTAGAAGTGGTGGTGCACTGTATCAGCGTATTTTTATTTTTAACGACTACCAAAGAACGGTTATGATTTTCGCGCGTAGACCTTCTAAACGGCTGGATGGATTTGTATAGTTATATTCGTCTTAAAAGTGTCCTTAGATGACTGTTTGAAAAATAAATACGAGTAGATGAGTGTTTGAAAAATAATCCTGCCAATTTTAATTCCAATTTTTGTTGAAAAGTTTTATTTTCTAAAATAAATTAACTTCCAAAATGTTCGATTTTAAAGTTAATACTCATTTTCACAGCTATTTACTCACACACAATGTCCCACAATTCAGTAAAACTATAATATTATAATACTGAAAATCCTTGCAGAATGTAAACAAACGCAACTCCTTTTAGCTACCACAGAGTACTTAATCACTATGTTAGCTACTAAAAGCGCGCGCGAATTTCGTGAAACCTTGTTCCGCTCGGTAATCTTCGGTTCGCTGCTGGTGCGGCGCTCCAAAACGTCATAATTCGCCGTACATTTTCTATTGAACTAGCTCTGTCTCACGCGCCAGGCGTTTTCGGTTGCATCTCATAGAAGTTGTATGAGCAGTCGCCGTGCGCTTTGGCTAGCGCACCGTGAACCATTTTACAGCGATTTTCGCGATAATGAGTCTTAATACTTTGTCAAAGAGCTTAAATTGGTTAATCATAATTTCATTAATACTGAATAGATCGTTAATCAGACACTATTAAACATTTTTTGTTTTATTTTTCTAAACATAAAAATCTGGCAGTTCGGCGCACGAGTGCACTTAAAGTACAGCCGCCCCTGCTCACAACGCACGCCAAGTAACTTGTAACTTTCGGGAATCGATAACAGATGGCGCTGTTATTATTTTTTATTAAAACGTTTCAAGTAATAATAAAACTTACAACTTCTTGTTATGTTTGACGCTGGTCTTCAGATGCCTCGTATACAAGGAGATGTTGTCAAACTGCATGTTACACTCCACACAATAAGACTCCTCGGAGACTTCCTTCGTGTGGCTCAGTGCAATGTGCTTCGTCATTGAACGATACGTAGTATACTTTTTGTTACAGTATTTGCAAATGTTTTCGCAGTGTTTCGCCCTGAAATAATCAATCAATCAATCAGAAAAAAATTAAGAACGTGGTGTAACAGAACAAAAATAGCTAAAGATTTCATCCCATATGCTCTTTGTTTGTAAACGGAATCAGTTATCAGCTAACTTCATCATGTCGCTTTTTGGCTGTCAGTGTGCACGCGCATTGTAGCACGTCGCAAATTGTCGATGTAGTTAATTTAATAATTTATAGGTGTAAAATTTCATAATATGTGACGTCACACTAGGGGGGCGGAGGTCTCACAAATGTGACCAGCTGTGGCAAGGAGGGAGGAGGGGTCAAAGTCATGAAATTAGTGTGACGTAATTTATGGATGGTTCCCAATATTAAATTCTATCTATATACGTAACTTAAGATTTAACATTGATAGCAACAGGAACAGTCTGTAATATTAATACAATCCCGATCATGTATGGCATGTATGTGCCACACATTATTCCATTTTGCTATCGACAGCGCCGAATCGACAGTTTTGTTATTTTTTCACAATAAAGTTATTCCTCCTACCTTACCCTATATAAATATAGACTACATACCTAATGTGATAGATAAGACGCTGTTTCGTTCTTTTTCTACACCCGCAGTAATCGCACACTAACCATCTATGCAGACTGTTATAGTGTTTATAAAACTCCTTGTATTTATCACTGTAACAAAAACGCATAACATTCTATAGTGTTGCCAGATAAAAACTCCATTCCCATAAAATAAGATATTCCCGGGAAAAATTTGGGAATATCTTTTTACATTAATTTTGTAGTGACTTCCACGTCTGTTCCATGAACGCTTTTTTTTAAGCTATTGCATAGCTTTTATCGCGGGCTTTAAGCGCGGCGACCGAATCAAGAAATTCCGTAACGAAAATAAAACCTGACACCGGCCGTAGCTCGGCCGAGCGTTCGCTTAACGTGTATGTTTTTTACTCACTAGGTGTCGCTACTTGACACGTACTTAAGTTCTGTACAGTTTATAAATTACATTAAAGTTTCTTGTGTTTTTAACAGATGGCGCTCTTGGAATAATATGTGAAGCAAACTTTATAATTTCCCATCAGATGGCGTTCGGACGGTTATTTTAGGCTGGTGTTCACTTGACTTTTTAAAGATTTATATTTCAGGCGATTAACACACGGCACCGCGCACTGCCCACAACTAGGGTTGCCAGACGTCCGGATAAAGCCGGACAGGGTTAGGTGGCTGGTCAGTCCGGATATTTCGTTTGACGACCTGGCAACCCTACCCACACCGTACACCGATCGACCGCGCGGTCGAGCGGTGCGGTGTACATACGTGTGTTAGACATCAACGGATTTATTACACCCCAATGTGACATGAGATCATCCGCTTCACCGGCTACCGCGGCGGTGCGCGGTGCCGTGTGTTAATCTATATATATAAAATTGAAAAGCGACACACCGCTGATTAAACAAAAAATCTCAGAAACTGCCGAAACGATTAAGATGAAATTTGGCAGGGAGATAGTTTATGCTAAGGAGACGTCCACTAAGAACGGATTTTTCTAAATTCATCCCCTAAGGGGTACAAATAAGGGTTAGAAGACACTTTCATACAAACCAACTTTCTTAGTTTTAGATTTATAAATTTGAAAATTTTTATGTAGGTTTATAGTAATAAACAAAAGTTAACTTTAATATATTTTTTTGGAAAATCATCCCTTAAAGGGTTAATTTACTGAATTGAACTTAGTAGGGAACTTCGTCATTTTTGAAGTTAAAAACATGAAAATTTACATATTAGCTCCAGACTAGAAACAAAATTTTGTAAGTATTATGTTTTTTTGGAAAATCATCCCCTAAAGGGTTAATTAAGAGTGCGAAAGTTAGTATGGCAACTTCGTCAGTTTTGAAGTACGAAGGGCGAAAATTTGTATATAAGCTTATAGTTAGACACAAAAAATAACTGTATCACTGTTTTCTCAAAATTCATCCCCTAAAAATAGGGGTTGGTAGTCAACTACATACAAATCAACTTCGCCAATTTTAGAGTTATAAATATGAAATTTTTTATGTAAGTTTATAGTAATAAACAAAAGTTAACTTTAACAATTTTTTTCGGAAAATCATCCCTTAAAGGGTTAATTTAGTGGATTTAATTTAGTATGCAGCTTCGTCATTTTTAAAGTAAGAAGGGTGAAATTTTGTATATAAGCTTATAGTTAGACACAAAAATAACTGTATCACTGTTTTCTCGAAATTCATCCCCTAAAAATAGGGGTTGGTGGTCAACTGCATACAAATCAACTTCGCCATTTTTAGAGTTATAAAATATATGAATTTTTTTATGTAAGTTTATAGTAATAAACAAAAGTTAACTTAGAATTTTTTTTGTCGGAAAATCATCCTTTAAAGAGTTAATTTAGGGGAATGAACTTAGTAAGCAGCTTCGTCATTTTTTAAGTTAAAAATGGACACGGAGCAGGAGAGGGAGAAGGAGCGGAAGAGGGAGATAAAGAGGGACAGGGAGCGGGAGAGGGAGTGGTAGTGGGACAGAAATCGGGAGAGGGCGCGGGTGCGGGCAGAAGAGGGACTGGGAACGATAGAGGTAGAGGGAGAGGGATATTAAGTGGGAGAAGGACCTCGAGCGGGAAACGGAGAGGGAGAGGGATATGTGGTGGGAGAAGGACTTCGAGCGGGAAAGGGAGAGGGAGTGGGACAGGAAGAGGGAGAGCGAGGGGAAGTGAGAAAGGGAGCGGGAGAGAAAAAGGGACAGGGAGCGGGAGAGGAAGAGGGCAAGGGGAGAGAGGGAGAAGGAGAGGGAGAGGGAGAGGGAAAGAAAAAAAATGTTAATGTTGTTTACTATTCCAAACCCGCTCCCGGATGAATGATCTGTGATTGTATCGTAAGTTTCAGTATGTAAATTCTTAAATATAAGTAGGTACTTCAGTATAAATGAACCTGTTTTTAAATTTTCTTTCGTAAGGGATACTAAATAATATGCTAAGCATAATTTCCGCGTGCGAAGCTGCGGGCAACAGCTAGTCGTCTATAACCTTTTGACCGCCACAGTCTTCTATGCTAGACAAGCACTTGCGGGCCCTGTACGCCAGGGTCTTTTATGCTAGACAAAAAACCCGTCCCACAAAAATATTAAAAAAATATAATTGGTATTTTAATTCAACATTCCACAAAATAGAATATCCCAGCAACATATGAGTATAAAAAAACATGTTTATTAAAGCCACCAGTACTGAAAAATATGTAAATAAAAAATATGGATTCACAACCACGAAAATACCATGTCCAAGACGCCACAGTCTTCCATACTAGACCGCTAGTGATGTGGTGCACGTGACACAGATTTCTAGAAAACTATTTAAAATTCAACTTAAAAATGTATAATTTCTTCTAGTACGAATGAATAATACAAAAGAATGAATAATACAAAAGGCTAGAAACATAAAACTATCATTAGCTACACGAAAAACAAATTTCATCCAATCAACTTCGCATAATAAATCTCTGGTATCGGAAATCTGGCGCATCCCTAGCGCGTCGTCGATAAGCCGTGCACTGGGCGCCACAGTCTATATCTGAAGACATCCTGATGACGTCATAAGCGAATAGCGAGAACAGTAGTGCAGTGCAGCATGAGCGATTGTTCGGAATTGCTTCGCATTTTGGAAGGTGTCGATGATGATGAAGAATTTTCGGAAGCCGAATTATTAACTGAAGAAGATTTAGAGGTTAATATCTTAAGTTCTTAATAAATTATTTACTAACATGCATATTGTCCATTTTGTGTTACTATTATTATTTTATTACATTTTAGAAAAAATAAAAGTACCTAATAAGTATTCGATACGAAGTTATACCTTGACTTGTGACTTGTGAGTTGATTCATTCGCTAACTACCAACATTTTTAGGGTTCCGTAGCCAAATGGCAAAAAACGGAACCCTTATAGATTCGTCATGTCTGTCTGTCTGTCTGTCTGTCTGTCTGTCTGTCTGTCCGTCCGTCCGTATGTCACAGCCACTTTTTTCCGAAACTATAGGAACTATACTCTTGAAACTTGGTAAGTAGATGTATTCTGTGAACCGCATTAAGATTTTCACACAAAAATAGAAAAAAAAAAAAATTTTTGGGGGTTCCCCATACTTAGAACTGAAACTCAAAAAATTTTTTTTTATCAAACCCATACGTGTGGGGTATCTATGAATAGGTCTTTAAAAATGATATTGAGGTTTCTAGTATCATTTTTTTCTAAACTGAATAGTTTGCGCGAGAGACACTTCCAAAGTGGTAAAAAGTGTGTCCCCCCCCTGTAACTCCTAAAATAAGAGAATGATAAAACTAAAAAAAATATATGATGTACATTACCATGCAAACTTCCAACGAAAATTGGTTTGAACGAGATCTAGTAAGTAGTTTTTTTTTTAATACGTCATAAATCGTAAACCGCAATTTACCTCGATCAAAGTTACAACGAACTTCAAGAACTTTTATATTATGTTACTTGCTGCTTACGGCATCGATCGATGGTAGAATGGATATAGCCGGAGTCAAACGATTAACGTCGACCGACGGTCGATCGACTGATTAGTCGAACGGTATGCGTCGATCAATTAAAGCTACCAGACCAGTCGATCAACTTCGATCGACGTTAATCGATGCCGTCGATCGACGATCGATCGATTGGTCTGGTAACACCCTAAGGTTACCCCTAAAAAGACTGTGGATTCCTCTATTTTTAATGTTTCATTATTTAATTTAAAAGATTTATGGACTTTTTTTACATTTGGTAGCACGAATTCTAAGCATTTGGTTTTCTTTGCATTTAAAAGTAAATTATTTACAGTCAACTAATGTGAGACATGCGACAGAGCACTATTAACATCGTCAAAATTATTTTTATTCCTATCAGTCTTAAATATTAATGATGTATCATCTGCAAACAGCACAATGTTCGCATGGTTATTTACATAATATGGTAAATCATTTATATACACCAGGAAAAGAAAAGGACCTAAGATCGAACCTTGCGGTACACCCATCACAGTAGATGACCCTGATGACTTTTCATCGTTCATATTAACCCTTTGTATCCTATTACTTAAATAAGAAGCGAGCAAGTTAAGAGCCTTGTTTTTCACGCCATAGTGACTAAGTTTAGACAGTAAAGTATCATGCTCAACACAATCAAACGCTTTTGATAAGTCACAAAATATACCTATAGCATTTTGAGATGACTCCCATGCTTCATATATATGCTTTAAGAGCCTGGCTCCGGCATCAGTTGTACTACGACCTTTAGTAAAACCGTATTGCTCCGGATGTAATAATTTATTATTGTTGAAGTGGGTAAGCATTTGATTCAGTATGATCTTTTCGAATATCTTACTGAAAAGTAGGTGGGTACCGTGAGTAGACTACAAATTATAAAATCAACCTAATGAAAAAGTACTCAGGCCTAAAATAATATTATCGAATTACGAACTTTCGGCATTACAATCGTTCCGAATAGTAGTGTGAGTAGACTAAAAATCTACTGATAATCTTTTAATGTCAAAGTTCGAAATAATGATACCAGCTAAATTTGTGCGATCTACTTTTTCGGTTTTTTGAATCGTAAACTATGTCGTAAGAATATTGCCAATATTAGTAGCGACACTCATATCTACCTAGATATTTAGTTTTCTGCCAAATCAGTATAAAATTAGCAGTATACCGAACGTAACCATAACCAAATACTCGTTCTTGTAACCAAAATAACTTTTAAATTTAGTTAGTAAGGGTAAGTATATTATGGATATATGAATGATAATGGTTGCTTAAACTTGTTTTTATACAACTTTTATTCAAGAACTTTTCAAGAACGGTCAATTTGAAGTTGACGTTTACTTGCCGTGACGTGTGAGCAAACGAAGGACGTGAATGCGTTTCGTTCTGAAATTCCCAATGCTGCGTTGCGGATCCGTTCCAGTCACAGTTAAAAAAAGCTCGACAACTGAATTATCGATGAAAATATAGTATTATTCATACTATATTATTTTCCTATAACATATACATAGTACAATTGACTGAAATATAGCACGATACTATACCTATAATATAGTACGGGTGGCAACCCAATCTGAAACCTCCATTGTCATTTATCATAAGAGCGTACGTTTTACTTCTGTGCTTAACTTGGCACACACCTCCACCGAATATAGATTTCGGAAGCGATACACAACGCGCGACACGGCTACATCTCTAAGGAAGTTTCAAAACGGTATGCCCCCGACGCCACAGTCTTCTATGCTAGACAACGACTTCATAACGATGAAAATTAGTGCTGTGCTTTACTACTATTTTGTTTGTAATGTTTTGTTTCTTATTTATGTTATTGTAAGTATATTAATTACTATAGAGTGGGATGTAGCACAAAATTAAATAAACCATCACAGATTATAAGTAAGTAGTCATTTATTGCATAAAAAACCAACAAAAACAAGTCACTGTGGGTTATCGATATAACGACACTTGGCAACACTACTGTTTTCGTAGGTATTTTTGTTAAATTTATGCCTTGGCGTACAGAGTTCGGAGCACGGTTTGAGGCTTGGCGGTCAAAAGGTTAAACTATTGCATAGCTTTTTAGGGTTCCGTAGCCAAATGGCAAAAAACGGAACCCTTATAGATTCGTCATGTCTGTCTGTCTGTCTGTCACAGCCACTTTTTTCCGAAACTATAGGAACTATACTGTTGAAACTTGGTAAGTAGATGTATTCTGTGAACCGCATTAAGATTTTCACACAAAAATAGAAAAAAAAAACAATAAATTTTGGGGGTTCCCCATACTTAGAACTGAAACTCAAAATTTTTTTTTCATCAAACCCATACGTGTGGGGTATCTATGAATAGGTCTTCAAAAATGACATTGAGGTTTCTAATATCATTTTTTTCTAAACTGAATAGTTTGCGCGAGAGACACTTCCAAAGTGGTAAAATGTGTGTCATCGTCCCCCCCCCCCCCCCCGTTACTTCTAAAATAAGAGAATGATAAAACTAAAAAAAATATATGATTAACATTACCATGCAAACTTCCAACGAAAATTGGTTTGAACGAGATCTAGTAAGTAGTTATTTTTTAATACTACATAAATTGTAAACCGCAATTTACCTCGATCAAAGTTACAACGAACTTAAAGAACTTTTATATTATGTCACTTGCTGCTACGGAACTCTTCATGGGCGAGTCCGACTCGCACTTGGCCGCCTTTTTACCATGTGGCTCGGCCGAGGGTTCTTATGTACAACAGTGAATAGCAGTTGCCGGTGAACAGCTGTACGTGTAAAATTTAAAAAATAAATAAATAATTATAATTGCATAAGTTGATAAAAAATGCTATGCAATAGCTTACCCGCGGCAGTTCCCGAGTGCCACATTTAATTTTTTTACAAGGTTTTATTTATTTGTTTGTGTGGGTCAAATTTTACAAACAAAATTAAAACTACTTCCTTTCATCGTACGAAGTTAAAATTTAGCATATTTCGATTCTTACAAAGATACTCACCGAAACCTCAAGCCACAAGCCCGACACTCGTAAGCCTCACGATGTTCTCGCGTCACGTGATTCAACACCAACTTCTTGTACAGCCGTTGGTACTTGCACAAGGTACATACATACTTGAAGCTGTGAGCGTTTATATGCTTTTGCAATATTAATTTAGTGGAGAACCTCGCTTTACACACATCACATTCGTATGGGTTTTCCTGTAAAATATGGAGAATTCGGGTGTTATTATGCTGTAATGAGTTTCTTTACGTAAGATACAACCTCTTCTTACTTGGATATCCTGCTAAGAATGAGGCATGACGTATGTGATGTATAGAGTTGTGCGCTGGTGTCGCTAGATGATCGAATGAACTAGCTCATTCAATCATCTGTTCGATTATTGTATTATAAGATTACTCGATTATACACGACCTAACTCGGTCAGTCAGTCAGTCTACATTGGGATCTCTGGGCGGACGGTTGTGTCCCTACAGTGTTGTGCGTACTTACAGTGAATATAATACTTATAATGATTTATTATAAATAATAATACGCGTGGTTCGGCGAACATCACAACGTAAATGCCGTATGCAATACCATGGAGGGCATTAGGATTAGGTAAAAACAGTATTAATTATGACAGGTAATATAACAGTAATAATAACAAGTTTTTCAGACCAAAAATGAAACGTAGTCCACAGTATTAGTAGACTGGTATATTTGTAAAATCTTTTTTTTTTGAAGTGAAAACTTCTTTAGTACCGGGGTGACTTGAAATTTTATGAAACGAAATTGTGCAGTAAAAAGTTGAGTTGAGTTGAGTTGAGTGGAGTGGAGTGGAGTGAAGTGGAGTGGAGTGGAGTACAATTATCATCTTCCCGAAATTTTACATTCGTCTCATTATCTTGAAAACAAAATTTTTAAAGGTTTCACTTCTAACACGTGTCAATTGCACACATTTTAATTTTTTTTTATGGATATAGCTGGCAAACGAGCTGACAATCCACCTGATGTTAAGTGGCTATCGTCGCCCATGAACATCAGCAACACCAAAGGCATCACTGATGCGTTGCCGGCCAAGAAAGAGAGAAGAAAAAGAAAGAACTGGCTCTCAAGCCCCAGCCGGAACACGACGAGTCGTTTGGCGGCTGACTCATGCTCGAGGGTGGTAGCTATCCAGGCGAACCCCATGGAGAAATAATAATAGTAATAATGGTATTCATTAACAATTAAAATCAATATTACCAATATAATCCCTCGAAGGGTCCTACCACCAGCGGGCCGGATTTAGTCGCCTCTTACGACACCCATCCGGCGTGGGATTGGGGTTAGTATTCTAAGCCGCCCCAATACGGCGGCTTTTGAGAAAATAAATGTTTTAAACCGTAAAAAAATTACGTGTATAAGCAGTGGCGTAGTTAGCCCTAAGGAGGCCCCATATCAATATTTGTTGTTAGGCCCCCTCAACGTCAGCTGTCAAATATAAAAGAAGTGCCAACTGTAGCAGTCGTAGGCCGCTGGTGAGCTTTTTTTGGGAGTGTTAGTGGGGGCCCTTATACACTGGGGGCCCCGTATAATTGTTACGGCTGATACGGCGGTAGCTACGCCCCTGTGCATAAGTTCTGTTTATCAGTGATACCTAGATAAATGAATGATTTTGAATTTTGAAATTTTTGAATCACCGATGCCGAAATACGTAAAAACATTCCTCTTGTCACTGATCACTGCACTTGTAACTTATTTACTTTTGTACTTAGGACCAGGTTAAACATCTTTTTATTTTCGTTAGCAGTATTATTATTTAACTAGTGGATACCCGGCGTGTTCCGTTACGTTAAAACTTTTTGTATAGAAATAATCGAAAATCAAAAATGTGCCTAAGGCATTGAAACCAGTTTGTAGCATATCGGTAGGATGATTTCAAAGTCTATACAGGACATCTGTACAAACGGTTTTTTGTGTTTTATATACATAGAAGAGACGAAAACCTCACCTCAGAATGGTAAATCTTCATATGGTTATCAAACCTCTGTCTTATATCGAAACCAACAATACATTTATCACATCTAAAGTTTGATTTCAAATACTCCACACTGAATCTAGCGAACTCCAGACATTTTTGTCTCTCATCATCGTCGATTTTGACGGCAGAACATAAACTGGTGAAATCTTGATAATCGACATTCCTTATTATATTATATTTCGCTTCCTTTGACAGTTTTACTTTTTCGTGCCTGATTTTGTTTCTTATTTCTTTATTTATTTTCTTATCACTCACATTTATTTCTTCTTTTATTGTAATTTCATCATTATGCTCTGCAAAATCTACTTCTTCAGTTATACTGTCATCATCAGGATATTCATTTTCTATCTTAACTTCAAACTCACTCTCTTCCTTGATTCCTTCTACAGCATTTTCACATTCAGTTTTGACCTCTTCTTGTGTGTTAACTGTTCTATCAATTCCTGTCTCAGATTTTCTTTCAAGAGTTACTTTTATTCCATCATCAGACATTCCATAGTCAGGGTTCGTTGAATCTGTTAGCGTAGATAGATGGGGATCATGTATCTGAAGATCAGAGATATTGAAAAGTATTAAAAAAACGTTAAGCTGAAAGAGAGCGAGGGAAAAGGAACGAAAGAAAATAAAATTGTGAGTGTCAGCTCCGACGCACGACTGGAGTTTACTCCTTAAGAACGATTATAAAATTATAAAATATTTTATAATTATAAAAAAAAATAAAAAAAAAATGGATTAGTAATTTATTGAGGGTAAATGATCCGTCATCATCATCCGTTGTTACTGATTTGACGACTGCAAACTAGATGGCGATAGAAACTCCAACCGTGCGTCGGAGCTCACACACAATTTTTATTATTTTGTTCTTAAGAGATGTTCAAGATAGGCTGGCTAGTGTAGGTTATTCCTGTTTGTAAATATTAGTAACAGGGGTGTAGCTAGCCCTAAGGAGGCCCCATATCGATATTTGTTGTGGGGCCCCCTTGACGTTAGATGTCAAATATAAAAAGAGTGTCAACTGTAGCGGTCGTAGGCCGCTGGCGAGCTTTTTTTGGTAGTGTTAGTGGGGCCCCTATACACTGGAGACCCCATATAATTGATACATATAAATATAGCCCATGTTACTCGGGAACAATAGAGCATTCTATTGGTCAGAGAATTCTTGAAATCGATCTAGAATTTTTGAGTTTATCCATTACGAGTAACAGTCCTCGCTTTGCTTCGGTTCTTTTATTTTTTTACACCTTGGGTTACATTATTGGAGTTTTATTAAGGATCCCAATTTTTTTTGAAAATATAGTTAATATAGCTTATGTCACCCGGGGATAGTGTAGCTTCCCAACAGTGAAAGAATTTTTCAAATCAGTTCAGTATTTTCGGAGCGTATTCAATGCAAACAAACAATCAAATTTTTCTCTTTATAATATTAGTATAGAAGTATAGACAAACAAATAAACAAAAAATCAAGAGTTTCCTCTTAATAATATTAGTTATCAAGTTAGTAAACAGTAACAGTAACTGTTAGTTTTAAGCCCCCACGCAAAAAGAGAAGTGTATTGAGTTTGACGTATCTGTGTTTCTATTTGTCTGTGGCATAGTAGCTCCTAAACGAATGGTCCGATTATGATGCAGTTTTGAAAGTTGACGTGATTGAAATGGTTCTTCTCAGTTATGTTTAGTGTAAATGAAACTGTTTGTTTTTTAAATGTTAAAATGTATAGTTATTAATAAACAGTTACCGTTTTATCGCCCAAATCAATCTTCGTTAATGATTTGTATGCCTCCTTGGCTCTTTCTTGAAACTTCTGCACGCTCCTAAGGATACTCCGACATTGACAACACATTGAAGGAATCTGAAAGAAATAAGACATGTAGTGCTTATAAAAAGTGCTTATTTTTTATGCATTAGCAAGGATTTAAATTAAGATTTGGTCCCGTTGGGAGCCATTAATTAATTATTACCCCTCCCTTTACCTCAAAATCCTTAAAACTAGAAAAAATGTTATGTAAGTACTACTTATATAACTACTACTTATTAAGTAGGGAGGGGGAGAAGAAATCTTATAAGCTCTTACATAATACAGGCAGTTGTCCTCGCATAATTATGCAACTTAGCTGGAAGATGGCTATGTTTCTTCTTGGGTAAAGATTCATTAACATTAATAGTTCATTACAGGCATTTCCTAAAGAATCACTACAGGGCAAAGGTGTTTGCAGGTTGTAGATATAAAGTCAGTACCAGCGTTGGGGAGGGGGGGTTGGGCAACGGCCCAGGGCGCCAAATTTAGGGGGGGCGGCAAAGGAGGAGAGGCAAAAAAAAGATAAAATTCTTAATATACATTGGTTGAACAAAAAATTAAAACTAGATTTCGATTTCCTTAAGCACCACAATATTCTTGCCCGGGATGTCACTGGTCTCAGTGGCTCCAACAACAGCCTAAAGTATACTATGCTATTCCTATGTATATATATTATCTATATATTGTTGTTGTTGTCAGTAGCCAACTTGTGTTAGAATTGTGTAGTCACTTGAATGTCTAAATTGTAAATACTGGGACTAATGGATTTACATGCTCTCTGGATGAAATTGGCCAACTAATCTATACTATAATAAAACTCAAAGGGCAAATTTACTGTACATTGAATATTTTTTAAAATTTTGATTAGGGGACACTTCAATAATGTGTTAGAGCACAAAAATATTTTTTTTAGAATTATTGTCTGTCTGTCTGTTTGTCTGTCCGGGCATCACATCAAAACCCTTGAACGGATTTCGATGAAAATTGGTAAAGTTGTTACTAATACTCCGGGTCATATTTTAGGATACTTTTATCCCGGAAAGTTAAAAGGTTTCCCTGGGAAATGGGATGAAAGTTTGTATGGAATATTTTTAAAACATCAACCGATTTGCTTCAAATTTACCACAAATGTTCCTTGCTTAAATTGATGGAACACATATTTTTCAGTTTTTCAAAATTTTGCAAAAAAAAGAAAAAAAATACAAATTAATGTCAATATTGCTTATTTTTCAATACCCGCTCCTGGAGGAATCCTTTGTGATTTTATCGTAGGTTTCAGTATATAAATTACTAAATATAAGTACTTCAATATAAATTCACCGTTTTTTAAATTTCCTTCTGCAAGAGGTACAAATAAGGTAATACATAATTTCCATATGTGAAGCTGCGGGCAACAGCTAGTTATATTATACTAGCTGCCCGGACAGACTTCGTTCTGTCAAAAGTTTTTTATTTATTTTGAGATGTAATCTATCCTATCTTTCAAGTTGGATCAAACTGCACACGGTGTGCAAATTTAATTAAAATCGGTTAAGTAGTTTAGGAGTCCATCGCGGACAAACAGCGTGACACGTAATTTATATATAGATTTTATGTTTTGACGACCCGTGTGGCGCAATGGCTACCATGCCGGATCGCCGTGCCAAGGGGCCTGGGTTCGATTCCCAGCGAAGCGGAAATTTGAATGATGAGTTTGAATTTCTGTTCTCGGTCTGGGTGTGAATGTCCTTGTCTAGTGTGTTGTCCGTGGCACCCACGACACAGGGAATCCTATGAGTGTGAAACGTTATTATTTATTGTTGGTTTTTTTATTATCTTTTTATAGGACATACTTACTTATGTGTTTTTTTCTTTAAATTTTAAATTTGTACTTGCCAACCCATTTTTATTTTTTTATAACATACTATACATTTTTATCAAAATTGTTTTTTAAGTTTTATGTACTCAAGTAATTTATTCGTAATGTGTTTATTTTTTTACTTGAACAAATTTTTTTACATTCCTCTATTAAAATTTTATTGCTTTAGTATATAAAGGCCTACGCTGCTGCTTTGTGTGGGGCCACACTGGTCATTGCGCGGCCGCGGCGTTTTACTTAATTCGTATTATCTTCTGAATGGAATGTCCGATTTGAGTAATTCAAAAAGTTATCTATAGGTACTGAAACAGTTTTGAATATGAAATGATTTATTTGGATAAGGATTAATATGAAGGTATGGTTTTCATGCTCTGATTTTGGTCATCTTTGTTATTAACTTTTAAAATGTAAAAAGTGGTTATAGTGGCATAACGACAATAGTTGGACATATAGTATCGTGAGGTTTTTTGTAGATATTGATATGTTCTCTAATATTGTAGAACATTTTTTTGTTCTATCGTCAATAGTTTTCGCAGCGTATGCGATGAAAGAAATTTTTAAGCAAATTTTTTCACACCTTGGTTCACGTTACTGATGTTTTAGCAAGGATCCCTAATTTTTTCTAGTAATAAATATAGCCTATGTTACTTCTGAATAATGTAGCATTCTAATGGTGAAAGAATTTTTAAAATCGGTTCAGTAGTTTTTGAGTTTATTCGTTGCAAACATACAAAAATATAAAAATACAAAAATTCAAAAATACAAAGCTTTCCTCTTTATAATATTAGTATAGATGAGAGAATTAAGACACTTTTGTACTTCCCAACTCCATACAGAAAATTTCGATACCATTAATATTACATGAAATAAATGAAGATTGGATTTTTTGTAACGACAACACTGAAGCATGTAATGGCCAACAAACAAAACAAAACAAATTCAGTTGACAAATAATAGTTGACTTGATGATAATGACATAATCTTGTTAGTTTAAAAATAAATACAAAGTGTTCAACCAATAAAATTTTATGGTTATTAAAATATTTCTAAAAGTTTCCTAGTGTTAGGGCTAGATATTAAAATCAATGATATATTAGTAATGATTAAAATGGAATAAGGTATCACAAAGAGATTACTGAAGATGAAAACAATGTTTTTTTTTTAATATGGTTGATATTTAACCTTAAAATTATTCATTGATAACGATTGCTTTTTTCGAAGTAAAATCGGTAAAATCTAACTTAATAAAAAAAAGACAGCAAAAAGTTTAGGGGCTGGTGACGTTTTATTCTTTCGGATTGATGTCTTCATAGTAAATTACGATAAAAGTTCCGATAACATTGAATTTATTACATATGCCTTACCTTTTTAAGCTTTATTTCTTCGCCTAAAACATCCTCCATTAGCTTTTTATACAAACGTACATATTCTTTAATCGGTAATAATTTTCTGCCACTAGTTAAACATCCTTGGCAGATTTCTTTTTTTACGGATTTCTTACACTTCGGCATATTATTTCGAAAGTTGTATTACGGAATTACTGTGCTAATATTTTGGATACAAATAAATCGAGTTGAAACACATTAACGTTTTCAGCTCCCAGACAAATATCGTCAGATTCGTCACTGTCAGTACTCAGTCGTCACTGGTCGTCACTTTCTTTATAAGTTGACACTGACTTTTGAGTTTGTCAAAACGTCAAACGTGATTTTCACAGACAACTTTTCAATGAATATCAAATGTCAATTTGATCACCGACCTCTAAAAAACATCTTGGTATTTATTTATTGGTATTTTTGCGTTCTATCTATCGTATTCACTGATCTCTTCTGAAATAATATTATAGAGGGGTCTATGGGGTAGCAGCTCTCGTTATTAACAGATCCTGCTAAAGATACAAACAGTTTTTATTGCCAAAAAAAATATGAACTTCACTAAATAATTACTTTTAACAAAAAATTAAATGAAAATGTGGCTGCTCCTACATTATATACAGGGATTTTTGTAGATATAATATAGGAAAACGACTTTTCATTCTAAACGTTTATTTCAAACTCTATTTTATAAAGTACTTCTTTTTTACATATCCGTCAGATTACATATTTAATTTATGTACAACCATTGGTACAACCTCCATCAAAGGCGAACAATAAAATAAACCATAGTATTATAAATTAAGATCCTAAATTAACGGTAAATAAACAATCTTGAGACGGCACCAAATAAACAAGCAAAATTAAATACTTAGAGCGTAAAATGAGGGCAGCGGCCATTGAAGTATAATGTCATAGAACAGACATCTCGAACAAAATGTGTGTCCCCGCCGGGAGGTTCTATTTTCAAAATTGAGCCCCCGTTCTCCCTTCAAAATCGAACGAATCCATTGGCAATTGAAGCCGCGCGGCGCCAATGCATTGGAACATACATTGGGCGCGTTCCACTAGACGCTCACAACGATCAAAATCTCATACTAATTTGGTCGTTGTGAGCATTTTGAGCGTCTAGTGCAGAGTTCCCCAAACTTTTTTGTGTCGTAGACCCCTTGCCATGTTTTTCCGTGTTGGGTAGACCCCCTACTTACCTGATATTGATTTCCTGTAAATTTCTAACTGTAGTGAAGTTTAGTGTTAAAAACTTAAAGTAAAAACACATGTTAATTTATACATTTATTAATTGAATTTAAATAAAAACTACTACTACTTTTATTTCATAGGTACTTTTATAAATAATGTATATGTTTTGTGATATTATAAGATAGTATGATGTAAGTAAATAGGTACTATCAGTGTATGTGTTGAGATCCACTATCGTGGACCCCCGTTTTCATTTCATGGACCCCCAATTTTTTTTTCGCTGACGTAGACCCCTTGCAGGTTGTCATAGACCCCTAGGGGTCGATACCGACCACTTTGGGAATCACTGGTCTAGTGGAACGCAGCCATTGTGTTCGCGGTGTCCATTCTATACGCTAGTAATAATACTTCAATGGCAGCGGCATCCATTTTTTATCCTTGCGGCATGCGATGCACACGGCAGCATCAGCGCGGGCCGCGGCGCACATCTTTTCGTCTTTGTGTTTTTCTGGTTTTTCATCAGTTTGGCACCGCCTCAAAATTATTTACTGTTAATTTGGGATCTTAATGTATGATACTAAATGGTTTATTTTATTTTTTGTTTTTAATTTTTTTCGATAGTTTAATTTTTTGTTAAAAAGTTTGTAGGTAAATAATTATTTTATTACTTGCTATAATTTTAACCAGTTACTCGTAACTTCATATTACTTTACCGTGGTAGGTACAGGTTGAAACATAATTAATTCCGGGGTTACCTCTTAGCGCCCTTTTGTCGACGCACTTAAAATCCAATTTCACACGTAGCGCCCCTTTAAAAAGCTCGCCAATGTTTGTTGAGCCCTTTGCCCTGCACCAATTGGATCCACAGAGTACAAACATTACGTTTTACTTCGATAATTTGTGTACATTTCATTCTGCCGCTTCGTATGCGTAACAAAATTTTAAATTATGCATTCCTATTTCATAATACGAGTATAACTAGCGTGTGACACAATGGTTACCGTGCCGGATCGCCGCGCCAAGGGTCCTGGGTTCGATTCCCAGCGTGGCGCGGTTTGAATGATGAGTTTGAATTTCTGTTCTCGGTCTGGGTGTGAAGTGTTGTCTTTGTGTGTTGTCCATGGTAGCCACGACACAGATTTCTAGTGTGGGCAATGATGTTTACATTATATTATCATTGAGTGTGAGGCTATGAGTGTGAAGCGTTATTATTAATATTACATAATATTGTTATGGAACCCTAAAAATATCCTATAATTTAAGTTGAAGACTCGATATCGTAGTAAAGTCTGTTAAAATCCTTTCATTGGTTTCAGATTAGCGAAGAAAGACAAACAAAAATTAAAAAAGTCGTTGGCGTGAAACAACAAATACAGCGCCATCTAGTGGCCAAGATAGTAATCGATCGGTTACTCATACATAATTAATTTGCGTTTTTCCACCACTTCCAAGGTGAATTTAATAAAATTATATTGGAGAACATAGATATGCAAAAAACATGCTCTTGAAAACACATTAAGAAAACAGATATCCACTCAGTAATAGGGATTTGAATTAATGAAAAAAATAACCTTTAAAGGCTTTATGGTCTTTCCATGTAATTTAAGTAAAATCTAAGATATGCATGTAGTACTCTTTTTGTACGGAGAAAACGTTTTTTATAATTTAAAACAAATCAGCTGACATTTTTTTATTTTCCATACAAAATATCCCTAAAGAACCCTTTGGTATGGAACCCTAAAAAGTAGCTTAAATGCTAAGTCTTTTTAATATCTTAGTGAAAGTCGCGTTAAAATTCGTTCAGTGATTTCAGAGATTTGCGGAGACAAACAGACAGACAGACAAAAAATTTAAAAACTCATTTTTCGGTGTTGGTATCGTGCAAGTAACGATTTGCAACTTGAAAAAATAATTTACCAAAATCACAGTTTGACTCTTCAATTTTATTATATGTATAGATTACAGGTCTGTCCTGTAGTACAAAAAAGCTCTCCGAGCTAGCCTAGGGTTACGGAACCCTAACCGCTCATTTATACGCGCGGCTCGCGGATCGTCTCGCAGCGCGTCCGTAAGCCACGCCCCCTACGCGCGCGAGCGCTATCTACTGTTCACACGCTCGCTGCGTTCAGATGCGTTCGAACGTTCAAGGATGGAGCACGTTGACGTAATACATCGGCATCCAGTCAGTGAAACCTTTCTACCATGATTTATAGGCAAAATACTCAATGTAGATTGTACTATGGGTAGATTTCTGTACAGTTAGGTTTTTTAAAATAAAAAAGCTATTGGTATTCATTACAAACAAAACATCAAAATTTTCTTCTTTATAATAATATTACTTTGAATATACGAGGTTTTGTTACTAATAGTTTTAGGTTATTATTATTATTATTATCATTCAGTATTAACGTTCAGTATCATATTTTTATTTTGAAAAATACAAATCCAATAGAACACGTACGTATGGCGCTAGTAGCCGTTGTCGAATGAAAAGCGCGCCGCGCGCGTGTGAACACCGCGCGAGCTCTCGCGCGAGCCCCTTTGGCGCGCGCCCAAAAAACCGCTCCCGACGCGAGCCCTGCGAGCCACGAGACGCGCCGCGGTCTGGTCCGCGAGCTCGCTGTTCACACGCGCGCGTACGAGCGCGTCTCGCAGCGCGTCTCGTGGCTCGCGCGCGCGTCTAAACGGGGCATAAAAATTTATGCACAGGTGCATATACGTGTATTGATAAACAAAAAACCTGATAATTGTTTTTAAATTTAAATGATGTAGGTATGATGAAAAATAATAATTCCAAGAATAAATAATACTTTTTAAATTTTAATTTAAAATATTTACTATACACAATGTATTTCATATTCAGCCTTATATTATACGTAAATCTAATGTATATACTACTTATACTATCAATAATATAAGGAATTATTTCAAGCATTAGAACCCCTAAACCAGGGTGGTGCATTGGATTTTTCAATATGACTGTTAAAGTTGCATTGAAAATTCTTTTCCATTTCATTGTTCACAGTCGTAAGGCGCGACACTGAGATCATAAGGGGCGACTTCGGATAAGTGATAAGTAGGAAGAATATGTACATATCATTAAGGCGCCGTGTTACCTCAATATTCACAAAACTGGGTTTCTTTGATGCTCGAGTACGAGCAAACCCAATGAAAATATCCCACGCAAAAAATACAGAGCATAGAAAAAGGTCTAAAGAAAAATTTTAACCGAATAGAATATTAAATAGTTGTTTAATATATAATAATAAAAAATCGTAATTTGCTTTACAAAAATAAACTTTAGCGTCGAAATTATATGTATTTTCAGCGGTAACAAATTTATTTTTGAGAATATAATAGGTACATGGTTTTATTAAAACTTTAACCGGACAGATATTGAATTTAATGCGTAGGTATATTCTGAATTATCTAAGGAAATCACTCAAATTAAATGTTTATTCGCAGCCTAGTTACATTGTTAACAAAAATATGCTTTTCAATTTTCAACCCTATTCAGCGTCACGTAAATGTAACAATAGATTAGCGCAGTTGTGTGAGTAAAATCAACGTTTAAATACGTCAAAAGTTGTAAGGTAACAAACATAAAAAAGGCGAATTGAGAACCTCCTCCTTCTTTTGAAGTCTGTTAAAAATAGAATTAATAGCAAACAGAAATTAGTATTGGCATTAAATGATTATTTATTTGTCTTTACTCTTAATTACCTCGTCTTAATTACCTAAAAATGGAGTATAGGAATATTATTCATGACTTATAATTCAATGAATTATAACTAGGTAATAAATTAATTTATTATCTTTATCATACCCACAATATTTCAGTAAGATATATGTATAATATGTACCAGTTAATATCTTTAAATTACAGGTTATTATTACTAAAGTTCTCGTCTAACAATAAGCTACAGATGGACAGAATCTATAATGGTTACAATAAATATTGCTCCTAGTTCAGGGGTCCTAAACTTATAAATAATAATTAAGGTACTCTTATTTATACATAATTTTATTTAGGGAATTCATGATTCCCTATAGCTGTATATTGTGATTTGTGACAAGTGATTCTAACTGCTGTGCAATAAAAGTGAAATAATTCCATTTTGGTCCTCAGTATAAAACGGTTGCTACTACCAACATTCTCTTTACACAGTTTGTAACAGGCGAGGCGGATTGAGTGAGAGAACTTGAAAATACAGCCTTTAATTTTGTTAAAAAAAAAACAATATTGTTTCAATGTTATTTAGATATTTATACACCAATGATTTACATCGGTTATACAATGCAAAAGGCCTGCTATTGAGCTAGTTTAAAGAAAATATACATGACCATAGACCTAAAATCATGCTTTTCAAGTTTTCTCAAAGAATCTGAATATTGCTTAACATGGGAATTAAATTGGTAAGTATTGAGGTCCTCTACCCCTGGGTCACCCTTTATCCACCCCACCTGTTACACCCTGTGTATTCCATTTATTTTGACATGTTTTATTTAGTAGTCTTGGCACTTCTTTTTAATAAAATTATAATTTGTATTGGTTTAAAAAATAATTAATAGTCATAATTATTAGTATTAATAAATAATCATTAAATAAAATTCTGTTCATTATTAAATTAAAAATTACGATAAATATACACTGTGATATTTTATGATTGTATGAATTCATGATCTGTATTAGTTTAAAAATAATAAATAGATAAAATAGTAATAATAAACAATGATTAAATAAAATCATTTTTATTTTGTGTGTTAAGATAAAACAGACTTCATAATTTGTTAGTAGAAAAAAAAAATCATTAAAATAAACTTATTTTCATTTCATTTTGTGTCTGCTTCATTAATAAATTACAATAAAGACTATATTATAAGATTTTTTATAAAATAGGACCCGTGTAATAATATGGGCTATGCATAATTTACTGCCAGAAATGAATGCGAAAACTTTTTCCAAAGACAGCTACATTGGTGCCTATAAAGTGTATATTTGTGTATTAATCTGTAGGATCTAAAACTGGGTATTGCACTTTTGTACAGCAGTCATTATACGGTTAAACTTTAAACTGGACACTTGTTTGACTTACAAATGTTGTGAACTCCCTCACACAAGCATTCACCTATAAATTACTCTTTATTTCAACCCTCTGAGGTTTCAAATCAGTCAGAGCTAGAGCCCAATTCTCATTTCGTCTGAGGTCTAATGGTGGTCACTCACGGTCATTCCATCGCGTCATTTTTGGAGCCACGCCAAACGACATATGTCAAAATGGCGCGATTGGACATACAAATTTTTTAAATCACGCCATCAGTTTTTCACATTCACGATCAAATTTTGGCTGTATATCACGCCATTTGACGCGATGGAATGACCGTGAGTGTCCACCATAACAGAGATATGTCAAAAAAACATGGCCGATTGGCCTCGTTTTATTCGAGGTCGGCCATGCTTTTTCGAGATATCTCTGTTAGACATGTATCTCTACGAAATGAGAATTGCCCCCCTGGAGTGTGTTTCAACTAATTCGGTATATTGTTGGTAGCATTGAATTGTTTTTAAAATTTCAAACACCATAAGTACCAATTACAGGGAGATAATAATAGTGTTCGTATCAAGTTCATCAAAGGTAATAAAGACATATTTATACTACAACATAATATAAAACATTACATTAAATATAACATTTTTAATTTATTATTAACTCCTATTTCAACGCTACCAACATAACAGCAAACTGCAGACTTAGTTGAAACACACTATAATACATTTCTAGCAAGGGAGGTCACAACTTATGTATGTATATGTTATAACTCGGGACTGACAGACTGGACTCTGTTGGACTGAATAACCAAGAGATGTACAATAGAGGTGGTGTGCGAAGAAAAAGTCCACCGACTTGATTTAGGCTTCATATTGTCAAACGTAACACAGTCATCCTAATGATCTTTTTACATGCATCAAATAACTTCACGCATCTTGATGCACACTCAGTAACTAATATTTTTTGACAAGACTTATTTAGTTCAACAATCTTAGCAGTGACGTGCCAGCCGTCGGAACAAGACAAGCCCAGTTATGTCGTACAACCCAGGATCTCGGGATCTTTGGCCCGACAACACAGAACACTCCATTCAATATGTACAATATATACCAACAAATAATATGAGTGTTAACAGCTGCAGTGATGATAGTAAAGCAGTGATAGTAAGCTGGGCTTTTTGGCTTATATGGCTGTACAACCTCTGAATCTTGTCACTACTTTTTTTTGTAAAATGATTGGTTAATTAGTTTTAAATTAGTGTAATTTTGTCTGTTTTGTTTTTTAATTAGAAGTTACGTTAAGACACTGTAAGATTGTTTCCTAAATAAGACTTGTCTAAAAAAATGGACTACAATGCTCTGTTCTCCTCCACTCATACTGAGCAAACGTGAGTCTAATGCCTTCGAGGGAGCTTACAAATTAGACATTGTAAGATCTTTGCAGCACTGGAACTGAGTAAATTTCACGAGCAGTCAATAATTGCTACTTAATACGACACAGGAGGAACTTGGGGTAGCATATTGGTGTATATACACTGGTTTTCAACCGGTTTCATTTGCTGCATCGGCTGATGCTGCATCACAGGAGGCATTTGTTGTATTTGAGGCGGGGGAGGCGGTTGTTCGGGCGGTTTCTTATTCTTCTTCTCACATTTCTTAAATTTAATACCTAGCTTATTTAACAATATTAATCTAAGAGACTCTTTACCTCCGCGATAATTGAGCTCATGTTTCGCAGCTGCTAAGATCTTTCCTAACGTAGGAACTTCCTTCTCCACTGAATAACTGTTCACTATGCCCCTCAAGGCGCACAGCTGGAAGTAATCGAGTTGCACTTTGGTTTTTCTTATACGTTTCTTCTTCGGACCAGTCATTTTCGTTTGAGTCGCTTCAGCACGCAATCCATCTCTTTTAATACGTTTTATTGTGCTCTCTGATAACCCCGTCGCCGCGCACGCTCGCTTAATAACATTTTCGACGGGAAACGCGTAACCACGGTTCTGTTTTTCACTTTCAAAAAACTTGATAACTTTGTATATAATTTCGCGCGCTTGGCCATCTATAGCTTCTTTTTTCTTTTTGTCGATTCGAGGTTTGAGTTCCGTTTGTACAGTCTGGGAGTGTGGCAATTGCTGAAGCTGGATCTCAGTGTTTGGTGGCATAGGCACTTGGTTGACCTGGTTGGCTGGGTTCTGAACCTGGACTTGGACTTGCACCTGCTGAGGAGCTTGAGCCATCTGCATCTGATTGTTTACAGACACACTCACGGTCATTTCGTGCATGTGCTGATCCATTTTACCGTTTTCTTCTCCAGTGCTACAGTAAACTAATAACTAATCGTTTCTATGTCACAACTTTGTATCTATGCCTCGTACTGTATATATTTTTATTATACAAAAAGGCTTATTACGGCCGCCATCATCTTAGAATACAATTTGATTTGACTTGACATTTATGATTTACATGACACCTGTCAACAGTGTGACCATATTTAAATTACAGATCCTGCCACTCATTGCTTAAAAACCTGCCAAATCCTGCCAGTCTTATAAGTGAAAAATGCCCAAATACTGCCAACTTCATTTACCGTTGTAATAAACAAAGAAAAAATACACATAAAAGTCTAATATATATAAAATTCTCGTGTCACGGTGTTAGAAGTTGAACTCCAAAACGGCTCGACCGATTTTCGTGAATCTTAGCGTGCATATCGGCTAGGGTGGAGAATCGGACAACATCTATTTTTCATCCCCTAAATGTTAAGGGTGGTCCACCCCAATTTTTTTTAATTACTATTAACTTTTGACAGAACGAACTCTGTCCAGGCAGCTAGTATTTATATATTTTTTTATTATACATTGGTGTTAACATCATATTCTACTTCTTTAAAGATAAATTTTATTGATTCATACAATTTAGCATAGTTATCTTTGTTTGTTTCAAATGAAATGCAATTAGTCCAGTCATTATACATATTATCCATTTCATACATCACTGCATTAAATTGCCATGCTCACCAATGCCCTGTTTAACATACAAGATTGACGATATAGATATATGTTTATTTAATTACAAAAAATATACTTCAAAAACCATTTTATAGACATATTAATATTATTAATAGCGATATTAATAAGTTCATCAAAGTTATTAATGATATATGTTTATTACGAGATAATATAAAACATTACATTTATTATAAAATTTTAATTTATAATTATCAGTCAAGTTTTTTTATTATTATTTTGAGATGTAAGCTATCCTATCTCTCAAATTGGATCAAACTGCACACGGTGTGCAAATTTGATTAAAATTGGTTAAGTACTTATGTAGGAGTCCATCGCGGACAAACAACGTGACACGTAATTTATATATATTATGATTTCAATACTACCAACATTACGCCCAAGTGCAGATTTAGTTGAAGGGCCATTGAAGAGCACTATAGCTCTACGTGTCTACTCTCTGTGAGTGATTGAAATAAACTCGTGTTTAAGAACAGGTAACTATACCTGTTTTAAGATTATTAACTTTATAAACAAAGTATTAAAGTTGTAAATTGAATGTGATACAAACATAATACACATAATACGAGAAATATAGAGGAATCCCAACATGCTGGCGACGTATAGAGTTGCCATTTTCGGAATTTTAAGTTGTCATAATGCATTTTTTTCAGTACCTCAATCCTGCCAAAAACTGCCAAGTTTTATAAAACGTCAACCGATCCTGCCATAGGCTAAAATAAGAGGCAAATCCTGCCAAAATGGCAGGATCCTGCCACATATGGTCACACTGCCTGTCAATGACAGGATTGACAGGGCACAGATAATCAGCTAAATTCTATTGATGTCAGACCACAGATAATTAAATATAGATTATACAAAACAGACATGAGTACCTTAACTTTTCCCGAAACAGATAATAGATGGCAGTTGAGGCTGTCAATTTAATTTCTTCAAGCTATGAATATACATGGTGTATCTTAAATATATGTAACTTAGGAGGGTACATGGCTCAAAATCGGCAGCTGAATCGATTCCACGTATTTTTAATGTAGGTAATTTTTTTTTCCTAAAAGAAATTAAAATTAAGTAAATGATGTCACCCAATTCTTTAAACAGTCGAAACAAACAAAAATGAAACTTAAGTCAATGCAATAGGGTCCTTTCAAGCATTATTATACTTAGCCACAGCTTCAAACACACACTGCCAAACGTACGAGTTGTACGACGTTAAAGAATAAACTACAAACGCAATAGATCAAAAAAATATTATTAAGAAAGTTCGCACACTTCGATACGTTTTCTCTCTTCCGCATATTTAAAAACAGTCGGGAGGAAGCGAGACGTAACGAGAGTGTCCCGGCCGGCGGTGTGATCAGCCCGGCGACCGGCGGCTTTTGTGATCTTATGATTTAGAAAATTAAAAAGTCAGTCACACCGCACGCGCCGGCCGTATCAGCTGATTTGATTGACCCAACTAGACTTCTTTCTGTGGGGACGTGTTTATTTCAAACATTCCATTAGCGGTGAGGTTCTAAAAAATGGAATAATAGCTGCATTTGACGTAGTGAAAAGTGACTGTAGTATTAAATAAACTTAAACGACAATTACAAAAACGTGCATTATTGTGTATCGAACAAGGTGGTGGACATTTTGAAAATGTCATTATAAGACGACGCCGCAGGAGTTGATAGGAGTCTATGAGGATGAAGAGGGAAGAAACCAATTATTATCAGACCTGTAAGTTACCTACAGTAACTAAATTTAAATGGTTGTTTAATATTTGTAAATATTTTAATAATTCACAGCTTTTAAACACGCAGTCTTTTTTGTTTTGTTGTATTATTACTTAAGTCCGATTTAAACGTATTATGTAGATTGTAGGTACCTAGTTAACTTAATTTTATGTGAATGATTTTTAGTGCGCGCCCAAACGGAATAATTTAGTAAAGCTCTTTAGTTCATACAATTCTTTACAACCTACTTAATAAACTTATGCATTTTACTAAATTTTAATTAAAAAATGTCTGCTCAAACGTGTTAAGTGTTATGCCCCGCCCATAGAAAAATGTCTAAATCACTTGTTTACTTGCGTACAAAATTTGAAGTAGGTACTAAATTGTCCGTTTACACCTATTAATTTACTTAAAATTTAGTTATCTACATATCTACTTCTAAACAATAAATATTTCAATAAATAGGTATCTTATCATTTTAATGCCAAAACGATTGACATTGTATTAATTAAAATGATTCAAAGTCGACAGTCCAAAAGCTGTAAAAAGTGATTGAAAGAGGGAATCATAATTTGTTTTTGAAACAATTTATCTTAGTACGATTAACTATTATTTTAGGCATATGTAGGTAATAATAATGTTTATGTTCAATAAAATCTTTGAATCTTTACCTAATTGGATGTGTTCAGTAAGTGATACGAGTATAACACACCTACCAATTAAATGAAATGAGTACTCAGGTAACAAACATGTTGTGTTTAACAATGTCTAATGTACAATGTCGAATTCGTTTTCGTCGCATCAGCTGTTATAGCCGCGCACACGCCGGCCCCGGCAGCCCGCGTTGTGGCCTGTGACGTGGGTCTCACTCTCATGTGTGCGTTAGTCTGTATGCTTGCTTAGAATATCATGAACATTCTTATCCCTCTACGAGAACAACTAATTTCTTGAATAAACAATTATTAAGCTAATAAAAAACATTTCAGTGTAGGTATTATGATTAAAACTGAATAGGTATTCTTATTGGGGTGTTTAAGGGTGTACGTCATTTATGCATTCAATGTAGTGAAAAGTGACACTGTAGTAGGTATTAAATAAACTTAAACTTATTACTGTCATTGTTAAATAATTTTGTTCTTTAATTTGAGGTTTATTAATCAATGAGTTCAAAATTGTTCACAGTCTACAGTACAAAGCCTGAAAAATGTGATGGTAAGAGAGAATCATAATTTGTTTACTATTTAATCTTCGTACCATTACCTACTACATATTTTATGTAATGATCGCTCGATCGCTAATAGCTAGTCTGCTGTTTCCGTCGGGGTGTACCTCACACACACGCGCGCACCGACCTCGTAGCGCTCGTTCGCTCTCATGTGTGCGTGCGCCGCTGGGTAGAATGTTCACACTTTTCGTTCGAACTGAGTATAACTTATTTCTTAAATAAAAAATTATTAAGCTATAAAATACAATTAAAAATACGTGGAATCGATTCAGTTGCCGGTTTCGATCACTGTACCTTCTTAATTAGCATATGGATCTATTACACCGTGTAGTTGTAAAAAAACCAGTTTAAAACGTTTAAAACTGAAACGCACCGTTTAAAACCCGAAAGCCACCGTTTTAAACGGTGTAATACCCGACTGCGGAGACAAAAGAGGGTTATGTATTTAGAATTGTAAAGGCATAAAATAACGTGCAATATTTTACAAGCTAGTTAATTTATTGGTTTTATTTGTTGAAATAAAATATTTACAAGTAAAAAAAAATATTACTACTTTTTATATTAGGGAACGTTCCCAAACCACGTGACCCATTTTTTACCATTTTTACCCCCCTCCCCCCCTCAGTGACCAACCGTGGTATATAAGAAGACCCCCCCTCCCCCCCTAGTTTTCACGTGACAAATTTTTTTTTGCAGACAATTAAAAGAATATTAATTAGTATCTATTGCAGAACTATAATAAAATAAACTTGACAAGAGGGTTTCGTACGTTGATTATGTATTTACCGTTATTTTCCAATTTTATTTATTTTTGCCGTTTTTTTCCTGTAATATTTAAGTAAAGAACTCTGTATTTTTTTATTCAAATGTCAGTAGTTTTGGGGACAAGGGGAGGGGGAGGGTGGTAATGGTAAATTTTTGGCTTTAATTTTCATTCGTTCTTGAATAATTTTAAAACTTTCCATTGTAGAACTATAATTAAAATATATTATTTTTGATCCTGACAACAAGCCCTTTTTACCGACTCCAAAAAAACAGGAGGTATTCAATTCGACTGTTTTTTTATGTTTGTTACCTCAGCACTTTCGACTAAGTGAACCGATTTTGATGATTCTTTAGTCGAAAGCTGGTGCTTGTCATGTGGCCCCACATAAATATAAGCGAGGTCTGACAAGTAGTTTTTGAGTTATTTTGAAGTCAGTTATTTTTTGTTAGTAAAATTTCGATTATATTTGACATACCACACGAGATGGTTTGCAAAACAGTTCTTGTTTAATTTTGATTTCGTAAATTTTTTTTTCTACTGGACTAAAATGAGTTTAAATTTGATGCTCAAGTTCTTTTTTTTGTGACGCAAAGACGGAGGTATTTATTTTCAAAAAAAAAAAAAACATGAAATCAAAATAAAAAAAACTGTTTTGTAAACTGTATCGTGTCGTGTCACTTGTGGCATGTCAAATGAAAGGGCTTGTTGTAAGGATCGCAAATATATTTTATATTTGATAATTTTAAAATTATTCAAGAAACAACGAAAATTGAAAGCGAAAGTTGACCATTCCCCCATCTCCGAAACTACTGAAACTAGAATTTGCAAAGTCAGTTTTCAATCAGCACTATATTGTACCTAACTATCTATGTGCGTCAGTATTTCCACCTGTGAGATTTAAAAGCGCTAGAGTAAACGGTCGTATATAAATAAGTAATGTACAGGAAGTTGGCACCGCACTTTTAAGGTATCACGATTCTATATTGTTCCAAAATATCGCGTTTGAAAAAAAAAATTCTTTACAAACGTAAAAACAAATTAGGAAGTTCTGGCAGTTGGTCTGGATTGTTATAGATTTATCCTATATTGATCCAAAATATCGCGTTCGAAGAAAATTTATTTGAAAGGTGGCATCATGTGGGTGAAGTTGGGCCAGTCTTTCCCGTGGAGGGGAATTTGTTTCTCCTAAACTGATCTGGACGTTTGTGCGCTTTTCATAGCTGATGTGGTACTCCAGGGCATGGAATGTTACATTCCAAACTCTGTGGTAGGTACCCGTTGGGGTAAAACCCAATCCTGGTTTGACTGAAACTGCATTAATTAGCCTGAAGCAATCTTATCAGGATTGGGTAGAGGCGCGTGAGCTCGGAGGCACCATTGTGAGTCAGCTGAAAAAGAAATTTATTGCTGCTTCGTGATCCTCAAAGAAGCAAATCACCAAGGCAAAGTTCAAGTACATACACAGAACCGGCAACAGACTGCTGAGCTATCTGTGTGGTAGCCGAGCGTTATGGTCTCTGACCAAAGATGTTCAAGGCAATTTCTGTGCAACGTCATCGTCGCCAGAATCGCGATACCTTGAAAGTGCGGTGCTAGCTCAAAACTCGCGTTTTTTGGATTTTCTCTGAAAGTTTCATTCTCAGCCCTATGGCGTTTTGGAACAAAGAACAAACCTAGAACAACCTTCAAAATGTTTGTAACTTCAAAGTGTGGCGCCAACTTCCTGGAGGTGAATAAGTATAGCTCGAGAAAGCGGGAGATTCCCTCCCCCCTGTGACCAAGCGTGATGTTTTGCAGACCCCGCTTCCCCCCCCCCCCCTAAATGTGTCACGTGGTTTGGGAACGTTCCCTTATCGTCCGACTCAGCGACATGACAACTACGCGACGTTGCCAGCTTGCACGCACAGGCATACCGGTCGGTTTGTGCGTGCCAGCTGGCAACGTTGCATAGATGAACTCGAATCGGTAAGGAAATAATATGTTTTTTATTAAGAAGTTATTAAATTAGAGTTAATATGTATAATCATTATTATTTTTTGAAATTTTTTAACTTTTTGCGTTTTGAGCGCTAATTCTTAAGTAAAAAGTGAAAAAGGCATTTTTTCATTGCTTTTCACTAATATTAATTATTAGTCAAAAATCTTAAAAACATGAAAATACACAGTTTGGTACTCCGTTGCATGGCGAATTCGATAATATAATGCATTCTGAGTTCATATTAAAAAAACACTGTTTCTAACCATAAAAACCGTAAAACACCGTTTTAAACGGTTTTAAACCAAAATTTTGGTTTTAAACGGCATGGTTTGATTCGTTTTAAACCGACCTTACAACTATAGCTATGAACATAGAGGCAATCTAGAATACTGACCCCAATCCTATATTTAATTTAATGAAGCATACTCCTGTCTCACCTGGTTCCGGCTGGGGGCTTAAGAGCCAGTTTTTTCTGTCTTCTTACTTGGCTGATCAAGCATTGATAAATAATGTTTAAGCTGTTACTGATATCTATGGGCGACGATGACCACTTACGATCAGAGTTATCGGCTACTTATACGCAAATATTAAAAATTTAAATGTATGAAGAAAATGAGAAATGAGCCTAAGAAGAAAGAAGAGGAAAATGAGACAAAATTTTACATCAGTTAAATTATTTATTTTTCTCTAATTTCTCTAATCTATGGGACGAATTGTAGTCTATGGTCTTGTTCACTGAAACCCTTTTCTTTTGCTCTTCATATGAATGTATTTGATATGTGACAGCATACCGTGTTTCTGCGTGAACTTCGCATCACAATACTCACATTCATACGGCCTCTCCCCAGAATGAGTTCGTATGTGATTCACCAATGTTCTGTTTGCCTGAAAGAAAGTAATAGTTTCATACTTGGGCCTTTACACTGCAGCCGCGATATCTTAGTAATAACACAGAATACATAATAGTACCTAAAGGTACAGAAGAGTCACTCCACAAAATCATTTAAATAAATAGTGACTGTTGCTCCGACACAATTAAGTGTAATTCAGGTCGCACAGCGCTAATCTTCAACTTATATTCATCTAGACGTTGCCTCTCTTTCGAATCATAACTCCTATCCTCTCTGACAGCGTAAGGGTTGTATTTTTTGTGTGATGACATGTGTGATGGATTACGAATAACACGGCGTGGTAGCCCTTCTTGGCCCGACACGTCGAATGCGGCACGTATTTGTAACATCATACCAAAAGTGCGGAGTGCGCCAGGCCTGGTAGAGGTACCTAAACGCGTATCACGTGACAATAGATGAATATCTGCGCTCTATCTACGATTGGCGACGAGTGTTAAGATCAACGTCAATCAGTTCTATGATTGCTGGACATTGTTCATCCAATGTCACGTGACCTGTCTTCATGTAACTGTTCGAAGTTTGGTCTCCGTATTTATAAACTTTTTGGTCATGAGTGATGAGATGCAGTTAGCAAATTGCAAGATAGAACGAGATGCAACACTTTTGTCTGATAGTTTCGACGTTTGACGTTAATCAGTTATATAGTTAACACTTACTGCAAACCCCCGTCCACAAATGTTACACATCTTGTCCTTCGCCCTGGTTTCGCCCTCATGTTGGAACTTTCTGTGCTCAACGTACCTCGTCCGGTTTAGGAAATGCTGTTGACATAATTACAACCTTGAATTAGATGACTTAGATTAGATATTACAAACAAAGAGTCCAAATCATCCTTGCAGCAAGATTTTACTGATTACTAAATGGTTATTATTATCATTATATATTATATATCGAGTAACCGCCCTCGCTTTGCTTCGGTTTTCTTATTTTTTTACACCTTGGGTTACATATTGGAGTTTTATTAAGGATCCCTAATTCTTTTGAAAATATCGGTTCAGTAGTTTCGGAGCCTATTCAATGCAAACAAACAATCAAATCTTTCCTCTTTATAATATTAGTATAGATTAGAGAGAGTCAATAATACATTACCCTATCACAATCTGTGCAGTAATGCTTGGATTGTTTCATGTGGACATGACGATAGTGATTCATCATGTACGTCTTCCTTGAATACACATTTCCACATATAGGACAGGTCACTTCTTTCTTATTCCTGAAAATAAAAGATATTTATCACATAAGTTAATGTATTAAAACATTTAAAACGCCATCTGTTGACACACATTGGAACTATATACCAGTTGATAGATGGGGCTAGTGAGCCTGCTTAAAAAAAAAATGTTTATTCATCTTAAAAATTTATCATTTTGTGTTTTTAATTTTTAAGTTACAAACAACGATAAAAAGACCGTGTAAGTTTGTTAACTAAATAGGATTCGTAAGAAACGTCGATATACTAACGTCACATGGAGTTAATCCTTCACTGGGTATCTATTTAGCTAGACTTCTTAAAACTACGAAGCGAACTATCTCCGTCCCGCTCACTCACCTATCCGCGTCTCTCTCTTCAGCATGCGCCTTACTAGTCTGGACATGTCGTTTGTAGAGTGACACATTGAGGAACTGTTTGTCACATTTCACACAATACGCCATCTCGCTCGACGTTTCCTTGTGTTTAATGTCCATGTGGTTCCGTAGCGAGTTACGTGACGCGTACACTTTGTTACATGTCACACATACGTTCTTCTCCGAGTGGTGCCTGCGAAAAGTTACGTTGAGTAACAGTGTGACGTGTGACACAATGTTAAACATATTATTACTTAATTTTTACTGTTTGTATTTATTCTCTATTTTTCTTTTTATATCCGGAAGGATAGTCTTACCAACTCAAGCAATTTGACTGGTAGAGAATGCATTATTATATGGTAGTTATTAAGTCCACCCTTTGTAAAAAAACCTGTTTTCAGGTCTCACAAAAAAGATCAAATAAATAAACAAAATGCCTGTTGTGTAACAGAGTGACAACGCAATGCAACAAAAATTCCGTACAGCAACATTGTGACAGATCGTTACAAAAATGCCCGTCTATAAATAGT
This sequence comes from Thymelicus sylvestris, assembly GCA_911387775.1. Lineage (NCBI taxonomy): Eukaryota > Metazoa > Arthropoda > Insecta > Lepidoptera > Hesperiidae > Thymelicus > Thymelicus sylvestris. Next base: position 8,099,227 of record OU426911.1, read on the forward strand.
TTGGCTTTGGCGCAAGATCGCGTGAAATAAGTCGGTTTCATACAAAAGTCCAAACTCATTTTGCGTCACTGCTGTACAAACAGGACTTACGTATGAAACCGAATGCAGCGTATTAATTTTTCGCGACTCAAAGGTAAAAATATTACGCTCGTTTGGGCTCACCCTAAATCTGTCGATCAACAGTGTCACGCAACGTCACAATAAATTAACATTAAGCAAGTGTGACACATCAATACAAAAATAACTGCCATCGAGTAAAAGTGTGACACAATGCTACGAAAATTCACGACGTCTACTGTGTGACACAACGAGTTTTATGGCCACTGATAGATGCATATATAGATGGAAGATTAATTTTATAGATTAAATCTCACCTCATGTGTTTCTCAAGAGTATATTTGGTCCGACATTTCTTTCCACAGTGATCACATATAAACACCGAATGAATCGATTTAAAATGTTTGCAGAATAAATTGACATTGCTGAAAATAAAATAAAAACTAATCTTTGGTAGTTTTATGGAATAGTAATCTGGATTTAAGGGTACATGGATGGGTAACAGTCGCCAAACGACTCGTCGTGTTCCGGCTGGGGGCTTGAGAGCCATTTCTTTCTTTTTTTTCTTCTCTCTTTCTTGTCCAGCAACGCATAGTGATACCTTTGGTGTTGCTGATGTCCATGAGCGACGATAGCCACTTACCAGCCTTTCTCAGCGGTGTGTGAAGCTAATAAACACCCCCTTATGACGGCTTATAAAGTGTTTTGTTTCTCTCACTCGTATAAAAAACGATAAAGATACAACTGTACACTCAGATACTCACGAGAAACAAGCATCACAATGCGCGCAGACAACCATCCTCTTATGTCTGCGCATGTGGCACTTGATCACATGTCGTGAGATGCACTGGAACTGACATAAGTTGCACCGGTGCACGTAGTAGTGTTTGGATACATGAGCAGCTAGCTCCTGCTTGCTCGCGAAGTGACCGGTGCAAACGTCACAGGTGTAGACACCGGATGCCTGACGACAAAGTATCTTATTAAAATGGAATCCATCCGTCGGTAGTATAACGCAGTGCTAGAAAGCTATAATTTTGCATGGATACATATTTACTAAAACTACAAAATGGTGGAATATTCTTTTTCCAATTTTGACGTGATAACGTCTTATAAATTGGTTGACTCGGGTGTCACTCACGAAAACTGTGTAATGGTGGCCACTCACGGTCAGTCCATCGCGTCAAATGGCGTGATATACAGTCAAAATTTGATCGTGAATCTGAAAAACTGATGGCGTGATATAAAAATCTGTATGTCCAATCGCGCCATTTTGACATATGTCATTTGGAGCCACGCCAAATGGCGCGACCGTGAGTGGCCACCATTAGGAACGTTACCATACGCGCGCGAGAGAGAGGCTCGCTCGACCGGCGCGCACCTTGCGTCTCTCTTCTACGCGAGCGTTTCTGGCGTCAACGAATTGTCAGTGAATTATGAATTTAAAATTATGATTTTCATTTAATTCTATGTTCCAAAAACTTATACCACGAACAGACGTTGTCCGTATACCGACTTTACAGACAACCATTTTTTTTCTTGGTTACCTTCCCTACAGGTAACGTGAGGATGATTTTTTCCTCGACTACTACATGTGTAGTATAGTTGAAAAGGTATTTTTAATAGTCGATAAACTTACTACAATGGAACCCCACATTGCACTTGGCCAGTTTTTGTATTAGTCCCTTAATGGTAACTATAAAACCATGTATTTAGTTAAACTATTAATTTGTTTAAACCAAACTTACCGTATCATGATATTTCTTGTTATGTTCACATTTCTTTTTAAGACTTGAAAACACACAAATACACTTCTGACACTTGAACTGTTTGTCTACATAAAAGTCATTAATCTTTTCAGTTTCCCGCCACAATTCTAATTCACTGGCATCCATCTTGCATTTAGATCTAAACTGCCTTAGTTTTTCTGGTGATACGCGGACAATTTTAAAATGTTCCTCTAAATCTTTTTTTCTCAAACCCCTTCTTCTGACCAGTCTTTCGCTTTTACTCAACTTAATTTGACTACATTTCCTATTAAATATACTATTAACTTCCTTGTTCAAAGTTAATTTATTGCTAGGTTCATCACATTTGATTTCTTTTATTTCCACATCTGTTTTTATAATAATATCTTTTTCACTATCTCTGCATTTTAGATCGGGGTCTTTTAATTCATTTTTTAAGTAAACATTGCCTTCAAAATCATATTTACTCTCTGATCTGTCATCCATATCATCTTCCAATGAGGTATTTTCAAGTTTTGTGTGTAAAATACTTTCATTTTCATTAAGGTGTACATTAGTTTCACACAACACACTATTGGTAATACTTCTTTGACACGGAAATGGTTCATTTTCAGTTCTGAATCCATGGTTCTCATTTAAATCTCCACCAAAGTGAATGTCCATTTTCACTGGAGTCATCACTAAGGTTGACAAACATTTTGGTGGCTGTGGCTGAAAATTTGTTCAATAATTTTTATTTTATACATTGAAGTATAATGTACTAAAGTATCAGAACAGACATCGCGAACAAAAGTGTCGCACCGAAAAGTTCTATTTTCAAAATCGAGCCACTGTTCTCTTTTCAAAATCGAATGAATCCACTGAAAACAGTTGCCAATTGGCTACAGTTTATTGCGGAAACATCGGATTCGCAGTGTCGGTTCGATACTTCAATAATTTTATAGTCCATGTTTTGGACAAGTTTTATTAAGTTAAACAATTTTACAAAGATTTTTTGTCATAATTTGCAATTGAAAATTAAGGCAGGCATAAAATGAAAAAAATTAAAAAGTGTGCCATTCACACATGGTAGAAGTGAAACCTTCAAAAATTTTCAAGATAATGAAAGGAATGTAAAATTTCGGGAAGATGATAATAAAATTGTAGGTTTTAGTAATGATCATAGTGATGCAAAGTTAGATAATTATTTTACATTTTATTTGTGTAATATATATTACATATATTTATTCAGACTCAGAGCTTAAGGGGTGGCCCTTTTGTGTAAGTTGTTGCTAAACTACTTGTTGTATTTCAGATAGAAACTTGAGAGACGAATCTTTCTCTTTTCCTTGGCTCGCAACACACCAGTTATGTCCTTGATATTCCTGAATCCATGGGCAATGGTGGCATCATTGATGCATTACCAACCAAAGAAAAGACAGCTATAGAAACTAAATATTTGAAATCCTATATCTTCCGTCCAAGTAAATGCATATCATATGCATGCTATCAACAATTTTATTGCCACTTGCTTGCATCTTGCATAGTAAAGTATGAAATCTGTCTACAGAGCGGCATCGTTGCATTTACATATTGCCTGTATTTCTCTATGCAGCTTGCTCGTCCAATAAAGCGTCATGGACAGTCTTTACACGCACACAACATAAAAATGGAGTACATTTGAAGGTAATACCCACTTTTCCCCATTTTGTATGTAATATCTTCTGAGCTATGTAACACCTCGTCTCAAACACCTTAATCTTATTCAGAAGTGCCAAGCATTCCCAGCATAACTTTATATGGCGATTATCCTGAAAACCATAAAAATAAATAAATAAATAATCTTAAAATAAAAATTAAAAAACCTACGACATATTTATTAACATGTTTAGTTGTAACTAAAAACACTTGAAGTCACCTTTCAAACAAAAAAATTAAATCAAAATCGGTTCATCCGTTCGGGAGCTACGATCCCACAGACAGACATACACATACACAGACAGACAAACACGTCAAACTTATAACACAAAAAAATGTATTGTTGAGATAACAAACGTTGAAAAATACGAAATACAACCTCATATTTTTCAAATAAAAACTTAAACAATAGTGAAATACCATCAGCATAAACCGAATACTTACTTTAACACTGGAGTAATTAATTATTCTGTTGAAAATACCAGCGTATTCTCCCAAAGGCGATGTTTTTCGTTTTGTACATAAACAAACATAGCAAATACTCAATGACTCGGAACATGGAAATTCTATTTCTTCCTCGTACATGTCACAGGACTAGGTTACATAAAATATATCCTTTTAGAATTTTTTTATAAGAAAAATCAACTTTTTTGGACGAAATAATAAGAAACAAACAAGAAGCAATGCAATTTCATTATTTTGTTAAATAATGGTTTTGTGAATCGGGCCTTAGTATGCGATTGGAGCCTTATTCGATGAAGGAACTGCCGACTCGGCATCACCGCGATCGTGAGAACGTTAAGTGCGTCTTCAGCAGTTTCGTGTCGTGGGAATGATGGACAGTTCGGACAATAACGCGATGTAGACTAGTACTTAGAATTAACCATTTTAATTTGAATTTGTAACATTCGATTCGAATTAAATATTTTATATAATCGATTTCGGTCTTTTTGTATCCCCCTGCAGCCGCACGTATATATTTGGCGCAGTCGGTAGGATACTCGCGGTCGGTTTCGCGCTGAAGATTTCCGAAAATTGGAAGATTTCCGAAAAACGCAAAGCCGCCCGTGTGGCTCTCTAGTCACCAGCAGGAGTATCCGCAACCTACCACGTCGTGCTGCAGGTATCCAGACATCGATAACGCAGGGAGGCCGAAAATAAGCTATGTAAGTACATTAGATTTCTTTCATGTGATTTGCTCATTCCTTTTCCTATACTAATATTGTATAAATAAAATTACCAAAATTTTTCATTTAAAAAAATCTCGTGAACCTAGGTTAAGTAGTAGTAATAGGGAACTTTATATAGATAGTTTAAGAAATATTAGTGGTGAAAATTCGGAACCAATTTGTGTAAAAATGACAGATCAATTAGATGAAATTTTCAAGGCTTTAAGACTGGTACCGGACTTCGACGGGAACCCGAATGTGCTGACCCGCTTTATTAAATTATGCGACGAGTTAGCAACTCAATTTTATAAAAGTGATAGTTCCGAGTTAGTTAAATGTGCTTTTATTAATGGTGTATTAAATAAGGTAATAGGACCCGCTGCTAGCTTAATCAACGCAAACGGAATTCCTAGTGACTGGAATGGCATTCGTAGTACTTTAGTGAACAATTTTGCGGATCACCGCGACGAATCCGCACTTTATAATGATTTATCTATTTTAAGACAAGGTTCTAATAGTCCTCAAGAATTTTACGAACGCTGCCAAACTTTATTTAGTACCATTATGACTTATGTGAGCTTGCACGATACCATTCAAACTACTATTGATGCGAAACGCGATTTATATAAGAAATTAACCCTGCAAGCTTTCATACGGGGTTTAAATGAGCCGATTGGTACGCGGATTCGGTGCATGCGCCCCGAAACTATCGAGAAAGCTTTACAGTTTGTTCATGAAGAAATTAATACTTTATATATTCAAAATCGCAATGAACGTATTTCTGACAGGAAAATGTTAAATAATTTTACAGTTCCGAATAGTTTTAATTTAAATAATTTTAGATCACCTAGTGTAGGATCTGCCCCGGGATTAATTAATTATGCTATGCCAGGCGCCTCGCGACCTCAAATTATGTCTCATCCTTCACCTCAGTGGAGGCCAAGCTTCTACCAACCTCGTCAATTTGGTCCTACACGCACTCAACAAATTTTTAAGGCGCCTCCGCCTAATTATAACCCGCGACATAATGCATTTATTTCCCAGAGGCCTAATTATCAAATGGCTCCGCGTCCTATGAGTGGTGTCAGCCACTTTGTTTCGAGGCAATTACCACCTACTTCCAATCTCACTGGACACGATTGGCGCAAATCAGGTAACCCACCGCCTAATAATTATTTTAAGACTAGAGAGATTAATTATAATAATTGCGCTGATGATATAATATTTAATGAAGATTATTATTATTCAGATTTTAACGAACCTAGTGATGATTATTTCTACTATTGCGAAAATCCTTATCCTTACGAATATGAATTGCCTAATCCAGAATTTGGTGAGTGCTCGCAAAAGTATCATAATGTGACCGAATTGGAAGTTGATAAAAAACGCGATGATTCGGATTTTCAGGAAATTCCGAAATTAGACAAACCAAGATAGAAATTAATTTACACAACCAACGTCAACTTCCTTATATTCAGATTAATTCTCCACCTTTAAAGTTATTGATTGATACGGGAGCTAATCAATCTTTTTTGAGCCCTGCCGCTGTAAAAAGGTATTTTAAATATTTTCCTTTAAATTATGAGCCATTTGAAGTATGTAATGTGCATGCTAAAACTAGAAATAATTATTCAATAACTTTACCTAGCTTTAATGAATTTAATGATCAGTGTGACGTAACATTTTATATATATAAATTTCATGAATTTTTCGACGGCCTAATTGGAACAGATCTATTAGATAAATGGGAAGCTACAATAGATTATAAAAATAAAGTACTTACCACTAAAACTGCTTCTAACCCTATAAAAATTTATAATTCCCAAAATTCTAACCTATATGAGGAAATAATACCAGCAGGTACTTCAAAGCTTTTAAAAATTCCTATGAATATTCATGAAGGTGAGGTTTATGTAAAAGAGCAGACTATTTCAAATTGTATTATAGGTGAATGCTTAACAACTGTTAGTAATGGCAAGGGAATAGTTGAAATCAGTAATCCTTCCCGCAATGATGTTATATTTTCCATGGATCGAACTATATCGGCTGAATTGAATAAACTTGAGTTTGAAACATTAAATTATGAAACGCAGCGCGTAAAAGAAGTCCTCTCACGCCTGCGTACCGACCATTTAAATGTCGAGGAGCGTAAAAATTTAGAAGTACTTTGTTCACGATATGCAGATATTTTCTACTTAGAAGATGAACCACTTACCTTTACTAATAAAATTAAGCATTCTATAAAAACTACTGACGAGTTACCGGTATATTCAAAAAATTATAGATATCCGTATATTCACAGACAAGAAGTGCAAGATCAGATTAGCAAAATGTTGGAACAGGGTATTATTAGACCTTCTAATTCTGCCTGGAGTTCTCCTATTTGGGTGGTAGCAAAAAAATCTGACGCATCTGGAAAACCCAAATGGCGATTAGTGGTAGACTTTCGGAAATTGAATGAAAAAACAATCGACGACAAATATCCTATCCCGAATATCGCTGATGTGTTAGATAAATTAGGACATTGCCAGTATTTTACCACACTCGACCTTGCTAGTGGTTTTTATCAAGTCGAAATGGATCCCCAAGATATACCAAAAACTGCATTCACCGTAGAACACGGCCATTTTGAATTCCTTAGAATGCCAATGGGTCTCAAAAATAGTCCATCGACATTCCAAAGAGTAATGGACAATGTTTTACGTGAATTACAGAACACAATTTGCCTAGTTTACTTAGATGATATAATAGTTTTTAGCACATCCCTTCAGGAACATATGGATAATTTAGAAAGAGTATTTTTAAAATTACGTGAGTCCAACTTTAAAATCCAGATGGATAAATCAGAATTTTTAAAATTGGAGACACCATATCTAGGTCATATCATTAGCAAGGACGGTATAAAACCCAACCCGGATAAAATACTAGCAATAAAAAAATATCCACTGCCTAAAACCCCCACAGAAATAAAAAGATTTTTGGGACTTCTCGGCTATTATAGAAAATTTATTCCCGATTTTGCAAAGATTATTAAACCATTGACTCAGTGCTTAAAGAAAGGTTCCAAAATTTCATTCGACCAAAATTATATAGAGTGTTTTGAGAAATGTAAATTACTTCTAATTAATGATCCCATTCTTCAATATCCAGATTTTACAAAAGAGTTTATTCTTACTACAGACGCTTCGAATTTTGCCATTGGAGCCGTTCTTTCACAGGGTGTAATCGGTTCCGATAAACCAATAGCTTATGCATCACGAACCCTAAACCAAAGTGAAATTAACTATAGTACGATCGAAAAGGAGTTGCTAGCCATCGTTTGGGCAACTAAATACTTCCGTCCCTACCTTTTTGGCCGAAAATTCAAAATTGTTACCGACCATCGTCCGTTGCAATGGGTCATGAACATCAAAGAACCCAATTCCCGTTTAACGCGCTGGAGACTTCGTCTTAGTGAATTCGATTTTACTGTAGTTTATAAGCCAGGAAAAATTAACACTAATGCAGATGCCTTATCCCGTGTTGAAATTCTTAACGAAGATTTTAGTTCAGTAATAGTTAACACATCTGATTCTGATTCCCGAACTGAAACTGCTAATTCTAGTACTGATACTGCAGATAGCGACGCTATGGTTAACAAATCTGATTCCAGAACTGAAACTGCCAATTCTAGTACTGATACTGTACATAGTGACGCTGAAAATCCTGTGTTAGAAGTACCTATTGTGGATAAGCCATTAAATTTATTTAATAAGCAGATTATATTTAACATTGTAGGTGATATAAAAAGTAAACCTAAAATAACTAAGCCTTTTGATACATTTACCAGAACTAGCATTCAAATTTCTGAATCTTCTTTAGAAAATGATATAATTGAAGCTGTAAAAGAATTTGTGAATCCAAAAATAAAAACTGGGATTTTGATTAACCCTCCAATAAGAATGTACTCTGTTATACCAATCCTACAACGTCATTTCAAAAATTCGGCTATGAATCTGGTCCTTACAAAACACGAAGTAGAGAATGTTACCGATTACTTAAAGCAGCAAGAGATTATAAAAAATTATCATGTGGGTAAAACTAATCACAGGGGGATCAATGAGTGTTACCTATCGCTATCTAGAAGATATTATTGGCCTAAAATGAAGGAGGAAATTTCGAAATACATCAATGAATGTGTCATTTGTGGTCAGGCTAAATATGATCGGCGTCCCGTACAACCAAGATTTCAAATCGTACCCCCTCCATCCAAACCATTCGAAATAGTACATATAGATTTATTTAGCGTTGAAACTTACAAATATCTAACTATAATTGATGCATTCTCAAAATATGCACAGGCATATTATCTGAGAGATGCGACCGCTATTAGCATTGTTCAGGCCTTATTAAAGTTCTCTACTCATCATGGACTTCCTTTATCGATTATATCAGATAATGGTCCTGAATTTACTAACCAGATATTTTTGGAATTTTGTAGGTTGCATAAAATTCATCATCATAAAATTTGTCCCAATACGCCTAATGAGAATGGAATGATAGAGCGTCTCCATTCTACATTATTGGAACATTTGCGTATCTTGAGATTAGAATACCAAGGAGAAATAGTGACGAACCTTATGCCTTATGCTATATTGGCTTACAACAGCTCTATACATAATTTCACTAAATGCAGGCCTTTCGATGTAATCACTGGGCATCTAGATCCTCGTGATCCTTTGGACATAAATATAACGCAACATTTATTGCAACAGTATATTCAGGATCATCGTAAACGTATAACTAAATTATTTGAAATTATTAATAAAACTACACTTGACCGTCGAACAGAGATTATTGAGAACGCTAATAAGGATCGTGAACCCGAAGAGGAATTCACACCTGAACAGGAAGTTTTTATTAGGAACCCTTTAGCCCACAGGCAAAAATTGGCTGCCCGTTACACACACGATAAGGTATTAGCTGATTTGCCAATACACATTTATGTTCGGAAGAAGGCCGGTCCTGTACCTAAGTCACGGTTGAAACGAGTACCTCGTAGCGCTCGTTTGTTACAGGGCTCTGAAAATCCTGATGGTTCAGATGCTGGTCCGAACTCTGACCCTGGGCCAAGCAGATGAAATAAAACTTGAGAACCTCGACGATGGACCCGGTATTCTGCCCTTTGACATGGGACCCACTAGAATAATTTCACATTCTATTCCTTTATCCAGATTATAAATTTAGAAGATGTTAGAAATAAATTAGAGACCGTTAAGCACAATTGCAAGGTTTAATTCCGTAATTGGACAAATCTTTATCTATTTTTGAGCCCCGTGTTAAGTATGTACAAAATAAATTGGATGATATATCAGAACATTTAGATACATTTTTAATAAAACGTGCAAAAAGAGGACTAATAGACGGTCTCGGTTCAGTTATTAAAAGTATATCTGGTAATTTAGATTACACCGATGTAATTAAATATGATAATGCCATTTCAGTTATGAAGCAAAAAGTAATCACCATTCAGCACTTAACTATAATACATTTCAAGTTATGAAAGATAGGCTAGATATTCTTTATGACAAAAAGAAAATCCTAGATATTGGTTTTAGGGAATATTAAATTAAATTAGGTTACTATTATAGAGATAATGAAGTTATTTTGATTTTTAAGTTTCCCGTTGTTCGTCCTACTAACTAAACCCTATATAAATTATCCTTAGCCCCTAATCGCGATACTAAAGTCCTAACTCCTATCTATCCATATGTGGCAATCCATGAAAAGAGTCTTTTGTACATTGAGACTGAATGTCCGAAGTACAGTCACGGTCACCTTTGCGAGGACAACATTAGTCACCACCACTTCGTGAAGTCGGATTGTATCCAGCATCTTATACTCAGTCAGAAGATCATAGATTCCTGTCGATTTGGTTCAGTCGCCTTAACTTCCGAGGCCATGGAGCAATTAGATGACCATCATTACGCGTAAAAAGAAGCAGGAGCCATCTGAAAGCTGTGTGAATCCTCCAGGAAATCAATCAAATCCAGGAACTTCCATAGAAATGAAGGAAATCAAACCTGATCATTGTTCACACAACCCCTGTTCACTGTCTGCACTATTTTCGACGACAGTCTCCAAATAGGTGCAGAACTTGCGGAGGGAGATGTTAAATAATGGTTTTGTGAATCGGGCCTTAGTATGCGATTGGAGCCTTATTCGATGAAGGAACTGCCGACTCGGCATCACCGCGATCGTGAGAACGTTAAGTGCGTCTTCAGCAGTTTCGTGTCGTGGGAATGATGGACAGTTCGGACAATAACGCGATGTAGACTAGTACTTAGAATTAACCATTTTAATTTGAATTTGTAACATTCGATTCGAATTAAATATTTTATATAATCGATTTCGGTCTTTTTGTATCCCCCTGCAGCCGCACGTATATATTTATTTCATAAACATTGACGTGACGAATTTGACAATTGAGTATTGACATTTAACAGTAAACGTCAATCATAGACACTGACCACAGATATAATAATACCATAAAAAATATTATTTTAGAGCGCCAAGAAGCTTATATTACTAATTGGAGACCACGCTTCAAAGAGGTACCTGAAGGATCACGAGTCATTGGATAAATATTAGGTACTGTCACATTGTAACTTTAAAATACTTTTTAACCGACTTCAAAAAAAGGAGGAGGTTCTCAATTCGACTGTATTTTTTTTTAACCGACTTCAAAAAAGGAGGAGGTTCTCAATTCGACTGTATTTTTTTTTTTTTTTTTTTTATGTTTGTTACCTCAGAACTTTGGACTGGGCGAACCGATTTTGATGATTCTTTTTTTAATCGAAAGCTGGTGGCTGTCATGTGGTCCCACATAAATTTTATTGAGATCTGACAATGGAATCCATGAGAAAACCACATAAGTCGTAAATTTGTGTTAAGATGTGCGCGACAAATTTACGAATAACTCAATATCACGCCAACCGATTTCGATGATTCTTTTTTTAATCGAAAGCAGGAGCTTGTCATGTGGTCTCACATAAATTTGAACGAGATCTGACAACTATGTAGTTTTTGAGACTTTGAAGTCGGTTATTTTTTGTTAGTAAAATTTAGATTATTTTATGTTTGTTACCTCAGTACTTTGGACTGGGCGAACCGATTTTGATGATTCTTTTTTTAATCGAAAGCTGGTGGCTGTCATGTGGTCCCACAAATTTTATTGAGATCTGACAATGGCATCCATTAGAAAACCACATAAGTCGTAAATTTGTGTTAAGATGTGCGCGACAAATTGACGAGTAACTCAATATCACGCCAACCGATTTCGATGATTCTTTTTTTAATCGAAAGCAGGTGCTTGTCATGTGGTCCCACATAAATTTGAACGAGATCTGACAAGTAGTTTTTGAGAATTTGAAGTCGGTTATTTTTTGTTAGTAAAAAGATTAAGTACTCGTAGTGTCACATGACACTTCAACAGAGCAAAAGTCCCGTTGGTAAATTGTGTTATCACATGGTGCTTTGACTCATCCATTACAAGCAGGGGAAGGCGGCCGTGACTCATGAGCCACCGACAGTAATAATTATTCATCTTTAAATAATAAACTGATTTAATTGATATCACATTTATTACATAATTCATGTTGGATAATTTTAATTACATAATTTAGAGACGTTTAATTTCATAATTATAATCTATACACAAAAATGTAATAGGTATCCATAATTTTTTACACACAACAGTATTTTAAAAGAAGACTGTTTTTACATACTTTATAATTGAAGATGAAGTTTGACACTGTTCTAAAGTAACGCCTTGCTAGGGGAAATCTACGGACATGACGTTATTTTCTTTGAAAATGATAGTGAAATCGCTTGCTTTGAGTGATCGGATCTTTTTAACGATCGAAGGATTTTATTTAGTGCTGCAATGACGAAAGTCGCTCGGCTGCGCAATGACAGTTTTGATATAGCATACAGAGCACATAAAAACAAATATGTACAGAGTAACTACAATACAGAGAGACTACCAGTCGTTTATTTTTATTATATATTAAGTGAACATACATTTTCAAAAGCATTTTTATTTAATACCGTGTAAGGGGTTATAATCCAATGATATTCAAAAAAATTTGATACGTTATGCCCTTACAAATGAACCAAAAAATCTGTTCCGAAAAGAGCTACAACATACACACGTTTTTTCTTTTGTTTCACTACACCAATGACATTGGTATAATACAAGAAGGCATTTTAACGCTGTATGTCAAATATCAAGCACTTCTGACAACAAAAGCGTGCGTATCGTCTTGTATTGACAGAGCGACTACGAGCAGAACGGTCAATAATTGCCTGTTTTTACGCTCTTCATCCGCGTCGGCGCGCTAGTGACATATCTAACTCTTTTAACATTATAATATCATTGTTATAATCAACATAATTTTACAATGTCCACAAAAAGTAGCTGAATAACACATACATGCCGATAATTTACATAATTCAAAACATTCAGAATAAATTCTGAAATCGTTTTCTAGATAATATACATCAATCAAATTTCGCTCATACATCTTCAAAGATCGCTTAACGCGGCAGAGGATAAATGCAACGCTTAGACGCATATATACACAAAAATATTCAAATTTAAGTTTGATTTATTGGGTGTATCCCACTATTAATACTTCAAATTATAACACACAATAATAATTATAAATCAATTAAATATTTACTCAACAATTAATTCTTTGGTTTTGAGAGCTTAATAATATAAAAATGCATACTACAAAATACATTAATAATAATAAAAAAAACAACAACATTAAATATAAAAGTAAAGCTCGTATAGTTATCCCATAAACACAATTTATTATTATCTTTATACAATTATTGAAAGAGATGGGGCGATTCGTGCATCGTTTAAAGTGTGAAAGAGACAGTAATATGTCCTCCATTACCTTCTTATGGTCATGGGCAACAGCAATTATCTGATGTCACATCTGTTTGTTTCTTTTATTTTACTTAACAAACATATATTTTTCACAGTTTTCCTGTACAAGCTCTTTGTTGGACAATGTTGAAAGACAGTCGTTGAAAGTTGTCTCTTTCGCTCTTACGTTAACTTTGTATTACAGACAGAGATAGACATATGTCTCATTCACGATTTTTCATCGTTCCATCTCTCTATTTCAATAAGAGATTTTTTTTTCTTTAGTAATTTTAAATCTTTGATCTACATATTACTAAGCTTCTTTTAAGTATTTTTTAATTGTTAATACAAAAGCCAATCAAGATAATTATGCATAAGCTTCACAATTTGATCAAACTTCAATGAAAATACTCTAAAGGTCCAAACATATTTCAATACGTACAGAGTAATACAACTTTCACTCTATATAAATCTAATCTATATCTATTGGTCTATATTTTCAAAGCTTTATACATTTTCTTGAGAATAAGAAATTCAAGATACACACAGAATTTACATTTACCATGCATTCCCTTTGGCCTTCAACCCTGCATTTTACCTTTCAAAGCAATCAAGTGTTTCTTCCTTCTTCATAAGACGAAATATAGATTACATGTCTCATAGATTTAGAACCAGTAGATTCTCCCATACATTTGACAGAGCGAGATCGCCAGTTACAAAATCTACGTAAAAGATAGAGACAAAAATATTATTTTTTGTCCCCGTCACTGTGGCCGATTACATTATACGTAGTTACCATTTATTGTTTGTCACAAGTGCAAATGTGGGAGTTGTGACAAGCAAGGAAGAGTGAGTACCAACTCACATTTGGAGATTTAAAGATTCAGTTTGTTCTTAAGCACAAAATCGTAGTAAGTTTAATTAAATAAGTTTAAGTACAATGGTGAGAAGCAGTGTTCTGGGCAGCTTGTTAAATTTTGTAACATTTCTTTTAAAATAACCTCAAAGAAACATAAGTTCTCTATCTCATGTGTGGCCACGCCGTGGCTGAATCTATAGGTACTACATCTATGACATGCCTTGTTTACTCAAATTGAAATAGAACTAAATATTTTACCTTTGTCTTCACAGCTGTTTCAAACCATTAATTAGTTTTGAACTAAGTATGCAAAATAATGGGTAAGTGTTTAAAATAATGGGTAATATTTTTTCACATTTTTAATACCATTATTTTAAAGTTAAACATTTCTATCATTAGTGTATATTATAACTTTTTAAATAATATTTTTAACACAAGACATTTTCAGTCAGTCTACTAAAGTATAAAATCTATGGCACAAACCAGAAACCTACGCAAGGAGTCAAATAATTGCATCACTTTCTATTCAATAAAATCTGACATAGGTGCGTCTTGCTCTCACAGCTCCTATTAAAGGGTGTCTAAAGAATATTTCGTCTAGGCGACAGTTTCGCTAAGACATCACAAAAGATTTAGTTTTTAACCGACGCAAATAATAAATACTGCGTGACGCAGCCCCACCTGAAAATTAAAAACATTTCCATCAGTCAATTTTTCCAACCGTTAAGCTGAAAACATACTATCGGATGCGGCTGACGGACGCGGCTGAAGGAAGTGACTTAATAAGTATCTAGTTAATGAATGTACACAGAGCTGTGCAAACTATCGGAGGTAAGTCGCGGACGTGACCTTGAGGCGTTCGGACGTCCGAGAGCTATCTGGCGCGCTGGATGTTTTTGTCAGCCGAAAACGTCCGCGGACGGTATTTCATAGTATGCACGGGGTGCGGGACGCGTCGTCAGAAGGACGCGGACTACGCGAGAGCTTGCATGTCGTGTACGTATCTAAGTAAAAAAGTACGAATGAATTATTAAGTGTGTTCGCAACAGGGAATTGCTGTATAATTATAAATTAAAGGATAACAAACATTCTTCAAAAAACAAGAAGTTTGAGAGGAAATAACTAAAATATCCTTTCTTTATTTATGTCATGGACCCAAATGCTTCTTTTTATTTTCTTTCTGAGTGGACAACATATACTGGGTAGACAATTATTCGAGAAAATCGTCCTCACTTTTACTACTCGACATGTTTCTTCGTCTACAGTTCTTTGTGGAATAGGCGTTGGGATGCGTCCGCAAGCCACGACTTAAAGACTGTGCACACTAATCAGCCGCGGCTGTCAGCCGCGTCCGTGAGCCGCATCCGATAGTATGTTTTCAACTTTACAATTAAGGTTACTTTTATTTTCCAATTTTGTTATGTTTTTAGGATGAAGAATAGTAAATTTATAGAAAAATTTCGAAAAGACAAAGTCATCGTACATTATTAAAAAAACTAATTATTATAATTATTTTGCATTTTTGACGTGATAATGTCTATTAAAACGCTGAACGCCGGGTGCACGCACGAAAAAGCATGACTCATTGTCCCGTTCCGCGCGAGCGAGAGCGCGGAACAAGCGATAGAGAGGCACGATCAGCTATGATCGGCCGAAGCGCTCAATTTTATCAATAAAAGTATGCAATTATTTCATCAATGTTTTGTCATGACGTTGTCACGTTAAACTACCGTCCGTAAACCGACTTTACAGACAACCATATTTTTAATCATGCTTTATTTATTTGACAAGACTTTATTGTTTGTTACTAGTTTTAAGAGTAGCAAAAAACTTCATAATAAAATTAAAATAATGTTTTTTTTCCAAAGGGACACGACTACACGTAGTCCCGAAACAGTGCAAAACCAAAACTCAAATAATTGTAAAGTTTAAAATTAATATCGGTTACACTCACACATTCAACGCCGGCGCACACAGCCACACGCGAGCGGCACAATCTCTAGAGTCTGTGTAGTCGGCTCTATAGTCTGTGGGCTCTGTGGCGCGGTCTCGCGAGTGACCTCTGTCGGCCGGACCGTCTCCTGTTGTCGAAGCTGCTCGTAGTGTGGATACATCTGAAAGAGATAGAGGATGAGATAGCGATATTTTAACCGACTTCAAAAAAAGGATCTCAATTCGATTCTATCAGAACTACCGTCATTTGATGAACAACTGTCAACTGATGATTTATCAAAATTTTGCTCAGCTGATATGCACAAGGAATTGAGAGAACTCCTTATGTATTATAGGGTTTCCAGACTATTTATTTGAAGTTGGCTATTTTTTTCGAAATTCGGGATTGTTAAGCTGAGATTCCACTAGATATGTGTGAGGCGGTGTGCGTGGAAAAAGCACCAATAGGATTACTTTATAAAAAATTATGAGAGTGAAAATTTTAACGATACGTGCGCACACCGACATCCATAAAGCGACATGATGAATACTTTATCAGCTGATAACTGATTCCTTTCACAAACAAACAGTTGTGGCACACGGGATGATATCTTTAGCTATTTTTGTTCGGTCACGCCAAAGAAGTATAACTTCTTATTTGTACATTGTTGTTTGCAATCTAATCTGATTTTAGTCGAGACAATGTTTAAAGCCGCGTATTCCTTTGAGGCAGCCGCGGGTCACGGCGCGAGACGCACTAGCCAACTGATATCATAAGTCCATTCATTTTGCTCCACTCAGATCTTTTTCGCTTTGGTAAAAACCCTAACATAGAAAATAAATGTTGTCGAAACGACACAAATAAAAAGTAATAGATAATGAATACATAACAGGTAATGGAGCTTCATGCACCGCTTCTTATAATTCCGTTTGTATTCCTTATATAACTGAAACCTGACGCAGCTCATTGTAGCGACGTCTAGCGCGTCGGCGGGCGACAGTGCGCGTCCTCTATCAAAGTAATGTTGAATTTCAGTGTATCTAAGACCCGGTGTCCATCTAAGTAACGCCAGGCTGGCGCACTCCGCACTTTTGGTATGATGTTACAAGTACGTGCCGCGTTCGACATGTCAGGCCAATTTCAGATGGGTTGCCACGCTGTGTCATACATTCAAAATCGTGATATTTTTGTGGCACTATCATGTAGAGTATAGAGGTAAAGAGAGCCATCTCATATGGGGGGAGATTTAAAAAGTGTCCAGCTGTATACTGAAAATAGATGTTCCAGTACCTATCACCATCATCCTAAGACAATAGTGTTGACGTCGGAATAATACTATATGAACATAGCTGTTGACGATGTTGTACACGAAGGTGCGAAGTGAAGTTTGCCGAGTTCAATTTTATCCTAGATTACAGCAACGCCACCCGTTATTGGAAGAGTTTTTTATGGACACTTTTCATATACAGAGATGGCTTTACCCTTATACTCCATGCACTAGTAGTATGCTGAATGGCATATCGAGTTGTGTCATGCCACAGACTATGCCACACAAATGGTTCTTACTCATACTTTTCTTATTCTGTGCCTGCCAAAAATAATTTAATTTATAATGCTACACATTTGCAACCCCACACTAGGATTTGCTGTCATAGTGCTATGGACAACACACAAAGACATGGACACACACACACCCAAACTGAGAATTTAAATTCAAACTCATCATTCACATTTTCAATTGAATCCAATATTTAAAAAAACTAAATTTTCATTGTTAATTTAATATATTTAATTTTATTAAATTAAAGTTAGTAAATAGTTATTGGGTAGACGCTATTTGTAAAGTGAAGCATAGTTAGAAAACAAAGTTCCTGTTGTTTTGGTAAGTTTACTTGTGTTATTAAAACATGTAAATACTCACAAGGTTAAAATACGACTGCATAATTTTTTGCGCGTTGAAACATCTAGTTTGAAAAACCTTGGTTTTTCTCAATGCAAAAACACATTCTTTGCATAGGTGTATTTGATCCTTTGCCTAGAAAGTATAAAAAAATATTTAATCAATAAAACGCAAAAAGGAAACTGAAGAATAGTGACATTTAACAGATGACTAGAAAAATCATTAAAAAAAGATAAATATTTACCAAATCGCTAAAACAGCAGGTTTTGTTATCATACACTTTGCAATATTCTCCTAGAGAAAACAAGCTCAAATGCTTATTGTTGCATGCGTCGCAAGCTGGATTAGGGTATGTAGAATCAAATTGTAACTGTTTTACACCGTACATCTTGCTCTTGGAGTTAAATAAATTATTTTAAAAACAAACAACAAACGAATCGCCCAAAATTCGATTGCAAATCATTGACAGTTAGTTGACTCAGTGTTGCCAATGAAAATTTTTGGAAGGCCGTGTACATTAGATAGAAAAGCCGTGTTTATACAGGGTTATTTGTAACTCGACGTATTCCTGGCAGGACCTGATGAGGGAGTCAAAATGCAATATATTTGATCGCTCATTTGTATGAGCGAAAAAAAAAATTCTTGCTAGTTGTAGAGATATTTGTAATTCAAGCTTTTTTCGTTATTTACCCGGAATTGGGCATTTAAATGCATATTTAAAAAAAACTACTCATTAAACGGTTATCATTTCAATTTATTTTTGTAACCAATACTTTAATAAAGCCCATCCTACCTTATTAAAATTAAAAGTCCTTCAGAATGAACAACTACGAGCTTAACGAGCTACAACAAAAACAAAAATATTTTAAAAATGCATGTTACGTGTCATAATATGTTGACTTGTTAAAAAAATTACCATGACACAAGGCTTACAAATTATTAAAAAAACTTGCCCATTTAATCAGCTTTCTAAAAAGGTATTAATGTTAATCCAAAAACATGTAATTCTTAACAAAAGCGGCGTTTAACTCGTCGTAGGTAGACAACAGCGAGGGCGCGGCTTTGTTTTGGATAAGTCATATTTAATATCTACTTTTCAATGTGGTTCCTAGTTGTGGTTGCTGTCACTTCATAATAGGCAAAAACTGAAGCCTGAAGTGTCGTCAAAGGCAATAATATCGTGTATGTTTAGTGTATAAGGTTTAGTGTTTCAACTCTAGACCGCGCAAGCACTCGTGTTGTCTAAATACGTATACTATCCTGCCACTTATAGCGTTAATTAGCTATCGACCCTTGTTGTTATCGTAACATTTTTGTACTGCTCAGTTTTGTTAAGTGTTTGTTATCGTTCATAAATCTCTATGGACATGGCTTCCTATTCTAGCAACGAATACGCAGATGTTATAGTTATTGTTATGGTTTTGCCGACGGAAACGCTGCTGACGCTCGCAGAGAGAGCAGCAGCGACGTTTTTCCAACCTACGCGTCTACCACACGTTATTGTCTTTGGAGCCACTTATCGTCGATTGTCTGAAAGTGGGAGTGTTCAGAGAACACGAATTAACTCTGGAAGACCACGGCGATGTAACAGCTCAGGACTCTCAGGAGGAAGAAACGGTCATGTGATTGTAACACAAATATGTAAAATGTAAACAGTCTCACAATAAATGTTTAAATAAATAAATCATTCAATATTTTATTGACGATCCGAACATATCTACACTCGTAGGCTTGGTATGTCACAATGGAAAGTGTGGTCAGTTGTGCTCCTATCAGGGCGACATCGTTACGTGTGGGGTCACATGAAAGATCTAGCTTTTGCCACCAAAGTCAATTCGGTAAAAGAATTAAGAGAACGAATTATAAGCGCGGCAGAAAAGATGAGAACAAGTTTTAACTCGAGGGTGACAAAAACAGAAATGAGAAAGAGGATTCGGAACTGTATAAGAAATACAGGGGCTCATATCAAGCAAGACGTATGAACATAAAAATAATATATTGTGCATTACATTTACGCATTGTACTTTTTGACCCTGAAATATGCTCTACCTGCGTTGAGTTAAAAGCACCTTTTGTTAAGAATTACATGTTTTTAGACTAACAATAATATCTTTTTAGAAAGCTAGTTAAATGGGCAAGTTTTTATAATAATTTGTAAGCCTTGTGTCATGGTAATTTTTTTAACAAGTCAACATATTATGACACGTAACATGTATTTTTAAAATAATTTTGTTTTTGTTGTAGCTCGTAGTTTTTCATTCTGAAGGACTTTTAATTTTAATAAGGTAGGATGGGCTTTATTAAAGTATTGGTTACAAAAATAAATTGAAATGATAACCGTGTAATGAGTAGTTTTTTTTAAATATGCATTTAAATGCCCAATTCCGGGTAAATAACGAAAAAAGCTTAAATTACAAATATCTCTACAACTAGCAAGAATTTTTTTTTTCGCTCATACAAATGAGCGATCAAATATATTGCATTTTGACTCCTTCATCAGGTCCTGCCAGGAATACGTCGAGTTACAAATAACCCTGTATAAGAAAGGATCAAGTGTGGGCCGTAGCAATCCAATTACGCCAATATATACCATCGGTTCAGCACTCGAACTAAAAAAAAGGTCATCGGCAGTGAATTTCATGCCCACAAAACGAGGAATACTTTTCATTAGCCTACATTAACATCAATATAAGCCTTAGTAGCGCTGTTTTAAGGGTTTTAACATTCGTTAAATGTTTGCAAAACAATAAATAAAATTGAGTTTTTGAAAATTTGCGAAAAGCCGTAGAATTTGCTACGGCAATAGGGTTCCAGCCGTAGCCCGTAGATTTTGTGATTTTTTGGCCTGAAAGCCGTAGAACACGGTAATTGCCGTAGCATTGGCAACACTGAGTTGACTTGACATTAGTTCTTGTTTTTTGTAACATTCAGGCGAAGAAATTTATGTACCCAACCAGAAATTATAAAATATCTATGATGTTGGGTTGAGTTATGACGAAATCATTCAGTTTATTGTATTATTTGGGAAATGCGTCATTAATTTGAGAATTTAATGACATGAACATTGCTTGGAAATTGGTTGGAATCAATAGGAATTGAATTTTTGCCGTGAATATCATAGACAAGAGCTAGAGTTACATCTGTGGTATTTAAATAGTATGATTGACATAACCATTGACACCTTGGAGGAATGATAAACATGGAGTAGTAGCATTAAGTTGAACTTTCTATGCACTATCTGTATTTCTCAGACATATGTCATTTTGGCGTGTGCTAAAAAAGGACAACAATACGTCATTCATTCTGTTCCCTAAACGTCAAACGCTGTATGTCGCCGGTTTTTCGAGTACGAGTCACCAGGCTGGTGACAGTGGTGACTAAGTGGCATAAACTTTTACGGCAATTTTTGAGTAAATCTTTCTATATTTGCGAAAAGTTACGAATTAACTAACAACGATATACATTCAAGAAATCATAGCGTGTGTGGTTTATGAGTGTAAAAGTCATAGTTCGAAGAAATCCGAGGAAAACCGGGGGTTGTCGTTTCACAGGTTTGCTTTTTCAATATTTTTCTCTGATTAAAAGAGTTATTTAGGAAAAAGAACCATGATATGACCAATTGTTGTGTAAATAAAATCGTATTGACCGGAATAGACATCCTATTTCGTCTTGGTTTTCGAAAATTTTACAAATATTTGTTTTTAAGTGTTGTAGACAGCCATGTTTACGATATCGATACATTGATACTTTGTAATTATTTGCTAAAGCTAAATAACTTGTTATTACGTTTGTGTGCTGTACCAACAGTATTTGAAAGCTGTTATCCAACATATATAAAAAGGTTTTTGTGTTTGAATCGTTATTAGACTGAAGTGCTTCCATTTGCCTAATGTATGAATATGGAAATATCTGATTTAAACATGATTATAAGATTTCTTTAAGCGTTCCGGTTATTAAAAACTAATTTTATTTTATAGGTACAGAAAACCAGAACAGGAAAGAAAATATTTTGTGCTCTAATCATTGATGGTATGGTAATTTGAAATATATATGGGCCTACCTATCTGACGATGTAACATTACGTTTAAATAAATGATTCTTCAGTTTGATTTTGTCTTTTATTTATAAAAATACTTTATATATTTTTCATAAATGAAATAAGCTGGTGTCGTTGGCGTCTTCGCTGCTTGGTCATGGTAAGTTAATAAAATCGCGAAAATATACGTAAATTTCATATTATTTTTGTGGATTTTTAACTCTAAATTAAAACAAATGACTTAAAATATTAGGTACAATATAATGCAGCTGACCTGTATTTTATGGCTGTGGGTTTAATTCAAAATACAATCTCAAAACGTAACGTAGTTTTCTATACGTACATAATCTATCGATAGCTCAGAGGAATAATATCGATAGAATTCCGTATCCCGTCCCTTAACTGATGCCGTAAAAAGTGGCTACATCAATGTTTGACGTACATACGGATTATATATGTTTATCTCTTTCCGACACGCGTGGATGTGCGTAAGTTAAAAGACTATCGCTATAGAGAAAACATTCAATTTATTGCTACTACTCCATGTTTATCATTCCTCCAAGATTGACACTTTAATGTATTGACATTTGTGATTTGACAGGCCTGACAGTGACACACTCTTTCAAGTTTCAGCTTCATCAGAAATGTAAACAAAACAAAAATGCAAATATATATAGCAGCGAGAGTATGTACACTACTTTAATTATAAACACTGCACAGTGCACAAGTCTTATTTTATTGATCTGAGGCACAAGTGAAATGATATTATTAAAATGGATTTTCGGAGTGGTAATATATGCCAAGCCTGCTTGAGCGACGACCGAAGAATATATCCCTTGAGTAAACTACAGAATATTTTAGAAGAATTAACATTTTTGCAGGTCAGTTTAACATAATTTAATTTTTAACCGACTTCAATAATCTAAATTTTACTAACAAAAAATAACCGACTTCAAAGTCTCAAAAACGACTTGTCAGTCAGATCTCGTTCAAATTTATGTGGGACCACATGACAAGCACCTGCTTTCGATTAAAAAAAGAATCATCGAAATCGGTTGGCGTGATATTGAGTTATTCGTCAATTTGTCGCGCACATCTTAACACAAATTTACGACTTATGTGGTTTTATCATGGATGCCATTGTCAGATCTCAATAAAATTTATATGGGACCACATGACAGCCACCAGTTTTCGATTAAAAAAAGAATCATCAAAATCGGTTCGCCCAGTCCAAAGTTCTGAGGTAACAAACATAAAAAAAATACACTCGAATTGAGAACCTCCTCCTTTTTTTGAAGTCGGTTAAAAAAGGAGGAAGTTCCCTGTTGTAAGTGCCCAAGTGGCGATGAAGTCGAAGATGAGAACGCACTTTACAACTTAGTTAAAAAAGCTAACCCTGTTTCCCAATTCTGTTGTAAGCACTCCGTCACGTCTTTATTAAACCAATTGATATGATATTAATGATTTAATCTTTTTTTTCGAAGGTTACGTCAGTACATCCTCGATACAGCCGGATATTTTTTTGATAAAATTCATTTAAAGTCATTATGCCTCAGTTTTATACAGAAATGTAAAACTAACCAATTATATTTTTCAGGTAATCAATGTATCTGGCGGAATATGTTGGGAGTGTCACAGAATAATAATGAAGATGCAGGAATTTAAAAAACAAGCTGTCAGAGCACAGAATATTCTGTACCATAACTCAAAGGTATTTTTAACCGACTTCAAAAAAGGAGAAGGGATTCAATTCAACTGTATTTGTTTTATGTTTGTTACCTCAGAACTTTCGACTGGGGCAATCGATTTTGATAATTCTTTCTTTAATCGAAAGCGGGTGCTTGACATGTAGTCCCACTTAAATTTGGGAGACATCTGATGAGTAGTTTTTGAGTTATCCCTAATTTTGAAGTTGGTTATTTTTACCACTTTTTCAGCTTAGGTATTTGGGCAATCTCTCATCAGTAAATAAACTTGATTTTGACTACAAATTCTGTTCTGATTCTGACCCTCTCAGATATAACATATCAGGAAATGGATTACTTAACATTAAAGAGGAAAACAATTACAAAGATGATACTGAGAAACTTGAAAGTAATGCATACCAAGACTGGATGTCAGATTGTTCAGAAGATGGTAAATTTTGTGAAGAGGCAGAAATCAAATTTGTAGAAAAGAATTTGGATTTAAAAGTGGATGAAAAAGTAAATGATCAGGTGAAAAAGGATTTTGGGTTTGTAAAGGTATACTTATTATTTATTTACTTAAACTCTATACAATTTATTGGGTTAAAATTCAATCTTATTTATTCTACTCTTACTGTAGTCTACTTGGAGCTATCCATTAATAACATCACACTAATTTTATGACTTCGTCCTTCGACCCCTCTCCCGTCCTTGTCACAGCTGGTCACATTTGTGAGACCCCACCCGTGTGACATCACATATTTATTATAATTAGGTATTAATAAATTATTAATATACTGGTCATGGTCATATAGGTAGGGTCAGGCCTGGCTCACTCCGCACTTTTGGTATGACGTCACAATGTCACACTACGACGACCCCCGCTTCTACCGTAACGTGTGCCATAATTTATGGATTGCCCCTAACTTGTTTTCCAATTAATTTTACCAAGAAAAAAATAACTAACTTCAAAATAACTCAAAAACTACTAGTCTAATCTAGCTCAAATTTAAGTGGGACCACATGACAAGCACCAGCTTTCGATTAAAAAAAGAATCATCAAAATCGGTTCACCCATTCAAAAGTTCTGATGTAACAGACATTAAAAAAGCAGCCTAATTGAATACCTCAAAAAAAACAATAATTTTACAGAAAATAAAATCAAGAGACACAGAGGATAAGGAACTAAGAGATAAGTTCACTACAGTAATTTTCTCAGAGGATGACATGATAAGAAATAGAGAAGAGAAGAGAAACCAGCCGAACTTCAAGAAGATACCGTATAAGTGTGACGCCTGTGTGCTCGGTTTTACTAAGAAGGAGAAATATAATTTGCATTATGAGAAGAAACATGATGAGGTAAGTGATAACACAGTACTCGTATTATACAAGTGGGTACCCGGCTTGTGCTCGTATGCAATAATATACAAGTGGATTATACAAGGTGGCTTGTGCTCGTATGCAAAAAATATATTTTTGTATGGAAAAAGTCGAAAATGGAAAAATCTAATGCATTGTTTTAGTGGTCTCAGTTATTACCTTTCAAATGAAACCATTTTGGGGCACATCGGTTGGATGGTTTCAGTCTATGAAGAACATCCATCCATACAATCATTTTTTAGCCATGTATTTTATAGCCGTGACGCAAAAATGTTACAAAAAACCTTGCACGTTGTGACACGTCACAACGTCACATTCACTTGTTTCCCTACTTCACACTTAACTTAATAAGTAACCACAAATACTCATGAAGCCGTGACGCAAAAACGTTATAAAAAACGTTACACGTTTGCTATCCCCATACATTCACTGGTTCCCCTATTTCAGTCTATTGGCCCCTTCGCGTGTGCAGTATGTGCCACTCGTTTCCCCACCCCCCGGGCAAGAGACAGTCATCATCAGCGCCACTATACCTGCTACCGGTGTCGGCTGTGTAGATACGAGACATTACAACGGGGTTCCGCAGTCAGTCATTGTAGGGTTAAACATGTAGCTGATAGCAGTGGAGCCATACACTGTGGGCAGTGTGGGTTTGTTGCTCGGTGAGTAGGTTTAATTAAGTTTGATTTGGGATGTTTGGATGTTTGAATGTTTGTTACTCTCACGCAAAAATTACTGAAGGGATTTTCATGAAATTTAGCGCAGAAGTAGACCATTCTTCTGTGGTTTAGGGTAAATAAGGGTTTTTTTTGTTGATTTAGTTAACAGTTATTTTTCTTGGTTGGTAGTTAGTGATACCCATAAAGATGATTTATTTATACTGTCTGGTGTTTCGTTTGCTTGTTTTTCGGCTTGTTACGGTCTTCAGATTTTTTGGGTTTCAAGTAACATTTTTGTTCGAAAACAAAATCACAATATTTTTCAAAAAATGTTTTCTTTTTACAGAACTCCAGAGGATTTAGCAGAACATAAAAGAACCGAGCATATTTTGTCTTGTAACGAATGCGGTGAAAAGTTTAAAGGGAAACATACGCTTCGAACTCACAAAATGTATGTATGTATTTATTTCTGTTATTTCCAAAACCCAGTCTAATGTTTGAAAAAAAAATCAAATTCATTTACGAATTACGAATTATTTACAGTTCGGAACCTGATTTACTAAAGACTGATTCGATCTTTATCGAACCTAATTTCTTTTTTATTTTTTTTCACAAATGTAAATAGTAAGTTTAAAAGGATATGCTAAGGACTTACTTTCACTGTTTCTCTATAACGTTAAATCTCTTCTGAACGATACTTAAGGAAAAAGCATTTGGACGATTTTGAATTTGGTGCGTAAGTCTGACACTAACACTACAGTACGACCAACTTAGGGGGCGTCCATAAATTACGTGAGGTGTTTAAGGGGGGGAGGGGGTCGAGTCAAATCTCATCTAATCTTACGTTGGAGAGAGGGGGGTCTCGACAAATATCACGCAATTTTTTTTCTGATTGAAACAAAACAAAATTATACTATTTTGGTCCGTTTAATCCAGATTGTACATGCTTAAGATTTAATCTCTTTTTTTTCCTTTTACAATAACAATCCAACGCGTTTACGTGAGAAACTCACATTTTGAAAAATCTCAAGTGAGATTGGGGGATGGGGGAGGGGGTTGAATAAAATCTCACGACATCTCACCAGGGGGGGGGAGGTAGGGACAGAAAATTTAAAAAAAACACCTCACGTAATTTATGGATGCCCCCTTATCTGTGAAGTGGCGTGAATTGGAATTAATGCCGTCATGTTTAAAATTCATTCAAAAGTTGTGGTCATTCATCTGTCAGTGACTGCCACTCGAATTGCGTCCAATGATTGGTCCAATGCGTCCTACAGCGCCCCTCTTCAATTCACAGATAAGTTGGTCGTCCTGTACTTCTCCATAATACTACAGTTTAAGTAGTGCATTTCAACTAAATCTGTTGGCTGTAATATTGCTAGCATTGAAATAAGTGTCTTTTAAATTTCAAAAAGCATTTTTTGGACATAATAACAGCTTTGTTATCAAGTTCATCAAAGGTATATGATATATTACGAGATAATATAAAAAATTACATCCCATCAAAAACATGAATGTAAAGTAAGAGCCAATTTTTAAAAAAAGAATTGAGATCTAAATGGGTGGCCAAGTTCTGAGTAGAAAAGCCTAAAATTTTAGTCACAAGAACATGTAATTCAAGCTCCACATTTGACTTGGTAAGTTTTCACGTACCTATCTAGGCTATAATATTATATTTGTATAATTATCTTTGTTAAGTCTGTTAGGTTGATGACCTATGTTACTTTTCTAAAATTTGGTTTGTTGGTTGACTTGGTTGCTAACTAATGAAAACTAGCCAATTCAAATGTAAAGCTTGAATTACATGTTCTTGTGACTAAAATTTTAGGCTTTTCTACACAGAACTTGGCCACCCATTTAGATCGCAATTCTTTTTTAAAAAATTGGCTCTTACTTTACATTCATGTTTTTGATGGGATATCATTACTTTTTGTACAGAAATTATTAGTAGGTACTTATTCATAACGTTACTGATTAATTTTGTTACCTTATACATGAACTGTAATAGTGCCCTTCAACTAAATCCGTAGTTAGTGCACCGTGGTCCAAAATACCTATTACTTCATTATTTATAAGTAATGATCTTCTACTATTCATGTCCGCTAAATATTGAAATAATAATTAATACTAAATCCCAGTCTGTTATAATAATAATAAATACGATACGATACGATAGTAGTAATAATAATAATAAATATGATAGTCGAATATACTCTTATTAGTTATAAGTAGTTTGTGTTCGATGAGATAACGTGCCATAATATATTTGGAAACAATACTTCGAATCACTTTAAACTGGTATAATTTCGGAAATAATACAAAATTTAGTGGTGTACATGCCATACAAGATAAGAGAAGAATAATTTTCCACACATTAAAAATGAAACAATGCAATACACTGGAAATAACGGCTACTGACGTCTCACTAATCTGTACGTAAATAATACGTACGTACACTGAACATCTTCCCCCCGTTAGAAGCTTCACAAAGAACTAAAACTGTTATGTTTCGATTAAAAAAAAATAAGGGTGGTATTCCACTCCTTATACACCTTACCTGTCATCAATTTTGATTGCTGTTCATAAATTTCAGCCGTTATAAGTGTTCCTAATAGAATCAATTTTTTGAAAAATTATCATAAAATGATAAAAATTGACTACTTTCAGATTTAGTCCTTTATATTCACCCGACTACCTATCTGCATGCCAAATTTTAACTTTCTAGGTCACCTGGAAGTTGGATATAGTTTTGATCTATAGGTCAGTCAGTGTTAAATTTCTCGATTTTTGGACGTTAATATCTAAATAACCGTTTGAGATGTGTTTATGAAATTTGGAAGACGTATGTATTTCGCGAGTCTTAATAAATGAGCCAAATTTGACAGGTTTATGTTGAATAGTTTTTGAGTTATGAGGTGGTCAAAAGTGGCTCCAAATGGTTCGTGTAATATTACACACGGTGCTGCTCGCCAATTCTGTTAGCTAGAAAATTGGCTTACACGCTACCGCGTGTTTAGATGTAATACAACATTTTAATTTTTATACCATATTTCAATGCTACCAACATTATAGCCAACTGCAGATTTCGTTGAACAGCACTATAGTACTCGCTACACTCGTTGACATAAAGTGCGAGCAGGGTGAAGCATATTGCGCGCTCACTCGCACTTAGACCTATGACATACTGCGACTGCTAACAATTCTTTCCAGCCGTATACACAAGTCAAGGAGGGACTACATATGTGACATATGCAGCAGGACATTTAAAACTAAATCGAGGTTGGAATCACACATGGTCACACATAATTCTACATTGGCACAGAAACTGTCTTACTGCAGTGTGTGCGATGTCCAATACAAGAATATTTATGTGTACAGAAATCATTTGAAGAACAGCGCTAATCATTCGGAACGCGTGTAAGTATTTTGGAGCAATGATATTGAAAAAATATAGATAGATACGTTATACCCTTACAAATCAATCAAAAAATCTGTTCCGAAAAAAGCTACAACACACGTTTATCTTTTGCTTCACTACACCAATCACGTTGGTATGAACACGAAGGCATTTTAAAGCTGTATGTCAAATATCAAGTACTTCTGACAACAACAAAAGCGTGCGTATCGTCTTGTATTGACAGAGCGACTACGAGCAGTAGGGCGAGCACGAATATTTGCGAGAAAGTATTCGTATGGTTAACGTAAGCAATTTGTCAAAGGAGAACCCCATCTTCCATAGAGACACCGGCCCAGATTAGACAAGAATGAAAATTGGTGGTCAATTAGATCATTGTAAAAGCTTTAATTTCTCCAATTTTCACGTCTGCTAGCAATGGCCAACTAATGAAATCCTAGAATTTCCACCTAAATATGGTTATGTCACACTCATGTCACTCACAGCAATATATTAAGCCTGTTACTAGGGACTTACTACCTCAAACCAAACACCTACTCTAATATTGACAGTATTAGGAATAATTATGATCATAAGACGCAGTAAAAATTAAAGTTACATATAAACACTAACAAAATACAACTACTTAAACAGTAGGTAATGGTTGAAACCAAGTAGGTGGGTGAATATTATTATTAATAAAAGCTATTTCATGTTTTAAAGGGATTTTATTAGTTATCATCACATCATTTCGTCTAGAAATTGTGCAGTAGGTATACGTATTGTATGGGTACTGCAACGTCTGCATCCTACTGTTCTTCTAGAGGTATATAGGGTACGTCATCCAGTGTTCAGAAAAAGGTCGGTCACAAAACAGGCGATCTCGGAGTCCAATATTCATGCAATATTTGTTTAAAAAACAACAACAACAAATCCAGAAGTTATAGCGAAAACACATTCACCAAAACACTAGTACGAAAGCGAATGCAATAGAAAATTAAAATATCTGTGTGCGTTTCGATATGTTTCAATAGTAAATAGGACTGCAAATACGATGAAAATATTAATTTAATAGTAAAAATACACAAAAGATGCAAGATTATTGACAATGGAGTTATTTATAATTGCTATGGTAACCAAAATGACATTAGATAGGTTAGGTTACAACAGAGATCTTTGTTGTCAATCGATTCAAATGTCTCGAAATCGATGTCAAAATACTAGAATTGTCTTTTAATTAGCGTAACGATTTAATGGTAATTATAAATATATTACATAGTTTAGTTATACAATGAATAAGAAAACATGTAAAAAAGGAAAAAAGGAATTAATCTTGTACTTACAATGAATAATAAATAATTCATAAAATATATTATTAAGTTCCCTAATCGATATATGTAATCGATTTAATCGATTATAAAATCGTTTGTAATGAGGTAAATACTATGAAAACTTTTTTGTATTATTTTGTTCATTTAGCAAATGCAGATGAGGCTCAGATTTAAACGTGTTTATCTAGTAAATAAGACGAATTTTTTGGTATATAGTTTACTCTTGTCTTTTCTTATGCCTACCACAGAACACATATAATTCGTGGCCTGAAATCGGGGTTCTCCTTTGTATGGCATTTTAGTACCATTTACGCACGATAGGGGCGCTCAATTGCCTGTTCTTACGCTCATCATCGTCGGCGCGCTAGTGACATAATGGTGGTCACTCACGGTCTTTGATTATAGAAAAAGAGAGGATAAGAACTAAGGTCACGTGATCTGAAGCCAAAACTTTCTCAAATATGGCGTCGACTCCGCCCACAAAATAGCGTTGTATGTTTCACATATCGATATAATATTTTAAGAAAAAAATATATGATGATCTGAATCTTTGATCATTTAGTTTAAAAAACACAAGAGCTCTAAATCAAATATAGTGTTAAAGAGTGAGATATTATTTATATGATGTTCCTACTACATACCACATTGTTTTAAAAAACCTTAAGTAACTTTTTTAATATTTAATTATACAATATTTTGAATAAAATTAAATCTAATATAAAATTTAATATAAAACGATTAACCTTAATATTGGCTTAAAGATATATACAGGGTGGATTTTTGAGACGGGTCAGTAAGGGCAGGTACCTTAACCGTTATAGTTACAGGAAAACGTTCCTAGGAGACTATCCATAACTTTTTAAGATATTCTGAACTGCATTCACAGATTTTTGAAAAAATGTACGGTCAGTGAAAAAAGTACTAAAATCCAAAAAAAAATATTTTTGTGCCTATCGATCCTACTTCGTATGGGGATCAAAATACTCTATGGGACCATTTAAGGTATGAGTACTAGAAATGTCAGAAAACACTAAAAACATTTTCCATACATTTTGTACTGAAAAACGATAAATCAACTCGAAATATCCTTTATCGCCAAACAATCCTATTTCTTACTGCGATTAAAAGATTCTGTAAGGCCTATTGAAATTTAAATACAAAAACTACGGTAAGACACAACATATCACACAAACTTAAAAATAGGTTATCTATTATTCAAAATGACGGCCGTTTTCACGAAGACACGCTGCAAGAGGTGCTGTTAGTGGTCCATGGTCCAACACATGGTCCAATTAAGTGGCCACCTCGCAGCCCCGATCTAACGCCTCTCGAGTTTTTTTTGTGGGGCCACCTAAAAAATGAAGTCTACAAAAGAAAGTACGACAGTGTTCAGGAGCTGAAAGAGGCATTAACGAGGATTTTAAATAATATCCATCAAAGAAAACTTTCCGCTGCTACTTGCTCAGTACAAAAACGAGTGAACTTATGTATTCGTGAAAACGGCGGTCATTTTGAATAATAGATAACCTATTTTTAAGTTTGTGTGATATGTTGTGTCTTCCCGTAGTTTTTGTATTTAAATTTCAATAGGCCTTAAAGAATCTTTTAATCGCAGTAAGAAATAGGATTGTTTGGCGATAAAGAATATTTCGAGTTGATTTATCGTTTTTCAGTACAAAATGTATGGAAAATGATTTTAGCGTTTTCTGACATTTCTAGTACTCATACCTTAAATGGTCCCATAGAGTATTTTGATCCCCATACGAAGTAGGATCGATAGGCATAAAAATATTTTTTTTTGGATTTTAGCACTTTTTTCGCTGACCATACATTTTTTCAAAAATCTGTGAATGCAGTTCAGAATATCTAAAAAAGTTATGGATAGTCTCCTTGGAACGTTTTCCTGTAACTATAACGGTTAAGGTACCTGCCCTTACTGACCCGTCTCAAAAATCCACCCTGTATATATCTTTATTTAGAAACCCACTGAATTAAGCTTGTCGATAGTTTGTCGATCGATATTTAAAATATTTTATTCGATTATGAATCGATACAAAACATCGTATTAAATTATACGTATAAAATGTAAATAATATATAAAATAAGTATGTATTATGTTTTATTTATTAACATATTTCTTTCTTTTTTTCTCGTTCTTGGCTGACAACGCTTTGGTCGCTGATATTCATTGGCCGCGATACCCACTTACAGGTATATTTAATTATATGAATCGATATTTGGACTATTATTTATATTGGGATATTCATGACGAACCGGAGTATCGATACATAAAACACCCGGATTAAACATTCCTATTTAAAAATTTACTTTATTCTTTTCTCTCTTTCTTGACCGGCAACGCATCAGTGATGCTTTTGTGTGATGCTGATATCCATGGGCGACGATAGCCACTCACCATCAGGTGGATCGTCAGCTCGTTTGCCGACTATTTCCAGTTAAAAAAATTCATTCGATACCTGGATCGATACACTGCGATACGATTCAATTATCGACCTAAAGTATCGATACAAGGCACCTGGATCGAACATCCCTAGAAGCAATCCTTATCTTAAAATGGCGTCCGAAAACAGGCTTCAAGGCGGAGCTTAGATAGATTTCTTTAAAATGTTGCCAGAAAATAGAAATATGCTATATGTATTGTACTCTTTCTTTAAGTATATATTGTGGCATGTAAGAACGGGACAGATGTATTTTTGGTATTTCGGGTCATATCTGCATAATATATGTATAATGAAAAAATGTAATATGCAATTTAGGGCATATCCTCTACTTTTTCTTTAATCAATGCTCACGGTCATTCCATCGCGTCATTTTTGGAGCCACGCCAAACGACATATGTCAAAATGGTTGGATGCCAAACATGATGCACACTCACGATCATTCCAATTCTCTTTCATTTGCGCGTTTGACCTCATCGAAAGACGTTGACATGACGTTGCGTTCGGAAGCCATTTTGTTACAAAAAATTATACAATGACATTTGGAAGTGTCTCCTTCGTTCGACGTCTCGGTGCGAAACAGGGTTGGATTTTCTACTATAATAATTATAGTATTTACACTATAATTTCACCCTTTGTACTATGTACTATCCACATCTAAGTATAGTACGCTAAAATACTATAATTTTATTTGGTCCCGAATGTTTAGTTTTAAGACATATTATGAATATTTCGACAGTGCGTGTATCCGACCGAATTCTGATCTTGCGTTTCCTGTCTCAATGTCCTCAGCAGTAGGCTTCTTTTTTTTACACGAATAAGTTAATGCTTGACCACAATCCCACCTGATGGTAAGTGTAGATGTGGTCCAAGGTGGTGTCTTTTGTTCCTTTCCACTAACAGTAACTAATCTCGTTCCTTATGATTCCTTCCATTCCATACGAAATTCAATCAAAGCGATAACAATCGCTTGCGAATTTGTGTGTATTAATACGTTTATTTACTTCCTACTACTTGACTTGAAAGTAAAAGTATTTTTTCCATTTCAACAAATGGGGGAAATGGGGGGGGGGGGGGGTGCAAAAGCAGTTGATGTACCGATTTCGTGCTTGCAACACTGAGTGTACTATATTTTTTTTTATAAATACTATACTTTTCATTGTTTTCTGCTATATTTTTCAATGTACCTAAATCCAGCCCTGGCGCGAAATGAACAAAGAATGGATGTGGGTTTGTGCATTCACGATCAGTCGGCGCGATGTTGCGGCGTGACGCCATGGCGCGATTGGAAATCCAGAGTTTTATATCACGCCATCAGTTTTTCACATTCACGATCAAATTTTGGCTGTATATCACGCCATTTGACGCGATGGAATGACCGTGAGTGTCCACCTTAATATATCTATTTCTTTTTTACGTTATAATATAATTGATTACGGGCATAAAGTTTAATAGACACATTCAATAATTACGATAGCTAATTATAAACTCCACCACAATTTCACGGTCGGTCCAGCCAACAGCGCAGACACAAAATTTAAATGCTTTTTGAAGTGAAAACTTCTTTAGTACGGGGGTGACTTGAAATTTTATGAAACGAAACTGTCCAGTAAAAAGAGACAAACACATAAATTCTAAAGTGATATAGGTAGCATTGTACGGGGGTAGGGTAGAGGAGTGAGGGGTAGGGGAGCGGAGCGGAACGGAGCGGAGCGGGGCGGGGCGGGGCGGAGCGGAGCGGAGAAATGTAGTGAAACCTACATTTATCATCTTCCCGAAATTTTACATTCGTCTCATTATCTTGAAAACAAAAATTTTGAAGGTTTCACTTCTACCACGTGTGAATTGCACACATTTTAATTTTTATACGTAAAAGTTTTCTAAAATATAATTTATTTTCGTCGTAGGTACCATTGTCAGGACTGCGACAAACGTTTCGCTTCTAAGGTGTACTGGCAGAAGCATTGTGACTTCTATCATCTGAAGAAATCGCAGTACAAATGTCATATTTGTGATAAGGTAAATATCATAGATGTAGTACCTATAGATTCAGCCGTGGCCGCACATGAGATGAGACAGAGAATTTACGTTTCTTTGAGGTTATTTTAAAAGAAATGTAACAAAATTTAACAGACTGAAACTTTAAACCTCCAAATAGCCAACTCACTCTTCATTGTTTGTCACAACTCACCATTGTTTGCGGGTTTGCCACAACTCACCATTGGTGACGGGGACAAAAAATAATATTTTTGTCTCTGTATTTCACGTAGATTTTGTAACTGGCGATCTCGCTCTGTCAAATGTATGGGAGATTCTACTGGTTCTAAATCTATGTAAATGTAATAAAATCAGACAGAATCAGATAGAGCAACACACTTATCTGACATAAATACCTCCTCCTTTTAACCGACTTCAAAAAAGGAGGAGGTGCCTATTCAATTCGACTGTTTTTTTTTATGTTTGTTACCTCAGAACTTTCGACCGGGTGAACCGATTTTGATGATTCTTTTTCATGTGGCCCCACTTAAATTCGAAATTTTAAATATTTTTTCTTGGTAAAATTCAGATTATTATGAGTTTATTTAAAGACATGTCTTCATATTATGTATCTGACAAACCCTATGCCTTTCTAATTGCAGTTATTAATATCGGACTGGCGTCTCAAGACTCACATGCAAACTCGTCATGGATCGAAACGAACGAGGAACCACTCTTGTGACGTGTGTGAGAAGAAGTTCTTTGTGAGTACACCATTGCTTATTGTTCTTAGGGTTCTGTTCCTAAAAAGGGAAAACGGCACACTTCGATGTCCGATGTCTCACTTACATCTACAAACTCGGCTCTAACCGCAAGATTATACCGTATTGTTTTTAGGGTTCCGTAGCTGGAGAGGAAGAAACGGAACCCGTATAGGATTACTTCCATGTCCGTATGTCTGTGCAACTCACTATCATCCACAGGAAAGATGTGGGAGACAAAGATAACTTGTCACAACAAGATAACATACTTCTACTCTTTCACAGACTGTTAACTCTCCGCCCGGACAAAGTTACCTAAAGGTTAAAACCAAAACATAGTTAAATATTATAGTTCGATAAGTTCCTTGGGTGTCCGCTAGTGCCAAACAACGAACGTTTCCGTGCTTCGGAGGGCACGTAAAGCCATCGGTCCCGGTTTATATCGTAAGATAACAATCGTTAATCCATGTCGAAGGCACTGGGTGGCATTAAAACTTCCGACACTCGGGTTGGCGATTAACCCCTCCACCAATCCGTACTGGAGCAGCATGGTGGGGTATGCTCTAGCTAGGCGGTAAGAGGAGAGACCCGTGCCCAGTAGCGGGCCATTAACAGGTTGAAGTGTGCGACAAAAACGTCCTACACCCCTCTCTCTCCAACAGACGGTGCCGACGCTCCGCGCGCACCAACTGACGCACTCGACGCACCGCAGCTACATGTGCGAGCAGTGCGGTGACACGTTCAAACAGCGCGCCGCGTTACACACGCACACACGGGCGGTGCACTCACACACACGGACGTAGTGCAAGACAGAGACGGCACGCTACAGTCTACACCCCTCTCCCTCGCACCAATTAACACGGACTTGAACTAGATAATACAACTGTTATATTATTTGTAAGTTTTAATATTCACGATTTTTGGAATAAAAATTCAAATAAAAATAGTCTTTTATCTATACATCTATACATTTGCATTTAGATGTATACACGGTACATATACCAAAACAACATTTTTTACAATTTTTGTCTGTCTGTCTGTCTGTTTCGCCTAATCTCTAAAATGGCTGAACCGATTTTGACGGGACTTTCACTGGCAGATAGCTGATGTAACAAGGAGTAACTTAGGCTACTTTAATTAAAAAAATAGTTAAAAAAATAAGATCAATAAAAAATTTAATATTTTTTATCTTCACTGATAATAATAATTATATAACACGTGTTGTAGTTTTATGAATATTTGAGGAACTACTTTGAATATAGTTATGAATCTTCACATAAACTTGAGATACAGTTGTCAGCTAACTTCATCATGTCGCTTTTTCGATGTCGGTGTGCACGTGCATGTAAAAATTTTACTCTCATATTTTTTCCAAACTTGCCTTATGGAGTATACTTCATATATGTTTTTTTTTGTTTTGTTTTGTTAGCAAATTTTTTTTTTTCGTGTATTAATTAGTGTAATTGGTGTTTACCGTAGTAATAAAAAAAATTCAATAAAAAAAAATACAAAAAATCCTTTCACATATATTTTAAAGTAAGCCACAGTTATACACTAGTGTGTTGTCCATGGCACCCACGACACAGGGAATCCTAGTGTGAGGCTATGAGTGTGACGCGTTTGTGAAGCGTTACACTATCCACTCATCGCGTGTCCCGCGGCGCGTGTAGCAGTCGCGCGTGCGTGTGTCTCGCGGCCGAGTGCGCGAACGTCGCGGGGCAGTGCGCGCAACGCAGCGGCCGCGCGCCCGTATGCGTGCGGATGTGCGATTGTAGGATGGATAGCGTCTGGAATGTGGATGGGGTAAATATTTTTTATTTTATTTCATTTTGGACACAGACAGTCATATAAGATTTCATATATTACAAAAAACTATGTTTACAGACATTGAGTGCCAACACCTATTTATTTAAGACTGTTTTTATGTAATCCTGATCAATAAGACAAGTGATTCTTCGAATTTAAGTAATTTTAGGTTTTACCACAGAAGACATAATAGTACTTATAATAGCAGTATTACTAATACAATTATGTCTTTAATGTAAAGCTTAATAGTAGGTACATACTACAAGAAGGTGTATTAAATTTCATAACTTTTTCTTTTTTAGATATAGAGTTACAAAAAGGATCGATATTACCGATTTCCCTGTTGCAAACAGCCAAACAATGATTGATGAGACACTTGACAGGATTACTTAACAAGTGGGAATAAACAGAGAAAACTGCTTAGATCGATGCATTGAAGTATAATGTACTAACTACTAAAATATAAGTTTGTCGCGTCGGGAGGTTCTATTTTCAAAATTGAGTCCCCGTTCTCTTTTCAAAATCTAAGTGGATAAAAAATGTAGTTGTTATTAAAATTAACGCTGACAAAATGGCGCGCAAAATGTTAAACATTGAAATATTGTCAATTTACAAATTTATTTTGACCCTAAAACTTACTTTATGTATGTATAACAAATAAATATTGTGCTTACAGTAAAACCACGTCCACAATGATCGCAAATCTTGTTCCGGGGAGGTCTTTTCTTCTCGTGCACAAACTCCACGTGTTTTTTTAAGCTCGATGCGTTCTTGAATACCTATGACAAAGATAATCAAATTGTAATGCCATCAAACTGTGAATAGGAATGACTTATTTGTCACAGCCGCTGTCTATGTTTAGGTAGGGTTTAACAAAAAAATCTTTAAATTAAAAACCTGTTCAAGTCAATTAATTTTGTCATCAGCAGACCAAAATAATAGAACAGGGGACATTTACCCTGGATTTTATATGGTCATGAGAAAGAGTGTAGGTTGTGTGGAATTTATGGAGGTATGCGTTTGTTAAGTATTCTTTCTATTTTTAACTGACTTCAAAATGGGAGGAGTTTCTTAATTCGACTGTATTTTTTAAATGTTTTTTTGCCTTCATTTATCTGCGTCATTTATCAATCGATTTGGAAGAATTTTTTTTGGAAAGGCTTTCTGGTTGGTTTCTTATTGAAATGAAAACTTCTTTAGGTGCGTTGGGCATTTTTTGAGATGGGATAAAACCCTGCAGTTCGCGACACCGTCATCATTTTAATCAATACCTACCTGTGGCGCCATCTATGATTGTGAGAAAAGTACAGAACTATAGTTACTTAATAAAATTTACAGTTTGTATTAATAATCCAGATTGTAGTTTACATGGTATACTTTACGAGGCGATGGCAGCCATTTATTATTCAAAAATCCCAATTCTGATTTTACGAATCAGAAATGGAGTTGATTCTAGTTCGTAATAATTATACATGTGGCGATTTGATATTGGTTTTCGAAGATTTTGTATATTATGAAGTCTGTTATTTTTAACCGACTTCAAAAAAGGAGAAGGAATTCAATTTAACTGTATTTTTAGGGTTCCGTAGCCAAATGGCAAAAAACAGAACCCTTATAGATTCGTCATGTCTGTCTGTCTGTCTGTCCGTCCGTATGTCACAGCCACTTTTCTCCGAAACTATAAGAACTACACTGATGAAACTTGGTAAGTAGATGTATTCTGTGAACCGCATTAAGATTTTCACACAAAAATAGAAAAAAAACAATAAATTTTGGGGGTTCCCCATACTTAGAACTGTAACTCAAAAAATGTTTTTTCATCAAACCCATACGTGTGGGGTATCTATGTATAGGTCTTCAAAAATGATATTGAGGTTTCTAATATCATTTTTTTCTAAACTGAATAGTTTGCGCGAGAGACACTTCCAAAGTGGAAAAATGTGTGTCCCCCCCCCCCGTAACTTCTAAAATAAGAGAATGATAAAACTAAAAAAAATATATGATGTATATTACCATGCAAACTTCCAACGAAAATTGGTTTGAACGAGATCTAGTAAGTAGTTTTTTTTTAATACGTCATAAATCGTAAACCGCAATTTACCTCGATCAAAGTTACAACGAACTTCAAGAACTTTTATATTATGTTACTTGCTGTTACGGAACCCTTCATGGGCGAGCCCGACTCGCACTTGGCCGCTTTTTTTTGTTTGTTACCTCAGAACTTTCGACTGGGTGAACTGATTTTGATGATTCTTTTTTTAATGGAAAGTTGGTGCTTGTCATGTGGTCCCACTTAAATTTGAGCGAGATCTGACGAGTAGTTTTTGAGTTATTTTGAAGTCGGTTATTTTTTCTTGGTAAAATTCAGATTTTTTTGGTAATATTTATTATTTAACTAGCTGTTTATATTTACCTTGGCACACTTATCGCACTCATGTTTGATCTTGTTCAGATGTATCCAATCTATGTGCTCTTGCAGAAGACTCTTCGTCAGGAACTTGGAGCCGCATTCGTTGCACTTAAATCTGAAATTTAAAAGGTTGGTAATGATTATCAGTTTTTAGTAATATTTATGTACAGTAAAACCAACCTAACTGTGAATTGAAGGGAGGCGCTGTCGGAGCATTGGACCAGTCATTGGACGCAATTCGAGAGGTAGTAACTGACAAATGAATGACCACAAAGTATACGTACTTATGAATGACTTTTTAACATGGCATAGCAGGCAAACGAGGTAACGATCCACCTGATGGTAAGTGGCTATCATCGCCCATGGACATCAGCAACACCAAAGGCATCACTGATGCGTTGCCGGACAAGAAAGAGAGAATGATAATCTAAATTTTACTAACAAAAAATAACCGACTTCAAAGTTACTCAAAAACTACTTGTCAGATCTCGTTCAAATTTATGTGGGACCACATAACAGCCACCAGCTTTCGATTAAAAAAAGAATCATCAAAATCGGTTCGCCCAGTCCAAAGTTCTGAAGTAACGAACATAAAAAAAATACAGTCGAATTGAGAACCTCCTCCTTTTTTTGAAGTCGGTTAAAAAGAAAGAAAGTTAACACTAACTTCCGATCCGTCTCTCTCACGTGCGCGGAGTGCGTGCGCAGATGATGGCGCAGCGCGTGCGGCGTGCGGTAGTGCGTGTTGCACGCGGCGCAGTATGCGGGCGCGGGCGGCGCGTGCGACGCTGCGTGCGCCGCGAGCCCGGAGCGCGCGCGGTACCGCTTGCCGCAGACGTCGCACGCGTAGATACGGGAGGATTGGCCGTGGATTGTGCTGGAAGGTTGTATATACAGGGTGAACTTTTTCAGTCGCTTTTGATGAAAAAAACTGTATCATTCGATTTTTGAAAAATATAATAAGTATGTATTTCCTAGAAAGGAATCGAGCAAAGCCAACAACCCATATTGACCCACTCCTGGGCTCGGGGTCTCCTCTCACAATGTGAGGGGTACAGGTAGTCTATAGGATTGGTAGACTTCATACACCTTTGAGAACTCCCCTGCGTGCAGGTTTCCTCACGATGTTTTCCTTCACCTTTATAATATTAGTAGAATATCCAATAATTTTCCATACTTTAGCTTGAGAGCCAGTTCTTTCCTTCTATTTCTTCTTTCTTTCTTGTCCGGCAACGCGTCAGTGATGCCTTTGGTGTTGCTGATGTCCATGGGCGGCGTTTCCATAAAAAATACTCACTACATGTGCACTCGAAGGCCAGTATTATTGACGAACGTGTTGCCACAGACCTCGCACTCGACCTTTGCTTTCCTGTGCTTGTCTTTGTGGTAGCGGTAGCTGCGATGAGATCTGCAGGGAAAGGACTTTAGATTTTAGTTTACCATTTATATTTATACATTTATTGAACGGGAATAATTTTGTAGCGATTAGCCGATTACTATTTATTATTGATGTGTCACACTAATAATTCTATGGCGATGTGTCACACTGCTATTCAACGGGAATTATTATGTAGTGAAAGCCGGACAAGGATGTAGCAAACGGGCAGACGAGAGCCACTTAGGCTGATGGTAAATGGGCATTATCATAAATGGACATCTGTAATTCAGCACAAGTCACCTTAGGCATTACAGATGCGTTTTCGGACAAGAGAGAAAAGAGAAGGAAAGAACTATCTCCCAAGCTCTCAGAGAGAACTTCGTCATTTGTCTGACGCAAGCAAGAGAGTGTACCTTACCAACCTGGATAGGTGGTAGCTAGCTTTAGGTTCACAAGGCTGCGTTTACACCAGAGATCTGTAGCGATGGAAGTTTTTTTATGGAAATAGCCAGCGAACGAGCTGACCATCCACCTGACGGTAAGTGGCTATTGTCACCCATGGACATCAGCGACACCAAAGCCATCTCTGATGCGTTGCCGGCCAAGAAAGAGAGTAGAAAAAGAAAGAAAGAAGGATGTGTTTGTGAGAATCAATAGAATCACTTCATTTACTTACAGGCTAGGTAAATGAAGCGATTCTATTGGTTCTTAAAAACACATCGTAGCTACGCATCTCTGGTGGAAACGCAGCTTAATACCAGCAGTTACCTGAAGGATATAATACAGTTATTCGGTAACTTACTCGGTGACAAAATCGCATAAATCGCAGGCGAACTGAGTATCGATTTTCCCGTGAAGCTCGTTGTAATGTTTCAGAACTGAATAGATGTTGTTGTAACGTTTGCCGCAATCCATGCATTCGTATCTAAAATATAACCATTATTAGGTACAGTCACCTGCAGAGAAAAGTAGTCCATCTGTTACTGTATGTTTATAAACAGATGGTTACTTTTCTCTGCAGTTGACTGTACTACAAAATATATAAATATATTTAAAATTATTAACCCCCGATCAAAACAGGGGGTGTTATAAGTTTGACAGGTCTTTGTATCTGTATGTCTGTCCGTGGCATCGTAGCTCCCAAACGGATGAACCGCTTTTGATGTAATTATTTGTATGAAAGGTGACTTAATCGAGAGTGTTCTTACTATGTTTTGTGTTAGTAAAAATGTCGGGGGTTTTTATTATTTTAATTTGTTTTTTATTTAGCTAACTGATGGCTAAAGAGTAAAGATGACCAGTACGGCCGACGTATTTTGGCGCGTGTGAACTTCGCGCAGTAACACAATCCGGCAATGCTCAGCGCGGCATATTATGTCTCAGTCACACGTTAGCATGTTCGTGTTGCCATCTCTGTCTTACATGCGCTAAAGTTCGCAAAGCCAATGTTCAGACGCGCCAAGATACGTCAGCTGTATTGTACCTTCGAAAATGCCTTTTCTTATGTTCATCGTAAGACGTCTTCGATCCGAGTACAGATTTGCAAATGTCACATTCCAAGCCATTTTTCTTCTGCAAAAATATAACAACTTAATATGTAATTATATTATATTGAAGCAATGATTACTGGCTTTTAATTTTTGCCCAGCAATGCGTCGGTTATGCTTTTGGCACCTTATTTTAGGGTCATGTCCTCAAAATCTGAAATCATCCTTATTATACCAGGGAATACTAGTAAGGTAGCAAGTAACCAAAACTAAGTTATGTAGTGTACGCAATAAATAATTTGTTTGGTTGAACGCGCTAATCTTAGGAACTACTGGTTCAAATTGAAAAATTATTTTTGTATTTGATAATCCATATTAGGCTATATAGCATCATATTTTAGTATGTAGTTAGTTTTTTCCACAAATTAACGCGGGGCACAGCTAGTGTATTAATAAAACTTGTAAGTGTTCGTACCATTTGATGGCGACTTTCGATGTGCTCTTTCAGTGTGATCTCATGGTCAAAGCCAGAGATACAGTCTTCGCATTTGAAGGGTAGTTTTAAATAAGCCTCCTTTTTAGCTTCATCCCTTCTTTCTTGCAACATTTCTTCCAAAGATAGTATCACAGTCCGCAACACTCCCTCATATTTCTTCTGTAACGGCGTGCGCTTACTGATTTCCTTATTTATCTTTCGTTTTTTAGTTTTTTTCACCTCTTTTGATTTTTTAATCTGTGCCAATGGAATATCAGTTTCGAAATCCGAACAGTCATCATGTTCGATTTTGATTTCCGTTTCTAATTTGAGTTCTTGCTCCTGATTGGTTGATTGCTCGATGTAGTCTTTTGTCTCGAATTCTATTGGTTGAGAGTTGACGGTCCATATTATATCAAATTTAGACCGTTGTAGGGTAGTTTTGAAACTGGTTTTTGGTGAGTTTACCTAAAAACACCAAAAAAATTACAAATATAAATTACGCCACACGTTAGGGGTGAGGGGGGAGGTTGATGTAGTGTGACATTGTATGACAAGAGGTGGGAGGGGTCCTAAATTTCGTGACGTCACCTGTCAAAATCGAATAATTGGTATGTATAGGTAAATATTAGAAAACAATTAATGGAAATAAAACTTATTTTGAAACTGCTTTGAAATTTCTAGACATAATACTACTAGACTAGACAAGTGGGCCTTTTTTGCGTCACGCTATTAGAAAGAGAAAGAGACCAAGGAGACTCGCGTAACTCATAAGTAAGACAAGGATAGGTTTACCTCCTGCCTTTCTTCGCAGCGTGACGGTTTCACGTACATATGCTCAGATACTTTGCCTAGTCTAGTAGTATTATGTCTATGGGTCTCACACATGTGACTAGCTGTGACCAGGACGGGGGAATGATCAAAAAGTCAACGTAATTTATGGATGGCAATGTAAGCGTAATGCGTGTGCATTGTTACCTGACCCATCAATATCGCGAAGCTTTGCTCTGCCTGCTGTTTGAATTTGTTAAATTTCTCCACCATTTTGTGACAAGTCATGCAAATGTGCAGACTCGTGTTTTCCATCTAAAAATATCGTAATTATAAAATCAGATTAAAGCAACAGTGGGTGCTCGGTAGTTGGAGGGGTGAGGGGTTCCGTGCTTCAGAGGGCACGATATCGTAAAGCTATCGGGACCGGTTATAATCATACTACAGACCATTGCAGGAATTTTAGTTCAATTAGGGTTCGAAGTATCGGCCTCTGG
Source organism: Thymelicus sylvestris (assembly GCA_911387775.1). Classification (NCBI taxonomy): domain Eukaryota; kingdom Metazoa; phylum Arthropoda; class Insecta; order Lepidoptera; family Hesperiidae; genus Thymelicus; species Thymelicus sylvestris. Next base: position 8,143,996 of record OU426911.1, read on the forward strand.
TATCGATACCGAGTACTCGTGCGGTATCGAGGGTAAGGTATCGATACTACTCAGTATCGAACCCCGAAGTATCGATACTGCTCAGTATCGAGTACTTGCAAGGCATCACATTAAGAGCTAAAAAAAAAATGTCATCGACGGTAAATTTCATATCACTTTCTTGAGAAATCGAAGCCCAATGACCTTTTTTTTTTTAGTCCGAGCCCTGAACATAATGGTAGCACTGGACTCGGCCCACAGTAATATACATGGTCTTGCATTGCCAAAGTGCCAAAGTACTCAGTATTAATAAAAGTACTCGATACCGACGTTTCATATGAGTACTTGGGAGTGAGTACCAGGTAAAAGTATCGAGTACTCAGTATCGGGTATCGCGAACAAAAGTATCGATACCTACTCAGTATCGAAAGTATCGTTCGAACCCTAAGTTCAATACACATCGGCCATTTTGTAAACAAGATGCCAATCTTTGACAGTCGTACTATATTGTCCAATCAAGGTAAAAATCATCGAATTGGGACAAGTTTGAGATATATGGGTCTTTATTATTGCATAGAAATATAAAACTTACCTTATGTTTCAACATATTTTCCAAAATAGATGTATGATTACAGTTCACTAACGGTACCAAAGGTGTAAGTTTAGACAAACAACAGACACAAATATTACTAGGTATGGTATTGGGATTCATTGTTGTGTAGTCATGAAAATTTATTTCCATAAATTTGGCCATTTTTCGTATTTTCAATCAATTTACCTAAGTTAACTATTAGTTCGCCAATACAAAGTTCCATCACTGTGTTGGGCATAGAGTGTTGACTGTTGGACATTGAGGTAAACAAAGTAACCACAGAGCCAAAATGTATCACAGACTATATATGTATAGTATTAAGTATTATTATAATGTTGCCCAATCGTGTTTGAGCTTCAGAATAATTAAATATTTATGCTTTGGAGTTGGTCCTGTGTGCTTAGTGCGAGTTTTACGTGACATAACGGGCTCGCTACGTAAATGCAAATTTGTATGGGACCGAAGCAGAGCCATCTAGCGGGAAAATGAAGAAAAAAAATGCGCGAGTGCGAGTTTCATGCGCTCACGTTCACCCGAGTGAAGTCTTACTGTCAGTGGTTAATGTATTGTTCCTCGAACATTGCGCGAGTGCGAGTGGCTTTATTTGACAGTTGCAATACGTAGCTTGCGAAAACTATGGGACCACGTGACCGAAAAGTTTTCACGTGAAATATACCAGTGAAATCTTAAAAAGATTGTTTATTATTTTAATTACACTTTTTTTCTGTTTCTTGAAAATTATGGCTGGATATTTATAATTGCTCGGCGCATGTTTGCGGCCACTAAATCTTAAAGTGAATAAAATTATTGTTAAGTAGTATTTGTATTGTTCATGCAAGAAATAATTTCCGGTAATCCAATCACAGAGTACTTATACACTACGCAATCACAGTCACAGAGTACTTAAACATAAACACTAATCCAATGACGAATGTCACCAAGTTTTTAAAAAGTATAAGGAGATATTTTTAAAGACAATACCTTTTAATCTACTTGCAAGGAACTCGATAAACCTAATATAATTGTGTCTTGACTTGGACTCTTGGAATTAAAAGGTACTTACATTACCTACATAATTAAGATTTAAATAAGTTTATTTAAAATTGTCTACAAGTATGGACTCAATGAATTATTTTATTAAGCAACATAATATTGCCAAAGGTGATAATATCGTTTGCATACGAGCCCTCAAGGATCAAGGGAAATATTTATTAAATAATTACATATTTGATAAACCCATAAACTGAATACCCAGCTGTGAGCTTAACATTCAATATATCTACTTGGGACTATATTATCAATATGTATCAGTACCTACACTTTAGAGATACTAAATTATATCTATGTTCATAATGTTTAAAATTTCTTGCCAAGCCAATATACCCAGCAAGATCTGTTGATAGTACTTCACTATATTATGCCATGCCATTGTAATGTGCCAAAATGTTATGGGCCTTTTTTATTTCAAAATAGATACAGAATAATTTAATAAGGCATAATATAATAAATAAAACATAGATATTTATGTATTATGTTTTACAAACATACATATATTTAATCCTTGTTTTAAAAGATTTCAATATACTGCTGAACACAATAAATTTGTAATATAATATTTTTATTAAAGGAAAGGTGTTGAAGAGCAAATAAGAAGAATACAATAACAAAAGGGGAAGATTGAATTACAACTAAGACTATTGACATCCTGCTGAATACTGTTGCCCGGAGAAGAATTACAAAAATATTATATTAAAAATTATTTACCGTTCAACGTTTTATTTCCACTCTTTAAATCAAAATCACATAATAATTATGCTGTAATGCCTCATTAATTTAATATTCAACATAATATGCCTCCTAAAATAAAATTATCAAGAAAACCACAATCTGTCTTTTAAAGTTTTATTTCTCCCACATAATATTATACCTTCAATTCCAATCTCAATAGAAAACCAATGAGTAAATTACAATGGTCATAGACTTCACATTTCATACACTGTAATATAAATAAATGAGTATATATTTTGTAGCGACCTTATTCTGACATATCTTCTCAATTCTCAAATCCATGTTGCTGTGTTTATACTTTTACTTTATATACGTATTTGTTTACTCGTTTACTCTTAAATCACAATGGGGAAAATGTTGCATTGCTGTTGTTTTGTTGGAAGTAGTAGTCTCCGCTAGTGCTGTTGAGACAAGTTTGATACTCTGCCATCTATCTTGAATTGTACCTTAAATATAAAGATATGAATAAATACTAGGAACATAACATTTCTTACTTTGTACACTTCCTCATATTGTAATATGTTAGGTATCATAAAAACTTTCATTTTTCAAAATAGACATGATTTGTCCATTTGTTGTTTATCGTGAATAAGTATTTACAGCCAAAGGTCACTGTGCCTAAACATATAAATCATATTAAATAAATATTACACCAATCGTGAGCTTGTTAATTAATGATCTGAGCTTGATAAATAAATAATAAATTTCATTCACATAACCTCACCACACAAAAACTTTTCCATATCAAATTTATCACTGTAGCTATGTTCCATTATTTAATATTGCCTGTTTTCTCGCTTAAAATGCCACAGTATAATATGATTGATGAGTAAGTACTGAAAAAATTTATATTTATAATATGAAACAAACAACCAAAACACTAATCTATAGCACGATAGCAAGTAAACTACAGTATAACACCACTATTTTAATTGTAGCTTGATACTATTGCTCCAACTAAATAAATGTATTATTTTCAATTTGGTTGGGTTCTTTCACGACGTTTAACGAGATTTAACGACGTTTTTGCTGCCAACATAATAATAGATATTTTCAGTGAACTAACGTGGAATTACACACGTCACGTTTTGAGACTGGCACTCGCAATTTCTCGTTACTCATGTATTGACATTAACGAGGTACGTAAACTCTTCGATGCAACTCGCACTAAGCACACTGTGTTCAGCTTATAGGTATACCAGAATCTGATGGCAAAATGGGGAAATTAAAATTGGAGACAACACACTCCCCAGCGTTGGGAAAACTAGAATAAAACTTGTTGATCCTTGATATTTTTAACAGTGTTAGTTAATAATATGCAATATAATACGAGTATGTAGGTAAGGTTTATTAACTTCAGATGAAAATATTTATATGACAAAGCTACACATTTTTTAGACAAGGACATATTTTTTATATTATAATTAATTATTACAGTGACTAATAATAATTTATGTAACTATAATTTAAAATTTGCCATCTGTATACTAGTATTTTTTATTTATTTGATGAAGAGAACAAATAGATAACAATAATAAATTGCTCCTCCACCGTTTCAGTTACGTGAATTTGTATGATGTAACTTTTCATTTCATAGTCACAAAATTTTTGCTATCTTTAATTTGTAACAATGTTTGTATTATTTATTTCAATTCATTTAATATCATTTGCTAATCTTACTTACATACAAAGAAATCATATGTAGATTATTTACTAAGAAAATATAATCACGAAAACTAAGTATCAAAACGAGTTAATCCTACAAGATGGATAATAATAATAATGCAGATTGTCGCTTAAATACAACTTTTTCCTCACATGTTTTTCAATAAACATTGAAAATAATATTTGCGGCTTGTGATCGTAAAGTTGTGTTCGGCAGTAAATCGAAAATAATCATCATTTTAGAAAAAGAAATAAATTCCATATGTAAACTCTTTTTTTGATTTGACAAGCCGCTTGACAATAGTTAGTTTTAAAAATTTTCATTGCCGTATTAAAAACCCATTTTTCTGCTTGTCAAAAATGCCACGAGATTCTGGTACACCTATAGTAAAGTATATAATCCGCGCGCGACGAGATTGGTATGGAACCTTGTCGAAGTAAATCAAAAACAAAAGATCTCAAGTAGCGTTAGCAAAAAAAAAATCCTGAAAAATTGAGATAATATTTTTTTAGTATTACCTAGTATTAATTATAAATTAATTATTTCTACGATCTATCATAATGGTTACCTATATATAAAAAATGTTCATGGTTGTAATCAATACAATAAAATGTTTAGATACATTATTTTACTTCTATTACTTGCTTCATGGCAATCATCATCAAAGTTTTCGTCATCTTCAGAGCTTTCACTTTCGTCAGAAGTCACCTTTTGAAAAATAGAATAAAAATGTAAACAGACTACCTAAGTACTGCAGATGATGAAGATCACTATTGGGGACGTTCTACTTCAAAATAATATGCTTCGCCTATAATATTATAAAAGCATATATTTTATTTGAAATAGTCATAGTGAAATCGCTACACCTGAATATTTAGTCGAATTTTCGACTGCCTCAATTTCAGCGCCCTCTTGGCACGTTTACCTTTTTTTATACATACAATATACATGCAAAAGCATAAAGCTCGCCATTTGTTCTTCAATATTTTAAATTGTGGTCACTAAAGTGTACATAAATAAACAAACAAATAAATAAGTATCATTGTTGCCGACGCTACGGCTTGCCGATGACACGTAAGCGTCTCAGTTCCAAAAGGTCGCATCCCATTCTGATCGCGCGCGGATTATATCGTAAAGTATAAATCTTATGTATAAATCTAGTTACTGAAAACTATGAACTAGAGAAGGGAGATTTGTTTTTAACATTCATGTATTGATTGAATTACGATTCAAGGAACCGGAATCCTGGAGCGGCTCTAGCCATAAACAACTGGCAACATTAGTTAAGCTTTTGACATTAGCACCTGTCAAATCGGTTTGCGGAATTAAAAAACAGAGCTTTGTTTTGTTTTGTTGATTGATTTGCATTTGTGATTTGATGTTATTTTGTTTTTAGATTAAACGTGCAACTTTAACTTTTAATTTCCGATTAAATCTTAAGAAACATGTTATTCCCTGAATAAAAATAAAAGTGTGACTGAAAGTGTTCAGAGTTCTGAACAACAGTTTATCCAAGAGAAAAATGGAAATAATGAATTTAAATGAAAATAATACTTGCTGCGGGTGTTTGAACACAGATCGGAAAATGAAGATAGTCGATGATTTTTGGTCAAGAGCTTGTTTTGCTCAGATTATAAGTGAAATTTCGGTAAATAGGCGAGAAATACTGGCCAAATAGAATGTTGTTTTTTTCTAAACTAAGACTGGTCGATATTTATGTTTTTTTTTTGTTTAAGGCATTAAATACTGGTACATCGTTAAGGCTCTGCTGGGAATGTGCTGCACTATTACGCAGATTCAAGAAATTCAAATATCAGGTGTTACAATCGTACAAAATATTACAGGAATGCAGTAAATCGGTAAATGAATCAGCTTTTTTTCAGTATTATAAATTATTATTACATCTTGGATTACATTATTGGAGTTTTATTAAGGATCCCTAATTTTTTTTTAAATAGCCTATGTCATCCGGGGATAGTGTAGCTTCCCGACAGTGAAAGAATTTTTCAAATCGGTTCAGTAGTTTCGCAGCCTATTCAATGCAAACAAACAATCAAATCTTTCCTCTTTATATTATTAGTATAGATAAACGGTGGATATCAACGAAAGTCACCTTCGGCTTTTGCTATTAACCCGGTGTCATGGGGGTGGAAAAGTGTTACACGGACGTTGGGGTGGGTGTCACAGACCCGTTCATTAATGTCAAAATTATTCCAATACTTTATAAATAATAAAGCTAATATTTATTCGTGTTTAGTTTTTAGGTATTAATTGAAAGAAATGAAACACAAAAATCATATTATATTATGTTTTAATTATATTTAATAGAATTTAAAAAAAGAACGACAAAAGTCAGCAAAATTTTTCTCTTCTACTTAAATGTAATTATATTATTAATTAACAATCAGTCTAAATGTTCTAATGGCACTTTTTTGGAAGAAACTAAATAAACTTTAGAAAAAAAAGAATTAATCACTCCATGTCATTATCTTTGGTACAGTCAGCATAGAAAGGTACTATATGTTATATGTACTCAAATTTTGCCTGCCTGATCGGTAAAAATTAAAGACCAGCTAGATAAAGAAGGCCTATAAAAGCTTTCAATTAAATTATAGTATGTACATTCCTTTACATGGGTGTACTTAGATAAATAGGCGATCGTTCTGCCTCTTCTCGATCCATTTCTACTAAGTACCTAAAAAAATACAAATACAAATAAAATACATTTAACTAAGTAGATATCAGCAATTACAATATTGTAAACAATAACATAAAATTTAAAAAATCAAGTATAAAATAATAAAAACCCAGATAATAATTAAACAATATCTATACAAAATGGCGCGAAATTGTTACACTGACTGCGGAGATGGGTCTCACATACCTTATTCAATTTTGTGCACATACAACTCCCACTGCGGCTGAGCCACGACCAACGTGTTGCTTGTGACGCATCAAACAACTCAACAGCTCCAGCTATTGAGAAGAGCAACAACATCGCACGCATAGTAACCGTACTATAAGCGAAATAAAACGTGACGGGTCTCACAGACCCAACCCCCATGACGCCGGGTTAATCTATGTATACTTAAATCCATAAGTCAGTTGCCTAGCAACTGTAAAAAAGGCATGGTATTTGTTTTTATTATAACTATCCATCCTATCCAAAGATAATGGATAGATACATAATTGAAAAGAGTTGCTAAAGTGTTGGTAACTAAATATTATGGATAGAACATTTTTATAATTGAAAAGTAGGAGATGGAAGATAAGATAAACATTATTCTGTCAATTTAAAATTAATATGTCTTTTAGGGTCCTCCCTATCAAATCAATGCACAACGGCTTCAAATACAGAAATTAATTAATATAGAAATACTGCCCAGCTCAGAAGATCTCTCAAATAAAGAAGAATTTACACCAGTCCAAGTATTAAAAGAAGAATATCCTGAAACACAGCGAAAGGCAGAAGATTTCAGTATAAAAGATGAAGATACATTTTCTAACTATGAGGATGATGATGACACAGCCTTGAGTGAGTTGGTCAGTAAGAAGAAGAATCGGCAGTTCAATGGGAGTAGAAGAGAGTTGAAAAAAAGAAAAAAGAATAGTGTTAGTGAAGAGGTATTTTCTTAATTTTTATATTCTTCTATTGATTTATTAAGTGAAGATTTTAATGAAGAGGTTTTAGCAATACCTCTTGTCATGAGGTCAGTTAGACACCTGAACTGTGAATTATAGATGTCAGTGAAAGACAACAAAAAAAAAACATACACGTTAAGCAAATGCTCGGCCGAGCCAGGCAGAAATTTAAATGTTGAGTTTAACTTCTGTTCTCAGTCTTAGTGTGTTGTCCATGCCACCATTGGCACCCACAACATAGGGCATCAGTGGGGCTATGAGTGTGCAACAATGTTATAATAAACAAAGTATATAGTTGTTTACTTTAAAAATTAGCTTTCATTTCACATATCAATGTTCCTGTAATATTTTTTGAGCAAAATAACCCAAAATTATGAATACAATAGGGTCTTGGACTGTATTGTTAAAATGATGTGATATTTCGTCTAAAGCTAGTTTATGGGCCTAAAATACATATTTAATATGAATTAGTAATAAAGAATTAGGATTTTATTTTATTTTATGCTTTTAAAATATTTATTTTGTATGTCAAAATCACGTGACCACAAACGCCAATTACGACGCGTGACGTCATCTTCCACTGTCAGTCTATCACTTTCATGGATATATTTAGGTCCATGAGTGTGTATGACAGTGGAAAGTGACGTCATGCACATCAATGACAGGACAGTAGCGTTTTAGCGCGAAATTAAAAAGTGTAAAATATTTTTGCTTTTATTTCCATAAAAACCGATTAATTTCTGCGGGAAAACATATTTTACAGACATTTTATTATCTAATCAACACGTTTATACACTTTCGACAAAACAGTCCAAGACCCTATTTTTATTGGCAGCATAAATTTATGTATCTACTAGACTTTAATAAATATCCGAATCATCCCACATAGTTGTACACTGTACAACAGTTTGCGCGAGTTGTGCATTAAATATTAAAATATTTTCAACCTTTCGTATTTATAATACTAGTACTATTTAACATATTACAGACAGATATCTACACCCAAGTGGACCTAACGGATACTCAGGTACAAGAAGAAAGGACCGCGATGTGTCTGCGAGAGGAGTACGTCAACGCTATGTTCAGATGTGAAAGATGTATTGTATCGTTCCCCAATGCTGATGATCTGAAGGACCATGTACGGTTGAAACATGAGTTGGTAAGTTTAACTAGCGCTCTACCGGCTTTGCCTGCGTTTTTTGGGATAATAAGAAACCTATATCCTATTCCAGATTACGGTCTATCTGTGTGCTAAATTTCATGAAAATCCGTTCAGTATTTTTTGCGTGAAAGAGTGACAAACATACATACATTCATCCATCCTTACAAACTTTCACATAATATTATGAGTTTAATAGATGATAACGAGCAGCCGTTTAACCGTATTGGTGCTTAGAATATGACCCCAATCCCATGCTAGCATACTAGGGTGACGTAAGAGGCGACAGAAGCCAGCTTGGTGGCAAGGCTGCACTAAGCCTCAGTGCAGCAAATTGTCGTGGTGTTGTATTGTAACAAAGTATTACCAGTTTTGTGCCGTGTGGCTTTTCGTCTATACCCTAAGCAAGCCCTGTATAATATTTGTATATATAATATTCGAGGGTCCCCATCTCCAACTTAAGCTGTTAAATTTCGGGCGGCTTATTTTTGGGGTGCCACGTTTTGAAATATAGCAAAGTACGTCAATAAAAGGCCGTTTCTCCACTAGAAGGGGCGCTTAAGCTGCCTGCTCTACGGTACCCCTGTAGGATGGGGCTTCGTAAAATTGATACGGCTCCCCTACGTATTGGCATCCCTAGTTCTATACAAAGTACTTCTATGTCCTGTTTAAAGGAAACTATTTCTATAAAGTTTTATTAATCTTTCAGAACGCAGCAAACTTCAAATGCCCGATATGCGAGTGTTCCTTTAGCTCTGAGGTGTCGTACAACTATCACAAGAACAGACACACGCGCCGGTATCAATGTGTTGTGTGTGCGGAGAGGTTTGCTAGCAAGCGGGCTGCTACTAAGCATTATGAGATGGTGCATTGTCAAGGGTAATTATTACTACTACATAAGTAAGTAGTACGAGTACAACATTACAATCGAACATGAACATTCACGAAATTATTTCCTGTCCTTAACGCTACGCATAATGAAATCCAAAGCAAAGCGCGTCGTCCGTACCGGACGGATGTTGACAACGTAGGGATTAATACTCGCCGTGCGTCGGGAATTTAGTCATGTAATTCCTGCGCACACTTTCCAAAATGTATCCTATAGACAACAACGTGCTTCGTAGATAAAACAAACCATTATAGTTTCGTCATGTCCGTCCGATTGCAGCTTATAGCTTATAGCACAGAGACTTTAAGATATCACTATATCGTCAATGTCAGCGGAACCCCTTCGCCTGAGATTCCTTTTTCCGTATAAAAAAGAAACCTAACTATAACTTAACCTAACTTTCCTGCTATTCCATTCTTTACGTAGGTTATGTTACATTAGTTAACGCTTTCATTTTATTTATAGGAATGAATTCGATATGAGCCATACAAGTAATTTAAACAATGAACAATCGGAGAAAAATGAAAAAGCTGTAGAAGACGGGTGAGTTTCATATAAAAAAAGGGTTCTTCAAGTTTCTTTCTTTCTTTCTTTATGCCTCTGTGTTATTTTTTTCTTTCCAGCAAACAAGAGCCATGTTTTCCCTGCGAGTTCTGCCCCAAGACGTTCAGATGGAAGACATCTCTCCGGAAGCACTTGGAGACCCACCGGATAGAGACCGGCCAGAAACGGAAGCCGTACTGTGAGACTTGCAAGTAATGTACTTATTGGTTTATACCTTGCTTTGTTCGTATCTCTACATATTAGTCTTAAAAAAATAATGTCTGTAAAGTCGATTTACGGACGGTAGTTTAACGTGACAAAGTCATGACAAAACATTGATGAAATGATTGCATGCTTTTATAGATAAAATTGAGCGCTTCGGCCGATCGTAGCCGATCGCTTGTTCCGCGTTCTCGCTCGCGCGGAACAGGACAATGAGTCATGCTTTTTCGTGCGTGCACCCAGCGTTCATCGTTTTAATAGACGTAATCACGTCAAAAAAAATAACAGACTTCAAAATAAGGGGTTGCTCAAAAACAATTAGTCAGATCTCGCTCAAATTTAAGTGGGACCAAATGACAAGCACCAGCTTTCGATTAAAAAAAGAATCATCAAAATCGGTTCACCCAGTCGAAAGTTCTGAGGCAACAAACATAAAAAAATACAGTCGAATTGAGAACCTCCTCCTTTTTTGAAGTCGGTTAAAAATTCATCCTCACGTTACCTGTAGGGGAGCCTACGATTCTGGAGTTTTAATAAATATGTATATCCATGCCAAATTACAGCTTTCTAGCACTAAGGGTCTCGGCGCTTTGCTTCGGACAGACGGACGGAGGGACGGACGGACAGACGGACGGACGGACAGACGGACGGACGGACAGACGGACGGACGGACATGACGAAACTATAAGGGTTTTGATTTTACTTCGGAACCCTAAAACTGTAACTGATCGAATTATCTGTACATGGAAATATGGATAGAAACTTACCAGGGGTATTTATTAATACAATAGATTCCATAAAAATGAGTTATATAATGTTTGTCTGTTTGTCTGTGCGTTTGATCTGCTGTTAAGCTAAATCTGTTAAAATTTAGATGTGGTTTTTACAGATTTAGATGTGGCATTTTAGTGAGGTTGGGTTAATATAAAGTAGTAAGTATAAAGTTGGTTATATTTGTTGCAGACTCACTTTCACAACGACTTCAAACCTTCAGAAACATGTGAAAACCAGCTCCAAACACCAAATACAGCTCAAATTAAGGTATGTAACTTATCTATACAAGTATATCTATCTATATATCTAATACCTTTAAACGAGCAATTCTTATATACATAATTATATATTTTCTGAATCTCGGAAACGGCGCCAAAGATTTTCATGTTTAGTATGCAGGGGTTTCAGTGTACCTTCCTAACAGTGAAAGAATTTTTCAAATCGGTTCAGTAGTTTCGGAGCCTATTCAATGCGAACAAACAATCAAATCTTTCCTCTTTATAATCTTAATATATATAAATTACGTGTCACGTTTGTCCGCGATGGGCTAGTAAACTACTTAACCGATTTTAATCAAATTTTCACACCGTGTGCAGTTTGATCCAACTTGAAAGATAGGATAGCTTACATCTCAGTTTATAGTCGCAATATTATTTTACTTTTGACAGAACGAAGTCTGTCCGGGCAGCTAGTATTAGTATTATTTATTTCTTTCTCCAGGAAGCTCCACTCATCAGACGCAGCCACCGCAGACCTGGCGGCCGAGCAGCAGGTCCGCTCGGCGGTGAACGGCGCGCGCGCGCAGCACCCCTGCCCGCACTGCGGCGCGCGCTACCAGTGGCGCGGGAACCTGCTGCGGCACCTGCACGCGCACCAGGCCAGGTGGGGTTGGTTGGTCTATGGGTTGGTTGGTCTATGGGTTGGTTGGTTGGTCTATGTGTTGGTCGGTCTATGGGTTGGTTGGTCTATGGGTTGGTCGGTCTATGGGTTGGTTGGTCTATGGGTTGGTCGGTCTATGGGTTGGTTGGTCTATATGTTGGTCGGTCAATGGGTGGGTTGGTCTATGGGTTAGTTGGTCTTTTTTATTTTGATGCTTCTTTTTTAATCGAAAGCTGGTGCTTTTCATATGGTCGCAGTTTAATTTAAACGAGATCTGATGAGTAGTTTTTGAGTTATTTTGAAGTCGGTTATTTTTTTCTTGGTAAAATTCAAATTATAATTGAAATAATCAATATATAAAGAAATTTCACTTCGTAAGTGTGTATACTAATACGGTTTGGTTTTCAGAGCGCGAGGAGAGTTGGTGTGCCAGCCCTGCAACCGAACCTTCTCTTCCTTAGCGACATACCAGCAGCATATGAAGATTAGCAAGAAACACGTCTCCGAAAACGATTTCAAGTAAGTCCCTTTTGATCAAGACGAAAAAAGAGGGGTGATATAAGTTTGACGTGTCTGTGTATCTGTGACATCTGTGTATCTGTCTGTGGCATCGTAGCTCCCGAACGAATGAACCGATTGTAATGCGGTATTTTTAACCGACTTCAAAAAAGGAGGAGGTATTCAATGAGGATCAGTAAAGTTGTAGCAAATTCAATAGAACTATTATCCACGTGATTCTTTAAGGCGTAAGAATGATATATCTTTTTGAATTATCCAAATCGGACCATTACTTGCGAAGATATTAAGTAATGAACATTGCCGTTCCGGCCGCTAAAATTCAAAGTACGCGGGTCCGTGTGACGTCATTAAACCCGACCGAGCGCAGCCGGCTACCGGCACTCCTTCATCATGATTCGACGGAGTCGATCTGACGCAGTTGGTCACTATAGTCGGTAATTTAATTACATGAAGGGCTGTTATTTTTTCATTTAAGTATAAAACGTACATAATATAATACTTATGTACTAATAAAGTAGAAGCTGATTTTGTACAAGCTCAATCAGATAAACTTCCAAAAGTGGATTCTTTCATGGTTTTTGATTACCTAGGTAATCATTCTAAGTTCACCAGCGCGGCAGCGGTTGGAAAGCACAAAGGTAAAGGTGCTGTTTATTTATCTACGTGTACGGTCATCATCAGAAGTAGCTTAACATTTTAGTACTTTGTCACATATTTCTTGAATTTGTCATAATGTTGTTCGGAAACCGTCGGAACAGTTACTATTACAAAGTACTATAATGTTAAGCTGTTTCTGAGGCTGACTGTTGGTAGGTATTTATTAGGAATCTTTAGGTCTAACTTCTAAGCTGTTAGTAGTAGGTAGGGGTAAGAAAGAATGAATGTAAAGTATACGTACAGGGATGTAATCAGAACTTATGAATGAAGTGTTTATAGTTTATTGATAAACGAATGTTGTTTTCGGTATAGGTATGTAGATCATTTCGCGGATGACTTTTTACCTACTTGTTCTTTATAGTGCATAGTTCCCTACACTTGCTGATTTATGACAGAAACCTTAATATTGGTTGTCAATAGCTGTTTTTTTTTAGGGTTCCGTAGCCAAATGGCAAAAAACAGAACCCTTATGGATTCGTCATGTCTGTCTGTCTGTCTGTCCGTCCGTATGTCACAGCCACTTTTTTCCGAAACTATAAGAACTATACTGTTGAAACTTGGTAAGTAGATGTATTCTGTGAACCGCATTAAGATTTTCACACAAAATAGAAAAAAAAAAACAATAAATTTTGGGGGTTCCCCATACTTAAAACAGAAGCTCAAATTTTTTTTTCATCAAACCCATATGTGTAGGGGTATCTATGGATCGGTCTTCAAAAATGATATTGAGGTTTCTAATATCATTTTTTCTAAACTGAATAGTTTGCGCGAGAGACACTTCCAAAGTGGTAAAATGGGTCCCCCCCCCCCGTAACTTCTGAAATAAGAGAATGATAAAACTAAAAATAATATAATATGATGTAGGTACATTTGATTACCATGCAAACTTCCACCGAAAATTGGTTTGAACGAGATCTAGTAAGTAGTTTTTTTTAATACGTCATAAATCGTAAACCGCAAATTACCTATCATTATGTTACTTGCTGCTACGGAACCCTTCATAGGCGAGTCCGACTCGCACTTGGCCGCTTTTATTTCCCTCTCACTCATCGTTACAAATCATTCGTTGAGTAGTAGTAGGGGCTCGACCAAAATTAGCACTATAAAGGCAAATATTTCGCAAACGCACCCCTAAATCCAAACATGGTCCTAGAAGATCCATAATATTTTTCGAAGACCTTTTCAACGATATCCCACACTACAGGGTACGCGACGAATAAAAAATTCATCCTCACACCTGTGTAGGGGAGGTACCCTGAAAAAAAAGTTTTTCAGTATTTTATTCCACGATTCTGGAGTTTTAATAAATGTGTATGTCCATGCCAAATTACAGACGGACGGACGGACATGACGAAACTACAAGGGTTCCGATTTTACTTCGAAAGTAAAGCGTATTTTATTTATTTATTTATTTATTGTATTGCTGCTGGACGGTTGAGAAGGTGGATTTCCATGACTGTACTGCTCAAAAAGGAGGCTGCAAACATAGCTAAGCATTTTTGATGTGGCTCCATAGACGCAGCGAGGAGCCATCTCCCACTGAAAAAAAATGTTACTGAGCCGAACCACAGCTGGCTATACATATAGATACAACTACGAAATTATAAGTTAAAGATATGGTTCCCAGCCAATGTTCCCAGCTCAGTTACTATCGAAGATAAATCATATATTATCTCTTTTTACAACGGAATACCATTTTCTACGAAGCTTTGGCTTTTTCGGCACGTTAAAAAATAGTTTTTTTGGCGTTTTCATAGAAGTGTTTGAACGTTTAAGCAATATACAATATTGATACATAGTTAAAAGGTGAATTAGGCACAAATCGGACACCTAATTTGTTTCAAAGTCACAAATTATCCAAACAAAACATTACGCGCCGTATCGCTGCCAGCGGCTAACTGGCGGCGACCGGTATCGTGACGTCACAGCCTACCGCGGCGGCCCGCAGTGAACTTCGCTAGTAATTTGGTCATAACTTCGTCAATTTTTGTCGTAGAACAAAAATTTTTACACTGTCTGTTAAGGATTTCTTAGCTCTATAAATCTGCATTCTCAACTAAAAACGTTACGGATCCTCATTCGACTGCATTTTGAAGTGAAAACTTCTTTAGCATCGTTGTCATTTGAAAGTCGATGAAACGAAAAAGGGACAGTAAAAAGAGACAGACACATAAATTCATAAGATTTATTTTTATGTTTGTTACCTCAGAACTTTCGACTGGGTGAACCGATTTTGATGATTATTTTTTTAATCGAAAGCTGGTGCTTGTTATGTCACTTAAAAAGCGAGATCTGAAGAGTAGTTTTGAGTTATGCCTAATATTGAAATCGGTAATTTTTGTCAATAATTATTCTTTGAAAGCTGATGTGACCGAGATGATACGTAGATACATTTTATGAAGATCTGTTCAGGCGTTTCAAGGTCACCAGCTCTTTAGTTATTTCATTTTAAAATTTACAGTTATTAAGTAATCATCGTTTAGTGAAGCTTACAGCTAATTATTGCTTGAGTCAGTTAAACGACTCGTCGTATTCCGGCTAGGAGCTTGAGAGACAGTTCTTTCTATCTCTCTCCATACAAGGCATCAGAAAGAAGAAAGAAAGAAAGAAAGAAACATTTATTCCGTCATGAATAAACACGGTACAAAGTTACAACAACAAAAAACGAACAATATGTAGCCATAATAAAATTATTGCGTGAACGAAACAAAAAACATTTTTATGTGGGTACCATGTTACCTGGCGAAAGTGGCATCAGTGATGCCTTTGATGTCGCTGATGTCCATGGGCGACGATACCCACTTGCCATCAGGTGGATCGTCATATCATCCATTATCTTACAGCCATCCATCCATCCACGAGCCTATCCTTACAGATACATGTGCAGCGACTGCGGCAAGAAGTTCGCCAACAAGACGCGACTGAAGGACCACGTGGACTGGGAACATCTCAAGAACTACGTCCATACTTGTGACACCTGTCAGAAGGTCAGTCAGTTGACTTTTGAAGTGAAAACTTGTTTAGTACGGGGGTGACTTGAAATTTTATGAAACGAAACTGTCCAGTAAAAAGAGACAAACACATAAATTCTAAAGTGAGTACATTTATCATCTTCCCGAAATTTTACATTCGTCTCATTATATTGAAAACAAAAAATTTGAAGGTTTCACTTCTAACACGTGTGAATTGCACACATTTTTAACCGACTTCAAAAAAAGGAGGAGGTTCTCAATTCGACTGTATTTTTTTTTCATTTTTTTTATGTTTGATACCTCAGAACTTTGGACTGGGCGAACCGATTTTGATGATTCTTTTTTTAATCGAAAGCAGGCGCTTGTCATGTAGTCCCACATAAATTTTATTGAGATTTGACAATGGCATCCATGAGAAAACTACATAAGTCGTAAATTTGTGTTAAGATGTGCGCGATAAATTGACGAATAACTCAATATCACGTCAACCGATTTCGATGATTTTTTTTAATAGAAAGCTGGTGCTTGTCATGTGGTCCCACATAAATTTGAACGAGATCTGACAAGTAGTTTTTGAGAATTTGAAGTCGGTTATTTTTTGTTAGTAAAATTTAGATTATAATTTATTCTATTACACAGCCCTGGCGACCTTACACAGTTGGTAGCGACCCTGCCTGCGAAGTGAGGTGAATTACAATGATCGTATTTATAAATAACTAGCTGACCGGGAAAACGTTGTTCTGCCATACAAATTATTGCGACTATAAATTGAGATGTAAGCTATCCTATCTTTCAAGTTGGATCAAACTGCACACGGTGTGCAAATTTGATTAAAATCGGTTCAGTAGTTTAGGAGTCCATCGTGGACAAACAACGTGACACGAAACCCTGCAAAATTTGTATGGGAATTGGACCCCGGCTAAATTAGCTGAAATTTTGCACAGAGGTAGCTTTCATCATGCTGATCAAGTCAAAATCAAAGCCAGACCCTCCACTCCCCCCCCCAAATCTCAAAATGTTCCCCAAAGCACATTGAATGAAAATCAACGCATAAGGGATATGTTCATATGAAACTTCGCACAGAGGTAGCTTTAAATTAAAATGTGTGCAATTCACACGTGGTAGAAGTGAAACCTTCAAAATTTTTGTTTTCAAGATAATGAGACGAATGTAAAATCAACTCAACTCGACTCGTTTCCACTCATTTCTCGTCTCCACTCATTTCTAGCCTCCACTCATTTCTAGCCTCCACGCATTTCTAGTCTCCACTGGAAAGTTTCGTTTCATAAAATTTCAAGTCACCCCCGTACTAAAGAAGTTTTCACTTCAAAAAAAAAAAACAAGACGTGACGATTTAGTGAGAAGATTTTCTGCCTTATCCCAACTTACAACTCTTACGCATCTATTATTTCTACACCATGTTGTACCTCACGATTTGCAGGGGGAGTGGAGGGTCTGGGTTTGATTTTGAAGGGTTGCGCCCATTGAGACTTGATCAGCATGATGAAAGCTACCTCTGTGCAAAATTTCAGCTAATTTAGCCAAGAGCCAATTCCCATACAGATTTTGCGGGGTCCTTTATCTATACTAATATATAAAGAGGAAAGATTTGATTGTTTGTTTGCATTGAATAGGCTCCGAAACTACTGAACCGATTTGAAAAATTCTTTCACTGTTAGAAAGCTACACTATCCCCAGTGAACATAGGCTATATTTAAAAAAAAATTAGGGATCCTTAATAAAACTCCAATAATGTAACCCAAGGTGTAAAAAAATAGGAAAACCGAAGCAAAGCGAGGGCGGTTACTCGTGTAATATATTAAGATGTATTATCATAGAGTGTGCTCTCACTGGCAGTTCCAGAAATTAGCGCGTTTAAAGAAACAAACTTCAGCTTTAAGTTTAATCTTAATATATATAAATTACGTGTCACGTTGTTTGTCCGCGATGAACTCCTAAACTACTGAACCGATTTTAATCAAATTTACACACCGTGTGCAGCTTGATCCAACTTGAAAGATAGGATAGCTTACATCTCAAAATTTAAAAAACTTGACAGAACGAAGTCTGTCCGGGCAGCTAGTATAGATATAAAATATTAGTATTATTACTGGCAGGTGTTCAAGAGCCACACATCCCTGTACCTCCACAAGCAGGTGGTCCACAAGAAAGACAGCGCGAAGCATCTGTGTGATCACTGCGGGAAGCCTTTCCCCGTGAGTATTATTTATTACTATATAGTCTTATGTTCGGTTTACACGTATTTAGTAGTTAACTAAATTTTAACAAAATTTTTATTTACTACCACTAAATATTCAAATCATGCGTAATTTTTTAGAAGATCCTATGTAAAATATTTTTGAAGTGAAAACTTCTTTAGTACGGGGGTGACTTGAAATTTTATGAAACGAAACTGTCGGTGGAGATTAGAAATGAGTGGAGACTGACTTGAGTTGAGTTGAGTTGGAATGGAGTGGAGTGGAATAGTAAAACCTACAATTATCATCTTCCCGAAATTTTACATTCGTCTCATTGTCTTGAAAACGAAATTTTTGAAGGTTTCACTTCTAACACGTGTGAATTGCACACATTAATTTTTTTCTAATTGATATGATATTATTATAATATGTTACAGAACCAAGCCAAACTTCGGAGTCATATTACTGCTCTGCATTCTGGGGAAGCGCCGTACAGGTGAGAATATGTTTTTGATCGTACTAAAAATCAGAACTTGTATGAATATTTACCATATTTAATACTTGGTAAATACATCACCCACACACACACACACACACACGCACACACACCCACACACA
Source organism: Thymelicus sylvestris (assembly GCA_911387775.1). Taxonomy (NCBI): domain Eukaryota; kingdom Metazoa; phylum Arthropoda; class Insecta; order Lepidoptera; family Hesperiidae; genus Thymelicus; species Thymelicus sylvestris. The sequence continues at coordinate 8,163,093 of OU426911.1, forward strand.
CACCCCCCCCCCCCCCCCCCACACACACACACACATACACACGCGCACACACATACTAGTTTGCCCTGTATTGGGTTGTTTAGAAACATGCATCATCTGCTATTACGAATGATTCATACGTGGCGGTGAAATGTCATGATCAGTGCTAGGTTGATAATGGTAATAATATATTAAATGACTAGCTTTTGCCCGCAGCTTCGCCCGCGGTAGAGATCGATTTTTTATAAATCCTACTTAGTTAGATTTAGTTGCCTATGACTTAAGTAATTTACATGTATCATTATTGGAATAGCGTGATGCAGAACTTGCAAATGAATTTTACTAACGCCATCTATTAACAACACCCGGAACTAAATATCTAGCAACTACCAAAATATCGATCTCCCCATGGGGATGTTTTACCGCGGTAAAAAGTAGCCTACGTTACTCTCCACCCTCCTCACTATCTCCACACATAAAAATCATACCATATAACAGCTTCGTTGCGACGTGAAAGACGGACAAACAAACAAACAAACAAACACACTTTCACATTTATAATATTAGTAGGGATAATGACAACGATGATGATAAATTGAATATAATTCCCAGATGCGGTTCTTGTGCGGCGCGGTTCAGTTGGCACTCCTGCTTGTCGCGACACGTCCGACGGGTGCATAGAAAGAGACTTTGAGAGGAGAGAAGTATCTTCTCATCGACATCCGTAGAAGGAAGTGGCTATCACTTACATCAGGTGGGATAGTTGTCAAGCATTAACTTTGATAAGTCAAGTGTGTGTGTGTGTGTGTGTGATTAGTGAAATGTAAATAATGTTTGTGTGAGGGTATTTTGATAAAATGTAAAAATAAATTTTATGTATATTTTGCTGTTTTATTTCTTTTATGAAACTCGTTGATATATTTTATAATAGCCCCACACTGGGATTCCCTGTGTCGTGGGTGCCATGGACAACACACTAGACAAGGACATTCACACCCAGACCGAGAACAGAAATTCAAACTCATCATTCAAACTGCGGGCCGTTACCCGTGCACTCACTGACTTCACCCACCGATGGGTGCAAGGTAATTCGTGTTTACCCGTGTTAAAATTGAAAGTATAATTTCTGTTTTGTGATTGTAAAGGTTTGTTCGGTATTAAATAAAAAATAATCCTCTTAAAAAAAAGAAAAAAAATCCATACAACTTTTTTTTTGACTTGACAATAATTGTTATTGCTTTAAAAAAATTCATTGGCTTCAACCCATTAATGTCCCACTACTGGGCACGGGTCTCTCCTCTTGAGGAGGCCTAGAGCATACTCCACCACGCTGCTCCAGTGCGGATTGGTGGAGGGGTTAGTGGCCAACCCGAGTGTCGGAAGTTTTCAAACCGCCCGAGGGCCTCCGACATGGCTTTACGACTGTTATCTTATGGTAACAACCGGGACCGACGGCTTTACGTGCCCTCCGAAGCACGGAAACGCTCAAGAAATTTTTGCCACTAGCGGTCACCCATCCAACTACCGACCGCGCCCGCTGTTGCTTAACTTTGTCGATCACATAGGATCGACGCAAGCCGCCGGGCTAAGAGCGCTTCAAAAAAATTCATTGCCTTATTAAAAACCAATTTTGCTGCTTGTCAAAAATGCTATGAGATTCTGGTACACCTTTATTTATTATTAATATTATTATTATTTAAAATATTTTATCTGTATTACCAATATTAATCACAATTTCACCATCTTTATCTATCGCGTCATCCATTTTCCTTTTATTTCTCTCATTAGCGTCATCAAAAATCTTGTCGATCTTATCATTGATATCATCTTCTATGGCATCCTCTGCTTCGGAAACCACAAATCGTTCTATTCCATCCGTTACCGGCTTTATTTGTTCAGAAACGTAACTTTCAATACGTTTGGCTATATCACCGATTATTTTCTTCAATTCATATCTCAAATCGTCGCTTAATTCAATATATTCATCGTATATAATGTCTGCCAGACATTTATTTATTATTATTTCTACGTTTCCTTTGCTTTCTGGGTACTCAAAAATTGTTTCTATCAATTCGTTTAGTAATTCTGGGTCTTTAGTTAAGTTTGAATGATCTACTAAATCTAAGTATTTTTCAATGATTTGCTCTATTCCTGATAGCATCTTTTTTGGGTTACTTAACTCCTGTAATTTACGAAATTCATCTGTAGTGTTAATTTTGGTTATTAAGTCCTTTATGGATTTTTGCACGCTATTGTACACCGATTTTAAATCTACGATTGACTGATCTATATATGTTTTAGTTTTCGGTATAACGTTTTCATCTATATTCTTTTTTAAGTCTATCTCAGCTTTATTTGCAAGATTTTTTACTGCTTTTGTAACTGAAGTAACTTGATTAGATATAATTTTGAATAAAACTGGTAAAGATATCTTGTCTCCATCTTTTGCATCTGTGGAGGAGTATGGTGCTCCTATAGCGTTTGAAGTAAGCCCTGTAAGACAAAAAATATTAACGAATACTATTTAATACCCGTGGATTATCATGCCAACCCATTATAGCGCTAATTTCTTACTGCATTCCGTGTTTTTAACCGACTTCAAAAGGAGGAGGTTCTCAATTCGACTGTATTTTTTTTTATATTTGTTACCTCAGAACTTTGAACTGGGCGAACCGATTTTGATGATTCTTTTTTTAATCGAAACCTGGTGGCTGTCATGTGGTCCCATATTAATTTTATTGACATCTGACAATGGCATCCATGAGAAAACCACATAAGTCGTAAATTTGTGTTAAGATGTGCGCGACAAATTGACGAATAACTCAATATCACGCCAACCGATTTCGATGATTCTTTTTTTAATCGAAAGCAGGTGCTTGTCATGTGGTCCCACATAAATTTGAACGAGATCTGACAAGTAGTTTTTGAGACTTTGAAGTCGGTTATTTTTTGTTAGTAAAATTTAGATTATTAGACGAATCGTATTTGATAAAGAATCTTACAGTGTTTTTTATCGCAATTTGGAATTTAAAAATAATTTTGAATGGAATGAAAATAATTTAAGATACAAACAGATAATAATTTAATGCCAAAAATAATTCATTTATTAATTTTTATTTTATTATTTATTACAATTTTGTATAACTGGCGGACTTAATGCCAAGTAATTTCTGTTTGCTATTAATTATTTTTAAACTAATTTAAATTAATATTTCAGTAAAAGCTAGTGCCGAGACTTTTATCTGAAATAATTCTTGACAAAAAATAACCGACTTCAAAATAAGAGATAACTCAAAAAGTGCTCGTCGGATCTCGCTCAAATTTAAGTGGGACCACATGACAAGCACCAGCTTTCGATTAAAAAAAGAATCATCAAAATCGGTTTACCCAGTCAAAAGTTCTGAGGTCACAAACATAAATAAAAAATACAATTGAATTGAAAAATACCTCCTCCTTTTTTGAACTCAATTAAAAATAGACTATACAGACAGATTGACACCTTTTACTAATTATGTATTGAATGATCATGGAAAAAACTAGTGGAGAATGTTTGGTGCGTATTTTTGGAAAAATCAAGATCTTATCAAAATGTATTTTTCTGTTTGTACAGTCGGCCGCAGAAGTAGCATAACATTTTAGTACCTTGTCACATTACATTTCTTGAATATGTCATAGATGTTGCTAGGAAACCGTCGAAACAGTTACTATTACAAAGGGGCCGTTCAAATATTACGTAAGCAGATTTATTACAATTATTTACCCCCCCCCCCCATCCCCCTTGTCAGCAAAAGTAAGCAAAGCTCTTATCCCCTCCCCCCATGGTAACGTAAACATTTTTCAATTATAAATGTATTTTTATATTATAATTATAATGTTATAATAACTACCGATGACGTAATCATCATCTAGACTCCCCTACCCCCCATGTCATCCAAGATAAGCAAAACAAAGACCCCCCCCCACCCCTCTATAGCGCTTATGTAATACTTGAACCCAAAGTACTATAATGTTAAGCTACTTCTGCGGCCGACTGTACCTACTAAAAATAAAAATTAATAGTACAAATATTTGTTCAAAATGTAAATAATAAATAAAGATCTCTAAGCCGATATTAATTACCTAATAAAAGGCTGCACACGGCAATGCACAACACACCTCTCATATTTGACTGTTTATTAGTATTTAAATCACAACAGTAATTCACCTACAATATTAATAATACCCATATCACGGTAAAAACATAACAACTATCTATATTATACATTTACGACGTCCATACGAGTATTTTCACTGTACTTCAATAAAACTTATCGGCAGATTTTTATACGGTTGCGGGTACGGTACGGTACTGGGCACTCTGGGCAAGTGCCCAGGGCCCCGTGATCGATAGGGGCCCTCTTTATATCCAAGACCTTAAAATCCTTGACAGACACTGGAAAAGTCCTCATTTACATTGACGATTATTCCTTTTATTTTATTTTTATTTGTGATTCCTTTTATTAACTAAGAGCTGTGGCATACAGGATGAAATCTTTAGGTATTTTTGTTAGAAGTATAACTTCTTACGTGCCTATATAGGTAAGTAGGTACACGTACACACATTTTTTTAATAAAAATATTTTGAATTTATACTTCTATGCGACTTGCTGCGTTAAACGTTTAACGCTGCACTGTTGCGTTAATTGCTGGATAGATGGCGCTAGCTGCTCAATGTTGTACTCTTCATATTATTTTAAGAGATGGCGTTAGTTACCACTGTTTTATTTTTATTTAGTACCTACAAAAATAGTTTTTGAAAGATAATTATTAAAAGGGATACACGTTATTAAATTAAATATTAATTTAATTATGTCAAAGAAGTATAACTTCTCACGCGCGTACAAAAGTACACGCAACCTTTTTTATTTTAACTATACCATATTATTTGATAATGTAATAGTTATATACAGGGTTATTTGTAACTCGACGTATTCCTGGCGGGAGCTGATGAAGGAGCCAAAATGCAATATAATTGATGTTCATTTGTATGAGCAAAAAAAAAACTTCTTGCTACTTGTGGAGATATTTGCAATTTAAACTTTTTTCATTATTTACCCGTATTTTTGCATTTAAGTTCAAATTGAAAAAAAAAATACGTATGGTATGGTTATTATTTAAAATTATTTTTCTAACTAACACTTCAATAAAGCCCACCTTACCTTATTAAGCTGAAATTTCCTTCTGAATGAAAAACTACGAGCTACAACAAAAACAAAATTATTTAAAAAATTCATGTTACTTGACAAAATATGTTGTCTGGTTGAAAAAATTACCATGACACTAGGCTTACAAGTTATTAAAAAAACTTGCCCATTTAATCAGCTTTTTAAAAAGGTATTAATGTTAATCCAAAAACTTGTACTTCTTAACAAAAACGGCGTTTCACTCGTCGTAGGTAGAGCATATTTCAGGGTTAAAAAGTATAAAGCATAAAAGTAATGCACAAACTATTAATTTTTTTGTTCATACATCTTGCTCGTTATGAGCCCCTCTATTTCTTATACAGGTCCAAATCCTGAACATATGAACAAAAAATAATAGTTTGTGCATTACTTTTATGCTTTATACTTTTTAACCCTGAAATATGCTCTACCTACGACGAGTGAAACGCCGTTTTTGTTAAGAAGTACAAGTTTTTGGATAAACATTAATACCTTTTTAAAAAGCTGATTAAATGGGCAAGTTTTTTTAATAACTTGTAAGCCTAGTGTCATGGTAATTTTTTCAACCAGACAACATATTTTGTCAAGTAACATGATTTTTTTAAATAATTTTGTTTTTGTTGTAGCTCGTAGTTTTTCATTCAGAAGGAAATTTCAGCTTAATAAGGTAAGGTGGGCTTTATTGAAGTGTTAGTTAGAAAAATAATTTTAAATAATAACCATACCATACGTATTTTTTTTTCAATTTGTACCTAAATGCAAAAATCCGGGTAAATAACGAAAAAAGTTTAAATTGCAAATATCTCCACAAGTAGCAAGAATTTTTTTTTTTTTGCTCATACAAATGAACATCAAATATATTGCATTTTAGCTCCTTCATCAGCTCCCGCCAGGAATACGTCGAGTTACAAATAACCCTGTATACTTAATATCCTTTAAATCATATTAAACATTTTCTTACAAAATAGTTTAGTAGGTAGACTAATTTCATCAACGGTTGTCCCTGACGGCTATGGAGTTAATTTGTATTCGTTTGATATTCTAATTATGTACCTATTAATATAAATTCGATAATTTTACCGCTAAGTATGTACTATTTGCATTTAAGTACTAGTTAGTAGACCATACAACGGTATAACAAAATAAGTTTTTAATAGGTAACTGTATGAATCATAACATATACCTAGTAAACTGAGCTAGTAACATTTATTGTCATGATTCTAGGGTGTTAAATTGTTAATGATCGGTGTTGTTTTGATAAGAAACAAATAAACGCACTAGTGATTACCCGGCGTGTGTTTCTATTTAAAGATTTCATGAATGAACCGAATGTGCCTAATGCATTGTTTTAGTTCTCAAACCACCTTCGGATTATTGCCTTTCAAATCAAACCATTTTAAGACTTGTCTCGATGCGGCATCAGAATCCAATACTTGACGGTGTATCATGTATGGCTATCTGACCATATACTCGTAGCTATCTCATGCAAACTGGATGCCGCCTCAAGTCAAACTGCAAACTTGACAAGTACACTTGATCGTGAATGGCCAGCTTTATATTTTAACCCCTCTCTTTGATTTAGGGATCAATTGGTCACCCCAATTTGTACACCTAGTTTTAATAATAACTTTAAAAATCTTACAATTAATGTTTAGCCACAAGATTCAGATTCGGAGCAACAATTTAAGTGAGCAATTTTATTGTGCTATAAGCATGACAATTGACACTCATCGCTAAAAGCATTTGTTAGAAAGTTGTATCAGCTGTTACTTTGTGTTGACACAGATGGCATGTTTCTTATCATCCAAGCTCATGCACTCATAATTTATGTAGATATGTGTCGCAGTGAAGTCAAATTAAAAGTCATTTAATCTTGTTGGCATTTTGTCAATACACGTTTTTTGGGTTCCGAAGACAAAACGAAACCTTATTTAGTTTCGTCATATCTGTCTGTCCGTCCGCAGCATTAGAAAAATGTAATTTGGCGTGGACATAAGTTCCTACAAAAAGTTCCTACAAAACTATAAAAAGGTGGAATAAAATATTTAAAAACGTTTAATTCTTTTCTCGGGGTATCTCCCCTACAGGTAGGTAGCGCGAATATGAATATTTTTGACGTCTATTAAAACAATGAACGCCGGTTGCACGCACGAAAAAGCATGACTCACTGACGCGTTCCGCGCGAGCGAGAGCGCGGAACAAGCGATAGAGCCATTTTTTCTCATTGAAAAGGTCTTCCAACTTAATTCCATATTTAAGGCGCTCATACCCGCTCATCTGTGACGTAAGACAGTAAGAACATATGTACATCTTCCGACGTTTTTAAAAACGTCTAGTCTAGGTACTATGTAGAATTACAAGAGTGCAGAACGCCAATAACATTTTTTATAACTGAAATGATATTTGCAGAGTGGACTGCTTCGTCGTTTAAATTACAAGTTATAGCGACTAATTATACAGTCTAGTATCTTTAGAATTAAAATGTTAAATAATTGGTAACTGAATTAAAAATTAAAAGAATTCATTACTTTAAAATGGAGCAATGTAATAATTATCAAGCAGTGAACACAGATGATGGGCAATTTCGTGATAATATTACTCCTTGGAAATATTTTTTCAGGCAGGTATGTATAAAAGTTGTGGTTTCTATTGTTGATAAGAGATGGCGATATATACTATATTATATATACTATATGACGGCCAATTATCAAATCCTGAGTTTCAGTCGCACCTATTTGTTGGGAAGAATTTCCTTAATTAATAATTATAATAATATAATAAGGATAAGATTTTTGTATTATTGATTAGCTATACACTTTTAGGGTTACGTACCTTAAAAGGAAAATACCCTTAAAGGATCACTTCGTTGTCCGTCTGTCTGTCAACACTATATCTCAGAAATGCAGGTACCTGCTTAGGTATCAAGTTGAAATTAATATCCAATAAGTTCTCAGGTCTGCAATCCCTCGGAGCTGTTCAAGATTAAACTTCTAAGTCACCGCAAGCAAAAGATATAGCCGTCTAGACTCTAGACCGATTTTTGAGTTATTTTGATACCAGGGAATTAAAACCTTAGGTCCTTAGCGTTGACCTAAAATCATTGTTTGGCAAGAAGCAATGTCCTATAGCACTATAGGAAAAATTCGAAAACCTTAAATGTGTAGTATTACATCCGCCAATGAGGCGCTACATAAAACATATAAACGTGTCTGGATAAAATAAAATCACTGTCACCAACTTAAGACTAGTGAATTTCGCCAACTTAATTAGTCATACATTTTACTATCTTATGAGTACCTAACACACGATGTATAATATACCTATATCTTATATATCTATTTTTAACCGACGAAAAAAAAAGGAGGAGGTTCTCAATTCGACACGTATATTTTTTTTTTTTTTTTTTGTATGATCACGCAGAAATCGGCACAGGGTGGTCCGATTTGGATGATTCTTTTTTTATTGGATAGGGTATGTCCTGAAGTTGGTCCCATATTTTTTTGAAAATTTTATTCCCACCCTAAAGGTACGAAAATAGGGAATGATTGATTATTCACCCGTTTTTTACCCGGAATTTTTACATGTTAACCCCAATAACTTTGTACTGGATGATCCGATTTCGATGATTCTTTTTTTATTGAATAGTATATACCTTAAGGTTACTCTTGTTTAAATTTCAAAACAAAATTTTACCCCTATAGGTACGAAAATAGGGGATGATTGATATTTCATCTACTACATTTTTACCTGGTAACTGAATCTATAATTCATAAAATCAATAATTTATTATTAATTATAAGTATTATAGCAACTAAAAATTAAAAAATAATTACTTTTTAACAAAAAATAAAACCAACGAAAAAAAAAACTGAAAAGCAAAAAATAAAATAAACCATTTAATATTATAAATTAAGATCCGAAATTAACAGTAAATAAATAATTTTGAGGCGGTGCCAAACCAATGAAAAAACAAACGGCGAAAAGATGTGCGCCGCGCTGCTGCTGCCATGTGCATCGCATGCCGCTGCCCTCATAATATGAACTTTATGTAATTAATTTTGGTTGTTTGTTTGGCACGGTCTCAAAATTATTTATTTACTGTTAATTTCGGATCTTAATTTATAATATTAAATGGTTTATTTTATTTTTTGCTTTTCAGTTTTTTTTTTCGTTGGTTTTATTTTTTGTTAAAAAGTAATTATGTACGCCAATATTTCACCCCAGTTGCACTCAGTTTAGCTGTGAGCACAATCCATGCAACTGGGTTAAAATATCAAGTGAGTAGTTGAGTACCCGTATGATACTAAAATGTATTAAGTCCACGACGAGGTAAGTTTAAAATCATTAATTTGACATGTTTTCATAAACTGATTGTATATTTTCCAGATCCTCATATCCAGTGCAGTGTGGACCCAGTACTTCACCGCTGGGTTGTGCCTAGGAACTCCGACTGTGCTTATCCCAAAGTGGGAGAAAGAAAATGAGGTCCTTGACTCTGAACTCAAGTCGTGGCTTTGTGAGTAGATAAACAAAACTTTTCAAAAAAAAAAAGAATAGACGGCAGAAGAAATTTCTAAAAAAAATAACACGTTTTACCCAATTACAAGTTTCTTTAAGTATTTTACATAGATAAAACAAATTATTTTTAATAGTGTTATCATGGAGTTGGAGAGTAACCGTGTTACCAATTAACGACAAATTAAATAGATACATATAGTGCACGTACCTAATTAATTAACATAAATAGATATAACATATTAAATTATTTATTTATTAATATAAAATTAATATACAATTGTATTGATATTATAATTATTTAAAACTATATATTTACATTATCTTAATATATATAAATTACGTGTCACGTTGTTTGTCCGCGATGGGCTCCTAAACTACTGAACCGATTTTAATCAAATTTGCGCACCGTGTGCAGTTTGATCCAACTTGAAAGATAGGATACCTTATATCTCAAAATAAAATAAAATAAACTTTTGACAGAACAAAGTCTGTCCGGCCAGCTAGTCTTAATATATATATAAACTAGCTGCCCGGACAGACTTCGTTCTGTCAAAAGTTCATTTTATTTTGAGATGTAAGCTATCCTATCTTTCAAGTTGGATCAAACTGCACACGGTGTGCAAATTTGATTAAAATCGGTTAAGTAGTTTAGGAGTCCATTGAGGACAAACAACGTGACACGTAATTTATATATATTAAGATTACGTGTCACGTTGTTTGTCCGCGATGGACTCCTAAACTACTGAACCGATCTTAATGAAATTTGCACACCGTGTGCAGTTTGATCCAACTTGAAAGATACGATAGCTTACATCTCAAAATAAAAAAACTTTTGGCAGAACGAAGTCTGTCCGGGCAGCTAGTATAATATAAAACTAAATACATAAAAGTAAAATTAAAATAAGTGTATATAGCTAGGTCCCTGCGGCGCAGTACCTAAAATGCTGGCAGCGTTCCCTTGCTGTATAGCTATGCTTACACGCTGAGCAAGAAAGCTGCCAGCTCTAGAGTCGCTCGTCTTCTCTTTTAATTTTTTATTAATTTCTTTAAAAAGATAGTGAGCGTCGGGACCCCACTGGCCAAGTGTTTCGACACCGAAAGCTTTAAAAACATATGCTGACCCGAGATTTCCATACTTTATTTTTTTAATTTTTTCGGCCGCTTCTGCCGCAGCACCTGCTCTGATTTTGCTACCAGGAAGATGGGACGGAGCCAGTGTATCTACGCAGGTAGCATCCCACACCAGCGACCGCCCCATACTCCATGGCACAATTGACATACCGTCAGGTCTCTTGCCATCATTTCTGAAAATGCCATTCGGCTCTAAAATTGATGGTATATTTACTGTGACAAGAGATCTTCGGATAATGTGATTCAAAGCAGCGTGGCGTGGCAAGAGAGACCGTGGAGCCCCAAAGCATCAACTTCTGCAGCGCAGCAACAGATATGAGGCGTGCAAACCCTGACACCCAAACGAAGGCCAGCGGATATACGCAGGGTATCAGGATCTAAAAGTGTGCCAATGGGAGCAGATGGAAGTGCGTTTAAACTAACCTGACTCCCAGGTTGACACAGCTCTTAGCCTGGCCCTAATTTAATTTAATTAAATAAATAAGTAATCTAATCAAATCAAATGTTTCATGCAGACTCCCATATCAAAATTGAGTGGAAATGCCGACGAAGAAAAGTTGGATCAGTCCTTTGCGGTACGCATAACGAAAGGCGAATTGAACCACATTATTCAGAAGGGTGTTCACGATGAAGGATACTCGCCATAGATCTACTTTTCTGCCAGCTATTAATACTATTAAAACTTTTTAAAGGTTTCTCCCTTAACCTTCTAGCGTTTTAACACTATTGAACTTTTATGAATACTGTTTTTCAATAACGTTATTTTATATCCTTTTATGAATAACAACGATCTTTACTTAATTTCAGATTCCTGTGCCGGATTTATTACAATTCCATGGGTAATGACAGTTCCAACTCTCTCCACCTACATTGGGCGAAAGATTCCTTACATCATATCTGGCTGTAGTATGCTGGTGGTCTTTGGAATCCTCTACTTCAGCATCACGCCATACCATATCCTCATATCCGAAGCTTTACAAGGCTTTACACATGCCTGTAACATTACTATCACAGTATTGATCGTCTCTGAATACGTCGAGCCGAAGTATAGAGGAATCTTTCTAACCATCAAGTCTGCTAGCTTCTTCTGGGGTATCTGGGCAGCAAACGCAATAGGAACATTCTTCCATTGGAGATACATTGCAGTAACTGGTGTCTTATGTGCAGTCTATTCCTTATCAGGCGCATTTCATCCAGAGTCACCGCATTGGCTGGCTAGTAAAGGCAAGTTTGTGGAAGCCAGAGCAGCGTTTAGATGGATGCATGGTCGTAACGAAAGAACAGAAAAAGAGCTTGACGCTATCATCGAATCTCAAGCTTCCGAGGACAGGAATGTCAAATGGAACTGGGATGCTTTTGTGACAACATGCAGATGTAGACAGTTTTATCTGCCGCTAAGCTTAGCATTGCTGATGGCATTTCAGTACCATTTTTCTGGAAAACTAGTATGCAGCGTCTATGCTGTTGATATGATTCAGAGGATGACTGAGGATGAAGCAACTGCTTATAGAGGAATGCTCATTTTGGACGGTGTTACTGTCTTGGGGATGTTCACGGGGTCTTTTGTCTCCAAGATCGTCAAACGAAGAACTCTTTACATGATAGCGTCTTTTATTGGAGTACTGTTCCTCTTTATTCTAGCTGCGTATTTGTATTTAGTAAAACTAGGCATCATTGCTGATAACAATACAGTTGCTGTAATATTATTGACGGTATATTCCGTTTCAATAAGCTGTGGACCTATGATAATGTCCATGACAGTTACAGGAGAAATAATTCCGATGAAATACCAAGCGGCGTGCTATTCTATACAAGCGACGTTATTTTCAATTATTTTTACTCTGTTACTAAAATTCGCGCCATTACTTTTCAACAGATTAGGAATGGATGGCAGTTTTTTGTTTTATGGTTTGACATCTGGACTGAGTTTGGCGGTATTATACTTTTATTTACCAGAGACTAAGGATAAAACCCTTTTGGAGATAGAAGAGTATTTTAAAGATAAAAAGGATAAAAATGAGTCTTTGGATTCGGAAGAAAACACAGTTTTTTAGATGTGTATTTTGCCTATTAATACATCGATGACGTTAATCAGCAAATGAGAAAAAAAAACTATTTATGAAATGGAATGCCAAATTGCCAAGTGGGTACTTAACTAATAGATAATATATAAATTAATTAGTTTGTAAACTGTATGCGCCATTTGTCGTGATAAAATATAAAATAAATAAAAAAAATTATAAAAAAAATTACGTTTATTTCATTCATTCAATACAATACAGTCAATTTATACCTTGATGTTTACACGCATCACGCACAAACATACGTAAAAATTACACTAGTGTTTGATAGTTGTATCTCACGGAAGATTGTGCTGTAACTTGTTTACACGAAAAAATGCTGGCCTATGAATTTAAATGATCCAGAGGAGCCAAGTAAGGGATGCAGGGATTCATTAAGCTTAATTTTATTCTTCATTTTTTAGTCCAACTTGTTACCTGAGTAATAGCTATTAGTACGTTGGCCTACAGCCATCATCAGAAAAGGTTGTTATCAATCTACGGAATATCACTTGTGTACAATAGGTATTGGACCGGAACTAGTACACTTCCTTGTGGGACTCCTGCTTTAATTTCCTTCAGTGTGGAATTTGTGTCTTTATACCATATTCTAAATATGTAACTACTCTATTTGAAACCTAAGATTTTAATATTTCTGCGAATTGTGTCGGCAGCATCTTTTTTATCTTACATTATGAAACATTCATGCCATACAGGTAGTCAAAGGCTTGTGCCGTATCAAGAAATATGGCCCGAAAGGATCAATGTAAAAATATTAAGTTTGGTAAACGTATTTTTGGCGGAGTCTTTTGGATAATTTATTGATGAATTTCATGTAACTTCAAAATATATCAGTCTCACAAAACCTGTTAGGACTTGCTGAGTAAATCCTGAGAGAAGTGACTCCTATTCAGTTGATCTCATTAAGTTGCATTTAAGTTTACCATCTCACTTTCTTTATTGCCCGTTATAAAGTATGCTTCTATTTCTTGAAGCGTCTTATCCTTCGTTTCAGGCAAAAACTTGTATAACAGTACATTACAGGAACCAGCTGATAATCCATAGAATAAAAATGAACCGTGCATACCGAGATGTTTAAAAATATACGGGGCTAACTTTAGCATGCCTGACAAACACAGGTAGAATAACAAAGCTGCGCTTAGAACCATCACAGTTTTAAACCTTAGTGGTATTAGTTCAGCATATATCGATGAACTTAATATCATCGGGCCACATCCCATCGCTATAGAGTAACACATTAGTAAAACTATCGATAAAGTAACATTTTCCTTAATCAATTTTAACTTAATTAAATACAAGTATAAAGATATTATAAACAGAAAAGCGATGCCGAAGAAAGATGTCGTTAGAAACAATTTACGTCTGTATAAGATCCTTGATAATAAACAGCCAAAGTACATCGAAATCACAGTGACACCATCCAAAATCAGCATTCCTATATACGCTGTGGCCTCGCTATCTGTCATCTTCTTCAATATGTCAACTACGTATATCGCACACACGAATTTACCCGCGAAATGATATTGAAAGATCAGTAACGCCGTCAAAAGGAGAGGTGCGTAAAACTCCTTAGATGTTATTGTACTGATTGCAGTTGCAAAATTCCGCCAGTCATTGTGTAATTTAACAGTTTTTAAAGCTCTTGCTTGAGAAGCAATCAGTTCTTCGACATCCTTTTCAGTTTTTTCGTCATGGCCTTGGAGCCAGTAGTATGTCTTTCTACATTCATCGAATCTTCCCTTGCTAGCTAACCATTGCGGGGATTCCGGACAGAAAACGAAAGTGAATGTGAAAGCTGAGGCTATAAATCCTGTGTAAGCGATTTTTTTCCAATGAAAAAAGGTGCCGATAGCATTCGCTATCCAGATACCCCAGAATAGGCTCGCTGATTTGAAGGTTAAGAACATTCCACGGTACTTAGGGCTGCTGTAATCAGAGATAATGACGAGACCAACAGTCAAAACGCTGGCATGGGCGATGCCGAAGACAAGATCGCTGATGATGATCTGAAGCGGGGAGGTGCTGAAGTAGAAAATGATGTAGGCGATGAGTGAGGCTACGCAACTGCCGATGTAGGGCTTTCGTAGTCCATATAGTCTGGTCAGGATTGACAAGATAATAACCCATGGAGCAGCAGCAAATCCAAAAATAGAATCTGTGAATTGAAATACGAATATTTATTGAGACATTTGAGACTATACTGTTTATATTTAGGGTTTACACACTAAAGGCAAAGACTTCTATGTATAATACCAGACAGGCAGTCTATTCTGCATTAACAGTACTGCTCACTCTTATGTTATTCATGAAAAGCGAGATAGTAGTTGAATTATAGAGAATCGACTGTAACTCAGTGCGCAAATTTTTACTATGCTGGTCTAGTAAAATACATAGAAGTCTTTGTGTAAGGGACTCCACCCTTACTCTCCTTTCTGCTAGCTACTGATATTTGGTGAATTGCTGAACAAAGAACATGGCTTTGGTAACAGCCTTTCCCACTGGATTGGAGCTTAGCCACCAATAGTTTTACTTCTTTTTCTTCAATTATTTCGTGGCCGGTAAGGTGTTAGTGTTGCCTAACGTTATTGATGTCCGTGACTCCGTGGTCGATTGACCACTGACCGTCGTTTTTGTCCGCAAAATTATGTAAGTTGTACACTTACAGATCCAGGATGCCATCTCATCGTCTAAAACGGCTTCTTTCCGTAGTTGAGGCACTAAAACTGTCGATGCTCCCAAAAATTGTCCCACCATCAAAAACGAACACCATACTCCACTGCAGACCATCAGCTGTAAAGAATAACATAGAGTGCGTCAGATAAATGTAAATGAGTGACAAAATTAAGAAGCGTTGACTAGTTATAATTAAACGATTAAACGCCAACACTATTTATTTATTTATTTTTGCAACACCTTAATCTAGGCCTCTAGGGTATACAAGGGCAAAAACTTAATGCCTTATGGCATTCTCTACCAGTCAGCCCTGGGTGCTGGTGAAAAAGTTAGATAGGCGCAAATTGTTGATTTAATCGGTCAAAAAAGCTCTTAATTTTAATAAATATAAATTATATTATAATATATCCTACACACATGTAATAAATATAACTACCCGGTTAGTGGTAATTTTACACTTTACATTTTACCTTTGGCAAAATATGGTCGATAAGACGGCAAGTCGACGAAGACATACGTCACGTTTTGTCCCGCCTCACAAATCCGCCTTCAAAAATCCGACGTAACGTAACATTAGTTAACATGAAAACTTATTAAAAAATTATATGGTTTAACTTACCTGCCTTAGAAAATATATCCATTTTTTTCTTTCTTTAACTCCAGATATTGACTCCATCGAGTTGTCTCGACGAGTTACTTCCACTAACTAGTTATAGTTAATAATTATAATACCAAGTAATTTCAGAGTAACGTATAAGACATAAGACGGATGTTCGATAAATGGGTAATATTTAGGTTGTGGTATTGGCAGCTGTGTAAATAATTCATTATGCGTTATCGTAACAGGCACAATGTACTGTAACTGTAATGTGAATCGACCAATCTAAGAATCATCCAATCTATGACACTATAAATATATGAATCGGTAAATCTATCAATCTATGAATCGACCAATCTTTGAATCAATTTTATTAATCTATCAATGGAACAATCAATCTATGAATCGATTTATCTCTACATCTAGGAATCTTTGAGTCCTTAAATCTATGAAATTTATTATTAACTTTAACACTATCACTAGGACTAACTGAGGGGACACACTACAAGTACAGCTTCATCGCTTTTTAGTTAAGCAACTAATAGCTGTTGCCCACAGCTTCGCAAGCGCAAATTATGTTTTACCTTATACAATAGGGTTGGTGTGCCTCAAGGATGCATTTTAGGACCTCTTCTTTTTCTGATATATATTAATGACATAATAAAGGTAACAAATCACCAATGCTCATTATTTACAGATGACATTGCTCTTACGATTCCTGACATCAATGAAAACAATGACAATTTTGAAATAAATAATACAATTGAAAAATTAATTCACTGGCTTAAAGATAATAACCTGGAAATAAATATAAGTAACGCAAAATATACAATTTATGTCTGACATTTACTCAGTTCAAAAAGCAAGCACATCAATAGCTACTCTAAAAGTGTTATTATAGTTTAAAAGAATTTATAGACGAACGAATTAGTAGCAATATGTAACTATGTAAAATAACTCTATACTTAGATATTCTTGCAATTTAAAATAATTTAATTAAGATTGTGACATAATAAGTAATTCATTTTATTATTCAATGTAAATAGGTATGTGCATGCCCCTCAATCAATTAAAATGTAATTATAGGTATAGCAATATGTAGATTCATATTCTTAATTTCATTACTAGTAGATAATCTTAGTAATTAATAAAAACTTGAGAGGTGTCAAGGGACACCCGGATGGAACGAAGTTCTTTGCAGTCAGTACTAGGATAGGGGGGGGGGGGGACTTGACTCTAAAATTAGCACTTTAAAGACTTTATTTCGCAAACCGACACATAATTCAAAAAATGGTCTTAAGAGACACTTAATATTTTTGAAAGACCTTTTCAACGATACCGCACACTATAAGGGTACGCGACGAATAAAAAATTCATCCTCACGTTACCTGTAGGGGAGTACCTGAAAAAATATGCTTTTCGATATTTTATTTTATGATTCTGGAGTTTTAATAAATATGTATATCCATGCCAAATTACAGCTTTCTAGCAAAGGGTCTCGGCCGGCGCTTTGCTTCTGACAGATGGACGGACGGACGGACAAGCGGACGGACGGACATGACAAAACTTTAGGGTTCCGATTTTACTTTGGAACTCTAAAAAGACGTCGGTCAATAGTTTTAGACCACTAAAACAGTATTAGGCACATTCGGCCCATTCATGAAGTCGTTTTTCTACTTTTCCTACAAAATTTTTGCTTAAACAAAATGTACTTTTTTATGTAGTACACGCCGGGTATCTTCTAGCAGGTAATAAGCAGGTTTACAATATTTTGTCATTATAACACAAAAATAATTCAAATAAAAATGTCCAAAAATGAACACGCTCTAAAAACTATCAAATTAAATAAATATAAAAATTAAAAACTATACTGTGGACGGACAAACGGATAGACTGGACCAAATAAAACGAGTTCCGTATTGACTGCGGAACGCTAAAAAAGTAGTGCACAAAATGCGATTTTATCGTTAACAAGCGATTTCCGGAATGGTCTATAATTGATATTTTTCCGTAATCAATAGATGATCACCATTCTCAAGACCTATAATTTCTTTAATTTACATCTAAGTTTAATGACATACAATCAGTCGAATCAGTACTAAGATAGTCGTTGATACGTTAACAAGTTATCCGAAGAAATAGATGATATCAAATTATTTGAAATTAACAGGAAAACTGTGATCTAGTTATAATCTTATTGATTTACTATTAAAGCCATGTCGCGATTGATACAATGTGAATATTGAGCGCCAAAAAATATTTTAATGCAATTTTTTTTAACGCAATTTTTTTTTGTTTTTTAACGTATACGATGGAGAAGCAATATCGTCCCGTGAATGGGACATCTGCCCCAGAATCGGATAGTTGGAAGCCGTTTTTAAAACAGGTATTTATAGAATCAGGTATATATATCAGAACTGGATATTGATAAATATAGGACCAATCCTATCCTTTAAGAAAAATTAAAACTACCTTTTATGAAGTCGGTTAAAAACATTTTCTAAAGTGAAACTTTTATTCTATCGCCCCAAAATTTTTCGTCCATCTATCGCATGTCGCATTACAGCCGGCCCTGGAGTAAGAATAATCATGAAGATTCAATGATTTAAATAAATATTGCTTTTAGTTAAAATATTTTTTTGAAACATTTTTTTTCATATTTTTTTTAAATATTTTATTTGGAAATTTTTTATGTATTCTTTTTTATTTTTATTTTGAAATGTTTTTTGGAAATTTTTAAGTTTCACTTCTACTATGTGTCTCAGCACACAATTTGTTTTTTTTTGAGTCAACACAATTTGTTTTTTTTTTGAGTCAACACAATTTGTTTTTTTTTGAGTCAAGCTTTTAGTACCAATACAATTTTAAAATATAAAAACCTGTTAGCTTTATTTCTACTAAACATAGTTAATAAATAATAGCCATGTCGTTCAAGACATCTTTCAAACAAAGTTTGTTTAATTTATTTGGCTATTACGTATCTACCAATGAGTCCCAATTAAAATGATTTAAAGATAAATAATCATTTAACACCAAAACGAATTACTGTTTATTATTAACGAGTAACCGCCCTCGCTTTGCTTCGGTTTTCTTATTTTTTTACACCTTGGGTTGGGTTAGTTTTATTAAGGAACCCTAATTTTTATGACAGTAAATTATAGCCTATGTCACCCGGGGATAGTGTAGCTTTCCGACAGTGAAAGAATTTTTCAAATCGTTTCAGTAGTTTCGGGGCCTATTCAATGCAAACAAACAATGAAATCTTTATAATATTAGTAAGTAGGTATAGATTATTTTTTAAACTATACTATAGGTAATTTAAATATATTTAATAGTAAGTTAATATTTCGATAATAAGTACTTCGGATAGTTTACCAATTAAGTCTCGTCCAAAAAAACCGACTACGGGCTTGTACACAAAACTGCGATGCGACGTCGCATCGCAAAAACCTGCGAGCTCGCACGTCGCGTCGCAAGAACTTGCGAATTGATTCGCATCGCGCATTCCTGCGATGTTACGTCATACTTGTTGACAACACTTTTAAGTCGGCTCTGAGACAGCGTGTTGGCAAGACCTACACACATCAAATAAAGTTTGAGATCACTTTGAAAATACGAAATCTTTTTTGTTACGTTAAAATGAAACGTTTTTCTTTTTCTTCTAAGATTCTTCATTTAAAAATCAAATCTTTTAATAACAAATTCATATTTTCGATGAAAATAGTTCCCATCGGCGTTCATAATAGTAATAAATGGATGAACCCAAAATCTTCTTTGTATCTTTTGCCTGTATCTCCTAAGCAATAACAAAAATGCACACTTCTTTTTACGATCCATGTCACGACCTAGTTTTCGACGGTCGTCAAAGGAATGGTCACCTTATCGTGGAAGGGACACGCCTTGCCGCACGAAATCGCATCGCAGCAATTCGTGTCGCAACTTTTTGCGTTGCGAATTCGCATCGCGTCGAATCGCAGTTTTGTGTACGGGCTCTAAAGAATAAAACAGTTTCCACTTTCCATACTTTTCATTTCATCAACTATTGGCCGTAGGATTTAATACTTAAAAGCTTCCTACGAGCTTTTCACGACGACGCAACCTAACAAAAATAAAAACTTAAAAAAATAAAATGTGTGCAATTCACACGTGTTAGAAGTGAAACCTTCAAAAATTTTGTTTTCAAGATAATGAGACGAATGTAAAATTTCGGGAAGATGATAATTGTAGGTTTTATTACTCCACTCCACTCCACTCCACTCAACTCAACTCAACTCAACTCAACTCAACTCAAGTCAGTCCCCACTCATTTCTAGTCTCCACTGGACAGTTTCGTTTCATAAAATTTCAAGTCACCCCCGTACTAAAGAAGTTTTCTCTTCAAAAGTTAAGCTGACATTAAAAATATTAATGAAAAAATAAAAAATTATAAACTTATACAATGGACCTGCGGTAATCTGGACCCTGTCTTATCCGGCGCCCCATGTAATCCGACACGCCTGTCACTGTTGATTGTACATAAAAATTCAATTCATAAAAGTTCAAATTGATTCTTTGATTTGTTATTTGTCGGATTACAAGGCACTCTTATTCAAAAAATTATGGACTACAGAGGGTCATAGGCAGTAATAGTAGGCAGTACTCTATAATCCGACAAATTCGATAATCCGACATCGCCCTGCAAAATGTTTGTCGGATTACCGCGGGTCTACTGTAAATGATTTTGTTGTTGTATAGAACGACGAATTATTTATTTGACGACATTGTATAATTGACGACATCACTTGTTTATAGAATTACCTATGTTGGAGTAAACATGTTGTATGTTATTACAATATGTTATTGTCTGATATAATTCATATAATACACTACCAGAGTCCATAATTACTGAAGGTGAGATTGAGCATTCATGTAGTAGGTACTATACAAGTATAATAATTTTATTATAAGATCATAGTTATATAGTTATTGATATACTTTTTAACCGACGAAAAAATAAACTGTGTGCAATTCACACGTGGTAGAAGTTAAACCTTCAAAAATTTTTGTTTTCAAGATATTGAGACGAATGTAACCCTCCCCCCTCCCATCCCCTCCTCTCCCCCTTTCCTCCCCTCTAGGTTTGTGCTTATGTGGTTTTGTTTTAACTATAGGTACCTAGTGTTACCCATTCTTGTGTTATGGTGTTAACTCGCTAGGGAGCGCTGCAGTAGTACAAATTAATATTCTGAATTATTTTCAAAACAGTTTGATTGATTTAGAAACAGTTTTGCATACATTGTTTGTTATTCATCGGCGATTATTTTGTCCAACAGATTCACATCAGCAGTGCAGTTTGGATGCTGTACTTCATGAACGGGCTCAGCACCGGCGCGCCCACCGTCCTCATCCCGCAGATCAGGAGGGACTGGAACCACACCGCCGTGGATGATGAGCTGGCTTCGTGGCTCTGTGAGTCATTTGTCTGTAGCTTCTTGGATTCTGATTCAACCAGTGTGGAAACAATGACTTGCAATGTGGACAAACAAGCGGACGCATATCTGACGATAAGTTTAACACATTTAGTGCTTTTACTCGGATCCGAGTTTGGCGGGGCCATAGTATAGGAGGGAACGTCCCGTTCATTTTGTTCGCCATAAAAAGTTTTGGCTCCTGGCTATTACTTTGTATCCATTGTTTAAGCAGTGAATGTGTTAAGGGAAAGTTTAAGTTTTATCTATAAAGTCTGACTTTGGCTTTACTGAAATAACAGTGAAATGTACTGGAAACTAGATGACTGACACTTTGTTAGTAGGAAATAGTTATTAAAAATTGTTACAAAACAGCTACTGTTTATATGTAAGATAATTTTAAACTAATAAAAGCGTGTTAAACTGCTAAGCCTGAGCACTTAAACCATTACTTCCCGTTTAAATTTAAGCGAGATCTGGCTAGTAGTTTTGGAGTTACCCATAATTAAGTCTAGCTAGCTGCCACCCTCAATCTGGAATCAATCACGAATAGTTATACATGTTTGGGCGGTATCCTGGCAAAGCTTTGGTTTTAGGCCCGCTGTGGAGACTTACAATCACGCTCGTTAACTGTTTGCAAAACTACTAAAGTACTTCAGTGATTTAAACTTTTGTTTTATTCCACAGATTCTGCATCAAATTTCGCGGCATTACCCTGGATTTTCTTTCTGCCCGCGTTAACACATTTCATTGGAAGAAAGACCCCTTACCTCGCCTGCTGCCTCGCCATGACAACTGTCTTCACCTTGCTGTACTTCAGCTCAGCGCCCTACCACATCCTGATAGCACAGGCTATCCAAGGATTCGTCAATGCCAGTGGAACTTGCGTATTAATTCATTTGATCCCCGAATACTCCAATACCAGATATCGAAGCATATTCCTCAATATCCAATGTACGACCTTCTACTGGGGAATATGGGCTTCCAATGCAATCGGGACCTTTTTCAGCTGGAAATACATCACAGTCCTCGGATTGATCTGCGCAGTTTACACTTTCACCGTCAGCTTCTACCCTGAGTCTCCGCGATGGTTGGCCAGTAAAAGAAAGTTTACGGAATGTGAAGCAGCACATAGATGGCTTTACGGTTCTAGCCCTGAAGCAGAGAAAGAGCTGCTAGATCTCATCAAATCACAAGAGGATTATCCAAGAGATAACCAGAAGATGACAGGTTCTGGGCTGGTGAAAACGCTTACGTACAAACCGTTTTACATGCCTCTGTTACTGGTGATGCTGATTGGGGTTCAGTATAACTTCTCCGGAAAGTTTATCTGCAGCATATATTCTATAGAAATCTTAAAGAAAATCACCAGAAGTGAAGACACAGCATACAAGGGAATGATCATCCTAGACGGTGTTACAGTATTCGGAATGTATGTAGGATCAGTCCTATCTAAAATTTCAAAACTGAGACCTTTATTCTTTAGTTTATCGTTTCTTAGCATTGCTGTAATGTTTGCATTTTCGCTGTACTTGTATTTAGAAAATCTTGAAGTAATTCAAGATAATGATATCGTAACTCTTGCTTTCTTAGTGGTCTATTCTCTGGCTATTAGCAGTGGTCCTATAATCATGGGTCTGTCATTTTATAGTGTTTTAATCTCCGTCAGATATCAAGCGTTTTCTTATGTGATTGCATCATTTAATTTCTTGGTTTTATGCACAACTATGCTCAAGTTTTCGCCAGTAATCTTCATTAATTTAGGACTACATGGGGCCTTTTTGTTTTTTGCTATATCATCTTTAATTGTAACTATTTTGTTGTACATATATTTGCCGGAAACGAAAAATAAAACACTTGGGGAAATCGAAGATTACTTTAAAGACAATAAACGATTGCCCGAAACGGATAAATTGACCGAAAATAGAATATGATTATCGTAGATAGGAATTTCCACTGGATGATTATAGAACAAGATTTAATATAGAATTAAATATACTCGTAAGTTACCCTAAACATCATTATGACCTAAAAATAATTTATACTTAAAAACGTCTCAAAAGCTTATCTATATTTTTATGTATTTACAGTCATGGAATTAAATTTTCTATGCCCTCCACCAGTCGATGTCCTAAGCCAAGGTCCAAACCCCACAAGGGATGTCCTTTGCCCTTAGGACGTTCTCATACCTCCCTCAAGGTCTATAGCTGTCACTCCTACCGTGAATATGGTCTTCTCAGCTATATCTCTTCAGGCTTTGCCCTTTGTCCGCGTAAAGCTGTAAAGGCCGCTAGCCAACAGCAACCTTTCGGAAAAAAACGTGTGTGTGCACGTAAGAAGTTATACTCAGTACCTAATAAGTATCTCTCGCTCGCACCCACGACCCGGCGCGCGCTAGCAATCCAAATCAACTCCTAGCGAGTGATGTGGGCTTAGTATCATCATTCGCTTTTTTGTCTGTCGTATCGTAAAAATTTTACTTTCATATTTTTTTCCAAAGGCGCCAAAAGAAGTATTTTTCAGAAATATCTAAACTCCTATGGTGCCTTGTTTCGTAAATTTTGTATCAATGGATTTTCTATTTCTGTGCTTACAGCTAGCTCTCTTAAGTTTTCAGTATGATAGGTACTGTGTGCATACTTTAATATATCTTTGCTCTCTATCTAAAAGTTTGTCTGAAAAATTAATTAGGTACTACTAGTGTTAAGGCCGCCTTTATATTTATAAAATGTTAACTGTTTTATTGTATTGTAGGTGCCTAGTTGTATTTTGGTGAGCAGTGAGCGAGTATACTATCGTAGTTAGTTACTATAAAAATAAATGATTGTGAAGATCATTAAGGTGCGCCTATGTGTACTTTATTATTTAAAGTAAGTGAATAAATTATTATCATAAGGGATTCTAGATTTTATTTTAAGGCTTTGTTGATAAATTAATGTTATAATATTAGAATGATTGATTATAATAATTTTATTTGGTTTTTTTCCTCTTTCCTTAAAGTATCGTAAGAAAATAATTAATGTACTTAACTTGTATTAACCATAACAACCACACTAAACATTGGCTTACCTGCAAGGACCTGGGTTCGATTCCCGTTAGACATTTAGAGAATCCTAGAGCGAGTCTTTAACGCGTATGTAGGCTTTGCTTAAATTTAAAATTATCGAACAAAGTCAAAAATTATGGTACTAAATCAACCTTTCGCCCCAACTCAGAGTCACTAAGGCGCTCCACCCACTGAAGACGCGTCCCGCCGCGGTGCGCAGAGCGACGGATAACACAACTGCGCGCGGGGCAATTTCCCGCGCGGTGCCGCGTCGGCAGTGTGAAGTGCTAGGCGTGATTTCTATATAAATTGACATAATTGCATACAATGGTAAAATCTGCCATCCCGCGCACCGCGACGGGGCGCGGTGCAGTGGGCGGAGCGCCTAACGGTTACTTAAATCGCTCTTTAGTACAGAATCACAATAAAAATTCTGTTAGTTAGTGACTATGCTCTGAGTTGGGGCGATCCGTTTTATGTATTTTTATTTGCACACATTTTAATATTTTTTTTATATTCACACCCCTGCAGTAGGTTTTTACCTGTGTCGCGGGTGGCATGGACGACACATATAACACATCACAATAACATCCATGATCCGAGTACAAATATTTACCTGTCACATAAATATCTGCCCCGGCCGGGAATCGAACCCGCGACCCCTCGCTTCGCTGGCAGGGTCGCTACCAACTACGCTACAGGGTCGTCAAATTAAACAGTGTAGCAAATTAGTGTTTATTTTTAAAGTAAAGATGAAATCCTTAGAAGAGACTATAGGAGTTAGGACGCTCTTAGAAGATAGATATTATATGTATATTGTATACGCTGTAGAATAATAAAAAAACTACTAAAGCTTATTAAACACTTTATTTTAAACTTAAGGTACCTTTAATATCTACCTACAGAATAGTATTTACAGAGTACCTAACTTTAAAATAAAATCTAATTAATATTTTACCCTTACCAGTTATTCACCGATATATTTAAAAATGCTCTTACGTCCCAATTCAAAGTCACAAACGGTTAGGTACTTTAATCGCTCCTTATTAAAGAATCACCACACAAATTCTGTATTCAGGAGCGATTTAAGTAACCGTTAGTGACTCTTGAGTTGGGGCATTAATGTCTAGAATCTCTATGGAATGTCTAGAAATGTATAAATATTCATAATCAGTAATTTTATTTCATATACCTACACACGAAGAGAGCCGAAATACAAATAATCAAAATGATTAAAGTTTGAACTGAAAACATCCTTAATCGTAATCATACAGATCGTGTGCTTTTAAAATGAATGTGGCCCCGCTAAATATTATTGCTTTTCACGCAATATTTATTTCTATTTATTTAACACAACATTAAAGTGGATTATCTCACCAAACAGATTTTCTTGTCAAATATTGCCAAGACGAGACCAAGACGAGACGAGACAGTAGTATATGGCAGAACTACGTTTGCCGGGTCAGCTAGTAACATCATATTGTACAGTCATCTGATTCGTACTGGAAAATATTAGCGGAAATGAACTGGGCTGTGAGTCAAGATTCAAAGATTATAGGTACAGGTACCAGGACATGTAAAACTAAAATAAGAAAAGAAAACTACCTATAGGATAGGAACGGAAGCCAACACCACAAAATAGATAGTCACAGAAGCTTAGGGGACCATTGACCATTCATTCATTACGTAAGGGTCCCGAGGGGAAGGGGAGTCCTCAAAATCTCTATTTGCCATTATGTTAGAAGGGGGAGGGGATACTAGAGGAGAAATACTAATAATAAAGACTAAAATCTTTTATTTACGTCAAACTATGAGTTTTAGATTTTATGTACTATTATTTCTTCAGTGGTTTTAGTACAATCGTTCCTTTTCTAAAGGTAAGCAGACGGGGAGTCCGTACCAGCCCATATGCAGCCTCCAAACAGAGCATAGTTATTTCAAACTCGAACAGGTCGATGTTATTCATCAATTTATAGTTTTATCTTTCACCAACTTAGCCAACGTTTCAGCTTCAGGGAAACAGGCATCTTTAAAGTACTCTTCAATTTCCACAAGGGTCTTATTTTTCGTTTCCGGCAAATAAATAAAGAGTAAAATTGTTGCAATACCAGAAGCTGTACCATATAACAAGAACGATCCATGTATCCCAAATTGCATGAAGAATATTGGGGAAAACTTTAGCATCCCTGTGCATAAAACTAAGAAAACAAACGCTGTCATCACATAGGATATTGCTTGGTATCGCATGGATATTAATTCGCTGTAGATGGACATACAAATAATAATGGGCCCACTACTGATAACCAATGAGTAAATCACCAAGAAACCAAGAGTAACTATATTGTTCTCCCTAATAAATTCAAGATTTGCCAAATACAAGTACAGCGAAAATGCAAACATAACGCCGATGCTAACAAACGATAGAGTGAAAAATAAAGGCCGCAGCTTCAAGATTTTAGACAGAAAAGACCCAACGTACATTCCGAATACCGTAATGCCATCCAGAATCAACATTCCAGTGTAGGCAGCCTCATCGCTTTTAGTGATTCTCTTCAAGACTTCGATAGCATATATGCTGCAAACAAATTTTCCGGATAAGTTGTACTGAGCTCCGACTAGCATCACCAAGAACAGGGGCATGTAAAACTGTTTACATGTCAGATTCTTCACCAGACCAGAACATGTGATCTTCTTGTCATCTCTTCGATAATCTTCCTGTGATTTGATGAGGTCGCGCAACTCTTTCTCTGCCTCTGGACTAGAACCATGTAGCCATCTATGAGCTGCTTCGCATTCCGTAAACTTTCCTTTACTGGCCAACCATCGTGGAGACTCAGGATAGAAGCTGACGGTGAAAGTGTAAACTGTGCAGATCAATCCGAGGGCTGTGATGTATTTCCAGCTGAAGAAGGTCCCGATTGCATTGGAGGCCCACATCCCCCAATAGAAACTGGTGCTTTGGATATTGAGGTACATGTTTCGATAACAATGATTGGAGTATTCGGGGATAATATGAAATAACACGGTGATCGAACTGGCATTGACGAATCCTTGGATAGCCTGTGCTATCAAGATGTGGTAGGGCGTTGAGCTGAAGTACAGCAAGGTGAAGACTGTTGTCATGGCGAGGCAGCAGGCGAGGTAAGGAGTCTTTCTTCCAATGAACTGTGATAATGCTGGCAGGAAGAAAATCCAGGGTAATGCCGAAAAATTTGACGCGGAATCTGTAGAAAAAAAGAAAATTTCTTATGAAAGCTATTTAATATTCATCCGTAATCATTTATCTATATACAGGGTGGATTTTTATAACCTGGAGGGAAAGTACCATAAATAGAACTTGAAAGAAACATATTATGGACATGGCGAAACTATAAGTTTCGTTTTTTCTTCGGAACCCTAAAAACTAGTGGATACCCGGCGTGTTCCACTATGCAAAAAAATGTTGTATGGAAAGTCAAAAATCGAAAATGTGCCTAATATATTATTTTAGTGGTCTCAAACTATCTTCTTATCTTTAGGGCACATCGGTTGGATGTTTTCAGAGTATATAAAGGACGTCCGTACAAACACTTGTGTTTTATTATAAAGTAGATGAATCTTTAAAGGTCTTTATTTTTGACGTGGTTTTTATCTAAATCACTTTGGTAAAGATTTATAATGTCTTTACTACGAGTACTATGAATTCATGCTACATACAAAACAATATATTATCTATTTCTGAAAGCAAACATTTTCCGTGTATTATATTTATAAAGGTTTTATAGCCAAGCTGCTAATTAAAACGAATTCTAAGAGTTTACCTTGCCCTGAGAAAATGACTTAATTATATACTGGAATAACTAATTGATACTTTAACAATGTAATATCAACCAATAAAATTTATAATTAGACTAGGATTTCCTATAGTTTTGTAACTTTTTTGTCCTCTAGTTTTCTCACCTAATAAGCACTAATTAAAGTACTATTATGGATATCACTTTCGGTGCGTTACGGCAAGTTTTTGCCATATTTGATTTGACTATCAGTGTTTTGTATGATTGACGATTATTTTTAGGGTTCCGAAGTAAAATCGGAACCCCTATAGTTTCGTCATGTCCGTCCATCCGTCTGTCCGTCCATTCGTCTGTCCGAAGCAAAGCGCCGAGACCCTTAGTGCTAGAAAGCTGTAATTTTGTACGGATATACACCGTGTTTCAAAATACCCCGTAAAAATATAATTAACTAGCTGCCCGGACAGACTTCGTTCTGTCAAAAGTTTTTTTTTATTATTTTGAGATGTAAGCTATCCTATCTTTCAAGTTGGATCAAACTGCACACGATGTGCAAATTTGATTATAATTGGTTAAGCAGTTTAGGAGTCCATCGCGGACAAACAATGTGACCGGTAATTTATATATATTAAGTAGGCTTGCAACGAATAGTATATTCGGCAGTATACCGAATACCGAATATTCGGCGAGCCCCCTGACCGAATAGCCGAATATTAGGCAAAAGTATTCGGCAGGATTTTAGCGCCAAAACTTGTACAGACGTGATTGTTTCGCGCTCGTTTGTTAATGTACCTACTCACCGCCCGCGCGCCCGCAGTTGCTATGCGCGGTATAAAATGCAGTTTCAACAGAAATGGATCTTTTCTTAAGTATTAGTAATATATCACTTCATGACAATCCGTCTATTTGGTGGCAAGCAAGGAAATTTTAATTTTCGTGTTTGATCAAGATTGCAGCAAAATATTTGTCGGCGCCAGGAAGTAGAGTTTATTCAGAGCGCCTTTTCTCTGAAACTGGGATGGTCTACGAGAAAAAAAGAAGTAAACTACTGCCTAAAAATGCAGAAAAATTCGTCTTTCTGCACCATAACCTTCCCCTTCTAAATTTTAATTATGAAAATAATTCAAATGCATGGAAAAATTCTTAACTTTTCTAATATACTACTACATAAATGATTATAAAAGAAATGAAAACCTTACCATTCTAAATTTTGATTACGACAATAATTCAAATACATAGAATCCTTAACTTTTCTAATACAGAAGATGATTATGTAGCTGTGTTATGTACCAACGACTACTTAAATAATTATAAGAGAAATGAAAAGATGAATATATACGTAATGAATCGATTTTTTTTTATTTTACCAATTATCTCCCTATAACAAAATATATTACATAAGTATTCGGTATTCGGCCGAATAATACTCATTATTCGGTATTCGGCCGAATATAATAAAAGCAGCCGAATAGGCAGAATACCGAATAGTAACCGAATATTCGTTGCAAGTCTAATATTAAGATTATCAAAGCCAAAAATTTTATCAACCCTAGTAAGCTGTCATGTCAGGGAACTAGATTATTTAACAGAAAGGCCTATGTACCTATTTTACCTAATAATTGTCTACTTTAATAGTTTTTCTATTTTTCATTCATAAATGTTTGCTACCTCAATACAAGAATGTCATTATACTCAAGTACTGGCTTCAAAAAATGTCCTCCGGTGGAGCTCCGGAATATTTTGCTCGCAACGTACGAGAACATCTTACAATTAACGTTCGCTTTCCGCGAGGATGGATCGGCCGCGGTGGACCGGTGCCATGCCGGGGCCTGCTCGTTCTCCGGACCTCACACCCTTGGACTTCTTTTTGTGGGGTTATGTGAAGGACAGAGTGTATATCTCCGATTGCCCAACGGTTGCCGAGATGGAACAGCGGGTTAGATCGGTTTTCGCATCAATAACACCGACGATGGTGCGAAATGCCACACAAGTCATATCCAGACGAGCGAGGTTGTGTATTGAGCAAGGCGAAGCAAACTTTGAGCCGTTTCTGTACATTTGACGTTTATTATGAAAAAGTAAGTGTTCGTTTAGGTTGTTTCGTTAGGTTAAGTCTTTTAAAATTTTTGTCGTTTCGCGAAGGAGGTAGAAATGTAGGTACATTCTGCGTAGTTACTCTTTGATTTTACTGAAATAGGGTTTGCACATTAGTGAAAATAATAATATTTTTTTATTTTTTTGTAGTATGTTATACAGCGTTACTACGATTTTTAACTATTGTGAATGGACTCGTTATAAGGCCCCATTTAGTGAGTGTTCACACTGAACTCGAGGGCGCGGGCGCGGTCGCGGTAAATGTTGTATGTATGTATGTAAATTTGCAATCGTTCACTGAGCGTGATGCTCACTTTCCGACTAACCATCGTAGAGTCAACTTACCCTGATGATGCTCCGTTTCGGGGCGAAACACGTGTTGGTGCTGGTATGTACGTTGGTATATACGTTTAATTATTGTAGTGCATGTTTCCGTTGTGGGAGGGAGGGAGGTGCCACGTATGTTTTAGAGTATATACCATCATACATGTTAAGAGAATGATAATACTAAAAAAAATATATGATGTACATTACCATTCAAACTTCCAACGAAAGATGATTTGAACGAGATCTAGTAAGTAGTTTTTTTTAATACGTCATAAATCGTAAACCGCAAAAAACATCGATCAAAGTTACAACGAACTACAAGAACTTTTATATTACATTACTTGCTGCTACGGAACCCTTCATGGGCGAGTCCGACTCGCACTTGGCCGCTTTTTTATTTAGTACGCATAGGCTTTTCCTATTCAAGTCGATGAAATTAGTTTTTAAGAACACATAAATAGACGAGTGAAATTAGGTAATCTTCTTCAAATAAATCAATAAATCTTTATAATATGACCTTAGAATAATAATAAACAATATGACACTCTTCTTTCTTCTTTTATTTGTAACTTTATTTTGTTTACACTCGTTTATAACACAACTAGTAGGTACCTGGCGTGTGCTATAAAACGTTAAAACAAGAAATACATAATTTCGGAAAATGTTTGATACGAAACGTCGTAAATAGACAAACAGAATTGTTGAATATGCTTAATACATTTTTGACGTGATAACGTCTATTAAAACGATGAACGCCGGGCGCACGCATGAAAAACCATGACTCATTGTCCCGTTCCGCGCGAGCGAGAGCGCGGAACAAGCGATAGAGAGGCACGATCGGCTACGATCGGCGTATCGTAGCGGATCCGTAGGCGATCGTAGTTGAGTGGAGCAGAGCGGGGTGGGGCGGAGCGGGGCGGGGCGGAGCGCAGCGGAGCGCGGGCGGGGCGGAGCGGAGCGGAACGGAGCGGAGCTTTGTCATGACGTTGTCACGTTAAACTACCGTCCGTAAACCGACTTTACAGACAACCATTTTTTAGTAGTCAAGCATTTTCGCATTATTGCTTTTCAAATGAAACTGGTTTGGGTCACAGTGGTTTGATGACTTCAAAGTTTATATAGAACGTGACCAGAGACATTTTTTTGTGTTTTATATTATACGAGTAACCGCCCTCGCTTCGCTTCGGTTTTCTTATTTTTTTCCACCTTAGGTTACATTATTCGATTTTTATTAAGGATTCCTAATTTATTGAAAATATAATATAGCCTATATCACCCGGGGATAGTGTAGCATTCCAGCAGTGAAATATTTTTTCAAAACGGTTCAGTAGTTTCGGAGCAAACAAACAATCAAATCTTTCCTCTTTATAATATTAGTATAGATAGATTAAGCTCTCAAGTCCCTTGCCAGAATATGACGAGTTTGGTACACTGTCTCAAACAGGAAGGTGGTATACAATAGCAACGCCATCTCTTATCAGTCCCGTGAAACACACCGACCGTTACATTCGAACTGTGCAAGCGCATCGCAACAAAAGAGGAACAAAGAGCGCCGTGACGTAATATCTAAATATTTCAAATAACTCACAGAGCCACGAAGCCAGCTCATCATCCACGGCGGTGTGGTTCCAGTCCCTCCTGATCTGCGGGATGAGGACGGTGGGCGCGCCGGTGCTGAGCCCGTTCATGAAGTACAGCATCCAAACTGCACTGCTGATGTGTAGCTGTATTTAAGTAAATTGTTAATTAAAACCGTTAAAATAATGAAGTACTCGTACTTATAACACTGTAATAGGTATATTACGCTTGCATTAGATATTATATCTGTGAATAAACGCAAGTGACGTCACACTGCATCATAAGTCTCTCTTGCACGCGTCACAAAAAAGATACACAGAACACAGAAAGATACTTAAAAGCGCGCTTGAGTAACGCACACAAAGTCATTTTTCTTTCTTTTCTTCTTTCTTTCTTGGCCGGCAACGCATTAGTAATGCCTTTGGTGTTGCTGATGTCCATGGGCGACGATAGCCACTTACCATCAGGTGGATCGTCAGCTCGTTTGCCGGCTATTTCCATTAAACAGTCATCGTTCACGAACACAAAAAATAACATTGATAAAAGCTGCTCCTATTTACTCTTATTAACCGACTTCAAATAAATTTTACTAACAAAAAATAACCGACTTCAAAGTCTCAAAAACTACTTGTCAGATCTCAATAAAATTTATGTGGGACCACATGACAGCCACCAGCATTCGATTAAAAAATGAATCATCAAAATCAGTTCTGAGGTAACAAACATTAAAAAAAAATATACAGTCCAAAGTTCTGAGGTAACAAACATTAAAAAAAAATATACAGTCGAATTGAGAACCTCCTCCTTTTTTTGAAGTCAGTTAAAAAGGAGGAGGTATTCAATTCGACTGTATTTTTTATGTTTTTTACCTCAGAACTTTCGACTGGGTGAACCGATTTTGATGATTCTTTTTGACGTGATAACGTCTATTAAAACGATGAACGCCGGGTGCACGCACGAAAAAGCATGACTCACTGTCCCGTACCACGCGAGCGAGAGCGCGGACAAGCGATAGAGAAGCATGATCGGCTACGATCGGCCGAAGCGCTCAATTTTATCTATAAAAGTATGCAATCATTTCATCAATGTTTTTTCATAACGTTGTCACGTTAAACTACCGTCCGTAAACCGACTTTACAGACAACCATTTTTTTTAATCAAAAGCTTGCTTGTGATGTGGTCTCACTTAAATTTGAGCGAGATCTTATGAGTTGTTTTTTTTTCGTGTTTGCGTTGCTAAAGCGCGCTTGTAGGTAAGGAGTTTTACTTCTGATGTACTCGTATGATGATTGTTATACAGGGTGGAAATTAAAGACGGTAGTTGGAGGAAAAGTACCCTGAATATTGATGATGAAAAACTTTACTGAAAGGAAACATTCCTTTATTTTCAAATATAATTAAAACTGCATTCAAAGATTTTTGAAAAAATTTTTGAAAAATTTGCATGAGCCGGGATTCGGGAATCGAACTGGTGAAATGTGGAAAATAAAACATCCTATATTTTATGATACCAACCGAAAGGGTCGTTCATAAAGATCAATTTCTTTCAGGCAACATAACTAGTATTTTAAATTAAAGGAAGACCAAGAAAAAAATGAATTAGTTGAAATTTTCAGCTAAGGTTTTCAGACAAGCTTTAGTTGGTAAGGGGGCGTCCATAAATTACGTGAGGTGTTTTTTTAAATTTTCTGTCCCTCCCTCCCCCCCTGGTGAGATGTCGTGAGATTTTATTCAACCCCCTCCCCCAACCCCCAATCTCACGTGAGATTTTTCAAAATGTGGGTTTCTTACGTAAACGCGTTGGATTGGATTGTTATTGTAAAAAGAAAAAAAATTGCTTCGTGCTTTTATTTAGTGAATGATCTTAATCGTATTACGATTACGCTTAAGATTAAATCTTAAGCATGTACAATCTGGATTAAATAGACCAAAATAGTATAATTTTTTTTTTTATTTCAATCAGAAAAAAAATTGCGTGATATTTGCCGAGACCCCCCCTCTCTCCAACGTAAGATTAGATGAGATTTGACTCGACCCCCTCCCCCCCTTAAACACCTCACGTAATTTATGGACGCCCCCTAACACGTTTATCCATTTATTATAATCCATATGATATAAACATATTTTTATACATACAGTATCATTGATTATAATAATGCATTTTTATGATAATGGTGTTTAGTTAGGGTTGGCTTCAGACGAGGCAACAACTCCTCAGAGAGACTAACAGCGCAAAAACAAAATTTTAAGTTTGTTTTTAAAATGTTGACTATCTATGTATGTAAGTATTATTTTAATCGAACTTGTCTACTCGATAACTATATAAATTGCATAATATTTTGTTTAACAACTCCTCAATTACCTACCGATTTCAAAAATGGCGTCCAGTAATTCCAATCCGTCGACCTCATGTTCACAGATCGATATTGCGCGGACATCATAAATACAGAGTAGAATTAAAATTAAACTTAATGAAGCACAACATTTGAGACACCTTTCTACAATAGCTACGCTTGAAAAATGTATGGAGCGAACGATAGATAAGTCACGTGAATAAACAAACAATTGAAAAGTCGTAGTCAAACAGACAAGGTCATCGGGGCGTTAGGGGCCGTTCAAGTAGGTACTACGTAAGCACTATGGGGGGTCATTGTTTTGCTTATTTTGGATGACATGGGGGGTAGGCGAGTCTAGATGATGATTACGTCATCGGTAGTTATTATAACATTATAATTATAATATAAAAAATTCATTTATAATTGAAAAATGTTTACGTAAGCATGGGGGGAGGGGATAAGAGTTTTGCTTACTTTTGCTGACAAGGGGGATGGGGGAGTAAATAATTGCAATAAATCTGCTTACGTAATATTTGAACGGCCTCAGAGCGGATAGAATATAGTACACATCTGTAATTATTTTTTTAAACTTTAGTATTAAACAATATTAAATTAGTGTTAACGAATGTTAATTCCTTAATTAAATTATGAAAGGTTGGGGAGCGCTTAATAAATAAATAGGTAACTAAAAAAACACGAATAAGTAATTTTTACTTTTAAATAACTGTGAATTCACTAGCTAGGTTATAAGCGACTATCTTTGAACTGATTGTGTACCCATATTGTTCCGGATACAATACAAACAAAACAGAAGACAGGAGAATCAGTAGAGTAATATGCTAATTAAAGATCTGTGTGTCACGGGGCAGTCGGGTTATCAGGATTTTAAAAAAGAGACCACTCAGCTGATTTAAAATAGAATTCATTACATTTCATTAGAATGGCTCACACTGCTGAACCTGAAGGTGTTTGACGTTACATTACGTGTTTGTTTTCGTTCTCTCTGAAGTTCTAGGACTGAACTACTTATGTATCTTTTTCTTTATTCTTTATCTACTAAGTTCTAAATTGTATTGCCGCAAATATTGCGCAGCTAAGCGTCGCGTGTTTGTCGCGCATCGGTCTGATCCAACACACAACTTATCTGTAGGCAATTTGATGACACCGAAAACAACAGAACTAATTAATTTAGGAAATAGTTAACGGTGGAAATCGGTTGTAAAGACACTGAAGGGAAACTTTTGAAGGACGCCATATCCGGCTGTCGTTAGCGATAGGTGTACATTTCTAAGTGAAATGTGTACAATTTTATTATTAAATGTTATAATTTTATAAGATTAAACAATGATATTTAAAAAATATAGCTACGTTTTACCCTTATAAATCAACCAAAAAATTACAGTCGTAGAAAAAAAATCAGGGTACCTCCCCTACAGGTAAAGTTGTGAATATTTTTTTGAAATTTGCTGAACGCTAGTCGATAATATAATTCATGTAAAGCCATACGACCAAGCAAATTTAAATAGAGATAACATGTAATAAACTATTTACATGATGGTCACATATTTAAATTCAATTATTTTTAATTACTGTAGAGCTGTTTGTTATTGTAATTTGAGTGCATGCGTAACTGAATTAATATTTTAATTCTCAACAATTTATGACAATTAAAATGCTTGTGAATTTGCATATTCGTATAGGCTGGATAATTTTAATATCAATCATATAACTTGCCTATTCTGTCAAAGACCAGAATGTCTAATTTATTATTATTTATTTCTGTGACATCATCAGCGCGAAGTTCCATGTAACATGTCCATGTTCCACGAAGTGTATGTAACAATGTGACTGTTCTGCTGAACCTGAAATGTTATCTTTGAGGAACACTTACCTACATGACGATGTTATTATAGAGCCATAGATTTTTTAGTATAAATCAATCCGATTGATACCCGAATACAAGAAATTCTGACATCTGGCTTGCTATGCTGATATAAGTAGTAGTTGTAGTGTGCCATCAAATCTCCATTTTTAGGGTTCCGTAGCCAAATGGCAAAAAACGGAACCCTTATAGATTCGTTATGTCTGTCTGTCTGTCTGTCTGTCTGTCTGTCTGTCTGTCTGTCTGTCTGTCTGTCTGTCCGTCCGTATGTCACAGCCATTTTTCTCCGAAACTATAAGAACTACACCGTTGAAACTTGGTAAGTAGATGTATTCTGTAAACCGCATTAAGATTTTTACACAAAAATAGAAAAAAAACAATAAATTTTGGGGGTTCCCCATACTTAGAACTGAAACTCAAAAATTTTTTTTTCATCAAACCCATACATGTGGGGTATCTATGAATAGGTCTTCAAAAATGATATTGAGGTTTCTAATATTATTTTTTTCTAAACTGAATAGTTTGCGCGAGAGACACTTCCAAAGTGGAAAAATGTGTGTCCCCCCCCCCCCCCCCCCCGTAACTTCTAAAATAAGAGAATGATAAAACTAAAAAAAATATATGATGTATATTACCATGCAAACTTCCAACGAAAATTGGTTTGAACGAGATCTAGTAAGTAGTTTTTTTTAATACGTCATAAATCGTAAACCGCAATTTACCTCGATCAAAGTTACAACGAACTTCAAGAACTTTTATATTATGTTACTTGCTGCTACGGAACCCTTCATGGGCGAGTCCGACTCGCACTTGGCCGCTTT
Organism: Thymelicus sylvestris; assembly: GCA_911387775.1. Classification (NCBI taxonomy): domain Eukaryota; kingdom Metazoa; phylum Arthropoda; class Insecta; order Lepidoptera; family Hesperiidae; genus Thymelicus; species Thymelicus sylvestris. Next base: position 8,200,575 of record OU426911.1, read on the forward strand.
TTTCATTATTCCTCTGCGACATATATTTCTTAAATTAGCATAATAATATAATTATTGTATTCTTTACTGTACCTTTATAATTATATAGGTAGGCTTAGGTAGGTACAATCAGTTCAGACTTTGTCGTTTACAAATTATCGAGTAAAGGATTGATCATATTCAGAGTATAGGTGAATGATAGGTGTAATTTTATTATCATGTTAGCATATAATGTTGACGGTAATTACAGGTGGCTGACATACGGAATCCGCTAGATTTTGTCCTTACGTAGGTATGCGTGCTTCATTATAATATTACTATGTATTTACGATGTCCGCGCAATATCGGTCTCTGAACTTGAGGTCGACGGATTCGGATTGCTGGACGCCATTTTTAAAACAGGTAATTATAATAATTTTGTAATTCTAGCTGTCTAGCAACATTTCTAAATTTTCTAATGTTTTGACGAGCTTGTAGGTACAATAGAAAGCGAAATATTTGTTAAACATAGATGTCTGCGAAAATACTGCACGTAAATAAATAAATAAAAATCTACAAAAAAAATATGTTTGTGTGTTCACTGCACAGGTTCACTGTGCGTTGTCTGTCAGTCAGTAACAGACGTTAGCGTTTTATTATACCGAGCCCTAAAATAAGAGCCCTTAGCACTTTAAAAAGAGACGAACGCAAGTGACGCACAGACTTTTGCTATTGCATAATATACGGCTAAAAATATTGCATTACCTACCTAAGGAAACAAACAACATTCTCAAGTCGCAGATCTGCAGGAAAATTCTTAATAACTACCTAAGTAGGTATATTTATAAGCAGAACTTTTCCTGATGTTTTACTTTGTAAATCGATAGTAAAGCTATAGGTATTACTAAATCGATAAAATCTATACTACCTAATAATGAAGATAAATCCCTACTAATATTATAAATGTGAAAGTGTGTTTGTTTGTCCGTCTTTCACGTCGCAAAGAAGCTGTTATATGGTATGGTTTTTGTGTGTAGAGTTAGTGAGGAGGGTGGAGAGTAACGTAGGCTACTTTTTACCGCGGTAAAACATCCCCATGGGGAGATCGATATTTTGTTAGTTACTAAATATTTAGTTCCGGATTTTGTTAATAGATGGCGTTAGTAAAATTCCGCGGGCGAAGCTGCGGGCAAAAGCTAGTAAAAAATAATATTAAAAAGACCCCGACTGCGTAAAATAAACTAAGTACATAAAAAGAAAAAAAAATAAGCCCAGTAGTTTAGAATGTTGTTAAAAGTAATACGGAACAAACTTCACCATAAAAGGATTAACAGTCGGAAAATCTGCTCACTTAACGCGGCTACCGTCAGCTTCTACCCTGATGTTAGGTTTAGACGTATTATGTAGTTAACTAAATAAGTAAAATATTTTTAGTACGCGTCCACACGCAATAATTTAGTAAAGCTCTTTAGTTCATACAATTCTACTTAATTACTTATGCATTTAACTAAAAATCTTCTAAATTTCTTGTCTAGGTACTTGATTACTAAATTTTAGTAGTTAAAATTTAGCATTTAGATTGCCGCACCAGGGGTCGTGGGTTTGATTCCCAGCGAGGCGGAAATTTGAATGATGAGTTGGAATTTCTGTTCTCGGTCTGCGTGTGAATGTCCTTGTCTAGTGTGTTGTCCATGGCACCCACGACACAGGGAATCCTAGTGTGGGGCTATGAGTGTGAAGCGTTATTATGTGGCATCCGACTTTGGTACTGCTAAGTTCCTCGATTAATCGATTGACATGATATAAATTAAATAAATAAATAAACGCTCACACTCATACCCGCGCAGTAGGTTTTTACCATTTGCACAATAATAATAATTAAGTTATTACCCGTGGAAATTACTACAGAAAAATGTTAATAATATCCTCTTGTAATAATACAATCGATTGCTATCGTCTTATCTCATAGATCGTACGAGAAAATTAGTGTCGTTGAAACGTTGTTATTAAAAATAAGTTATACCTATTTTTATTGTAGATCATGACATCGAAATTTCGTTTCCTCTTTCCTTATACTTAGTCTGTGACATCCGCGTTATGATCCTATCTACGTAGTTCTTACGTCATCACCCCATCGTATAGCCGTTCCACTGGGCTTGGGTCTCACTTAATATGGTTACAGTACAGGCTATGGCATAAACTATCTCCTTCAACATTGCTTAACCGTTAAGCCTTAACGGCCGCTCGAGAGAAACCAACAACCGGTACCGTCGGCTTAACGTGCCCTCCGGAGCACGGAAACGCCAAGGTCACCCATCCACCTACCAAACGCCCTCTGTTGCTTCAGTAGGTCAATCGCTTTATCGACATCCGAGAAAAGAGCATGAAATATTAAGGAAAAAAATAAAAATCTGAATCATTGCACACTTTGTAATAAAACACTATTTTAATTTTAATACTACCTATTCTAGTTACAAAATATTCTATCTCTTAATACTATTACAATCTCAAATATAAAGCAATTGGCGTGCTAATATCACAGAGAATATTACCATTGAAATGCTGATGTACAAACAAACATACAAACTATTATTGCATACAGTTATCAGTAATCTATCTTAATATATATAAATTACGTGTCACGTTGTTTGTCCAAGATGGACTCCTAAACTACTTAACCGATTTCAATCTTTGCACACCGTGTGCAGTTTGATCGAACTTGAAAGATAGGATAGGTCTCATCTCAAAAAAAAAACTTTTGACAGAACGGAGTCTGTCCGGGCAGCTAGAATTTATATAAAACACAAAAATATTTGCACGGATGTCCTCTATACACTTTGAAACCATCCAACCGATGTGCCCCAAAATGGTTCCATTTGAAAGGCAAATGCAAAGATGGTTTGCGACCACGAAAACAATGCATTAGGCACATTTTCGATTTTTTACTTTTTCCATACAAAATTTTTTTGCTTAAGCACACGCCGGGTATCCACTAGTCTTAATGATATTTGTGTGTGTGTATGTGTGTGTGTGTGTGTGTGTTTTGAAATGCATTTTATTTGTGGCATACTTATTTCATTTACTCGTATAATGTCATAAACTAAACCTTACAGTGATATTATCTGTTGTTTAATGACCATATTGGGCGTCTTAATACTAACCCCAATTGAACCAAACTAGGGTGTCGTAAGAACCGACAGAATCCGGCCCACTTGGTGATAAGATACACATAATTATTATAATATCAATTAAGTAATTCATATTATCACTGGTTTTAATATCTTTCCCTGAAGCCTACAGCATAAACATATATACTGTATACAATGATGCTAAAAATAAATTCAAAAATCTGAAAGGGCAGCACCCTTATCTAAAGTAGGGTACGTCGGGGTAAAATATAACAGTTAAGACAAATACATATACTATTCAAATGTGCCTTACTTACTCTATTACAGACAAGAGAGATTTTTAAGAGTTTATTATAATTTTACATGATTTCACAATAATTCGACAAAGTAAATAAATAAATAAATAAACGCTAACACACTCATACCCCCGCAGTAGGTTATTACCTGTGTCGCGAGTGGCATGACCACACATATAACACATCACAATAACACCCTGCACCCGAGCACAAATATTTATCTGTCACATAAATATCTGCCCCGGCCGAAAGCGAACCCGGGACCCTTCGCTTCGCAGGCAGGGTTGCTACCAACTAGGCTACAAAGTTAAAAATACTGTATTATTCAAGTCTCAATCCAAACATATTCTCGGACATATTTGTTGTATATTGTATCACAACAGAATGATGAGGATTGCAGCCGGCCGGGTCGTCGGTTCGATTCCCGTCTTTCCTCTTCTTACTACAAAGTGGATAGCGCTTCGATTTGATGTTCAAATGTACCTGAAATAGAATGAATTAATATTTGTTAATTTCATTTACTTTTTCTGCCTGAAAAAAAAAGAAGAAACCTGTTTTCATCATTTCATCAGTCGACCCGTGTGGTGCAATGGTTACCATGCCGGATCGCCGCACAAAGGGTCCTGGGTTCGATTCCCAGCGAGGCAGAAATTTGAATGATGAGTTTGAATTTCTGTTCTCGGTCTGGGAGTGAATGTCCTTGTCTAGTGTGTTGTCCATGGCACCCACGACACAGGGAATCCTAGTGTGGGGCTATGAGTGTGAAGCGTGTGAAGCGTTATTAATATTTACATAAATATGCTACTGGGTAGTGATAAAAAGATGTTCAAACTTTTATTTTACAGTTCAATATTTCAAATTTTTGAGTGATTTGTTTTTGAGTTAGTCGGAGCAAGAACTTTCTAAATATAATCTGAATTTTACCAAAAAAAAATACTGACTTAAAAATAACTCAAAAACTACTCGTCAGATCTAGCTCAAATTTCAGTGGGACCACATGACAAGCACCAGCTTTCGATTTAAAAAAACATAACAAAAGTTCTGACAACAAACATAAAAAAATAGCAAAAATAGTAACCGCCCTGTTTACTCGTTATCCATAAACAATCTCACCTGCCGATGATGCTTGTAAAGATTGGACTGCTGCGAGAATGTAGTGGGGCAGTATTCACATATAAACGGTCGCTCGCCGGTGTGCGTTCGGATGTGGGACTCTAGCTGCACCTTCGTCTGTGGAACATACAGACAGACAAGCTAAGATCAGTTTTACTATAAAGCCCAATGCATACGTAACGGGATTTTCCCGTACGGGACGGGAAAAACATCGTGTCTGTACGGGCCAAGTTGCGTACGGGATTCCGCTGCGTATGCACTATCGTATACATTTTCTATAGAACGATGTTTCCAAAACTTCACGTCCCTTCCCGTACGGGAAAAAACCCGTTACGTATGCATTGGGCTTAATACGAGTACTCAAGATATTTATTTTGTATTCCGATATTTCGTTGCATGGATCGTTGTCACGGATGAACTGCGGTGGCGCGTAGAAACTTTTGACAGGATGACAGGTTGCGAGGGAGCAGATCCTCGTAGTATAAATAGTAATAGGTAGGTAGGTTCTCAGGGCGGGGCGGGCAATGAAGTACGATAATCCAATTTTAAGAAACAAAGCCCATTTATTATTCAACACCACCAGTACAACACCAGCACAATTATTGACAAGTCAACACTATAATATTAATAATTTAAAAGGAATAAATGTTGAAAATTAATATAACATTAAGAACATTCCTCCACGCTCCTTTGAGGGAACCCAGCTGACAGATGCATTTTTGTAAACAAACCGAACTGTCAAGATTTAAAAATTTAGAAGAAAAATGCACCTGCCAGCCAAGGGATATTGAACGAGGTATTCCACCTCGTTACAAGGTGACATTTGACATTACTACATAAGTCTATCAACTTTCCGTCTTTGCGTTTTGTTAACAATATTACGACACACTACTGGTCCAAGATCCCAGGGCCACCAGAGGTCACGTATTTTCTGACGGACGAAATGTGGACGATTGAGTAGTGTTAGTGTATACTACGGTCGTATGCCTACCTGCTAACTTGATCAAACGGCCAATTTCCAGGTATCAGGTGATCAAGGTACATAAAAACATTATAAACTTCACGTGAATTTTCATGGCTGATTTTCACGATGTTCTAGATAATACAGGGTGGTCATGCAATCGTAGGAGATATTTCAGGGGGTGGTTCGCCTCGCGATTCTCTGCCCGAATAAACAAAGAAATAATAAAAACATCCATAAATCACAAAGATAATAATATCAAACTAAATACGAAAAATCTCAAAACGTGTGGACACCTTAGCAGCGCGTTGAACTCGCGTTATCAGGTCACTAGGTGAATGACCTGTTACGATTATTTGACGTTTGCGGAGTGTCTTTGCGACGTGCCGACAAAGCGGTGCGGCGGCGGTGCGACTTTTAGGGTCCGTTCACACAGACCGGCTCGGAGAGCATCGGCCTGCTTTTTTCTTTTCAACAGACCGGATCGTATACGCTTGTAATTGGCCGGAACGGAGCCGCCAACTATTTCACATAGACCGGCTGGAAGAGATCTGAAAGCGGATGCGGTCGGATGTGCTCGGAGCCGGTCAGATGCGCTCGGAGACGGGTAGATACACTACAAAGGCAGTATCAGTATTCCGCGCAGTCCAAGTTTTGTTTTCGGTGTGTTAATGTGCACGAAATCGAAGCCGACAGGCTGCGCGAGCGAGAAAGAGCACGCAATCGGAGCCGACAAGCTGCACGATCGAGAAAGAGCACACAATTTTTATTTCACACGAAGGGCGTTCAAGCATTCTTGATGACAAAAAGGTAAAATTCAAAACTCTGTTTCCAACGTGATAAAAATCTGCTCTCCTCTCCGAGCTGGTCTGTGTGAACGGACCCTTAGGCGGCATGATTCAATGGAAAAAAGCGAGCGTTTGCGGCGCGGCGTGCCTTTGTGGTGTGCCGACAGAGCGGCGGTGTTCTTTTGCAATATGTGGGTTACTAGGTCACCGCTTTCTCGAGCGCAGTGTCTATGATTAATGTATTTTAAAGGATAATTTGGGTAAAAATTAAGGTCAGATTTTTTTTACGTATTCGGGCAGAGAATCGCGAGGTGAAGCGGGGGGTGAAATATCTCCTACGATTGCATGACCACACTGTATATTTAAAAGTAAGTCGTCAATGCTCCCAGATACTTTCCGTTGGCCGTATTGCTTTGTAGACGCTTTAAATCTCCCAAAATAATTAGTTATGTGCGCCTACACCAAAACAGACACTTTTACACCGCGCAATTTGATTGCTCTTCGAATTCTACAGGAGTCGATTAGTGTTGATACCTTATTATTTTGAGAGCTTTAAAGCGTCTGGCAAGCAATATGGCCGACGGAAAGTGTTTGGGAGCATTGACGACTTATTTTTAACTATATTATCTAGAACATATCTAGAGAATACTCAAGTGATGAATGTGAAACAGAAGGCTCGCCATAAAGACAATTTTGACAAGGCTGCTTGGACGTTAGTTTTAAAAATATAATTCAGTAAACAATAATATAGTTCAGTCAGTGGTAAATCTAGGATTATCTATACTAATATTATAAAGAGGAAAGATTTGATTGTTTGTTTACATTGATTAGGTTCCGAAACTACTGAACCGATTTGAAAAATTCTTTCACTGTTGGGAAGCTACTTTATCCCCGGGTGACACAGGCTATATCATATTTGCAAAAAATTAGGGATCCTTAATAAAACTCCAATAATGTAACCCAAAAAGGTGTAAAAAAAATAAGAAAACCGAAGCAAAACGAGGGCGGTTACTCGTAAAATAATATATTTTTTACTCACTTCACTTACAGTAAGGCTTGCTGAAGCAATGATTTGAATTTTGAAGTTTGGAAAAAAAAAGTGGCTGTGACATACGGACGGACAGACAGACAGACAGACATGACGAATCTATAAGGGTTCCGTTTTTTGCCATTTGGCTACGGAACCCTAATTATGAATAAAAATTTTAGCGACAGCCAATAAGCGACATGACGAAGATGCGTGATACTAAGCACACAACATTCGCTGAAGTTGCTTTGGATTACTAGCGCGCGCCGGGTCGTGGGAGCGAGCGAGAGGTACTTAAAAGAAAAATGTAAGTATAACTTCTTACGTGCGTATATTACGCACACACATTTTTTTCTTTGACACTGAGAAATAGCGTTCTTTGCAACGTTGCCTCCTTTAGCAAGTGTGGTTTCGAATACGGCGGTAAAGTCCCGTTTACACGTATAAAGTAGTTAACTAAATTTTAAGTAAATTAATACTTGTAAACGGACAATTTAGTAAATTTTAGCAACTTACCGGGAACCCTTTCCCGCAGTGATGGCACATCTTGTTGTTGGGCCGACCTTTGTGAACGTTGCGGACGTGTTGCTCCAGTCCTACGCGGTTCTTGGATGTCTGTTAAACAAACAAACAATAATATTTTTGGAACGAAGTTCCTTATCGCGCGTTGCGAAAGGGGGCTAGGCGGAAAATTTGGTAACGACACTTTTTGCCGTCGTAGTTTTTTTTACATAGAAAGCAAGCCAGAGTACTAGTTTTGTTTTGGCACACTTGCTGCATGTTTTTGCTATCCTAGTACTGACTGCAAGGAACTTCGTTCCATCCGGGTGTCCCTTGACACCTCTCAAGTTTTTTTTATTGAAAAAAAATTTAAACAAAATTTTTTTTTTTTTTTGTTTGTTAATTCCACTTGTCCGTTGAAGTTCACTTCTACTATGTGTCCCAACAAACATTTTCATTTTTTCTTTGCTTTGAATGTATTTGTGTGTCTGTGTGTTTGTCAACACTTACCTTCTGACATATATGGCAAGTGTATGTCCTGTGCAGATGCTTCTCCTCAATATGGTCGCGCAGCTTGGTCTTGTCTGCAAACCGTCGCTTGCAGTGGTCGCAGATGAACCTACAGACAGACAGACATATTGGTTGTTACGTACAGGAGGGCTATTCTCTAAAATACAAACTCGAAATCGAAGCTCACTCAAGTGAGACTCGAGAACGAACTTGCATCATCTTGATATGTCATTCTCTAATAATCTAATACGCACTTGCGTGAGTCTTGAACTTGAACTTCAAATGACTAAAGATAGGAATTTTGACACTCATGGCGGATTTCGCTGTCGAGTTACAAAACAGAATAGCCTTGCTGTACGGCCGACGTATATTGGCGCGTTTGAACATAGGCTTTGCGAACTTTAGCGCATGTAAGACAGAGATAGCGATACGAACATACTAACGTGTGACTGAGACAATACGCCGCGTACCGAGCATTGCCGAATTGTGTTACTGCGCAGCCTTCTGCGCGATTTCAGACCCGCCTAGATACATAGGCCGTACTGTAAGTATTATATACTGTAAGACGATCTCCGTGCCAAGGGTCCTGGGTTTTATCCCCAGCGAGGAAGAATTTGATTGATGAGTTTGAATTTTGGTCTGGGTGTGTATTGACCATGGCACCTACGAATAAGGAAAATTAGCCTTTATTATTTAAATTACAATACATACTTTCGACATTCGCTAATCGTTTAACATATAACATACGCTGTAAAACGTAATTCTCTATTAAAATTATATCGTTAAACGGTTTGACGACCCTGTAGTTGGTAGCGACCCTGGCTGCGAAGCGAAGGGTCCCGGGTTCGATTCCCGGCCGGGGCAGACATTTATGTGACAGATAAATATTTGTACTCGGGTGCAGGGTGTGATCAGGGTGTTATATGTGTCGTCCATGCCACCCGCGACACATGTAATAACCTACCGGGGGGGATGTGAGTGTGTTTAAAAAAAATACTTCAAACACCACCCACAACCCACTTAAATCCCTAACCATTTTATCAAAAGATTTGTCTTCAAGTACCTATTCAAAGCTTGTCGTCTAGTGTATCTATAAAATTCTTGTTCGCGACTATACAAATGAAACCCGCTCCATAAACCCATCTTACTTGAGCTGGTCGTGCGTGACGTGTTTCAAGCTGTTCCGTAGATGGCGCTGCAACGAACACACGGACGAGAAGCCAATGTCACACTCCGCGCAGTACGCCCCGCCCATCGTCGGTTTACTCTGAAAATATTATTGTTTACTAGCTGCCCGGACAGACTTCGTTCTGTCAAAAGTTAAAAAAAATATTTATAGGTGGACCACCCTTAACATTTAGGGGGATGAAAAATAGATGATGTCTGATTCTTCACCCTAGCCGATATGCAGGCTAAGATTCACGAAAATCGGTCGAGCCGTTACGGAGGAGTTCAACTTTTAACACCGTGACACGAGAATTTAATATATTTGATACTAGCTGACCCGGCGCACTTCGTATCGCCTAAGAATGTAACAAATCAGAGATCATTAAAATCGGTACAGCCGTTCTTAGCCGTTATAGTTTCCGTGTCCTCCCTCTCCCGCTCCCGCTCCCGCTGCCTCTCCCTCTCCCTCATCATCTCCCTCTTCCTCTTCGCTCCCCTCCCCTCCCCCACCCCTCCCCTCCCCCACCCTTCCCCTCCCCCTCCCTCTCTCTCTTCCTCTCTCTCTCTCCCGCTCCCGCTCCCACTCCACTCCCCTCCCCTTCCCTCCCCTCCCCGTGTTACATAATCGGGATCCGCAGAACATGCGCAAGCTGTCCGGCCGCGGGGCCGGTGATGATTGTTGCTACTCGTACAATCACGTTGTCACGTATTTCCTTCACTACGTAATATCTTCTGAATGGAATGTCCGATTTGAGTAATTCAAAAAGTTCTCTATAGGTATTGAAACAGTTTTGAATATGAAATGATTTATTTGGATAAGGATTAATACGAAGGTATGGTTTTCATGATCTGATTTTGGTCATCATTTTTAATAACTTTTAAAATGTAAAAAGTGGTTATAGTGACATAACTACAATAGTTGGACATATACTATCGCGAGGTTTTTTGTAGATATTGATATGTTCTATAATATTGTAGAACATTTTTTTGTTCTATCATCAATAGTTTCCGCAGCGTATACGATGAAAGAATTTTTTAAGCAAATTTTTTCACACTTTGGTTCACGTTACTGATGTTTTAGCAAGGATCCCTAATTTTTTCTAGTAATAAATATAGCCTATGTTACTCATGAATGATGTAGCATTCTAATAGTGAAAGAATTTTGAAAATCGGTTCAGTAGTTTTTGAGTTTATTCGTTGCAAACATACAAAGCTTTCCTCTTTATAATATTAGTATAGATAGCAAACTAGCTGACCCAGCGAACTTTGTACCGACTAAGCCCAATGCATACGTAACGGTTTTCCCCGTACGGGACGGGGACGGGGCATGAATATACGTGCGTGCCCCGTTCCCGTCCCGCACAGGATTCCGCTGCGTATGCACTATCGTATACATTTTCTATGAAACGATGTTTCCAAAACTTTACGTCCCGTACGGGACGGGAACAAAATTATTATTGGTATCGTTAAAGTTTGCAGTTTGAAGACGTGCGGAAAACTAATTTTATTTATTTTTATTTCAAATCAAATCAAATCACTCTTTATCGTGGAGCGAGTCCTATTCTTAAAAACGAATAATTCTCTATAAAATGGAGAATCTACTCTTATAAGTGAAGAATCTACTCTTATAAGTGAAGAATCTACTCTTATAAGTGAAGAATCTACTCTTATAAGTGAAGAATCTACTCTTATAAGTGAAGAATCTACTTTTGAATGAAGAATCTGCTTTTCAAAGTGGTAAATCTTCCTTTCTAACTGTCGGGGTTACCTTAATATTGTGCTTCTCCAAATGCCTCTTCAAGCTGGTCTTCCATCTGAACACCTTGCTGCACACCGTACATGGAAATACGTTCTTTAGCTCGTGAACTGCACTGAAAATAAAAGTACTGTTAAGACAAACTGAATTTTACCAAAAAAAAAACACATTTCAAAGAAATTGTCTTCGAAAAACCTTTATCAAAATCACCATATTATTTTTACCGATAATATTTTAGGAGTTCCCTAAATTCCACATAGATCCCATCATAAGATTAATACGAAAAAAATATGGGATCATTCTGGAAGCATACCCTTCCAAATTAAACATAATTCTTCCAAATCGATTGATAAATGATGGAGTTTTGAGATGACAATCATTAAAAAAAACAATCAGATACAAAAGCATACAACCTCCTCTTTTTTGAAGTTGATTGAAAGACACTACAAAACCTCACAGCAAAGCAGAAACTAGAACAATGTAAAATAGTACTTACAACCATTCGCATAAAGCCTTTTTCTTAAGTTCCATTCACAATACTCACTGTCTATGGTTCATGAGGCCCGCTCGATGGCTGAACGTCTTCTCACACTCACTGCACTGCACTCGCGCCTTGTGCGTGTCCTTGTGGTATCTGTGGGTGTCTATCGAGCTGAGGACAAATGGTTAGACAGATATAGAGTACTATTTGTGATACAGATGTATATTATTTTTATTTAAAAGCAAAGCAAAGCAACAGCCCATAATTGTCCCACTGCTGGGCTCGGGGTCTCCTCTCACAATGTGAGGGGTATTAGGCCATAGTCTATCACGCTGGCCAAGTGCGGATTGGCAGACTTCACACACCTTCGAGAACTTTATGGAGAACTCTCCGGTGTGCAGGTTTCCTCACGATGTTTTCCTTCACCGAAGCAAGTGATAATTAACTTGTAATAACCATTCTTACAAAGCAATATAGGGTTAAATACAAAACAAAGAAATGAAATACATCATTAAAAATTACTGCCCTGAAAAATATGATTTTTAAGTCAACTTATTCACGCTAAGTACGGAAAAAAAATCATTCGCTCACTCTTTCATCGTACCTGGTTGTACATTCATTCATCCATTCATCCATTTATTAATTCACTATTCATTCATTCATCCATTCATTCATTCATCCATCCATCCATTCATTCATCCATTTATTAATTCACTATTCATTCATTCATCCATTCATTCATCAATTCATTCATCCATCCATTCATTCATCCATCCATTCATTCATCCACTCATTCATCCATCCATCCATTCATTCATTCATTCATCCATTCATTCACCCACCATACTCACTTAGACAGCTGTCCGCACAAGTTACATTTGTACTGCTTGAGCGATATCTCGTGCGTGGAGTAATAGTGCTGCTGCATGGCCTTCGCGTCCACCGTGCGCTTGCGACATATGCTGCACTCATACCTACAATTCAATGGATATGGTTGATACAGGGTGATTTTTTTCTAGTGGGTGTGGTTATTCAAAATCGAAACTACGAGAAATATTGCCAAAATCGAAAATACGAGGAGTCTCGGGGCTGATTTTGGTGAACACTAAATCAGATTCGGTTTCGAAAACCGGTTCGATTCCTGGCTAGGAATATTGATTTTTCAAAAATCCAATGATGCAGTTTAAGTTTTCATCAAAATCGGACCCGAGACTTTTTTGACCACTTTTCGCTATTCCTCATAGTTTCGATTTTGGCCAACCACGCCCACTTGGAAAATTCATCCTGTATACTATCTGAGAGTAATTAGAAAAAAATATCCACATATTTTTTCAACTGTGGACTCAGCAAAAAAAGGAAATGGCCCGAATTTAGAAAACTGCAGTAAAGAGTATTTTTACGGAGGTCATTTTTTTTAAACTTGTAGGTCAAGCCAAGCGTCCCTTTCAGTTTGTCGTACTACTGATAAGTTGGAGCACCCTGTATACATCGCAGGGTGATGACTAAAGCCGTAATTTGATATAAAAATATTGACTGCTATAATAATATGAACGACAATTCGTATACGCATACGACCAATGCGTATACGTTTGCGTACGCATCCGTAACTCACCTTCGCATATGCCGTTTGTAATGCGCTGTGAACGACTCCACTGATGGTATGACTGTCTTACAAATAGGACAGCTGTAGTCTCCAATGTCCTGAAATTAATAAAAAAAAAAATATTGGACTTGTGGAGAAGCTGTACGGTCCGATTCTCACGAACTTTTTTGCCACATACGTGCAAACTGTGGAATGAACTTCCTTCTGAGGTATTCCCTTAGTGGTATGTATGACATGGGGTTCTTCAAAATATGTGTAAAAAGAGTTCTCCTTATGCATTGGCGATTCCTCTGGTGTTGCTCATGTCCATAGGGGACGGTAACCACTTACCATCAGATGGCCCGTAAACTTTTTCGTCTGCCCTTCAGGCTATAAAAAAAATTCTTAAATATTATGTATAAATGTGAAAGTTTGTAGAGACGTTTGATACTCTTTCACGCAAAAACTACTGAACAGATTTTGATGAAATTTAGCACACAGATAGATCACGATCTGGAATAACATATAGGGTTTTTATTATCCCGGAAAACGCGGACGAAGCCGCGGGAAAAACGCTAGCAAGACAATCCTTACCTGCGAATGTTTGGTCACCAAATGCGTCTTATAACTCTTGTGATAATTGAATCCTATAAGGCACGTTTCACACTTGTACTCTGCCCGGATATATCCCTCTCTTTTTGCATCTCTCTCTCGCTCTGCCAACATCTCTTCATACGTCAGTTCTAGGGTAATTATCTTCTGGTTTGTCGCTTCTTTTAAAGGTTTTCTAATCTGAAACATCCAGTTACTATTGCGTTTCGTCCTTATACAAAAAAGTTTATTGAATTTTTGAATGCATAAATATAATTACATAATACGAGTAACCGTCCTCGCTTTGCTTCGGTTTTCTTATTATTTTAACACCTTGGGTTACATTATTGGAGTTTTATTAAGGATCCCTATTTTTTTGAAAATACAATATAGCCTATGTCACCCGGGGATAGTGTAGCTTCCCGACAGTGAAAGAATTTTTCAAATCGGTTCAGTAGTTTCGGAGCCTATTCAATGCAAACAAACAATCAAATCTTTTCGCTTTCTATTATTAGTATAGATAATTATTTTTAGCTAGCTGTGTTCAGATTTTTTTATCTCCAAACGTTAGTTTCGGCCTTTCATTGCTATTTTTATGCACAAATATTGTAAATAGTCACGAGTTCTGTACATACATATGTATATAGCAAAAGGAAACGGCATCATAGCTCCTAAACAAATGGATCTACATATTTCGATGCAGTTTTTCTATTTGATAGCTGACGTTTCGATTTAGATTTTTATTACCCATTATAACATACCTTCTTCACATTTTCCAGTCTCTTCACAACCTTCAAAGCATTCTTCGTCTTACTTCTACCAACTACCCTCCTCTCCTTCTTAACATCTAGAACATTCTTAATATCCTTGGCCTCTGGTTCTGTATCCGAGTGTGAAATACAGTCGTTGTCAAGGTCATCTAGCTCTGTATTCTGTTTTTCTTCTGAAAATTTAATAACATTAGATTCTAAAGTATATTCAACTAGCTGACCCGGCGAACTTCGTATCGCCTGACAAACAAAAATCTAAAATAAAAGTAGCCTAAGTTTCCTTGTTACATCAGCTATCTGCCAGTGAAAGTACCGTCAAAATCGATCCAGCCATTTCAGAGATTAGCCGGAACAAACAGACAGACAGATAAAATTTAACTCTCATTTTTTTTCCAAATGTCCTATAAGTAGTATAACTTCAAAAACCTTCAAAAATTCAGTTCTTTCTTTCTTTCTTTTTCTTCTCTCTTACTTGGCCGGTGATGCCTCAGTGATGCCTTCGATGTTGCTGATGTCCATGGGCGACGATAGCCACTTATCATCAGGTGGATCGTCAGCTCGTTTGCTGGCTGTTTTCATAAAAAAAAACCTTACTTTTCAAATCCTTCGCCTTGAACTCCACTTCCACATCATTATCTCCAGATATCCCCGGATCCGATAAGTCATTCTGGTTGTCATTGCCATTCACTTTACATATATTGAGCTGGAATATATGATTAGAACTTACATAATATATTTCTTAACGGAAAAAATTTACAAATTAAAATAGTTTATGAGATGAGGAGAGAAGAGAGAAAGAGAAAGGAGGAGAGGAGACATGGGCAGAGGAGAATTAAGGAGATTACCGATAAATTAAAGCAGGACAATGCTCCCATAGTTCAGGGTACAATGCCGAACTTAGGAATTTTGGATAACATATCTTATCTTTTTAACCGACTTCAAAAAAGGAGGAGGTATTCAATTCGACTGTATATTTTTTATGTTTATTACCTCAGAACTTTCGACTGAGTCAACCGATTTTGATGATACTTTTTTAATCGAAAGCTGGTTCTTGTCATGTGGTCCTACTAAAATTTGAGCTAGGTCTGACGAGTAGCTTTAGTTATTTTGAAGTCGGTTATTTTTTCTTGGTAAAATTTAGATCTGACATTTTTGTCTACTTCTTATTATCAGTATGACTATCAATTTCAGTTAATTTGTTATTTTAATAAATAAATAAATAAATAACGCTTCACACTCATAGCCCCACACTAGGATTCCCTGTGTCGTGGGTGCCATGGACAACACACAACATAGACAAGGACATTCACACCCAGACCGAGAACAGAAATTCAAACTCATCATTCAAATTTCCGCCTCGCTGGGAATCGAACCCAGGACCCTTGGTTCGGCGATCCGGCATGGTAACCATTGCGCCACACGGGTCGTCAAATATTCAAAGGGTACATGAAGTCGACCGTAATAGGAAGTACATAAAGCTACATATTTTACATACCTGTTTTCTCCTCTTACTCTTTTCTCCCTTTGCTTCAACTTGCAGTAATACCTCGATTCTCTCTTCAGGTTGTCCATTTTGAACTTTTGCACTTTGAGCCGTGTTACTATCATTGTCTGGAATGATACTTTTGAAGTGAAACTCCTATATAGACGGGGTATTAGGATTTTTTTGTCACGAAAAAGCGTTACGGCTGCGCGGAGGGTGTACGGGTAGGCAATATATCGCGTGGAAATATTTAAGATAAATATTAAATATAAATACGTAGCCATTCGTTTTAAATATTTAAAATATTTATTTAAAAAAAAATTGAAATTTTTTTGAATTTTTTTTGGAATGGTTTTTTTTTAAATATTTTTATTGAAATTTTTTTTAAACAAAATTTTATTGAATTCCACTTGTCCGTTGAAGTTTCACTTATACTGTGTCCCAGCACACATTTGTTTTTTATTTAGTTTGTCTACTTCTTTAGGAGGCAAATTGTAGAATATCCCTATTACAGTTTTTTTGTTGGTTTTTGTAGTCTATCTCTGCTGTCGATAAGATATCGCACGATATTCGTATTGTACAAAAGTTTATATTCATACTAGCTGCCCGGGCAGACTTCTTTCTGTCAAGTTTATTTTTATTTTGAGATGTAAGTTATCCTATCTTTTAAGTTGGATGAAACTGCACACGGTGTGCAAATTTGATTAAAATCGTTTAAGTAGTTTAGGAGTCCATCGCGGACGAACAACGTGACACGTAATTTATATATATATTAAGATAAGATTGTACAAACATCCAAACAGATGTTACTCTTTCACTCAAAAATTACTGAACGGATTTTGATTAAATTTAGCACACGGATAGACCATGATTTGGAATAGCATATAAGGTACTTATTATCAAGGAAAACGCAGGAAAAACCGCGGGCAAAGCCTTAGTAGGTACCAGTGACGTAGCTAGCCTTAAGGAGGCCCCATATCATTATTTGTTGTAGGGCCCCTCGACATTAGGTGTCAAATATAAAAGGAGTCCCAACTGTAGCGGTCGTAGGCAGCTGGCGAGCTTTTTTTGGGAGTGTGAGTGGGGGCCCCTATACACTGGGGGCCCCGTATAATTGATACAGCTGATACGGCGGTAACTACGCCCCTGGCAGGTACGTTAGTTTATTAGATACATACCACTGCACCACTCAACCTTGAGTTCCTCCTTGACCACCGTCCCGCTCTCAGACGGTGATATCACCACCGGTTTGTTAGCATGGACCTTCAGTCTCGGCGGCCGGGACACGTCACTCAAGAGGCATTCATAGAGGTTCTGAAAAGATCTTCTTATGTTAATTATACTTAGGAGTTACATTTAATGTCTCATAAGGACATATTTAAATCAAAAAAAATCGGACATTTCTAAATTTAGTGACAGTCAGACAGTTTAATATCACTCATAGCACGGCGACTTGTGTTCAGGGGTGGCTGTACTTTAAATGCGCTCGTGCGCCGAACTACCAGATTTGAATAGGCTTAGTGAGTGTTCATACTGAACTCGCGGGCGCGGGCGCGGGCGCGGTCGCGGGCGCGGTGGCGGATTCGTGTTCACACTGGCCGCCAGGCGTTTGCGCGATTGTGACATGTTGTCAGAGGTTGAAAACATGGACGACGATCTTTTTTTTAACCGAAAATTCGTACCTAAAGTTCCATTTAGGTACTCACCCTCCATATCAGGAAAAAATTCAGCAATTTCCTTCCATAGTTTATTATGAATGTTTCTGTTCATAAGATTCCTGTGTTTATTCTGCCAAATCTGAGTTCAAATCAAATCAGTTCTAGCCTGAATAGTACTAATAAACTCTTCTGTATTGAAGGACATGATCTTAGGACTTAGATGAAAGAACAACCCTTTAATCTGGGGACATAATGAATTCATGTGCTATCGTTTCTAGCGACAAGTTCAAAATGGTTGAACTTACCTGACATAATCGCGCGTTCCGCCGCTAGTTCAGTGTGAACACACTCATACATTCTCATACGTTTGATATTGCCGCTAGCGGGCTGTTATATTTATGTTCCGGAATGAAAGATCATAACACATTTAATTAGTAGCTTTTATTTATAAGTAAACAACACCGTACATTGTTACTACAAGTGACAGCTAACTAAGACTTCAGTTCTAGACATTAACCATAGATCAGGCATCAACTTGCCATAGAGTATACAACATCCCCCTTTCTTTACAAGCTAAGTACACAAATAATCAGAAAGATAAGTTGGTTTTTTCACATGTCTACCAACTCTAGTTGTACACTCATTCTGACCTAAAATAGGATTACTGACACTATTACCTGAATCTAAATTATTTTGCAAATTAGAGTTATCACCTACTTCTACCTGTTCTTCATAACAATCTTCACCTATGTTAGGATAATATTTCCCATTTTTAATCAAACTCTTCCTATTCCTCTGAATCATTCCACCTTCCTCTGTTTTTAATATATATGACCTAGGACCCTTTCCTTTACCCATTACAATTGCACTCTTATTAGGCCCTGTCTTTCCTTCCTCCTTAATTTTTACAACATTACCTTCCTCTAACTGAGGCAACTCCCTAGCACACCTATTATAATATTTTTCTTGTTTCTTTTGTTTTTCTAATAATTCTTTTCTATAATATTTATTATCTTTATACTTAACAACACTAGGTATCATGTTTTTAACTTTTCTATTAAATAATAATTCTGCTGGTGTTTTTCCACTATCTGAGATTGGAGTGTTTCTATATATTAATAATCCTTTATATATATCCTTATTTTCACACATTAGCTTTTTTATCATTCTCTTTACTGTCTGAATATGTCTTTCAGCCAATCCATTTGCTTGGTGATGTTTAGGACTTACAATTTTATGAGAAAAACTCCATTCTCTTACAAACTTATCGAACTCAACACTTGTGAACTGTGACCCAGCATCCGAATATAGCTGTTCTGGAACACCATGCCTAGCAAATATTTCTTTTAATTTTTCAATTGTACATGTAGCTGATAAATTTCTTAATTCCTGTATTTCGACAAACTTACTGTAAGCATCAACAATTAACAAGTATGGTTTATTATCTATAAAAAATATATCGGTCGCTAAAATTTCCCAAGCATACTTAGGTACTTCTTTATTTATTATAGGTTCTGGTCTATTTGAACTTTGAAACTTCTTACATGTATCACAATTATTAATACAATCTTCTATTTCCTTATTCATAGTTGGCCAATACAATGTATTTCTAGCTAGCATTTTACATTTTACAATACCCAAATGAGCATAATGTATTCTATTCATCATATCAGATCTTAAACTTTTAGGTATTACAATTTGTGAACCTTTTAATATTATACCATTACACTCATTTAGTTCATCTCTATAACTGAAATAAGTTTTAGCTTCTGACGACACATCACACTTATTATTTGGCCATCCGCCCTTAATATATTTTAATACTGACTGTAACTCACTATCCTTAGCAGTTTCATCTACAATTAACTTCAACTTCTTTTCAGTAACATCAAATTTACTCATTACAACCGCTACATGAGCTTCTATATCTAGATCACATGCATTCGAAACATCTTTCAAATAAGATCTACTCAAATGATCTGCTACAACCAATTCTTTGCCTGGCTTATATATTACTGTGAAGTTATAGGGTTGCAAAGCTAATTTTATTCTTTGTAATCTCGGAGGACACTTATTCATTGATTTAGCAAAAATTGACACTAAAGGCTTATGATCTGACTCTACAACAAAATGTTGTCCATATAAGTACTGATAGAATTTTTTACAACCAAATAATATTGCTAAACTTTCTTTTTCAATTTGACTGTATAATTGTTCTGTTTGTGTCAATGCCCTAGAGCCATATGCAATAGGTCTATTATCCTGTAAGATTACTGCACCTAAACCTTCCTTCGATGCGTCTACACTTAAGACAATAGGCTTATTTATATCAAAATATTTAAGTACTGGAGGTTCTGAAATTATATTTTTCAACCGATCATATGCTGTCTGTTGAATACTAGTCCAATTAAAAGGAATATCTTTTTTAATCAACTGTCTCAGAGGTGCTGTAATTTCCGAAAAATTCTTAATAAATCTAGACACATAGTTAATCATACCAAGGAATCTCATGAGTTCAGTTCTTGACTGAGGTACATCCATTTTAATTATACTTTTTGTTCTTTCTGGGTCTACTTTAATACCTTCTTCTGACAATATATGACCTAAGTATTTCACTTGATTTACTTTAATTCTACATTTATTTTCATTTAATTTTACATTAAATTCTTTTATTCTGTCTAACACTTTTCTTAATATGATATCGTGCTTATGTTCACTATCTGCATGTATCAATATATCGTCAATAAATATCTCAACTCCTTCGATGTCACAAAACATATCTTTAAATAATTTATGAAAAACTTCTGGAGATGAGTTCAAACCGTAAGGTAAACGATTAAACATATACCTTCCATATGGCGTATTAAAAGTAGTTAGCTCTCTAGATTCTTCGGATAAAACAACTTGCCAAAACCCTCTACTTGCATCTAGCGTACTATAATATTTTGATCCTTTTAATTTACTAGTTATCTCCTCTAAGGTAGGTAACAAATACTGTTCTCTGATTATTTGATTATTCAAATGTTGAGGATCTAAACACACCCTAATAGAACCATCTGGTTTTGCAGTCATGACTAATGAATTAACATATTCTGTAGCCCTATCTACTTTACTGATCACACCATTTTTCTCCATAAAACCTAATTCTTTTTTCAAACCTTTCATAAGTTTAAATGGTACATGCCTACATGGTTCAATTTTTCCTACAGCATCTGACTTTAATTTTATTGTATACTCATAACCTTTTACTTTACCAATCCCCTGAAATACTTCTTGATACTGACTTATTATACTATTCATATTAACTTTACTTATACTGTAATTATTAGCAACTCTTTGTATCAAATTAAAATCTATAATGGTTGGTAACCCTAAAACTGATTGAAAATTACCTTTACACACATAAAATTCTATACTTTTTTCTATCCCATTTATTACACAATTTTGAAATATTTTACCCAATATATTTATCTTAATGCCATTATAATTTGTCAAGTTAGTATTCGTAGGTATATATTTATGAATTTTTAACAACTGATTACATACCTGTTCGGCCAACACATTGCACTGAGCTCCTGTATCTAATTTAAATTGTATAGAACACTTATTATTTTTAAAATAAACAGACTGATACCAACTTAGATTGTAAGCATGATCTAAACTATCGACTTGAATTGAACCCAATGATACATTGTTAATACTTTTAGTTATATTATCTATAGGTTTACTACTTTTATTACGACTCAAACACTGTTTAGCAAAATGTCCCACTTTATGACACTTCATGCACTTCTTATTAAACGCCGGACACTTAGCATATTCATGCCGCTTTCCACATTTCTTACAATTTTTATTGATATTAAACTCCTTCTTAGGCTTATAAGGTTTACTCCTGTGTATCTTATGTACTTCTATATTTTCAGTCTCCATTGCCTTGACTCTTTGTACAGACAGTTCGGCAACTTTACAAATTTGAATTGCCTTTTCTAATGTAAGGTCAATCTCTCTGAGTAACCGGTCTCTTATCTTGCTATCTAATATTCCTGCTACTATTCTGTCTCTAATGAGACGATCTTTCAAGCTTCCGAAATTACACTCGTTACTAAGTTTCTTTAACTCAACCACATATTGGTCTATGCTTTCTCCTGATATTTGGTTTCTCGTAAAGAATATATGGGAATTAACACATTCGTTTTGTTTTGGTATAAAATATTCCTCAAATTTTCCAATAACCTTTTCATACGTAGGTGACTTTATATCAAATGTGTTGTAAATTTCGACACATGCTTCGCCTATGCAATGTAACAGAAGAGCGACTTGAGTTT
This sequence comes from Thymelicus sylvestris, assembly GCA_911387775.1. NCBI lineage: Eukaryota > Metazoa > Arthropoda > Insecta > Lepidoptera > Hesperiidae > Thymelicus > Thymelicus sylvestris. The sequence goes on from OU426911.1 coordinate 8,222,670, forward strand.
CATTCTGTAATTCACTCGCACCTGAGGCTGTTCGGTATAATTCGAACGATTGCTTCCACCTTTTAAAAGATTCCGCAGTATGTTCTTGAATGAGCAGCGGTCCTGGGGGTTTTAATCCTGACACACCACATTTTTCTTTCGCCATTGTGCCGTGTGCGATAATATATCCGCATTCATCTAACTCCGGTATTTACTTTTTCTTTATGTCCTCTTCTTTTTATTATTTTTATCCTGTCCGCAGCGCCATGTTATATTTATGTTCCGGAATGAAAGATCATAACACATTTAATTAGTAGCTTTTATTTATAAGTAAACAACACCGTACATTGTTACTACAAGTGACAGCTAACTAAGACTTCAGTTCTAGACATTAACCATAGATCAGGCATCAACTTGCCATAGAGTATACAACACGGGCCGCGCGCGGTTGCCGCTAGCGTGCCCGCTACTTACACCGCACGTGCGTTTTGTATGTGAACACTCTCATAGTAGTTCATATGTTTGAAATTTCGCGACCGCGCCCGCGACCGCGCCCGCGAGTCAGTATGAACAAGCACTTAGAAAAAAGCAAAACATGTTTATTAATATCTGATTAACGATCTATTCAATTCAAAAACTTTCGATTTAATTTAAAGCTTAAGCCAGGAATCGAACCCGGGACCCCTTGCTTCGCAGGCAGGGTCGCTACCAACTGGGCGATTAAATTAATATGTTGAAGCCAATACCAATATAGAAAATTGGTAACCTGCTAGATTCGATTGTACATAGTCTACACACTTACCTCATGCGTATAAGTCTGCAAGATCCTATACGAGTCCTTCACTTGCTCCCGGAATGACAGAACTTTCTTCAACAAGGCGACGCACTCCCAACAGATAACCGGTGAATCTACTGGATTGCTGTACAGCTGAAGACATTGCAATAAGTTTTAATCCTGCATTGTTAACCAACTTCAAAAAAAGGAGGTGCTCAATTCAACCAATTTTTGACGTGATAACGTCTATTAAAACGATGAGCCGGGCACATCTTTGAAAAAATGTAGCGTTCCGCGAGCGAGAGAGCGGCAAAAGCGAGAGAGAGGCACTATCAGCTACGATCGGCGTATCGTAGCGTAGCGAGCAGCGTAGCGAGCTACGGCTCGCCTACGGCATCGGCGAGCCGTAGGCGATCGTAGTTGAGTTGAGCGGTCATGACGTTGTCACGTTAAACTACCGTCTGTAAACCGACTTTACAGACAACCATTTTTTTTTTGCAGTTATACTTCCTATGGGGCATTTGGAAAAAATAAAAAGAAAAATCAAAGGAACTTACAGGTATTTCTTTGAGGGTATCCAAATAATACTGTTTCAACCTCTCATCCCTTAGCTCCTGCAGGGAACGTCCCACACATAAACAAGCCATGCATAGCATGCTCTGTGCCTCATTCTTGTCCATCACACATATGTACTATGTTATTACAACAAACCTGAAATATGACAAAAATAATTAATAATTAAAATAAATAAACGCTAACATTCATACCCCGGCGTCATCATGAAGCGCTCATAGCCCGGCGGCTTGTGTCGGTCCTATGTGATCGACAAAGTTAAGCAACAGCGGGCGCGGTCGGTAGTTGGATGGGTGACCGCTAGTGGCAAAAATTTCTTGAGCGTTTCCGTGCTTCGGAGGGCACGTAAAGCCGTCGATCCCGGTTGTTATCATAAGATAACAGTCGTTAAGCCATGTCGGAGGCCCTCGGGCGGTTTGAAAACTTCCGACACTTGGGTTGGCCACTAACCCCTCCACCAATCCGCACTGGAGCAGCGTGGTGGAGTATGCTCTAGGCCACCTCAAGAGGAGAGACCCGTGCCCAGTAGTGGGCCATTAATGGGTTGAAGCCAACACTCATACCCCTGCAGTAGGATATTACCTGTGTCACGGATGGCAAGGACGACACGTATAGGCTACAGGGTCGTCAAAAACTTTTTAGCTTGCATGCAGATTACCTATATAAATAAGTTATTTTGCTGTAAAACATTGTATGTGGTAGGTCAACCAATGTAGCTCTTCAACCGTCTTCCTACTTAGCAATCTCTCTCTGTCTTACAGCCTTGGAGTCGTGTCAATTGATGACCCATGGGCCACATGTGGCACAATGGTTACCATGGGCGCGTTCCACTAGACGCTCAAAACGCTCACAACGATCAAATTAGTATGATATTTTGATCGTTGTGAGCGTTATGAGTGTCTAGTGGAACGCGGCCCATATTGGACTACAGTACCACAGGTCCTGGGTTCGATTCCCAGCAAGGCGGAAGTTTGAGCGATCAAAATGTGACAAGAACATAGAGTAGTATACAACTAGAGATAATGTATTAAAGGTTAACTGAGAAGAGCATGTATTCATTCAATTAATTATGTAAAAACTTAATACCATAATATTCAACGTACTAAATAAAACGTACACATTTAACTTACATAGAGATCCTTCTGGTATAAGGACTGTAGTAAAGCACATGTCAATCAATCAGTTACTTAATAATTTGGGCACGAAGCAGATTTTTAACTTTTTATTTTACTACATTATCCTCAAAATAGAAGTGAAAGTTACATCAGTTATACAGTTACGGAAATACAAAATTAACGTTAATGGAGTCCTGTAATCAAGTAATAACTTATTTAAGTAATAAATAGACAAATAATATGCAGTCGCATTATTTATAAAGTTGACGAATTCGTCAAAATTCCACAAAAACGAAAATCAAAACAAAAACTACAATTCGAGCGTATTTTTGACAAATTATCATAGAGACATAGATAGCGACCACAGATTAAAGTACTAAAAACACCCTAGTCCACAGATTAACGTCAGTTTAAAATGAAACGGAATTTACTAATATAGCAACACTGGGTAAAGCAGCCATTTTGTGGTGTCGTTGTGGCGTTGAATAATCTTCATCAATTTTCGTCTATTAGACATGGGAGTATTACTTTTTGTTGTGATTTGAAAAGTGTTGATAAAACTTTTTATTTAATTTGAAATAATTTGTTGTGCTAATTTATCCTAAATAATAAAAAATGGAGCAGGACGTTGATAATAGCTACAGAAGTGTATGTAGTGCATGCCTCAGTTCTGACCGTAATTTAACCGCTATAAATGGTTTTCAAGAGGTTTACCAAGTGTTTCGGCTACTTATGTTTGAATTCGCGGGAGATAGGGTGAGTTTGAAACTTTTTAATAGTTATTTTAAACTAAAAAGTGATTATGTAAATGCCTTAGGACTTCTTGCTACTTGGCCAATTTAACTGAATCGAGTACAATGTACTGTCTGAGGTTCAAAATAATGTGTTCTAATAGATTCCATTATTATTTAAATATGCTGTATTCAAATTATGTTCAAGCGTACCTATTCTTAATTATTATAACACGTAATTGTTAATGTTTTTTCGGCAGTTGTTAATGTCGCCTACTAAATAACTTGGTAAAAAAAATACGCAAATTAAATGCATGGCATAAGCACATAACTGATCAGTATAGAGTCCAATTAGGTACAAAGAATAGGACATGACATGGTCCCAGGTTTGTTTCCTCGTTGAGGCATACATTTATGTGACCCATATATATTATTACTGGTATTCTTATCTATAAATGAAGCCGGCCTGGCTACCTCCCCTTGTCATGTTCCAGCTGGGGCCTTAAGAGTCCTTCTTCATTGTAAAAAAAAATTAGCAGTTATAAGGACTGCCGACAGAAGCGAAAACTCAAGACAGTATATTGAGTACTACATACATACAATAAATCAATTCAAATAATGATATGTCAAGAGCATGATGAGGTCATTGGTGATGCAAACCCATAAGTTTTCTACCAAAAATCGCTCAATGTGGCTAAAAAGAAGTTTTCACTTCAAAATATTATTTTCTATTTTACAGTACGGCGACTCCCTGATGGATATAGAACAACTCCTATGCTGGGAATGCCTGGCTCTCATGAAGAGGTTTGCCAGGTTCCGGAAGCAAGTCCAGAGCGCGCAGGAGCATCTTCGGGTGCTGGCTATCAGTCAGACTCAGGAGGTGAATGTTGCTTTGTTAAAAAAAAATAGAGACCCATTCTGTCGATATTCAACCTTAATTCTAATGTCAAAAGGTTACTTCGTAATAATCATAATCACTATTGAATGTTATATTTTCTGTGAACGGTAACAATACCAAATCTCAAACTTCTACAAGCATTACTCATCTTACTTAAATTATATACGTGGAAGTAAGTGGGGATGTGTGGATGTTTGTAACTCTTGCATGCAAAAAGTAATTAACGAATTTTCATGAAATGAAAGGAAGACCCTGATCTAGGCTTATATTGTACTTGTCAGCCTGGAAATCACAGACAAAGCTGCAGTTATGTTCGGTTTACACGTATTAAGTAGTTAACTAAATTTTGAGTAAATATGTGTAAACGGACAATTTAGTAGTTTAGTAATTTAGTAGTTGAGTAATCAAGTAGACAAGTGTCCGTTTACACATATTAATTTACTTAAAATTTAGTTACCTGCTTAACTACTTAATACGTGTAAACCGAACATTAGAGAAGAATTTGTAGAGGAATATCTGCAAAGCTTTTCCCTTTATCTATATACATTTTTGTACATAGCCACTTCCTAACAATCAGATCATATAGTTAACAACTTTCTTATTTCTTGGTTTGTGATGAATGATTCAATAACAAATTTTTGCTTGTTTTACAATACACTATCATTATGCAAATACAGTCAGGATTAAACATTGTAGGCATGTTGGTACGAAGCGACCTCCAACTGCAGACACCTGTCATACCCTTGTTTGTTCAGCCGGGGAGCTTCCTACAAACACAGACGGAAGAAGCTCCACTTAAAACACATGAAAAATAATTTATAACCAAGAATTGATGAACTGTGTGGTGTAATGGTTTCCACGCCGAACCGCCATGTCCCTGGTTCGATTTACAGCGAGGCGGAAATTTGAATGACAAGTTTGAACTTCTGTTCCTGGTCTTTGTATGTTCTCCATGGACCCACGAAGGAATATTAGTGTGGGGCTATGAGTGTATAGCGTTATTTATTTATCTATCCCACCCTAGGATTGATGAAACTACTTCAAACACATCAAAAACAATTTGTAACCAAATGTTTCTTATTAAATTTCAGAGCATCGACCACACATACATGTCACAGTCTCTATCCTCACTCGAAAGCTACACGAAGCGGAACTACGACAGTATATTCGTGGACTACACTGCCCATGAGTTAGTGAAAGAGAAATGGCCGCAACAGTACATCGCTATATCAGCTCCTCAGTCGGTGAAGAGTGAGAGTTTTGATGTAACACAGACGCTGCGGGACCAGATTACGTTGGGGATGGATGATCAAGTGCTCACTGGTGAGGGTTTAATGGTTATTTATTTCCCATAAGACATACACATAAGTGCATACCTTGTCATTTGTAATGAGAAACTTAATAATAACAAGTTATGTACTGTACAGTGTACACACAGCATAGTTTAGCATATGAAATCAGTGGTAATATTGATTTCCATGTCCCAAGTGCCCCCGAAATGTGGTGCAGCAATTGGAACAAAATCTAGTGTTAACTGTAATCCGTTTTTTAGACGAGCCCTATTTGTTAAACTTTTTATTGAAATATTAATTTAATTTTGTTAGAAATGATTCATAGTATGCAGTTTGTTTTAGTATTTAATGATTATGTATTTATCTTTAATTTGTCTTTTATAAAAATTTCAAGTCAGTCCATTTGGGAACACAAAAATTTTGATACTTGGTTTATCCTTTTTTCAGTGCCAGAAATCGTACTTGAAAATGTGACAGGCCTCATGCCACATATAGTGGTAGGCTCAGAAATGATACCAGCAGACACCAGCTATACTACTGAACCTGTCAAAGGCGAAGTCTCGGAGATGATTATAGAGTAAGTATTCTACTTAATACATAATATAGTAAATGCCCTTGCTTCGCTTCAGTAAACCTTTCGGTAACACTCGAATAAATGTATGGATATGGACAGTATTCTTTTAATTGACATAACTTTTTGAAGTGAAAACTTCTTTAGTACAGGGGTGACTTGAAATTTTATGAAACGAAACTGTCCAGTGGAGACTAGAAATGAGTGGAGACTGACTTGAGTTGAGTTGAGTTGAGTGGAGTGGAGTAGTAAAACCTACAATTATCATCTTCCCGAAATTTTACATTCGTCTCATTATCTTGAAAACAAAATTTTTGAAGTTTTCACTTCTACCACGTGTGAATTGCACACATTTTAATTTATTTGTGAACTGATTGAAATAAAACAACATTAAATGTTAACCCTCACTACAATACATCAGTGAAAACCGCATCTTTTAAGCCGTCCCTGAGATCTGAGTCCCTGAGAGTCCCAAACGCACAGACAAACAGACAAACATTCTATAACTCATTTTAATGGAATCTATTGCGTTAGTAAATACCCCTGCTAAGTTTTTATCCACATTTCCATGTACAAGACATCGATCAATTACAGTTTTATTATAAGTACTAATCATGTACAAAAAATCATTTCACAGTTTTCACACTCTACTTTTTTTATATCTTACGAGTAACTGTGTGTGTAAACGCGCTTTGCTTCGGTTTTCTTATTTTTTTACACCTTGGGTTACATTATTGGAGTTTTATTAAGGATCCCTAATTTTTTTGAAAATATAATATAGCCTATGTCATCCAGGGATAGTGTGGCTTCCCAATAGTGAAAGAATTTTTCAAATCGGTTCAGTAGTTTCGGAGCCTATTCAATGCAAACAATCAAATCTTTCCTCTTTATAATATTAGTATAGATAAGTTAATGCTTGACTAATACTTCAACCTATCTACTAACCCGAACGTGTTTCAGCTCAATAACAACAGAACCGACTGTCATAATGCCAGCGCCGGCGAGAGAGACGAAGGCTAGCAAACCTACGTCCAAGCTTGGCTACACTGTGGAGTACATGACTGAAGATAACATGTTGGCGCTTCGGTGAGTGTTTGAAATTTAAAACACTAAACATAGGTCACCTTTCAAACAAAATAAAACTGGATTAAAATCGGTTCATCAGTTTGGGAGCTACGATGCCACAGACAGACATAAAGATACACAGACACGTCAAACTATAACACCCCTCTGTTTGCGTCGGAGGTTGAAAACTGACAAGTTAGCAAGTTATTAAAAGACATACGTTTTTCTGCAATGATCCATTTTAAAAGTAGTACGCTAGTCATATTAGAATAAAGTACCTGTATAACGCGAGCTTTCCTCGGTATTTTTTTTTTGGTAAATTGTGTTTTTTCACTCAGTGGCTTAGTGTAGCTTAACAACGCCATCTACTGAAGCAGGTTTAGTGTTGCTACTTGCCAATAGATGTCAGGGAGTCTTTTGTAGCAGTTTTTCTTTACAGATTTTCTATACTATATATACATATAATATATAAAAGAATTGCTCGTTTAAAGGTATTTGATATTCAGTTGAAATGAAAAATCTTAATAATTTATGACAAAAATGATTTTGATAAGAATATTCAATTTTTAGAAGATTTAGAGAAGATAATGTCAAGATCGTGGATAATGCATAGGTTTTTAAATATCATTTCAACAGACTTTTAAATTCTTATTCTTTAGCTTACCCAGATCTAAACTGAGACAACTCAAAAAGTTTTAGCCTTATTTTTAACATTTTAGACACATTTTTTCATTTTCACAAAAAGCGAGGCCGTTTTCTTGTAAATATTGTGAAATAAACGTATGAAGAGGACCGATTTATAGTTAACGAACAAGAGTCAACATGGTCTCTAGATGTGGAGGCACAAGAAAGTCATAAAAATAGAAGCATAAGAAAATCAAGATAATAACCATCGTCGTGATGACCAAACCATGCCATAGCCAGCAAATTAAAAACGATTTAATTATTTCGCCAATTAAAGAGTTTTATAGATGACTCTGATAGCTACGTTCAGCAAAAAAAGAAGAACCTGCACCTTAAAGTAATTTGTAATTCATCTTTCTCTTCTTCAAGTGATAATAGTTCATCTACCACTTCAAATTCTAACGATAGTTCTATCAGTAGTTCCGATTCTGAAATTTAGACCAGGGCATCAGCCCTGGTGTCAACTGTAACACAAAGTCAAGACATTGGCAATAAAGACCTCAATGACCATGCCTTATGAAGAAGTAAAAAGAGTAAAAGAGAGGCTAAGAAGAGAATTGGCATGGGCAGCTAATATTAGCAAAGTCCTTAGGATTTCTGATATGGCTCATCTTATCTGTATAAAGGGTATATATTTGTCAAAAACAAGACAACCTTTCCTAAAATGAAGGTTCTAATATTAATTCAATAACGGTCAAACCGTTTAATAAAAACAGTTTCAAATCTAAATATGGTTTATTTTTTATGCAAAATCCTCATCCTAAAGTGTAACAACTCAAAAAATCGCGATAATCGCTTAAAATGATTGATTCTTAGTCCCAGTATATTATAAAGAGACAGTTACTACTTTTTATAATCTAAAATAAAATTAAGTTTCCTTACTTCTCTAACAAAAGTGTAGCTACGTTTTTTTTGTCTCCTGGAAAATGCCCTTTTTGTGTTGTTTCAGTTTAGATCTAGGTTTGCGAATATATACAGTTAGTAGGCACGTTATCTTCGCACTAGGTTTAGTGGCATGCCGCCAATTATATTGTCCACGACGAAGGACTGGGGGTCGATGAGGGGTTGCCGGCGGGTGGTCGGCGCTGGCTCCACGCGGAACCTGCTCAGCAGCGCCGCCACACCAGCCAGCGATTGGAACAGGCCTAGACGTCCACCTGAAAAATAAACAAAAAAGTAAAAATTTTCACCATAAACGGGCGTAACCAACATAACGACCTTGAAACGTCTGAACAGATCTTTAAAAATTGTAGATTAAGCACCATCTCAATCGCGTAAGCTTTTAAACAAAAAAAAACCGCATCGCAATTCGTCCATTCGTTTAGGAGCTACGATACCACAGATACATACACCCACGGTCACACACACGTTAAACTTATAACACACCTCTTTTTGTGTCGGGAGTTACAAAAATATACGTAAAAAATAATATTTGATACCTAGTAATACCCTTCATATCGCCTGTTTTGTGCCTTAATGTGCACTGGATCGTCCCAGATGGAAATTTCCACTCGATGCTTAAACTATAAAGTGTCCTGTGTTTTTGTAAATAAATTAGCTTTATCGGAACACTAGATGTAAACATGATTGATCACCGAACATCGTACCCATATAAGTTGATTCGGAGATAAGAGGGAACACGGGTACTGACAAACAAGTTTATAGTTTAAAAACTAAATACACGCTTTTACAGTTTCAATTTACCTGAAACATTCAATAAGATCCCTCGTCTGGAGCCAAACCAAGTCACGTTTATCATATCTATAATTTCATTGTCTACGTAATCTATCAACTCCTTAGGATAAGTGAAAATAGATTTGATTAAACCTGCAAGATTTAACCTAAGAAATAAGTGATTGAAAACCGAATCCAAATCCATTAAACCGTTTCTGAGATTAACAGAAACAAACGCATAGACAAACTTACAAAAATTACAAAAATCCTCATTGTTATGGAATGCATTACATAAATTAATAGTTTTCCCAAATATCTTTCACATACAGGCATTGATCAGTTATACCTACCTCTACTATTATTAAATGTAGAGTTTATTATCTCTAGATTTTCGAGGTCAAAACTAAATATTTTTTGTCCGTCTGGCGCCTGTGCACCACGCGGAAACAGTTGAATAAGTTCGGACGATGTTTTATGTTGTCCTTGTCATATTTTAAACTCGCTTATATTAAAGATGATCTCACACATAACTTAATAACTATTTAGAAGAACTACTTATATTCGCTTCATTTTCGGCCTTAGACAGATCACATTCACACTTCTCGGTTTCGCCGTCCACTATGCAGGAAAAAAATCGTATCTCTATAATTATTTAACGCACCAAATTCCCTAAAATATGTTGAAGATAATGTGTATTATGTAGGCAGTCATGATTGAATACTTCGTGTACTAATTTTGGAGTCAAATTGTCACTGTCACATTAATACAGAAGGGAAAATAAACTCACCAACACAATTTCGAGGACCTTCTCCGAAGGGCATGTATGCATATTTCTTTACATTTTCTTCATTCGCAAATCTGTCAGGTCTGAAGGTTTCAGGGTCCTCGAAATACTGGGGGTCTTTGTGTAGAACCTGTAATGGCACCAGGACGAAGACCCCTTCATCGATAGTGAGCGCTGTTCCAGAGAATGTATACTGCTTCGCACATTTCCTTATGAGGAACGCCGGTGACGGGTGTAGACGTAGGGCCTCCCTGAAAACGAGAATAACAGAAGCTTTTGAAATACAGAAAAGAAAGTTATTTTGTGGGCTGATATTTTTTCCAAGTCGCAACAAACGAACTGGATATGAATTACGTATAAGCTAATTCGCAATCAATAGTTTGTAATGACAATTGTCATAAAAACATTCTTACTTGAATGCCATTTCCAAAAATTTCATTTCTTTAACAGCTTCATAGGAAATTTTACCATCGTGTTTGCATAAAACTGTGTCTATTTCATTAAGACACCGTTCTTGTATTTCCGGTTCGAAAGCTAGCTCATGGAGAAGGAAACTGGTTGCTGACGACGAGGTCTCGTAGCCAGCGGCAAAGAATACGAACGCCTGGGCTATGAGCAGCGCATCATCCAGTTCAATCTCAACGGATTTCGCCGTCCCATCATTATTGAAATGTTCCAGAGATTGACCAACAAGCTTGCCTTTCTGTCTAACTTCTAAAAGCAAATCTATGAAGTCGTTTCTCCCCGATGGCTTATAATTTCTCTCTTTTAGGATTTGTTTTACTATAGTTCGAGCATTTTTCTCAATTTCAGGCACTAAATAATCTACATGTTTAAATAATTCTGGTGCTATACGTTTCACCAGATGAGCTAACGCATCACGTAGCTTGATTTTGAAAACTCGTCTCCCGATTTGTCGGAACAGGGATGACTCATCGTTCAAACTATCAAAATCCAGCCCAAAACCACATGAGCCTATGAAGTCCGTTGCATATCTCGCCATAAGCTCTCTGACGTCTTGGATTCCAGGTTTAGTGACCAAAAGCATTTTCGCAGCCGTTTTCTCAATTAATGGAAACATGGCTTTAATCTTGGCACTGGAAAAAGCTGGAGTAAATCGTTGACGCAGTAACTTCCACATATCGCCGTCAGCTGCAAACAAGTTGTTGTATAGTAGCTCCCTTACATGTTTATGGGAATGTACGCCTCGCTGGTGAAAATATTGGAAATCAGTGACGAGAACGCTTTTGATCAACTCTGGATCTCGGAGCACCAGACCTATGTCGTTAGCCATGTGCACTCCAACGTATTTCTCTTCCGGAAACTTTTCGCACCATTCTCTAATCTGTTCTGATAAACTGAGCTGCTGTGTGAACTGCCTGTACATGTTGCCGAAGAAGAACACTGGTTCTTCATGCTTCACACCTTTCTTCTTCCAGTAACCGAAATTCCGCGTTCCGAATCGCCATATCAAGTACACAATCAAAATAAATATTAGAACTATAAAATACATCCTGGTTGGTGCGTTAATAAAATACGACTAAAACATTTTTATTCACCTAACACCATCGATAAGATAAATACAAGTAACTACGTAATGTTTAATCTCAGCCCCGAAACCAAGGATGGTATAGATATAAAATTACGGATATAAGTATAATATGTTACCGGTTTCGGATACGTGTGCGGATTTGTTTTGGATTTTCTGATTGTTTCTGATATTTTCATACATGAACACTATTTAGGAATTGTGAAAGAGAAATGCAAATAATTTCATGACACATTTGATACTCTTTTATCGGATTCGGTTACGATAGCATAGCATAGTTTCATAACATCCCTGATCAAAACTTGTTTGGAACATTCATGTTATCGCAGGTACGATATAGCATAATATTATTACTGAGATGTACAAGTAAAAAATTATAAACTAGATTTAGTGTTCTTAGGTCAATACGTAACTTATAATAATTATGTCATGGTCGTCCGTTCGTCAGCCAATGAGCCAACATTCTAGTGCCCCTAGAGACCCTCGCACCCTTAGAATGAAAGTGACCTAACTCAAAATTCCTGTCATTTCTGTTTTTGCTATAAAATTACCTTAAAATGCGTACCCTAAAACCCTGTGATGAAAAAGAGCTCGAATTATGAGTAAGAAAAGGACAACCTAATAATCGGTCACTTTCATTGATCGCTCTATTCATCGATATATACTTTTTTTTTAAACTTTCTTGCTCATTTCCCACAAATTGCAATTTTTGAGTTAGGTCTCTCTCATTCTAAGGGTGCGCTTTGTACTAGAAAGCTTTTTGTCATGGGTATACACAGGTTTCCACGGGTATATAAATAATAATATGTCAGGTTTTTCACGTCTACCCTGTACGGTTTGCAGAGACCATTATGCGGTTTGGAATCTGTTTGCGAAATATTTAGCTTTAGAGTGATAATTGTACAATTTTATTCTGCGATCGATTTCAGAAAATAATGTGGTAGATAACAAATTGTTTGAACTTCACTGCCTTGCTTGAGTATCTTCGTGATTAATCTGAGTGGTTTAGGACTCAGCGACTTTCTATGACAGGAAACATTATTTATTTCACTTTTTGCACCATACCATTCGTACAATAGCAAAGGCGGACTTAATGCTAAAATAAAAGCATTCTCTTCCAGTTAATCTTGAGATAGTAAGAACACCACAAAATTCGCCACAGACTTAGATGGACCATTAAAAATACCAAATAAACCTTGCTTATTTTAGCATCAATAAATTACTACACCGTAAGTATTGCTTTGCTTAGAATCGTTCTGCTGTTGGCTATGCTAGTGTTTTATTTTAATTACTGTGATGTGAAAAACTATTTCCATGTAGTTTGCGTCTTATGTAAGTAATAAAATAGAGGAGGTCCGTTTAAATCTTGCAATATCATCGAGTTCTCTGGCTGAGATTGGTGTGCCGCAGGGTGCAATCTTGGGTCCTTTTCTTTTCTTTGTTTTGTGAAATAGCACACTGACATCGTGCAGGTTCTGTATAAATAATAAAGATAGACATGCTATTCGAATGATTAGTTTATTTCGTTTCACTATTTAATAATGCTAAACCTAACTTATATTAACATTCCTTGAGTACAATTTGTATGTTACCCCCGTAAACTAACTAGGTATAATAAAGTGTAAATAAATGAATAAAATAACTTCTTGTTAATTCGGCAGTAAAAAATAATAATATTATTACGAAGAACTACAACTTCAGAATTTAATAATCTTTCCACCATTATTTATTTATCAAACAAGACACTACATTCAAGTATACTAAATTCAAATAGAAAATCGTAATTCGTAACTATAAGGACTATGAAAGGTTGATCCAAAATCCATTTCTACCGTAGTATTGTCTGATGATCGCGATAGTTTCTGGGAAATATATAGCTTATGTAGTACTGCACGCTATGACGTAGCTTATTCGAATTTGCTGATCATTTTTGTGGTCTTTAAGTGTACCTAAATTCATCGGTTTAGTAGGCACGTTATCTTCGCACTAGGTTTAGTGGCATGCCGCCAATTATATTGTCCACGACGAAGGACTGGGGGTCGATGAGGGGTTGCCGGCGGGTAGTCGGCGCTGGCTCCACGCGGAACCTGCTCAGCAGCGCCGCCACACCAGCCAGCGATTGGAACAGGCCTAGACGGCCACCTGAAAGGGAATAATAATAAATAACGCTACGCACTCATAGCCCCACACTAGGATTCCCCGTGAACTCCAAAATTTTATGTCAAATTTGACCCTTGGCACGGAGATCCGGAACGGAAAACGGAACACTAGAAGTTAACATAATGCATCGCCGAAAACAGCATCCAGATAAGCAAAAATAAAGCGCGAAGAAAGGCGAGACAAACAAGTTTAATCGAAAGAATGTCAGATTAACACAGAAGGGGAAATAAACTCACCAACACAATTTCGTGGACCTTCTCCGAAGGGCATGTATACATATTTCTTTACATTTTCCTCATTCGCAAATCTGTCAGGTCTGAAGGTTTCAGGGTCCTCGAAGTACTGGGGGTCTTTGTGGAGGACCTGTAACGGCACCAATATGTAGACCCCTTCATCGATAGTGAGCGCTGTTCCAGGGAATGTATACTTCTTCACACATTTCCTTATGAGGAATGCCGGTGCCGGGTGTAGACGTAGGGCTTCCCTAGAAAAAAGAGAATGTGAGATGTTTTTGAGGACCAATCAAGGCATTTCCTTAGCTTTAATGTGATTTGAGTGGAAGTGATTTGAAGATTTTTTTTTAACCTTTTAAGTAAAATGATAAGTTCACTAATTAGTCTATTCAACTCCGACGCCAGAAACGCTCGCGTAGAAGAGAGATGCAAGGTGCGCGCCGGTCGAGCGAGCCTCTCTCTTTAATGCTGCGCGCGCATGGTAACGTTCCGGCAAATCTTACTTGGTCGTTACACAGTTTTCGTGAATGACACCCGAGTCAACCAATTTATAGACGTTGTCACGTCAAAAAACATTAAAAAGACCATTTTTGAAATTAGAGGTCCGTTTGCGAAATATTTGGCTTTAAAGTGCAAATTTTGGTTAGAGTCAAGTGATCGTGTGTACCGGCTAAGCGGTTGGAGTTGGACAAGTGAAAAAATATCTCGAAAAAAAATAGATTAATTTATGATGAATTTACAAGGAAAACTATCACGGCTATGTCAGCATAAATAGTTAATGAGTAAAGGTGGCCACTCACGGTCGCGCCATTTGGCGTGGCTCCAAATGACATATGTCAAAATGGCGCGATTGGACATACAGATTTTTATATCACGCGATCAGTTTTTCACATTCACGATCAAATGGCTGTATATCACGCCATTTGACGCGATGGACTGACCGTGAGTGGCCACCATAATAGTCGATAAACTTTGAACCTTTCATTGCTCGTGGCCTGACACGCACTTGCCCGGTTTTATAGTGAGAGGAGATCTAATAGAGTCTAGAGATCTCTAGTAGAGTAATAATGTTGAAGATACGTATAGCATGTTTATCGGCTACTGTAATGTTAAGTGTTAATTTTTTTTGTGAAATTAAAATAAAATAAATAGGTATTTTAATATATGTTTTTGGAACGTCTTCTGTGAAATACTCGTATACAATTTTATGATGATTTCGTACTTACTTGAAAGCCATTTCCAAATATTTCATTTCTTTAACTGCTTCGTAGGAAATTTTACCATCGTGTTTGCTTAAAACTGAGTCTATTTCATTATGACACCGTTCTTGTATTTCCGGGTCGAAAGCTAGTTCATGGAGAAGGAAACTGGTTGCTGAGGACGATGTCTCGAAGCCAGCGATAAAGAATACGAATACATGGGCTGTGAGCAGCACATCATCCAATTCAATCTCAACGGTTTTCGGCGTCCCATCAGTATTAAAATGTTCCAGAGATTGACCAACAAGCTTGCCCTTCTGTCTAACTTCTAGAAGGAAATCTATGAAGTCGTTGCTCCCCGATGGTTTATAATTTTTCTCTTTTAGAATTTGATTCACAATAGTCCGTGTATTTTTTTCAACCTCAGCGCCTAGGTAGTCTACGTGCTTAAATAATTCAGGTGCTATACGTTTCACCAGATGAGCTAACGCATCACGTGGTGTGACTTTGAAAGCCCTTCTCCCAAGTTGTCGGAACAGTGATGACTCATCGTTTAAAGTGTCTAAATCGAGCCCAAAACCACATAAGCCTATGAAGTCCGTTGTATATCTCGCCATAAGCTCTCTGACGTCTTGGGTTCCAGGTTTAGTAACCAAAAGCATTTTCTCAGTAGTTTTCTCAATCAAAGGGAACATGGCTTTGATCTTAGCACTGGAAAATGCTGGAGTTATACTCTGACGCGAGAGTTTCCAGAGGTCGCCATCAACTGCAAACAAGTTGTTGTATAAAGTCTCCCTTACATGTTTATGGGAATGTATGCCTCGCTGGTGAAAATATTGGAAATCAGTGACGAGGACGCTCTTTATCAACTCCGGATCTCGGATCACCAGACCTATGTCGTTCGCCATATGCACTCCAACGTATTTCTCTTCCGGAAACTTCTCGCACCATTCTCTAATCTGTTCTGATAAACTGAGCTGCTGTGTGAACTGCCTGTACATGTTGCCGAAGAAGAACACTGGTTCTTCATGCTTCACACCTTTCTTCTTCCAGTAGCCGAAATTTCGCGTTCCGAATCGCCATATCGAGTACACAATCAAAATAAATATTAGAACTATTAAATACATTTTGATAGATCAACTTGTTAACTGCGACTAATATAATGTTCAATCATTAGAATTGATAAGTTTGTTTTATCAACATCTTACGTCAACGTGGTAGTTGGATTTGTTTTTATTTCTGCCACAAAAGTAAACATGTTGGAAGACCTCTTTATAACGGAAATGGCAAGCGATAAGCAATTTATATCTTTATGTGCTCGCATATCAATGCAAGCCTGATGGTGTGCCATCTCTGTCCCCCATGGATATCAGCAACATCGAAGGCATGAAGAAAGAACTGGTCTCAAGTTCTCAGCCGAAACGAAATGACGAGTCGGTTTGCGGCTGACTTAAACAAGATGCTTTCAATTTATAATTTGGTATAGTTTGTTGCTGTCGTCGCTATTCCTCAGAGAAATGGAAAAACAAGTACCCAAAATAGTGTAGTATAGTTACGCACATAGTAATAAAATTGTTATCATTATTTAATAACAAAAATATTTATTTACTAGCTGTTGCCCGCAGCTTCGCTTACGGAAATTATGTTTTACCTTATTTGTACCTCTTGCAGAAGGAAATTTCAAAAACGGTGAATTTATATTGAAGTACTTATATTTAGTAATTTATATACTGAAGCCCACGATAAAATCACAAAGGATTTCTCCAGGAGCGGGTTTTGAAAAATAATCAATATTCACATTAATTTGTATTTTTTTCTTTTTTTTTTGCAAAATTTTGAAAAACTGAAAAATATATGTTCCATGAATTTAAGCAAGGAACATTTGATGCAAATTTGAAGCAAATTAGTTGATGTTTTAAAAATATTCCATACAAACTTTCATCCCGTTTCCCGGGGAAACCTTTCAATTTTCCGGGATAAAAAGTATCCTAAAATATGACCAGGAGTATTAGTAACAGTTTTACTAATTTTCATCGAAATCCATTCAAGGGTTTTCATGTGATGCCCGGACAGACAGACAGACAGACAGACAGACAATAATTCTAAAAAAAATATTTTTGTGTTCTAACACGTTATTGAAGTGCCCCCTAATCAAAAATTTTAAAAAATATTCAATGTACAGTAAATTTGCCCTTTGAGTTTTATTATAGTATAGATTTATGTACCATACATACAAAAAGTATAGAAACAAAAGCGGACTTAATGCTAAAAGCATTCTCTGCCAGTCAACCTTCGGGCAGTAATGAAACAACGATGGCGGTATATTTGACAAAGGAAAATAATGAAAGAAATACACAGTTGCTGTTGTTAAACGTACAATTATCATAAAATTACATAAATTACCAATAAAATGTACGGAATCTATGTCTATAGTCTTGATGGTCGTGGAAAAAGCCCTAATTCTTACGTAGTAGAGATAACTTCGAACTTTGACATAATCTCTAATCTTAAACGTACTTCTACAGTCTCTATCACAAACATTATATCGCACCTTTGGTGGAACAAGGGCACATCTTACAAAAAATCGTAAAATGACAAAAATTAAACAAAAAAATATTTTACACCTGCAAAGTACATGGCCATATTCACAAATAAATGGGTCGTATCTCATGCAAAGAACAAACACTTTGAAGCAATAAAAAGACGAATAATACGACTCGGAATGCAAAAAAAAAACTTTGAAATGGCTCTCCTGTAAAATTACAAAAGTGCAGTTGAGCCCTTGTTCCACCAAAGGTGCGATATGTCTGTGGTCTCTATGCTGGACGTAGGCATTTTGTCTAAGCTGATATTCTGAGAATAATAAATTAGTTTCCTATAGACATTTAGCCATTTTTCGAGATAATGTCCCCAGCGAGAAGGGCCCCAGGTTAGCATGATCCGCAAAGTGGTTAACGCGTAGGCTCCCTACGGACCAATGTCAGTGGCAAGCCGCCTACCACATTCTCCACGAAGAATGACCGTGGATCTGGGATGGGTCGTCTGCGGCTGTTAGGTGCTGGTTCTACACGGAACCGGCTGAGTAACGCTGCAACACCAGCTAGAGATTGAAACATGCCGAGACGTTCACCTGGAAAGAGATAGAAACAATGAGAAGAGCTCTCGCTCTCTTTCTCTCTCTCTGCTCTCTTTCGTTTAATTCAATATCAGCAGTGGGTCTAGAAAATAATTTTGATATTATGTATTTTAAATCCGTCAAACGCGAGTCGGACTCGCGCACTTTTCTCTCTACTAATGCTATAAGACATTGTCTCCAAACATGATTTTAGGTCAACGGAAAGTATATAAAGGCACCCTATAGGTTTTGATTACCTTACATAGAAGCTTGATATTATCACGGCTTGAAGTGATGGCAGACGTAATTATTGGATACTAGCTTTTGCCCGCAGCGTCGCGTCGCCCGCGGTAGAGATCGATTCTTTACAAATCCTACTTACTTTTACTTAGATTTAGTTGCCTGTGACTTAAGTAAACATGTATCATTTGATAGCGTGATTCAGAACTTGCAAATGAATTTTACTAACGCCATCTATTAACAACATCCGGTACTAAATATCTAGCAACTAACAAAATATCGATCTTCCCATGGGGATGTTTTACCGCGGTAAAAAGTAGCCCACGTTACTCTCCACCCTCCTCACTATCTCCACACACAAAAACCATACAATTTATCAGCTTCGTTGCGACGTGAAAGACAGACAAACAAACAAACAAACACACTTTCACATTTATAATATTAAAGTATGCATAGTATGGATTAATATTAATTTGATTCCTCCACGCATTCAGAAAAAGGGTCTTGGACAAACGCACAGCGAAGTGATCCTAAAAGGCTTCCAATTTTTCCTTTAGAGGTACTAAAAAAATTTCCTCGTAACTTATCCTGACATATGTTAAGATCTTACCGATGCAAGTCCTAGGTCCATCTCCAAAGGGCATATAGACAAATTTATGTAAATTTTCGACATTATCTGGACTAAATCTCTCAGGTTTAAAAGTTTCAGGGTCCTCAAAGTACTTGAGGTCTTTATGCAGGCCTTGCAGTGGCACCAGGATTCTGACGTCTTCGTCAATAGTTAGAGATGTGCCGGGGAATGTATACTTCTTTCCACATTTCCTTATCAGGTAACCTGGAGATGGATGCAGACGTAAAGTTTCCCTGGAAGTAGAGAGCCAATTCAGGATCTATATGGTAAAAACAATTTGACTAGGTTTTATCGATTTAGGTATCCGTTTGCGAGGTATTAGGGTTCCGAAGTAAAATGGTTTTGTCATGTCCGTCCTTCCGTTCGTCCGTCCGTCCGTCTGTCCGAAGCAAAGCGCCGAGACTATTAGGACTAGAAAGCTGTTATTTGGCATGGATATGCATATACACGGTGTAATAGATCCATATGCTAATTAAGAAGGTACAGTGATCGAAACCGGCAACTGAATCGATTCCACGTATTTTTAATTGTATTTTATAGCTTAATAATTTTTTATTTAAGAAATAAGTTATACTCAGTTCGAACGAAAAGTGTGAACATTCTACCCAGCGGCGCACGCACACATGAGAGCGAACGAGCGCTACGAGGTCGGTGCGCGCGTGTGTGTGAGGTACACCCCGACGGAAACAGCAGACTAGCTATTAGCGATCGAGCGATCATTACATAAAATATGTAGTAGGTAATGGTACGAAGATTAAATAGTAAACAAATTATGATTCTCTCTTACCATCACATTTTTCAGGCTTTGTACTGTAGACTGTGAACAATTTTGAACTCATTGATTAATAAACCTCAAATTAAAGAACAAAATTATTTAACAATGACAGTAATAAGTTTAAGTTTATTTAATACTTACTACAGTGTCACTTTTCACTACATTGAATGCATAAATGACGTACACCCTTAAACACCCCAATAAGAATACCTATTCAGTTTTAATCATAATACCTACACTGAAATGTTTTTTAGTAGCTTAATAATTGTTTATTCAAGAAATTAGTTGTTCTCGTAGAGGGATAAGAATGTTCATGATATTCTAAGCAAGCATACAGACTAACGCACACATGAGAGTGAGACCCACGTCACAGGCCACAACGCGGGCCGCCGGGGCCGGCGTGTGCGCGGCTATAACAGCTGATGCGACGAAAACGAATTCGACATTGTACATTAGACATTGTTAAACACAACATGTTTGTTACCTGAGTACTCATTTCATTTAATTGGTAGGTGTGTTATACTCGTATCACTTACTGAACACATCCAATTAGGTAAAGATTCAAAGATTTTATTGAACATAAACATTATTATTACCTACATATGCCTAAAATAATAGTTAATCGTACTAAGATAAATTGTTTCAAAAACAAATTATGATTCCCTCTTTCAATCACTTTTTACAGCTTTTGGACTGTCGACTTTGAATCATTTTAATTAATACAATGTCAATCGTTTTGGCATTAAAATGATAAGATACCTATTTATTGAAATATTTATTGTTTAGAAGTAGATATGTAGATAACTAAATTTTAAGTAAATTAATAGGTGTAAACGGACAATTTAGTACCTACTTCAAATTTTGTACGCAAGTAAACAAGTGATTTAGACATTTTTCTATGGGCGGGGCATAACACTTAACACGTTTGAGCAGACATTTTTTAATTAAAATTTAGTAAAATGCATAAGTTTATTAAGTAGGTTGTGAAGAATTGTATGAACTAAAGAGCTTTACTAAATTATTCCGTTTGGGCGCGCACTAAAAATCATTCACATAAAATTAAGTTAACTAGGTACCTACAATCTACATAATACGTTTAAATCGGACTTAAGTAATAATACAACAAAACAAAAAAGACTGCGTGTTTAAAAGCTGTGAATTATTAAAATATTTACAAATATTAAACAACCATTTAAATTTAGTTACTGTAGGTAACTTACAGGTCTGATAATAATTGGTTTCTTCCCTCTTCATCCTCATAGACTCCTATCAACTCCTGCGGCGTCGTCTTATAATGACATTTTCAAAATGTCCACCACCTTGTTCGATACACAATAATGCACGTTTTTGTAATTGTCGTTTAAGTTTATTTAATACTACAGTCACTTTTCACTACGTCAAATGCAGCTATTATTCCATTTTTTAGAACCTCACCGCTAATGGAATGTTTGAAATAAACACGTCCCCACAGAAAGAAGTCTAGTTGGGTCAATCAAATCAGCTGATACGGCCGGCGCGTGCGGTGTGACTGACTTTTTAATTTTCTAAATCATAAGATCACAAAAGCCGCCGGTCGCCGGGCTGATCACACCGCCGGCCGGGACACTCTCGTTACGTCTCGCTTCCTCCCGACTGTTTTTAAATATGCGGAAGAGAGAAAACGTATCGAAGTGTGCGAACTTTCTTAATAATATTTTTTTGATCTATTGCGTTTGTAGTTTATTCTTTAACGTCGTACAACTCGTACGTTTGGCAGTGTGTGTTTGAGGCTGTGGCTAAGTATAATAATGCTTGAAAGGACCCTATTGCATTGACTTAAGTTTCATTTTTGTTTGTTTCGACTGTTTAAAGAATTGGGTGACATCATTTACTTAATTTTAATTTCTTTTAGGAAAAAAAAATTACCTACATTAAAAATACGTGGAATCGATTCAGCTGCCGATTTTGAGCCATGTACCCTCCTAAGTTACATATATTTAAGATACACCATGTATATTAAAACTCCAGAATTGTAGAAAAAAATATTGAAAAACATTTTTTTCTGGTTTCTACAGGTAATGTGATGATAATTTTTTTATTCGTTGCGTACCCTTTACTGTGGGGTTTCGTTGAAAAGGTCTTCCAAAAATATTCGTCTTCTAAGACAATTTTTGGAATTAGGGGTCCGTTTGTGAAATATTTGGCTTTAATGTGCTAATTTTGGTTAGAGTCTAGTGTCAAGTGTTGGATTTGGACAAGTGAAAAAATTTTGAAAAATAGATTAATTTATGATAAACAAGGAAAAATATCTCGGCTATGTTAGCATAAGTAGTTAATGAGTAATAGTCGATAAACTTACTACTTCGGAAGTTCGGAACCCTACATTGCGCGTGGCCTGACACGCACGTGCCCGGTTTTTCAATAGGTATGATGATAGATTTTGAAATACTGTTCTATTTTTTGAGAAACATATCATAATTACAACGTATATCATATTTCCGCAAAAAAATAAGGTTTATTACAAAATACACTTTAATTTATAAGTTTAAAATTCGCACCAAAACACTTCAAAGTGTCATGGCGTCGCTTGTGACGCCACGCCTCAGTAAAGTAATAGACAATGGGCGCGTTCCACTAGACGCTCACAACGCTCACAACGATCAAATTAGTATGATATTTTGATCGTTGTGAGCGTTATGAGCGTCTAGTGGAACGCGCCCAATATGTAATTTTCAGTATTGTCATATTCATTTGTTTACTTAAGCGTGAGGTAATTCGCTCTGATTGAGACTGATTGGCGTTCAAGATATCATTTAACAGAAGGGATGATGTTAATATAGCTTTATATGAAATTTACATAGTAATAATAGCGTCAAACCTATGTATCGAAAGCCTTTACGAATACTTTTCGACAAGACTAAATATTTTTTTGCTGGCAATGTCATTTCATATACAGCACCCTGACGAGTTAATTATTTACCATCTTATGTCCACCCGTTTTAATCACTTTTGATTTCGATGATCTATTTTGCTTCTGCTAATCGATCAGTTACGCTTCACCCTATTATTCTTCAATCATACTCTTTCCCTATCCTATCAAAATATAGTGACTTAAGCCCCACACTTGTTCAGGAATAACTCTTTCGGAGCGTAATAATTTGTACATTAATTTACCACAAGTCCATCTCATTATGTACATAATTATCTGGCTATCTCAGCCAAAAATAGCTTAAGTAACTCATTTGTATGCAACACCGTTTCGCTCTGAAGTACTAAATATGTAAATACACAATTATGAACATCATAAAATTCAACAATGTAACACTAACAATTTTCGTACTTACTTGAAAACCATTTGGAAATACACCATTTCCTTAATCGCTTCGTAGGATACTTTACCATCATATCTACTTAAAATTTCGTCTATTTCTCTATGACACCGATCCTGTATTTCTGGTTCAAAAGCTAGTTCGTGCAGGAGGAAACTGGTAGCTGAAGACGAGGTCTCGAAGCCAGCGGCAAAGAATACGAACATTTGCGCCATGATCAACTGGTCATCCAACTCAATTTCAACAGATTTTGCCGTCCCGTCTGAATTAAAATGTTCCAGAGATAGACCCACAAGCTTGCCCTTCTGTCTAACTTCTAAAAGCAAATCTACGAAGTCGTTTCTTCCCGATGGCTCATAATTTCTCGCGTTTAGAATGTATTTTACAAGATATGCCATGGAGTCCCTAATCTCAGGATCGAAGTAATCCAAATGCTTAAATAATTCTGGCGATAGACTTTTTAGAAAATGAACTAGCGCGTCCCGAGGCGTAAATTTGACAATTCGCCTCCCTAGACATCGAAACATGGTATTCTCGTCACTCAAACTGTCGAAATCCAGCCCAAAGCCACACGACCCTATAAAATCTGTTGTGTACCGCGCCATCAGCTCTTTCACGTCGTGGTTACCAGCTTCAGTAATTTGCAGCATTTTCTCAGTTGTCCTTTCGATCAAATGAAACATGCCTTTGATCTTAGCGCTAGAAAAGGCTGGCGTCAGCCGTTGACGGGAGAGCTTCCATACGTCACCGTCACCTGTAAACATGTTCTGGAATAATGACTCCCTTACATGTTTATGGGCGTGAAATCCTCGTTGGTGGAAGTACTGGAAATCGGTGACTAGAACACACTTAATCATTTCTGGATCCCGAAGCACTAAACCCAAATTGTTAGTCATGTGCACTCCGACATATTTCTCTTCTGGAAACTTCTCGTACCATTCCTTTACTTGTCCGGCGAGACTGATCTTCTGCGTGAATACTCGGTACAAGTTGCCGAAGAAGAACACTGGTTCTTCATGCTTCACGCCTCTCTTCTTCCAGTAGGCGAAATTTCGCGTTCCGAATTGCCATATCAAGTACACAATTAAGATTAAAATTAAAATTATCACAAACATCGTATCTGCTCGATGCACTTTTAAATTGTGACAATAATTCGGTTTTATAGATTGCACAACGCGTCAGTGATGTACGTTATAAGAATACTTAATCCATTAAAATATTAACCTTCAGAATTTTATGCGGAATTGAGATAAAAAATCGAAGGTCAAGACGGTCAATCTAATTATCGTTGTTGTATACAAATGGAACCTAAAGTTGAGAATCCAAAGACAATGTGTCTAGAATTCAATAAACACTGTAAACTAATATATAAACACTGTAATGTCGTATTATTTTTAGATGGCGTTGTTACTGATCATCCAACGCCATCTAGATTCTGTGTTACGAATTACGAACATAACGCATAACGTATCGAAGAAAGTTTGATTTTACTCCCCATAAAATTTCATACCGCGGGCTTAAATATGAAAATCGATAGATAAGGAGTTAAACTTCAGAATTATTTTTTTTCTGCTTAATGTGTTTTTTTTATTTAATAAGTGATTGGATTATATTGAGTTATACACATATTTGCAGGGAGGAAGCCAAGAAAAAGGTGCACTATGCGAGCGCAGTGTACAAATGTGAGCTGTGTATCATCGGCTTCTACACTGAGCAACAGGTGCAGGATCATTTCGTTCAGGCGCACAGAGCGGTGAGTACACAGAGTGACAGAGACAGACATACAGTACACACCAACAACTTTATATATACATCTGGAGTCCAAGCTTCGAAGAGCTATCTGAAGACGGACTGATGACCTTAAGAATTGTAGCTGCTCGTGGGGTCAATGTCAATGTCACGTTATCCGTTTTAAAAGCTTGTTCTCCAGATGTAGGTATAAACTTCTTGGAACTAACATACACACGCAAATGTGATGTGATACACTAATGTTTTTGTCATGCGAATATTTATTCATTTTATTTGTCATAAATATGTGTGAGTTGTGTGTCCATGGTGCATTAGCATTATTTTAATGTGAGAGTAAATATAAAAAATGACATACTTTGGTAACAGCAACTTCAAAAGAGAGAAGCTGTTTTGATGATCCATGAGGAGTTAAGGGAACTCTTCAAATATCAAAGGCACACTTATAGATTTATGATGGTAAGATTGTCTCCATTGATACACTACCACCCTCCCACAAGCGCCGGACCACTCAGCCTGCAAGGTCTGCTACTTGTACGTAGAAGACGCCAAGTTGCGCGCGCACGTCTACGTGCACCACATGTTGTATGTGTGCAAGCTGAACCCTAGTATAAGGCTATGAGTGTGTGGTGTGATTAGTATTATTTAATGTTCAAAATTAAGTCTTGACGATCCTTGAATAAATTGAGGGAACTCCTCAAATGTAAAAGGCACATATTCAATTTTCTGATGGTAAGATTGCATCCATTGAGACATTACCACACGCCCACAGGCGCCGGGCCACTCGGCCTGCAAAGTCTGCTACGTGTACGTAGAAGACGCCAAGTTGCGCGCGCACGTCGACGCGCACCATATGCTGTATGTATGCAAGCTGTGCGCACACCCCGAGACGAGCGTGAAGCTGATCTCGCAGCATGTCAAGACGCACATGATCAAACCGCCGCCCAGTGCCTTGATCAGTATTGGTGATGCTAATACACCACCGCCGCTGGGAGGGCAGTTGCAGACGCCGAAGGTTAGTGATGTTGTTTGTTTGAAGTTTTATTCTTTACTAAAATTCATACAATATATTGCAATGGGCAAACTTAATCTCTAATGGCATTTTCTACTAGTCAATCCTGGTGATGATGAAAAGTTGCGATAGATGCAGCAAACAAGTCTTTACATAAATTAGTATAGATATTGTGTAGAGAACCCACACATTACACTATCTTGCTTCGAAGAATTATGATAATTAATATAAAATGATATTTTCAATAACATTATATTGTTAAGATTGTAATGATAAGATTTTAATTAGCTTCAACCCATTAATGGCCCACTACAGGGCACGGGTCTCTCCTCTTGAGGAGGCCTAGAGCATACTCCACCACGCTGCTCTAGTGCGGATTGGTGGAGGGGTTAGTGGCCAACCCGAGTGTCGGAAGTTTTCAAACCGCCCGAGGGCCTCCGACATGGCTTAACGACTGTTATCTTATGATAACAACCGGGACCGACGGCTTTACGTGCCCTCCGAAGCACGGAAACGCTCAAGAAGTTTTCGCCACTAGCGGTCACCCATCCAACTACCGACCGCGCCCGCTGTTGCTTAACTTTGTCGATCACATAGGATCGACGCAAGCCGCCGGGCTATCAGATTTTAATTATAATTATGTAATTGTAATAAAATTCTAATGATAAATTAAAATATTTATTTTAATATTTGCATACCTCAACAGGTGGAACTTGGCGGACCTAAAAATCTAATGTAATCTTTTATGTATATTACCCATATTCATGCAAATAAAGATATTGTAGTGTATTATATTGTAAGAAATCGTTACTTAGTGTTAAGGCCGCCTGTTTTGACTTCTTGTTTCTTTAATTTATTTAAATGCCTGTGGTATGCAAACAATAAGTCGTCTTCAGACAGAAGTACTCCTCAACTGACAACAGCACATTCACAATTTCTTTTGCTTTCAGCACACTTTAAAAGTGTTTCAACTACTAATATTCCTAGTTTATGTGTACAGTGTTATTTGTTGAATAGCGACGCAAGAAGAAAGGCAAGGACCAGAACGAGAGCGAGCCCGCCAAGCCGAGCGACCTTCGCAAGCTGCTGTCCAAGACGACGATAGTTGGCTACAAGTGTTTGGAGTGCGAGATGTTCTTTAAGTGAGTATGTATGACGTACTCACACAGACACAGACACACAGTGTTTTTGCTAATAAGAAGAAACATCCTAAAAACAACAGGTGTAAATAATTTAACACGGAAAGAATTAAATTTCGTAGAAGAAACTAATTTATTTCAGTTTCATTATTCATTAAAATCTTTGCAACAGTTTTATTCAATGCCAATATCAAATCTCTGTTCAGTTGTTTTATTAATCATCTGTCTATTTCGGGAGGTGGCCTGCTTGCAAGCCAGTAAATTACTCCCTGCAAGTTTTAAAGTTTACTGCTATATATATAGTTTCTTGCTCTGTTGTTTTTATAGATTTTCGTATAAATGTGAAGACATGACAAAATTTTATAAAATCTTAAAATCAGATAGTCTCTTATTTGGAAGAGAGTAAGCATAATGTTATATGACACTTGCTTGCAGTTGTATTTGTATATGTATGCCTTATCTGTCATATTTTGACCCATCTGATATCACCATAGACATAATACTACTAGACTAGACAAGCGGGCCTTCTTTGCGTCACGCTATTAGAAAGAGAAAGAGACCAAGGAGACTCGCGTAACTCGTAAGTAAGACAAGGATAGGTTTACCTCCTGCCTTTCTTCGCAGCGTGACGGTTTCACTTACTTATGCTCAGATACCTTGCCTAGTCTAGTAGTATTATGTCTATGGATATCACCTTTAGGAGATAAAGCAGAGCAGTGACAGGTGACAATAAAATTGTTACAGGAACTCGCGCGCTCGCAAGAACCACGTGGCAAGGTTCCACAGAGAGGGGCTGCAATGTGACCACTGTAAGAAGAGGTTCGTGAATAAGACGACGCTCGCGACGCATTTGAGGTGAGCTGAAGTGGAATACATGCTTTAATTAAACTTATCGTAGACTGAACACAGTATTAGTCTACTTTGCAACAATCCGCGTTTAACATGTATGATGGTATATACTCTAAAACATGCGTGATACCTCCCTCCCTCCCGCAACGGAAACATGTACTACAATAACTAAACGTATATACCAACATACATACCAGCACCAACACGTGTTTCGCCCCGAAACAGAGCTTCATCAGGGTAAGTTGACTCTACGATGGTTGCCAAGTTGCCAACCAACAACTTTGATTGTTGCAAAGTAGACTAATACTAACTTGATAACAATGGATTTCCGCATAGTAACGCCTGATACTATTAACTACATTTTAATTGGTTACTAGACGGAAAGTTGATATGACATGTCATCTGTCATCCTGTTAAAAGTTTATCCTCGTCACTACAGTTAAGCTGTGATCTGCGATCTCTACCACAAGGTCAAAATATCGGCGTACAAAATTAATATCGTGAGTATCCGTATTAGAATGAAATGGAGTGGAATGTTTGTACTGCCAAACAACTCGACAACGCAACAGTGATGCTTTTGGTGTTCTTTGCATAAAACAAGATACCTAGTTTAAAAACTAAATACTCCATTTTATAGTGTCAATTGAATATTACCTGCTAAAGAAAAAATTGTGACTTTGCAGTTAACCGTGAAGGAGGCCCTTCGTCTGGAGTCAAACCTTAGTTTGATCAGGTCACGCTTATCATAAAATGTATTGTTATCAGAAATAATAATATGTAAAATTAGATAAGTGAAAGTAGGACTAATTAAGCTTGTAAGATTTGAGCCACTCA
Organism: Thymelicus sylvestris; assembly: GCA_911387775.1. Classification (NCBI taxonomy): domain Eukaryota; kingdom Metazoa; phylum Arthropoda; class Insecta; order Lepidoptera; family Hesperiidae; genus Thymelicus; species Thymelicus sylvestris. Next base: position 8,251,601 of record OU426911.1, read on the forward strand.
TACAGAGTAAACTAAATAAAAACGTATCTCAAACTCATTCCAGGCTGCACGAAGGCCCGTTGCCCAGGGAGGAATGCCCGATATGCCACAAGATGGTGCGCGTCATCCAACTGAAGTACCACATCCAGCGGCACCAGAACAAGAGTAGATACGAGTGTAAGGAGTGCGACAAGGTGTTCTCTCACCTCGCGACGTACCACGCGCATCTCAAGTACTCGCGCGCGCACGCTGATGAGGCTGTGTTCAAGTGAGTTGGTTTGCTGTGGGTACTTGGTCCTTCGAGCCGGATTTTGGTCCTTCGAGCCGAATTTTTTATTTGGAATCGTGGTTGTTTAGTGTGTATCGGTAAACTAAAGTGATTTTATTTTGGTACTTGATATTAATGAATGTTAATATTATATTTTACAGATATCCCTGTCCAATGTGCAATAAAGGTTACCCCACGAAGGAGTCGATGCAGGATCATTTCAACTACCAGCATTTGGGAAAAACGACGCATAAATGTCCCATTTGTAACAAGGTAACTTTACAGATATACTACTATACGGTATAAGGTAACTTTACATATGTATACGGCACGAGTAGTGTTACCATATCCGAAGATTAGTTTTCTTGGCAAAAACTCGTCAATGTAAAGTCTTAATGCTCACAGACATGTTTTTGGACAAAATTTAAAACTGATTTTTGAAAATATTAGTTCGGTTCGATTGTTGTTTATAAAAGCATAAGATTATCTTACGTAATATTTAATTTCTCTCGTGTATATATCGTTATTTCAGCCGATAGCGTCCCGAGCCAACGTGGACAAGCACATGATGCGAGTGCACGGCGAGAAGAAGGAGAAACCGAGGAATCACGTGTGTCAGGTGTGCGGGAAGGCGTTTACTGTGAGTATCTTTTTATAACATTTTTATTTAAACAACCCCCGACAGTTTTATTTACACTAAACACAGATAAAAACATTCTCGGCGACTTAATCGCCTTTCAAAAAAAATTAGGTCAAAATCGGTTCATCCGTTTTGAGCTATGATGCCACAGACAGACATACAGGTCCACAGATAAAACGTCAAATTTAACAACCTTCTTTTTTCGTCGGGGGTTGAAAATATAAGCAGATTTTTAAATTGTTATTTTATTCGTGAATGGATTTTTTTTATATAAATTACTTTTTGGTATATGTCTGTGTAAAATACTAAATGTGGTCCCAAGCTTACTACAATATATCAGTGAAAACAGCATCTAAATTTGTTAAGCAATTTTCCAATCAAATATGTAGTAGGTACTATGATAAACAGACAAAAATAAAATCATGTATTTTAGCTATATTTTTTATGTGATTCTTTGTTCTCACACACGATAACTAATCTAATACATGAATTTATAATACATTTCAGGATAAGAAAGCCCTAACGCAACACATAGTGATCCACTCCGGGGAGCGACCTCTAACTTGCGACGTTTGCCAACAAAGCTTCAAGCAGAAAGCGTCGCTGTACACTCACCGCAAGAGGGTGCACAAGTTGGCGCCGGCGAAGAGAACTGTGCAGTTTATGGACTCGTAGCAGAGACATTAAAACTAGTGCTTAAAGGAAGGTGTTGTCAGGACGGCGGCTGAGCCCCGACTGGCGGCTGTTCAAGTCGGAGCGGTGTATATATGCAACCGATGCAGAACTTCGATACCGTGATTCAGGTCGTGACGTCATCGTACACACACCGCAAGGCGAAAAGAACTGTGCAGTTTATGGACTCATAGCAGAGAGATTAAAACTAGTGCTTAAAGGAAGGTGTTGTCAGGACGGCGGCTGAGCCCCGATTGGCGGCTGTTCAAGTCGGAGCGGTGTATATATGCAACCGATGCAGAACTTCGATACCGTGATTCAGGTCGTGACGTCATCGTACACACACCGCAAGGCGAAAAGAACTGTGCAGTTTATGGACTCATAGCAGAGAAATTAGGAAACTGGTGCTGAAAGGAAGGTGTTGCCTGGACGGCGGCTGAGCCCCGACTGGCGACTGTTCAAGTCGGAGCGGTGTATATATGCAACCGATGCAGAACTTCGATAGCGTGATTCAGGTCGTGACGTCATCGTACTCAAAGCAAGAGGGTGCTCAAATTGGCGCCGAAGAGAACTGTGCAGTTTATGGATTCGTAGCAGAGACATTAAGAAACTAGTCTTTAAATAAAGGAAGGTCTCTTAAGTAACTATAGTACTTTTCATCAACTATCTCTGCAGTTGGGTTATAAACATTACATTTAATATAAAATTTTAATTTTTATAATCCTATTTTCAACGCTACCAACATTACGCCCAACTGCAGATTTTGAAATGCACTATAGTGCTTTGGCAAAGGGAGATCTCCCGCCAGGCGAGGTGTTGTTACGGCGGCTGAGCCACGACTGATCTTGTCGGAGCGTAGTATAAATGCAACCGATGCAGAACTTCGATTGCTTCGTGAATTTCGTGTGCTTCAGTGTTCTCAAAGTGCTTCGGTCGTTGTCAAAGTGGAGAAGCAGTGTAGTGATGAGTTCTACCAGTGCGTCTTGTATGGTACAAGCGAGTGCAAACGCGTTGTGAAGTGATTTTTAATAACATGTAATGACTTGAATCTTAACTTAAGTAAAAAATTTGGTAATGAAGTGAGTCGCATTTGGTGAACAATTCTCACTACTTTTAATGGAATTTTAATCTTTTTTTTAATCTATTTTTAAAAGTTTAAATAATAATCGATAGGAAACAGAAATTAGTTTTTGAATTAAATAACTATTTATTCTTAAATTATTTTCATTTGGTGTTTGCCTTATTTTAAACTAGTGGATACCCGGCGTGTTCCACTACGCTAAAAAAATATGTATGGAATAAGTGGAAAATGTGCTTATTGCATTGTTTTAGTGGTCTCAAACCATCTTCGCATACTACCTTTCAAATGAAATAATTTTGGGGCACATCGGTTGGATGGTTTCAAAGTCTATAGAGGACATTTTTTATGTTGTATATAATATAGATAACAAATTACGATAAAAACACTACTGTTTACTAATTAAGACTCTTCTAAAAACGGATATATTATAAGATAAAGGCTAATAGACGTTCTAGCAGCGATAAGGACAATGACACACTTTGTCTGTTGTAATCATGTTGTTTTTCATCATTCATTTATTTATCTGGCCAGTGTCATTGGACTTTTATGTCAATTGTTTTTCAATATTTATCTGTTTGTTAATTTGGATGTTCAGATCAAAGGTCGTATTTAAAATAAATCTGTATCAAACAAAAAACGTGTGTGTACTTATCTACGTACGTAAGAAGTTATACTTCTTCGGCGTAACAGAACAAAAATAGCTAAAGATTTCATCCCGACACAACTCTTTGTTTGTAAAATAATTAGTTATCAGCTAACTTCGTCATGTCGCGTTTTGGCTGTCGGTGAGCTTACGCATCGTAAAAAAATTCCAGAAGCCCCATAAGAAGTATAACTTCAAAAATAATTATAGCACAAGCATTATTTTCTTATCCTACTGATATAAGTGTGAAAATGTATGAATGTTAGTTACTCTTCACGCAAAATTACTGAACGAATTTTCATGAACTTTAACTCACAGGTAGACCATAATCTGGAATAAGATATAGGATTTTTATTATCCTGAAAAACGAGGCGAAACCGACGACGGAGCAATAGTTTGTAATATATGTAATAACTTATTACATAATATAATTACATCGTTAGTTTTGAGATCTGTAAATAAATATAGAAATAAAATATTAATAAACATTATTACCAAATCAATATTAATGTTATTGATTAATTGTTGTTATAATAATCCACATTAAAGTGAATTATTGTCTTAAAGATATTTTGATGAGTATGAAAACCAAGTGATGAAAATAAAAATATAGAAATATTCATGGATATTTATAACTATAATCAGTTTGACTAAACCGGAATCAATACAGTTTTGACAAAAGTTTGTGGACTAAAATACATGTAGGTATGAAAAAAAAAATTAGGACTCAATTTGTGAAGTAGCAATAAATATAATAATTATGTAAATGTATGTTATAAATTTTGCTATTAAAAGATTTTTATACCATTCATTTTGTTATTTCTTCTAAAGCTATCTTAACCTACCTTAAATATGTACTCTCTCCCATACCTACCTTTTTAAACCGTTTTATTTAGCTTGCTCTGTTTGTTTGAGTCAAATCTTCCAAGCGTATTAGAACTACATCCACTTATCCTAAAGGAATTGAAAATTTACATATTGCTGACTTGCTGTAGTTCTGATGACAATGCATTTTTGTGATAAGCATGACCTGATCCTGATACAACACACAGGTATCTACATTCACAATACAACATAATGTATTTTAAACTATTAGGCGCTCCACCCACTGAAGACGCGTCCCGCCGCGGTAGGCAGAGCGACGGATAACACAACTGCGCGCGGGGTAATTTCCCGCGCGGTGCCGCGTCGGCAGTGTGTTGTGCTAGGCGTGATTTCTATATAAATTGACATAATTGCATACAATGGTAAAATCTGCCATCCCGCGCACCGCGACGGGACGCGGTGCAGTGGGTGGAGCGCCTTAGGTACCTACTTGTTTTCTATTATACCGTAAATAAAGTCCTTAGTCCGTAAGAAAAGGGCTTGAAGGACACAATAACCCACTAAAACTCGATAGTCTTTTCTTCGACAACCGAGCTGACTTTCCCGTCCTTGTCACAGCGGATCACAATAAAATTGTGACACCTCCCCCCAGGTGTGACGTATTTTATGAATGGCCCCCAAGCGACGCCAGGCCAGATTTTACTAAGACGCTGGTTCCTTCAACCCCTGGAGAAGATTGGCTCGGCTTCGATTTGGACTTTTCTTTCTCGTAGAAGAACATAGAAGTAGAAAACATGAAAACCCGAGAAGGAGTTTAGACATTATTTTGGAAAACTTTTTATGCCGGAAACATAAAGGTTAGCTTGGGAAACAGAACTGTGTGTTGATTTATTTTATAATACTTACACAACCGATTTGTCTCTTTAACAAATGTTCGCTAGTTATCAATATATTTTTATATTAGTAATTGTTAAAAGGTAATTTTAAAAAATTTCCCGTACCGGGAATCGAACCCGAGCCTCCTGGGTGAAAGCCAGGTATCCTAGCCACTAGACCATACGGGATGTGATGATGAGATTGAACAGTAGGATAATATACTTTTCGCTACAAAGAAGTAATTACAGCATGGAATGCTCTTAAAAACAAATATTAAACAAAAACTAGGAGGCAATAAATATTTTACAATCTACAGGTGATTGTTGGTTGGTTAAATTGTCAAGTATCAGATTTTCATGGTTTTAATTTGTTTTTTTAGGGTTCCTTATACATAGTTTCAGTATGTCATCATCACGCGGTGGTAACCACATTATAAGGTGCGTGGGGCAGCGTGGGTGATTATTGCCTATTTGCATAAAAAATTATAACCGTTTGTGTCCACATTTAATTTTATTGTATTCTTAAAACCTACTTTAATAAAAAGTGCCTACATAATATAAAAAGACTTCCCGTACCGGGAATCGAACCCGAGCCTCCTGGGTGAAAGCCAGGTATCCTAGCCACTAGACCATACGGGATATGACGACAAATAACACAACAGTGTACTGTAGTGTTCTTTTCACATCAACTAAATGAATTCTATTACAGCTTAGAATGCTTATAAAAATTCAATATTATACAAACAGCAAAATAAATATTTAGAAGCTACGGTCACAGACTCACAGTAAAGGAATCTACGGGTGTCTGTTGATTGTTTAAAAAAAACAATTCGGTAGTTTCTTGCTACTTCTTCTCTTGGGTCCACTCATGGCACGGTACCTAAAACTTTGTTGCAACAGTGGCGTATATTGTTGTATTGACTTTCTTGAATCTTTTATTGAAATAATCTGAATTTTACCAAGAAAAAATAACCGACTTCAAAATAAATCAAAAACTACTTGTCAGATATAGCTCTTTATGTAGGAACACATGACAAATGACAAGCACCAGCTTTAGCTTAAAAAAAGAATCGTCAAAATCGGTTCACCCAGTCGAAAGTTCTGAGGTAACAACTATGATATTTACTAAAACATCATTGGGTAACAAACGTAAAAAAATACAGTCGAATTGAGTACCACCTCCTTTTTGGAAATCGGTTAAAAACCAAAGTAGGTAACTGTTCTCATAGTTTTTCAAATGGACAGTTGCTATTGGCAGTTTGGCACCAGCGGCCTTTTCAGATGCACATGGACAGAGATCTCAAAGTGGTAGGGTATATTAAATAGGCCAACCTCTTAAAATACAGTGAAATGTTTAGTGTTTCGGTCGGTGAGTCAGAAATACGTAATGTGATCTTTGTTTCCATTTTGGCTGACAATGCATCGCTGATGCGCGGTCTTCCAAAAAAACTTTCATGCGTAAAAACAAACTACCATTAATTTTATGTCATCTTGAAACCTTGTTTAAGTAGAAAGTATTACAAAAAAGCTTCCCGTACCGGGAATCGAACCCGAGCCTCCTGGGTGAAAGCCAGGTATCCTAGCCACTAGACCATACGGGATATACTCAATGATGTTGTATGTATAGGGAGGTAGATATGCTGAGAGGGCGTTGAAATTAAGTCAGTAGAATCTAGTCAAGTGTAGCGATTTCATTGTAGACAGTTGATAGATGCTTCAGAGTGAGGCTGTCTGTAGTTGTCACAAAAATGCCGAGTTGTGTTTTGAGATTTTGCAAAAATCATTTCTCCAAATTCAATAATAATGATGGAGTTACATACCATAGGTAAGTACATAAAACGTTATGTTTAATTTTGTTACTAATATATAATATTTCTTTTAAAATTGATTAAAATATTAAATGTAATAATTATGGCACATGCCATTCGTCATAGACTAATAAGGCAGAAAATCAAATAAGGCATAAAAGTCAATTTAAGACATTTCGCAAATTGAACCAAATGAAATCTTTTTATGTCTTCAACCCATTAATGGTCCACTACTGGACACGGGTCTCTCCTCTTGAGGAGGCCTAGAGCATACTCCACCACGCTGCTCCAGTGCGGATTGGTGGAGGGGTTAGTGGCCAACCCGAGTGTCGGAAGTTTTCAAACCGCCCGAGGGCCTCCGACATGGCTTAACGACTGTTATCTTATGATAACAACTGGGAACGACGGCTTTACGTGCCCTCCGAAGCACGGAAACGCTCAAGAAATTTTTGCCACTAGCGGTCACCCATCCAACTACCGACCGCGCCCGCTGTTGCTTAACTTTGTCGATCACATAGGATCGACGCAAGCCGCCGGGCTATGAGCGCTTCGCCCTATGCAAACCCTGAGCTACTTTTATTATGATATCAAGTTTTAGATTGTTCGTAAAACAAAAAGGTTAAATATCCTTTTATCTTTCATTATTTTTAATTTTCCTAGATTTCCAAGTGATGAGCTTATGTGTAGTCGTTGGGTAAGCATTGTTCAAAAAGAACGCAGTGAAGCCAACTGGATGCCTACAAAAAATAGTACGATATGTTCTGTACATTTTAGTCAGTGTGTTTGTGAGTAAATAACAAGTGTACGTTGTTCCTTTACTAATATTAACAATGTTTTTTTATATATTTATATATTTCCCATGGACATTAACGACACTAATGAATAACGAATACAATGACGCGCTGTCCTACGTGTTTTCTTCTTATCAAAATCAGACACAATTTCGTTTAAGTTATTGTATTTTTTACTTACTTTAAGTTTTTTGTTGTGTAATATAATTTCAAAATGTTAAATGACAATAATAATATTATATCTAATATGTACTAACTATTCGTTTCATTCAGTGTCCCTTCTGCCTGACTACTCTATGTTATGCTTTGACAATTATGACATGTCATCGCGGATCGAAAACTGAACCTCGTAATGTATGGACATAACAAATCTATGGTAAAAATCTTTGGATATACTTGACTAATCGAAAATTTAAATCAGATTATAATGAAGTCTTTTGTTTATGATCAATTTAATAAAATGAATGGCTTGTAGTATAAATATATGGATTATTTAATTATTTTTAACCTTATAATAAAATTATAGCACCGTCATAATTATGGGAAAAACATTAAACAATAAAAAAACAAGATTTTTCCATAGACATTCCACAGCCATCTATATTAATTAGCTTGGCTTTGACAATTACGTCATTTACAATCTGTCAATTTTATTTGACATATCGTCACTGACAGTACTGACACTGACACTTGTGACTTGTTTAATTTTTTTTAGTAAATCTGAACGACGTGTTTTATTTTGTTACTCTACAATGTTTTGTTTTAAAAATTTTATGTTAAACTTACGTCCAATATTGCCCATTTATTGCCAAAAGACACATTAGTTTTTTTCAATATATACGTTCTTTTGGTGCTTAATGCTGAATGTGTTGTGAATTGTTAATGTGAAATCCTATTGTTGAATCTACAATGGTTTAGTGACCTAAAGTGGTTGACATGGTACAGTGGTCGTGAATCGTGAATACAGTTCAAATTTGGAACGCCTTGGAATTTTTAGACTGAAACAAAAGTATAACGTAAGCATCTATGGAATGGAATTAAAGAAAATATCTCATAAATCTATGTAGAATTTGCCGCGTTTATCTTTGTACTGCGCGATTTATTTTCAAGGTGAGAATGATTATGGTTTTTTATTCCTAAAATCGCCCTATATTAGTCATAGCATAGCAGTGTTTTAAAAAATGAAAAGTCAATGGTCTTAGATGAAGCATTCAAAATTTTAAATGTTTATATGAACGAACATTGTTGTGTTTTAAAGGATTTGGACTTCTGTAAGTCCAAATCACACAATCTTGTTGTTTACTTAAATAAATGTTATATGTAGATACCAGATGCATACCTTCTGTTGTGATAAACTCAGTGACAATAAAAAATCCGTACTGTCTTTTGGTTGCTAAAAATTAATTTTAAAAATATCACAAGGATACACCACAAGGCGCCCTAGTGCTTCGTGCTCCACTAATATCTAAAATTACATAAAAATTTGAACAATTTTAACCCTTATTGATTACTTAGAATGCTAATGCTTGACTACAAACCCACCAGATGTTTCCACCTGATAATTAACAGAAATATGGGTAAGGACCAAAAACTTGACGTATTAGCACAATGGAGATCACAACGGAACTTATCACACTGGAAAATAATTGTAGCACAATGGAGCATAAGGTTGCGTGTAAACAGTAACATTTTAGATTACCTAAAATGAAAGAAATTAAAATTATGTTGCAAGTATTTTTATTACAAAACAAAATGAAATGTAAATAAAATCAATCAAAATTTCACGAAAAAGAAGTAAAAACAAATAAATCTCTCATTAAAAAATACTTATTAAGTTATACCTACAGTGTGTCCAGCAACTAACTAGCGATAATTTAAGGGCATGAATATACCTAATTTTATCGACAAAAATACCAACATGTGTCGGTGTTTAAAAGCTGCCAAAATGTGGTCCCTTATAAATAACATTCAAATTATTTGGATTTTCATTTTTTAATTTTTCACAGTACTTTCGACATCGTTCTGCGGCTGAAGAATGCATCTGAAAAGCAAATATAGAAAACAATTTTTGAGAAGAATACAATAAAATATGAAAAAAAAAATCAAGTTAATAATACATATTTAAATCGTGATAAACATACCTTTAGGATCAATTTCGTGTCACAACGTCGCACAACGGAACAAAAATTCACGCGACAACACCTGAAAGATGCAAAATTTCACAAATTTAACAACGAATTGACATTTTTGTACATTCTTTTGAATAGAACATTAAAAATGTAACGTATCTATAATATAATTTGCTAGAAAATCGTCATAATATTCGTAAAATACTCACCTAAAGTTTTCAAAATATTAACGACCAAACTGATGAGATCGAATCAAATGTTAAATTGGCAAAGAAAAAAACATTGTGGTCTATTGGAATTTCTATAGCAAGCACAAAACCAACGTTGCCACACTATATTGTTAAGAAACTTCAAAAAAGGCTTGTGGTTTCAATATTATAGCGTCGCACAACAGGAATATCACAATGGAATGAATTTTGGGACACATACATTTATACCTGTAAAACTTTAAATAAGGAAGATAATGAGTTAATGTTTGTCAAGGACATTGCTAGTATATAATAATATGGTAGTTCATTAATGTAGATTTACAAATTACAGCTCACGTAAAAACCAAACAGCATCAAAAATCTTCTGAGGAAGTCGGGTTGGGACATTTTATTTTCTCTACTTTTCTAAGGCAACAATTATACTGTCATGTTTTGATGATGAAATTAAAAAATCAAGGTAGTTATTTTTAATGTTTTTCTTAAGCTTACATGTTTAGAAGGTATGTATAAGCAAATACAAAAAAAATATTTTAGGCATGGAATGGACTCTGATTTTCTTCCAATTTGAGTTGGACACTACAGTATGTCTGAATCCGTCAAAAATTTGGTCCTTACCCATATAGTTAATAGTATCGGGCGTTAATTTGCAGAAATTCATTGTTATTTTTATATAAGTCTACTTTGCAACAATTTGCGAAGTGCAACTAACCATCATAGTCAACTTACCCTGATGATGCTCCGTTTCGGGGCGAAACATGTGTTGATGCTGGTTATGTATGTTGGTATATACTTTTAATTGTTGTAGTCATATTTGTTGTGGGAGGGAGGGAGGTGCCACACATGTCTAAAAGTATATATACCATCATACATTTTAAACGTGAATGGTTGCAAAGTAGATTAATACTAACTTAATTTACGGAATTTTTATGAAACTTTATTAAAATTTGTGCTAGGTAAATAAAATAAAAAATAAACCCAACTGCACATTAATAATGATCATGTAATAATTTTTTTAAATGAGCTCATTAATTTTATAATACCCATATTGCATTATTCAATTTATTTTCATTTTTTGATACTTCAAACAATGGCATCTCACAGCCACCATATTTTTTCTAATTTCACTTTATATCTAAGACCACTTGGGCTTTCAAAACGCATCTAACATTACCTTAATTATATAAATTGGTCCAGCGGTTTCGAAGATATGAGGTAATAAAGAATATAACATGCATAGTAAGAAATACATGGGAAAAACATAAACCTTCCTGGCAGTCCTGTAAAAACAATTGAACTATCCAACTGTTTGTTGAAATATAACAACAACCAAAGCACCATAATAAACGTATATGAAGACATTAATCTCACACACATAAGAACCTCTTAATGTGTAAAAGTTATGTAATAATGGTGATTTGCATTCGACTTAAATGCCCTCTAATGGTTAACATACCACAATCATTTTAGGTACATTATTATAGTTACGTAATAATGTTCAAAAGAGAAATGTAATTATGTGTTATTCTCAATTTAAATATTATCTTATAGCCCGTACACACGCATCAAGTAGTTAAGTAGTTAACTAAATTTTAAGAGAATAATTTTTAGTGTGTGTCCACACGTAATAATTTAGTAAAGATCTTTAGTTCATACAATTCTACTTAACTACTTAAGCATTTTACTAAATTTTAACTAAAAAGTGTCTGGCCAAACGTGTTAAGTAAGCGTAATAAGCCCACCTACTTAACAGAAAATAGAAAAAATCTAAATTACTTGTCTAGTTGATTACTTAACTACTTAATATGTGTAAACCAAACATTATAGTAAGAGGCAAACTATATAAACTAGCTCTCGCCCGCGACTTTACCCGCGTTTTCCGGTACAATAAGTACCCTATATGTTATTCCAGACCATGGTCTACCTGTGTGCTAAATTTCATCAAAATCTGTTCAGTACTTTTTGCGTGAGTTACATACATCCTCATAAAAAAACTTTCACATGTATATTATTAGTAAGATTGAAAATTATCTTTAACAGTACAGTACGGCCGACGTATCTTGGTGAATCGAGTGAATTGTCGGAACATTTTCTATTTTATTGGGACTCTGGACATCATGTGAAATGTCGGGACAATCCAGACGAATCCCGACTATCTGGCAACCCTAGTCTCGGTGCTTTGCTTCGGACAGACGAACGGACATGAAGAAACTATAAGGGTTCCAATTTTACGTCGGAACCCTAAAAACGGACTAGACACTGTGCGTGGGACACACACTTGGCCGTTTTTAAAATCCTTTTTAGAAGCAGTTCCAGTTTTTCTTTAAAAACCTGATTGATTTTAGATATGACGCTTAACATTTATGGAAAACATGTTTTGTATGACCAATTCACATTCGGTCGGACCAAGGTCATGTATGAATTGAAGTCTGCGAGTTTAAATTAAATAATAAATAATAGTCATGAGTGTCATGAACTTATTTAATTAAATACTCGTAACCAGTTTATTGAGATGGAATAGGGATGTTGACTAATTTTAGGATTCAATTTGAGTTAATAGATAGAACCTTAAGATTCGCGAAAAAAATATTATAAAAATAATAATCTTCAATTTAAAAACAAAAATTGATAAATAAAAATCATTTTCAAATTTCCCACCAAAAACGTCACGTGACGTCACTAGCCGATATTCAATACTATCTGTCGACTGAAGTTAGCTGCACTTCCATATAAAATAGGAACAATGACGTCATAAGCTCTAAATGGCGTTTGAGGTCACGTGACAGTGAGTACTATTTTTAACATTTTAAAATAATTATATTTAATTTGTTGTCATTGATTTCGAAAAAAAAAATTATTTTAGGTTTTTAAATGTTGTCCTTGATACTTTAAACATAAAATTTTAATTTACTGATAGTGTCAACATCCCTATTACAGATGAACGTATGTAGCGTCTATTATGTTTCAAGAGATCTAAAGATGAAATGTATAGGGTGAATAGAAGGTACATCATTACTTTTCGAGGAAGTTTTGAACCCTCAACAAAACTCTCCCCTGGCTACGAACGTGGTGTAATCATTCAAATGTGTAAAATGTAATTTTTTACAAAGTTGTGTGATATTAATATACCTAGCCGATTTCTTCGGATACGTTACTTACAATCACGCCCGACTGCCCGTAAGGCAGCTTAATAAATCGGTAGCAGGTTTAACAAGCTGTAACTAAGTGACTGGAGTAACTCTAGACTTGCTAGGTAATTAAATCTGGGTCACTACGGTTATTTAACTAACGGGGAATAATAAGTCAAGCCGCAGATTTTTTTTTAGGCCACGGAAACCAACCTCTGATTTTATAACCAAGCCATGGGAAAATGAGAAGGCTTCTAATAAACTAATTCGCCTTTTTTTTAATGCCACCTGAATATTCCAAAAAAAGCGTCAAATAAAGAACAACAAATATTTTTACTTGTCCCACTGATTTACACATTACCATCTAATTTACTAACTCGGCCACGGATTTTACAATTAACCAACATTTTACGTTTTACAGCTTGAGCATATGTTCCTCAAAAGATATAGTTCAAGCTTGAACTAGAAAACATCATATTTTATAATTTAGCATGTAAAATAATACATCGTATTCTTTTATCATGAAAATAGCGGCTGCATGATTTGTTTGACGCCAGTCAGAGGGGTGCCACTGTCCATTTGCACCAATCAGAGAGCGCGATTCGATTCATGCGGGAATGAGTTGTGACGTGTATTTGTTTATTGTGAGTTGCCACGTGTATTTGTTAAGTGTGAGTTGCCACGTGTATTTGTTTATTGTGAGTTGTCAAGTGTATTTGTTTATTGTCATTCTATTGTTGGTGCACTCGTTGTTACTTATGTGACAGAAACAAATCGCTGCAAACCCGACTCCACGTAGTCTTGTCTGCCCTGCCCCTAGAGTGTAATGTAAACCCGCGTAGGCGCGGAGGGGCGAGGCGGCCCGCGAGCTGAGGAGCAGGTGCTTTTAACGCTCGCCGCAGCAGCTGAGGCTGGCCGGCATAGCCGGCCAGCAAGCCGAAGCTGCGGCGGTGAGCGTTAATAGCATCTGCGACGATATGATCGCGTGGGACCGCCAGAGCCCCGCAGCGCCGGAGCCGTGACAGAAACCATGTTTGCTGATTGCTTACTGCATGCGGAATGCCTCTTGCTGTTTGCCGCATGCTATAGACCTTTTAAGGGTGTGTAACGTTTGAAGATTTGATTATGTATTAGAAAATTAGATTAAATGAAAAATAAGTCAAATGAACGTTATATAAAAAGAGCATTTTTATATAGTATTATAAAATTATAAGAAGTAAACGTTAAACTAAATGTTATTCGAGCAAATTAATGAATTATAACATTATAATATGAAATAAACATTAGATCACATGAAATTATGTTATTTGTTCATATAGCATATGAAAATTATATCATGTGAACATTATTTCAAGTTATATTATACTATAAGTTATTATACTAACTATTACACACCTTAATTTTAGGTAAATTTTGATGACAATTCAATATATTTGATGATAAATTTAGGTATTTTGATGATGAAAAATATAGGTGAGTTATAAATTATTCATGTTTCAAAAAAATTAAAAGATGCTGAGTTATAAAACTAGATGTAGATAAAACTACTTTATTGATGTCATATATCAGTATTTTAGAAGTTTACTATTTGAATATATGTTACAAATGTAGATGCTAAGAAATAACTACCATGCTAAGTTGTATTTACAGTAGCTTACTTTGAAGATTTATAGTGGCTAAAAGAGTATTTTTTAGACGCGCATTGATGGTGGCTGACTTAGTAATTTAGAGGACAGGGTAAATTTTTAGTCGACAATAATGCTATTAAATAGAAGTCAGTTTAATTACCACCCTTAACTAACTACTAAATTGGATCTATTAATTGGTTCGGCCTCGTCTGAACTCGGGTCGCAGTATCTTACTATCTTAGTTATACGAGGAATTCTTGAATCTAAGATGTGTAATTGGTTCGAAAACTGTTCTCTCGATTCGGATGAAAATAACAGCGTATGTTTTTTTGGGTCAAGGAAGCGATTTGTCACAGTGTCTTGCAGAAACTTTCAGTTTCATGTTCTAGGAAGAGGTCGGTGATCTGTTGAGTAGGTACAAACAGTTGAAATAATTTAAGTTTGATTATGTTGCTACTTGCTACTAGGTGGAGCTAATGGACGTACCGGGAGGGTTGGAGGGGGCCTGCTTCCCTTGAATTATTTTTCTAAGGACCAAAAAAACTGATTGCTCTCTTGTACCATACAACCACCTGATTTGCCGCGTCCCTTAAGTCAGAAGCGGGGTACGCTTATTAGCGAGCTGTTCCTGCTAGTCTATGACACTAGTCTATGTTACACTTTTGACGTTATTTTAAAACACTGTCGTCTGTAGTACTATTGAGTATTCTTGGACCCCGTTCATGGGGGTTCAAGTGAAATGCACGTTTATGGATCAGTGTTTATTATCCTTACTTTACTAATAATTTTATTATTTCCTTTTTCCAGCTTGCACATGACATAGTACAAAATCCAAGATGGCGGCAGTACAAAACCTGGATTCAACGCGGGAAATACCGTTAACCGAAAGCAGGCGTGAGCGGGACAACATGAACAATGAGATATCTTCCACATCAAGCGAAGAACAGCCCTCTGACACGATTGGTCAGTTCAATAATTTCTACAAATCTAGATACGCGGAAACTGCAGTCTCAGATAATGAAATACTCGAAAACAGAAATAGAAACGTCCAGCGTAATCATTACAAATCTATGGGCAACATTAACAATTCGTATTCAAGGGAATTTAATAGTAACTCAAGTGTTCAAAATAGCATAAGCAACGTAGATATAACATTACACGCTAGTGAAATAAAGAAATTTGAATCGCTGCAAATACCGATAGTTGGTTATGAAGTAATGGAGGAAAGAGCTCGATTTACGATTTATAAGTTAAAAGTTGAGGATGATAAGAGGGACCAATCTTGGTTAGTTTTTAGGAGATATACGGATTTCGTTAGGTTGTATAATAGGATAAAGGCAGAGAAGCCGAATTTGATGCTGCCGCTTCCTGGAAAGCGATGGTTTAGAGACAATTTTGAGCCCGCGTTTTTAGAGGAACGGGTCAGAGGCTTGCAAATCTTCGTCAATGCGATTCTCAGTAAGCTGTCGAATCATCCTATCGTCAGAGAGTTCTTTTGCCTGGATGAACCTCCTCAGGTATTTAGTTACCAACCTGAAGTGCAAGCAGTTTACGGTGCTCTAGAAGATTCAATAACGACTTTGAAGATGCAGTTAAAACAGAAAGATGCAACTATCATGCATCTCCAGAAGCGAGTGGCTCAGTTAGAGGACAAAGTCAAAAATTGTCCTACGTGTAGTACAAATAATTAAGTGTTTGTGTTATTGAACAGTTACTAGTTGCGGGATTTAAACTAATAGGTTTAAGTGATGTTTTTGATGATGATGATTCTGTACCGACCAAGTTGTATTAGAGACGATTATTTTGTAAGGCGTTTGTAGACCTCCAGTTTTTTATCGGAAGGAACATTGTATTTCTCATCGGGGTCACCATTTTAACAACGGGAGATCTCCTGTTCGTGTCTCCAAAGTGGTGTTGCCTAGGGGGCGACCAAGTCTCGACTGATCTAGTCGGAGCGTTGTATATAATATGCAACCAATGCAGAAAACTTCAATAGCGTGATTCAAGTCTGCGTGACGTCATAGTGTGACATGTAGTGCGATGTTGCCACTTCTGAATAAATTAACCGGAACCAATAAACATTGTGCCGTAGTATAAACGGTCGTCTACAAACGTCCTATTATTAGTACTTTTTTATGTTTGGAATTTTCACGTTGAAAGCTACAAATCTTTATGGATTTGTCTAACCGTCCCTTACGTAAGAAAATATTGAATTTTATACTGTTACTGTAAAAACGAAATGTACAACAAATTGTCGATTGAAAAAACTTTTATGTTTGACATGGTTCTAATTATATTTAAGTAATTTTAGTACAAATGTTTATCCACTACTCAATTTAATGCTGTTAATTTTAGTTTAATGTCATTTTCATTGCATTTAGATCGATATTGCATTTTACATCTGTATTTTTGTATTAATAAGATTTAATGATTAGATTTTATAGAAGCCCATCTGTATATATGTTTTTGATATAGTCTAGGCTAGGCTAAAATGAACCAATGGCTATTTAGTGACTTATTGATATTGTTTTTATCTAATACCTTTAAACGAGCAATTGTCTTATATTTATATATACTTATATTCTCGGAATCTCGGACACGGCACTAACGATTTTCATGAAATTTAGTATGCAGTGGGTTTCGGTGGCGATAAATCAATCTAGCTAGGATTAACTTCTAGAAAATGTAATTTTATTCGTGTTTTCAGGCAATGAGAAACTGCTACAATATCATTGACTCCTCCTGACATCTATTAGCGTGTAGTAATACTATTAATTGGGAGCAAGTAACTGTTTTTACGGTCAATTTTCATACACAGAGATGGCTCTCCTTTCCTCTATACTCCATGGATTGAATTTAAATACGGCCAGAGGTAATTTTAGCCTACTCGTATATTCAAACAACATCGTAAATGAACCAACAAACATGTATTTATTGTACAAATATTAAGTGATATTAAAATGTATTATTATTATATTGTTATAAGTATGTGTAAGTTTGATATTTAACACGATATTGTGCTCGGATTTTACTACCTATTTTCTAGGCTAAGGCTAAAACAATAGTATTACAGAGTATAAGCTCGCGATAAAAACGTTTTTTGATAGGGTAACATGTATAAATATCAAAGAATGACTGGCGCGAGGTTTACAATTCTGACATAGAATGTGTATACTTACTGCTAAATTGAACATGTGTAATAAACATTACATTTACATGTTAATATAAAAAGAAGGTTCGCTCTCGTTTAAAGTGAGCAAAATTATTTTAAAAACGTGTGTGTACTTATGTACCCACGCATGTAAGAAGATATACCTATTTTACTTCTTTGGCGTAACAGAACAAAAATAGCTAAAGATTTAATCCCGTATGCCACAACTCTTTGTAAAAGGAATCAGTTATCAGCTAAGTTCATCATGTCGTTTTTTGGCTGTCGGTGTGCGGCATCGTAAAAATGTATACTCATTTTTTTCCAAACGCGCCAAAAGAAGTATAACTTCAAAAAACCATTTACCAAGTCTGTTCTAAAAATTGTTTAAAAAATGTTAATTAATTTAGCCCCAATATTAATTGAGATATTGCTTTTTCGCTGAAAAGCACCAGATTTTTGTTATGTTATAAGTTCCTACTAAGTTCATGCATATTGCATCCTTACTGGGACATACTTAGGTAGGTATGTCATCTATTGAAAAGCATAAAAGGAGAAAAAGAAAAGCATAAGAGGTCCCCGCGCGACCGCGGAACTGTTAAGAAGCAAGATCTGTATTCTCCTAGTTTAAATTCGTAAAATGTCTTTTTTTCCACATATATATACGAAAAGATTATGTACTTTGTATCCTCAAAAGTGTTACAAAACAGTGGCATAAAAAAATCAACTAAACAAACTTTTTCTAAAGTGTAATTACACGTTTTAATTGCCGGTGAACGCAAAATAATAGCAAGATAATAGGGCCGTGTGCAAGTGCAGTGCTAGTGACTCAGTGCATACTACTGTGAGTTCATTGACCCCTAGAACGCCGGAGAACTCGTTGGCTAGAACGTAGCAAAATCATAGCAATAATTTCGTCGCTTGCGGATGAGCCAGCGTGGTGTAAAGTGCGTGGTAAAGAACGCGGCGTTGCGAACGTTGTTGGTGAGCCTAAGTTCAATCCCCGCCGCTCGCACTTTTTTTTTCTGCTTTTTTTTTGTTACATGTAGTTGGACTTTTTCGAGTATTAATTATTATAAAAAATATTTGGACATTTTTTAGTGATTTGGACATATTTGAAAATTAAATATTTTCTCTGTCATGAGTTCGGGCAACGGAAATATAACACATCGTGCAAAAAAAACCCCACCGCTGATTTCGTCTACTCACCAAGGGGCTCCAAAGAGCTTAAATACCCAAGATAACAACAGTCAAAATGTTTTCCTAGACGAAATTAAGGACTACATTAGAGGGCTGTTAGACAACCAGACGGAGAGCATTAGACAGGCAATTGAGGAGGTCAAAAGCGCCATCGATAGCCAGAACCAGCGTATAGAACAGCTGGATGCTCGAATTACTTTGCTGGAGTCGAGGACGCAGGTACCACAACCGACGGGTGCGCAAACCATAGAGGACACAGTTACACAGCTACAACTTGAGCTTGCAGATAGAGACCAAGCAATCCTATCCAATGACATAGAGGTAATTGGCTGCCCGGAAGAAGCAAACGAAAATTGCATACACCTTGTCATGACCCTCTCAAAAAAAATTGGGGTGGATCTTGACGAAAAGGATATTGTGTGTGCAGAACGAGTGGGACCTACGCGGAAGGTGGTCACAAGCGGGCCTGCTGTGCTTCCTCGACCTCTTGCTGTTCGCCTGACTCGCCGATCTCCACGAGACGCCCTGCTAAAAGCAGCTCGTACACGACGAGACCTTAATACCGACGGCCTTGAACTACCTGGACCTGCGAGAAATATTTATATTAACGAGAGGCTGACAAAATACAATCGCCACTTATTCCAGCGAGCAAGAACCTCAGCACGTGGCGATAAAAAATTCAAATACATCTGGGTACGAGACGGGAAGATATTTGCACGTCAGGATCAAGGGCAACCCAGTTTCAGGATACGCACGGAATTGGACATTGAAAAAATTTTTGGAAATTATCACACTTAATTAAATTTTGATAGATAATTGACAGTTTTACCACCCTTGAAGAATCTACACTATACACACATCCCATACTCATACAACTTATTACACAATAACACTTACACAAATATAAAAAAAAACAACACAATATACACCTTAATTTCATAATTTTATCTATTTACATTTATTTATTATTTGTAAACAACTTCAAAACTTACATACACACACCTCACATTTATACAGACCTTCACACTAGTATATATAGGCACATATTTATAATTATTATATATTACATAACACAAACAGATAAGATAAAAATACATATTACTATTTATGAAAGATCAGAGAACGGCAAAAACGTATCTAAGATTTGGCTTACTGAACGCAAGATCCTTGAACACAGGCGAGGATGAGCTTCTCGTCACCTTCCTTAATCACTCACCTGACATTGTAGCAATAAACGAAACATGGATCAAAACAGGAGAAGAGACTCTCGCACCCACAATTCCTAACTATAAATTCTTACATAGGGCTAGACAAGGAAAGAGAGGGGGAGGGGTAGGTTTTTATGTTAGAAAAGACATCAAGACAACAGTAATAAAACATTCTCCGTCATCATTGGAGCAGATGTGGCTAGAAGTAAAACTACCAGGGGTGCGCATAGCTATAGGTACAGCTTACAGACCCGATAATGTTGGGGTCCCAGAGGCTCTGGATGCCCTTGACGCATCCTTGAATATTTCAGCATATTGTGACTTCACGTGCATTCTTGGTGACTTTAATATAGATGTTTCTAGTACGGATTCTTTAAAATTTAAAGATCTTTTAAACTTTTGCCACCACCATAATCTCAAGCAACTGGTTGAGGAACCTACTAGGATAACAGATACTACGCAGACAGTGTTAGACCTTGTTTTAACAGACAACCCCCAAAAATGCAAAGGTATAAAAGTGATACATAACAACAGTTTGAGTGATCATGCATTAGTTCTAGCCGACTTCGATATTAAAAAGCCCAAAATTACCAAAAAATTTAAATTTCTTAGATCACTCAAAAATATAGACCCCGATGCTTTTAATAAAGATCTAAATACTATACCATGGGAGTCTATCAGTACTTTAGATAATGTAAATGACATGGTGTATAATTTTAATGAATTAATAATCAATCTATTTGACATTCACGCCCCAATCCGGAAATTAGTTATTAAAGATAAACCAAAGCCCTGGATTACAGACGTAGTAAAACTTATGATGAGCTTGAGAGACGAAGCTCTAATAAAAGTGCGCAAGGATAAGAACTCTTCGAAAGACTACTATCGCAATCTCAAAAATTTCGTTACAGCTTCTATAGAAAGAGAGAAAAAGGCATACTTTAACTATTCCATTAATGAAAATATAAAAACACCCGCGTTGCTATGGAAAAATATAAAAAACACTGTGCAGCTCGACACTGAATATTCAAACATCATTCCCGAGAATTTAAACGACCCGGAGAAAATTAATGATCATTTTCTTACATTACCAGATAATACTAATTTAGACCAAATGAAAAATGTAATCAATATCAATATACAACCAGAAAACATTCTAAACATTAAATCAGTGACAGAAAAGGAGGTGAGAAAAATTATTTACAATATTAAGACAAAAGCATCAGGACTAGATAAAATAGATATAGATATGATTAAGATGACTCTAGATGTAACTCTTCCTATCATTACAAAAATTATAAATAAGTCAATAGAATCAAATAAATTTCCATCATGTTGGAAAGAGGCGAAAGTTAGACCAATACCAAAGAAAAACAACGTAACTGAGTTGAAAGATCTTCGACCTATATCCATTCTGCCTGTTTTATCTAAGGTTTTGGAGAAGGTAGTCTTAACTCAAGTTCAAGAATTCGTAGAGACCCAAAAAATAGTACCAAAGTTCCAGTCTGGTTTTCGAAGAGGCTACGGAACAGAAACTGCCCTTCTTAACGTTACAGATGACCTTACTGAAGCCTCGGATAAAGGGATGAGCAGCATAATGGTGCTCCTTGATTACTCCCGTGCTTTTGATTGTATACAACCAGAGCTCCTTTTAGCAAAATTAAAGCATTACGGCTTCTCAAATAACACCTGCGAATGGTTCAAATCCTTTCTAACACACAGGCAACAAAGAGTGGTTACTGAAGACAATAATGGTGAGCTGAAGGTATCAACTCTAAAAACACTAGAAAAAGGTGTACCACAAGGTTCATTGCTTAGTCCTGTGTTATTTACTATTTTTACTGCTGATCTTCATGCACATATAAAGCACTGTAAATACCACTTGTACGCAGATGACACACAATTGTACTACTCATTCGCCAGTGAAGATACACGAGAGGCTTTAAACAAAATTAATGAAGATCTTAGTAACATTAACACATGGTCGAAAAATAATTCCCTTTTTCTTAATCCCATGAAATCGCAAATGCTGGTATTAGGTACAAAAATGCAAATCAATAAGGTGCTGGATAATAAAATTGATATAAAAATTGAAGATGTCGTAATCGAACGGGTCAACTCAGCTCGTAATCTTGGATTAATTATTGATGGTGACCAAAGATATGTGGAACACATAAATAATAAAATTCGAACTGCGTTTTTTAAGCTAAAAACACTCTATAAAATCAGAAATTATATTAGCGAGAAATTACGTGTACTCTTATGTGAATCGCTAATACTCTCTCAGCTTAACTACTGTAGTTCTGTCTATGGTCCAAGACTTATGGCCAGTACAGTGAGAGCGATACAAAGAGTACAAAACGCCTGCATACGTTTTTGCTATAATGTTAGTAAAAGAGAATATATTACCCCATATTTGAATAATCATGGCATTTTAAATATGAGTGGAAGAAGAGAACTTCATTTCGCCTGTGTAACTCAAAGGGTGATATGGAGCAAAAAGCCTGAATATTTATTCGAGAAGCTGGTATGGGTCAAGGATTTGGCAATACGAAATCGGCGTAAGGACGATCTTTTAAAGTGGCCTAACTACAAAACTTCTCGGTATCATGGGTGTTTCAGGTTCTCTGCAGCAAAAATCTGGAATGATTTACCACCTCCAATGCGACGGAAAATGAGTTCTGAAACATTCAAATGTAAGTATAGATCGGCTTTGTTAAAAAGGCAAATTGCTGCAGAGAATTTGAACCATGCCTACTGGAAACTCCTTGAGTTAAAAACGTTTTTCTGATCAAAACAATATCTACGCACATACACGCACAAAAACACCTACACACATGCACACACATACACATACTCACGCGCGTGCACACACACACACACACACACAAACACACACACACACACACACCTACACACTAAAATAAGGGTATACAGCTTTGTTTTTTTATGTTTTGTTAATTTAAATTTTCTATACTTATTTTTTTTTTTATTTGTCTTTGTATTCATATGGAGTATTTTTTTTTTTTTGTTAAAATTAAGGGAGCCGGGGACATCGTAACTCTAATCCCGTCCACCAACAAAGGGATAGGGAGTGGCTGAAAAACAGCGCTGCATTGGACAATCGTCCTATGTTAGCACAAGCTGAGCCACCCCCTTTTGCCCATCCATAAACTTTTTGTTTGTATTTTCTTACGTTGTAATTTTTAATGTTGTGTGTGTGGCAATAAATAATTTTTATTATTATTATTATTATTATTATTAAAATAGAAATGTTCCTATATTTTTTCAGATTTAATGATCAAAGCGTTTGCACTTGGGTCAGAAATCAAATATTTGCGCGTTCTTTCCCCTTCGGAGCATAATGTACAAAACGCAAAATGAACAAAACGCAAAATGTACACAACACGCAAAATGTGCAACAAGGACTAAGAGCGCTTGTATACGTCCGTTTTTTTCACCGGATAACGGACCGTGTTTTTTGCCGGATTCGCGGTGGTGTATGCTAAAGAATGAATGTGTGTACATGCACCGGACAACGGTCCGGCGAACAATTTACGCCGGATGCACCACCGCTCCCCCTCGGCGCGACGGACACTTCTCCGGTGTAAGAAAGAGCGGTCATCCACGCCAGTGTATTAGTGTGTGTTGACGTTGCCGGACGTTTCGCCGGTTTTCTTTAAATTAAGTGCCGTCTACCTGCATTCTTTTAAAAATGGATGCTATTGACATGGAATTGTTAATAAATTTGGTTGAAAATAGGCCTGTACTGTGGGACAAAACCCAAGAACGCTATAAAAATATACAGTGGAGTTTGGCCACTTTCCAATAATATAGGATGAACCCACGATGACCTTTTTCGTTTTTTTTTTGGATTTTTTTTTTGATTTTTCTTGTACCAATAGTAGACCAATACGAGTTTTTTTTTCTTATTATTAAACATTTCACACGTGTGTAATCTTTGACTACCAGTTCAAAACTAGCGCATATAGACGGCACTCCAAAGTAACATCCATCCGGTAAAAAAATATATGTATACAAGGATAGCCGTTTATTGACGCTCCGATATCCGGTGAAAAAAACGGACGTATACAAGCGCCCTTAGGCCTCTTTCATTAATTTAAATTAAGAGTTATTTGAGTAAATGTACAATTTTATGACAGATACTTGACATCCCTACCTACCCTAAATATATTTTACCACCGTTACGTCTTATAGTAAGTACCTACCTGCAGAAAAAAGAATTTCCAATACATAAGTAGTATTTACCAGGAAATGAAAAATGTGGTAGAATTTTCGAGTTTTACACAATTTCCGATATAATTTTCTTTGTTGTAAAGAAGAAACTGTTTTTTTACTTATTTATGACAAAATTACCGGGTGCTATTTGTAATTTTTAGAAAGTAAAGAATTAATAATAATAATATTGTGATTTTTAGCGTTTGCTATAGAAGTTTTAATATTATTAAAACTTATTCCCATTCGATAATAATCTCTATCTACTGTACCTATCTATTATACGATTCGTAACTACTGAGATAGTTTTATTTATCTTTGTAGTAACCGCTTTCAGTTCACTTTGGAGTCTCATCAATAATTTTCGCAGGGCATGCCGAATAACGACTTCAGCTTTTTGATGCCTTTGTATTGGAGTTTTCGCCTTTTATTCTTTCATCTGAGGTTTTCGCATAGTGCTCTATCTTCTATTGAAATAGGAGTATAAGAATTAAAATGTTATATTAAATGTAATGTTTTATATTATCTCGTAATATATATAACCTTTGATGAACTCTATAACAACGCTATTATTATGGCGAAGTATGTACATAAAATGGTTTTTGAAATTTAAAAGATCTGTACTTCATCATTTATGAAAATCTGTACTTCAATGCTACCAACATTACGCACGTACAGATTTAGTTGAAGAGCACTTTAAGGATTCTTTTCTTTGTTTAAATATAGCCCAGGAAATGAATAGACTACGATAATTTTTATGAAATACTTTTTTTTCAATTCTGTAAGTAGTTCTTTTTAAAGCAAATACTAGAACTAACTTTAATTTTATTTGTCATAGAAATATCTGTGTCTGGAATAGAATCCGTAACATACAATCATAGAGGTATTATTATTACTATAGAGTGCGGGTATCACACAAATGGAACGGTACGCATCGTAGGCAGATGATCTATAGATACGTATATCGATACGTGTATGACGGATATGGATGTATCAATTACGTGCCGATCGGCAACGAGGTATCGATAAGTTATTTCGATAACTTATCTTATTTCCTACTATTAAACGAGAATTTTTTTATATAAATAGGTATGTATATTTATTTATATATTTGTTTGTTACCACGTTCTCGATAACAGCACTAACGATTTCGATGAAATTTAGAATGTTATGGTTTACGAGGGCGACTAATCGATCTAGCTAGTTCTCATATCTGGGAAAATTTGTTTTCTCTATTTTCACTTGAGCAAGCTCATTTGCCCAGGTACTTATTACACCATTTGTTGTACTACAGTACATTAATTGTACCTATGGCACCCATAATAGCAGATTCTCCTAGTGATGGAGCTGTTAGTGTGATCTATATTGTTGGTTATTTAAAATACGAAAGTCACTCAGTTTTTTAGTTTTACACGAGTATTCTTGTTATTTAGATAGTAAATGTTTATGGTACAAACAACCGAAGAAAATATAGACATAGACTCAATTAAATAAATCATCCATTTTAATATTAATCTTGTTTTAATTTAATTTCACCTAAACTTCTATTTATCACGAAACATTGTCAAAACTTCTTTGCACAGCAACAATATATCGATGACAATTTGATAGCTAGGAACTTAAGATTGTCGTTGATTCATAAGTATTGAAAGACAGATCGATATTCTAAATCGTTTGAATGATTTCTTGATCGATATAATAATATTTTAACTTTACGCTTGAAAATTAGAGACATATTTTTAAAACTGTGAATTGTTATTTTTGTCTTTTTCTATTACTCAAGGTTACAATGACAATGATTTTTCGTTCGCATCATGGCAAATAATTTTAAACAGAAATATTTAAGTCGGTACTTATCAATTCCCATAGTCATTTTCTATAACAGATAATGAAATTTAGTCGCTGTATCATATGAACCGACTCCAAGTTTCATTATATATACTGTCTATGGCAAATTGACATTAGAAGTCGGCCATATTTGTTTACGACTTTAGACTCGACCAAAAAAATGGACTATAGACTACCTGCGCCGACTACCTGGGCGAACCGGTCCCGATAAGCGCTGGCAGATCGGCGCCGGTAGCCAGCTTTCTACGTGAATACGCCCTTATATTTACATTCCTAGCTAACGTTAAAATACTTTCGCATTATAAATATTACAAAGTATATCATACAAAACACACACTACAATGATTTATAATAAATATTTATAAGATTTTGATTTTTTTATTAAAGTTACATAAATATAATACGTTGTTCTCATAGCAAACATTTCAAAACATATTTTAAATATCGACTACAGCGTTGGTCGCATCACATCACTGCTGTCTCGCGAGGAGAGCGCGGTGCGCGGGCGGTCTTTCCGTGCCCGCCCCTCACGTCTCCTTCACACCCGCGATGCGTGATTTGTTTTCTTAAAAATAAATATAAAAATCAACTTACCGATGAAATGTGATACTGGATTTCAGTTTTGTGTGTTTCCTACTATCGTTTTTGCAAGATGGAACTGCACATTTGACCATTTTGATACGTAAATATTTAAAAATCTCTCTAGAACCTCACACCGCTAGCAATCAACCACGACTACAAGCGCTCGCGACGGGAACGTCGTGTTGTTCTCACCCGTGCCTACTGTTCCCACTTCGTTACACTCCCTCTATACTAATAATAATACCTCTATGCATACAATACATCTTGGGTTTCCACTTAAGACGTTGGTTTTTCCTTTTATTATTCTTGCTTTATCTATAAAATTCATTTAATTTTTTTTCATCAAACTGGATGTAATAATCCTTTAATCTTCCTTTATGTATTAATAGTAATTTAGACAAAATTCCTTTACTATATTTTTTCTATATTTTATCAAATATGTATTATAATTATATACGGCTTATATTCTCTATGGTAACGACTGAGAAGAACTACAGACTATAATAAGTACAGTGACATTGCGTTATCTGTACTGTAATTACGCTATCGTCAAATAGACTTCCAAGTCAAAGTCATCTGTCATCATCAGCCGTTTCATTTCATCTATCAATGAAAAGTTTGTAAACAAGAAAATGACTGAAAACACGGAATTAGCGACTCTTGTTACTCTTAATTGTAAACAACAAGTTGTACGAGCTGTGAGGTTTAACATTGACGGTACGTATTGTTTAACATGTGGCGCAGACAAGAAAATTAAGTTATGGAACCCGAGTAAGCAGTTGCTACTGAAAACTTATGGAGGACATGCCAACGAGGTCCTCGATGCCGCTGGTTCCTGCGATAGTAGTCAAATCATATCATGTAGCGCAGATAAATCAGTCATTCTCTGGGATGTAACAACTGGACAACCATTACGACGTTACAGAGGTCATGCCGGGTCAGTGACATGTGTCAAACTCAACGAGGAATCAACAATGGCGATTTCGGGATCCATAGACAACACCGTAGCTTTTTGGGACATAATCAGCCGAAGGCAAGAACCGGTTCAGATTCTTAAGGACGCAAAGGATACGATCACTTCCATTCAAGTCACTGATCATGAAGTGCTGACTTCATCAGTGGATTGCCACACACGATTATACGATTTGCGCGTTGGGAAAATGTTATCAGACTACATAGGTCATATTGTAACTTTTGCTTCACTAACACATGATGGCCAGTGTTACGTCCTAAGTTGTGCGGATAGCACAATTAAATTGTTTGATAAAGATTCTGGAGAGTTGTTGAATACCTTCACGGGACATGAAAGTAAAGACTACCTACTCGAAAATGCGGTAAATGCGAAGGATAGCCATATCATTTCAGGATCGGCTACCGGTGAAATATTTTACTGGGATTTGGTATCAAGTAAATGTACACAGAAATTAATGCACACTAAAAACAAGGCCGTGGTGTCGTTGAGTCACCATCCAACCGATAACTGTCTGTTAACTGCTTGTGAAGATGAAATAAAACTGTGGGGAATACATCAAGAATAAGAAACGGAAATGTATTGGTATTATTTTTTAAGTCTAATTCAACCTCAGATTAAAAGAGGATCTCTGTTATTACTTATTTGCAATTATACTTAAAAAACACAGAAAACACAAAATAAGCTTAAAATGTGTTTGACACAGTCAATTTTAAATTCTACCACAGAAAACAATTTATAAAACTGATGATTATGCTGGTTTTACTATTTTTGGAATTTACTACTCCTTAAAAATCGATTTTCATTATATAATATTATGTGTTCGTGGTATAAAAATTTATAGAGAGTGAAATCAAACTTTATGCGTTAAGTTCGTGCACAAACTACCAACCAAGAATCTAGATGGCGTTGTTACTGATTTTACGATAACGTCATGTTAAATTAAATAATTAAAATTAATAAATGCATCAAGCATGGTTTCAGAAATATAATGCTTCATTTACCCATCTATGTATTTTATAATCGTTTGTAAGGAGTAAACTCCAGTTGTGCGTCGGAGCAAAGCACCAACTACAAAATATAGAACGGTGTCCACATTGAAGTATTATTACTAGCGTATAGAATGGACACCGCGAACACAATATTATGTTCCAATGAATTGGCGCCGCGCGGCTTCGATTGCCAATGGATTCGTTTGATTTTGAAAGGAGAACGGGGGCCCAATTTTGAAAATAGAACCTCCCGGGGCGGGGACACACATAGGCCGCGTTCCACTAGACGCTCAAAACGCTCACAACGATCAAATTAGTATGAGATCTTGATCGTTGTGAGCGTTATGAGCGTCTAGTGGAACGCGCCCATTTTGTTCGAGATGTCTATTCTATATATTTTTATAGGTGTCCATGTTATTATCACGGCACAAGGTTATTCCCACAGCAGACTGAAATTAGAAATACATAATTAGAGTTTCTTTCAGACAAATTAATATTATACACAATGTGTTAATCTAATGAGATTACGATCATAGATGTGAAATATTTATCATTAAATAATAATACCAATTCTCTTATTGATATTTTGCTTCATTCATTTAATTCCTGAACTTTCAAACTACTAATAAAGTTATAGATGTGTTTTAAGTTGTTAATTGATAATTTATTTTGCATGACAATGTATTTATAATTTTATTCTGAGTAAAAAGATGTGCCAACGCAAACACAACGCGTTTTAACTATATGAGTAAAATTACTAAAATTAGGAACAAGAAATGACGTGTCCATGCAATGATATTGTATTGTAAATTTGTAACTCCAATGCCCATCAGCCCATGTATTGAATAGGTAATAATTATAATTACTTCTACAAAATGGCCGATGGTAACAAACATCTGCGTAGTGCGTAGTATATGAATTTCCATCAATGAGTAGGGGTTTCCATTATGTATACAGACATTAGCAAAAATTAATAATAATTATTATAGCGTAGGTACCTATTATTAAAACAATGAAAATGTTTTGCTTTGGCAAAACTGAAAGTTGTCTATGGTTCAGTTCAGTAGAGTCTAGCTCTCGGCCAGTGTGACCATTTGTGGCAGGTTTCTGCCATTTTGGCAGATTTCGCTCCTAAATTTTGTCTGTGGCAGATCATGCTGACGATTTACAAAAGTGGCAGATTTAAAGGATTCTAAAAAAATCATAATAACTAATTTGAATTTTCAATGAATTGATCTTTTTTTATAGCAATTACATCAGGTTTTACATCTAATTAGATAAAAATAATTTGCATGGTCAAATTAAGCATGCAATGTTATATAAATTCAACAACAACAATAAAAATTTTCTTATGCGTTATATCTGAGAAATGTCAAGAAAATATTAAAAAAAAAATTTCAGGGCAACAACTTCCTTACATGTAACGTGGGGATGAATTTTTAACTTTTCGAATTGCTATATTATCTCAATAGCGGTGATTCTTATGCGCGCTCCACACTCACGCGAGAAACTCGCCGAGAATCTCTGCAAGAATCTCGGCGCCTGAAAAAAGAACCTGCGAAAATTATGTGAATCGGTTCCACATTCACGTTTCTCGTGTTTTTCTCGCCTTCTCGCGAGATTCTTGCGTGAGTCTGGAGCGTGCATTAGAAAAAAGTGAGAGAACAACTTCTATACATGAGCAACCATTTCTGTTTACATACTTTTTAGTTTTTTATAAAGCTATACCACTTGCCTAAAAAACGCTAAAAACCCATATTTGCTTTGACCTTGAAAATTTTTATTTTGCAAATGGATGGCGGATCTATGGGGAATTTCTATTTTATTATTCTTCCCTATTTTTTGTTCTAATTTGACCGGGCTATAAATAAATTTCATTGAATTCGTTATGTATTTTGTTTCCGTTTCCATGAAGGCATATTTTTAGCGCCATGTGGCAGATTTTGGTAGATTTTTGGCCCGGTCTGTGGCAGATTCGCCATTCATAAGTTGGTCACACTGCTCTCAGCGGCTGTCAAAGTGCGTCGTATCTCAATTCGTAGGTTGGAATATCGTCAAATACATTTCCTTTTCGTAATATTGAAATATCTTGAACGTTGTTGATATACTTTCAAATATCTAAAATCATTTTGATATCGCATTACAAACAAATGTATTCAGATGTAGTGTTGCAAAATGCGCGGCCGCTCCTCTAGTGCTAAAGCGCGCCTTAGAAGCGCTGGTTACAAGTGTAATCTATGTGGCAGAAGGCTAATTGATGCTGCGTCATTAGAACGGCATCAGAAAACTATACATAATGTGTCTCAGAGGGAGCATAAAGTGAATAGAGTGACTTTAAAGTCGAAAACCCCTACGGTTAGAAGCAAACCGACAAACAGAGAGAAAGAATTAAAATTCACAAACTTGCGTAAGGATGAAGTTTTGGAGCAAGCAAAGGCTAAGTTGAAGATTAATAAGAACAATAATGATAATGAAAGCGTAAATAACACGTTAAAAGTATTTGCTGGTGAAGGAAAGAAAATGACTAACAAAAAGATAGATCTTGTTGAAAACGGTGAAAGTGAAGATGAAAAAGATAAAAGTAAAAAGATAGATGAGAAAGATACATCAAGACACATCCATTTTGAATGTCCAGTGTGTGCGAGGTCCTACAGTGTGTATTTTAACGCACACAAACACATACAAAAAGCCCACTTGCTGGATTTGGACACAGATCTGTAAGTTATTCATATTTTTTTTATTGATTTATATTTTTCTAATCTCAAGTCTGCCGTCCTAACGAAGAGTGCAATAAGTCGAGTTTTTGGGCAAATTGATTTAAGACCTTATGTAGTTACCGATATGGTCTAAAGTCAATTTGCCCAAAAACTTGACTTATTGCACTCTTTGTTAGGACGGCAGAAGTAGACAAGTATATGAAGAACAAAAGGCAGTCTTGTCACACAGCAATCTCATCCATACAACCTTAAGATGGGGAGTGCTGATTAGTTACAAGTTAATTATAAGTTTTAATTTATATGTTTGTATATAATCTAGGTCAAACCTGCTAATTTTATTATTAGTTAACCAATAGTGATGAATTGCAATGTTTAATTTTGATAACATTGCAAAAATTAATATTAATCAGCTCAAACAAAATATTGATGCTGGCCATAGTTAAGAAAAAAAAAAGAAAAAATCTGTCTGCTATTAAAAAAGGTGATACCTTTTGATATACCTTTTTGAAATCCTTATGGCGAGCTGTTTAATTC
Source organism: Thymelicus sylvestris (assembly GCA_911387775.1). Classification (NCBI taxonomy): domain Eukaryota; kingdom Metazoa; phylum Arthropoda; class Insecta; order Lepidoptera; family Hesperiidae; genus Thymelicus; species Thymelicus sylvestris. The sequence goes on from OU426911.1 coordinate 8,283,709, forward strand.
GATACCCATATTTCATTGCTCGATTTATTTTTATTTTTTGTAATTTTAAGCAATGGCATCTCTCAGCCACCGTATTTGTTTTTTTATTTCACTTATCTAAGAACACTTGGGTTATCAAGATGAATCTAACAATATCTTAATTATATAAATCTGTTCAGCGGTTTGGAAGATATGAGGTAATAAACAATATTACATTCACACATACATACAAGATACGCGTAAAACAACCCTTCCTGGCAGTCGGGTAATAAAAGACTAGCCCTCTCCCTGTGGTTTCGGCCGCATTTTGTGGGTTAACAACTAACCAGTACTTTATTGACGACCCTGTAGCCTAGTAGGTAGCGACCCTGCCTGCAAAGTCGATTCCCGGTCGGGGCAGATATTTATGTGACATATAAACATTTGTACTTGGGTGCCCGGTGTGATTGTGATGTGTTGTATGTGTCGTCCATGCCACCCGCGACACAGGTAAACACCTACTGCGGGGGTATAAATGTGAAGGGGTTTTAAAGTGTTTTATTCCAAATTATGTTCTACCTATGTGTAAATTTCATGAAAATCTGTTCAATGTGAAAGAGTAACAAGCATTTAAACAATACAACCTAGAAACATTTGTACAGAAGTTCTTTGCATGGGGGAGCTACAAAAATAAAGCGGTAAAGAGAGGAGTTTAAAACTTGTTTAATGTAAATCAACATTTGTTATTTTACTTGAAAAGGAAAATATGCTAAATATTGAATATAAGTGTGTTGTCAGACAGTATTCAAACAAGATGCATGTAATTCAAATTTATTCTTTGGTGATAAGTATTCCATAGGAATACATTTTCAGTTTGTTGACCTCGTACACTTCAAGATACTTATCATCAAGCATAATCTAAATTTTACCAAGAAAAAAATAACCAACTTGCTTTGGTGAAAGAAAACATCATGAGGAAACCTGCACACAGGAGAGTTCTCCATAATGTTCCCAAAGGTGTGTGAAGTCTTCAGCACTTGGCCAGCGTGGTAGACTATGGCCTGTACCGCTCACATTGTGAGAGGAGACCCCGAGCCCAGCAGTGGGACAATTATGAGTTGTTGCTTTGAAGTACCCCATGTCTTATTTCAGATCTTGGTCTTAATTTGTGCTAAATTTCATGAAAATCCATTCAGTGGTTCAGTGGTGAAAGAGTGCCAAACATCCATACATCCATACAAATCACATTCATAATATTAGTAGGATTACTAATATTAGTAGGATTTTAACAGGGTAACTTAATAGAAGCATTAAACAAATAAAAACATATGTGTACTTATGTACCTATGCTTGCAAGATGACATTACCTCTTACCTACAAGTACCTCTCGTTCGCACCCACGACCCGGCGCGTGCTAGCAATCCATAAGAACTCCAGCGAATGCTGTGCGCCTAGTACAGCTTAATATTACGCACCTTCATCATGTCGCTTTTTGGCTGTCGCATTATAAAAAAATATTTATTTATAAGCAGGCAGTCTTACGACTGGTTTTGCTTATATCCATTTGTCACTTTTTCTTTGATCTGTGTTGGTCATATTTGTTCTTAAACCCATTAACATTTCGAGCTGTTACAACTTGTTCTGGCAGATTATTCCAATTCTCCACTACTCTGTTAGTTAAGAAATGCTTGCGTGGATTATTATGTGCAAGAGTTCTACAAATTTTTCTCTGGTGGCAACGTGATATACGACTGGCTTTAGTGAATATCGCATCAAAGTTTGGTGAATCATAATGTCCACTCAGGATTTTGTATGTTTCGATAATGTCTCCACGTTCTCTTCGGTCTTTTAGGGTAGTAAGATTTGTTCTTTAATCTGTCCTCTTAAAGTTTTTGGTATTTTTGTAAATTGTCTCTATAACTTCAGTAATCCAATTATTCTTCAATTCCAGCCGGCCTATCCGAGTGGAGCAATGCTACCGATGTGACAAGATAATGAGGTCTGATGAAGAACACACATGTCCGAAGAATATTGAACAACATATCAATGTGATCTCCGAGTTTGTGTGTACTGCATGTAATCAGATCTTTGTCAGTTTGAAGTCCTTTGACTGCCATGTGGCTGGGTCGCACAGCGATGCGGTGGACAGCATGTTCTTTCCTAGCAAGCTGGGTGAGTAGATTAAACATTAAGAAGTATAATAATAATGTGTCGTGGGAGCCATGGACAACACACAGGCAAGAACATACACTCTCAGACCGAGAACAGAAATACAAACTCATTCTAATTATGTCGTGCTGGGAATCCAACCCAGGACCGGCATGAGAACTAGACTTGCAACGAATATTCGGTTACTATTCGGTATTCGGACTATTCGGCTGTTTTTATTTTATTCGGCCGAATACCGAATATGTATGTATAAATTATTCGGCCGAATACCGAATACTTACGTAATATATTTTGTTGTAGGGAGATAATTGGTAAAACGACAAAAATATCGATTCATTACATATATATTCATCTTTTCATTTCTCTTATAATGATTTAAGTAGTCATTGGTACATATTAGAAAATATAAGAATTTGTCTATGCATTTGAATTATTTTCATAATTAAAATTTAGAAGGGGAAGGTTATGGTGCAGAAAGACTAACTTTTCTGCATCTTTAGGAAGTAGTTTACTTCTTTTTTTCTCGAAGACCATCCCAGCTTCAGAGAAAAGGCGCTCTGAATAAACACTACTTCCTGGCGCCGACAAATATTTTGCTGCAATCTTGATCAAACACGGAAATTTAAATTTCCTTGCTTGCCACCAAGTATACGGATTGTCATGACGTGATATATTATTACTAATACTTAAGAAAAGATCTATTTCTGTTGAAACTGCATTTCATACCGCGCAGAGCAACTGCGGGCGCGCGGGCGGTGAGTAGGTAGGTACATTAGAACAAACGAGCGTGAAACAATCACTCTTGTACTTACAAGTTTTGGAGCTAAAATCCGGCCGAATACTTTTGCCTAATATTCGGCTATTCGGTCAGGGGGCTCGCCGAATATTCGGTATTCGGTATAGTGCCGAATATACTATTCGTTGCAAGCCTAATGAGAACCATTACGCCATATGATTCGTCGACACACCATACATTAAGAGAGTGACGTGTAGACATCGCACTACACGTCACTCGGTGACGTCACGTTGGCAATAAGGAGTGGAAAAAATGGAAAATCCTATCTAAGAATATTCTTCCAATCACTGAACGCCCACTGTTGCTTAACTTGGCCCATCACATCAGAACGACAACGTCCCGGCTATAAGTGCTTCTTAGGGTCCCGTAGACTAAACAGAGCCCTTATAGCTTCGTCATGTCCGTCCGTCCATGCATCTGTTCGCAGCATAATGCTAGAAAGCTGTAATTTGGCAGGGATATCTCCCCTATTTAATTTATCAGTATCTCAATTTTATAAGCTTTGACCTGCAATACAGCCGTGCACGCATTAATAGGACGTAATTTCTGAAAAACGTTCCAACCCACAAATAAGTCGAAATTGAGTTAATAGTGCCAAACTGACTACGTGATGCACATTAACCAGCTGTCAAAATTTGATAACTCTACTGTCACTATAAATGTCATGTACGACTTAGTAGCCCAACCCACATAGTATGGGGAATACAAATATTTATTTAACTAAAACAGTCCAAGCGTCCTGAAACGTTTTTATTTTATTTATTTATTTTTTTATTTAAAATTTCATGTACACGATTAAACTTAAATTAAAACGTTATTTAAATCAGTAGTACATAGGAACTGCTTATTTCAAAATGAAATTTCTTCCAGCAGACCTGGTAGTTGAAATTTTATGCGAGAGGCAAATTTAGCGTGCACATAAAAAATACGGCATATTCTACATATACTTAAATATATTCAAATACATATATAACATAATATATAAAATATATATCTATATAATAATAATAATGATTATTATAAATACATACTATATACATAAATATACATACATACATACATAATGACATATCATAAAAATTGTTTGATAGCACTGAATGTACTAAAGTTAGACATAGTTAAGAATGTGACGTTAATAGAATTATAATAATTTGGTATAATATAGGGAAGAGAAAGAAGGAGTATTAATAGATCGATAACAACTTAGGAAAGCGATAGGTAATATTTTTTTACTTTTGACTTAAATGTAGTTATTGTCTTACTCTCACGAATATGGAACGGCAGTGAGTTCCAAAGTCTTACTGCATGAACTGAGAAGGAATGGGAATACGAAGTGGTTTTATGTTGTGGAAACTTGAGGAGAGATTTGCGGTGAGTTCTACAAGGTACAAAAGAGGGACGTGCGTAGGTAAAGCGATTCCGCAGGTAAGTGGGTAAATTTGGATCATGTAGGATTTTATAAAGGAGACAAAGAACCCTAGTATTCCTGCGAAAACGGATCGGGAGCCACTTGAGATGCTTGCGAAAGTGGGAGACACGATCATATTTTCGTAAACCAAAGATAAATCTAATACAGAGATTTTGCAAGCGCTCAAGTTTATTTAAGAGCTCCTCATTGGCATCTAAATAGCAAGCATCGGCATAATCTAAAATAGGATGAATTAACGTGTGTGATAAGGAGATTTTAGTCTTAAAGGGTAAAAAATTTTGGAGACATTTTAGCGAATGCAGTGTGAAATGAACCTTGCGACTTACGTCATTGATATGGGTGCTCCAGGAGAAATTTGAGTCAAAGATAACGCCAAGGTTTTTAGCCGTCTCAGAATAGGTAATCGGTATATTGTCCACATGTAGTGCTGGTAGGCTTTGAAGGTCTAATCGGCTCCGAATGTATTTACTTCCGATGATTATAGCTTGCGATTTATTAGGGTTCAGTAAGATTCCGAAAGATTTCGCCCAATCATTAATTCGATTTAAATCATTATTGATTATATTAATGGCAGCTGTAGCTTCGGTCAAAGAGAAGTGACGGTACACCTGTAAATCGTCTGCATAGAGATGGAAGCTGGATTTGATGACTTTAGTAACGGAGTTAATGAAAACAGAGAAGAGTAATGGAGAAAGAACGCCACCCTGAGGCACGCCCGCAAACAGATCACACCATTCAGAAAAAGAGTCGTCATGGCTGATCCGCTGCGAGCGACCTCGAAGGTAGGAATCAAACCAAGGAATGGCAGAAGGTGAAACGTTAATAGACTTAAGAATCCCAATAAGGATATCGAAATCTACAGAAGTAAATGCACTGCTGAAATCTAACAGCACTAATACAGTTAGACATTTATTTTCAATTGCAAATCGAATATCCTCTGTGACATTCAACAGTGCAGTTACTGTGCTATGACCAGGTCGGAAACCTGACTGGTACGGGCTAAGAAGAGAATTGTTAAGGAGATATAAAGAAAGTTGCTTATGGACAATGTGCTCGAGAACTTTAGACAGAAAGGGTAATATAGAGATAGGACGGAAATCAGTTACTTGACTAGGTTTTGGAATTTTCGGTAGCGGGATAATGTGTGCACGTTTCCAGGCTGAAGGAAAGGTACAGGTTGATAATGAAAAATTTAAAATATGCGTAATAATAGTAAGAATAACAGGGAGGATTAACAAGATCATTTTCGAGCACAAATTGTCATTTCCAACCGCAGTCGATGAGATGGACATTATGGATTTTTTTACGTCTTCTGTCGTAACTACCGCCAGGTCAAATGGACAACAAGAAGGTTTCGCTAGATTTTGTAGCACTTGTAGTGTGTTGTTTTTGGTCATACGATTTAAACAATTCGGAGAAGAAGAAAAGTGATTGTTTAAACTATTTAAATCGATGCCATTACCAACCGCTGTGTGAGTTTTACCTATTCCAACTGACCTTAGAAATCTCCAGACCTCGGCAGAGCTCCGATTGACTAGAGATTCGTGGAAGTGGCGTCTCTTTGCATCTCTACACATTCGATTACACCGATTGCGTAACTGTTTATAAAGTTCCAAGTTCCTTTCGGAAGGACAACGTTTATATTTTCGCTTGGCTTTATCCCTGCGTCCCATGAGTGCCTTGATATCTGGTGTTAACCAAGGTGCAGGCAAATGTTTAATCTTAACTCGTTTTATGGGAGCATGGCTATTGTATAAACTACTTATACTATCATTGAATACACTCACTTTTACATCAATGTTGTTACTATTCAAAAGCGGCGACCAATCTATGGCACTGGCATCTCGCCGCAATGCCTCCAAATTAATACCCTTGTAACTGCGAAGTAAGAGATAACGCGGTTTACGCTTACGACAGTTAATGCGATAAGATAAATAGACCATATCATGGTACGAGAAACAACAGGTAAGTTGCCCATGCGTGACAACGTTGCCAGGGGCCGATACGATCATGAGGTCCAGAAGGGAAGGGGTGCAATTTGGAAAATGATGAGTAGGGGAAAGAGGTAAGACAGAAAGATTATAGGAGGCTAACATGGATAATAACTTAGAGGTGCGGGAATCATTCTTTATCAAGCAAGTATTAAAATCACCCATGAGAATAAAGTGATCAAAGATTGGGCAAAAGTCTGTTAACAGGCTGTCCAAAGAATCAAAATAATCTATACTGACGTTGGGACTGTACAGTACACCTAGTAAAATTTTGTTACTGTGTACAGAAACCTCTAAAAACAGATACTCTGCCGATTCAGTATACTGTGGGGAAGAGGCACTGAGTATTTTATAAGGTAAGTCAGCACGGAGATAAATTGACACACCTCCACCGCCTTTACCTATTCTATCATTACGGATTAGGATGTATCCTGGCAACGCAAACTGGGAGGAGAGAAGGGAAGGCTTTAAAAAAGATTCAGATATTAGTATCGCATCAAGATGGGCATTACTAAAAGATGCCAGAAGGTCAGAGTAATGTGCAGGTATACTTTGCGCATTGATGTGAGCAATATTGAGGTTGTTTGTCAGGCCGGAGTAGAGAGAGGAGATCTGTTCATGCAGAGGTAGACAATGATCAGAGTCGCTTTCAGCACTGAGATAACTACTTTGTGATGAGGAACAAGAAAAAAAACTATTATTAATATCATCTATGTCTTCCATATTGTTATATAAAATATTAATAAAATATATATATATATATACAAGTATAATTATAAGTATGCTAATATATATGTAAATTATAATAACAATTTAAATTCAAAATTTAACTACATTTTGCTAGAACCTCAAGCACTCACTACTTACAATGTAGGTTTATTGGAAGAAATTTGACATAATACATATCTAACTAAACTAAATAAATTAAAGAAACAGAACTGAACTAAATAAGGAAGGTGTATAACGCTATTAAATAATTATAAGAACATTACAAAAATATACTAGCAACAGCGACCTATTAAACTACTAATACTACGCCAAAGTAAGTATGGACTGAATAATGGATATATATTTTTAACAAACATGAGAACCTGTATTCAAAACAAATAACATAGCGTATCGCGAGTATAAAAATTGTAACCCATTACACACCACACAGACTATGTTATACTATAAACTAACTAGGCTAATAAATAGAATTAAACAAAATTTAAATGTTATAGAACTTAAATTATGTGTATTCAATATTTCACGACGTCTCATTTAGCAAACAAATTTAATATTGTCCTTGTATCATCGAATGAACATTTAATGCCAAAATAAATTACTATGTATACCATTTTTATTCAATATTTCCCTAAATAATCTAAATTTTACTAACAAAAAATAACCGACTTCAAAGTCTCAAAAACTACATAGTTGTCAGATCTCGTTCAAACTCATGTGAGACCACATGACAAGCTCCTGCTTTCGATTAAAAAAAGAATCATTGAAATCGGTTGGCGTGATATTGAGTCATTCGTCAATTTGTCGCGCACATCTTAACACAAATTTACGACTTATGTAGTTTTCCCATAGATGCCGTTGTCAAATCTCAATAAAATTTATGTGGGACCACATGACAGCCACCAGCTTTCGATTAAAAAAAGAATCATCAAAATCGGTTCGCCCAGTCCAAAGTTCTGAGGTAACAAACATAAAAAAAAAAAAAAAAAAAAAAATACAGTCGAATTGAGAACCTCCTCCTTTTTTGAAGTCGGTTAAAAAAGATGTGCTAAGTTTGTCTATTAGAAACAGAAACAAAAACAAGAAAAAACATTATAATGTAAATGAACTCATCAAAGTCTAGTATTTCATTATGGGCTATAAAACGCACAAGCGCATGGCGCGGCGGCGCACTGCGCAGTGAGTCTGAGTGCGTGTGCCTGCGGCCAGCGCACGATTGAGTGATGAATGTGAGTGAACTGTCAACTGAGTGAAGTGAATCGCAAAGTCGAACCAGCACGAGCGTCACCGATCACACACGGTCTCCTTCGTTTAACCACGACCTGGCCCGACAAAACCCGAGCATGGTTGAGCCAATCACATACGCCCCCGCTGAATCCGAAAACTTCCGAAGTTACTCGAGGACCGCTCACACGCTCATCGTTGACACGAGTTACTCCGTAGAAATCCGAGTGCAATCATTCGATGATATTTTATCTCAGGCGATACACAGCTGTTGTCTGCCGTAAATGTCGTAATGGCGGTAGTAATTTACTTCACCCGACGTAGACAATTAATTAGCGGTTGCGTCGGGTTTTCTTAGCTGGAATGGCGTCCTTCGATGTGGTCTTAGAAGAGGCAGATGCCGCTGTTTCCTCAGGCGCTTCACCAGTAGGCGATGGAAACTTAGTAATGAGTTTCTGTAACTCCTGCATGGATTGCACTTTTTGTCGAGACTTATCAGGGAGAAGTATCACAATCCGCCCCTCGCTGGTCCAGGTGTGTCTAACTCCGAAATGCTTGCGGGCTGCTATGAAAACCCGTTGTCTGGATTGTGTTAAAAACTCTGTTATAGTGATGCCTGTGCCTTTCAATGCAGTTTTCTTCTCCCAAACGGCTTGCCTGTGTTCCATATCAAAGAACCGGACTAACATAGGACGACACTTGCCGTGTGAAGAACCCAGGCGATGACAGACATTAAGGTTATCCATAGTAACATCTGACACTTTCATTTTGGACGATATGACATTGAAAATAGTTTCAAGGGGTTTTTCTTGCGAATTCTCAGGCAACCCATGAAATAATAAGACCTTCCTCCGCATCATAGTCTCGTGCTTGTCAAACCCAAGGGAGAGAAGCTCAGTTTGTCCCTTGATTTTCAATAGTGCCTCAATAACAAATTTTTTAAAATCTGTGAACTCACGTGACAACGTAGTGATATCCGAGTGTACTGGGCTTGAGCTTGAAGCCGCTGCGACTTTCTCCAGTTTATTTTCATAAGAATCCATACGAGTCATGAACAGCTTCTCCAGGTCTTCCACATTGTTTGCGAGCTGTAGATCCATGACGCAGGGTTGGAGACTATTTTGCGGTAAATTAGTTTCTTAAAAGGTGACTGTATTTGAAAACTTAATTTTGTAGTGAGAGCTAGCAGGTTCAATATATCGTTACCACATTAAAAATAATATTTATATGCAATTATCTAATTAAAATATAGAAAAAACTTAGAGAACACTAAATTTGCTTGTGCATGTGGCGACTACCCACATTATGACTACCCACTATATCTTATATTACATTATTTTATATTGTTTTTACTATACACACTTAGAATTTAATTCATAAAAATGATCCAAACATCATTAATAACTGGCAAAATAATAATAAAACCAGTTTATAATGAAAAAAGAAATGACGTATATTAAACCAAAAACAAATTAAGTTAATCTTTTTAAGTTAAATTATCGCCTAATCAACATCTTGAAGAAAGCATATTACAAAGTTGATAAGTACCTATTTAAATGACAAGACTGCTTGGAGTTTTTATTATATTAAATATTGCAATAAGTAGTATTAAGTGCTGTCTGTAACTGTGAGTAGAAAAAAAATAGTCCCGGTAGTTTCTTGCCACTTCTTCTCCCGGGACCACTCACGGTAGGGATTTGTTGAAGCGATGGCGTTGAGTGACTTTCGAAAAGTGTTTGTAACAAACCTACTTCGATAAAAACTTATTTCATTTCTTCATCTTCTATTTCAGCATTTAAATCTGGTTCACCCCCAAATCCTTCTATATAATCAGTCAACCCTTCTATACATTTTAACTGTTTATAAAATGACAGACAATCCTCAGGAATCAAGTGAAACATTGACTTAAACTCATTTAATTTAGCCTGAGTAGTAGGCTTCCCGTTTGGCCAAAGAGGAACAAAGAGTTCAGGTTTCCTCTGAATTTCATCCCTATGTATAACTCTTTGTACTCACCAATATCTTAATATTTCATGAAGATAGAATATCGCTCACCTAGTAATATGTATAATGGCACATCTGCAAAAAATGCGAAGTTGAGTTTATACGGTATATACGTGTTTAAAATTGCATAATCTTCATAGTGGTAAATATGTATTTATGCCTATACTAATAATGAAACCCATACAATCTGTAAAAAACGTAAAAAGAACCCATAAATTAATTTTAAACATGTTTATAAAATTTTTGAATTTCGTTTCTGTAAAAATATGCCAAACATAGATGTGCCGTTGTATAACTGGGTGAGCGATATGTATATGCTATCTTTTTTTGCCTGAATATGTTTAGTTTTCAATAATTTTTTTCATTATAAACTCGTTTTATTATTATTTTGCCAGTTACTAATGATGTTTGGAACGTTTTTATGAATTGATATTTTATAAGGTGACATAAATATTGTAATATATCAAAAACGTTCCAAAGCCATGTTTTTGCCAATATTAAAAAAATATCAATGTCGGAAGTCCTAAATTAGGTTATCTAAAAATTTTAACATGTTATCTATAGCATAACAAAACTTGAAGTTTAAACTAAAGTGATTTCATGAAGTAATACAGGGTTGAACTTAAACCTCGATTTTCTCAAAATGTTATGTTTGTGGATTGGAACGTTTTTCTGGAACTACGTCCAATACAAGGTTAATAAATCTATAAACATTTGGCCAATTTATTTTGACAATTAGGCTATAAAAACAATTTACATTTTGCAGAATTTATGACCTGGCGGCTAGAAATGGAACGGCAAACCAACGCAAAGTACACACTATACGGCGAGTATGAGTCTAAGAAAATCTACCGTTGCAGTTACGCTAGGAATCATACAATCCTTGAGAAGTATACCGCATACTTCTGTCCATCGAGCATTGTTGTGCAAGAGTTCTCAAAGGGAATTCAAGTACATTACTATAACAAACATTTCGACCACACTTACAACCCCTACACTTTGTCAAGTAAGTATAAAAAGTATTCCATCACTTGGTTTCTTAAAGGTGCTGAAGAAAACGCAGCAACAGCGGATAAGGCAATGAAGATTGATGACAAAGAACTGTTTCCACAATTCAAGAAACTAATGAACGGTATTATTACAAACGCTGCGGAAGTTGACATTTCTGTGCTTAAAAAACTAATTGAAAAAGCCTTGGAAATGTCAGCAATCGTCACTGAGTTAGCGGCTAACGAAGCTACAGCAGTAAAAACACCTAAGAACATGTCTGATAAAGAAATCACTGAAGAGTTAGGAATGAAAACAGATGTAGAAAAACGGAGAAGAAGTGTTGATTCATATGAGACACCACCTAAGCCAGCTAAGCGAATGAGAAATAAATCTTTATTTAACCAAAGCCAGACAAAAATTTCACCGAAAATAGTTAATGCATTCTCCTTAGCTTCTAACTCTTCAAACGGTGATGATGATTTTGATTCTCTTCGCGATAATACCGAAACAGAAAAACTTATTCAAAAGAAAAACACACAAGATTCAGATACAGTAACACCTAATACTAGAATGAGTACCAGACTCTCTGGCCTTAGCGAATCATTGTCTTTTAATGATTCGTACAAGGATTTCATTGGCAGAAACTTCATTTCTAAATCAGATGATAAAAAAGAAACTAAATCGAATAGAAACACGGTTAAAACCAAGTTAGGTGAGTTTAAACAAACATCCCCTAGAAATGTTGAAATTAAAGAAGATACAACTCAAACGCCCGTAGTTAATAGAAAACTAAGAGCATTACTTACAAACAAAAGTAGCGCTGAAGAAACTTTTGCATCTACAAATATAATTCAAATGGATACATCTAAATCGAACGTGCTTAGTGTAGAAACACCTAATATAACTATAACTAAAATAAATACACCTAAAATGGACACCCTTAAAGTGGCTACCTCTCAGACCACTCCTAAAGTAAACACATTGAAACCGAAAGGTTTTACCCAATCAATAGACCCACTACAGACCACAGATAATAGAAGTGAATCTTCTATAAGTGTATCTAAAGTCTCTAGAGTAAATACAAGAAATACATCTACTCCATTAGTAGATCCTTTGGAACTAAATATGACGAAATCGAAGCCTGGAAATCTTACCCCAGTGCCACTATCCCAGAGAAATATCGCGAAAGTAAATAGTAGAATGGTAATATCATCACCTTTAATCGACCCTCTTCAAGTTACTACGAAAATAAATACGAAAGTTGATCCTATAAGGAATGCTCCTAAGGTATACTCTGGTCCTAAAATGAACAGTCCTGAAACACCTAAAATTGCGCCCAAAGTTACTCCTCAAATTCTGCCTAAACTTGCTCCTAAAATTACCCCTAAAATTGCGCCTAAAGTTACTCCTAAAATTACTCATAAAGTCACATTTGAGGATAAACCTACAACGTCTAGCGGTGCTAAATTGACACCGCCGAAGAAGATAAAAGATATAGAATATGAAGTGAGAGAACAGGAGAATGATTGTAATATACTAGTATTAAAATTTTAGTGCTCTAAGGTTAAATTGTGTAGTTATCTGACTGAATATTCTATTTTTGTAATTGGCTAGCATACTGTATAGTATGAATAGTAATAAAATTTTCGCATTATTGAGGCATAATGTTTTAAATCGAAGATTAGGAGCCTAGGAAAAGTTTTGGTAGAATTAAACTGATATGAATTTAAAAGTAAATACTTAATCGCGCACAATAAATTCCAAATCATGGTAACTTTTTTGGGTTGAAAAAAAAATTATTCAATTTAAAAGCTAGTATTGTACAGTATGCCGGATAAATAATAATAATAATAAACGCTTACACACTCATACCCCCGCAGTAGGTGTTTACCTGTGTCGCGGGTGGCATGGACGACACATATAACACATCACAATCACACCCTGCACCCGAGTACTAATATTTGTCTGTCACATAAACATCTACCCCGACCGGGAATTGAACCCGGGTCGCTACCAGCTAGGCTACAGGGTCGTCATGTAAAGAAATGTCAAGGCATGTCAAATATTAATAATCTTAAAAATCAGATGGGGCAACACTTATAGAATAAGTTGGGGTACAATGTGACATAATATGTTATATATGTGCATTTGTCTCATTTGTCATATTTTACCCTGACTTACTCTATTTCGCATGAGTGTTGCCCGGTTTTTTTTTTATTTGACATGTATTCCACATTTGCTCAGCTTTGCTAACTGTATGAGAGATGTATCGTTAAACAAATTGTCGATGTGTAAACATTTTATAGAACCGTTTTTCCCCCGAAGGGTATAAAACGGATATTTCGGTTTCAGCCTTCGCTTGAACCACATTTGAGATAAGCCTCCAATATTCGTCACTAAAATAGGCTGTCTCGTTTCATCAAAGGGTGTAAATGTAGTGCTGTCTCTGTCTTGGTGGCTTCGACTGGGGCGCCACTCCATCTCTTCCTCTATTTTGGAAATCGATCCTTTTTGTATTCCTCGTTTCTTGATTACTATGCGTGTTTGATTTCCGTTGTGTTCTATTAGTTTTGGGTTTTGATGTAACATATCGAGCGGATGTATTTCATTTTTCTGGAAAAAACTTATAAATACCTCCTTGTTCTTTTACTACATCTGTGAAAGCTTTTTCTTCAAAGAGATAGGTTTCCGAAGGAGGTATTTCATGTAAAATATCCCTGAGCGCTTTATTTCTGGGCTTGTATAAATATCTACAGTGTTGCAATACCTCTGCCCGACGACCACAGACGTACCGTAACAAAGAGTCTGACGTTTTTCTAAATTTAGAGTCTGCCGTTATAAAGTCTTGTCCAACCTTCCTTTTCATTTCTTTCGGTAAACTATCTAGAACGTTTTGAAACACCATCCTTTGTTGGATTAGCCCATTCGTTTTTGCCCCTAAAGTGTGGTCGAAACGTTCGAGGACCGTTGTAGATTTCCACTCCGGGGTAATGCTGGCCAGGAGATTATTTGGTTTTAAGGCGCAAAAGGCGGGAGTAGCTTGAAACTGTTTCTGCGTTTCAGCGTATCTGATATTGCGCCATTCGGTGTCGTGAAACTTCTGACAGTTTATACCGTGTTGTAAGGCAACTGGATCCGCCTTAGAAACTTTTGACTCTTGTCCTGTGGTAGCTGGCGTGAAATCGAAGGTAGGTTCGGGCTCGGCAGTTTCGTAATGTTGAAGTTCTGCCAGTTCTCTTTGTGCACTTGCAATTTTGTCTCTAAGTTCATCTTCACGTGATTTTGTCGAGAGACAACTTCTCTCGTCCTCACCCGTACTATCCGGAAGGGAGTCGAACAATCTATCCAAGTCCTGGCTGTTGGTACGGCAGGCGTTGGTGATTTCTGCTGCAGCAGTAACTTCACATTTTCATTTTGTTCCGCTTGCATATTAATCATTTTGTGGAATAGGGCCATTTGTTGATTGAGTACAGTATCGAGTAAGTGCTCGTTACTGCCCTGGTCCACTCCGGGGGACGAGGCAGCGTGGCTTTTAGGTGTTTCATCCCTTATATCATTACGGCCCTTTTTGCTCCGTAGGTCATCGCTTCGTTCGTATTTTGCACAGTTTCTTTGACGAATATTGAAAGCGTACTGAAGCAAACACCCACCGAACGCCGCCTTTAAAGCGTTGGGAGGAGAGAGAGATCGTGAGATATACAGAGACAGCACTACATTTACACCCTTTGATGAAACGAGACAGCCTATTTTAGTGACGAATATTGGAGGCTTATCTCAAATGTGGTTCAAGCGAAGGCTCGAACACCTAAATTATTATATACTTTTTTTAAGTTGTTAACGGCAGCACTGATCTGTAGTAGGGTAAGGTGGGGCAAAATGTCACAGTTAAGACACATAGTCTTGTAAAACTCGGAATATTTATTGTATTATATTTGCTGTAGTCTTAAATTAACCAATGGTAATGAAACTTGTTATTTACTTAGAAAACGTTATCAGAAACATTTATCACAGTTTTTTGTAATCAAATTATGTACTCGTAGAACAATGGCAGTAATGCGAATATTGCAGGCTATGATTTTAATCAACGTCTACTATAGTGTTTCAGATAAATGTGAATATTACTAAATGTCAAATATTAATAAACATTAAAAGTAGGGTAAAGCTGCAAACATATTATCGGACGCGACTGACCGGACGCGGCTGACAGCCGTGGCTGATAGTGTGCACAGTCTTTGAGACGTGGCTTCCGGAAGCGTTCCAACGCCTGTTCCACATAGTACTATCACGCCTATTCCATAAAGAACTGTAGACGAAGAAACATGTCGAGTAGTGAAATTGAGGGCGATTTTCTTGAATTAGCGGCGGCTGCTTTATGTTGTCCACCCAAAAAGAAAATAAAAAGAAGCGTTTGGGTCCATGACATAAATAAAGAAAGGATATTTTAGCTATTTCGTCTCAAACTTATTGTTTTTTTGAAGAATATTTGTTATCCTTTAATTTATAATTATATAGTAATTCCCTCTTGCGAACATACTCAATAATTCGTTCGTCCATTTATAATAGACACGTACGTTCTTCCTTCTGACACAGAGTACTAGGCCTTCTGACGCATGGACGCGTTCCGCACCCCGTGCATACTCTATGAAATACCGTCCGCGGACGTTTTCGGCTGACAAAAACATCCAGCGCGCCAGATAGCTCTCGGACGTCAGAACGCCTCAAGGTGACTCAAGGTCACGTCCGCGTCTTAACTCCGATAGTTTGCACAGCTCAGTGTACATTCATTATCTAGATACCATTACGTCACATCCTTCAGCCGCGTCCGGTCAGTCGCGTCAGATAATATGTTTGCAGCTTAAGGCGGGTTCAAATATGACAGATAAGACAAATACTAACGCAAATGTCATGTAACATGTCTTATTCTGCCCGAATTTCCTCTATTACAGAAGATTGTTGCACTGTTTGGTTTCTATGAGTTTAAAATGTCTTCACATTTATCTGACATCTATAAGAATTTGTTTTTCGAACTGGCAACAGTAGCGCCATAGCTTCGTTAACGGACAAAATTGAAAATTAAGTAATCTATATTTTGTATTAGGTATAGCATTCAACCATAGAGTAAAGAGGAAGTACCTCTATATTCTAGGCATTTAACATAGGCAAAGGATATTATGAACGGATTGGGGCAAAAATTAGGCAGAAATAACATTTATTATAGTCGAATCACTAATTCTCTGTACCAAATTGATAATAACAGTGTTGATTACACTGTTAATATCAGTTTATGATGAATAATTCTTGACAAAAAATAACCGACTGCAGAATTGGGGATAACTCAAAAATTACTCGTCAGATGCCGCTCAAATTTAAGTGGGACCACATGACAAGCACTAGCTTTCGATTAAAAAAAGAATCATCAAAATCGGTTCCCAGTCGAAAGTTCTGAGGTAAAAAACATTTAAAAAATACAGTCGAATTGAATACCTCCTCCTTTTTTGAAGTCTGGTAATGAATAGTGTCTTGACAAACCGATTCTGATACGAATGATTGATACGTTATGATTTTTGAAACATGCATTTTTTAGGGACCAAGAACTCACTATTACAGATTACTATCACTACAGCAATATTATTTCACATATCGAAATTAGTTTCTGTCAATTTGATCCAGTGAATTATAGTGGAGTGCCTGAAGCGTTAGAAACATGAAATATAATTCTAAGTGGAATTTTTGGCTTATAAAAGGTATGAAAAAGTTTACCTATTTAAAAATTGTAAAGTCGGTTATTTTTTGTCAAGCGGATAATCGCAAATCCCTATATCCCTATAACTGTACTAAAAGCCGTTTAATGTAAAAATGTTCAAAATCCGTGGTTTTTACTATTCTTTGTCTATGGAATTAATTAATAATGGTTTTGTTATAAAAAATAGAAATATCATGTATTAAAAATATTTGTCCTATATTACGTAGTAGTAAACCCAAATGTGTTAATTTGTAACATTTTAATTTTTGCGTTATGTGTAAGGATCTGTATTTAATTGTATGGAAATGTTTGTAAATAAAATTAAGTACATAAAGTATTACTTGGTTTGTTTTTCGTTAAAAACTATGTAGTCCGTCCTCACTTCTATTACTAAGTTTTTTTTAAGGGAATAGCCGACAAACGAGCTGACGATCCACCTGATGGTAAGTGGCTATCATCGCCCATGGACATCAGCGACGCCAAAGGCATCGCTAATGCGTTGCTAAGAATAAAAAGAAAGAAAGAAAGATATCTTACTTCTACTTTATTATAAATGTGTAAGTATGGTGGTTTGATACTCTTTCATGCAAATACTGAACAGAATAAATTTTGCACACCAGTGGACCCAAAAAACACCAGAAAACGCGGGCAGGGCTATACAGGGTGGATTTTTGAGACGGGTCAGTAAGGGCAGGTACCTTAACCGTTATAGTTACAGGAAAACGTTCCTAGGAGACTATCCATAACTTTTTAAGATATTCTGAACTGCATTCACAGATTTTTGAAAAAATGTACGGTCAGTGAAAAAAGTACTAAAATCCCAAAAAAAAATATTTTTATGCCTATCGATCCTACTTCGTATGGGGATCAAAATACTCTATGGGACCATTTAAGGTATGAGTACTAGAAATGTCAGAAAACGCTAAAAACATTTTTCCATACATTTTGTACTGAAAAACGATAAATCAACTCGAAATATCCTTTATCGCCAAACAATCCTATTTCTTACTGCGATTAAAAGATTCTTTAAGGCCTATTGAAATTTAAATACAAAAACTACGGTAAGAAACAACATATCACACAATCTTAAAAATAGGTTAACTATTATTCAAAATGACCGCCGTTTTCACGAAGACACGCTGCAAGAGGTGCTGTTAGTGGTCCATGGTCCAATTAAGTGGCCAGTGTCGAGTTTTTTTTGTGGGGCCACCTAAAAAATGAAGTCTACAAAAGAAAGTACGAAAGTGTTCAGGAGCTGAAAGAGGCATTAACGAGGATTTTAAATAATATCCATCAAAGAAAACTTTCCGCTGCTACTTGCTCAGTACAAAAACGAGTGAACTTATGTATTCGTGAAAACGGCGGTCATTTTGAATAATAGATAACCTATTTTTAAGTTTGTGTGATATGTTGTGTCTTACCGTAGTTTTTGTATTTAAATTTCAATAGGCCTTAAAGAATCTTTTAATCGCAGTAAGAAATAGGATTGTTTGGCGATAAAGAATATTTCGAGTTGATTTATCGTTTTTCAGTACAAAATGTATGGAAAATGATTTTAGCGTTTTCTGACATTTCTAGTACTCATACCTTAAATGGTCCCATAGAGTATTTTGATCCCCATACGAAATAGGATCGATAGGCATAAAAATATTTTTTTTTGGATTTTATCACTTTTTTCGCTGACCATACATTTTTTCAAAAATCTGTGAATGCAGTTCAGAATATCTAAAAAAGTTATGGATAGTCTCCTTGGAACGTTTTCCTGTAACTATAACGGTTAAGGTACCTGCCCTTACTGACCCGTCTCAAAAATCCACCCTGTATACATGGTATATTATATTCTTAACGCCATTTCTTCTCAGACAAAACACATTTCCGAAATGCTGATAGTCGATAAACTTACTACTACGGAACCCTGCATTGCGCGTGGCTTGACACGCATTTGCCCGGTTTTATTTTGAAGGCTGTTAATTAAATACATGAATTGTAAATTGTTATGTCGTGCATTCGTGAATTTCGCTCATAAAATTCAATTCACTATCAATAAACGTGAGGGACTATTGCAATTACTTCAAATTTATTACATATTTTGTTTTGTATAATACAGTTAATTATACATAATATAAAATTTAAAAAAAATAAAATGTGTGCAATTCACACGTGGTAGAAGTGAAACCTTCAAAATTTTTGTTTTCAAGATATTGAGACGAATGTAAAATTTTGGGAAGATGATAAATGTAGGTTTCACTACTGCACTCCACTCCGCTCCGCCCCGCCCCGCCCGGCTACGCCCCGCTCCGCTCCGCCCCGACCCGCTCCGCTCCACTCAACTCCCCTACCCTACCCCTGCACAATGCTTCCTATCTCACTTTAGAATTTATGTGTTTGTCTCTTTTTACTGGACAGTTTTGTTTCATAAAATTTCAAGTCACCCCCGTACTAAAGAAGTTTTCACTTCAAAAGTAGAAGTGAAACCATCAAAAATTTTGTTTTCAAGATAATGAGACGAATGTAAAATTTGGGGAAGATAATAATTGTAGGTTTTTATTAATGAACGTAGAGATGCAAAGTTAGATTTATTTTACATTTTATTGGTAGGTATACTATATCTAGGGCTGCCATCCGTCCGGGTTTCCCCGGATTTGTCCTAGTTTGGAAGACGTCCGGGGAGCGTCCGGGCGGGGTTTAAATTGTAGTCCGGGAGCAACCCGGACTACAATAAAAGTCCGGGTTTTCGATCAGATCACGTTCCCATAATTTATGTAAAAGCTATGGGTTATGGTGGGCATACACGCAACGAGAAATCGTTACGATCAGACTGTACGGTTCAAACGGTACCAATAAATCGCTGCGTGTATGTTATAAAACTGTACAGTTTCGTCCGATTTTTCAAGACTGTGCCGTCGAACCGAACAGTACGAAAATTTCAATTGATTAACGGAATCGGAAGAACCGTGCCCACTGATCGTAACGTGTATGCGCTCGTTCAGTTTTCGTGTTCAGTTTTGTCGTCAGTCGCAGTTCGGGTGGACGTGCGCAGATGTGCGTAGATGTAATTAAGTAGGGTAATCATGATCCATTCTTAAAAATTTATGCCAGTCTTTTGGAAACATCTTTAATTCCGCCAACAAATTGACATGACAATGAACTCTTCTTTTCATTAGCCATTCTTTGCACCAGAGAATACGATTTTTCCGCTTCACTTTTTTTTCCTTCAGAGCGAATATTAATCCAACAACTGCTAAAACGTCGTCCGTCGAAGCCATCGCTGACACGTGTGCGTCGGCACCGTTTATTGTGCCGTCTGATCGTAACGATTTCTCGTAGCGTGTATGGCTTGTATGCCATGTACGATAAACTGTACCCCTCGAACGGTACGGTCTGATCGTAACGATTTCTCGTTGCGTGTATGCCCACCATATGCGCTCGTTCAGTTTTCGTGTTCAGTATTAATCCAACAACTGCTAAAACGTCGTCCGTCGAAACCATCTCTGACACGTGTGCGTCGGCACCGTTTATTGTACCGTCTGATCGTAATGATTTCTCGTAGCGTGTATAGCTTGTATGCCATGTACGATAAACTGTACCGCTCGAACTATACAGTCTGATCGTAACGATTTCTCGTTGCGTGTATGCCCACCATTAGGTTAACTAACTTTCTGAATTTGATATAAGATTTAAGTTCTTTTAAAACTGAAGTAAATATGTATTGTTAATTGTATATAAAAATAAAAAGTTAAACAAGTTTTCATTTAATTTTATGAACTAAGTAAATAATATTGGGTTTGTTTATCTTTTATTTAATACCTAAGAAGGTTACAAAATAAAGCAAAATTACTCACTTGTCGTCACAAGAACGATTAAACACACTATTTCATGAAACAAAAGAGTCTTAAAATTAAAGTTTTCTTCTATCAAGTATGGAGTAAAATATATTTTAATCAAGATGTAAGTGAATGAAAACAGTATTGAAATGTCCGGGGTAAAAGCTCCAAAATCCGGGCAACTTACGCTTCCGGTCCTGGGGGGCAGGTTTTAGAGGTGGCAGCCCTAACTATATCACATATATTTATTCAAACTCAGAGCTTACATTTTCTATAAATGATACAGGAGGCTTAATGTGGTAACTAAAGTATGAAATGCTCCCCCTACCCTCCCCTGCCCCTCCCCCCCTACTTCGAATAAAACTAATTTCATTTCATCTCATCTCTCAACTCATCTCCCAACTCATCTCTCAATTCAACTCACCTCCACTCCCCCTCCCCTACCCCTGTACAATGCTTCCTATCTCACTTTAGAATTATGTGTCTGTCTCTTTTTACTGTCACGGGACAGTTTCGTTTCATCGAATTTCAAATCACCCCCGTACTAAAGAAGTTTTCACTTCAATAATAAACACAATAACGTACAGTTTCACAATGTAATGTGTTAAAAAAATTAAAATGTGTGCAATTCACACGTGTTAGAAGTGAAACCTTCAAAAATTTTGTTTTCAAGATAATGAGACGAATGTAAAATTTCGGGAAGATGATAATTGTAGGTTTTACTACTCCACTCCACTCCACTCCACTCAACTCAACTCAAGTCAGTCTCCACTCATTTCTAGTCTCCACTGGACAGTTTCGTTTCATCTTAATATATATAAATTACGTGTCACGTTGTTTGTCCGCGATGGACTCCTAAACTACTTAACCGATTTTAATCAAATTTGCACACCGTGTGCAGTTTGATCCAACTTGAAAGATAGGATAGCTTACATCTCAAAATAATAATAAAAAACTTTTGACAGAACGAAGTCTGTCCTGGCAGCTAGTATAATCTAAATTTTACTAACAAAAAATAACCGACTTCAAAGTCTCAAAAACTACATATCTGTCAGATCTCGTTCAAATTTATGTGAGACCACATGACAAGCGCCTGCTTTCGATTAAAAAAAGAATCATCGAAATCTGTTGGCGTGATATTGAGTTATTCGTCAATTTGTCGCGCACATCTTAACACAAATTTACGACTTATGTAGTTTTCTCATGGATGCCGTTGTCAGATCTTAATAAAATTTATGTGGGTCACATGACAGCCACCAGCTTTCGATTAAAAAAAGAATCATCAAAATCGGTTCGCCCAGTCCAAAGTTCTGAGGTAACAAACATAAAAAAAAAAAAAATACAGTCGAATTGAGAACCTCCTCCTTTTTTGAAGTCGGTTAAAAATTTCAAGTCACCCCGTACTAAAGAAGTTTTCACTTCAAAAAACGTTTCACGTCTCAGTCGTGAGTCGTGCTCGTGGCTTTTCATTGAAGACACTATATTATGGTATCGTTAAATCATTGCAATAATATTTATACAACCGTTGAGTTATGGAAAGTGATTCAAATAATAGAAGCGAAAGAAAATATTTGTTGCGGCAAGTGAGTGTTTTGTTTATAGTATACTATGCGTTCACTCTAAGTTTGCCCTTTCCTCCCGTCCCGCTCCTCATACCGCAGCTCATTTAGTACGGACAGCAACGCTAGTCGCGTATTTTTGAGGTCCCGTGCGGCGCGTGCATTCTTGAGTTTGTTGTTGATTTTGATGTTACTTTCGTTAAATTATTTTTCTATTGATTTATTTTACGTTCGTTGATTTTTGTCGCTACAATGACTAAAATAGAAAATGTTTTACATGGTGGCAAACGTAATTTGTTATTTAAATTAGTGAAATTATTTTATTACTTTTTTGTCTACAGTACCGTTAGCTGTTAAATCGTAACGGTCGACGAGGGCAAACTTAGAGTGAACGCGTAGTATGTGGAGATTTCAAAAAAATTAGGGATTCTTTATAAAACTCCAATAAGAAAACCGACGCAAAGCGAGGGCGTTTAGTCGGACATATATAATATACAACAAGCTCGATAAAGAAACTCATGTATTCCCCCTCCAGATTCACATTTGCAGCGGAGTGTGGGTAATGTTCTACATGTCTGGCCTCTGTGCTGGCGCGACCACCGTCATCATCCCGCAGCTGCGGCTGGCTGGTGACACCGTCGACGACGAACTGGCTTCGTGGCTTTGTAAGATCGCTGTTTCACGTACCTTCAAGCGTGGGCTTACCGACGCCGCCGAGGCGGGTCTGCCACTCATTGATTTTTTTAATGAAATAGCCAGCAAACGAGCTAACGATCCACGCGATGGTAAGTGGCTTTCGTCGCGGCGTCTCAACTTAGAAGACTATTTTTGCGAAGAGGGAAAACTAGCTCACTCTCTTCGAGAAGTAGGAGGTGCCACCGACGGTGATGGCGAGCATGTGTGTGTCACGTATAGTGTGTTTGTGAAGGGGGGTCATGTTTCGGAGGAACGTTAGCTACCATGATCGCGTCTTCGGGGTCGTCTAGCACACATAGACACCGTTCCCAGATACGAAAATAAATAAGCGTGAATTAACAGAATAGATATGAGTAGTATTGCGCAGATCACTCATAATTATTAAGGTGCTCCCTCACCGGGAGCATTCGCGTGTAATGTAGGTAACGTTACAGATTTGAGCATTACATCAGTGAAGGAGGAGAACCGAGGATTACAATGCGCACCTTGTAACGATACAAAACGGGGATACATCAGTGAAGGAGGAGAACCGAGCATTACAATGCGCACCTTGTAATGATACAATGTGTAATATCTTGTTACAACTTGTAACATCAATACTTGTCGAATCTATAATGTTACATTACACGCGAATGCTCTTCAGTCAGGGAGGTAGTATTGTAATGTAATGCTCAAAGTCGAATCTATAATGTTACATTACACGCGAATGCTCGTCAGTCAGGGAGGTATTATTGTAATGTAATGCTCAAAGACGAATCTATAATGTTACATTACACGTGAATGCTCCCGGTGAGGGAGCACCTTTAACGCTTGAGCGCTTGTATGGACTTATCTACTTCTGTGAGGCCGTTGATAGGAACTTGTCTTTTTCAGATTCTGCATCCAACATCACGGCTATACCCTGGGTTTTTATACTTTCATCATTGACTCAGCATACGGGAAGGAAATTACCGTATATTTTAACATGCGTATGTACATCTACTGTCCATATCATCATGTATTTAAGCAAAAACCCTTATGAAATCCTCGTGGCCAGTGTTATTCAAGGGTTTGCTAACGCCAGCAATATGACTGTCATCATGGTGTTCTTGTGCGAGTATACTACATCGAAACATCGTGGAATATTATCCAGTGTGAATACTGCAAGCTTATACTGGGGTATTTGGACTTCTAATGCAATAGGCGTGTATTTTCACTGGAAATGGATCGCTGTTCTTGGTATTGTTTGCTCGGCTTATACATTTACTATCGTGTTCTATCCGGAATCTCCAGTGTGGTTGGCCTCTAAAGGCAAATATAAAAAGGCAGAAGATGCTTTTAAATCGCTGCACGGAAACTTTGATTCCAAGGAGTTGCGAGACGTTATCCATTTGCACAGGATGGACTGTATGAAGAAAACGCGGGAATTGAGATTATCGACGATTAAAACGAAGGAGTTTTATAAGCCGTTATTGCTTTGTATCCTGCTTGTGGCACAACACTATTTCAGCGGAAAATATGTTTCTAGTATTTACGCTCTTGAAGTTATTGGAAGAATGACGGACAGTAAAGAAGCGGCTAATTTAGGGATGCTAATTCTAGATGGCGCTACGATCCTAGGGATGTTCCTTGGAGCCATTCTATCGAATTTTTTTCAAAGACAAACTCATTTTTATTTTACGTCATTCCTTGGCGTGGTCTTCCTTTTTATCATTTCATTGTATTTATATTTTGTAAAATTATCAATTTTCTTTGAAAGTACCGTTTTAACGATAGTTTTGCTCGTTGCGTATTCTTTGTCGATAAGTTGTGGATGTATGGTCCTAGCGTTACCATTGTACAATGAGCTTATATTATTAAGATATCAACGAATTATTTATATGATTCTGTCACTATTTATGTTTTTGACGACCGCGACTATGCTTAAGTTTATTCCAATAGCTTTTATATATTTCGGTATCGATGGAATGTTTTTATTTTACGCCGTTACATTTGGTGTGATAACTGTAATTTTGTATTTATATTTACCAGACACTCAAGGTAAAAGCAAATTGGAAATCGAAGAACTGTTTAAAAATACAAGGGAATCCGAAGTACAAAATACAAGACATTTCAAAGAAAAAAAACATCTTATATTGAACAACTAATTGAAAATACTACGTCGTTATTCAAGTTCAGGTGGTAAGAAAACAAGTGCGTAAAGTGAAAAAAAAAATCACTGTACCTACTCCATACCTAGGCTATTAGGTATCAATCTACAATCATAATTATTATTTATGAATTTAAATGGTTTGGCCTCCTCAACAAGAAAGACAGTAAACAGGAAAGAAAGTAGCACAGTGAAGGGGCCAATAATAGGTTGAAGCCAAGCTAATTCAAGCAAAAAAAAACTGATTTATAGGCTGTATACAGAGAATTACGTATTATTGGAGATGTTAATAAATTATTAGAAAATATTTGTAGGTTAAAAAATACAATGTTTGTTTATACATTTCAATAAAAATAAACCTGAAATCTACATAATACGTTTTCATTTAATAAATACAATCAATAAAATTGACAGTATAAAAGCGTACCTATATTTACAATTATTTTTGGATAGTAAAGGTGTACCCTATTATTAATTTAATTTGACATTATTTCTACATTTGATGTCTGTGATATCCGATCAGTTCAAGAGGTTTAATTTAATTAATTGATCTGTGATAAAAATATTGGTGACATTGTCAACGTCAAATAAATGTCAATTGTCAAAGTCAAACAAAATTTCAAATATTTGCTGCAACCGTTATCCGATTATTTATTTGTATTTTGTTTGTTTAAAATAATTTTAAGTTGTGAATAGAGAATATTTATCGTAAAATCTATGTATTTCATTAAAGTTTATTGCGACGTGGTGTTTTAAGCTGAAATTTTAAAAATGCAAGCTTCAAAAAATAGTAAGTATAAATTTTGTGGATATTAAATTTCTTTAAAAGGTTTTGTTTATTGAAATTGATGTTTTTAAGTTATATTTTCGTTTATTTGTGGATAAGCTGGATTTATTACAATTAAATTTAGTATAGGTACTGAAGTGAAGTGAAGAAGATATTACTATATATTAAAAACTTTTGATCTCAGAGACCAAACCGCAGCAATAGACCATTATTTTATTGTGATGCCTTCGAGCTTCTATGTATGTAATTAATGTCCATAGGCTACGAAAACCTCTTACCATTAGATGATTCCTTGCTTTTTAGTTAACTAAATAAGATTATTTACAAGAAAGATTCATTTACAAAACCGACTATGACTATGTAAAACAGGCTTATCTATAAACGCCTAATAAACCTATTTTAGCTATTGCATTGTTTATGTTTTATCTTTACTATTTTTCTTAAGAGTGAAAGAAACAAACCTATAACTTTTCTTTTTTAAGAATGAAGGGGTGACTGTAACACATTTGTTTAACCTTTCAGAGCTACAAGAACTCCGCACAATAATAACTCGAATGCCCCTGGAAGTGTGCTGTGTGACCGCGCTGCCTGAGTTCGGGGTCCGCTGGCGGGACGTGGCCCGCGCGGTCCGCAACGCCCGGTTACCCATGACCCCGGCGAGCATAGCCAAAGTGTTGCACCGACATGTTACTAGTGATTTGAGTGCGGCGGAGGTTGAGGATATTGTGAAGAGATTGCGGCTTAAATGTGAGTAATAATTGCCTTGACTGAGAAATAGAATTAGAATACACATAGTTTTATCGAGGCTGCCCATGATACTGGCTAGTATAGCCAGGGACTGCACCAGCATGTTGCCACGCATAATAATTGACGAAGCAACGTGTGTCGTCCGTACAAAACATCCCATATTGCATTGTATCATTGTGTATTTCAGTGGTAGCAACTCAAACCCGCACCTGGCATGTTATAAATCTTTTGGAGCCGACATCTGATGAGCCGGTGAATCTGTTGACGCGAGTGATGCCACATAGGGTGCTGCAGGCGCTGAGGAAGTCTAAGATAGGACGGAATATGACTCCTGAGGTATGTGTAGTGAACTAATTTATTCTTTGTCCTATCGCATGGTTCAGTACTAATAAATCCGTTAAAACAAGATGTTTGAGGCAGACGAATTACGTAATGGTTAGTGACCAGTATCGCCCGTGGACATCAGCAGCAACACGATGATATTATAATGTAAATAAAAAACTGTCACTAGCGCGCCGACGATGAAGAGCGTAAGAACAGGCAATTGACCTTTCTGCTCGTAGTTGCTCTGTCAATACAAGACTATACGCACGCTTATGTTATTGTCAGAAATGCTTGACATTCGACATACAGCGTTAAAATGCCTTCTTGTATTAAACCATTGTGATTGATGTAATGAAACAAAAGATAAACATGTGTGCCTTGTAGCTCTTTTCGGAACGAATTTTTAGGTTGATTTGTAAGGGTAAAACGTATCTATATTTTTTAAATATCATTGTCTCCAGGTGGAATCAGTAAAGCTAGGTGACCTGCTGTTCATGAGCATCCAGCTAGTGTCAGCCACGAAGCAAGGTGCGGTGTTGTACGTGGCCACACCCCCCGGACAGCCCGTCATGTTGGTCAGCTCCCCGCATAGCGGGCTGATCAAGGTTATTGTGCCAGGTTGGTGGTGGATTTGATCATCTGTTATTGTTGATTTATTTATTCACTCTTTATTGTAAACCTATAAACTAGGGTGAAAACAGTAGGTGAACTAAATGCCTGTTAACCGATTCGTTGCTGATGTCACAAGTTAAAAACATTGATGACACGCCTGTAGTGCCATCAGCAACGAATCAGTTAACAGTCGCAACCAGTCAACCCCTATTAGTAAGAATAGAAAATTATTCGATTAGGGTATTAAAATTGCGTTTGTAATCTTAACTTAATTATTGATAAATAATCTAAATTTTACTTACAAAAACTAACCGACTTCAAAATTACTGAAAAAATGCTCGTCAGGTCTAGCTCAAATTTAAGTGGGACCACATGACAAGGACCAGTTTTCGATTAAAAAAAGAATCATCAAAATCGGTTCACCCACTCGAAAGTTCTGAGGTAACATAAAAAATACAGTCGAATTGAATACCTCCTTTTTTGAAGTCGGTTAAAAATACGTTTCAAATCATAATGCAGTTTATTTATTAATTTATTTTATAATATTTCATCCTTATTCTCACCAGGCCTAGGCTACCAGAAGTACGAAGATGCATGCCTCAACGGTCGCGACGTAGACTCTCTCCTCCGTATCCACAACCAGGGTCTCACAGATCACGCCAGCCACTTGGTGTCCATGCCACAGTACATGCCAATGCCAGTTGTGACGGCTAATGGAGTGGATTATACGAATAGAGGGTATGACGAGCATTATGTGCAGCAGCTGATGGGACCCAACCCGCCCCAGCTTACTAATCTGACTGTGAAGAGCTCCAAGCCGTTTTTTGATGAACACAGGTAAGGAAACTTTTTTGAAGTGAAACGTGTATTCTATTGTAGTGGATACCTAGAATGTGCTAGGTACTATGCAAAAAAAATATATGGAAAAATTGTATTATTGCCTTTGAAATGAAACCAGTTTAGGGCTTATAGATGATTTCAGTCTATACAGGACATCCATACAATTTTTTGTGTTTTATATAATTACTAGCTGCCCGAACAGACTTTGTTCTGTCAAAAGTTTTTTTATTATTATTTTGAGATGTAAGCTATCCTATCTTTCAAGTTGGATCAAACTGCACACGGTGTGCAAATGTGATTAAAATCGGTTCAGTAGTTTAGGAATCCATCGCGGACAAACAACGTGACACGTAATTTATATATATTAAGATTGACTAGTGCTTCGCCCGCGTTTTCTGGGGTAATAAGTACCCCTTATGTTATTCCAGATGATGGTTTACCGGAGTTCTAAATTTCATCAAAATCTGTTCAGTGGTTTTTGTGTGAAAGAGTAAAATATTCTCACAAATTAATATTTAGAACGTGATTTAAAATGAAATTCTAAATGCCAATACTCATGATTTGTTTTGCGAATTTTTCATACAGATAATAAATTTTTTCTACAGATTAAACAAGAAGCTGAATCTAACGCTACAGCTCCGTAGCGAAGATGTCGCTAAGACGCTAGCGTTGTGGGCGAGCGTGGGCGCCATAGCTCCCACCTCTGAAATCTTCCACATCTTCCATAAGATCAAATCTAATAAAATAATGTATGACGCTGACGAACTTGAATGAATAATAAAATAAGTTTTGTTTTATAAGTTTTTTTTTAATAAATCTTAATTATAATAACCACTGACATGTATACCTATCGCTTCACACTCATAGCCCCACACTGGGATTCCCCGTGTCGTGGGCGCCATGGACAAAACATAGACAAGGACATTCACACCCAGACCGAGAGCAGAAATTTAAACTCATCATTCAAATTTCCGCCTCGCTGGGAATCGAACCCAGGACCGATCCGGCTGATAAACATCGCGCCACATAGGTCTTCAGTAAAAATGATGACTCAATTAAATTTAAAAAATCCTCTCATATTGTAAACTAATACCGGACGGAGTGGAATAGCAACGCGACGCAATCAGTTGAAATGTACGAAAACAAGATCCATTCCTGAGCCTAAAGATACTCTTTTCTGCAAACGCTAGCTTACATTTAAATGTATGGGAATGACGTAACTCATACATTTTGAAGGTAGCGTTCGAAAGAGAAATCCCCACCAGCTAAATAATCGACGCCGCGGGTAATGCCGCCAGTATTATGCCTGTGTCGTCTTTCATATTAGTACACTAGCTGACACGGCGAGCTTCGTATCGCCTAATATATTTTTTTTCTAAAATAAACGTAGCCTAAGTTACTCCTTGTTACATTAGCTATGAAAGTCCCGTCAAAATTGGTCCAGCCAGAGATTAGCCGGACCAAACAGACAGACAAAAATTGTGAAAAATGTTGTTTTGGTATATGTACCGTGTACATCCAAATGCACTTAATAACCGGTTATTTTAATATTACAAACACACTCCAATTTTATTTATTTGTACAGATGTACAGACAACCTTGTCGCGTCAGGCCGTCAGCCACAAGGCGTGCAGGTGCCAGTTACAAATAAAACGAACAATTAAGAAATAACGTTTAATATGTATAACCGACACACCTTACATAGTAACCGAAAATATGCAATTTAGACTAGAAAACAATATAAATATATTATGTTACTACACGGCTCTTGTGACTACAGCGCTAATAACTATCCTACACTTGAACTATTATTACTAATAGTGTTTATGCAAAGTGCCTGCCAATTGCCAAATAAAACCTTGATTATTTTGAAAGGAGGGGGAGGGGGATAAATATTTATTTAAGTATGTCAAAGAAGTATAACTTCTCACGCGCGTACAAAAGTACACGCACCCTTTTTTTAAGTAGTTATTATTTAATTCCCATGTAAATTAGACCACAATAAGTCCTCCGAGCTGTCTGTAGTCACAAAAACACCGCGTCATTACACTGCGCAATAAACCATAACTAAAACAATACTTATATTTTAAAAAAAAAAATCCTTATCTGGAGCCGACTAGACGCGCGTGCGTATGGCTACAAGCGACATTTGATGTCGCGACACCTCTAACTGACCATTTATCTACAAAAACAAAACTACCCTCCAAACATTTCTTGCGTAACGTGTTTTGTATACAACGCCATCTAGCGGGCGTTAAAAGAACTAATTGATTAAGCACAAAACAGGTACACACAAGTGAAACTTGTGTTACGGATAGACACCATTCGGTACTGATTCTATTCGCGCTTATCTTGTCTATGAATGAATGGGTTCGTTGTTCGAGCACGCATAGAATTTTATTTCTATCGTCTATAATTTTGTGGTTTAAAATAAGAACTTGTTTGGACAATAAATTATAAACATGAAGTACCCTCTAAACATTTTAGCTAGCAGGTAGGTGAGTATGTTATATGGTGTACAACGCCATCTAGCGTTAATATAAGTAATAATAATTGTACTTTCTGTTCTTAGTTTTAGATAACATTTTTGCAGATTTATTTTGAGTTAAATGTTGCAGTTAGAGAAAACTTATAATAATTATATACTATATAGAGCAGAATGACCAACAATAAAATCCACCAACTAACTTATATATACAGGGTGGATTTTTGAGACGGGTCAGTAAGGGCAGGTACCTTAACCGTTATAGTTACAGGAAAACGTTCCTAGGAGACTATCCATAACTTTTTAAGATATTCTGAACTGCATTCACAGATTTTTGAAAAAATGTACGGTCAGTGAAAAAAGTACTAAAATTCAAAAAAAAATTTTTTTAGGCTTATCGATCCTACTTCGTATGGGGATCAAAATACTCTATGGGACCATTTAAGGTATGAGTACTAGAAATGTCAGAAAACGCTAAAAACATTTTCCATACATTTTGTACTGAAAAACGATAAATCAACTCGAAATATCCTTTATCGCCAAACAATCCTATTTCTTACTGCGATTAAAAGATTCTTGAAGGCCTATTGAAATTTAAATACAAAAACTACGGTAAGACACAACATATCACACAAACTTAAAAATAGGTTATCTATTATTCAAAATGACCGCCGTTTTCACGAAGACACGCTGCAGAGGTGCTGTTAGTGGTCCATGGTCCAACACATGGTCCAATTAAGTGGCCACCTCGCAGCCCCGATCTAACGCCTCTCGAGTTTTTTTTTTTTGTGGGGCCACCTAAAAAATGAAGTCTACAAAAGAAAGTACGAAAGTGTTCAGGAGCTGAAAGAGGCATTAACGAGGATTTTAAATAATATCCATCAAAGAAAACTTTCCGCTGCTACTTGCTCAGTACAAAAACGAGTGAACTTATGTATTCGTGAAAACGGCGGTCATTTTGAATAATAGATAACCTATTTTTAAGTTTGTGTGATATGTTGTGTCTTACCGTAGTTTTTGTATTTAAATTTCAATAGGCCTTAAAGAATCTTTTAATCGCAGTAAGAAATAGGATTGTTTGGCGATAAAGAATATTTCGAGTTGATTTATCGTTTTTCAGTACAAAATGTATGGGAAATGATTTTAGCGTTTTCTGACATTTCTAGTACTCAT
Source organism: Thymelicus sylvestris (assembly GCA_911387775.1). Classification (NCBI taxonomy): domain Eukaryota; kingdom Metazoa; phylum Arthropoda; class Insecta; order Lepidoptera; family Hesperiidae; genus Thymelicus; species Thymelicus sylvestris. The sequence continues at coordinate 8,315,914 of OU426911.1, forward strand.
ACCTTAAATGGTCCCATAGAGTATTTTGATCCCCATACGAAGTAGGATCGATAGGCATAAAAATATTTTTTTTTGGATTTTAGCACTTTTTTCGCTGACCATACATTTTTTTAAAAATCTTTGAATGCAGTTCAGAATATCTAAAAAAGTTATGGATAGTCTCCTTGGAACGTTTTCATGTAACTATAACGGTTAAGGTACCTGCCCTTACTGACCCGTCTCAAAAATCCACCCTGTATATAACAAATAAGGAACAATAACTAACGTCTTTTGTTATGCGCAAACATAGACTTGACTATCCACATTTTTTCAAAAACCATACATTTGCTTAAAAACATAAAAGCATCGATACATCATTTCAGTAACAAACAAAAAAAACTTTGTCTGAATGCAACAATCTTATTGCACGAATTTTCAAGTGATTTTTATAAACAGATAGATCACGAAGCGACGAGTTTACAATGGAGTATATTTTACAAACATTTAGAAATACCTTTAAAGAAATAAATACCATACTTATTGCATATCACTTTTGACAAAGTACTGAAAATCTTTCTTTGAAGGTATTTGTAAATTTTAACAATACTTCATCACAAACGTCAACATTGACAGATGTCAGGAATTCATTCTTTCAGTGACGGGATTATACACGTGAGATAGAACGAAAGTCTGCAGTTGGCTATAACGTTGGTAGTCTTGATAACACTGAAATAGGATATTCAAAATTAAAAATTATGAATAAAATGCAATGTTTTATATTACCTCGTAATATATTGTACCTTTGAGGTTATAAAAACACTCATTCCAGTGCTACCAACATTATAGCCAACTGCAGACTTGCATGAAACGCACTTCAATTGTTTCAATATCGTATCAACCAATGAAGAATCGATCAATGTCTACCTTCACGCATCAACTTCGAGAACAAAAGACTACAACTTCGAGTAAACGGAATGCATTGGTACAATTAACAACAAAAATGTATTACTAACGTGCATTGTTGCTGACGGTACCTGCATACAATTTAACCAAAATGGTTTATTTTTCTTAGAACATCGCTTCAAACTTGTACGCACCCTCTTAATATGATTAAAAAATAATATTTATCAATGTCGAAAATAAAATTCTTAAACGAACATTCTCAATATCTTATCTATACACAAATAATCCTCAAATAAGCCTAGCAACTGTCAAAGATCATAACAATTTGACAAAATGAATTTGACATGTCATTTTTTAATTATCTTTATGAAATTGGATACGAAAACACTCTTATTTGAAGTAAGGCGGGGCAAAACGTGACTTATGTTATAATTATTATGACGTTTGCAGTAGTATTTATATGTATTAACTGACATATTTTGCCCCAACTTACCCTATTACACATATTATTGCCCAATCAGATTTTTTGAAAATTATTAAAATTTTAATACTTCACTTACTTTATCCAAAGACTGTGGATAGATAGTTTATTGAAAACGGTCAAAACTTTAAAATTTAAATTGCTTTCATATCGTGGTAATTCTGACAAAAATTACAATTATTGACAGTTTTACATCATTTCAACAGTTTATTTACGCCACGCTTACGTTTAGATTTAATTCACTGAATCATTTGTCGGAATTACCCCAATTAAGAGAAATTTTAATCAATTTACTTAAATTGATTATCAAAAATATCACTGTGCTAAAATTCAAATCCTCATAAAATATAATCTAAGCATTTCAAAAGCAATTACAAGTAACTTATTACAAATTAATAATAAAATTAAAAATAATTATTTAATAATTAATAATAATTATGGCAACACCTACAATTGCACCAAGGATCCGATGACACACATATAGAGATCATTAAATATTTCATCAAACAAAAACATGAATTATTTTTATAGTAAATCAACAATTTCACTTGTAAGATCATATATTTTGCAATACGCGCCAACTGAGTGTCTGTTCACACTAGCGACTTCGAAGCGACAGAAAATCGCACAAGACGCACTACAGTGTTGACTTGCGCATTCACATATGCGTCAAAAAATCGTTTCTCGCAGTGAAATCAAAACCACATGTAATAATGTCTGACTCAGGTGTGAATTTGAATTTGAGCATTACTATAGTGCATTCCAACTAAATCTGCAGTTGGCTATAATGTTGGTAGCATTTAGGAGTATAAATAAAAATTAAAATATTATATTTAATGTAATGTTTTATATTATCTAGTATATATATTGTGTCCATAAAATGGTTTTTGAAATTTAAAAGACACTTCAATGCTAGCAACATTACAGCCAACTGCAGATTTAGTTGAAATGCACTTTAAGCGGCCCCTATACTACTCGCCAAAGTTACTCGAATACCGGGTCCGTACACTATACGCTTAATTCCGGAAGAAATAACTGAAAAAGATCTAAATGCAAGGATTACTAATAGCTCTACACTCTCGCCTTCGCCAAATCCCATACAACTTCGCGCGTAGTGTAGATACCCCATTAAAACAAGATGGCGTCATGACATTTCTACACAAGTTGGCGCGAAAATAAAAGTTTTTTTTAAGTGTAGTAAGTAATACAACGAAAACTTTTAAACAGTTCATATCTAATACTATTTTTATATTGTATCCGTTAAAGTTTAAAAATTGAGCTATTTAAATAGTTATTATGTAAACCATACTGCTCTCTTTGCTTTTAACATTTTATGTGTATATCAGTTAAAAATAAGTTAGTAGTTCAAACGTGTTTTATAATACAGTTTTTGTAAGTAGATTTAGAGAGCAGAGGGGTTCAAATAATAATTTTATTATCATATTGAATATTGGTAGAGATTTATATTAGGGTGAAAATTTATTTATACACTTCGCTTATGGATAGGGTATGGTGTGAAATAAGTATGATTTTAAACTTATACCATAGTTGACACTCAAGATTCTTACAATATACATATTTGAAACTGAATGTATGTATTTAATTTCGAGTATGTTCTTGTATAAAATTCTCCCCAAAATATAAATCTTTACCCAATATGTGAAACATACTTTTTAATTGCAGCAATTTACTAGCAAACAACATATTCAGAAAACATAACATTTAACATTTATATCAATTCAATTTTAAAAACAATCAATAATTATAACTGTGTACTTGTGCTCATTTTAATCAAATGTATAATTGAATTATTGATTGTATAATACGCGAAATTTTTCACATACTAATTAGTTTGATTTATTCAAACATTTTACGAGGGATTTACTTCAATTATTGATATGTACTTTTTGACTCCCAAAAGTATTTTGGGTAAATTAAAAACAATTTTGAAACCTGCAGATAACTATTAATTTTCAATAAGTTTTTTAATGTATTTTATACAGATTATTGCAACGAATATACTTCAAAAGTAATAATAATATAAATTAAATAATTCTTTTAATTTATTCATAACTAGATCTTCGATGTTGTTTCACCGTGTTTTTTATTTATTATAAATGGTATTGTTATTGTATATTATAGTAGCTACCAATATTACATTGATTGCCGGGTCTATCCCATAGAATTAGTCTGTATTACAGACTCTCTATCTTAAGGTCGATGCATACGTAACGTGGACGGGGCATAAATATACGTGCGTGCCCCGTTCCCGTCCCATACGTGCCTCCGTGGCGTATGCGCTATCGTTTACATTTTCTATAAAACGATTTTTCCAAAACTTCACGTCCCGTCCCGTCCACGTTACGTATGCATCGACCTTTAGACTTAAAATCCGTCTTATGGAGAGAAGTAAGATAATTGGCATATTATTTTGATTGGACTTTGAAGAACTCCGTCACCTATTTTTATTTTTATTTAAAAGGATATACTACCAGTTTAATCTTATTTCATCAAAATTCAGTTCCGCTGATGATCTATGAGGGATGGATGTATCTTCTTAAATATAATAGGTATTTGGCTTCAACCCATTAATGGCCCACTACTGGGCACAGGTCTCTCCTCTTGAGGAGGCCTAGAGCATACTCCACCACGCTGCTCCAGTGCGGATTGGTGGAGGGGTTAGTGGCCAACCCGAGTGTCGGAAGTTTTCAAACCGCCCGAGGGCCTCCGACATGGCTTAACGACTGTTATCTTATGATAACAACCGGGACCGACGGCTTTACGTGCCCTCCGAAGCACGTGATAGGTATAATAGGTATACATTACATAATTATGGTGATTCTGATGTTTTTCGAAGTTTCTTTGGTGTCGGTTTTTTTTTTGGTAAAATTTTGATTATTCTGCGAAACTACCAGTCGTGCCACGTAAAAAGACCACGGACAATGCAATATCGTAATATACAATACCAAGCCAATATATAACAACGTGTACATTTAGCAATCACAAAGACTCAAAATGTATAATTTAATCTTTTGGAACATATTTGTATAATTATACAAACTATTGTTAATTATGCAAACAATTCACTTTAGCACGCGACTTACGAATTCAATTAACTTATGCTTAATTATATATCTAAAGCCAAGACTATATTTAGCGGTAAAAATATTTAAAATTGGCAATATTTTAAAAATGTTCCTCTTTTCTTTATATTATTATTATCTTATAACTAACAAAATTTTAACCTACTAACACTTAAAGATCTTTCGAAAAACATTTAATTTTCTACGAAGAGGAAGATAGCTAGTTAAAATTTATTTAAACCTAATAATTTTAAAAACACTATTTTATAGAATTTTGTACTGAAAAACGGCCGATTCTGAAACCATCCCATCCTTCATACGATACCATAAGATTTTATCCATAGATCGAAACTTAATTACATTTTAGAAAAGTTCCAATTTTTTTTTCTTAAAATTTCGTGTCTTCTATCCAAATAATACCAACTTTACAGGACGGATAAAGCCAAAAAGAGGTTTTGTTTTGACCCCATAACGTTTTAGAGGTTTCACCCCATAATTTTGTGTGGATAAGAACCCATGGTATCCCGTAGACCCTAACCTACAATCACATTATGCCGACTGATCACAGATTTAAACCCTGACACTTCCTTTTGCTGCTGTCATAGTCCAAAATGTCTGGTATATGAAAATAAAATAGTAAACTACAATTTTGATATTAATACGAGCTGTAAATTAAGGAACTATAGTTCTGTACTTCTCTCAGAGATGGCGCTACAGGTAGGTGTCGATTAAAATGATTACGGTGTGACGAGCTGATTGGTTTTATCCCATGTCAAAAATGCCAAACGCGCCTAAAGAAGTATTTCACTCCAAAAAAATTATAAATTTAAAAAACAACAATGTAAAAGATGTCCAGCATCTATTAATGAGGATATATATTTAATAAATTAAGTAGTGGAACTTTAGGGAATGCATTATTTCTTAGTGTTTCCCCTCATTACATAAACAAGCCTTGTACAAGGTTTCATGCATCTAGTTTAGGCTGGGCGTTGTCTCTCAATCAAGTAGCGTTTTCTAAAGTAATGTTATAAAGAAGAAACTTTTAATTTTTTGGTTGTTTATAATGGATAAACTCAAAAACTACAGAACCGATTTCAAGAATTCTTTCACCATTATGATGCTCTATTGTTTCCGAGTAACATAGGCCATATTGAATAAAAAAATAGGAATCTACACCAAAACCAAAGCAAAGCGAATGCGGTTACTAGTATTAAATAATGTAAAGCATACAATTATGCAATTTAATTAAACCATGACAGCAGCATTGCTAACCATACATTTCATGTACCCCTCTCATTCACTCCATAATAATTTCGAACCCCCAAATTTTATCCTAACTACGACTAAATTACGAAACCTGATATTAAACACTGCAATTATGTTTATCTGCCGCATTTTACACTGTAATATACAAGGATTATATGGAGTATAATTAAGAATTATGTAGTGTATAAGTCACACAAAGTTTTATGGTTAGGTTTTCTATACAAATGCATTACAAAACTGTAACTAATTTATTTAATTATTAGAAAACAGTTTTTTTATATTGTTGCATAGTTATTGGAATATACATTACATACAATTGGGTTATATTATATATGGAATAGCACATTAGGGAAAAATTACGGACATAGGTTAGTAACAGTATGTATAATGCGGCAGAAAGAATTTGTATCAAGCTGAAATTACATGCTAACATTCTTTCGTCATTTTTGAACGACGATTTACCTTTCGACTGACAAACGCCATGAAATCTGACTTACGGGTGTACTGTAGCAAAAGTTACAAATGTATAATTTGGATTATACATCAAATAATATTCGAGTTATGCAATATTACGGAATATTACAATCAGAACTTCGGTTATTAATTGACTTAGTCTGACTATAATATTCATTATAATTTTTCAACTTACACAAATTATACAACGTGCTTAACATGTAAGTACGCTGTATAATCATCAATTTTATTACACACTTTGATAATTCAGTAAATGTCATTTTCAAAATATTTTTTTCAATTAACATACGTTTTCGAAGCATGTGTCCTCCAATGTCCTAAAACGCATTTTACATAATTCAAAAATCAAAACCTATCTATTCCTGCTTCATATCAAAAAGTAGGCGATTTTCGGTTCACTGTAATTTACTTATAACGATAAATAGTGATACAAATTGTGTTTAACAAAACATAATGTTAATTAATGAGAAATTTACTTATTTAGTATTTTCTCAAGCAAGAAAAAAAAAATACTCTGTGCAAAAAGTGGTATTCCTGGCAACATTATCTACAGCTGTCAGAGCCAACCAAAAACCGCCATCTTAACTTCAGTACTCATTGTAAATTGAGCTTTATACTATAGCACTAAGGTTGAATTTCGTAGGAAAGCTGTAAGCTGTACCTTGTTCTAAGCCGGATTCCCTCGCTGATCTGTTTTTTTCTTATCTGTATTTTCAGCTTGATGCGTCAATGTTATATGACGTCTGGAAATATAGAGCGACAGTTGATTTATAATATTCATGGATAATAAAGATAAAGGTCTCATATGGGAGAAAGTTAAAAAACCGGGCAAGTAGGGTACCGAAATAGTCTAAGTTACTCCTTGTTACATCAGCTATCTGCCAGTGAAAGTCCCGTCAAAATCGGTCCAGCCATTTCAGAGATTAGCCGAAACAAGCAGACAGACAAAACTTGAAAAAAAAATGTTACCGTGTATATGCACTTAGTAAAAAGCAGTTATTTTAATATTACAAACAGACACTCCAATTTTATTTATTTGTAATTTGTATAGATAACATGAGTTCTCACCTTAATCCTCTCTCACTCTTGAACGGTAGACTACAAATGGAACATTTATAACAGTTTAACTCGTCTCCAATTACGTTCTTCTCCACTTTCTCAATTTTCTCCATCTTCTCACATTTCTCAATCTTCTGTTCGTTCTGTGTCTTCTTGCTGAAGTCTACTGGTACTACAGGTATAATTGGCAGCATGTCTTCGGTCACCTGAATCGGTTTCTTAGTTTCTGGTTTGGGTTTCGGACTGGTTTCTGGTTTCTTGGCTGGTTTCTTATCGGGAGACGGGGTTTTCAGTTTTGACAGGTCTGTGAAGGGAAAAGTTAATATCAATGTTTTATGTTTGTAAGATGGTAGTATTCTTTCTCGCAAAAACTATTGAACGGATTTTTTTACGTGAAATAAGTAATGCTTCACAACAACCACACTTGATGGTAAGTTAGGGTTGCCAGATGGTCGGGATTCGTCTGGATTGTGCCAAAATTTCACATGATGTCCAGACAAATCCCGACAAAATACAAGTACAAGGCCCGACAAAATACAAAATGTCCCGACAAATCCCGACTTTTTGAAGTTTTGTCCAGATATTTCAGTCTTGCCAGCTGGTAATCCCATGGTAAGTGGAGATGAAGTCCAAGATGGAGACCGAGCTAACTTTACTGGAACTTTCACTAGTACATGGAGGTTAAAGGGCAACATAAACTAATTTTTATACCGGAATTCCCACGCATTGGGCTTTTACCCGACCTCCTGTAGACCTACTTATTTATACTATGTCATATATTATATCTATTTGAAACAATAATTTATCCCAACTACCTCCATACCTCGGCCTTATAGCTATCATATACTAACCAGCTGTCAGCAGGACCAGTTTAGGGACCCGCGGAGGCCTCCCCGCCTCCGCGACGAGGCTTAATGGAGGCCCCTCGTCACTGGAACCGTCGTAGTCGCGATTCTGATGCTTTTGCGTCTTCTTGATGCGTTTTCTAAACCTGGGAATTAGATTTGAAAGATGAAGAGATAATCCCCAATACCACGCCGGATGGGTGTCGTAAAAGGCGATTAAATCCGGCCCGCTGGTGGTAAAGCCCCTCGAGGGATTATATTTGTAATTTTGATTTTAATTGTATTATTATATCTCCATGGGGTTTGCTACCATCCTTGAGCATGAGTCAACCGCCAAACGACTCGTCATTTTTCCGTTTTCTAGGCCGCCTAACACACTAGCAGCTTTCTTCAGCTGTTCCTCATTCTTGTTGATGTACTTCTCACAAGCAGCCGCACCTCGCTCTACTCCACGTTAGAACACTTAGCAGTGGCGTAGCTAGAACTAAGGAGGCCCCATATCAATATACATATTTTGTTGTGGGGCCCCCTCAACGTCAGCTGTCAAATATAAAAGGAGCGCCAACCGTAACAGTCGTAGACCGCTGGTGAGCTTTTTTTGGGAGTGTTAGTGGGGGCCCCTTCCGCTGGGGCCCCGTATAATTGATACGGCGGTAGCTACGTCTCAACGCTTAAACTCTCTATTTAGGCGCTGCTGAAGCACGCTATATCCAACAGTTATATTACCTTGACTCCAACTTACCGTTTCCTAGGCCGCCTGCCCACAGTAGGAGTTTTCTTGAGCTGCTCCTCATTATTATTGATGTTGATGTACTTCTCACAAGCAGCCGCCCCTCGTTCACACTGCTCCACGTCCGTGCTGCTCAGGGAGGACTTGTCGCAGGCAAACAGGTCTGTCTCGTTGCTGAGTTCGTTGCTGTCTATCTGGTCGCTACGGACAAGGATGGATGGATATGGATATTATTGACCTGACATCAAAAAGAGGTTCTCAATTTGGTTGTTTAGTTTTAAAAGCTTTTATTTAACTTGCTTTGTTTGTCAGTTTGTCAGCATGTAATATGTATGGGTTAAATCTTACACTGAATTACAATAACTATTAATTCTATTTTTATGTGATACAAGTTAATGCATGAACACAAATCCCACCTATGCTATTATTATGAAAACAACCACCTGACCAAACGGGTCATATGATGATCAACACCGCCCATGTAAATTAGCTATCAATTTTCATGTTTTTAACTTCAAAAATGACGAAGTTGCATAGTAAGTTCCATATCCCCTAAATTAACTCTTTAAGGGATGATTTTCCAAAAAAATGTGTTATAATTAACTTTTGTTTATAACTATTAACTTACATAAAAAATTTCATGTTTATAACTCTAAAACTGACGAAGTTGGTTTGTATGAAAGTGATTTCCAACCGCTATTTTTACCCCTTAGGTGATGAATTTCCAAAAATCCGATAGCCTATGTTACTCAGTGTAGCATTCTAATGGTGAAAGAACTTTTTAAATTAGTTTAGTAGTTTTTGAGTTTATTCGATGCAAACATACAAAAATACAAAGCTTGCCTATTTATAATATTAGTATAGATCAGCTATGTGTGACCTTGAGCCGATTAATATTTCATTGAAGTTTGTTTTAATATTCTCCACAATCTATCCATTACCAGAATATTCAGTAATGAATCAAAAGCTAAATTATCAGTTAACACCCTGATCGGAAGGGTAGATCTATCTTTGTACAATAGATCTGTATGCTATAAGTTAATCAGATATGTTGGATGCAACCGCCTTTTTCAATATTCTATTTATCTATTATCCACAGGTCATCTACATAGCAACCGTTAAAGTTACAACACTGTTAATTCTTGTAACTTTCCCGGATAACTTATCCAAAGATTACAGAGATAGATTATTGAAATATGGCCCGAAGACAGCCATAACTTACCTCAGATCAGACACATCACTCTGTGTACTAGCTTCTAACTTTTTAATCTGAAAAGTTATGTTTATCCTCTTGTAGATCTCCTCGGCGATGTTACGGCATTTCTCATACTTGGGGTCTAGCGTTTCATTTGTAATGTTGGACCAAGGAAGTGTACTTTGATTTTCAACGGTTGACATTTTTCTCATAAGAATCTCACTAGAATCACATTATTTATAGGTAATACCGCGATTGTAAAGACTACCTTCGATAAAACAGCCGTTTTGAGCCATATTTCGTGTGTAAGCCCGGGGAATATGTTACGAAATATTATTAAAACATTCCGTCCTCCAAATGGCGCTTTAATACTCTTTAAGCAGTCAAACCGTTTAAAGAATATGTTGATTTGATCTAAAATTGCCTTAAAGACGTTCGTGTAACAATTTGCACCCACAATTCCCGCTAAAAGCACCAAAATTCACAATTTTTGAGACAAAGGGATATTAATCAACTTATTTATGGCACAATATCTCTAGCCATTGCGTTCGATTTCACGGCGTGTTACGCCAGATATTTCAAAGACTAGACAAATAATGGTTGCAGCACTTTTCTAAAGCCTTTCTCAACAATAACAAACACAAACAACAATAAAAACTAACTCAAAGTTTATCGCCTTTGCGGCTTTTTTTGGATTTTTTGACGTTTTAAATTTAGTGTTGCTTGACATTAATTGCTCATTCATAATTTAATAAATAACATTTTTTGGCATAGACAATATGATAAGTACTTTCTCCGAATGAGCTCGTGTAGTCCGAAACAATGGAAGTGATTATCTATTCACAAGCCATTTTTAACGCTTTAATGTTAGAAATCTTGATTTAACATCGTATTTTAGCTTAAGAAACACAACGAAACAATTGATTGCGATCGGTAGTCACAAGAAAACTCGTGACGAAGATCGAAGACCATAGACATAATAACATAGATTAAATAATTATTCAGAGGATGATTTTGTAATAATAATTAATATAATATTTATGTAATTAATAAACGTCTGTAGTTAATTCAACTCAAATCTCATACAATCTACCGTATTTTATAAGAATCTACGGTATTTCCCGGAATAATCTATAGTCCAGTATTTTTAACTTGTCAACACTGCTTTCACGCAAAAAGCAAATGTCAAAGTCAGTGTCGTCTGTCGTCGACTGCTTGACAGCAGTGTTGCCAATGCTACGGCAATTACCGTGTTCTACGGCTTTCAGGCCAAAAAATCACAAAATCTACGAGCTACGGCTGGAACCTTATTGCCGTAGCAAATTCTACGGCTTTTCGCAAATTCCACGTGTTTTTTGTTATTTATTGTTTTGCAAACATTTAACGAATATTAAAACCCTTCAAACAGTGCCACTAGGCTAATGTTGACGTAAATTTAGGCTAATGAAACGTATTCCTCGTTTAGTGGGCATCAAATTCACTGCCGATGACCTTTTTTTTTAGTTTTAGCGCTGAACTGATGGTATATATTGGTGTAATTGGATAGCTACGGCCCACACTTGATCTTCTATATATATAAAATTGAAAAGCGACACACCGCTGATTAAACAAAAAATCTCAGAAACTGCCGAACCGATTAAGATGAAATTTGGCAGGGAGATAGTTTATGCTAAGGAGACTTCCACTAAGAACGGATTTTTGGATATTCATTCCCTAAGGGGTACAAATTAGGGTTAGAAGACACTTTCATACAAACCAACTTTCTTAGTTTTAGATTTATAAATTTGAAAATTTTTATGTAGGTTTATAGTAATAAACAAAAGTTAACTTTAATACATTTTTTTGGAAAATCATCCCTTAAAGGGTTAATTTACTGAATTGAACTTAGTAGGCAACTTCATCATTTTTGAAGTTAAAAACATGAAAATTTACATATTAGCTCCAGACTAGAAACAAAATTTGTAAGTATTATGTTTTTTTGGAAAATCATCCCTTAAAGGGTTAATTAACAGTGCGAAAGTTAGTATGGCAACTTCGTCAGTTTTGAAGTACGAAGGGCGAAAAGTATATAAGCTTATAGTTAGACACAAAAAATAACTGTATCACTGTTTTCTCGAAATTCATCCCCTAAAAATAGGGGTTGGAAGCCATTTACATATAAATCAACATCGTCAGTTTTAGACTTATAAATATGAAAATTTTTATATAAGTTTACAGTAATAAACAAAAGTTAACTTTGAATTTTTTTTTCGGAAAATCATCCCTTTAAGGGTTAATTTAGGGGAATGAACTTAGTAGGCAACTTCGTCATTTTTGAAGTTAAAAATGGACAGAGAGCAGGAGAGGGAGAAGGAGCGGAAGAGGGAGTTAGAGAGGGACAGGGAGCGGGAGAGGGAGTGGGAGCGGGGCAGAAATCGGGAGAGGGTGCGGGTGCGGGTGGGAGAGGGACTGGAAGCGATAGAGGAAGAGGGAGAAGGATATGAAGTGGGAGAAAAACTTCGAGCGGGAAAGGGAGAGGGAGAGGAATATTTGGTGGGAGAAGGACCTCGAGCGGGATAGGGAGAGGGAGTGGGAGGGGGAGAGAGACAGGGAGCGGGAGAGGAAGAGATAAATATGAAATTTTTTATGTAAGTTTATAGTAATAAACAAAAGTTGACTTTAACAATTTTTTTCGGAAAATCATCCCTTAAAGGGTTAATTTAGTGAATTTAATTTAGTATGCAACTTCGTCATTTTTAAAGTAAGAAGGGTGAAATTTTGTATATAAGCTTATAGTTAGACACAAAAAATAACTGTATCACTGTTTTCTCGAAATTCATCCCCTAAAAATAGGGGTAAGAAGCCATTTACGTATATGTAATATGTAGGAGCGACGCACGACCACACGCCATAGCGCTGGCCTGCGCACTGCTCGCGGCGCGCTCCGCGGCGGCGTTATATTTACGTGGTGCGAGCAAGACGGCTACAGTAGCTATCTTGGTCGCACAAATCATTGCGCATCTATTACCCCAAAATTATTTATTATTTTAATTTTTGTGAAAAATCTTGTAGGTAATTTGTAACTAATTTTCCTATAAATATGGAATAAATTTCGAATAAAATGCATTACGATTCTGGCTTCCGTGTCTTAATCATCTCCTGAAAACATGCACTCACTACATATAAATCAACATCGTCAGTTTTAGACTTATAAATATGAAAATTTTTATGTAAGTTTATAGTTGTGAACAAAAGTTAATTTTAACACGGTTTTTTGGAAAATCATCCCTTAAAGGGTTAATTTAGAGGATTTCATTTAGTACGCAACTTCGTCATTTTTAAAGTTAAAAACATGAAAATATTATGATGATATTAGCTCCAGATTAGAAACAAAATTTGGAAGTACATATTTCGTTTTTTTTGGAAAGTCATCCCCTAAAGGGTTAAATAAGAGTGCGAAAGTTAGTATGGAGACTTCGTCAGTTTTGAAGTACGAAGGGCGAAAATTTGTATATAAGCTTATAGTTAGACACAAAAATAACTGTATCACTGATTTCTCGAAATTCATCCCCTAAAAATAGGGGTTGGTAGTCAACTACATACAAATCAACTTCGCCAGTTTTAGAGTTATAAAATATATGATTTATTTTTTATGTAAGTTTATAGTAATAAACAAAAGTTAACTTAGATTTTATTTTTTTTCGGAAAATCATCCCTTAAAGAGTTAATTTAGGGGAACGAACTTAGTAAGCAACTTCGTCATTTTTTAAGTTAAGAATGGACAGGGAGCAGGAGAGGGAGAAGGAGCGGGACAGAAATCGGGAGAGGGCGCGGGTGTGGGCGGGAGAGGGACTGGGAGCGATAGAGGAAGAGGGAGAGGGATATGAAGTGGGAGAAAGACCTTGAGCGGGAAAGGGAGAGGGATATGTGGTGGGAGAAGGACCTCGAGCGGGAAAGGGACAGGGAGTGGGACAGGAAAAGGGAGAGCGAGGGGAGTGAGACAGGGAGCGGGAGAGGAAAAGGGACAGGGAGCGGGAGAGGAAGAGGGCAAGGAGAGAGAGGGAGATGGAGAGGGAGAGGGAGAGGGAAAAGAAAAAAGTTAATGTTGTTTACTATTCCAAACCCGCTCCCGGAGGAATAATCTGTGATTGTATCGTAAGTTTCAGTATGTAAATTCCTAAATATAAGTACTTCAATATAAATGAACCTGTTTTTAAATTTTCTTTTGTAAGGGATAATAAATAATATGATAAGCATAATTTCCGCGTGCGAAGCTGCGGGCAACAGCTAGTTTCCCATATAAACAGGGCTTTTTTATCTAATGTACACGGTCTTCCAAAAATTTTCATTGGCAACACTGCTTGACAGTAACTTGACAGTTGACTGTTTGATTGTTTCGCTTGTCAAGCAAGCTGAGCCCGAAATTGTTCATCAAAATAAAAATTAATATTTATTTGTTTAATGTATACGTTTAAGTCTGTGCGTTTACCTCTTCATAACACAATATGTTAATGTTAGTTATTCCAATTCCAAGTAATGTAATTGCAACAGATGGCTTGTAATAATTGGTTGTAAACTAATCCGAAATGGCTACCAAAAAAGGCGGCAAGTGCAAAAGCAGATATTATCAAGCTAAACTTGTAACAAACGTTGGAACTTGTGTTTTCTGCCGACGAGCCGTGGATGATGAGATAATATATGGCAAATTGTACGCTATAGGTGATATACAATGCCATTACTTTTGCGCGGTAAGTGAATAACTTCCAATTTACGATCTCGAATATTTCTTCTCTTTATATGTTCTTCTGTTCTTGGTTTTACTTTGAAATGGCCTACTATGAGGTACGAGGAATTGAGTATACTGTATACTTATACACCACGCTACGATAATGCGTAAATGAAGAGTTATAGCCAACTCCAGTGTTGAAAATTTTTTATGTCGCCCGAAGGCTTCCGTCATTTCATAAGGACGTCGACGACAGCTACTTAGCTGAAATAGAAAGCTAAACGGGCCCTCCAAGCACTGAATTTGTGTCTGACTATTATAGCATCTATGTGCAGCATGCAATCAATCAATCAATCAATCATTTTATTGTGGACTATAGGCAGTGACGGATTAAGACTACCTACTTGATGTCCTAAGCAAACCAAGCCTGTGGGCCCCCCTATCCGTATGTCAACATGGTTTTTTGTGCTTTTTTGTGCTTCTTCTGGTGCCCCTCCAGACGTGGTGCCCTAGGCAATTGCTTAATTTGATTAAGGGTTAATCTGTCACGTCTATAGGTGATACAAGTAGTTGTTATATACAATATACTTGCACTCTGTTGGAAAAGAAATATGTAAATAAAAAAGATTTAATTATTTCCTCAGTAAGTTACTGTTTGAAACAAAATTTATGGTCTTATTCATTAATGAACCTATTTTAGCACTGTCATAATATGTTTTATCTTTATCATTTTTCATAGGAGTGAAAGGAACGAAACACTTCCTTAACCTTCATTAACGTCTCTTGTTTTTATGAATACCGGATTTAAGAGGTTGCTGTCCAGTATATACTCCCTAAATATAATGCTAATGGTAGCCATGGCACCATCACTTTGCTCAACAAAATTTACTATTATAAATAGATAATCTTCTTTGTAACATAAAAAATAACAGACTTCAAATAAAATAAGTCCATCATCAACATAGTCAAAGTCAGTTGGAACGCATTATTACGGATAACTCAAAAACTACTCATCAGATCTCGCTCAAATTAAAATGGGACCACACATAAAAAACATGGTTAAATTGAGAACCTTTTTTTTAATTTGATTAAAAATGCAGTTGTTATTTCCAGTTGTTATCCTGTTGCCTGATGCAGAAGGGTAGCGATGAGGAGGGGTTGTTTGGGTTCCTGTACCCCGACATCCTGGCTGAAGTTGAGAGGAGCAAGAAACATGTAAGTATCCTATTGTCTCTTTTATAACCGCCAACCCTTAAAGAGGGGTGTTATAAATACATACAAAGTTTGACATGTCTGTGTCACATACAGGCATCATAACTCCTAAATGAATAGACCAATTTTGATGTGGTTTTTTTGTTTGATAATCAAAATTTAACAAACAAAAAATAACCGACTTCAATATTACTCTAAAAGTACTTATCAGATGTCGTTCAAATTTATGTGGGACCACATGATAAGCACGTGCTTTCGATTAAAAAAAGAATCATCAAAATCGGTTCACCCAGTCCATAGTTCTGAGGTAACACACATAAAAAAAATACAGTTGAATTGAGAACCTCCTCCTTTTTTGAAGTCGGTTAAAGCCTGATGTGATTGAGATGGGTCTTAGTTAAGTTTAGTGTGAATAAAACTGTTGTTCGTAAACCTTTGTCACTTAATTTAAGAGGTGACATACACATTTAAATAAATAACATGAGTGTATTTCGGTTTGGCCTAATGGTTAGCTGGTAAAGAATGCAGTTAGCATTAAGCTCGCCATTTGTACTATAATATTTTATATTGTGGTCAATAAAGTTTACATAAATAAATAAATAAATGAGTGTAACATTCCAGCGATGTTCGTACTGCAGCCGCGAGGGCGCCAGTCTGGGCTGCAGCATTGCGCAGTGCCGCAAGCAGTTCCACCTGCCGTGCGGGAGGGAGAGGGATGCTGTGTCGCTCTTCTTTGGGAACTACAAGTAAGTTTTCCCGGATAGCAAGTACTCCTTATCCTATTCCAGATCTTGGTTTATCTGTGCGCTAAGTTTCATGGAAATCCATTCAGTAGTTTTTGTGTGGAAGAGTAACAGACATTTGTATGTACCTTCCTACTATTCCCATGTACATCCTCCCAAGCCAACTGTGACATTATTATTTTATTATAGTACGAGTAACTGCCCTCGCTTTGCTTCGGTTTTCTTATTTTTTTATACCTTGGGTTACATTTTTTATTAGATTTTATTAAAGATCCCTAATTGAATTGAAAATATAATATAGCCTATGTCACCTGGGGATAGTGTAGCTTTCCGACAGTGAAAAATTTTTTCAAATCAGTTCAGTAGTTACGGAGAGTATTCAATGCAAACAAACAATCAAATCTTTCTCCTCTTTATAATTAGGGATCCTTAATAAAACTCCCAATAATGTAACCTAAGGTGTAAAAAAATAAGAAAGGCGAAGCAAAGCGAGGGCGGTTACTCGTAAAAAAAATAAAATGCTTCTATATTCAGGCTGTGTTGTTTGTCTGATAGATTAAAATATCTATAATTTTACAGATCATTTTGCGCTCTGCATGCTCCGAAACAAAAGATATTGGACTCTATAATGCCTAACGTTAAGATGAGGATTGCAGAGCAAAGGCAGAAACTGGCTCGGCGCCCACAGAAACGGGGTTCTATGGACTTGGGAGGTAATTGTGGAGGTACGATAGCCTGGTGAAATACCACCCTCTTCCTTGAGTCAGACAAACAACTCGTGTTCCGACTGGAAGTCTGTGGACAGTTCTTGAATTTCCTTTTTAACAGACTTCAAAAAAGGAGGAGGCATTCAATTTGACTGTTTTTTTTATTTTTGTTACCTCTGAACTTTCGACTGGTGGAACCGATTTTGATAATTCTTTTTTTAATCGAAAGCAGGTGCTTGTCATGTGGTCCCACATAAATTTGAGCGAGATCTAACGAGTAGTTTTTGAGTTATCCTTAATTTGAAGTCGGTTATTTTTTGTGAAGAATTATGGAAGTTATACATCTTTTGGCACGTTTGGAAAAATATATGAAAGTATAATTTTTACGATGCGCGCGCACACCGACAGCCAAAAAGCGACATGATGAAGTTAGCTGATAACTGATTCTTTTACAAAGAGTTGTGGCATACGGGATGGAATCTTTAGCTACTTTTGTTCTGTTACGCCAAAGAAGTATAACTTCACGTGCATAGATAACTAAACACACGTTTTTTTAATATTATTAATAATATTAATTTACAGAAGTAAATCCTGCTGAAAAAGAAGTGCTGTGTGTGATATGCTATGAGCAGGTGGAAGGTTTCCCCACCCCGAAGACGTTCTGGCCGCCGTGCTGCGCGAGAGACGCCTGGTTCCATCGGAGTTGCTTGCAGGTATACTAATATATCTGTTTCAACCGACCAGTGTGGCGCAATGGTTACCATGCCGCACCGAGGGTCCTGGGTTTGATTCCCAGTGCGGCGGAAATTTGAATGATGAGTTTGAATTTCTGTTCTCGGTCTGGGTGTGAATGTCCTTGTCTAGTGTGTTGTCCATGGCGCCCACGACACAGGGAATCCTAGTGTGGGGCTATGAGTGTGAAGAGCTATTTATATTTTTTAACCAATTTCCACAAAGGAGGAGATATTCAATTCGACTGTATTTTTTTTATGTTTGTTAACCTCAGAACTTTTGACTAGGTGAACCGATTTTGATGATTCTTTTTTTTGATCGAAAGCTGGTGCTTGTCATGTGGTCCCACTTAAATTTGAGTTAGATCTGTAATTTTTGAGTTATTTTGATGTCAGTTATTTTTCTTGGTAAAATTAATTTACTATTAAATTAAGTGTTTAATATAGATATTATTTGTCAACAGCGTATGGCATTGAGTGCAGGCATGCATTATTTGAAATGTCCCCTCTGCAACGACAAGGAAGAGTTTTACAAGGCGGTTGTCAGCCAGGGATATTATGTACCTGATAGGTAAGTTGAAAGACTCGTATTACCTTACCATACTTATTACCTCATACATCTAATTATTAGATTCTGCTATTTATTTATTTAAACAGAACCACCAACAAGATTACAATGACGACCCGTGTGGCGCAATGGTTACCATGCCGGATCGCCGCACCGAGGGTCCTGGGTTCGATTCCCAGCGAGGCGGAAATTTGAATGATGAGTTTGAATTTCTGTTCTCGGTCTGGGTGTGAATGTCCTTGTCTAGTGTGTTGTCCATGGCACCCACGACACAAGGAATCCTAGTGTGGGGTTATGAGTGTGAAGCGTAATGTAATACATGACTTAACATAACTAGAAGCACATAATCTCATTTAAAGGTCACAGCATGCAAATTTGAATTGAATTGAATATTATAATGCGGATTCTTGATGGAACATTTTTAAGATTTTTCGTTTATATACATTCAGACTAAAAAGATTAATGGATTTATCTTTATTTAATAGTCAAAACTTTAATTAAAAATTTATGTAAATTAAATTGTGTTATTATTTATTATATTATTTGATAGATTATTTTAATGTATTTGATGATATTCAATGTGATGGTATTAATTAGTTTTAATGTAATTTAAATTTAATGTATGTTTTCTGCTATGCGTTGGATGTCCTGTAATATTAGTGGTAAGTTTATATAAATAAATAAATAATTTTATACCGCTAGGTGATTAGTGTGTCCAAATCTAGATTTTTTTGGCAAAATAGTCAGCTAGTGTCATAATAATACAATATGTGCTATTTTGTGCCTCAACATTGAAGTTTCATTTTCTTACAATTTCATGCGTAATTTTTAGGCCACCCTATATAATACCTTCTAGCTGGAGGCAGGTTTCTGTCGCCTATTACGACACCCTGCTAGAGTGCAGTCAGTGTAAACTGCCTAGGGCCATATTATATTATGTATATATGTATGTTCCAGGGATGCGGCTTGGGAGTTAGAGCAGAACGCATTTGCAGAGATATACGAACGGCCCGTAGCTTGCAGCGCGGAGACTTGCAAATGTACGAAGGGGAGAGATTATGACTCGGATTCTGGGTAAATATATTTATTTACTAGCTGCCCGGACCGACTTCGTTCTGTCAAAATTTTATTTATTTATTTTGAGATGTAAGCTATCCTATATTTCAAGTTGGATCAAACTGCACACGGTGTGCAAAGATTAAAATCGGTTCAGTAGTTTAGGAGTTCATCGCGGACAAACAACGTGACACGTAATTTATATATATGTATTAAGATTGAATTACCAAACATGGTCTGATGAAGGAATCCATGAGAAATTTAGGAAAACCCTAAAATGTTATAGCTATACAGACTATACATAATAAGGCAATATTTGATGTAATATTTAAACATAACATAATAATTTTTTTTTAATATTTTTATTTATTTTTTATTATATTTCCAGCTTGTTTTTGAAAATATTTTTAATTTTTTTATTATCTTTCCAGTCCATGGGATATAAAGCTGTGTATCCTGTGTGGCAGCACGGCGATCCACGCGGGATGCATGGACAGTACGGACGAACAAACCAACATATATATATGCACTATATGCAAACCTGCGGCGCCTTGTGACTTGGAGACACTCATCGCTAGTATTGAGAAAGGTATGGCT